>OW971950.1:10525714-11809285 GCA_943193695.1 Acrobasis suavella
AAAAAAGCATATTTTTTTGACGCAAGTAAAAAATATATGAGTGTAGTGAAATACTCGGTTGGAACGGTGATGGAAAGTTATTACCCTTATTTTGCGTAGACCCCAGCCGCCAAATCCGTTCCGTGCGAAAAGGAACTTCGTTCGAATAAATGTCAATCAAGGGAATAGGCATAAAAAATTACGATAGGTTGAATTAAAAGGGTGACCTCAGTCTTTCAACCAACATTGAGTATGAAAACAATGCTGCGATTTAAAAACCTTTTTGTCTTTTTCATACCAATGCCGAGCAGACAATAATAGTTATACAGGGTTACTTTTTAAATACCAGCAACTTTTTTAGCGCAAGTTCAATCCATTTATTTATTTACCAATTTATGTACACGGAAAATTTATACAAAGAATATAATCAAATAAAAGTTGTACAAAGGCACTAATTATCTCAAAAGAGATCTCTTCCAGTAGGCCTGTGAGAAGAGATGTTTATGTAAGAGAGGCATACAGGCGTGTTTATACATAAAATAAAGGAGGAAGAAAATTAAAATGACATAAAACTACACTCACTACAAATAAACATATATTACACATTTACTTAAATAAATACATATGTCCATTTAGAAGGAAAATATATGCTTAATATGAACATTATAAGTTACAATTACCTAAGATGATTCCAATAAATAATGATATTTTATTCGTCTTTCGATATCCATGATACTGAATTACTTTCCCTACTAACAATTATCGAAAAGCGAAAAAAAAAATCGGCTTCTCATACAAATTAGCGCTCAGCCAAATGGATTTTATATGGAGGACGGGAGGACGAATATTTTTTTATCGATTATCAATATATTTTTTTAAGATATAGAAAATATTTTGAAGACCTCCGTGGCGTAGTGGTCACCATGCTAAGCCGCCACCCAGAGGATCCGGGTTCGATCCCCAGTCAGGGCAAATTTGGGAATAGCCTTTTTCAAATTGTCCTTGGTCTTGGATGTTTATCTATGTATGTACGTATTTGTTTTAAAATATTGTATCGTTGAGTTAGTATCCCATAACACAAGTCTCGAACTTACTTTGGGGCTAGCTCAATCAGTGTAATTTGTCCCTATATATATTCATTTATTTATATAGTATTATGGACGGAAATTGTTCAAAAACAATTGCCTATGTTTAAAAATAAGCAGCAGTTGAGTTTCCTGAAATAGTTTCAGAATATTTTGTCATACTTGATAATTCACATAAAATAAAATTATGCGATTCAATGTGTCCTCTGTACAATCGTGTGCGTGGTCACGTTCTTTTACAAGTTATGACAACATTTGCATCGCTTCTACTTAATCTAAGTTGATAGGACTTTGTCAACTTATCAACTTAATTTTACCAACGAATATTCTAGAGAATTATCGCTTAAGTTATTAAGAAAACTTTGCAAATGACATAAATCCCGAGTGAGAATAGTTTTATTGGTACTTTTGAATTAATATAGTTTTTGCGTGCGGCCGATGGCAGCATTAAGTAAATGAGTTATTTTTTTTTGTAAAGGTTGCTTTATTTTTGATTAGAAACTAAATCAAAGGTGACCGCGTCAGACTAGTAATATTTAATATTTTTCTAGTTTTTTTTTTCGTTCATATTCCCAGTAGTTTTGCCATTACAAGCGTTAGCGACGTCATCGGCCATTTAAAATTAGACTCTTAACTGTGAGAATAATGTTTAATGTGCAATGTTTAATATAATAATATGCAAGGTTAATAAGCAGGTTTGCATTGCAAGGTTTTAACTACTAAAGAAATAGTTATAGGTAACTATTAGTATAGGTAGTATTTGAAATAGTTTATAACTACAAATAGTTCTAAGCAATCAACTTAGTTTTTAAATCGAGTTACGAAACTCGATTCAAAAACTAAGTTGATTGCTTAGAACTGTAAACTCCTTTGTTCTACTCCTGTACTGCTACCTTCTTTTAAATTGTCACGAACACTACTATAAGAACATTGATAATATATTATTTCAGAAAAGTCTACAGTCTATTCTAGACCTAGAACTTTTTTCTTTAGATCTACCATACTGCCAACATAATAAAAATGTTTTAAAGATAGGAAAACGTCAATTATAAAAAATAAAGTTCTACCATAGATACCTAGTATCTACCAAACTATATCAAAATATATTTTTCTTTGTTTATTTTTGTATTGTATTTAGTAAATATAGTCGTAGAAAAAGTACTATATGCAACGTTGTATAAGTACGTCAAAAATGCTCGATGGTGTCTCCTTACGAACTCAGAAAAGAAATTCAAAGAAATATCTACTTAATGTGGTTAGTACTATGGTTGATTTTGCTCGCGTCAAAACTCCTCACCTCTTCGTTTAGATACCTAGACATCCATTGCAAGGCAATTTCATTCTTATTACTCTGGACAAACGATTCATGTAACTGAATTTTCCGCTTCGAAGTGGACGCTGCGCGCATAGTAGTAATGTAGGTATATATTCGATACCTAAATGGGTAGTGCCACAGGCCTGACCAAACGCAGCTATGTATAACAGTGTGACAGTCTGTTGTTGGTAACACCAACATTTTCTTGTATCTGCATAATGTTATGTTTTATCAATAGAAACATCTAGGTCTATGGTTTTATCTGCGGTACAGTCGGGGGCAGATAAACCTAACGCCCTTGACTTTAAAAGCTGTACTGTCTGGTTCATGGCAGAAAACACGTATATTACGAGTACTATACGTGTTTTCAGGACCTTTTATTTCACTAGCACCTACGACACAGTCTTTTCCAGTTCTAATCATCTGCAAATTCCACTTTTGGATGTTTTTTACCTTTCTGTAACAGCTTTTATGTAGATACAAATATAAATACGTGGGGCGCACTATAAGTTTCCGGAATGAATATGAAAAAATACTATTAAAGGTACAAAATTAATTTATTGTTTTTCAAAATAATCTCCCTTGGCGTCTATGCACTTTTTCATTCGATGAAACCAGTTTTGAAAACTTTTGTGCCACTCCTCTGTGGTGACCTCTGAAACGTGTTTTTCATACTCCCCGACGGCCTCTTCTGGTGATGAAAATCGTTGACCGCGTAATTGGTTCTTAATTTTTGGGAACAGAAAAAAGTCACAAGGTGCCAGGTCGGGACTGTATGCAGGATGACTCATGAGTTCTACATTTTTCGCCTTCAAAAAGTCGTTTGTCTGTCTGGCCGTGTGAGAACTAGCATTGTCGTGGTGCAGGATGATACGGCGTTTACGGTTATTTTTACGGAGTTCGTCAATAACTTCCGGCAAACAAATGGTCGTGTACCAGTCACTATTCACTGTTCGACGATTCTTTAAAGCAACAGTAGCCACGTGTCCAGTTTTATTAAAAAAAGAAGCAATCATCCGCTTAGATGCACTTTTCACGCGCGCCACTTTGGTTGGTTTCGGCTCATCTTGAAAGACCCATACGCTCGATTGCTGCTTTGTTTTGGGATCGTAGCAATAAATCCATGTTTTGTCACCTGTTACTATGTCCCACACCAAATTTGACGCACCTTCGTTGAATCTGGTAAGCATGGCACTGCACCAAGTGACGCGGTCCGTTTTTTGAGCCTCGGTCAAGTTGTGTGGGATCCACCGCGAGCACAGCTTTCTCACACCCAAATGTTTGTGTAGGATAAATTGTATTTGACTCATGCCTATTTCTAAGGATGCGCGAATTTCATGGTAGGTCACATGCCTGTCTGTTTCAATCATACGGCGCACAGCATCGATGTTTTTGTTGGTCACAGCGGTGGACGGCCGACCATCGCGAGATTCGTCACTGAGATTGATACGACCACGCTTGAATTCTGCAAACCAGCTATAAACAGTTGTCTTGCATGGTGCTTCATTGCCAAAAGCTGTTTCAAGCCGAGCGATGCTCTGTTGAGCTGTCAAATTACACTTAAAATCGTAGAAAATCATACTACGAAAATTTTCCCGAGTTAAATCCATGTTGATGCAGACACACAATTTTTTAAATGACGCCACAAGGTAAAAACAAAAGACAGTCAGATGAAACAAACTGCATTCTACAGCCAAAGAGTTCCATTTTCAAATGTTGCAATAAATTTTTAAATATTGTTTATGTAAGTGGCCAGTTCCGGAAACTTATAGTGCGCCCTATGTATAAATAAATATATATAGGGACGAATAACACTGATTGAGCTAGCCCAAAGTAAGATCGAGACTTGTGTTATGGGATACTAACTCAACGATACTATATTTTATAACAAATACATATATAGATAAACATCCAAGACCCAGGACAATTTGAAAAACGCCATCTTCCAACTTGCCCTGACCAGGGATCGAACCCGGGACTTCTGGGTGGCGGACTAGCATGGTGACCACTACGCCGCGGAGGTCGTCAAAAATACAATAACCGTGAAAAAAAGAAATTACAGAATTGCCGTTAATAAGTTAATGTTCCACTTATTGCCGTGAAACATGAGAGAGTTTAGTAATTTAGTTGCAACTGAAACAGTTATTAGTTCTAAAGAAACGTGCTAGCAACATTTAATTTAGTTACTTACTTAACGTAGCATTTTAGTTCATTCAAAACACTAGTTTTCTCATTTCGTGTTTTCATTATTAAAGCAGATTATTTAATTAGTTAATTTGTCTGTACGTGACGATACCTTTTGGAAATTATTTACTTTTAATTTTATTTATACACACACCGTTATATTCATTAAAACTTTAACCAACTTCAAAGTAAATCTTTTATAGGGTTCCATACCCAAATGGTTAAAACGGGACCCTATTTCTAATACTCCGCTGTCTATCCGTCCGTCCGTCTGTCAGTCACGAGGTTTCTCATGAACCGTAATAGACAGTTGAAATTTTCGAGCTGTACTTTTTTTTTAGAATATTAGCAAATTTTCTTTCATGTTTTGACGCAACCTATAAGGTATTAAAACTATACATTTTTACTTTAAAATCAAGGCAATTAATCATCTAATAGATGCAAAACCGTGCGAAGTGGAAATTCATTTATTTATTTTATTATAAGGCTCACAAACAGATCACAGGCAATACGGATCAAGAGAATTTTGTAAGCATTAGAAAAACAGAACTAGTCAGTAATCCACTATAGTGTACACAGCATGGCCAAATTATGAGAGGAAGTAAGATTTAACAACAATTTTTACAAGCAGGTTATTGTGATTAAGTTTACATATCATGTTTACAACATTATGGAAATGAAAAGAAAGAGCTAAAACGATTTGATAAAGAGGTTCCATTCATTTTCCTTTCTTCCTGTTTTTTGAGAAGAAACGAGTATAAAATAACTCAAACCTCCATCATAATCACACCTTATAAAGGTAAGCGTTTCGTTACTGGCGCGTTTAGGCTTAAATTAATTAACATAAGTATACTTCTGCCCTTAAACACCTACAAAAGGCACGACAGGGCGATAGTATAAAATAAAAACAGTACAGATGTTTAACTCGGTTGATGACCTCCGTGGCGTAGTGGTCACCATGCTAGTCCGCCACCCAGAGGTGCCGGGTTCCGTCCCCGGTTGGGAAGTTGGCAAGTTGGAAAAGTGGCCTTTTTCGAATTGTCCTGAGTCTTTGATGTTTATCTATATATTTATATGTTATAAAATAGAGTATCGTTGAGTAAGTATCCCTTATTACAATTCTCGAACTTACTTTGGGACTAGCTCAATTGGTGTTATTTGTCCCTATATAAATACATTCATGTTAATTATAACAAATTATTAACTCAATGGCACGCGCCTAATTGTAGCGTACAAATAACTAAGTAAGAAAACAGTCTTTATACCATAGGGGAAGGCAGAGATTATGGACCACCGCTTGCTACAATCCTGACGAACCTCTCACCTTTTGTGTGATAAAATGTGTACGTAGCACTAACACTCGATTTTTTGTAGAGATATATATATTCTTTGTTATATTAATATACGTCATGCTGTATGATGGGTTTATTGGTTGCTTACTCACCTGTAATGCTTTGTCATGCACACAAAACATTATAGTTACACAATATGAGATGATGAGAAACATTAATACCTGCACTGAAGACCTGCCAGGCAAGCAATGCTTGAAAACAGGTACTATAAATTATTTAATGTAGAAATTAGATTTATCATAAGTTTTGCTGAGTTTGCCGGCAAGTTTTGATATCTTGTCCAAATTCAACTCATTTTGTCCCAAATATATATTTTTTTTAGTTATGAGATGAGATCGGGTTCTTCTGTATCCTCGATTTTTGATGTGATAGAGGGCGAGAAGTAATTAATTATGGACGAAGGGACGAAAGCTAAGTACAAAGTGTCATAAACTCGGACATTTTGAATGGGATACTTATTATTTATTAGATCAACATACTTTAACATAATGACTACTAGCTATATTTATAAATTAATTTATGTAGCCGAAAGTTGGTGAATAATTAAAAACAGAATCAGAATGAAGAAAATGTACTTCTTTTATGAAATTATCTAATAAGGGTGTCAATTATCTCTGGTACGGTTTTGCTTGAACCGTCACTTGGTTCTCATAATTAACATTAAACATAACCTTCAATCCATCTATCATCTCACGCAGGCAGATTGTAAAATTTAAGGTTACACAGCATAACTAAGGCTAATTCTAAAGCTCCATTTAAATTATCAGTTCTTTTTAGTTTCCATCGATAGGAGCACGACCCTTTTTGTACTACAGAGAGCCATACTTGGCCAGAGTTGGCAAATGATTTGGCCACGCTCTCCACGCTCGCAAGACAAAGTCAAAATCATTTATTTATCTTTCATAATAATTGTTGACGTCAGATAATTTACTTTCAGCTAAGATTAGTTTCGCTTCCTAAGCGCGAGTGCAGAAGAAGTTTTTCATCAACATGCCTGACATCGTTGATTATTCTATATTTTATGTACCTAAGCACTGATGGTTTCATGTTCATAGATTATTCCATTATCATTTATCTATCGAAACTCAACGGTAAAACTCATCATCCCAAAATAGGGTTAACATTTTAGTGACCATTACCCTAATGTGAACCAAGCTTAAGTACACTTCAGTAGCAGTCCTTCGGGCCCCTTTCATTTTGTCCAACAATTAGTCAAATACTAGGTCAAGAGTAATGGACGATAATGACCGGATTGTACTGAGGAAATAACTTTACTCGAATAATGACACGTGTGGGGTTAGGGAGGACATTGACGATCAATAGTACCTTTTCTATGATAAATAAAGAGAATATTTTAAGTAGATTATATTTTGTTTGTGATAAAATTCATAATATTGTTTGTGATAATTTTTATGTCAAAACCAATTTAACAATTTGTGCCAAAATGTATGGAGCTGAAGATTTTTGTTACGATTTCAGTGATGGTCAAAAGTTGTTCACATTGATTAGTATGTATCCTTTTCGGGTTGATATCCCCTTTCCGTTACACGTTGTATAGCAAAACTTATTGTTTGAATAAAAACCTTTAAATTACTTTTTCTACGCCTGTACTGTTTATCTGTCTTTTAAATGGTCCCGAACACTAATATAAGAACATAGATTATATGATTTTAGAAAAGTCTATAGTCTATTCCTAATATAATAGCATATGTGTCGTTATTTCGCCAAAAAATACTCATATCCATAGACCTATAACTTTTTTCTTTAGATCTACCATACTGCCAACATAATAAAATCGTTATTTTAACAAATGGTGCCATTTTTCAAACGTGGAATCACTGAACAAACGGTTTTTTGTATGAAAAACATTTGTTTAAGTGACTTCATGTTTCAAAAATGGCACTTTTAGTCACTAGGAAGACGTCAATAAAAGAAAAGTAAGTCTTCCATAGATACCTAGTATCTACCAAATATATGGTAGTATTTCGTACTTTTCTTTGTTTTTATTTTAGTAAATGTAGTCGTAGAAAAAGTATTGTATGCAACGTTGTATAAGTAGTCAAGAAATGCTCGATGACGTCAATTGACGATGCTCGCCAAGGCTCGCATCGTAACCTGCGCCACTCGCATTTTTAACCCTCCTTATACAACTGCTGCATAAAATACTATTAAGCATTTTTAAACAGGTCATTATTATATTAACCTAGTTTTCAATTTCAATTTATTTATTGCTTATCACATTGTACATATATTAGACTTTCTATATAGCTACTTCTTAAATTATTAGGTGCAACATGAACCCTGATAGGGCATTGCAACAGAAAACAATGGAACGACATGCGAATTTTTTGTTAGTATTTTATTAATGCTAAAAGTAATTATCCAAATAAAGATCAATTTGTATGGTATGGTAATTTTAAGGAGATCAATAAAAAATGTGTTTCTGGAAGTATTTTTTACAAGCTTTCATTTAACTTGCAATCTATCTTACATGCTTGTTTAGGTCAAATTATCTTGCAATTCAACTTTTAAACAGTAATCCATAACCAATTGAACTGAAATTTTGTATTCTTTTATGTAGGTTAGAAGACAATACAATAATATGGAGTCAACGAGCTGTTCTAATGATGGAGCCGGGAGATATTTGATAGAACTCAGTTATTAAACAACACAAACTTATTGCGTAGGACTCGATTGATTTGTCCTGATGAGCACTTTATGGTAGACGATGTCTCTTGATCACGGAGACGGAAGGCAGTCGATGGAACTAAGTAATCAAAAGGCGCAACTCTATCGAGTTTGGGTCTTATTTTATTTGTCTTAATAAGTACTCTGCCCTCATAATAAAACGTACAAAAAAAAATATTTTTATTTTACAAAAACTTATTAGTTCTGAAAAGATAATTTAATATTTTTATAATTTTCAGACTGCCATCATCTATTTACGTTTATAACTAGCACAGAAAGACACTTATGTTTGTGTATCATTTACAAAGCAAGCAAACGCAAAAACATTTCTCAAATTTTAATTACAGCCGTCGTTTCGCAGGGACCTCTTATCTCGCAACGTTTCTTTTAATGAACGTGTAAGTGTGTGCGCACCTTAATGAGTTACTACGTTCTTGCTATATCGACATGACATTGCGGTTTTAACTACCGAAAAAAAAGAGGTGTTATAAGTTTAACGTGTCTGTGTGTCTGTTTGAGTCATCGTAGCGCCTAAACAAATAGGCCGATTTTTATGTTTTTTTTTTTTTGAAAACTGATTTAATCGAGATAGTTCTTAGCTATGTTTGATGGAAATCGGTTTAGCGATTCAAAACTTATTAAGAGTGAAAACGTTGAAGTCCAGGATTCCCTTAATTTACCTAGCAAATAAACTTGTACTTATAAAAGGCAATTTAATTTTTCTTTACTTAATACCCAGATAGCTATTATCAATTTTTAATTTATAACTACCACAAATCAAGTTCATTTTATTAATGATACGTAAACATTTGTCTTTTTCACGTAAACACATTTCTCAAGTTTTAATTACAGCCGTTGTATCGCAGGGACCTCACCTCATATCTCGCAACGTTCTTCTTAATGAACGTGTGAGTGTGCGCGCACCTTAATGAGTTACGACGTTCTCGCTACACCTACGTGATATTGCGTAATATTTTTAAATTATATCTTATTTCTAGATTATCTTTGCAGTAAATAATAAAGTTTAATAAAAATACTATGATATTGAAGATATTTTTTGGTAAATAACGAAATAGGCAATAAATTTGTAGTGGTATTTTTTTATGTTACACAGTACACAATATACAGTCACTCTTTTATCTCTTACGTTGGTTAGACAGTGTCTTGAGGCATAAAACCCAGAGGTCAAGTTCAGCGTGATGACCAATATGAAGGTTTATACTTTTGATTTTTCAAAACTAATCTCCAACATCACCCGCAAACTGCAGAACCCATTTTTGTAAAAATTTTATTGGCCCACCTGACAAGTATGCCCTTATAAATAAAGAAAAAAAATCTACATCAGTCTAGGCTTCTTTAAGTAATCGGTGAACATACATTTTAAAAAAATCCGACGAATTGATAACCTCCCCTTGTTTGGAAGTCGGTTAAAAGATAATCCAAATAGGGACAGAATACGATGTTCTTGCTTTACCTACGTAATACTACTTTGTTTTTAGTTTATCTTAGCTGTAAAAATAAATAAGGATAGGTATAACGAATGTAAAATATTATTTGCCCATCGGGTAGATTATTAAAAAATATTGTAAACGTATTTTTTCTTTTCTCTGAGAAACAAAAAATGACAAAGAATGACAGCGTATGAAATTTCGCATGACGTCACGGCTACGTACGATTCTTACATAGACCCGAAGTCGCAAGCCCCCACTCCGGAATTTTGATGCTTTGTATCTTTGTGAATTTATGTTTTTGCAGACTGAAAAATATGGGTCCATTATCATGGGATAATCTATTTTCAAAATTCAAATGTTTATTCAGTAATTAGAACTTTACAGGCACTTTTACACGTCAATAATTATAATTAACATTACGTGTCGTTAATATTGAAATTTAATTTATTTTAAAGAAAAGCTATCCGCTTCCAAACGACCACTGCTGAAAAGAAACGACGAAAGAAACTAATTTTCACAGTATTGATCGCCTACTCGCCAGAAGGGCTTTGTCATATTATTATTATGTCTTTTTTTAAATAATAAATACTTTTAATACAATACATACATCAAAGAGACAGACTAATTACAATTATACTTTTCTAACCCTGTCGTCACCCTTCTCAAACCTACTTACCAATCAATGCTGCAAGCCGTTGACACTCGAGGCTGTAGCTTCTTCTATCTTTTCAACACAAGTCTTTACTTGCATGGGGATCTGTAATAAAAGAAAAACCTATAAATTATAAGATTTCGTTTATGTATCTTATAACTTATTAATGTTGTATGCCTTTAGGCCACTTGAAAGAAAGAGTATGCCCAGCTAAAGTGGCCGCGCCCGAGCATCTAATTAAAAAGTTTTTTTAACATGTATAAGAAATACCATACTCTCAACCAAACATAAAAACACAGTTTTTTTTTAAATCAGCGACATTTATTTCCCAAACAGACGACCTCATTTTTTTAAGACTTTATTTTCAAATAATAAATGGCACAAAAGGCGGACTTAATGCTAATAGCATTCTCTACGCCGTCAAACGCCCACTTTAAAAAATCAGTTATTTTGTAGCGCTCCCCATTTTTTTCACCATAAAAACCTGAATCACATATTTGTCTTGCCTGTAGTTTAATTCAACCTATATTCTAAACTAGACTTTTTTACAAGAGAGAGCAATAATAATACATACACCAGTACATTAGAGTATCTTTTATAAAAAAATAACAATAATCAACATTGTTAATTTTAAATAAAAAATAGCAATAATAATACAATTTTACAATAATAAAGAGTATCGGAAGTGGGGACCTCACCTGCGAAACTTTAAAACACGAAATTTTTTCAGTGTTTGATTCCTTTTACGATATAAATAGCGTTGTGAACGCATTAAAATAATAAATATTAATTACATTTTTAGTTTATATTTGAACAATAAAAAAGGATATAAATATGAACTAATAAATGGATGTTGTGTAGTAAGAGGATTTTAATTTCAGTTCTTTTTAAAATATGAAATAACTGAAGTTATAAATCACTCATTGCTTAAATCACATCAGCGCCCCCCAACTTTATTCTGGGCCCGTTACCCTTAAAGCCTCCAGCGCCCACAAGGGGGCGTTAACGTCCACTTTGGGAAGACTGACATAGAGAGAAAGTTCAGCCTGGTGACAGACAGACGGAAGGACAGCGATAAAACAAATGTTTCTTATTTTACTACTTCACTTTTCCAAGTAATACTAGCAACCTTATCGAGAAAGCGTATCTATAAGAGATAGGCCATATTATAAAGTGGTTCAAATTCCGCCTATATTTGCTAATGTATCCGAAACTCAAATCAAACATTAGTCTTCAAAAGGCTTTGCTGTCGCGAAAATATCTCAGTGGTTACTTAGGCTCCTTTTTGTGCGGTCCTAACACATTAAGGCACAAAGGACATCCTGACCCGCCCACAAAATATCGAGGTACTAGAAAAAGAACTCGTGAAATCGTGGGCCTTGTGCGAGCTGAAACCTTGTCCGCGTAATTTTTCTTCTCGAGTCGAAATTTTTTTTTTGACCAGTGTTTGGCCACCGCGACTCCCCGGTCATTTGCCTCATAAAGGACCTGCAATGTACAGGAAGTGGGGCATTGATTGGACAGCACCACACTCGCATTCATTGTTTTTGGAGAAACTTCACCTAACTCGGTTCTCTTGACATCTCCCAACGGCAGTCCGGAGTCTATTTAACGACTTCCAGACTGCCCAGGGGAGGTCGGCACCCGGTGGAAGTTTCTCAGCAGGCGGAATATCAGATGGTGAATCCCGAAATTTATGGTCCCATAGCTCTATTCTTGTTCTAGCGGCTTCTATGGCAACAAGAGCTGGCTGTCTGAGAAAACTGTTTCGCCTTTTTAGGCATGTGGGTGGTGGTGGCTATATATTTTACATGAAAATTTATATTCAGATAGATTTTAATTAAGTCTTTCTGAATATACATTTTCATGTTAATACTCGTATTATTTTTAGTTTTAGAGAAAATTAAAGATATGAGTAGAGGGCCTGGTCAGGTATCTCGGTACTTGACTGTACAAAACAGTATTACATAATTAAACTTAAGGTGAAAAAAGGATCAGAACAGTGGGTTGCTAACCGCATCGCCTTTTTACCCGAATACGCCAGAAGGAAGGTTTTGTTTTTCGAGAGTATGTATGTTTGTATGTATCTACGTATAATTGTTTGGCACGCTCTGCATCCTGAACGACTCGATGGATTTTAGCTTGACAGGTGTCTTTAGATTCGTATTTACTGTGAGAGTGACACTGGATATATCAAAATAAATAATAATAATAATAATAAATAAAAAGAAATAAAAAAGGCAGTCGGGTTTTTTGTTCTTGAAATAATTAATTACTTGTTACCTCCTATACATGATTCGCATTTTTGCCTATTCCCTCGATCAGCTTCTACGATCTGTGCAGTAAGAAAAACAGCTGAAACATTCTAAGTTTCTTTATAGAAACAACGACAAAAAGGTAACCTAAAAACTTGTCCAACAAAAATCTGAGTCTCATTTGTATATCAGCAGAACCTTTTTGGTTTAACCTAACCCCTTTTTCAGGCAAATGGTTATATGTTTGACACATAGGTTTATATGCTTACATTGTAGAAAAGTTAAGATTACATACCGCTTAAAAATGCGTCTCATAAACGTACATTATGCTTAGCTTTTAAATGTCTTTGTTAGTTGAATTTTGTCACTTTTTTTAGAAAAATAACTGTATTAATCAACAAAATTTATTACTTTATTTTTCATAAACTAAAATAACGTAAATAAACTTTATTTTAATATTATTAAACTAAGTCATAATAAAAAAATCTAGATATTAATACTATAAATAACATCAAATTACATCAAATTACATAAAAAATTGAGCTTTAATCGTAAATAGTAAATTAAAATATCATATAATATAATCATTTCTTTTTTATGACATTTTGGGATTCACAACACATAAACCTCTTTTGTAAAACCACCCAAAGCCTAGTTTCAGCAATCCCGAAGTTATTTATTTTATTTCCCACAAAACTGCCGTACATTCGAATGAAAACGAACAAAAAATTCCCATTTAGTCACAGCTCTGGCAATTTCGGCCAATATCAATTGTTGCCACAAACACAAATTGAGGAAAATACAGAAATATAGCGTGTTAAATTGTCAAATGGTACCTATACGTCTGCGAAACGATTGTCCGTATTTATCTCTCGCGTTACATATTTCAACAATTTCAACCTTATATGGGATTGGGCGGGGCACGTTTGCCGAATGCATCCTGATAGGTGGGCTACTTTGGCAACAAAGTGGATTCCCGAAGATGGCCGAAGGAAAAGAGGTAGACCCCGGAAGCGTTGGTGTGACGACTTGCGACAGTTTGAAAGGGAATGGTTGAAAGTGGCACACGATCAAGATATTTGGAAGGAGATGGGGGACCTTTGCCCAGCAGTGGGACAGTAGAGGTTAATTAAAAAAAAATGTTATGCTCATGGACAATATGTAAAATGGTTAAAGTGGACACTCATAGTGCGGCTGTAGTGATATTTATTTGCGGACTGTGGTGGGCGTCTTTAGACGCCGTCCGCCACTCATTCGGCTATGAAAACCAGTGGACTCGTATAGATTTGTTGCCAGAAGCTTTATTGAAGCAATCAAAGAACTTTTTTTTTTTTACGGAGGAAAGACCCTGTTACGGATACCCACGCCAGAGCGATGTGCCTACCTACTAAAAAACCTCCGGAGTTCCATCTCAACTGCTTTTGCCGGGGACACGGGAACGGAAATACATCCGCGAACCCCGGCGCGGCTGGCCGCCAAAGCGGCCCCTCCTCAGGGGCGTCACAGCGCCCCTCCACTCACCAAGTTGGCGCGTCCGGAACGCACGGACGCGCCGTACCTCCTCGGCCCAATTGAGAGGCGGCAAACTCCCATGCAGTCCACCGCCTGTGGACCCATGGGAGCCAGATAAACCGGCTCCCAGCGGCGGAGAAGATGAAAGGCTCCGCCGCTTGCCTCTCGCCGCAAACGCGGTGCGGCACCGCTCGGTCGCGGAGGATAGGGAGAGCGGCAACGTAACACCAACACTCCTCCTCCTTCGCGACCGATCTTCTACCACAGCCACGGCGGTGTGGCCCCACCTGAAGCGCCGGGAGGGCAATGAAACATTCCCCTCCCGGCGGCCCCACACCGGGTGGGGGGAGAACTTCCCACTCCCCCGCCGCCCCATTGGGCGCATCCCTACAGGCTCAAGGCCGAAGCCGAGCCCGCGGCAGCGCCCCTCCTCGGGTGGGGGGAGAACTTCCCACTCCCCCGCCGCCCCAATGTGGGCGCTCTCTGCTGGTGGACGACGGCAGGAGCGCCCCCTCGCGGGTTCCTCTTAGCTTCCCCGTGGCCACCGGCTACCACGGGTACTGAGCCCCCCCGATACGAAAAACCGGGAACCCATTGAGGGGGAAGCAATCAAAGGACCTACACCAACCTTTGATTGTATAGTTAGGTTAGGGTTAGGAATAAAGAAATTGGCGCCCGCGCCATTGGTTAACTAGACACTGGCAAAATAAGCTTCAACGAAGTTTAATGGCCAACAAGAAAAAAAAAAAACCTGCAAAGTGCGCCTTGTCTGGCTGAATGGCAGAATAAGTACTAGTACTCTACTACTAAAGAAATACCTACTCAATGTGGTTAGCGATATATTTTATATTTGACTTGACTTTGACTTTGCAAGCCAATTTCATTCTTATCGCTCTAGACAAACGATTCATAGGTATGTACGTACCTATACAAAACTGAACTGAATTCGGAACTAAATTCGCCGCACATTGAGTGCGAATTTAGTTCTGAATTTCCTTTCGCGCAGTGGTCGCCGCGCTTACATTATTATTATGCGCGCGGCGACCACTTCGAAGGGGAACATTCAGTTACATGAATTTATTGTCCAGAGTAATAATAATAAAATTGGCTTGCAATGGATGTTTAGGTATCTGAACGAAGAGGTGAGGAGTTCTGACGCGAGCTAAATTCAACCATAGCGCTAACCTCATTAAGTAGATATTTCTTTTCTGAGTACGACGTCTGTACGTGAGTATTAGTACTTATTTTGTGACACAGGCCTGCCTGAACCCTGAGTCTGATGTAAATTTTCTTGGAAAACTTAATATCAGAAAAGGTTGTGTATGTATGTTCTATGTCGCTCTAGATCGGTCAAGATTCAAAGATTCAAATGTTTATTCAGTAATTTGAACTTTACAGGCACTTTTACACGTCAATAAGTATAATTTCCGTTACGTGTAAAGTATATTAAAATATAATTTATTTTTAAAGAAAAGCTACCGATACCAGCACTTCGTAACGACCACTGTTGAGAAGAAACTTCGAAAGAAACTCATTTTCACATTATTGGTCGCCTACTCGCCAGAAGGGCTTTGTCATATTATTATTTTTGTCTTTTAATTATTAAATACTTACCCCCTTATTCATAAAAAATATAAATGTTTGCTAAACCTATTTTAATCAAAATATGTTTTGTCTCGTTCTTTCAATGTCAAATATTCAAAAGAGGAAAAGGAACAAAATATGTTTTAACTAAAAAAGGTTTAGCAAATGCTTGTTATTTTTTATGAATTTGAGGGTTATAATATAATACAATGTTGACACATTTAACATGTAATGCTTGCGAATGAGTTAACAAACATAAATTGCGTAGTAAAAATATTAAGTAGTCATAAAAAGCAAACGAGCTGACCAGTCCCTCCCAGCAGCACCCGTTCACGAGTTGACGCACGTCATTTCGGAAATCCTTGGGAGCGGCCTATGTCCAGCAGAGACGTTTCGTGGCTGAAATAACGATGATTTTTGTATGTTTCTTAATTTGTGCCACTAACTCGCCGCGTTTGATGAATATGCGATCAATCCATGGATTAGCATGCTCGGGTCAACTCCACGGTTCGATCATTTGCATATTTTCGCCTCTGGTTTGTTGCGGAGCGTGTACCTACATCGGGTGAGACCCTACTGCAAATTGGGATTGGACGTGACTATTGTTAGATTTTTGCGTTGCATTTCACATTTCTTTCAAATCCACAAGCGTCGCTTTTATAGGTGGATCCCTTCCATCTTCTTCTGTCAGCCGTTACACATATTAATACGACTCTTATCACGCTGCTTTCCTTTCTATAATTATCCTTTTTTATTATTATTTGTTTAACATTTATTTATTTTGTCCCATATTCACATATATCTTACAAGTGGGGTGGCAGAATATCAGAGTTTTACATCGATGATTTTACTCATATTTTTTTATCAATAAATAGTGTTTTAAGATCAAATAAATCTACATCTATGACTATATATTATAAGATTTAGTAACAAAAAAATGCAAATATTAAACTTTCAGACTAATTTATCATAAGTCTAGATACTATGATTTTTGTCATACTTAGTTGGTGCAATAAAGAAATCTTTTTTTATTATAATGAGCAACAAAACTGTCACGCAACCGTCGGCGACAGTCGCCGATATTGCGCTTAGGAAGCGGCATTAAACTTAGATGTAAGTAAAAGATCTGACGTCAACAACTACCTAGTATGAAATTGAAAAAAAATTGACAATTATCAAGTGATACGAATATCAAAGATAAATTAATGATTTTTGACTTTTCATCATTTTGAACAGACTTCCTAAAAAGGAGGATCCTTTAAGTATTTTTTGTTATGTATGTTCACCGATTATTCTAAGACGCCTGGGCCGATTTAAAAAAAAAACTTTTTTTGTTTGAAAGGGTATACTTTCCAGGTGGTATCGTATAAATTTTATCAAAATCGATTGCATAGTTTGGGGGGGAACTCGGTTTTTATTTATGACAAATTATTCGCCGATAGTCGTCGATGAATACCGACGGTCGCGCGAAAGGTTTCGACCGATTGACATGTCTCACGTGACCTTTTGTGACAGTCGCCGACCGTCAGCGACAGGTGTAGCGGAAATTCTGTCGCTTGTCTGTTAGAGCCCACAGACCACATAACATTATACACCACAGAACACATAATAATTGGTTGAGTAGTCTTTGTTAGAGCCCTTAAAAACTAAATCCATAGATCAAATTTTTTTTTACTACGTAAACTAAATCTGTTTGTGTCTCTGTCACACCACAGATCAAAGATATAGGAGATATATAGATTCCGCGATGAAAGCTCCTAAACGTACACTGTTTTGAAATGTAGAGGAGGGCATTTAGCCATTCACTACCTTTTAAGCTACTACTAAATAGAAAAGTCGCGGGATCAGAATTCAATGTCATTAGACAATTTCATTCAAATTTTGTCGTATTAAACAGCTCGTTTAAACAAATCGGCTAGACTGCATTTTAAATTGAATTTTATAATAGGTACTAAAAATAATTTAAAATTAATTTCTACATTTTTAATTATAAGCAAGATACCATCGAAGTGCATAGTACCGTGATGCAAATGCCGCTGTAGTAATAAAGAAAATCGTGACAAAAGTAAGCTTTCACAGGTGAGCACATATTTTTCACTTGAAATCACAGATTTTTATAGGTACACGTATTACATTTTTTACTGGAAATTGAGTGCCAAACTTTCCCATTTTATTATAAATAGAGAATATAATAATTAATGCTTATATTTCTTATTATATAAGTGTTTTGTAAGCTGTTCGTAATTATTGAATTTGTTGACACTAGGGTTAGAAAAAAAACTAATCGATAAAAATATCGATACCACATGATACCACATTATATTTTTATTTTTAAAATTAATAAAGAGATAAAAAAAATGGATGAAGCAATAGGGTAGGGTTTTACATTTCTTGGTTGGGCTCGATTTATTTGCGTCCGCGCAACCAAGCTGATTGGCCGCAGATTTCAGCGACTATTTATATCGTCTGCGGGATATTACATTTAAAAAACATTACAGAGTGTGCTCAAATATTTTGAATTGTCTTGTTTCACTTACGTGAAGAATCGCATTATTTGGGTGTTATCTGCTAGATGCTACCTCTGCACCTTTGATCAAAAGTATCCTATGTGTAAAGCCAAGGAATCAAATCAATCTAGTATTAGTATAATTAAATTAAAATAACAGTCAAAAACGAAAAAAACATTGACATTCCCTATATACTTTGCCCGGGCGCGGGTCGGACACTTTTATATGGAAATGCCGATGTTTTGTTTGGTATTTTGTCAGTTATTTTACTTTTATTATACTGTAGTGATCTATTATAGCCTGTGGTTTGATTTATTACGGGTGTGTCCCTTCCACGGTTTATATTTTTCTGCAAGAATCTCCCTGTTGTCTGGTTTTAATTTTTAAAACGATATGTTCTATAAATAAATACTGTACTTCCATGTTGTTTAAGTCGCTTTGTACGACACCTCATTTGGCAGTGTCATGGATATATAGTGAAAAAAAAGAAATGTGGTGTCGTGGGACACCAGGTAGGAACAAAGTTCAAAAGTTCTTGTGTATACGACTGTCGCGCCTGCGCACGTCTCATTTAACGAGGTCATCCTTACGGTTTTACTATCACATTTTTTTCAGTTCGGTCGCGCAGCAAAATCCCTATCTCCTCCAAGCCTGCCGTAAGGAACTTCGTTCCAATAAATTATTTTTTAATTGAAAAGTCTTTATTCGTTTAGTACTGACTGCTTGCTAATCCTATTATCCATGCACGAGGGTGAGTATTAAGTTATAATTATTATAAAAGTATCGATGTCGATATTTTTCATGTAATCCCTCGGTTTTCACAAATAGTGTACGCTTTCGTGTTTGACGTTTAACGAAGTCTTATTCTTGCAACAGTAAATTCTCATAATAGGGAAAGAGACACAAAATGGGTTTTATGTCAGATTATCTCGTTCTGAACCTAAAAATGTTTTTTGCTCTTTGCCACAGATACTGAAAAAACATAAGTGTCGCAAACAATTGACTTGTTATTTTTCAGTTTGTTTTGCCAAATCGAATTCAGTCTTATAATTCTGTTAGTCATTCTGTTTGGACACCAAATTGGTTTTCAGTGTGTTATTTTTTTAGCTTGTGACTTCTGGCTTGGTCGGAGAGATAGTTGGATGAATTAAATGAGATAGATCTATCAATTGTTACAAGTTTATTTACCCAGAAAATAATAATAAAAACCGGCTTTTAAGCGTTCACCCCCGATAATTTATGAACAGCTAAACCGATTTTGATCAAGCATAGCTATGAAGCACCACAAGGAAACTTGCGTTCTCGTAATCCCTCCGAGAGCTACGTTGCCACAGACAGACACACAGAGAAATAGACAAGCAGACAGGAAGACCAAGAAACAGGCAGATAGGCAGACAGGCAGACAGACGGACATTAGCGTCCAAATTATTTTCGTTTTGCTGACGGTTAAAAATGGATAAAACCATATTTCGAATAAACAAACGTTTGCAGTTTTGCCTGTGCGATCAATCAAAGGTACATATATTATCTTAGTCTTATAAGATTCATCATCCATCATTATCGTTTCAGCCGCATAACTTCCACTGCTGGATAGGTCTCTCCCAAGGATTTCCAAAATGACCGATCTAGAGTGGCCAACATCAAGCGTTTTTCCAGCGACCTTGGGGACGTCCTCTGACCACCTTGCGGGTGGTCTGATGAGGTTATTGTTAACTTATCCTCTGTCGTAAACACGTCCATATCCTATACGGGGTAGGCAGAGTCAAAGGTCGCAGGATTTAAAGGTATAAAAAGTTAGACAAAATATGAAATAGAATTTAAAATGTTGCTAGTCTATCATTCCAAGTAGACATTTATTTATGTTTTTTGTAGGTATAAGTATTTATTTATCTTTGTATTGTACACGCCAATTACCTCTTTCTTCCCATTTCCTCTCGCGGGTCTACTGGAAGAAATTTCTTTAGAAATAAGTAGCACCTATGTACTATGTTAACCATTATAAGGTTTTATTTGTAAATTTTCAAGTGTACATGAACCAATAAAATAAAATAAATAAATAAAACGACCTCTATGAAATGTATGCGGGATAAGAAGCAGCTGGTATCTTCAAATGTTATGTATCATTTACTTTGTTCCCGAATCCGCATAAAACTCTCTTCCATAATTGTAAAAATATATTGTAATTAATAAATAACACTAATTGAGCTAGCCCCAAAGTAAGTTCGAGACTTGTGTTATGGAATACTAAATCAACGATACCATATTTAATTTATATATTTGTTTATATTTATAATATATATTTTTTTTTGTAATGAAATAAATAATTTATAAAAAAAATGTTTTACGAAACTAATAAGACTTGAAAGATATTAAAAACACTACCAAAGAAAATTCAACTCTATATAACTTATTTTAGTCTAAAATTCATAATTACTCGACGAATTTAGCGGAAACTTCTAAGATGTAAGTAGATAAACCTCTTTCGCATAGATCTGATAAAAACTTTCTTGTCCATTACCGGCCTTCAGTCATCCATTCTCTGAGATAAAACGCAGTTAATTACTCTAACACATTAGACCGGGCGACGACTGCAGGATTACTAACATCACACAGTCAGTCACAGAAAGGAATCACCTGCTAAAAAAATACCCAAAAATCCTGAAGAATTGACTTCCAAGGTGTAGAAGGAAGGCTTTGTAGTGAACTGATAAATGAGTTTACTTCGACTTGAAGAAAAATATTGGCGTGTGTAAATGGAAGGTTTGGATTAGAAGTGAACTGATAAATGGGTTGACTTCGATTTGAAGAAAAATATTGGCTTGTGTAGATAGAAGGTTTGGATTGGAAGTGAATTGATAAATTGGTTGACTTCGATTTAAAGAAAAATATTGGCTTGCAAGTGTAGATAGAAGGTTTGGCAGTAAACTGATAAATGGGTGTACTTCGATTTGAACAAAAATATTGGTTTGTGTAGATGGCAGGTTTGGAAGTGAACTGATAAATAGGTTTACTGCGATTTGAATAAAAATATTGGCTTGTGGCTTTACAGTCTTAGTTTCCAAGCTATTACGCAGAAGAACCAAAATACGAATCTACAAAACTGTTATAAGACCGATTTTGATGGACGGGTGTAAACCTTAGACGCTGACTTTAAAAGAAGAGAACAAGCTGCTAGGAAGATTCTCCGTAAAATTCTGGGACCAATGCAAAGGGAAGATGGAAGCTGAAGAATTAGAAAGAATCAAGAGATTGAAGATCTAGTGTCCGAACCAAATGTCATCGGTGAAACGAAAGCAGCCACGCTTCGCTGGCTCATACACGTAGAAAGAATGGGAGAAGATCGGGCGTTGAAGAGAGCCTACTTGGGTCGGCCGACCTGTTGGTCACCCCAGATACAGATGGGCTGACGAGGTACAGAAAGACCTGCGAAGCCTCGAAGTTGACGACTGGCAGCAACGCTCGTAGATGGAAGGTTTGGAAGTGAACTGATAAACGGATTTACTTCGATTTTAGGAAAAATATTAGCTTGTGTAGATGATAATTATTTAGCTATTGATTTACCTTTCAAGCCCGCTGCCACTGCAATGATGTAACCCAACAGTCGCCGCCCGGACTACATATTTTTTTGAGTGTCCGTATACAAAACATGCCCTAGTTTCAAGTGAAATGTATGAATGCACGTTGCGCTTATCGTGAAAAGTTTTTTCAAATATATTGTACACATAAAAGGGTTTTCATATAGTGAATTCACCATTTCTAGTCAGATTTTATGTGAATGTGAATAAAGGTTTAGATTTAGCTTTGATAGTGATATTTGAATCATAACTTTTGATAAAACTTTTTAGTAAGTGTTAAGGCGGTTTGCAGACGATGGGCCGGGACGGGCCGAGCCGGTTAATTTCGTCGCGAATGATAAAACTAAGGATATCCTGCACTACTAATGCACACAGAGGCACTGGTGGGCGCTGGTGTCTACCCTGACCGTGGTTGCCCGCCATGGCCATAGCCAGATATCAAGAAACCCATTGTCCTTTTTCAATAAAAAATTAAAGTGGTGGCTCAGTGAAAAAGCTCTTATATCGTGGATGAAGTTTCCTAATATCCTTTTATTTTACATATTGTAAATCACCGACTTATTGTTTTCACATGCTAGTTTACTAAAAGCAAAATAAATTAAGTGTATGTTTAATTTTTAAGATTATGTACTCTATTTTATGTAAATAAATTATCATTATCATAATCATGGATCACACAAATTAGTTTGTATACACTAACGCAGACGTAAAGTCTGTTCGCCGAGAGTTGATAAATATTGACTTGACGACCTCCGTGGCGTAGTGGTCACCATGCTAGTCCACCACCCAGAGGTCCCGGGTTCGATCCCCGGTCAGGGCAAGTTGGAAAATGGTCTTTTTCAAATGGTCCTGGGTCTTGGATGTTTATCTATATATGTATATGTTATAAAATATAATATCGTTGAGATAGTATCCCATAACTCAAGTCTCGAACTTACTTTGGGGCTAGCACAATTAGTGTTATTTGTCTCTATATATTTATTTATTTATTCGTTCGATTCGACTAGTGTGTCGCTTTATTATCGCAAACAGTATTTATTTATTTAAACTTTATTGCACAATTAAAAAAATGCACAAGAGGCGGCCTAATGCTATATGGCATTATCTTCCGGTCAACTATTAGACTAAGCGGAAAAATTGTGTATTCAGGCCATTTCGGTAAGTAGTCCATGACTACCAAAATGTACCGGTTGTGCAGCTGTTAACGGACCCCAGACTATAAGCAGAGGAGCCATGAGGTTGTACGTTTCCGTGCGCAAGACAGTGCAGTGACGTCTCCGTGCGCGTACATACGTGTGAAGTGACAGTTAGCATACAAAGAGGAATAACGCTGTCAGTTGTGAGAACCGCTTAAGTTTTAAATAAAGGAACTATTCCATAGAATTATTTTCTTTCTTATCCCAACCCACTATCGTGACAATATGTTTGGCTGGCCTGATAAAATTAGGACTAGGGACTAATTGGGACTAGGACTGCTGTAGAAACAATTTATGTACCGCTCGTTTGAAAGCTAAAACGACTAGGAGCTCTAGTTATAGACTCCAAAAGGGAGTTCCATAGCCGGATAGTCTTGACTTGGAAAGACTTGCCCATCAAGATAGTGCGATGAGGAGGCATATTTAGGATGAAAGTGCTAGAGTGAGTGATACTGAGAAGGTTTTTAGATTTAAGATAGTAATTATGGCGGTCGTCGCTTGTCTCCGGCTTTCGCCATTTGCCTGGTACAAGGCAAACAGTTGATGTCAACCGCGACCCGAAAGGGCGAGCGGACGAGGCGACCTTATATTGCCATTCCGTTATGGAATGCGCTTCGAATGAGTCGTTAGGGTGTCTGCATGTTGTATTCGATTTTATACAGTTAATAATTGTTTAAAATTGTAAAAGTAAAATGTCAGAAGATTTTTAATAATACGCGGGCCACAATTTGTTATGAGTTACGAAGCACTGAATTATCAATTCCCCGCAAGCACACTATAGTGTGCTTTTAATTTGCAGCGCGAGCAGCCGCGTGCAACGATGGGCAGTTTTTATAGCGGTCAATATTTAAAAGACTGCCCTGCCCAGTCGTCTGCGAAGCGCCTAAAGGTGCAGGCCGCTTTCAAACGGCCATTTTGGACATCCTTGCCCTATAAATTAAGAGACCACGTTTCAAAAATGTTGCTTATAAAATCTAAACAATTTCTTTGAAAGCTATCATATTATTTCTGAATTAAGTACACCAATAATTTTCCGTAATTTTCAAAGAAAACCGGATGCAATTTTATGGTCTAGTGAACAATTAAAAGAGCTTCAAAGAATTCCATCGCAACTCTGCCAAACGTCGCACATTATATTAAGTTTCTTGACCTCTGACATTTTTATTTCCAAGTAATTTCGTATCCTTTCTTCCTTTCTCTTCTTCATCATTATCAGCCACAGAGAGTCTGCGGTTCGACATTGGCCTCCCTCAAAGTTTTCCAAAACAACCGCTCAGGTCGTCCGACCACCTAGTTGGGTGTATGTGCTACGGCGGCTGCCATTTGAAAACCCATCGGCCACCGGTTCTTCGTGCTCTGTGCACTGCCACTTCAAAGAACTAATCCGCAATTATTACGCACTAATGAACAACAACATTAAAGAATGGGCATGAGGATGGAAAAAAAATTTTGCCCTTCAGTTGGAATTAGATTGTTAAAAAATATAGCACACGTATTTTTTATTTTCTCTGAGAAACAAACAAATTACAAAGATACAGCGCATTGAAATTTCGCATGACGTCACGACTACGTACGGTTTTTACATAGAGGTTAGTATCTTTGTGAAATTTTACTTTTTTGGTAGACTGAAAAGTATTGGTCCATTATTTATTATTACAATTATTTACACCCCTATTCCATAACAGCTCTACAAACATCGCACATCTCTTCTTTCGACCTTTGACATTTTTACCTCTAAGTAATTTTTTGTCCACCTACTTCCATTTTTATAATCAGGATTTAGATTCTCGCCCATTACCTTGATTGGCTTTTACGATATGCGTGGAAAGACAAACAGCTACTATATTCTAAGTTTAATTTTTCTTCCATACCAGCATGGATGACTTTATAGATAGAAGTAGATATTAAATTCAAATAATTCAATTTTTAACAAAAAAAATAACGACTTTCTTTTATTTCAGGAGTTTCTTTCATATCTCCAAATGTTCTTTATCATATCTTCACCAAATTAATATGGGACCAACTTGGTAGTAAAGGTAAAAAAAGAAAGAATCGTCAAAATCGGTCCACTATTGACAAAGATATCGCGAAAAATACATAAAAATAAAGAAAACATACAGTCGAATTGATAAACTCGTCCTTTTTTAAAGTCGATTAAAAATACATATTAAGACAAAAAAAGTTCAAATTAAAAATACAAACAAAACGCAATTTTGAAAATTGACAACCGTTTGACGTTATTAAGACAAATTATAAATAAAAAAAAAAACACATTGAACTTTAGAAGACTAAATAGTAGTAACTTTTCTCTTTATTATGGCAATAATTGCCCGAAATTTTCAAAGTAGACCAGATGCAATCATTACGCTTTTCTTATTCTTCCTTTCCTTGCTAATGAACAATTAACAGCATCAAAGCATTCCCTCGCAGCTCCACAAACATCTCACATTTTGTTAAGTTTCTCGACCCCTGACTTTTATCTCGAAGTAATTTTTGTGTCTATCAGACGTTCATTTGAGTGTAACTTCCTGTTTGTAAAAGAGTAATTTTTCTTTCCAACAAAAAACAATCTGTCTTTATACTGAGTACACAGAAGGAAGAATATACTTCCTGTGATTGAATTTTTCCTCCAAAGTTGGCTGGAAGAGATTGCATTTATAGCGATAAGTCCGCCTTTGTGCCTATATTGTTTTGTTGTTTTGTAATTTTTGAGTATTTATTATGGTGCAATATAGTTAATTTGTATTTTAATTAAAATTGAATTTAAATTAAATTCAAACTACATCTAATAAAATTTAAATTAAAACTAAATAAGAATTAAAACTAAATAAAATACAAAATATTTTTTATCTATTGTTATAATGAAGTTTTAGCCTACTTGAACAATCCGGCACTTGTATTTACGTAGGTATGTTTGTTGGACGATAACTCAAATATACTTGCTCAGCTTTTTGATTAGGTATTTATTAGATGTATCCAACCAAACATGTGTTCGAACAGAAGATAAAATTTGCCTTGCATTAGATAAATCTTTATTGTCAGAAAGTACGAATATACTTTTAACGAATGAAGCATTTTCTACCAGTCAAATATAGGGTTAAACGGAAAAAAATTATGCGGCATAAAAACAATACTACAAATTTACATTATCACGTTTGTTTTATGGGAGACCTCTCAAATATTTATTTTATTTTTTTTAGTATTTGTTGTTATAGCGGCATCAGAAATACATCATATGTAAAATTTTCATCTGTCTAGCTTTCATGGTTCATGATATACAGATTACAGACATACAGATGGACGGCGGATTCTTAGTAATAGGGTTCCGTTTTGACCCTTTGGGTACGAAACCCTAAAAAGGGAGTTTAATAGGTGGGTAAAAATTTGGTAGATTTTTCTCTGATGTCAACGATATGGGGTAGTCGGAAAACGTAGCTCAGACTCCGAAGCAGTGTAGCTAATAATCACACTATATATTAATATTATAAGGGTAAAAGTTTGTGTGTGTGTTTTTTACTTCTTCACCCGCAAAGGGCTATACCAATTTCAATAAAATTTGGTATCTAGGAAGCTGACACCCTGGATTAACACATAGGCTACTTTAGGCGCGGGTAACACCGCGGGGCGCAGCTAGTATAATATAATATAGCATCCTCTTGAGATATACAAGATAGATATACGTTCAGTTAACGCGTCATTACATCTCGCCTATTACGGCCGCATATTGGCGCCTTGAGGACTGCGTTTGATATATTGTGGACAGCATAATCGCATAGTCCCCCTCCACGCTCCTCTCATTTATTTTAAGGACTAGCCACATGGTGGTAGTCATAAAAATGCATTTATTGTATTTTTTCTAAAACTAAAAAATTATACATGTGGGATTGGGGCTGAGGAAGATCCGCAAAACGAAATACTTGCGTTTGAGAATAATAAAGTGATATATTCTTATTTTAACTGTGAACTAAACTTTACAAATCCGTCTTTACTTCTTATTAATCTTTAAACTTATCTTTAACTTTTTTAAACACGTCTTACATCTTATTTCCGTCTTTTTACGTAATTTCTATCTTCAAGCACCTAAACACAACCATTTTTTCACGCATCCTTCCAAATTCAAACTTTCCGCGCGTCTATTCCTTTCTCTTTCACACAATCTTCCTTATCTTACAAACCGTACTTTCCTTTCCATGCATAACTCTTTCATCCTACATACACATGTAAACTTTTTCGGAGAAATTCTACATTTTTGTGGATAAATGAGGAGGTTATCAATTCAAGTAAATAAATATATGAATAAACACATACGGACAAATCACACTGATTGAGCTAGTCCCAAAGTAAGTTCGAGATTTGTGTTATGGAATCCTAACTCAATGATAGGTAGTATATTTTGTAACAAATACATGTGCAACTTGGAAGGAAACCACGTGTTAAATATTACATATATATACTATAATTAAAATTAAAGTAACAGTCAAAGAAAAAAAAACGACAGGTTGCACTCAGGGAGTGCCGGCAGAAGTGAAAACTTGAATATTAACGTTGTGCATTTCCATGGATGCGCGTGGCACGCTGTAACATAAACACACACGAACATTCGCGCAAGCGCCCTGCGCCGCCTAAACGAAACAGCAGGCGCAGGCATACATTTTCGCCGTGCCGTAGAAAGAGAGGGGGATACTTCCTCTTCTACGCCGCGCCGCGCCGGCTGTCTACTCTTCATCCGTCTTACGAATTTTCGATCAGGTCACGTG
Source organism: Acrobasis suavella (assembly GCA_943193695.1). NCBI lineage: Eukaryota > Metazoa > Arthropoda > Insecta > Lepidoptera > Pyralidae > Acrobasis > Acrobasis suavella. The sequence goes on from OW971950.1 coordinate 10,553,807, forward strand.
TCCTGACGCCCTGACGAGAGTTTAACATTTTTTACCCATTACAAAAAAAAAGTGTACAACGCCGCTAAAGAAGTTTTCACTTCAAAAAAATTGGCATTCCCATACAAATTTCCTGGGCGGCAGCACGCTTTAATATGGAAATGCCAATTTTTTGTTGTTTCTTGACTGTTATTTTAATTTCATTTTACTATACAGATTTGTCACGGGTATGTCCCTTCCACGTTTTAAATAAACAAAAAAGACCCAAGTCAATCTGAAGATAATTTTTCAGCTTGACCTGACCGGGGATCAAACCCGGGACCTTAGGTGTGACCGACTGACATAATGACCTCTGGGCCACAGAGGAATGTAGTTGCATTTTTTTTGTACTCAAAAACGCCTGGCCTAATTTTGATTTTTTTTTTTTATATTAGATCGGCATACTTATCAGGTTCCTATAGAATGTTATCAAAATCAATTGTGTTTCGGAGAAGTTGGTTTTTAGTTTTGAAAAATTATAAGATAGCGCGGTGTCTAAACGCAAGTTTTTGGTTTTTGTTCCTACTCGTATATTAAAGGGATTGCAAAAAGGTTTATTTACCAAAATAAGAATAATTTACATACTTGCAAATACTCTTCTGTACAAATTAAGTAGGCCAATAAACAATTTAAACGGCTTTTGTACAACGTTCAAGTGTTTTTGTAAGTTAGAACTTACTTAACATGTAATTTTTTTTTTAAGTTAAGACCTCATTTTATAGAAAAAACACATCCTTATTTAGAATTTGGCTGTACCGTTTGGGTTCCTATTTGCTTTATTTAAAACGAAAGCACGGAGCACAATAACAAAATCACGATTTTGTTTCTAATATACGAAAATAAAGATGTTTTATTCGGTCGGTTTAGTGAAAAGCTAACTCACGAATTCACGATATGAAAATAAACTTATTAGGTTGAGACACTAAATTGTAAAGTTCTGACACATAACGAGTCCACCTGTCGGAATTGTTCTACAATTTACAAAATATATAAACTTGTTATTACAATGATGTGTTCAATAACACAGTTTTTCCTATAAATATGTAAATTGTCACCTATAAAGAGAAAAAGTTTATTAAATAGAAATATGTAAAATTGTAGCTACATTTTTACAATTTTGTAGATTTTCCACCATTGTAAATTTGTAAGACGTAATCTCTGAAAGAAACTACTAGAATTATAACTTGTAAAACTTGAACGTTGGGTACGGAACCCTAAAAAAGTAATTGCGAAAAGGTTTATATAAATAAGAAAGGTAGAATGATTTACTTATTTGTAAAAAAATGTTAAATACTTACTATAAATTTATGTATAAAACGATTTGGTTCAAGATTCTCTCCCACTTAGCTGTGCCATCAGATAGTCCGCCATAAAATGTCCAAGTGCGTACGTTTCATCAATATTCCATATTTCAGGCCTGTTCACGTACTAAAAATATATGTTTATGTATACGTCGTTATCTTGAGAGCTATCTGCACATATCTTGCTCAGGGATAGAAACCTGATTGCTACAATACCTGGTTTTTACTCGACTACTGAAAAAGGATAATGTTTTCAAACCTACGAGTGTGTGAGCAATAATTAAAAAACCGGCCATGTGCGTGGCGGGCCACGCGCAGTGTAGGGTTCCGTAGTTCCGAATGCCCACTTTGAGTTCACGCCACTAAAATCGTCCAAAACTAAGTTGGTCGCTTATAATTTTTTTATTTGTAAGCCCTACTTAGCGCTGATAGTTTCGTTTAAACTGCGTTATATGTACTGCTGCTCTGATTTTTTTACATGTCCATGTATAACCGTTTAGTAGATAGATGGGGGGGACACTTGACTCTAACAAAAATTTGCAATATAAAACCAAATATTTCATAAACGCATCCCTAAATCGAAAAATGGTGTTCACAAGCTCACTATATTTTTGAAAGACCTATTCAACGATACCCCACACAATGGGTTAGTCAAGAAAAAAAAATTGAATCCTACTAGGTACTGCGGAACCCTAAAAACCGACCCCTATTTTAAGAGTTTCTCCCACATCTCCAAAGTTCTTCATCTTATCTTCTACCAAATGAATATGGGAAGAATTTGGTGCAACGAGCTTTCAAACAAAAAAATAATCATCAAAATCAGTCCACGGTTGACGAAGATATCGTCATACATACAAATTAATAATGTCATCCTTTTTTTGAAGTTGGTTATAAATGGAATAGAAATACATACATACGAACAGTAGTCGCTCCGACCCGTTGAAGTTTATATAATAAAAACGTTGTCCAGGCAAAAAAGTTGCTGTTTCTTAATTAAACTTAAAAGAAGATTTATGAAGTTAAGAAAAAAACAATGGCTGAAACATGATATATGTAAAGTTTTCAAACCCCACATTCCTGCCAATTTCGAAAAATTAATCGAAGAAAAAAATCTTTATAATCTAACCTTCTCACAAAAATTCACGAGAATCGATCGAGAAACGCTGCCTGAAAACAGCCGAACAGACAGCCGAACAAAAGCATTTTTAGCCAGTCTAGAAACTGAGATGCTTCGCTCGCTCTGTCAACTAAGACCTCTCGATATATGACGACCTCTGTGGCCTATTGGTCATTATACCAGGCTGTCACCAAGAGGTCCCCAGTTCGATCCCCGATCAGGTCAAGATGGAAAATGATCTTTTTCAAATTGCCCTGGTCTTGGATTTTTATCTATATATGTATTTGTTATAAAATATAGTTTCGTTGAGTTAGTATCCCATAACACAAGTCTCGAACTTACTTTGGGGCTAGCTAAATCTGTGTGATTTGTCCGTTCCTATATATTTATTATTTTTTTATTAACTATTACGTCTTTACCCTTAAAAGCATTTTGGTCTTCCAGCTCTAAACTGACAGAGCCCAGAGCCACAAAACGAAGGCCCCTTTAGCGTGGAAAAATTAATCGAAATAGTGATGGGTTGCTAGCTGCATCGCCTCATAAATTATTCAAATTTCGTCTATTTCCTCAGCATTTACCATCTGCCCCGGAAGAACAACTTTTACATTCTATTTTTTTTTTCTCCCATAACACACGGTTGGTAACTTATAGTATGGGTAATCTTTAAGACGAAGTGGTAGCTAAAGTGGCGCCCTCATTTGAAATAAATTGTTTAAAACTAAATATGGTGATAGTTAAAAATTTGATCGCCAAAAGTGGCCACTTTTGGCAAAAAATAGTTTTAAAACTTGACGGACTATTAGCAATCATTTCAAAGGTTATTCATAAAATAGTTTAAAGGTCTTTCTAGACATTTATACAAATCAAATTTTTTATTGTCACCATATTTAGTTTTAAACAATTTATTTCAAATGAGGGCGCCACTTTAGCTACCACTTCGTCTTAACCAGTATCCGATCCCCTCGCTTCAAACGCAAAGTAATTTGGGATAAGTACCTTGAAGACTTTCAGTACTATATGGATTCTTGGTAATCTCCACCTAGGGTATGAATTTTCAATCGAAACTTAGCGAAAGAGGTTATCTAGTCGACGTGTATATTGTAACTTTTTAACCACCGACAAAAAAGGGTTGTTATAAGTTTGACGCTCATCTGTCTGTATGTGTCATTGTAGCTCTCGAACGGATGAACTAATTTCAATATGTCAAAGCAAGTTCCCTTGCAACGGTTCTTAGCTATGTTTGATGAAAATCTGAGCCGTTTAAAAGTTATTGGGGGTAAACGCTTGGAAACCGGGTTTTTAATTACCTGGCAAATAAGAGGTGGCGCTTCGGATATAAATTCTACTTAATATTAAAATTCGGTAGGAATATGTAGCATCATGCCAAGCTGTCACACCAGAGGTCCCGGGTGCGATCCCCGGTCAGATCAAGATGGAAAATGATCTTCTTCATATTGAATAGCTTCTTGGATGTATATCTATATATGAATTTGTTATAAAATATAGTATCGTTGAGTTAGCATCATCATAGGTTCGAATATGTAGTTCCTCTACTTATCACTAGATGGTTACATCAGGCATTTTTTAATTTACCTGGCAAATAGACTCGTTGGAACGAGCAAAGTTTTACAACGTTTTTAGTGTTTGACACCTTTAACATATTTAACTTCAATCAATAAAAATCGAATGTTTGTATGACTGGCATTAATTTGCAGGCACTTTTACTTCTGGTAAAGGTCATCTTTTCTAACCTCTGACAAAAAAGTGGGGTTATAAGTTTGATGCCAATGTCTGCTTGTCTGTTCTGTAGCTTTTAAACGGATGGACCGATTTCAATGCAGTTTTTTACGTGAAGTTTTTTTGCGGAGGTTCTTAGCCATGTTTGATGTTAAATCGATTCAGCTGTTCAAAATTTGAGACAGAAAGAAAGAAAAAATCTTTATATCGTACAAAAAAAAAATACAAATTATGTCCTAAACAAAACATTATACTACTACACCAAAATGTTGCCAGATCAGCAAATGTTTTAATATTTTTTTAATATTTAATATATAGGGACAAATCACACTGATTGAGCTAGCCCCAAAGTAAGTTCGAGACTTGTGTTATGGAATACTAACTCAACGATACTATATTTTATAACAAATACATATATAGATAAACTCCGAAGACCCAGAACAATTTGAAAAAGGCTATTTTCCAACTTGCCCTGACCGGGGATCGAACCCGGGACCTCTGGGTGGCGGACTAACATGGTGACCACTACGCCACGGAGGTCGTCAAAATGTTGTAGTATGAACCACAACGCTGGTCTTCCGTGGATGCCTTACGTCAACGCAATCAAAAGATACAGCCGTTTATGACACTTGCAAGAGAATCAAAACCTACAGGGTACTTCCCATGAACTCAGAATCTTGAAATTTGGTAAAAAGCACCGTAAATTTTAGTTACATCATATAATGAAAAAACCTTCAGGTTTGTACGGACCCTCGGTGCGCAAGTCTAACTCGCACTTAGCCGGTTTTAAGTGTCAAAATAGCTTTTCTGCCCTAGTAGCATGGCACCGTAGACATAGAATAAGTACTTGTACTCACGTACAGAAGTCTCACTCAGCAAAGTAATTCAAAGATATATCTCCTCCTGGTTAGCGATATGTTCTTATAGGCATGATGAATGGAAAAATATGTTTAGCCAATTGGTTAGATTATTAAAAAATATTGTACGCATATTTTTACTTTTCTCTGAGAAACAAAAAATGACAAAGATACAGCGCGTTGAAATTTCGCAAGACTTCACGGCTACTTACGATCTTTACATAGAGGTGACGTCGCAAGTCCACTCTGGAACTTTAATGCTTATTATCTTTGTGAATTTTTACTATTTTGGCAAACTGAAAAATATGGGTCTATTATTTTTGGATAATCTTAAAGACGAACTAATTACAATTATAATTTTCTAACCCTGTCGTCACTCCTATTAAGCTTGTGCTAGAACTCAGCACCATTTTGTTTTTATATATCACCTATAAATCCATTCTTATAAGTGAATTTACCAATCCACAGTGGTCGCCGCGCGCATAGTAATAATGTAGGTATATTTTCGATATCTAAAGGAGAGTGACACAAGCTTGCCGTCGATAAACTCAAATGAAGTTTATATCGGGCGACGGGCTAGTGCCATCCCGCTTGTTGTTATTCCGTAGAGCAAGATAGTGAAAGACGATAGCGCTCGATAAACGTTATCGCCAGTGCCATGCCAAGGGGACTGGACTCTAAAGTACCTAAGAAGAAATTACCTAGTAACAGACGAAAGTAAGAAGTTGGTTAGTGAAATAATAGGGCCGGACTATAGTAAAAAATCAAATGTTATTTAGTAATAGACCTTTACAGGCATTTACATCAAAAATTTTATTTTACATGTAGTGTATATTAAAATAAGTATGTATATTAAAATTTAATTTATTTTTAAAAAAAGCTTCCGTTACCAGCGCTTTGCAATGACCACCGCTGAGACTAAACGCCGAATAAAACTCTTTTTCAAAGTATACTCGCCGGAAGTTCCTAACACTAGTACACAATCACTATACACTACCTCCCGTTGAATGGCCTAACAAATACGAGTGCTCCTTTGTCTTACACGTCAAAGGGATTGGTTAAGAGGCATCGTGTGAATTGGCATGTATGTAGTTACAAAAACTGACGCTACAGAAGAATATCCGGCCAAAATTACTATTGTAACCTATCACTTTAATAGTAATGTATAAAGAAATGATAGAATATGCGTGGAAAGATGATCTGATAGTTTCTAACCAGTTAGATACTTTTAGAGTTCCGTGCCCAAAGGGTAAAAAAGGACCCTATTACTAAGACTCCGCTGTCCATCTGTCCGTCCGTCCGTCCGTCCGTTCGTGTGTTGGTCTGTCACCCGGTTGTATCTCATGAACCGTTATAGTTAGGCAATTCAAATTTTCACGGATGATGTATTTCAGTTACCGCTATAACAAAAAATACTAAGAATAGAATAAAGTAAATATTTAAGTGGGGCTTCTATACAACAAACGTGATTTTTTATAGATAATAGTACGGAACCCTTCGTGCGCGAGTCTGATTCGCTTTTGGCCAATTATTTATCTAAACGTCAAAACAAACATTGTCTATGGGATTTGTATGAAATAGCACTTAGTGGTTTCATAGTTTCTTGGGGTCAAAGTAAGCTTTTGTTATCAGGTTTTCTGCATTACTTAATTACTTAATATAAAATCAGGTTGAAAACCATATGATCAATTACAAGTGATGTTTTATCTCTTATCAGTACAAAATAATTTATTTTTTACTTTGGACACTATCCACAGCCCGTATCTACCCTTACCTAGTCTTTAGGTTGTGCAACGCCGCCCGCCCGGCAAAGTTAATTTTTAACTTATATTTGTTTACATTAACTGCATACCATAAAATTATACTGAAAACTTAGCAATTAAAAAGTTTTTATTTATTATAAAATATGGAAATTAAAAGTTTTTATTTATGTGATCCGAGTCGCCAGAAGAAAAATATATGTTTTTAGATGCAGCAACTAAGACCGCGGTCCGAGTTGATTCGGTCACAGATGCCGATAACCAAAAAGCTAGCAGCATATAAGCTAATAATATAGCCCTCATATTCGTAAAAAATAACAACCGTTTGCTTAACTTGTTTTAGTTAACACATGTTTTGTCCCTTTCCCTCCTTCGAATACTTGAAATTAAAAGAACGAGACAAAAAATATTTAAACTAAAATAGGTTTAGCAAACGTTTGTTATTTTTCATGAATATAATAGGGTACGTGTTTAAAAATCTGAATGCAAACTTTGGGGTAATTGAACAGACCTTTAATTTTAGTATAAGAATAGGTGAACAATCAACAACTTAGTAGACCTAAAAATGATGGCGCTGCCAAACGTTTTATAATCTGTGTTATGAGCGGTGCCATCTTAAATTTAGTTCCGATTTTTTCCGCAATATGGCGAGGTCCACTATTTAAAATATCTTAACCAAATAAAATAGGTTTTCTTCACTTCTCTCCGTATTTGTGATATAAACGTCTTCACTTCTCTTGTTTACATCAAACTATACACTGATTGTTCAGTAATTGATATCAGGAAATGGAATTAGTTGGTTCAGTAGACGATGGCTTAATGGTAAATAGGTTAGTTGACTACTACGAAAGTCCAGGGTTTATTATCCAAAAATGATTATAAAAATTACATTTAGATAACCTCCGTGGCGTAATGGTCAACACTCTAGTCCGCCTATCTGGAGCTTCTGGGTTCGATCTCTAGCCAGGCATGTTGGAAAATGGCCTTTTTCAAATTGTCCTGGGTCTCGAGTGTTTATGTATATATGTATTTATCATAAAATATAGTATTGCTTGGTTAGTATCCCATAAAACAAGCTCAAGCCTACTTTGGGGCTGGCTTAATATGTGTTATTTGTCCCTTTATATTTATTATATTTGTTACCTTTTTTAAATATCTAGAACTTGGATGAAAGTCCAAGTCAATGTGAAAAAAGTCTATGTCTTCTTATCTGAAAGCATTGGTTGCACCTTCAGCTATTCTATTTTGAAGCCAAGATGCCAGTTGTTCTCACCATCATAATGTTGTTTGTTTTTTTTATATCCACCACCATCATAATGCCAGATTTTTCAGGCTGCCTAAAGGCAGCTGACATAGCTTGACGAGTGCCATACAATGATAACAGCCGGGACCAACGACTTATACGTACCTTCCGAAGCACAGAGTAGCTCGAGAATTTTTTATGCCACTTGCGGTCACCTATCCAGGTGCGGACTACGCCTTGTGAAAGCGTACTCCCGCCGGGTCACCGAGCTCCTAAGCCATTATAATTAGCGTGGCCTTTGTGTCTCACAGCCCTGGGCTATGTCTACCCCGTCAGTGACAAGACGTGATAATGTATCTAAATCCCAGTTCTTTTTCCCCACTTCACACATTAACCGTCCTTTTTAACCCCCGACGCAAAAAGAGGGGTGTTAAAAGTTTAACGTGTCTGTCTGTGGTATCGTAGCTCCCAAACGGATGAACCGATTTTAATTTAGTTTTTTTTTTGTGTCATAGACTATTTTATCCCGAGTGTTCTTAGCCATGTTTTATGAAAATCTCTTCCGTCGTTTGAAGATCATCAGCTCTTTTCTAGTTGATGAGGGGATCAGACTTACTTCCTTATGTCCAATCGATTCGAAATTTGGTACCGTGTTACTTCAATGATATTGAAAGGATATGCTAAGGTAACCATGACCTGATCAGCCATTTGAAGGTCATCAGCCGTTTAATACGTGGGGCGCACTATAAGTTTCCGGAATGAATATGAAAAAATACTATTAAAGGTACAAAATTAATTTATTGTTTTTCAAAATAATCTCCCTTGGCGTCTATGCACTTTTTCATTCGATGAAACCAGTTTTGAAAACTTTTGTGCCACTCCTCTGTGGTGACCTCTGAAACGTGTTTTTCATACTCCTCGACAGCCTCTTCTGGTGATGAAAATCGTTGACCGCGTAATTGGTTCTTAATTTTTGGGAACAGAAAAAAGTCACAAGGTGCCAGGGCGGGACTGTATGCAGGATGACTCATGAGTTCTAAATTTTTCGCCTTCAAAAAGTCGCTTGTCTGTCTGGCCGTGTGAGAACTAGCATTGTCGTGGTGCAGGATGATACGGCGTTTACGGTTATTTTTACGGAGTTCGTCAATAACTTCCGGCAAACAAATGGTCGTGTACCAGTCACTATTCACTGTACGACGATTCTCTAAAGCAAAAGTAGCCACGTGTCCAGTTTTATTAAAAAAAGAAGCAATCATCCGCTTAGATGCACTTTTCACGCGCGCCACTTTGGTTGGTTTCGGCTCATCTTGAAAGACCCATACGCTCGATTGCTGCTTTGTTTTGGGATCGTAGCAATAAATCCATGTTTCGTCACCTATTAATATGTCCCACACCAAATTTGACGCACCTTCGTTGAATCTGGTTAGCATGGCACTGCACCAAGTGACGCGGTCCGTTTTTTGAGCCTCGGTCAAGTTGTGTGGGATCCACCGCGAGCACAGCTTTCTCACACCCAAATTTTTGTGTAGGATTAATTGTATTTGACTCATGCCTATTTCTAAGGATGCGCGAATTTCATGGTAGGTCACATACCTGTCTGTTTCAATCATACGGCGCACAGCATCGATGTTTTTGTTGGTCACAGCGGTGGACGGCCGACCATCGCGAGATTCGTCACTGAGATTGATACGACCACGCTTGAATTCTGCAAACCAGCTATAAACAGTTGTCTTGCATGGTGCTTCATTGCCAAAAGCTGTTTCAAGCCGAGCGATGCTCTGTTGAGCTGTCAAATTACACTTAAAATCGTAGAAAATCATACTACGAAAATTTTCCCGAGTTAAATCCATGTTCATGCAGACACACAATTTTTTAAATGGCGCCACAAGGCAAAAACAAAAGACAGTCAGATGAAACAAACTGCATTCTACAGCCAAAAAGTTCTATTTTCAAATGTTGCAATAAATTTTTAAATTTTGTTTATGTAAGTGGCCAGTTCCGGAATCTTATAGTGCGCCCTATGTAGTTGATTAATTTGTTAGTTTTCAGAGTTTATTACTTCTGTCGGGGGATTTAAAAAAATATATATTTTACTATTATTAGTACAAGTATATAACATTATTCGCTAGTAAACAAGTATGCAAGTATTAATTAAGTGGTGGTGACAATTTTTAATATGTAAAAACTTTAAAACTGGTAAACCAGAATATACGTCATTTTGTTCAAAGTGATCTGTATTAAGCGATAATAAAGTGGAACTGGCTAAAAGCCTAATAGCTGCAGCATGAGCGTTAAAATAAAATGCGTCGGTCAGCAAATTGGCGCGCAATTGAATTAAAAACCTAGGTTGAACTAGTCGCGGGCTCGAACTCACACGTGGGCGCGGATTAAAAGCATGCTATCTCACCTAACATTGTGTTCGGGCAAAGCTGTGACGTGAAATGCACGATAATTCATAGTAAACCGAGCGCGTAAAAACATACGTTAAGTCCTTTGGGAAAAAAGGTTTTATGCAAAAACTACTGCATTCATCAATTACAAATAGATTTTATTAAAATCTTCGGTACTTAACCCGTGTCGGTGTCGACTTTGTTTTGAAGATATCACAGTTCTTTTATTACTTATTTACGCCGCAAGTTGCGTAAAATAAGCAAAAAAAAAAACATCTTCGATGGCTCATACCTTTTTGATTGCTTTTTATTTTACTATTTTGTATACGTACAGACAAAATTTATAGTGAGACAAAACGATAACATGTTAAACTTTAAATTTACATTGTCAAACAGTGGAGGAAATTCCCTCCGAAAATCGTACAGAAAAATTATCGACTAGTTCACTCTTAATGCCGGCAGCTATGAGTTACCACGCGGTCCGCGCACTTTTCGTGCAAAGACCACACTGGAACTGTGCACTCGTTCTTTCGGCCAGGTGTGGAAGGGTGAAATGTTCTGTCGAACAAAAGTAAATAAAACAATCGTTCTATCAGCCAGGTGTCGGGTGTCGCAGGTTAACTTGTTGTGTCGGACAATCGTACAGTTATAAAGCGTAATGTCGGGCATGTGTCTTTATGCGAAATGTTAAGTCAATGGATGATTCGGTGGACAAATGAATGTCGGAAAACGCTGTACAATCGCTGGACTCGCTGATTGGTAATCACAGTAGATGGAATACTCTCTGCATAGACGCTGCTGCCCGTTTTCTGTAAACGTGCATCTATAATTGTAGCCTCTTACGACACCCGTGGTAAAGGAAAGGAATACCTGGTAACAAATCGTATTCTACTCTATCGTCTTCACAAGACAAACTACAAAAAATTAATACATACAACTTAAATTTCTCAAAAAATTCAAGCAATAAAAATGTTTAAAAAAGTACAACAAGACTTCATACCAAATTTTCGAGTGTAACTTGACACCGATTAAAAGCTCTATACGTAGCTGCAGCCAGAGCGTTAAAATAAAATACTTTGGTCAGCAAATTGACGCGCAATTGAATTTAGAATCGATTGAAATTGCCGCGCGGTCCGAGCACCGTACGTAAATCAATAGTGCTATCGATGATTCAATATGAATGCGCGTCCCTATAGATTCCGAGGATTTAAAATAGTGAATGAAAAAAACTAATGTATATTTTTTAAAACTTGATACAAACTGTCGTTTATAAAAGTTCAAACGTAGCGGAATAGAAGGTACTTACATTATTCTAATTATATTCTAATTTTTTTCTTTTTGTCTATATTTAGGTAGGTACTCTTTAATAAATTAAAAATGAAAAGTATGACAAAATGAAAGGTCCATTTTACAATAGGTATCGATCTGGTTCTAATCTAATGAAATAAAACAAAATCATACATTTAAATAAAACAGTTTGGATTTTAAATTTAGAAGCACCATTGGCGATTGATTCCATGTCATTAGCTGCATTCATAATTATTAAAACCACTCGTTATCGTCACTTTCAAATTATATAGATAATCTGAAAATAGCAAATAAGCTGGCGCCAGCTTCAAGCACTACGTCGCTGTAGCTCGACCGTTAAAATAAAATACGTTGGTCAGCAAATTGACGCGCAATTGAATTTAGAACCGATAGAAATTGCCGCGCGGTCCGAGCACCGTACGTAAATCATCGATATTGCTATCGATGATTCAATATGAATGCGCACCCCTATTGATGCCGAGAATTGATGATGAAATAAATTCTCGTATCCATTTTAAGAGAATACTATAGCCGCATGTAATCAAAGAATGTTTTATTAAAATTCACAGGTTTCAAAGTGTATGAAGCGGCCGTAGTGGTGTAGTGGTCAAAGCGCACCTGTGACCGATGGTTTCAGGTTCGATCCGACTTGTAAAAAGTAGTGGAAGTGCTATTTGAAAAAAATTGTCTCGAAACCGTTGTCGCCAAACTCACACAAATAAAACTTATCTTCAAATAAACTTATCACAAACAATTCGTTTAACTGGTCGTTTTCATTTACTTCAATAGAGACTTTTAGCTCATTAATAAGATTTATTTTGATTTGGTTCAAAAACTTCTTACGATGATTTGCAATATGGTATAACTTGACAAAAAATTCTGATTCTTTACCACAGATGGCGTTATTTTCAAAAGAAGCAACTATAAACATAAGTACGATTTAAATAAGGTTTTAATTTGCGTCAAAATATATTTTCGGCATTGAGTCGCGCGCAACGCTCACTTGGCACTTCCAGTGTCAACAAGTGAGCGAAGCGTGCAAAGTTTTCCAAGTAAATTTGTGTGGACGATTCGGTGTTTGTATTCATGAGAGGATAATCTGACTCATGTACGATTATTTTCACCCACCACTATTTGCTTCCGGTGAAGGTAAACATCGTGAAAAAACCTGTACATTAGTATATAATAAAGGCTGTTTGGACTGCCTCTGTGATCCAGTAATCAAGGCATTCACCTTGTGATCCGAACCTCGTGGGTTAAAATCCCACTGGGAAGCACACTTTGTGAAAAGTTGTTTCCAGTCTGGTTAGGATATTGCAGGCTTGTATCACCTGATAATCAGAAAAGAAAGATGATTCTGTATTTCGAAAGGCACGTATGAACCGTGGGTATCGAATGCCATCTAGCGTTTGCTCAAATCTATCCAAGGATAGGTTCAAGGTTCTGATCTACCCTTTGGGTTGCGGAGGTCATACGTCAGTCGCTCCCGTGTAAAAACCAGTAACCACGTCAAATCACCTAAGTAAGGTAGCGGACCTGGGACTCTGAAGCGTTACCGCTGAGGATGCAACAGAAAATTAGCTCGGATGATGATGATGACTAATAGCTTCTGTTACTACATAACAGTCATTAAACTACAGTAGATTTATTTTAGGCAGCTCGAAATATCTGACACCAGTGTTAGCTAATATTATCAACACATTCGATAAGTTGAAGGTTCTAAAAACTGTGTACTTAACTGAGTCAAAAATAAATTATTTAGTATTGATAAGAAAATAAAACGTAACCAAATAATATCTCTTGGATCATATCCATTTTCAATGCGATTTTAGATTTATTATTACAGAAAAACTGAAATTCAGAGCGCTATTTGACTCCAAGAAACTGTGACGTCATTGGTCTATATTTCATTAAAATCCTACAAAAAATGTATGTTTTGAAGTTTAAATTTTGATTTGTGTTGTTAGAAAGTAGCGAATTGGTAGCATTTGATTTAGGGGTAAAGTAGGGAGTATGAGCTATTTCTTCTGCCGCCCAAAATTTTAGAAGTCAACCCTTGGAATGCATACCTAAAAATCATTTCCGAATAGTCCATGGGGTAAGCAACCCTCCACTATAGACCTTTCAGTGGGTTTGCCACTTTTGCTGTCTCCGTCAAAAGGATACCGTAAACTTAAGAGCGAACTAGTCGATACTTTTTCTATACAAATTTCGAAGGGATTTCCTCCACTGTTTGACATTGTACATTCAAAGTTTAACATGATATCGTTTTATCTGATTATATATTTTATCTGTATGGATAGAGAATAGTGAAATAAAAAGCCATTAAAAAGTTATGAGCCATCAAAAATTAGTTTTTTTTTACGCAACTTTCGGCCTAAGAACGTAATAAAAGAAGTGTGAAATCTCCAAAACTAAGTCCATACCAAGACGGTTTATTTATCGAAATTTTAAAAAACTTTTGTTTGTAATCGATTTATGCAGTCGTTTGTGCCTAAAACCCCTTTTACCAAAGGGCTTTACGTATTTTTTACGCGCTCGGTTTACTATAAATTTATCGTGCATTTCACTACACTGCTTCGTCCGAACGCAATGTTAGGTGAGACAGCATGCTTTTAGGCCGCGCCCACCTGTGAGTTCGGGCCCGTGACTAGTTCAACCTTAAATGAAAAAACTGGCTAAGTGCGAGTCGGACCTGCTCACGAATGTTTCTGTATCTATAATTTATTTAAAAAATCACGTTTGTTTCTGGGAGCCCCGCTTAAAAATTTATTTTAATCTGTTTTTTATTATTTATTGTTATAACGACAACCAAAATAAACCATCTGTGAAAATTCCAACTGTCTAGCTATCACAGTTCATGAGATACAGCCTGATGACAGACAGACAGATAGACGGATAGTGGAGACTTAGTAATAGGGTTCCGTTTTAACCCTTTGGGTACGAAACTGTTGAAAACAAAATCTGACAGTTAATAACTTTAAGATAGTTCCTATTCCAAATCTGCGTTCATTATTGCGATTCCATGTCATGAAGCTGCATTCGGATTGATGACGTCACATGTTAAACATTGACAGGACTGCCAACTGGAGGTTTGCTTGATTAGTTTTATTGCGTTGGCAGTGCCGTGTTCAGTGGTGCGTGAAACGGAGCGGTGCACAAGGCTAGCCGACGGTTAGAAAGGATAAATAAACTGTATTTTCTAAAATATTTGCCAGTAAAATTGTTTATACAATATTCAACTGTGGAAAAGTCAAAGGAAAAGTCAGCTGAATTTCATTAATAAAATAGGTAATAAATTATGTCTTAGTGATTGCTTCTCTAGTAACTATACCCAAGCTCACTGATATTAAAAAAGAAATAATTAGGATTGCAAAATACTTACAGATTTAAGTTTTTTTTTATTTGTTGTTTTCTACAGGAATAAAACGCTAACTAATATTTTTTTAATCTCACTTAAATTCGAAACAAATATCTTCGTGTTGGCTCATTATCGTATCATATAAAAACCAGAAGAGCCTCACGCACGTTTTAGAATTAAATAAAAATCTATTTTGAAGAACCTCGCACGATTTGTTTGGTTTCGACGGACAGTACGACAAATCGAAAATACCAACTATACGTAAAATGATAACTCCTTATTTCACCATTTCCACGAAATTCCAACTTCGCAAAACTACATTAAATTATTTTGCGAAGTTGGTTTGTATTTTTTTTAAACCTAGCAGACAGTTTGTAACCACAACTGCATTATTGTAAGTAAATAATGAATTTGTCCTTCGTATTTTGCGCAGACATTTTCATTGTTATACTCATTGACATAGCTCTGGCGAATATAGTAAGATATTATTTACATAAGAATTACCATATTTTTATTGCATTATCATACAAAACGCTTACCTTACTAGATTGAACTCGGCGTCAGAAGGTTTGGGTGACTTATAACTTTTTTTGTCCTCTGTTCAACTCTGACCACATTCGTCCCTTTTAGAGTACCGTGGAGAAATAGGATAAATTGAGGTCTTATATTCCATTGTCTCTTAAAGTAAGGTCTAACTTAATCATCATCAATTTATTCAAGAACTACTCATATGTTCTTGTCGGTGGAGTATTTTCCATGCCTTCCGATCTTCAGCTAAATGCTTGACCTCCCTATTCGACACGACTTCTGCCTTTTCCTTTACTTCATCCATGAACACTCTTCTTGGCCTTCCCTTTCCTCTCCTTGCCTCTATTTTTCCTTCCATAATGTTTTTGATAAAATTATCGTGTCGTATAAGGTGTCCAAACATTTTTCCTCTTCTTACATCGATTGTCTTACTGACTGTTGACATATAGGTACCTATGCTTTAGGGATATATGCATTTTTCGGGGTCCAGTGTTGCCCCCATTTAAAATAAATTATTTGAATGAAAACAGAGATAATCATTTAAAATGTTGCCTTGAGTAAACTCTAGATAACCCTTCAAACAATTTTTTTTTACCTAGACCTAAACCCAGACTAACTTTGTTACTAGGTTTTATTCCTTATTCTCCCAAAATGAAGTTGACATTGACAGTTGAGTTAGCGTGATATTACTAGATGTCAACTTGATTTCGTCGGATAATGGTTTAAACCTATTAACAAAGTTAGTCTGGGTTTTATAATAAGACGGCTTAAGGTTAAAGTGAGAACGTCAAATTTTTTTTCGCACATTTGCCATAAGTGGATGTTTTTCGCAAATGTGCGATGAAAAGCATAACAATTTCTTCAACGATATCTCCGTTTCCTTTCAAATAATTTAATAATTTATTAAAATAGGGACAACACTGGACCCTGAAAAATTGATGTATCCGTCAAATTATTTAACATTCGTTCCTAGATGTAAAATGTTTCCGTAAACCAGCAACTTAATCGATAGTTTTGACACGGAACCCTATTCATGAATTTGCACCGCGCTCTACATCTTTTCTTTACATTCCCCAACTATATTGGAACCTTTTTTAAAGATTTTCTCACTACCTTTATTCTTATATGAAAGATATATTTATTAACCCTATTTTTCCTGACGTTAAAACCTAGATCCAGGTAATGCCGCCGGCCTAATGCCCGCGAGCTTTTACCGGATAATATTTTCTTTTCAATGTAAGTATATCGTATGAACATACGAAGAGGTAAACCGGATTTAAATTCTTGTAACATTAATGTTTTATTTTATTTGGTATGAAAAGTTTTCAGTTAAAAAAAGAAAAAAACTACAAAAGCAAGCATGACAGTTTTATCTATAGGTGTATAATTTAATATATGTTTATTGCGAGAAAGAAATAAATACAATTATTCCTTAAATTTTTATTTATAATAGTTTATGTTCAAATGTTATTTATTTTTAGTATTTAAGTTTTTTTTTTTTTACAATTTATTGGTTTAGGCATTTGTCCTCAATCTCACCTGATGGAAAGCGACGATGAAGACTAGGATGAAGCATGCCTATATATATTTATTTTAGTTTATTAGTTTTAGTATAGTATAGTAATTACTTTACTATTTTGTTTAAATTATTATGTTTGTAATTAATAATTTTAGTTTACTACGATTCCTTAAATAAAAACTAAACAATAAAAAATAATTAATTTTTATGTATTTAATTGATTCGAATGTTACTTTGCGAAAGTCAAAGTTACATGCTCTTTGAATTGAATTACTTTGTGTGCTTTCGCCATCATCGCCACCAGGATTTAATATTTATGATCTCCGTTTTATAACCGACGAAATAAACGCAAAGTGAAGTTATCAGTTCGACGTGTGTTCTTATTTTTTCGTTTAAAACTAATACTAACTGGATCAAGTCAACTTTCAAACAAAATATCAGAATCAAAATCATTTTATTCCTTGGGAAGCTATGATCCAGATATCAATATACCATGTATTTACCTACAGCCACACCCATTTCTACGCATCGATTCAAAGCTAAGCTAGGGATTTAAAGAGCTAAATCATCGAGCAGCATCCAACAGATTTAACTGGACTGGCGTGAGAATTGTAATTGACTCGCGAAGATAGTTCCTGATCGGTGGATCGACCTACATTCAGTACCGACGGTGCAATCGATCTTGCGGTTTTCAGACCCAACCTATAGAGGTTGGCGTATTTTTTTAACCGATTTCTTAAAAGCAGAAAGTTATCAATTGTAATATATATTTTTTGTGTTTTTTTCTTTTTTTAATGCTGGCGTTTTTTTTTCTTTTTTTAAGACGACTGGATCAATTTGAAAAATTCTTTTTTTGTTTGAAAGAGTATACTTGTCAGGGGGTGAAATAGATTTTTATCAAAATCGGTTGTGATGTTTGGTGTTGAAGTCACTTTTAATTTTGAAAAGTTATGTACTCAAAGGGTAAAAAATAAGTTAGTAGACCCTCGCAATATTGTATAAAAAGACTGAACTAAATTTAACATACCCGTAACACAGGTTTAATAGCCGGCCAAGTGGGAGTGAGGCCACGCGCTGTGTAGGGTTCCGTAGTTGCGAATGCCGACTTTCAGTTCACATCTCACGGTTACGTGACTTAAAAACTACGTAATTAAACAAATTTAATTGAATTTGTAAGAATTTTTTATTTACCGAGTAGATTTTATTAGTTGGTTGACTTTAAATATTTAATTTTTTTACCCTACTTAGCTCTGGTAGTTTGCCCTTTAACATAGTGATTTATACTTTTAACGTGATTTTTTTTCATGTGTCTATTATATGTGTCTATTATATACAACCTTTTAACTAATGGATGAATGGGTGGACACCGGACTCAAAAAAGGGTGTTCACAAACTCACAATATTTTTGAAAAACATATAATAATCAATTTTATATACGCAAAGAATTTTTTTTCAAGATTTTGTTTTACCAGTTTCTCGGCGTGATTATTATTAATCCATGGAATTGGTACATTTTGGTTTGCATCAAATGGGGTAGTTCATATTTTTTTATATGTTGTATGTAATGAGGTGGTAATGACAAATATAATTTTTCGACCTCGAAATCCTTCCGGAACATTGTAAAATTCATGATAATTTTTCAGTTTTTGCCATTTGTTACCACCAAGGACCAGTTTTACTGTAGAATTCACTAAAATGTTTTTAAAGTAGACTAAATTTGCAACAAAATGAGAATAGTTGGGCCTAAATATTTTTAAAGATACAGCTGTTGAAATGTTTGCAATATTTCTTAAATAATACAATTTAGAATTAAGGGTGTCTGTGGGCGCTGGATGCGGAGCACTAGAGGCCTCATTCCTCAACTGATGACGAAACCACCAGCTCCTCATTTGTCATTACCACCTCATTACATACAACATTAAAAAAAATCAGAACTACTCGATTTGATGCAAGTGAAGGCCCCTTTTATGGTACCATTTCCATGGATTATATATATTACAGCTTTCATGGCTTTCATGTACTTATACTCTCTAAGTAAAACCGCGGACAGAGAGACAGACATGGTGAAACTTAAAGTTCCCTTATTAACTACGGAACCCTAAAAACATGCGGTGGTGCCATCATTTCAGGTCCACTTACTATGGTTGACCTATAAAAAACTGAATAAAACTAGGTATATTGCCACACAAAATATTTGAAATTCGGCAAAATACGAACAAAAAAGCACAACAGACAGGCTGTCTCTCCGAAGAGCGATGCAACAGCGGATTTAGAATAAAAAACCGCTTCGGCTCCAGCCACAAGCGGTTTGAAACAGTTTCAGCCAGATTTAGGAACCTATACTTTAGTTTTCACAACGTTTCTTGTTACATTCAGTAGAACTGCAGGTGTTTTAGCCACTGTAGAATTATTGAGGTTAAGTTTTTAGTAACTTATCTGTTTTTGGAACGAAGTTCCTTACGGCAGGCTTGGAGGAGATAGGGATTTTGCTGCGCGACCGAACTGAAAAAAATGTGATAGTAAAACCGTAAGGATGACCTCGTTAAATAAAACCGTTAAATGAGACGTGCGCAGGCGCGACAGTCGTATACACAAGCGAGTAGTGTATAATACCTTTCTCTTCCTTTGAGCACGATTTTTCTTTTGCAAATTGTGTCGATTCTACATTAGCCGAAGGAACTTCGTTCCTACCTGGTGTCCCACGACACCACATTTCTTTTTATTTTTATATAGTACTAGCTTTAACCCGCGACTTCGTCCGCGTGGAAGTCGAAAATATGTCTAAGAGGATTTTAATTGGAAAATGTTGATATTTGTTGACAAATATTTTTTTTTTTTTTTAAATATTTTTATTTTTTAGTAAAAAGTACCCTATGTTACTTCTAGTACCTCCCAGAATATGTGTACAAATTTCATGATTATTCGTCAAGTAGTTTTTGCGTGAAAGCGTAACAAACATCCACGCTTTCACATTTATAATATTAGTAAGGATTGATTTTTACGCATTTATGTGGCTACAAATGAAAACTTCTCTTTTGATAAAAATGCCAGTAAAAAAGCCACAACTGTCACTCCAAAGATCAATGCACCCACGGAATTTCGAATATTAAACCGTATCGGCTCCGGCCGCAAGCGGTTTGAAGCAGTTTAAACCAGATTTACGATATAACTTAGCTTTTTTAACGTTTGATGTGAGATTTAGCAGAATTGCGGGTGTTTTAGCTATTTTAGCAATAAGGTTATAGTTTATCCCTGGTTTTCAAAATAATTAACAAACTTTAGCTTTACCTATTATATATAGTTAAAATTTCAACGTGGCAACTGGTCAAAGGTGATTTGGAATTAAAACTACACTAACCATTTTAACATGATTAGGAGAAGTACTTAGTTAAAATAAATTTTGTCACGATCTTTCAAAGTATAAACTTTGAATATTGAAAATATGGACATGGATGGATAGTACATACACTTAATATCTTAATAGAGATAGGCAAAGGTGCGACTTGTTTTTCACGCTTGTGAGGCTCACATTTTAGGGTTCGTACCCAAAGGGTAAAAACGGAACCCTATTACTAAGACTCCGCTGTCCGTCTGTCCGTCCGTCCATCTACCTGTCACCAGGCTGTATCTTATAACTGCGAAAGCTAGACAGTTTAAATTTTCATATTATAATGTACAAGCTTTTGCCCGCGGCTTCGCTCGCATAGAGGTGTAATTTATCAAAATCCTTTCTTAGGGGATGCCTACGTCATAGTAGGTTAATGCATGCAAAGTCTCAGCCCGATCGGTTCAAAATTGACAAAGTTTCATACAAACTTTCATCCCCTATTTTATCCCCTTGGGGGTAGAATTGATCAAAATCCTTTCTTAGCAAATGCCTACGTCATAACATCTACCTGCATGCCAAATTTCAGCCCGATCCGTCCAGTGGTTTGGGTTGTGCGTTGATAAATCACTATGTCAGTCAGTCAGTCACCTTTGAGTTATATATATTTAGATTTCTGTTGCCGCTATAACAACAAATACTAAAAATATAAACACATAAATATTTAAGTGAGGCGCTCATACAATAAACGTGATTTTTTGTAGATGATGGTGCGGAACCCTTCATGCGCAAGTCCGACTCGCACTTGGCCAGTTTTTATTCACTATTACTTACTTCCGGTGCAGGAAAATACCGTAAGGGAACCTGCTCACTAGTCCACTAGATATGTATAACTCAAAGGTGACTGACTGACATAGTGATCTATCAACGCACAGCCCAAACCACTGGACGGATCGGGCTGAAATTTGGCATGCAGGTAGATTTTATGACGTAGGCATCCGCTAAGAAAGGATTTTGATCAATTCTACCCCCAAGGGGATAAAATAGGGGATGAAATTTTGTCAATTTTAAACCGATCGGACTGAGACTTTGCATGCATAAAGCTACTATGACGTAGGCATCCCGTAAAAAAGGATTTTCATAAATAACACCCCTACGCGAGCGAAGCCGCGGGCAACAGCTAGTGTGTAATAATGTCTGATATCATTAGACGATAGTCATCGAGCTTCTTCAATGCCTTCAGGTAGCTCCAAAAATCTAACACTAGTATTAACTAATTATCACTGGAAATCATGATTTGAGATTAAATAAATAATTTTGATAACTTAATAGGGACATACCTAGGTTTCTATACGAAAAATAAATTATTCTGCATGCTATATGATTAGCGAAACATGTTTAAAAACACATTCCGTCTTATTATAAAAACAGGACTAACTTTGTTACTAGGTTTAAACCATGATCCGCCCAAAATGAAGTTGACATTGACAGGTGAGATAGTGTGATATTACTAGATGTCAAGATAATGGTTTAAACCTAGTAACAAAGTTAGTCTTTGTTTTATAATAAGACAGTGTTTACTAAATAAGATAAATGAATTGAATTGAAGAGATAACTAGTTGAATATTATGCTATTGGCAGGAATTGTGCGCAGGCTTCGCCGCATGTTAGGCTAGGCTAATAAGTCGAAAATCATTTGCGTGGTATTCAAACTAAATGGGACTTTAGTACGCTGTAATTAGGTTTAATTTAGCAAATTTCCTATCCAAGAGTGATTATTCTGTACTTTGGTACAATTACTCATTCTGTGTTTTTGGTAAATATAAATAGTAAACCCTCCAATATATGAAACCAATTAAATGAATTAAGCTTACCGCATTGTATTCATTGAATTCGTACTTCGCTTTAATGTAAATTAAACGCATCACAAGAGGAAACAGCGTTTTGGTTAATTATACAAGTACCTATTTAATTTACACGATCATGAATGATGAATAAGTTTTACTTTGTTTTTAAAAAGTAATTTTTCATGACGTGCGTCCTTAGAAACCGCGTCTTATTTCGACGGGGTAGACATCCAAGGCCCTAACGACGCAAAGAAGAAAAATTAACTAGTCCTAATAGACTTAGATATCAATTTAATCTTATTAGTAAGTTTAATAATTGTAACTCCCTGTAAATTTTTATACAATAAAATATTTTCTTTCTTTCGTTATTTCTGTCAAATAAATGGAGGAACTTTGACACTTTTCACATTGAGTACTGAAGTTTTTTTTTATGTCATAGGGAGGCAAACGAACAAGCGGGTTACCCGATGGCAACGGATCACCGCTGCCCACGAACAACTGCAACACCAGGAGTGCAATAGAAGCGTTGCCGGCCTTTCAGGAAGTGAAGATGTAGGGGAGGGGGGAGGGGTGGGAGAGGGGGCCTCCGGCTCTGTCACTCACCGAACGAAGCATAGAAGCAGCTATTTTTAACGTTTAAAAGGATTCAATTCCCGAATGTATCAAAATTTCGCCACCATTCAACAACCAAAAGCCTGTCTATTTATTTCCAAATCCACCAATATCCAACCATTTAATTTAACCACCCGATAGCCGGAAGCCGTGATTGATTAAATTGAATTCCAAAGAACCGTATTGAACCGGGAATCAAACCAATATCTATCACTCGGTCAAACTGGCCATCAATTTTTTACGCATTCAAAACTTTTCAATATATATTTTTATCTCTTCACTCGGGTTAGCCACAGAATAGCATTTGAATTTGAGTAAAAAAAGGAATCACTGGTATCGAATACTGTCGATAGTACCAAAATTCAATAGTATCGATACTATCGATAGTTTTACCTTATATCAATAGTCATCATCATCATCATCCGAGCGTATCCCCGGTTGCATCCTCAGCAATAACGCTTCAGAGCCCGGGGTCCGCTACCTAACCAAGGTGATTTGACGAGGTTACTGATTTTTACACAGAGCGACTGCCGTCTGACCTCCACAACCCAAAGGGCAAACCAGGAACCAATCCTTGGATAGTTTGATGATCAAACGCTAGGTGGCGTTCGGGACCCACAGTTTTACGTGCCTTCCGAAACACGGAAACATCTTTCTTTTCGGATAATCAGGTGTTTCAAGCCTGTAATATCCTATCCAGACTGGAAACAACTTTTCATAAAGTATGCTTCCCAGTGGGAATCGAACCCATGACCTCCGTGTCACAAGGCGAACGTCTTGACCACTGGACCACGGAGGCAGTCTAACCTTATATCAATAGTATTGCAAACTATTGACAATCGATGCTATCGATAGTATCGGTTATTCGATACTATCGATAGTCCTATCGATATTGTGACTGTTTTTCCAGGCCACGATAGTATCGATAGACTATCTATATTTTATACTATTGCTTGCAACACTAGTTTTTTATAGATAATTATACGTAAAACTTCGCGCGCGATCTGACTCGCACTTGGCCGCTTATTTAGTAAAAGAGCATAGTAACATTTTCCAAATATGACGTGTAAAGGTTTTAACACATTCAAGAAAGATAAGATGAAAAGATTCGTTTTCCGCTCGGCTGTGCACGAATCTTGCGACAGATGCGTCTACATCCAAAGGCGGGGAATTAATTTGTATGTGATTTTCGTTTTCTTAGCCTCTAGATATTGCTTCAGATTTTGTTGCGAATGATAAAATTCGAAAATTTGAATCAAATTCTTTAAGATTTCAATGTCGATAATTTAGACTACGTTTTTTTGTAGTTTGATTTTGATTTCAACTAAAAGCAAATCGAATTATAATTTGAAATTAATTTTCAAATGTACTATTTTATCATTTTTGGTTTGTATTGTCTACCATGTTGTGTGTACACACGCTCTCCAATTAAGTCAGAGGTTTTACTGACTGAGAGATATATAATATAGGTATAATATATATGTTACGACAAATCACACAGATTGAGCTAGCCCCAAAGTAAGCTTAAAGCTTGTGTTATGGGATACCAACCCAACGATATACACCCAAGACCCAAGACAATTTGAAAAAGGCCATTTTCCAATTTGACCTGGCAGGAAATCGAACCCAGTACTTCCAGATTGACGGACTATCGAGTTGACCATTACGCCTAGGAGATCGGCAATAAACTGTATTTAAAAATTAAGAATGTGATTTCAATTTAAGGTTAATCAATTTCAACTTTACTCAATACCTTCCATACAAATGCATAACACTTTACATCATGCATTCAGACCGCAATCTGTATTAATTACTGAGAAATACCTATTCCATGACACTCCTATTCTTAATAGAATTCTTCAGCAGTCTCTCAGGTGCACGCTATTCACAGAAATATAGGCCGCTGCAAGTTCAATAGGGGATTGTAAGGCCACGCAGAGATAGCTGGTACAGGCGGCCGCAGAAAGTGATATACAAAGTCCTTTTTTATAATTTACTTACTTACTTCGCTGGCTAGCGACCCGAAGTGGATCTTGGCCTCCTACATTAAAGTGCGCCAATCTTCCCTATTCTATGCCAAATCTGACCAGTCGATCACTTCCAGCTCTTTCAAGTTTTTGGCGACTTCATCCTTCTCCGTCCTTTTTTTATTAAGTACAAATATTTTAAGGGGTGATTCAGTCCATCATTTTATCCCGATAAATATATCCGTCCGTCCGTCCATAACTTTTCTCGATAAATATATAGAAATACGAAAAAAATTTTCAGTTTCTGATACATATCGAAGTAGTCACGTGATTTCGTTACTAAGGAAACTAAAATCACCTCTTAAAATATTTATACTTAATTAAATAAGATATTGTGTAGAAGAAATAATTATCAAAACTAAAAACCTACTTCACTCCCACACTACACAACCGATTTTGACAAAATTTCCTATAGGATCGCCTCACAAGTACCTTATACCCTTTCAAACAAACGAAAAATCAAATTAGTTCAGGTATTTTTGAATAATCGGTGAACACACATAAAAAAATAAAATAAAAATCTCGACGAATTTACAACCTTATAATATTAGGTTTTCAATTCGTGATAATGATAAGCGAGTAATCAGTTAAAAAAATTACTTATTAATGTGTATGTAAGACAAAAATATTAGTTTTCTATTCACTGGCGGAATATAGGCCGCTGCAAGTTCAATAGGGGATTGTGAGGCGACGCAGAGATAGCTGGTACAGTCCGCCGCAAAAATTTATACATAGAAGAAAAAATATATTTACTAATTAAATTATCTAAGACAATGCAAAAAATACAAAGTTCTATTCACCGGCGGGATATACGCCGCTGAAAGTTCAATAGCGGATTGTGTAGCAACGCAAAAACAGCTGGCACTTTCTTATGTACTAGTATATACAATATGTAACAAAATTCCTGTCCGATCCTTGTAGGAGCAACTCAGACCTTCAATATGAACAACTTTTCCTATCGGACCAATGCTTGGAACTCAAAGAAAAAATCGTCATTTTCATACAAATTGCCGGGCTGGCAAATTTATAAAACACTTTTGTGTGAAAATAACGATTTTTTTTCGAGTTTCAAGCATTGATTCCACAGGAAAAGTGGTTCTTATTTACGGTCGAGTTGCTCCTACAAGGATCGGACAGGCTTTTTGGCAGATATTGTATATTGTATTTAAATAGGAAAAAGTTTTCATGTATTTATCAACAAAAGATTTTACTGTAGGTATAATTTTACCCCTTAATCTTGTGACCCACATTTAAATTCTCTAAGGTTTTTGTTTGTTTGTAAAATCTTTATTGTACATAAACACAGGACAAAAATACCGGTTAGAATTAGAGAACAGTACAAAGGCGGACTTATCCCAGATAGGGATCTCTTCCAGTCAACCTTGAAATATGAGGACAATTTTACAACACAGGGTAGTGAGTAGGTACAATATACAAAAGACAGACAACAGAAAACAGAATTCAATTATACTTAACTACTTACTACACTAAAGCCATTTAAATTAAAACTTGTTAATAAATACTAAACTATAACACATTAAATATAAATACACATATGAATACACACATAAAACATACAAACATATGTAATTAATATATAACTAATCAATAAATACAATATACATATATAACTCAACTCAAGTGTTCAGACGTTTCTACAAGATTCCTCAATCTAAACTTAAAAGAATGCAAAGATAACGACGTTTTGATCTCTAAAGGCAGTTTGTTCCAAAGCCTTGCTGGACAAACTGCGAAGGACTTATTATATCCCTGCGAGGAGGTCGACTGGTAGATAACGTCGCCTATTGTTTTTGTACAATTTGAATTTGATGAACAATAAATACGAATTCCAGATTGCCCTAGAAAAAAGAAATTTGCTTGGAAAATTTGGAAAACTTTGCTCGTCAAAAAAAATTCGCTGATTCGTATTAAAACGTGAGCTTGTATGGATGTCAAAAAAACATTTTTAAATTAAAACATTGTCTTCCGACTGTACTTTTATGTATAAAATGTAAAGAGCCTGCAACGATAAGGCGGACAGACGGGCACTGCGATATGACCTATTTTATTATACTACCCATCAACTCCATTTTACCTCTATTTTCAAAGGTCTCTATGGATACATAAATTTTCAAAACCAAAAACCAACTTTATAACCCTGTTATACAAGCGATTTTGATAAAACTATGGGACCACTTGACAAGTATGCCCTTTGAAACAAAAAATAATTTTTCAGATTGGTCCAGGCGTTTTTGAGTAATCAGGTAACTTACAGTAAAAGGTAAACATTCGAATTGATAATCTCCTTTTTTTAGGCTGGTTACAAATTGTAAAAGTTTTTCTATATCTGCGTATTTCTAAAAGGTAGACATTGTACCTAATGTTAACAACGTGGAAGGGACACGCCTGTAATAAATCAAACCACGGGCTGTATTAAATCACTATAGTGTAATGAAATTAAAATAGCAGTGTGCAGCCGCTGGAGCAATTTGTATAGGAATGTTGTTTTTTATTTTGCTTTTTGACTGTTATTTTAATTTCATTATACTATAGTGATCTAGTGTGGTTCGATTTATTTCGGGTATGTCTCCTCCACATTGTATGTTGACAAATCAGAAAGAGACAGAATGATGCGGAGGCACAATATCTAAGTATATTTCCTAGTCTATTTTCTCAGGCTGAGATAAACAAGCCACTAATTGGTCTAGACATAATCGAGGACATATTAAATGTCAGTGGGGGCTTGCGGCTGGCATTCGACAAATATAGTATGTATATATATAAGCTCAATCAACGTAATGTGTCACTATATATATGTATATATATATATACATATATATATATATATATATATAGCTAGCCCCAAAGTAAGTTATATATATATAAGTAAAGTAAGTTTGAGACTTGTGTGATGGGATACTAACACAAGGATACAATATTTTATAACAAATACATATATAGAGGTAGATAAACACCCAAGACCCAGGACAATTTGAAAAAGGCCATTTTCTAACTTGCCCTGACCGGGGATCGTACCCCGGACCTCTGGGTGGTGGACTTACATGGTGACTACTACGCCATGGAGGCGTAAGTTGGAAAATGACCTTTTTCAAATTGTCCTGGGTCTTGGATGTTTATCTACCCTATATATGTATTTGTTATAAAATATTGTATCCTTGAGTTAGTATCCTAACACACAAGAAACAGACACACTGTAACGTCTTTATCCGTAACGAGGCAGACAAAGCAAGCCGTAAACCTCAAAGGCCACATTTAGAGTATTTGTGGCCGTGAAGATGGAAAAAGAGAATAAAAACAGTGATGAGTTGCTAGCCGCTTTGCCTGTTGATATCATACAGATTCTCAAACATTCCCTCGAACGGCTTTAATGATCTGAAAATACTTGACACAGTAAGAAAAGCATTAGTATATTTTATACCTACTATTGTAAAGTAAACTATATAGAGTGGTTAATACTTACTATTTTTATGCCCGCCAAAATATAAATAATAAATAAATATATAGGGACAAATCACATAGACTGAGCTAGCCCCAAAGTAAGCTTAAGCTTGTGTTATGCCATACTACCTAAACGATACAATATTTTTTAATAAATAAATATACAGGGTGGCCAAAAAGTCGTGGATCAAACGAAACAGGGAGATAAAGGAGGTAATTTCCAACAAAAAATCTTTCCCCAGCATGGCCATATCTTAATTGCAAATAAGAGCTCTTAAAGTGAGAAGTAATTTTTTGTAACGCTTTAAAATTTACGGAAAAAAAATCATTGCTCGTTAAGTTTGATACCAAGAGCTGCAATACAATTTTTGTAGTATTGATACATTATCGACTCATAATACAACACCTTTTGTTTTATTGTTTTTAATCAATTTAATTTTTTACTGATTAAATTGTAAAAAAACTCGGTAGTTTCATTGAAAAAACTAAAATAATTCATATCTTTTCGTGCAATGAAGTTATGGCCATGCTGGGGAAAGATTTTTTGTTGGAAATTACCTCCTTTATCTCCCTGTTTCGTTTGATCCACGACTTTTTGGCCACCCTGTATAGATAAATACCCAAGACCTACTACAATTTGAAAAAGGCCATTTTCCAACTTGACTTGGCTTGGCTGGAGATTGAACCCAGAACCCCCGGATTAGCGGATAAGCGTGTTGACTATTACGCTAATATAGAGTAACAATGTGTTAATTTGATAAATATAGCTCTGGAATAATTGAATGAGTAAGAAAGCCGTGAATGTCATGCTATCGTAGAGAGATTAATGCCATTTTGCGGTATATGATAATATAGGTTATTAATAATGAGATTACACAATCATTTTCTAGTTAGTTTTTTGCGTCTCAGGTTTTATGACAGTCTTTAAGATTCTCAACCTAACGGTATTAACCACTCCAAGTCTGTCCTCCACCTTAGTGTGACGTTCAAATTAATTTTCGGGTATTCAGCGGCATATGTGGCTTTTTATAAGGTCACTATTTGTATATTTTAAATCTTTGTACAAGGTTAAATGACGCCATAGACAAGTAAACGAATTGGTCTAGACAAGTCTATGAACCACGATGGTTGCCAAAAAGCAAAAAATATTGTGGCTGGACTTCTAAGTTATTAGGGCTTTATTATTTCTCTGATGTTATACTCAACTGAATAACTTCTTATATAATTGTTATAAACTAATAGAAGGAAGTGGCTTCTAAGCTTATTATAAAATTTTACTAAGCGAAATAATTTTATATTAAAGAATACTTAACTGGAGGCAGGTAGGAATAAAATAAAGTGAAAATTCTGTTCAAGATTTCAGGTTTATACCTTATGAAAAATCTTCATTTAATTTTTTAAACATTTTTTTTAAATTAATATGTCCAATATTATTTAGTTACCTGATTATTCAAATAAGTAACTAATTTTATAAATAACCACTAAAAGTATATCTGTATATCTATGTATTATGGTATTTATAGAACTTAAATTATTTTAAATAATAAAAGACCCAAATTTCTAGTCTTCTTCATCAGTTCCAATGCAGTAACAAATTCTCGGTCTATGTTTCCTCTTCACCATCACACTTTCTGAATGTAAATGCTTGATTTACTGCCAGAAACGTCATAAGCAAGCTATGTTATTCAATGTTCGGTACGCCTCAGAAGTGGTTTCCCAATTTCTCATACTAATTGTATGAGAAATTGAAACTCCATTTTGGAGCCATCCATTATACATAGGACAGGTGAGGTACCTGAAAACTATACCTACCATTTTCTTTACAAACCATAAGGGTTGGCACACAATTGTTAGTACGGAATGGAACTAGCATGCTACTCATCGTGTCGTATGGCACGAAACCTAAACACTTACCCCCTTATTTATAAAAAATTATAAACGTTTGCTAAACCTATTTTAGTTAAAATATGTTTTGTCTCGTTCTTTCAACGTCAAATATTCAAAAGAGGGAAAGGGACAAAACATGTTTTAACTAAAAAGGGTTTTGCAAACGCTTATTATTTTTTATGAATTTGAGGGTTAGTGTTTTTTAACCAGTCTACAGCTGGCGGAGATAAAGTATGGAGTTCACTATGTCCTCCAGAGAATTGGTAAAGCGGGTATTCTTTGGCGATATGTTGTAATACATAGGGCGCACTATAAGTTTCTGGAACTGGCCACTTACATAAACAATATTTAAAAATTTATTGCAACATTTGAAAATAGAACTCTTTGGCTGTAGAATGCAGTTTGTTTCATCTGACTGTCTTTTGTTTTTACCTTGTGGCGCCATTTAAAAAATTGTGTGTCTGCATCAACATGGATTTAACTCGGGAAAATTTTCGTAGTATGATTTTCTACGATTTTAAGTGTAATTTGACAGCTCAACAGAGCATCGCTCGGCTTGAAACAGCTTTTGGCAATGAAGCACCATGCAATAGCTGGTTTGCAGAATTCAAGCGTGGTCGTATCAATCTCAGTGACGAATCTCGCGATGGTCGGCCGTCCACCGCTGTGACCAACAAAAACATCGAAGCTGTGCGCCGTATGATTGAAACAGACAGGCATGTGACCTACCATGAAATTCGCGCATCCTTAGAAATAGGCATGAGTCAAATACAATTAATCCTACACAAACATTTGGGTGTGAGAAAGCTGTGCTCGCGGTGGATCCCACACAACTTGACCGAGGCTCAAAAAACGGACCGCGTCACTTGGTGCAGTGCCATGCTTACCAGATTCAACGAAGGTGCGTCAAATTTGGTGTGGGACATAGTAACAGGTGACGAAACATGGATTTATTGCTACGATCCCAAAACAAAGCAGCAATCGAGCGTATGGGTCTTTCAAGATGAGCCGAAACCAACCAAAGTGGCGCGCGTGAAAAGTGCATCTAAGCGGATGATTGCTTCTTTTTTTAATAAAACTGGACACGTGGCTACTGTTGCTTTAGAGAATCGTCGTACAGTGAATAGTGACTGGTACACGACCATTTGTTTGCCGGAAGTTATTGACGAACTCCGTAAAAATAACCGTAAACGCCGTATCATCCTGCACCACGACAATGCTAGTTCTCACACGGCCAGACAGACAAACGACTTTTTGAAGGCGAAAAATGTAGAACTCATGAGTCATCCTGCATACAGTCCCGACCTGGCACCTTGTGACTTTTTTCTGTTCCCAAAAATTAAGAACCAATTACGCGGTCAACGATTTTCATCACCGGAGGAGGCTGTCGAGGAGTATGAAAAACACGTTTCAGAGGTCACCACAGAGGAGTGGCACAAAAGTTTTCAAAACTGGTTTCATCGAATGAAAAAGTGCATAGACACCAAGGGAGATTATTTTGAAAAACAATAAATTAATTTTGTACCTTTAATAGTATTTTTCATATTCATTCCGGAAACTTATAGTGCGCCCCACGTACTTATAATGTTTGGTCAACAGCTCCACAGTCACACTCCGAAGATATTCTGGAATTCCAATTAGCCCCTAGCTCTGTTATTATACGCATGGCTTCATTAAGCATGCTACTGCTACTAATGCATACTACTGTCCTTTTCTGTTGCTTAGTATCGTCATTTGCTAGAGAGAGCGATGGAACACATCAGAACGTGGCGTTCCGTTGCCTTTTCTCGCTCTAGCAAATGACGGTTCTGAGCGATAGAAAAGGACAGCAGCATATCAAAGTGCTGTTCTGTGTTGCCAGGCCAGATGTAGCCTAACCCTAAAGGTGGCGTTAGAGTCTTATGACCTTTACCTCTACCCCAAAAGGATAAATAAATGACATAGCCTGTATTATAGTATATTCTGTGTTCTTTTGACAAAAGCCTCCCCTTGCTTTTATTACTTCGGATAAATCACGAACAGGGAACTGTCAAACTTTGGATAAATTCATTGCCCATTTCCGTGCTTCCAAAGTCGTATGAAATATAACGGAGACAGGAAGTATATTGGATTAATTGCCATAAACGTATGGCGTAGCTAGATTTTTCTAGGGAGGGCTACTACTAACAACTAGCAAGCTGCCTAAATGCATCTTGAAAATAGCTTGACGATTGCCATGTATAGCGATCACCAAGGAGCTAATAAAATCCGTTGGATCGGGTTCGATCCATCACCGTCTATACAATTTGTAACAAAAACCCTGTCCGCTCGTTATAGGAGTAACTCAGACCGTCAATATGAACAACTTTTTCTATAGGACCAATGATTCAAATTCAAAGAATAAATCGACATTTTCATACAAATTGCTGGGCCGACCAAACACTTTTGTTTGAAAATGTCGATTTTTTTTCGAGTTTCAAGCATTGTTCTCATAGGAAAGTTGTTCATATTGACGATCTGAGTTGCTCCTACAAGAATCGGACAGAAATTTTGTTACATATTGTATATCGACCTCCGTGGCGTAGTGGTCACCATGCTAGTCCGCCACCCAGACGTTCCGGGTTCGATCCCCGGTCAGAGCAAGTTGGAGAATGACCTTTTGCAAATGATCCTAGTTTTTGGGTGTTTAGTTTATTATTATATTTTTATGTCATAGGGTGTTTATTTATACATATATGTATATGTTGTAAAGTATAGTATCGTTGAGTTAGTATCCGACTATATACATAGTCTCGAACTTACTTTTGGGTTAGCTTACTTCCCCCCCAATGGGTTCCCGGTTTGTCGTACCGGGGGGGCTCAGTACCCGTGGTAGCCGGTGGCCACAAGGAAGCTAAGAGGAACCCGCGAGGGGGCGCTCCTGCTGTCGTCCACCAGCAGAGAGCGCCCACATTGGGGCGGCGGGGGAGTGGGAAGTTCTCCCCCCACCCGAGGAGGGGCGCTCCCGCGGGCTCGGCTTCGGCCTTGAGCCTGTAGGGATGCGCCCAATGGGGCGGCGGGGGAGTGGGAAGTTCTCCCCCCACCCGGGGTGGGGCCACCGGGAGGGAAATGTTTCATTGCTCTCCCGGCGCTTCCATCGGGGCCACACCGCCGTGGCTGTGGTAGGAGATCGGCGCGGAGGAGGAGGCGTGTCGGTGTTACGTTGCCGCTCTCCCTATCTTCCGCGACCGAGCGGTAAACTTAAAATATAAACTTGTTGACAATCATCGCAAGTTAATTTGTATATACCAGATTTTTTGTCTGACTCAATTTTATCTTTTACGTTACAAACCGGACATTTATATTGGACAAACCGGCCGTAATTTTAAAACTCGATATAATGAACACATAAATGCGTATAAGAACAACACCCAGAAAGGTCAAATTTTGCAGAACACCTTGACAAAAATCACAATTTATCATCAAATAATACGTACAAAATATTACACACCGAAGAAAAAGGGTTAAAATTGAGTATTTGGGAGCAACTAGAAATAAATAAATTTAAAAAATCTAATATTCAATTAATAAATAAACAGCTTGAGGTAAATAATTCCCCTTTATTAAATATTTTTACTATTGAAAGGAAACTCCATAATAATGAAATACCATTTATTTTCAGATCATATATTACACATTATAAAGTAGTGATCAGTTGAATACATCTTACCTTAATAATTTCTCGTATTACACTCACAAAACACGAATACGATTCTCCGCACTATGAAAGTAAACTTGATGCACGTCTTAACACCTTAGCTCCGTAATACAGAATGCCCGAGCCGGTCGCCCCACTCTATGACAACGGGTCTTGTCCGGAGTGGGGAATAACGGATAACTTGTTTTAGCGATATCGTCACCGTTATAATGTTGCCGTTTTTTGAAAAATTAGTGTTGCTATTTAATTAAATAATGTTACTAAATAATCTTGAATATGTAAATACATAATTCTTAAATATAAAACGCTAACAGCTCGGCCATTCTGCAATAGCGGGTCCCTCCGCTATATGAGGTTCTATATACTTAAATAACTATATACGGTTTTATCGCGTTTCTTAATTTATTTTAATACCTGACGTTTCAAAACATTTTTTAAGTGTCTATGGTCTTTCTACACTAGCTTAAATATTTCATTACTTCCTATCTTGAATCAACATTCTGAGGTTAAATAAAAAGAAATAAACAGCATAGATGTACTTTTACAGATAGTATATTATTACATAGATAATATTTCAATTTATAGGGTTTTCTAATGACAGTAATTCGAGACCAATGGTAAATTATTTATCAGTTTTGTAAATCATTTTACTAATCACATCAGTGTAAGTGTACTGTATATCTGTTGATTTTATCAAAACACTAATCATATATTACAAAACAAGTTGCAGTACAATACTATTAAAAATAAAAATCAAATAAAAAATTTAGTTTTGTGAAATTTCAGAACAGTCATCGTCATCTGATTCTGTAGTAACTATGTCCCTATCAAACATAAGCCAAGGCTTTAATTTATCTACTGCTACGATATTTTCATACCTACGTTGGCCACGCTTGCGAGTTAACGGCGTATCCTCTACTAAATAACGGTCACTGGGTAAAACTTTACTAATTCGATAAGGGCCCTGGAATTTAACGGCGACTTTTTTGGATTTTCCGTCGCTGGGCACTTCTCGTTTTAGGCTTACCAGGTCACCACAGTTGAAACTAACCTTAAGCCGCTTTGAATCAAATCTACTCTTATCTTTGTTTTGTTGTTCTGCTATGCGCTTACATGCTTCTTTTCGTACCTGGTCTATATTACCTAACGGCGTATCTCTTGTGTCGTCTATCACTTCGCTCAGAAAATTTTCAGAACCACTGTTAATATTGAACCCGAATAGTAGTTCTGACGGACTTTTACCGGTTGTTTTATGTATAGTTGTATTAATACCTATCTGGATGTTGCTAATATGATCGTCCCACCCCTTGTCATCTTTATTATCGACTTTAGATGCCAGTGCCCCGAGGATAGTTCTATTATAGCGTTCGCATTGCCCATTGGCTCGGGGTGTTGCTACGGCGTTCAGAATATGTTTTATGCCCATTTCCTTTGTAAATGCGTTGAAGGTACTGCTCGTAAATGATGTGCCTCTATCTGTTATTAGCCTAGATGGTGCGCCGAAGTACGTTATATGTTCACGAAGTGCTTTTATAGAGGAGGAACTTTTTGTATTACGGACAGGTTTAATATTGACGTATTTAGTAAATCCATCCACGATCACCAAAAGATAACAATTACCTTTTTTGCTACGAATAAATGGCCCTAAATGGTCAGCGTGAATGGTGTGGAATGGGACATTTACTTTTGGAATAGGGTGTAATTCGCCATACTGTTTCCCAGTTATGTCCTTAATGCGTGCGCATTCTAAACACGATCGGACATATTTTTTAACAAATTTTCTCATTTTCGGGAACCAATATACTTGTTGAATACGCGCGAGTGTTTTATCGAATCCGAAATGTCCTAGATCATCGTGATTCATCTTTGTTATTTGCCATCGTACGCCGCGAGGCACTACCCAGCGAATATCACCGTCACCTTTACCTACGATTCGATAGACCTTCCCGTTCTTCAATTTGTAGTCTTTTAATACTTCATTAACCTTTTCAGACTCAGGATTGCATAAGATCTCTTTAATGCGTGATACCTCGTCATCACTGCTTTGTACAGTGGTGATCCAATCGTCCGTCCCAACATTAAGCACGTCTAGTACGTGTGGCTGTTCTCCAGCTTCATCTACCGGATTTCTGCTCAACGCATCTGCATGGCTCATCTTACAACCAGGTCGGTATTCTACTTCGCAATCAAACTCCTGGAACTGTACCCACCAACGCGCTATTCGCGGGATAAGGTCCCTTTTTGACATTGTCGTTCGAAGAGCGTTACAGTCCGTAAAAATCTTAAATGGGATACTAATTAGGTAAACGCGAAATCTATTTAAGGACGATACTACGGCCAGAGTCTCGAGTTCAAACGAGTGAAGCTTTTGTTCGTCTGGGGTGGTTTTTTTACTATAGTAAGAGACGGGTCTCAGCAATCCAAGATCATCCTTTTGCAGTAAGATTCCACCAATACCGAACTTGCTAGCGTCGGTATGGACTTGAGTTTCTCTTTTGGGGTCATAAAGTGCAAGTAGCGGCCTTTGTGTTAGATTGGATTTAATAATTTCGAAAGCCGTATCTTGATCAGGGCCCCACTTCCAGCCAGCATTCTTTTTAAGGAGGTCAGTTAGTGGCCTAGCTATTGTTGCAAAACCCTGGACGAATCTTCGAAAAAAACTTGCCAGTCCTATGAATTGTTGTAGTTCGCGCTGACTTTTAGGAACAGGGAATTTAGAAACCGCTTCTGTCTTTCTTTCGCCTGGTTTGATACCTTCGGCGTTTATTTCAAATCCCAGAAACTCTATGCTATCCATGAAGAAATGACATTTTGAGAGTTTCAAGGTAAGTCCTCCCTGTCGTAGGAGAGACAGAACCTCTTCCAATCTGTTAAGACCTTCTTCAAACGAAGAGGACGGGATCAAAATATCGTCCATATATATAAGTGCGTACTTAATTTTGGCCTCCGCCAGAATCTTATTAATAGTCCTTTGGAACACAGCCGGTGCGTTAACTAGCCCAAAAGGGACCCTCGTATACTGGTACTGACCTTCTGGAGTAATGAAAGAAGTCTTATCTTGAGATTGTTTCTCAATAGGGATCTGGTAATAGCCTGAAGCTAAATCTAAGGATGTAAAGAGTTTGTTTCCAGCAAGTCTGTCGAGTTGGTCATCAATTAACGGTAATGGATAATGATCCTTTTTTGTACGTTTATTCAGTGCTCTGTAATCAACGCAAAAGCGTTTCTCACCAGTTTTCTTTTTGACCAACACGATAGGGCTCGCGTATGGTGAGGAAGATTCTTCGACTATGCCCGCATCAAGCATTTCCTTCACCATTTCACGTACTAAAGTCCTGTCACCATAGGACATGCGATACGGTCTATAAACTACTGGTTCGGTGTTATCCAGCTCGATGACCATTTCGCCAGCAGTGGTAAATCCCAAATCGAGTAAACCAGTAGAAAAGCAATCTCCTAATTTCGAAAGTAGGTTGTGTAGTTCTAGTCTCTGTTCAGCAGTAATTTGACTACCGTAATGAATAGTTTTATCGATTTCAGGTTCATCAAATGATACTGAGTGTACGCCGATTTCATTTGTGATTGGGATAGCTCGTGTAAACAATGAACCGCGTTTAAAAGTAATTGGGTTTTCACTGATATTTTGTATGAGCAGACACCCTTCACCCTTTTTTAACTTATACTCGCCCGGGAGTAAATAGTGTTCGTTACCTACATTGCCCCTAATGGTACCATTTACGTACACTGAACCTGTGTGATCTGTACGAGATTCTACCGAAATTCTAATGAGTTCGTTTGGAGGGCACGTCACGTCATTACGGACAAGTAGAAAGATTTTTTGTTCATGTATCTTCTCGAAAACGATTTGGTCAGATGTCTTCACAATAATTATATTAGGCTTTTCAGTGAACGAGTGACCCAGCAATACAGGGTATTTGATAGAATCGTTATCAATGACAAGTAGCTCTATTTCTTCTTCTATCCCTTGTACGCGAATATCAACATTACACCTACCCAGAGGACACACGCGATGACCGCCAATACCCCTTAAAGTAGGTAAGTTATCGCGAGAGAGGTTTAGATTCAGCAGTTTAGCTTCAGATTCTTTTATTAAGGTACATTGACTTCCTAAATCTACCAGGCATATTAATGGATGGTTATTGATTTCAATCTCAAAAATATATTTTTGGTTAGAGGAATCCGCCTCATCCAAAACTGCTATCTGTTTTTCAGTATCAGTACTATTGGGATCTCCTCGTCGTTCAGTTTGATTATTATTTTGAGGTTTAGATCTACAGTAAAGCTCTAAATGCCCTAGCCTACCACACGACGTACATTTGGCGGCTGGTTTACTGCATCTAAAGCTTTTATGTCCATTTTCGTTACAATTATGGCATATGAAATTGGAAATTTTCTTTTTATTTGTCTCTTCCCGTGTTTTATCGCCGATTGTGGCCAACCTTTTCCCTCGTGCCAACCTATCGTTAGTATCTCGACTGGATCCGGGCTTAACAGTTTTGAAATATTTTAAAACCTGTTCTGGTTCACGGAAATTAGCTGCTTGGGCTCCAATCCTAGCTGCACGATCTTCTACACCGTGCAAAATACAGTCTACCGCTTTACGCCCCGTAATACCGCACCTATTCAAAAGATTTATTTTCATGTAATAGTATTGTTTTAACGAATCACCGTAACGCGCTCGCTTTGCCAACATATCGGTTAATAACTCCGCATAGTCCTGCCTACAGGGAAATGATTCAATAAGCTTTCTCTTCCATTCAGTCCAGGTAAAAAGTACAGAGTCTAGACCTTGGTACCATTGCTTAGCTACGCCAGTTAATTTCGGGAGAGAAAAGTGAATGATTTCACGTTCATTCCACCCATAAATATCTGCGCACTCTTCTACCTTAGTTATCGTCTGGTCTTTAGACATTGGGTCAAATTCGGGGACTACGTTTGTCAGAGAAAGCTTATTGCTGGAATGTCCCTTTACATCAGTAAGTATGTCTAAAAATTTATTAAGTATACTATTAGTATTGAGTTTGTCGTCAGTCGTTAGGTCTCGTCTCGGGTAACGCAGTGGAGATCGTGACCGCCTCCGTTTAAACAGGTGCTTAACAGGAGTATCATAACCATCATTACTATCACGGTGTGGACGCCCTCCTATCCGTACGCTCTGTTTATCATAAAACTGACGGGTTCCTACAGACGGTGGACTAAAGGAGTCGGTTCTGTTCCTACATTCACCTTGTCGTACACGCCGCTCCGGTCGACCGGCGAGGTTGTCATCTATAGTTGCAACTTGTTCCCGTAGACCTTTATTGGAGTTATGCCCTCGTGACCGATTAATTAGCCCCAGTATTGGAGAAGGTTCTCTGCTCCGTGACCTAGTTTTGGAACGCTCGCGGGTTTGTCTGTAACTGTGGCTCCCCTCCGCTCTTTCATATGACTGAGTGGACGAGTGCTTGCGGCTTTGCCTATCGTTAACCAGACTCCCTTCCGCTCTCTCAAGTGACTGAGTGGATGTGCGTTTGCGGCTTTGCCTATAATTAACCAGGCTCCCTTCCGCTCCCTCGCATGAATGAGTTAATTTGCGTTTGCGACTTTGCCTGTTAGTGGCCAGGCTCCCTGCCGCTCCCTCGCAATATTTAATTAAAGAACGCTTACGGACTTGTCTGCTGCTGATCAGGCTCCCATCCGCTCCCTCGTTCTCGTCGGACCGGCGCCATGGAGTCTGCCTCACGTTAGCCGGCTCACCCTCCACATTGTAGCGGCCGTCCACATCTCCATCAGAAGATGAACTCTCCATCTGAATATTAAATATTAATTGTAATTGTTTTATGTTATAAATAAAATAAATTAATAATCATTATTTATTCACAACAGCATTGGAATGTCATCTATGTAGTTGAAAAATTGTGTTAGTAATTAAATTAAATGAAATTCAATATAAATTCAGGCCTCTTCCTTAATTGAGTCGTGTATTCAAGTTTAACTGATCAGTTGAAAAGAAACATGAGATTACGTCGTTATTTATATACTTCAGTACTACACACAACAGATATTTTACAATTCAATACAAGTTTTCTTACTAACAGTGGCAATCAAAGCATATGCTGAAATGAGATAAAGTATCGTATCTCATGATGCGTATATGGAAACGAAACATATAGATACAAAAACGAAATGGCTGTCACACTTAATATCAACCGTTCTGGTCAATAATAAATGTAGGGTTTTATAAAAAAAATAGAATAAAAGAAAATCAACAAAATAAGAGTAAATAGAAACCCTTGTTTGAATAAAATATTTAAATTTGAAACCAACGGTAAGCAAACGTTAAATTTACTTTTTGGAAGCTATTCAAGATTACAATGAATTTAAAACTGACATAATATGGTACATCATTAGTAGGAGTCACCCTTAGTTATTAACGTACAATGGATAAAAGATGTGGGCGGGATAAACGGAAAACAAAGAAAAGAAGAGAAAAAAAAAGAAAAATATCTCCGCTTATCCCACTTCTGAGATGAAAGGAAACTCCATAATAATGAAATACCATTTATTTTCAGATCATATATTACACATTATAAAGTAGTGATCAGTTGAATACATCTTACCTTAATAATTTCTCGTATTACACTCACAAAACACGAATACGATTCTCCGCACTATGAAAGTAAACTTGATGCACGTCTTAACACCTTAGCTCCGTAATACAGAATGCCCGAGCCGGTCGCCCCACTCTATGACAACGGGTCTTGTCCGGAGTGGGGAATAACGGATAACTTGTTTTAGCGATATCGTCACCGTTATAATGTTGCCGTTTTTTGAAAAATTAGTGTTGCTATTTAATTAAATAATGTTACTAAATAATCTTGAATATGTAAATACATAATTCTTAAATATAAAACGCTAACACTATAGAAAGTTCGGGCAACTCCGCTCCCCCACCCTCTTCTCTAACAGTATAAAAGGATGGCAATACGGTGTAGTTTTATCCCTCAAATTTCGACGATGGGGCCGCCGCACAGGGGCTCTCTTCTTTGACGTCGCGAAAGCGTTCGACAAAGTCTGGCATGCAGGCTTGCTTTACAAGCTTGCAAACATGGGACTACCAGACAGTTTCGTGCACATCATCCGAAACTTCCTGTCGAATCGCACATTTCGCTACAGATATGAGGGATGCCTCTCACGGCCCCGCCCCATAAGAGCCGGAGTTCCGCAAGGCTCCGTCCTCTCTCCCCTCCTATACTCACTGTACACCAGTGACGTTCCGCGTACCAAAGATGTGGAGTTGGCCCTCTTCGCCGACGACACAGCCCTCTATTGCTCTGCCACCATGGTGCAGACAATAGGAAATCGACTCCAGCGCGCTGTCGACGCACTAGGCGAGTGGTTCAGGAAGTGGCGCATCGAAGTGAATCCGGAGAAAAGTAACGCAGTTTACTTTACGAAGGATCCACAAGGTGCGTCGCGACCTCAGAACAACAGTCAGCACCGACCCAAGCCCATCAGGCAAATCTCACTTTACGGTAAACCCATCCCTTGGACACGCACGGCCAAGTATCTGGGTGTCACCTTCGACAGCGGCATGACCTTCGGTCCTCACATCAAAAGGGTATGCAACACTGCATGCTTCTATTTGAGCCGTCTCAACCCCATGATACGCAATAAAAAGTTTTCTCTTGGCAACAAGTTAACTCTTTTCAAACTTTGCATTCGCCCTACGCAAGCGTTGTCTTCGCACACGCAGCCCCAACTCACATGCTTAGGCTTCAAAGAGTACAGAACCGATTCATCCGCAGAGCTACCAACGCTCCAAGGATAGCGAGAAACTGCGACCTACACCGCGATCTCGAACTCCCGTCCATTAAGCACTTTATGAAAGAAGCGTCCGAACGCTTCTTTGATAAAGCCGCCGACCACACGAACCGACTAGTTAGAGAGGCAGCTAACTACATCCCGGAGCACAACCCTCGCCGACTCACCGGCAGACGTCCGAGGCATGTTCTCTCTGATTCCGATGACCAGATTATGGCTGACATGGTCCAATTCGATACCTCTGCGGCTCCGAGTAGCCAGAGGAACCTCGCGGTCCGACCCCCCCGCATTCGTCGTAATCGAATACGTAGGCGTAGGAACATTAGCTCGTTCACTAGGTACCGCCCGGCGGTACCTGGACGATTTGCGTCCTAAGTAGGCCCTTCTGGCACCGTAGCTTCGGCCCTTCCGGCAAAACATGGGTGTTGCAGCACCCCAAAATTTGCCATAATCCCTA
Source organism: Acrobasis suavella (assembly GCA_943193695.1). Lineage (NCBI taxonomy): Eukaryota > Metazoa > Arthropoda > Insecta > Lepidoptera > Pyralidae > Acrobasis > Acrobasis suavella. The sequence continues at coordinate 10,596,060 of OW971950.1, forward strand.
GCGCGCCCAAAGCCGAGGTTTCCCCCTTGGGAGCCCTTTGCGCTGCTGCTAGTAGTATAAAAATATAGGAAGCCGGGCATCTGGCCCGCTCCTCAAACCTTGTCCGGGTGAAATAGGAAATGCCGTCCGAGGCAACCTATGTCTGTCACGACAAAAAAAAAAAAAAAAAATGTAGTTTTATCATTCGACGCTTGACTGCCGAACGATCAACAACTTGTTTGGTGCCTGAAGATGCCTCGTGGAGAGGCGAAACACGTGTCGCGTATGCGGTGTCCGATATTGCTGCAGCCGCAGCGGATGCAGCAGTATCGGAGGGAGCATGTATCAGCTGTTGGTGGCGGGTTCACACGGGCTGTTGGTGGCAGGTATGCTGGGACTAACAGTAGTGGGTGGGCGCCGGCCGGCAATAGTTTGCATGAACTAACTGGTGGCGGAATTGCACAAAGTAATTCAAATCATGTAGTATGTAACTTTGACTTCCGCAAAGTAACACCTGAATCTATTAACTATCTAAAAAAATTGTGCTGGATTTTATTTTTCTACTTTTTTTGCAAGATTATTATAATACTCATGTCAAATTGCAGTTTTCTAGTACTTATACCGTCTTATTATAAATAAATATATATCTAATAATATACCTTATACCGTCTTATTATAAATAAATATATATAAATAATATATATCAATATCAAGTTGATATTGACAGGTGAGATAGTGTGTGATACTAGACGTCAACTTGATTTGGGTGGATAATGGTTTAAACCTAGTCACAAAGTTAGTCCCGTTTTTATAATAAGAAGGTTAGTCTCTAAGTAACTGCTGCCAGACAGACAGATATGGCGAAACTATAAGGGGTCCTCGTTTACTATGGAACCTTATAAGTATAAAGCCAATCCAATCAGTGTCAATCTAATTTGAAAAGGGAATTCCTCTTTTGAATAGCCGAATTCTTTTTAAAAATCCGTGACCCAGAAATTAAAGGCATAAGGATTGACGTAGATTTGCAATTCTTCTTTTTATAGCCCTGCTTACTACAGCTCTCTGGTCTGGTATCGATTCGAGCGACTGGAAGCTTCGAATCGAATGAAACCGATATCGATGTACTCTTCAATCGCTCGAGTTTCATTGTATTGCACTTTTTAGATATAAATATCTCCGTTCCGTCTTGGGTAAGTATGGTTTTATTTAGCAAGAATAATACTATATTGTTTAATTACTTTTAAATCTTAATTTTTTGCAAAAATGTATTTATTTATTAAAACTTGATTTTTCACAAAAAAAAATGTCTTCAATTGGTGAACTTAACGTTTAAATTCCCTCCCAGCCACCCACAACGATAAACAGATAATTATATAAAAATATGTAATTATAAGATAACTAAGAGTCTTCCGAAAGATATTTTTATTATAAACTAGTCCATGTTAAGTATATGTAGTAATTAATTACGACACATTAAGCCATTGGTCTCGTCTCTCATCATTAGATTTCAGTTGTCCAGCTTTATCAGATTTTAAAGCAGCTTAACAAATCCACCAAATTTGGGCCACTTATTTACACGAAATACAAATTATCCACCCGTATTCCAAAGCATTCATGAACTAAGCACCGTTCTTTTGTCTCCCACATTCCCACATTTCTCTCAAAGGAATTAAGCACCAAAAATAACTCACAACATTCCTCGAAACATGAATTCTTGTAGCTGCGAGCTTCAGTTTGCAGTTCTGAATAGTAGTGCAAACTTCTGGTAGAACAAGAAACTTCTTCTGTTGTCTGTTTGGATTAACTTGTTTAATTGCGATCGGGCCACTTATCTGAAGAGGTAATTGTTTTCCTTGAATGAATAAATGTTTCCCTTTATGCTAATCTGGGAGAAAAGACAAAACTTAGAATGTACAGGCTGCTTCTTTTTTCACGCAGATCCTAGAGGCATTTAAGGAATGTGAATCAAGTTTTCTAAGAGATAGAAATAGCTGAACGAGATTTTCTACTTGCGATTTGGTTAGTAGATACCAAATTTTTGTTCTTATTAGCAGAGCGATGTAGTTTTAATAAAAACACATTTAAACTACTAGTAGGTGAGATTGAGGACAAATGCCTAAACCAATATATTGTAAAAAAAAAATATATATATATATTTTGTATAAATAGTCGATACAACTAGCAACTCATCACTATTTTGGTTCCTTTTAAAATTGGCCTTTGATTCTTGCGGCCCTTCTTCTTCTTATCGAGTCGAAATGGCTCAAATTAGATATTGTTAGACCAGAACATAGCCACGGCAACCGCACTGTCATTAGCCACATTCAGATCTGTTTGTTTGTTTGTTTGTTTATAAAGCTTTATTGTACATAAGAAAGAACACAGTTACAAATCAGAATAGTAAACATACAACGGCGGACTTATCCCTTATAGGGATCTCTTCCAGTCAACCGGCCAGTAATTGAGAAGAATGTTTACTTATTATGCATTTGGGGCAGAAGTGGAACAGTACAATATAAAATTACACAATGATACTGTAAAAATAATATATAGTATAGATGTAAACTACATGAATACAACTAAGAATAAACTTACATATAAGTATACATAAATATACATACTAATATACCTAAAATATATATATATATATACATATCAAATATGTAAAATATAAAATAAAGTAAAAAATTAAGTAATTAGGTAGGTCGGAGAAACTTAGGATTCTGAAAAGTTCAATATTTTATTCCGATCTGCCTTAGTACAAGGAGATGGGCAGTTGGGACATGACAAAAGATGGTTCATGGATTGTGTGACCCCACAGTCGCACAAACTGTTGCCAGAGTTCCAACCCCATTTGGCTCTGCTCTCCCGGCATTGTCCTGTAGCCTTGAGCTCTGTTTACTTAGAGCAGCAAGATCAAGATGCTCTAATGTCTGCCTCATAAAAAAAGATATGATAGTATGTAGATTCACATCCATAGAAACACTTAGGTTTTAGAGCCGGCAGTTCAAGTTCAAAACTTGGAGAATCTGAACTATCTGAACTATTGGTGAGATGCTTTAGTTTAGTATGTTACATATAGCCTGTTTAAAAATTAAACTTATTTATGTATTGATGATGTCTATGTATGACACATCAAACTTAGGTATACAATATATCGCATTGTATTTATTAGAAACAAACTTGAAATTTCAATGTCCGATGGTGTAGATACACATGGATGTGTGTTCTAGAGCGGGCAGTCGAAGTTCTAAACTTGCAGCAACTATCTGAACAACGGGCTTGTTAATTTAATCTAATGAATGCTCCTCATGTTTCTACGAGTAGGAGTAGTTGTTAATGCTTTACTTAGTATAGTTATGTTGTGTTTTAAAATGTATACTTATCTCTTCCTTTTACATTCAATAGCCAGGCGGGACGCATTTTGGAAATCACTTGTCACATTACCAGAATTCGGAATTAGGTAGAGTTATTTATGTACTTGCATCAAAATGTTGATATTAATATGAATTTTCGCGATTTCTATTGGAAAATCCCATGTTGCCAACAATATTAGAAATAAATAATTATAAAAACCTCAGAGATAGATAAGACAAATAAAAAAAGATAATTACATACAATTTTTATTAGTATTTACATTAGTATTTTTATTAGTATTAACATATTGGCAACGTCGCGCGTACAATGGTTTAAATTATGTAGACGTTAATAACTTTTTATTTAAGAAATCACGGGATTTTTTTGCTCTTTAAAATTGATCGCGGGATTTGAGGCATATCCACTTTATTCTTTCGCTGTATGAAATCAGTGTTAGTACATAAATAACTCTACCTAATTCCGTCCTCTGTACATTACGAATGGCTTGCGCGAGCATTTCCAACCGCGCGTATTTTAGAATATGTAGGTCGTGTACGTAAGTAATTTTGACCTTTGTAGTGAAGATATGTCAAAGAAACCTTTCATGGGGCATCCATTCCGATTCGCACTGCCTATGAAGGTTCCGTACCCACAGGAACGAGACCCCATTACTAAGACTTCAAACACGTACACCGTAAACAAACGTGATTCGTGCATGAGTCTCGACTCGCTCTTGACCGGTTATTTATTTTTCTTTCCTTTAGTGGACTTAAAAGACCTGTAATCACCATATGCATCATGCTGAGTGGGTCAGTGATCGCATTATTAAGTTGTTGCACAAAACGATACTACTACCTTTACCACATATTAATTCTATGCCTTCACCTCCCATTAGTCGCCTCTTATGACACCAATGGAAGAGGAGAGGTGACAAATTGTATTCTCCTTTGCCGTTACTACACGGTGTTTTCCTTTTCATCAGCCACTGTAAGAAATAAGTGCTGTGCTCTTTTCACAAAATACTTAAAAACATTGTCACTAAATCTAATTTGATCAAGTTACAATTTAACAAATTGCAAGAAACACTGGACAGAATCTTGGCCAATTTCCAATGCAAGATGAATTTTTATAAGTGTCTCGTAGCTATAAACTTCGAATTCTGAACTAGTCGACAGCAAACTCCCTCTGAACATTGAACAAGGACTTCGTTAATTCAATCAACTAGCACTCTCCTTATTTCTTAGTTGGTAGCAGTCTGCATAGAACTAAAGTGATTCATTTTAGTTTAGATTGCATGTGTAAAATAATATGAGAAGTGGTGGTAGCAAACAAATTACACTACTGTTTAAAAAAATTAATTTCAATAATCAACTTCCTGCGCAGTGTTCTCGGACCGATACGACATTGAAACCTTCAAAAAACGAGTCTATATCTTCCTGAAAGGCCGGCAACGGCTTCTGTTACACCCCTGGTGTTGCGATTGTCCATGGGCAGCGGTGATCACTTACCATCAGGTGACTCGCTTGTACGTTTGCCGCCCTATAACATAAAAAAATGATTAATATCTAATAGCACCGAAATGTTGTAATAACACAAACGTATATTACGGCTGTTTCCCACAGGGTAGGCCTCTGCCTACCGCAGGATCGTAGCAAGTAGAGGTCCATAGCCTCTGCTATGGACCTCTACTTGCAACTATTAGTTACTTATATTAATTTTGTGGCAAGGTTATAGCGAACGGGCAGCACCGTTTTGTGCAACAATAATAATGATCATCTACTGCGATCAGTGACCCACTCAGCATGATGCATATGATGGTGATTATAGGTCTTTAAGTCCACTAAAAGAAAGGAAAATATAGCCCCTGCTATGGACCTCTACTTGCAACAATCCTGCGGACTTAGTAATGGTTTTTCAACTGGAATATCTATACATGTCTTACCTCTGCAAAAATCTACATGACAAGATAAAATTCACGAATGACATTGTAAAATAAGTCGTTACACGCAGGCAGTTTTTGAACAGTGTTTCTAATGTCTGCTTAGAAAATATAATAATTTAAAATGTAAACACGCGTTTTGTGAAACAATTACGTTAGATAAAGGAATTACATAAGCAAGTTATAATTCCTAGAAATAAAATTGCAACCAAACAGCATTCACAATAATAAAAATTAAATTTTATTGAAATAAATGTGCAACGGAACGTTTCACCTCATGTAGTACCGCCAACATAAGAAAAAGAGGTTTTAAACATTTGTTTTAAATTCGGTGAAAAAGCCTATAATATAAATTATTGTAGATTTTATCACCAAGTGTTCATCGCCCATGTCACAGCACTGAGCTGTAAGTGCTCAACCTATAAAGGTTGCCTCTCTATAGAAGCAACAAAGTAAAGACAAATTCTTGACCGATTTGCAATGCAAGACGAATTTCCTACAAGTTCTAGTTCAGAACTTGCTGATTGCAAACTGTCACTGAACATTGAACAAGACTTGTTAATTCAATCTCCGTGCACTTCCTTAGTTAGCCAGTCTGGTTTTGCTTTAATTGTGGCTGCATTACAATTTTTAATTCAATGATTCAATGAATAGAACACGTTGATGCGTGAGTGTTTTGGTTTTAACAAGCTTTTATCTACTGTCACTCGTTTTGTTATCTATATCTGTCTCTGTTTGTGCGTCTGTAATCATATCTTGCAAGTTAAATTTGACCCACTTCCCGGTTTCTGATTGATGTGAAATTTTGCACACATACGAATATCGCATGATAATGCAATATTATAATGACATGGAGCTAATCTGATGATGGAGCCGGAAGGTGGCCACAGGAACTCTGTAATGAAACGACGCAACCTCATCGAGTTTGGGCTCGTTTGATTTGTCATATAGAGGACTTGTCTTGTCTTTTCAGTTCATTCTTTTATATAAAACCTATTTTTTATATCGCATGTTTGAAGTTCACTCGAGTAGATATAGATGACCGGAACAATAAAACCTACCATCTAAAACCTAGTCTTCATCGTCGCTTACCATCAGATGAGATTGAGGACAAATGCCTAAACCAATATATTGTAAAAAAAAAAAACAAAAGCAAGCTCGCGACTACATGCTATGTGGTCGCGTGTGAGTTATTTATTACTTAGTTTTTTACAAGCTTTTATTTAACATGCAATGTATCTTGTATGTATGTATGAATGTTTGTTTAGGTCAAATCTTGCAACTAAATTTTCAAACCGTTTTCCTCAACCGGTTGAGCTGAAATTTTGCACAATTGTGCGAGACGAATGACAATACAATAATATGGAGTCAATGAGCTGTTCTGATGATGGAGCCGGGAGATATTCGACGGAACTCAGTTATAAAACAACATAAACTCAGTAATATTATTAAAAGTAACGTGAGATGACATTTAAAAACGGTATTACTCACGTAGTGTAGTCGGAATATGCCGACTAGTTTCGATCGGTTTAGACAATCATCATCAAGGCGAGTGTTGTTAAGTGGGACGGCGACGCGACGGTTTCGCTCTCCTCAACGCACTGAGCGTAGCCACCGATCGAAACTAGTGGGCATTTTCAGACTACACTATGTGCGTAATACCGTTTTTAAATATTTAATAAACTCAGTAGTAGTTGAGTAGGACTCGTTTGATTTATCTTGACGAGATCTTTAATGGCAGACGATGTCTAGGGTCTGATCACGGAGACGGAAGATAGTCGATGGAACTCAGTTATAAAACGACGCAACTCCATTCAGTTCGGGCTTACCTCATAATAACAGCATGTAATAAATGTATTTAAAAAAATAAACTTATAACATTCCAAATCTAATGAAACAGTCAAACGATATTAATCTATAAGAGTATATTAAAATTGCTGCATATATTTATATATGTGTATATATGTGTATATATATATATATATATGTGTATCATATATGTATGTATATGGAAAATATTATATTATTGTATTTATCTGTATTTACTTATTTATTTACATCGTTTTGGAACGAAGTTCCTTACGGCAGGCTTGGAGGAGATAGGGATTTTGCTGCGCGACCGAACTGAAAAAAATGTGATAGTAAAACCGTAAGGATGACCTCGTTAAATAAAACTGTAAAATGAGACGTGCGCAGGCGCGACAGTCGTATACACAAGCGAGTAGTGTATAATACCTTTGAGCACGATTTTTCTTTTGCAAATTGTGTCGATTCTACATTAGCCGAAGGAACTTCGTTCCTACCTGGTGTCCCACGACACCACATTTCTTTTTTTAAAGTGCTTTATTTGTCTTGCAAGTTTTGCAACCCACATTTAGGCTATCTGTATAACCCAAAGGTTGACTGGTAGACAACGCTTTTAGCATTAAGTTCACCTATTGTTTTGTACAATTTTTATTTGATGACAATAAAGAACAATAAAGATTAACCCTCATATTCATAAAATATATCAATCGTTTGCTAAGCCTATTTTAGTTAAAATATGTTTTGTCTCGTTCTTACTATGTTAAATATTGAAAAGAGAGAAAAGGACAAAGCACATTTCAACTAAAATAGGTTTAGCACACAGTCAATATTTTTTATGAATAAGGGGGTAAATAAATAAATATTTTTTAGAACAGCGATCGAGAAAGGACTTATCACAGCTGACTCTACTAAATGTAACTTAATAACAATGAACAGTTGCTAGGTAACGTGATTTCGTATCTCCATACCAATACCATTATCACATTATGTAGGTACTACATTACATGCTTCTACAGTGATATCCTTATACTAGACACGAGGCAGCGTATCAGAGCCAAGTTAAAAAAACAGGAATTAGTGACGCAGCAGCCGAGTTATATTTACAGGTACGATTTCGAGATACTTTTGAGCCCTTCACAACTCTAAACCTATTTAACACATACATTACAATCAAACTAGCCAAATTAAATGTTAAGATTCGTTAATAAATTTCAGGATTTTCTACTTATCTTGGCGGCCATTTAGATCTCAATTTTGTCGGATTTTGAACTTGAAATCTATTTCAGATTTATGTTTTTGGTGGGATTTACTTCCACGAATGGAAAGAAAGGACCCACAACAACAAGTTATATGCGAACAATAATTTTATTTCGAAAATTATGTTCTTCTGTATGTATGTATGTACTTCTGCGCCATGCCCAATTTATTTTTACTCTGAGTCTTACTAGCATGGTTGCCTGGAAGAAATTGCTATTGCGATAAGGCCGCCAATATACATCGCAATTTTTTTTTTATTTTAATTACTACAGTGTATTCTTGGTGCAATAAAGAGTTTTATTATTATTATTTTACTTATTCCTAACGCAACAGGTGTCTTCCTAGCTTTTGCAAAGCAATCCGACAATTTGTTGGTACTTCATTGCGCTTTAATAGCAGTTTAAGGTAATGGCGTAGATTTGTTAGAACACCGCTAAATCGTCGGTCGGCTAAATGGAATTGCTCGAGTACGGGCTGTCCAAACCTCGATTTACAAAACACCTACATGCACAAGGGTTAATTTGTTTGATTTTCGTGTGTTTAATTTTTTTTATGCTGCCAAAAGGCATCCGTCGTAGCATGATGATTGCCAGTGACGTGCACTTATATTTTTAATAGGGCCACTTCCCTATTTGGGATCGGCTCTGTATGTCAACTGTTTCCTCTTCTTTCTGTCATTCACCATACTCGCACTAGCCCCTCGTTCCTTCATATCTGTCCTTACACATTCTTTCCACGTCTTTCTCGGTCTCCGTATCCCTCTGCAGCCCTCTACCTCCAATGGACCATCCTCTTAATAATAGGGTCGGCATTAATCTTACTTAAATTAAGAAAACGGCTGCTGAGCTGCATATCGAACAAAATACATTTTTCGCTAGTATCCGATATTATGTTAGGGTGGCACAGGGTAGACAAATTCTACGTATCTTTATAAAATGCACGCTACTAAAAACTGCCATACAATGATAACAACTAGGACTTACATGCCTTCCAAATCACAAAAGAGCTCAAGAATTTTTATGCCATTTGTGGTCACTCATCCTGTAGGAGCTCCAACTGTCCCAGCACTCCCAGCTAGTGCTCCCACATGAGAAGGTAGGTGAGGTACGTAGCGGAGAGCTCGAGAGAAATAGCACAGAGTTATTTTATTAATTATTGTTGATTTATATTATTTTAATTGCAAAAATCAGTCTTTGTTTTTGTACTACATATGGCTGGCAACCTTTTGGTGCTGGCAACCCCCACTTATGTAATTTTTTTTCTCTGTTGCATTGTGATAATCACAGTATCATAGTCAAATCAGACGTATATTATATAATTCCAAGTAAAAGTTAAAACAATATAATTTCATACTTCACCAGACAAAAAGTATTTTAATTTAGCCCATACCGGACAGATATTCCAACAATTATATATATACGAGTAAATTTACAATACTGATATAGATGTAATCAGCTCAAGAGATGGTAGTGAAATGAATCAAAATGTTAAGGAAGGAATCTTAAATTTAAAAAATTGAATTTGAAAATGAAATTAAAATAAAAAATAAAATTGAAAGGAGGTAAACGGGACCATGAAGGATGAGGTTTATTGTAACATCGTTACAATCCAAGGGTGGACCTCGCCCAGTGCGTTTAACTTGCGAAAGCGCTAGTAATTCGTACCCCCGAGCTTCTCAAACTACATACGGTTGTCTTTTGGGCCAAAAATAAAATATTGTAATAAAAGAATAAAACGATAAGACATAAAGAATAGATAAAAGAATAAAACGTCACAAAATATATATGATATCAATTTATAGCGTGATTTTAGATTTATTAATCAAGAAAAACTGATATTCAGAGCGCTATTTGACTTTAAGAGACTATGATGGCACGGTTAGGTATTTTATAAAAATTCCATATAAAATGTTTGTTTAGAAGGTTATAAAAGTGTCTCATTTGACTTGTTTCTTTCAACCCAGTGTTAAAGATGTCAAATTGAAAACAAGCGAAGAAAATCATTTTTTATACGCAATATAGATCTTTCAGGCAAACAAAAAATACTTGCCTACACGAAAAAGCGAAATAAAATAATAAACATCGTCAAAATTATGTAACAAACCCCCGAGGGATTTCTAAAAGGCAAAATGTCTTTTCAGTTCTTGCGAAAGATTTTTCATAAAACGAAGTCAAATAAAACTCCCAGCTGCAAATACCGATAATAATAATCCCTCAATCAGATCAAAATACAAACGTATTTGGCAGATTAAAATCAAACGTTCTTAGGAACAATCTTTTTCGTTCTATTTTTGGGGAAGTTTTTGCCTGTGTCCATACTGATCTAGTATGGCCGAACAATCGATAGTGATAATTTTCATTGAAAAATGCCAAACTATCGATCGGCTTATCGATAGTATTAATACTATTGATTGCCAAATGTAGTCGTTTTTTACGAAAATGCTAAGAAAAGTTGCACGTTCTCACTTTAAACTGTTCATTATAGTTGGAAGGATTTTGAGACAAAATTTTAAGTGATATCTACGTTTCCTTTTAAGTGGGCGACATCGGTCCCATAAATCATGTATCCCCTTATGTCATACTTAGTTTAGAAGCACAAAACTACTCAATAATGTGACATAAGCCGTATATAGGTAGTGTCATACTTAGATAACAGCACAAAACGACTCAATATTGTGACATAAGTCTTATTAAGTGTCATACCTTGTACGTCTAATTATCACGAAGTATATATTTCCAACATGATTGATGAACAAAGGCGCCATTCCAAATAACGTATTGTCACCGTCTTACAACCAATAACAGGGCTCATATTTCACAAGTATTTGTCAACGTCTCCATTCCTAGTTGTGGCGTTTGAAAAATGGCCGACGACGAATGCTGCCAAAGATGTAAAATATTAAAGACTAGCTAATGCCCGCAACTTCATTCTTCATTCTCAACTTTTTGTACATATATTACAATACGAACTAATGTCGATACAGAAAATACTAGTAGCAGTGTTATGTGTATGACTTTAATATCTGAATTTTCCGGGGCCCAGGTCTGCCCCCGTTTAAAATAAATCATTTGATAGTAAACGGAAACATCATTTAAAACTTTGTTTTGATCAGGCACTAGATAACCCTTCAAACTATTTGAATATGAAATATGAACTACTGTTTACAGTTTAAAGTGAGAACGTGAAGCTTTTCTACGCACATACGCCAAAAGTGGCCGTTTTTCGCAATTGTGCGTAGAAAAGCTTCACGTTCTCACTTTAAAACAGATTTCATCAAATCGAAATCAATCCATCCGTTCGAAAACTACGATACCACGGACAGACACACAGACAGAGACACATACAGACCGATAGACATTAGCGTCAAACTTACAAAACCCCTCTTTTTTGTCGAGGGCTATTGAAGGCTGTCTATTAAACACATACGATAGAAGGAACTTCACCGACAAGAGCATCGCTCTGAATAATAATAAATAAATAAATATATAGGGGACAAATTACATTGATTGAGCTAGTCCCGAAGTAAGTTCGAGACTTGTGTTATGGGATACTAACTCAACGATACTATATTTTATAACAATTGCATATATAGATAAACATCCAAGATCAGGACAATTTGAAAAAGGCCATTTTCCAACTTGCCCTGAACGGGGATCGAACCCGGAGCCACGGAGATCGTCAAATGAATGAATCATCTCCCGTAAGTTTTCATCATCGTAACCACTGAATATTCTGCAAATTCTCGCTAAGATTCCAAAATCAACAAGATGTTATCCTGGCGGTAGGAAATGAAAGCCAGCCTCCGAAGGTTGCAGACGGACAACCGTCACAGATGAAAAATAGCCGTTATTAATGACGTTTCTTCTTTTCTTGATCTCCAAGGAAATTAAAAGTGACTATCTCGATGTGAAGACATTGAAGAATGTATTTGCTCGCACTTTAAATGGATAATTTTAAATTAGTTTAATGTCGAATTTTAACCGACTTCGACCTTTTTTAACCGACTTCAAAAAAGGAATGTGTTTCAATAGGCTATTTGACTTAGTTTGTTTTTGGACAATATTTTAAATGAATAACAAATAACACTTACAAGAAGCCGTTTTCCGAAAATAGAAAGTAAATTAGTTATTAAATGAGGCAAAAATTATCATTTTAAATATAAGAGTGGGAGCGTCGTGGGGACATCACGCTATCTCTTTCGTAAGCGTGACACCTAATGACAGTGACGTCACGCGGGTGTATGTGCATCCTTTTTCTATTATTTGACAGTTTCCTCTTCCACCGGATTTGAAAGGCTTATAACTTGCATATTTTTGAGCGGCGTAAAATTATTATTTTTGTTTTCAGTTTCGTATCATTTTACTTTCTGATATTAATAGGAAAAAAATCAAGTTAAATACCGAATTCGAATGTTTATTTTCTTATGTATGTTCACGGATTACTGGTTGAAGCCTGTTGTTAAATGCATCAAAAATAATCATTGATGTACAAAGTAATGATCTCTCTTGTCATAGTTTGTAAACTATTTGCAACATGTCTGAGTCATGTTTTAAAAAAAAAACTGTTTTGAATCACAACGCAGTCGTTTTATTAGACCAAATTGGATTTCTTTTTTGTATGAAAGGGTATTCTTGTAAGGTGCCATGGAAATTTTATAAAAATCGTTGTTGTACTTTGGTGATAAAATCGATTTATAGTTTTGAAAAATTATTAAAAGTACTTATAAAAATCAAAACAAATCAATGCGAACATTTCGGAAATATGTGCAAAACGTGCTCTAATATTAAAAAACTGAGAAAACTTACTTATAACACAATATAAACCTACGTACATACCTATATTTATTATCGATATAGATACAGACCACAGGATAATAATATATTACGCACAAATAAAGTAACTACGTAAAAATATATACCTATAAAACGTGGAAGAGACATATACACGTAATAAGTCAAACCACGGGCTACACTAGATTACTTTAAAATAATGAAAAAAAAATAATGACAATAAAATAACCAATATTAAGTTCGACATTCCCATACAAATTGCCCGGGCGGCTGCACACCTTTGTATGCAAATTTCGAAATTTGTTTTTGTATTTTGGCTGTCATTTTAATTTCATTATACTATAGTGATCTAGTATAGCCTTTGGTTCAATTTATTACGGGTATGCCCCTTCCACGTTGCATAATCGAATATATATAAAGTTACTAAATTCTACATATCAGTAGCTACATACGTAGGTGGTTTCGCTTTTGGAGTAAATGTCCAGTTTCTGTTGAGATATAGGCAAACCTTACCTGAAATGAAAAAAAAAACATATTAAAAATCTTCAGAATAGTTTTCATGCAATATTTTACTTTATAAGTTTGCATAAGTATAAAATTATTTAAATAGGTTTAAATATTTGAATTTCATGTTGGTTGGATCAAAATCATCTGAAAAGATTATACTAGAAAAATAAACTCTTTATAATTCAAAGATAGTTGTGTAGCAAGAGTACAAATTCAAGAATGGGAATATGAATTTACTAGCTTTAACCCGCGACTTCGTCCGCGTAGAAGTCGAAAATAGTTACAATAGGATTTTTAATTGGTTTTTTACGTTATTAATGTTGTGATAACATATGAATTATTATGTTAAAATGTTTGAATACTTATAAATATAACATTTTTTATTATTACGTAGAGATTTAAAGGCCTAGCAGACCCGGCGAACCTCCCTCTCCTACTCGCTCTCCGTTTCCTTCCCGTTCCCGTTCCCGTCATTTGCTAGACCGAGAGAGAGCGACGGAATGCTTCAAAATAGTTAAACTAATCTTGTTTCTCCATACAAACTTCGGACCCCCATTTCACCCCCATAGAGGTTGAATTTAGAAAAATCCTAAAATACATACTTACTCATTTACCGTCAGGAGTACTCCTGCGAAGTTTCGAATAAAATAGTCTAACTAATCTTGTCACTCCATACGAACTTTGGACCTCCGTTTGGCCCCCTTTGGGGGTGAGTTTTGAAAAATCTTTTCTTAATGTACTCCTAGACTGCATAAAAAACCTATATGCCAAATTTGTAATTTCAGACCCTGCGGTTTCAGCTGCGCGTTGATCGATCAGTCTCTATTTATTCTCAGCCTCTGTCGAAAATGTTCTTATAGGGCTCTCCCTCTCCCTCTCCCTGTTCCTTGTTCCCTGTTCCCCGTTCCCCGTTCTCCGTTCCCCGTTCCCCGTTCCGCGAATTTTGAAAAATCCTAAAATACCCATTCACTTATTTACCGCCGCGAGTAAATACTCTAGCGAAGTTTCGAATAAAATGGTCAAACTAATCTTGTTTCTCCATAAAAACTTTGGACCCCCGTTACACCCCCTTAGGGAATGAATTTTGAAAATCCTGAAACAAGGTTTTACTTATATACCGCCGGGAGTACTCTCGCGAAATTTCAAATAAATTGGTCAAACTAATCCTGTTTGTCCATACAGACTTTGGACCCCCGTATCACCCCTTTAGGGGGTGAATTTTGACAAATCCTTTCTTAGTCTGACTGATATATATATATATATATATATATATATATATATATATATATATATATATATATATATATATATATATATAAATATATATATATATATATATATATATATATATATATATAAATATATATATATATATATATATATATATATATATATATATATATATATATATATATATATATATATATAGAAGATTGCTATAAGAGTATTTTATCCATCAAATATTTTTTTTCAGATATTGGAAAAAATCATCTTCAAGGGAAGTCCACCATTCCCACCAACTAGAGTGGTATCTCCTAAGATCCCGCGCCTGCAGCAGCCACTACAAGGCGCGAACGGGGGAGAGGTGCGAGGACGGGGAACAGGGACGCATATTGCGCGGGACCTTAGGAAATTCCCTTAAGTATGTAATACTTATATTAATTTTGTAACGATGTTACAATAAACCCTATCCTTTACCTCCTTTCTCCATCATTTCATTCTGTCCATCTTTTTAAATTCCCAAATTTTTGGCACATTCATTCGATCCTCACCATTCTGACTCATTCCTCCATTACCTCTGATACAAGCAACTTGAATTATATAATTTTAGCAGTGCTGACAGATAAATGTATTAACTCATGTCGTGTCTCTCTCTCTCTCTCTCTCTTGCTCAAAGACTGTTTTGAATCTACATAATTTCTGTAAGAGCACACCTACTAGCTGGGAGGTGGAGTTCTCACATTGGCGCCCATTGTGGGGCTCGAACCACCAACCCTTCGGTTAACAGCCGAAAGAGCTATGCCATTGTGCTAATTTATTTTTAAGTAAAGGCCTATTTTTGACGTTTTGTATTTATTTATTTATTTTATATTTTATTAACCAATAATACATGGTACAAGAGGCGGACTTAATGCTAATAGTATTCTCTACCAGTCAACCTTCGGGATAAATAGAAATTTAGCGTAGTAGGCGTAAAAGTAAGGTACTCAAACAGTATGCTCCAAACATTTAACGTAGTAAATACATATAAAATAAACATATATTATACAAAATAAATAAATAATATATTTACATAACCATACATACAATAAATACATTAAATAAATATGTCTAATTACTATAGAATACCAGTATAAATTTAAGCTGCATTCAATGAAAAAGTAAAGGCGTGTGGACTTTTTTTTTAAACATATCTGTTCGAAATAGTTTTAAGGTCCTCAAATAGTTTTGTACCATGCAGACATTATAAAAATATATAACGATATTATGTAGTATATAATATAATAGTAAAACATCATGGTACATAATAAGGCACTTACAAAAAACAAAGGCAACGGCATAATAACAGAAAGTGAAATTAGAAAAGTCAACAAATAGTCGTATGACCTTTACCATATATTATATGATACGGGAGCTCGTCACGCTACGCACAAAATAAATTAACATTTTATCATAAATTACGGCTTCCGCATGTATTTCGTAGCCATTTTGTTCAGGACGCAAATTATATAAAGTACAGAGGAGTAGCTTCGTATAATCTATACGGTATTTGACAAGTAATTTTATGAATCAAAAACCGGCCAAGTGCGAGTAGAACCCGCGTACGATGGGAAATGTATAAAAAAACACGTTTGTTTTATGGGAGATTATTCTGTTTTTAGTAGTTTTACAGCGGCAACAAAAATAAATCATCTGTGAAAATCTCAACTGTCAACGTTTCATAAGATACAGCCTGGGGACAGACAGACAGATAGACGAACAGACAGCAAAGTCTTAGTAATAGGGTCACGTTTTTACTCTTTGGGTACGGAACCCTAAAAAGTAACTAAAAGCAAAAAGTTTTTTTAATCCGCTCATTCATAGGTTAGTTTCTAGTCTTTAAAATCCGATGGAAAGGGACTCTGTCAAGTAACGGAAAAGGATGCACGTACTGATATGCGATATCACTGCCATTACGTTTACAAAATAAATAGCGAGACGTCCCCACTACGCGCCGAGTTTTATTCTCAGCAATATTTGAAATGCCCCTTGCATTTCAAATATTGCTGAGAATAAAACTCGGCGGCTTGCTTCATTTACTAAGCAATTTTCTTGCTGTTGTCTCACAGAACACATTTAGTGCTATTGGTTCTTTTGTAAAAAATATTATTCAAAAATTAACACAGTCAAAGACCCTTTTGAGTGAGCAAAGGCAGGGGAGTCTCCCAAGCTATCTTATATATATATATATATATATATATATATATATATATATATATTATGTATTTATACAAATCAAAACTGTTAAAACCAGTTACACTTCTATACCCTCGAAATCTCGTATACGAGATGAGTAAATAAATTTCATGAAATAACCAGCAAACGGGCTCCATAATTAGTTATGGTAATAACTCTACGCGATCTATACACTGCAGGCCAAAACTTTTGGAACGGAGCCCAATATAAATTTGATAAAAAGTGAAATGGACGATCTAAATTATTGCCATGCTAACAGTTCTCAACGAAAGCCTTTATCATGTATGATGTAACTATAAATTTGTTAAACAAAATAAAAACAAAACTAGTCGATATAGACCGAATTTGCCTGTCAACTACAGAATATAAAAGTGTTGTATATTATACGCGGCGAGGCACTACGTGGTTTTGTCTTGCCAATATTGGTTAGCGGCGTGAAAATGACGCTTGGTTGTGTGCGTACGTCAATTCGAGCGTTAGTATGGAGTCAAAATACTGTATAGTTTAGTGTATTGTGACGTGCCAGGAATAACCGCAGTCAGAGTACCGACAACTGTTTTGACATGTGACTTTTATGGGTCGTTAGCCCGCATTCCCGCATATGAGGAGTATATATACGAAACATGCTGTATATTTGACGACCTCCGTGGCGTAGTGGTCACCATGCTAGTCCACCCAGAGGTCCCGGGTTTGATCTCCGGTCAGGGCAAGATGGTAAATGGCCTTTTTCAAATTGTCCTGGGTCTTAGATGTTTATCCATATATTTATTTGTAATAAAATATAGTATCGTTGAGTTAGTATCCCATTAAACAAGTCTCGAACTTACTTTGGGGCTAGCTCAATCAGTGTTATTTGTCCTTATATATTTATTTATTATTTATTATCGACCAATGAAAATGAGTCATCACTCTCTTTTATTAACGACAGGTTGCTATTCGCACCTATTGCCAAACTTTATTCATTTCTTCGTTTAGTTTTGCACAAAAACAGAAGCAACTGGTGCATTCTACGATTTTTCTTCCAGGTCAGCATGGAAAAATATAATAGTAATGTTGAAATTCAGATATTTGGTCGATGGAGATACCGCCAATTTGTTCTAGTTTCTTGTAAACAAACCTGTTACCAGCCCGTATTTCAGATGCTATTGCTTCCTAAATACGCTAAAGTTGCAGAGCTCAAACTTCACGATTGTATTTGGTGCCCAAAACCGATATTAGGTCAGGATCAGAAAACAAAAATGAAATAATGTTATTGAAACTACAGTGAGATGATCGTCTAACATACACAACGTGATTAAGGGAATACCTGAATGTTCCAGGGTCCAGTGCTGCCCCCATTTGAAATTAATCATTAGATAGGAAACGGAGACATCATTCAAAATTTTGTCTTAACCAGGCACTAGATAACCCTTCAAACTATTTCATAAACTACTGTTTACAGTTTAAAGTGAGAACGTAAAGCTTTTCTACGCACAATTGCGAAAAACGGCCACGTTTGGCTTATGGGCGTAGAGAAGCTTCACGTTCTCACTTTGAACTGTAAACAGTAGATAATAAAATAGTTTGAAGGGTTATCTAGAGCCTGGTCGAGACAAAATTTCAAATTATATCTCCGTTTCCTTTTACAAGATTTAATTCAAATGGGGGCAGCACTGCACCCCGAAAAGGTAGCCCCTTAAAACCGTGTAGTAATAACTTGAAAATAAAATATTAGCAAATCAAGTAGGTAAGTGATAGCGATATTTTTCTGGAAATTGAACTCACAACGTTTATCCGAATTATCCTTGTCCTAATAAAAACTACCTAAATAATTCAAATGTTTCATACTTAGTTTCATCAGTTAATCAAACAATCTTTTCCAAGATTTTTCTTTATTTTTTACTGTTTATTGGATATGTTAATCAGTCTGAACTTGCTCTAATCTGATAGATGAATGATTGTTTGAACATTCTTCTTTGTAGATAAAGATGGATTATGAAAAAGAAAAATGGTTTGACACCTTATCCTATACTTTAAACGATCAATTCTTGTAGATTTTTGAGTTCTCGGAAACGTCGCCAAGGATTTTGATCAAACTCGGTATTTAGGGAGTGACGAGGTTACAACAAATTATAAAAAAAACCGTGCAAGGCTCGGTCGCCTACCTAGTAATATCATATACGACAACATCATCAAAAACATCGCGGAAGGGTCGGAAAGCGAAGCCATAAGAGAGGAAGAGGAAGGCCAAAAAAGGGGTAAAAGTAAAAGTCGTATCGAATAAGAAAGTCAAGCATTTAGCGGAAAATCGTCAGAAATAAAAGATACTCCACCGAAAAAAAAAACTTATTTTGTCTTAGTAATTTCACTATCAATTTTAACTTCTTTCCTTTACAGTTACCCCAAAACCAATATTAGGTCAGCAGGATCACAAAACGGAACCAAAATCGGGACACTTCCTTCCTATCCCAGTAATCTGATCCTAACTAATTTATTGGGCTCGCTTGCTCGTTATTTCTGGATAATATATTGCTGGTGACGGGGAACTAGTTAGCTATTTAATCGAAAATTGAGGAAGGTTAACTTTCGCAAGTAAGAAAATAATTTCTGCAGCCACAAAGACTTACTTAACCATCTTTCTGTCATATACTACGATGTTTTACATGTATTATTTGTTACTTTGTGATTTATGTTACAAATGTTTTCATTAGTTTTAATTTAGTATCTCTCTTCACATATCAACTTTAATATTAACTAGTCAACTTTAAATATTAATTTAATTTGACGACTTCCGTGGCGTAGTGGTTACCATACTAGTCCGCCACCCAGAGGTTCCGGCTTCGACCTCCGGTCAGGGCAAGTTGGAAAATGGCTTTTTTCAGATTGTCCTGGGTCTTCGGTGTTTATTTATATATGAATTTGTTATAAAATATAGTATCGTTTTTGTTTGTTTGTAAAAACTTTATTGTACATAAACACAGGACGAAAATACAGGTTAGAATTAGAAAACAGTACAAAGGTGGACTTATCCCAGATAGGGATCTCTTCCAGTCAACCTTGAAATATGAGGACAATTTTACAACAATTTTTTTTTTTGAGTTTGTATCCCATAACACATGTCTCGAACTTACTTTGGGACTAGCTTAATCAGTGTTATTTGTCCTGGTATATATATTTATTAAAAAAAAAAAGTGAGTTGACTTCCTTGGAGTAAAGGCTGCAGTGCAGTTTGCTGCCGCTTCTTCTGCACTAGCGCTTAGGAAGCGACGGTAAACTTAGCTGTAGTAACTATTTGACGTCAACAATTGTGCAACAAAACGAAGTGATACTTATTAAGAATATATCGTATGATAATAAAAATATATTTAAATTTGAACTATTACGCAAATCTAAGACTATATGTCCACTTGGTAGAAATACCAAGTGAAATCTTTGTTGGACCGTGTTGGACCGCATGGAGGAAGTACCTTTAACCAGCAGTGATATACGGTAAGTCAAGAATTGAATGTTGCTTTAATATGAATATTAATCAGAAAACTAATATAAGTCTTTCAGCAGGAGAGCTAACAACAGTACACCGAAGTAACCTTGACCGAGTAACTGCTTAACTCATAATTTTTCAAAACTAAAAACCATCTTCAACCCCAAACTACACAAACAATTTTGACAAAATTTCTATGGGACCACCTGACAAGTACACCCTTTCAAACAAAAAAGAATTTTCCAAATCGGTCCAGGCGTCTTCTAATAATAGGTGAGCATAAATAAATAAAAAATAGCGACGAATTAATAACCTTCTTCTTATTGGAAATCTTTAAAAACTGTTATTAATTGCTGTGTTTAAAAAATTACACTCCAATGAGTAACGGTTGGCCGAGAGCACTGTTTTTCCTTTAACGACCGTACAAGTTTCTTTGCCGACATTTCCTAACAAATTTCACCTGATTTGGTCCAGAGGATTCGGAGCAAATCGGTTTTGATAGACAGACAGACAAACGCACGAGTGTTCCTTTAAGGGTTCCGTTTTTTATTTTTTGTTCGGAACCCTAAAAACGGTGACAAAATCGAGACACTTTCCTCCTATTCCCAGAAATCTGATCCTTACTAATTTATTGAACTCGCTTGCTCGTTATTCTTGTGTTAATGTGTGGCCGGCGACATCCCTAGTTTATTCAGTGGGAATGGGAATGGCAATCGAGAACGCTGGTACTTCATCGTGTACTCACAGTGAGCTTCTTAATTGTGTGGTAAATATTTGAGAGGAAAACGTATGGAATAGAATGGACTCAATTAATATCTAATATTGAGTTTACCGGAAGAGATCTCTTAAAATGATCAGTCCGCTCCGCCTTTGTCTTGTTTTCTTTTGAATTTTGTTATCCTTATGTATAATAAAGAATTTACATACATTCATTATTTTAATTACATATATAGATAGGTGGGCCGAGATTGTTACAGAATTGGTGCTGGTAGATTGACGTTGCAAGAGAGCTCGCCCAAGGACAAAGTGGTGTGATGATCTGGAAATCCATCGCGCAAGATAGAGATCAGTGGCATACTAAAGGGTAAACCTTTGCCGAGCAGTATAGGCTGGTAAAAAAAAAAACAATTGACATATCATTTAGAATATAAGATTACTACACACAACTTGTACCTCTGAGTTTGTACTCATAAACGGTCATTATCAACTACCACCACTCGCTTCCAGTGAAAGAAAATATAGCGAGGAAACCTGCACAATAATATACTAGATGACAGTCATTAAGCTGTCGGATGCCATTAGGCAGCTCGAACAATGTGACGAGTATAAAGTTCGACAAATCTGAGATACGATTTGATACGGCCATGATGGCAGACATCAAGATGTCTGCCATCATGGCCGTATCAAGGGGGGAGGGCTGCTGCTCCCCCTTGGATTTGTTTAAAATTTATATAAAAAATTTTAATTTGCCTTCACACCTGGCCCAGAATCTGGGTACGCCTTTGTCTGCCATTTACGCTTTTCAACATTTTCAGTTATTTAGAAACTAAGAATGAATTGCTCTTTTTAAATAAGTCAAAAACTACAACGAATTCGTCGCTCTACGCATTCAAATAAAAGGCCCGCAAATTGCACTCAAACTATTTCACACTCCAAACTTTTATTCGAAAATGTTTGACGTTCGAACTGCCGTTGTTTTCTTTATGTCACGGGCTGGATGCCAATGCGAAATAAAATAAAAAATTGTTTCACTATGAACGTTTTTATTTCCTATTTAGTTTCTTTTTTGAAGTTTTGAAGAAGCCTACTTCACAAGCCTTGTCGTTTAAAAACAGAGAAGTAGTAAAGCTCAGAGGTGGACATTTTGGTTTTAAAACTATTTTCAGTTATAAAATAATGTCAAATAAAATATTTTTTCATTCTTTAGAAGCAGAGCCTCCATGCTAAGGTGTGTTTTGATAACCAATACAATTCCGATGACACTAGACACATATACCATATCTATCGGTTTTGACGTCTGAATAGCGAATTGGTTGTTAAATCAGATCCCAGTATCGCTCATCTTGAGTAGAGGCTCTGCGTTTAGGCTACTTCCCTTTTGAACGATTAGTTGTTCAGTATGAAACCTTGAAGTATGAACTCGCAATTCGCAATGTTTTTCAAATCAAATCATTTTTATTTTCAGGCAACGCTATAGTAGCGAAGCCTCCTTAGAAACCGATCCCATCGAGTTCCCTTAGGGGTTTCTAATATATGCGCATTTATTACTAATAACAATTATAACCTATGTGTATCGTCGCACCGCGCATTAAAATGTCCATTTACTATTTTCCTAAGCCATAAACTAGCAGCATGACTAAATTGCACACACCAACGTATTCATAATACGAAAATTTTCGCTAGTTATTCAAATACACTCACGAGAATAAATGTTATAGTGTATAAACACGCTAAGAGACATATTACTCCATGCTCACAGTAAGTCAATAAAAATATGCAAATATTAAGCCAGACATTGAACAGCTTATTATATTTGTAAAATCTGATTATGTAGGTATTTAATTAGTTTCATAGTTTTATAGCTGTAATAGCCTAAATTCTCACCCAACGCCTGCAACGTTATACTAGTTACAAAAATAAAGGCTCATAAAAAAACCTTACAGACTCACATACATACAATTATTATATACCTGTACCTTAAATATATATAATATAATATAAATTGTAACCATGGCACACGTTGAGACTGTTACGTTTTGCGCGTCAACGGAGTGTCGGGTATCGTTCGTTTTTATCAGACTACGGAAAATCTAAGAGGAAAAGTAATCATTGGTTTTTAACAACATTACAATGCTCGGACTATTATCCAAATAAAAACATGTGATGAAAAATTGCCACTTGATATTATTTTTTTAAACGTATATCTTTTTAGTACTTTACATCTCAGAAACCTCCTCGGACCTTCTAGTATTAGTTGTTCGATGATTTAGTAGAGCAATGTAAATTGAAGCCTATCTGTACTTATATATTTTGTGTTGCAAATAAAAAAGAACAAATACATCGCACGATTCGAGAGCTACTTTTGTATCGAGTAGTGCTCGTTTCGAGTGATTTTTCGAATAACGATACTTTTGAGCAAAATATCGTGCATATTTTCATACAGACAACTAGATTTGCAGTTCTTTGTAGATGTTAATTGATTGGACTGAGGGAATGAAAAACGAGAACTTTGATTTTGCGAGCTGCCTTTTCATGCAGTTGCACGGCCGGTATATTCTGGAAAGTGTACAAATAACGGTGAGTAGTTACGTCCTTCCTTTCAATTCAGCTTCTTTAAGTTTTTGCTTTTTTGGGACGAAGTTCCTTTTCGGACGGTACCACTTGGCGGATCGGGGGCTAGGCATAAAAAAGTGTAAAATTTTCCTGCACTTTTTTCCATCACGATTTTTTTTCAATGATTACAATGTCCTTTTACTAAAATATACACTTTGAAAATCAATACCTTTGAAAATTACAATTCAATATATATATATATATATATATATATATATATATATATATATATATATATATATATATATATATATATATATATAAATTATAAATTACCTACTTTATTTGTAATTTGTAAAGAGCTTAATTTATTAAAGTGCTAATTTCAATAAAAAGACATGTTAAGATTGATAACATCTATTTAAATACCTAACCAAATGGACTATAATACATAATTAGTGAAAATTTCAAGTGTCCTGCTGTACGGTTCACGAGATGGAGCCCTGTGTCCGACAGACAAATAACGCCGTCTCAGTTATAAAGTCCCATAGGGTACTAAAAACTTAGAATGTATCAGCTGCTTCTCTTCCCACTAAGATCGTAAAAGCCGATCGAGGGAATGGTAAGTACGGAGAATCGGGATGTTTTAATACCACTTATGGCCACCCGTCGAAGTGTGACCACGCCTGGGGTTGCTTCACCTGCAATAGCGTTAAGAATGTCCTCCGCTTGGCATCATGCCCATAATAACGAAAACAAAGGTTGTCAACGGTTCCCAAATAAAACTGTAAAGTGCTACAGTGAGTTTGTGGTTTATAGAGTTGCTTTAGTTTGTCTGTAACTTTTATGGTCGGCAACTAAAGAGTTTGTAACGCTGCGGCAAACAATAAATAAATTGCATAAATATATAGGGACAAATTACACTGATTAAGCTAGCCCCAAAGTAAGTTCGAGACTTGTGTTATGGGATACTAACTCAACGATACTATATTTTATTACATATAAATATATAGATAAACATCCACGGAGTAAATACGTTTTTGGAGTAAATACGTAAAAACAACGATTGTTGTTTTTACATATTTACTCCTAAAACGTTAAACAACGTGAAAGGGACAGACCCGTAATAAATTAATTCCGGGGCTATTACTATAGTATGATAAAATTAAAATAACAGTCAAAATTTAAAAAAAAACCGACATTTCCATGTAAAAGTTTGCACACTGGGTTGTTTGGTAAAGTCGATTATTTTTTGTTTTTTACTGTTATTTTATAATGAATATATGACAATGATATAGCAGCATGTGGTTTGATTTATTACGGATATGTCCCTTTCAAATTGTGTCCGTAAAAGAGTCAGGAATTAGGACCCTTACTCCAAAAGTGCCACGACATACGTACGTAGCTACGTGTCAAGCAACATTAAGCGTTACAAAATGACAATAAAGCTTTATATGGTTCGACATAGAGGTAGGACGACACTATCGTACGACTGTGGTGTTATTTGATGGAGTAAATGTCCTTGTAAGTATTACTGTTTAAACAACTGGATGGGACTGGTCAGCTCGGCTTCGCTTTTTTTGACTACTTAATATTTTTGATTACGCAATTTATGTTTGTTTACTTGTTTGCAAGCATTACATGTTATAATGTGTCAACATTGTATTATATTATACTTATTGACGT
Source organism: Acrobasis suavella (assembly GCA_943193695.1). NCBI lineage: Eukaryota > Metazoa > Arthropoda > Insecta > Lepidoptera > Pyralidae > Acrobasis > Acrobasis suavella. The sequence continues at coordinate 10,621,570 of OW971950.1, forward strand.
GTAAAAGTGCCTGTAAAGGTCTAATTACTGAATAAACATTTGAATCTTTGAATCTTGATGCGAAACATAGTTACCAAAGCGGCTAGAGGGTAGTGTTGCTCGATAGCCTATCGCTGGAAAATATAGTATCACCTTAAAATATAGTTTTTTTACTTGAAGTCTTATACCGCATTTTACACTGCAGACCAAGTAAAAGGGAACAAATGCAATTCTCGAGTCTCGAGATCGATTGGCTCTCGGTTTGGCACTAAGCCCGCAACAACAAGCGCCTTGTCATCGGATTTCAAATAAAATTGGTTCATTTATTATTTCGTTTTGGATACTCGGATTTAAATAAAATTAGTTCATTTTTTATTTCGTTTTGGACACTGGAACTTTGAATTAAAAAAACTATATTGGAACGAAGTTCCTTACGGCAGGCTTGGAGGAGATAGGGATTTTGCTGCGCGACCGAACTGAAAAAAATGTGATAGTAAAACCGTAAGGATGACCTCGTTAAATAAAACCGTTAAATGAGACGTGCGCAGGCGCGACAGTCGTATACACAAGCGAGTAGTGTATAATACCTTTCTCTTCCTTTGAGCACGATTTTTCTTTTGCAAATTGTGTCGATTCTACATTAGCCGAAGGAACTTCGTTCCTACCTGGTGTCCCACGACACCACATTTCTTTTTTTTAATGTTGTCTTTTGCCGCATTTTACACTGCAAACCAAGTAAAAGGGAACAAATGCAATTCTCGAGTCTCGAGGTCGATTGGCTCTCGGTTTAGCACTAAACCCGCAACAACAAGCGCCTTGTCATCAGATTTCAAATAAAAATGGTTCGTTTGTTATTTCGTTATGGATTTTGTAACATTCACGGACTGCAACTATAATATCTTCCACGCTAACCCCTGATTAGCTGAAAGAAAGAAAGAGGGCTGGAGTGTGCTCAAAACCTGCGCTCTTCAGGTGGCTCCGGTCTTGACGCGTCTTTTTCGACACTCTTATTCTACAGACGTTATCCCGTCCCGCCTTAGTCCACCCGATACCCAAAAAAGGGGATCGCTCTCCTGGCAATTACAGACCTGTTGTCATTACCTCCTTACTCTCCAAAATAATGGAGTCCATTACTAACCGCCAGCTTCTCCTGTATCTCGAGGAGCACCAGCTCATAAGCGATCGCCAGTATGGTTTTCGTCATGGACGGTCTACTGGCGATCTTTTGGTGTATCTGTCCCATAAATGGGTAGAAACAGTTAAGAGTAAGGGGCAGGCTTGGACATGGCGAAAGCCTTCGATCGGGTCTGGCACAAGGCTCTTCTATCGATACTTCATTCTTTCGGGTTTCCTGAGCAATTGTGCCAATGGATTACAAATTTCCTCAAAGGGCGCAGCATGAAAGTTGTTGTTGACGGTTCATGCTCTGAATATAAGCCCATGAAGGCTGGTGTCCCGCAGGGCTGTTCTATCTCCTACGCTTTTTCTTCTGCATATCAATGATATGCTGCAATCCAGCAGCACTCATTTGCTGAAGTCCATGGGCAGCGGTGATCACTTACCACCAGGTGACCCGCTTGTTCGTTTGCCGCCATAAGACATAAAAAAAAACTATCACTAATTTTGATTGCCTTTTTCCACGTTTACGCACATCTTTTTTTTTTTGGTTGGCAGCGCCGCGTGTTGACTGCTGGGTTGCCAGTAGTGGTCCAGAGATAAGAGCACTGTACAGAGTGGTTCGTAAACAGGCTTTCATACAAATACAAATCAAAATGTGGTTTTTGTTTTGTTTCTTTACTGATTATATTTTGGCATTAAAATCAACAACTTTTAATATAAGTTTGACTTACGAAAGGCGCACAAAAGATAGGAACGACAAGAGAACACAAAATGTGCTAAAAGGAACGATCTGGCAACCCTGGTCCACGAGCGGAGTTCTTATTACACTACTCGATTTTAAGACAGTATGACAGCAAGACCAGTCGAGAGCGTTCGATCACTGGAGTTTAAGACTCAAATCGTCTTATTATAAAAACAGGACTTACTTTTTACTAGGTTTAAACCATTATCCGCCCAAAATGAAGTTGACATTGACAAGTTGATATTATTAGATGTCAACTTGATCTGGTCGGATAATGGTTTAAACCTAGTAACAAAGTTAGTCTGAGTTTTATAATAAGACGGAGACAGTCTAACTCCTTACCGAGTCTGACTAAGACTATCTGAATCAGGGATAGGAATACCGATTTTTTTTTATCGATGTATCCATACACGGTATCCGTATTTTATCGATACAAACTTCGATAAAATACCGTTATTTTATACAAAATATCGATGTAATACTAGTAGTTTATAAAAAAATATCTATATAATACCAGTACTTAGTATCGATATATCGAAATCTGTATCGAAATATTAATATATCGATAAAATACCGATAACGGGTATCGATATATCGATTAAAAAATATCGGTATTCCTGTCCCTGATCTGAATATTGTCTGGTCTAATAGGCGCTTTGGGAATATAGACGTGATTAAAGTATTCTGTATCGAGGAAAGCGGACGCCCCTTGAGCTGTCAAGCCCAACTGTCCAAGTCATCCTATTAAGCCTAGTAAGCTCGAGATGTCTATTGTAGTCACATCAAATACAAGTGAGGGAGCTGAACGGTGTTAAACTGGGACTGGATCTGTTATTTGACATTTCCACGAAAATTCACATTTATCCGAAATGAAATTCAAAATTCAAATGCAATAGACTTTCACAGGTACTTTTACACGTCAACAAGTGTATTTTTTTTAAATAAAAATTTATGTTTTTATTTTTATAATTAGTTTTAATTTATTTTATAGGAGTATAATTTAATTATTATTTTATATTGATCGTGAACCCTTTTAAATAATCTCTTCGTAGTGTATATTAAAATTTTATTTATTTGTAAAGAAAAGGTACATATACGGTACATAAGTCCCGGCAAAAAATAACTAAACCAAAAATTATACAAGTAGTTTGTTCCGAACTGTGAACTCGCGAACCCTATATCTCGGTAACCCCTTGAACGATTTGGCTCATTTCCGACATTAAAAATATTGTCTATATCTACACGCCCACCAAATTTCATGAAGCTCCGATTAAAGATACTCAAGTTATCGTCGAACAAAACAAACATATAAACGCCGGATTGTTAAATTATACTCAGAGAACTTCTCTCGCTCGTTTTAAAACGTCCTCTTGCCCATGCAGCATGGTAGCAAGAAAGCTGGTTGCATTTCCTCGGCCGAAAGCAATGCTGATCCGTTGCAAAAAATTGCTGTTGCGAAAAAGCAGCCAGCCCTCTTGTAACCTGCATTGTGTCAGTTATTACTGTTGTTTTTTGTGTGTGTAAGTGGTCAACACTGGTGTCAGATTATTCAGGCTGCCTAAAGGCATCTGACATAGCTTAACGACTGCAATACAATGATGAAAGCCGGCACCAACGGCTTAAACATGCCTTCCGAAGCACGGAGGAGCTCTAGAAATGTTTATGTCACTTGTGGTCACCCATTTAAGTGCGGACCACACCCGACGTCGTTCGCTTTACTTGCGAAAGTGCTAGAAATGCGCACACCCACCAGCCACCGAGCTCTTCATAATGACTTAAAGTCAGTAAAAGTGTCTTATATAAAATCGCAGAGACATATTTTTACAATTGATTCCTAGCCAACAATACAATCTTTTCATAAAAAACAACAAAAGATATAAGTACTATTGACACCATTCAATTTCAAATGGCAAATAAAATGGTCCATTTTCAAAATATTTCCATAATAAACAGAATCCTATTCAATATTCAAACAGATACGAATCTCAAATATCATGTCGGTAACGTGGCCAGTGTGTAAAGTTTGAAAATAGAACGAAAAATTTTACTGATAAATGGAATAAAATAATTGATGGCCAGTATGATTGGCAGATATCAGTTTTCCATTTACAATTCAGTTCTCTTACTCGTAGTCAATCAATATTTAATACAATTCAATCAGTAGCTTGCGGGTATTGAGGCGATTAAATTAAATGTACCTATGTGCCAATTTATATCCACATTGTAAAAGGTTAAAGTAAATTTATGAATATTTTTCATTATCATCATCATCATTTCAGCCACATAACGTCCACTGCTGGACATGGGCCTCTACCAAGGATTTCCAAAATGACCGATCAAGAGCGGCCTGCATCCAACACTTTCCAGCGATCTTGGTCAGATCGTCTCACCACCTTGTTGGGTATCCTACGCTTCGCTTGCCAGTACGCGGTCGCCATTCGAGAATTTTTTGCCCCATCGGCCATCGGTTCGTCGCGCTATGTGTCCCGCCCACTGCCACTTCAACGAGCTTATCCGCTGGGCTATGTCAGGGACTTTTGTTCTTCTACGAATTTCCTCATTTCTGATTCGATCACGTAGAGAAACACCGTGCATTGCCCTCTCTATAGCGCGCTGAGCGACCTTGAGCCTTCTTATGAGACCCATAGTAAGGGACCACGTTTCAGAGTTTCAGAGATGAATATTTGTGATTAATATGAACTAGTGGCTCTGTGAGTTGTAGACCTCGGGAGTCCCCCGACCCGTTGAAGTCTATCGGATAAAAAAGTTGCGTCTTAATAAGGGCAACAAAAGACATTTATGACATTTTTGGAAAATTCCCTAAACCGCTGAAATATAATATTAACAAAGTTTTCAAACCCCATATATCACCCATTTTGAAAAATATCAAAAAACCGAATCGACAAAAATCTCTATATAATTTTTCAATTGTGTTTAAGAAATGCGACCTGCAGACGAGAACAGACAGGCGGACAAAATCATTTTCGGCCTATCTCGAAACTTCGCTCGCACGATCAAATCCTTCAACCACTGATCAGTCGGAAAAAATGTAAAGGAAGTGCAGCATATTTGGAATAGTGCAGAAAATTTGGGATAGTCGTGTTTACAAATTTGTACAGATGACATCTGTGTTTTTTCGTGGTAAATTTAACATAAGATGACGTATCAACTGATTGAGATCTAATGACATGGTACCATATTAACATTTCGGCTGACAGCCCCTCGAAAGCAAAACGCTTTAATCTACATATTCCTTAAAAACAAACTTGTATTCCAAATACTTGACTTCCTCTACTTGACGGATCCATTTGAAATCAATTTTTGTCTCGATCAGACCCTATATAACCCTATTGCTACTACTTCTATTTCTATATTTTTTCAGGGAATATACAAAAAACTGCAAAAACTCTGCTATCGAATTTTCTACAAATCATTGGATAACTAGGTTCAGCTTTTCAAAGCAGAACGATTTCAAAAATACGGTGCTAAATGGCTAATACTAAATGAAGTTTGAATTTTCTGCAAAATATTTTCAGCAGCAAACAAAATAGATCACAAATGAACCGTGCAAATTATTGGGAAAATTGAAATGCCTTTTAATTAATGTTGAAAGAAAAAGGGTAGTTCTAGTCAATGTCTTGACTATATTTACCCAAATTTGTGAGGAGGAAGGAAAGAAAGAAAAGGTGAAAGGAGAGGAAATGAAAAGCTAGATGTACTAGCGGGCGTACATTATTATTTCACTCAAAGCACTGAGAACACGATAAGCCTTATGTGGTCACCAATCTAATGCAATGAGTAACATGAATAAATATTCCAATCATGCTGACAGAACTTGCCAAAAAAAAGATTCTCTCCGAAATCTTCATTTGGCTTGTATTCAGTCCTGCAACCAGACGTGCAAATTAAATAAACAAATATGATGTCAATAGATATTCTCCCCTTTAGCCAGAACGAATCTCGATTGGGCCGTTCGAACACAGGCGAATCTCAACCTTCTTATTATGACATACCAGTCTGTTTGCTAGCAAATTAAAAAATCCCTTATTGTCAAGAACATTATCAAGTGTTAAGTAGCGGTACTACCGAAGTCGTATCGGTAGTTCCGCTTCTCATCACTGGATATACGTAACGCCATCTATTATTTTGCTAGAGAAAGCCCTGACTTTCAAGCATTAACATCAATAATTTTAAACAGCTCAACCGATTTTCATCAAACATGCTAAGAACCGCTGCAAGGGAACTGGCTTTCACGTAAGAAAAACACATTTAAATCGGTCCATCCATTCGAACGCTACGATGCCACAGACAGACACACAGAAAGACAGACAGATATTAGCATCTAACTTCTAACACCCTTCTTTTTTTTATTTTGGGGGTTTAAAAATTCCTACCAGTCAGGTCATTGACAGACACACAGATATACAGACACAAAGACACACATCAAACTTATAACACCTCTCTTTACGCCTTACGGGGCAGGCCTGTGTCACTCCCCGTTTAGGTATCAAAAATATACTTAAATTATTACTACGCGCGCGCCGACCACTCCGAAGTGGTAAATTCAGTTATATGAATCGTTTGTCCAGAATAATGAGAATGAAATTGGCAATGGATGTCTAGGTATCTAAACAACAAGGTGCTGAATTCTGATACGAGCTAAATTAAACCACAGGGCTAACCACATAGAGTACATATTTCTTTGAATATATTCTGAGTGAGGATTCTGTACGTGAGTAGTAGTACTTATTCTGTGGTTGGGGCTTAAAATAAATACACATACCAAATAAAAATTGCACCAAAAAGAATAAATATTAAAGTATACAATTTAATCGTTTCAAGTAATCTCATGTCGCATTAAAACTTTAAGTACACGCAATACAAATACGCCATTGTTTTCGTTTAAAAGAGACAGAACAATTAAATATATCAATTAGTTTTCATTTGCAATATTAAATTAAATTGCATTTTCCAATCCAATACTACATACCGTAGCGAATTAATATGTATTATTGGCCGAATTACACTGCGGTAAGCTTATTTCATTCAATTAGTTTTATGCGATTTATTGGGGACTGTTTTGTGTGGGCTTTAAACTAATTTTAGAAAATGGACAGCTATACAAGCATACTGTTTGTTTTTCGTGTGTGTAAGTGGCAACTTGAAATATCTGACACCAGTGTCAGATATTTCAAGTTGCCTAGCAGTAGCGTTGGGTGAGATTTTGGGCTACAGTACAGCTATAAAACTAAAGGTTCTATAAAGGTTAATAAACCGTTAATATCCAGCTTATAATTCGCATAATTTTATTGACTTAGTGTGAGTAATATGTTTTTGAGCGTGTTTATACAAAAGGACATCATCCATTTTGGTCCAAAATAGAAAGTGCCGGCCAGAAAAAAAAAGTGGGTTATTCTGATAGAAGTTGTTCGTCTAATTATTTCTTACTATGGCACCAAAGCTGTATCAGCATTGTACTTGATTTTATTTGAGTTCGAAAATTCTATTTCTTAATACATTATCGAAAAAAAAAATTAAATCAAATGAAGTAGCTTGACAAAACATGACATTTTGGGTGTTTCTTTATACAATATATAAGAACATGAATATTAACTTCCTCATCCGAGCGTATTCTCGGTTGCAACCTCAGCGACAAAGCTTCAAAGTCGATGTCCGCTATCTAATCTAGGTGATTTGACAAGGTTACGGTTTTTACTCACAGCGACTGCCGTTTGAACCTCGCAAACCAAACCACAGAACCAATATAACCTAATAAAAAGTAGTCTTGCAACTTGAATACTTTTTTTTTCCGAGGACATATCCCTGTTACGGATACCCGTCAGCCTGCGGGGGAGGCTGTTTTATGTGGGTTTGGGTTATGTGGGACTCCACGCCAGAGCGACGTGCCTACCCACTAAAAAACCTCCGGAGTTCCATCTCAACCGCTTTTGCCGGGGACACGGGAACGGAAATACAACTGCGAACCCCGGCGCGGCTGGCCGCCAAAGCGGCCCCTCCTCGGGGACGTTACAGCGCCCCCCCACTCACCAAGTCGGGCGTCCGGAACTGTCCGGTTCTGTCAAGCTACTTCATTTGTTTTTAATTAATTATTTTTTCGAAAATGTATGAAAAAAAATAGAATTGTCTAAAATAAAATCAAGTACAATGCTGATACAGCTTTGGTGCCACAGTAAGAAATGATTAGACGAACAACTTCTATCAGAATAACCCACATTTTTTTTCTGGCCGGCACTTTCAATTTTGACCAAAAATGTATGAAAAACGGATGATGTCCTTTATCATTGCGAGTGTATTTGAATAACATATTTTGAAAATTTGGGTGTGTCCCAGTCATGCTGCTAGTTAACGGTTTATGAAAACGGTAAATGGACATTTTAACGCGCGGTGCGACGATATACGTAGGTTATAATTGTTGTTCATATATACGCATTTATTATTTATTTATTAGAAACCCCTAAGGAACTCGATGTTAATTGGCTTCTGAGGAGGTCTCGTGACTGTTGCCTAGAGGCACCTGACGCAGTTTGACGACGGCCATACAATGATGACAGCGGAGAATAGCAACTCAACTTACCAGCTTGCGAAGTATGGAGGAGCTCGACAATTTTTTTCCTATCAAAGCACGTCAAGTGTCACTTGCGAAATCACTTTGAATTAAAATTAAACACGTGAAAATAAATAGATAGATAGATAAGGACAAATGACACCAATGGAGCTAGCCCCAAAGTAAATCTAAACTTGTATTATGGAATACCAACTCAAAGATTACTATGTTTTATGACAAATACATATGTACATAAACACCCAAGACCCAGCACAATCTGAAAAAGGCCATTTACCGTCTTGCCCTGGTGGGGATCAAACCCAGATCCACCAGAAGGTCGTCTATTCTATGAGGTTTTCAGCTATTTTTTCTTTCTTTCTTATTCCGTTTACACATAACACCGCCTTTTCTTTTTGCATTGACCGCCACGATGATGTCGTAAGGATGCTTCTAACATCTCTGATTTTACAGTTAGATAAAACAACTCCTGCACTTTAAAATCTAAACAACATGTGTAGGACGTGGAAAATCCGCCATTCACGATAAATCTGGCCTGAAGCGGCTGAAACCGGCTGAAACTAGCTGACACCGCTCGCGGCCGGAATCTTTATATTTGTTTTTTATATTCAGAAAATACGTTATATGGACTGACAAATGTTTTTAATTGGATTTAGATAGTTGACTTTTACCAAATAGACACAATTTTATACACGAATACACAAAATATATAGGAAGGAAAGCTCAAGATTTAAAAGTTCGTCAAAATAATGGACGAAGTCACCCTTAATCTTAGCTTTTAATTGAAAACAAATATTTTAAGGTGTGATTCATTCCATAATTTTAACAACTTTTTTCAATTGAAGTAGGTATATTAAAATAATAAAAAAAACTAAGTAAATCAAAACAAACACGGGATCTAGTTACTATTAGAAGAGAGACAAAAATCGTACTTATATTTACATTCATAAGAAAAAATCCAAAGGTTGATTGGCAGAACAACGCTTTTAAAGTTAAGTTCGCCTATTGTTATGTACATTTGGTATTTGATGAATAATAAAGATAAAAAAAAAGTTGTCCGAAAGGATGGATTAAATCACCCTGTGAAATATGAATTTGTACTCAATTAAAAGTAACATGTGTATAACCAATTACTAAATTCGCCTAGAAACATCAATGAGTTGAAGTCTCATAAAATATTGTACTTAGGTTAATACGCTCAACAGTCCACGTTTTTTAAATAAGAAGGTCTTTTGAAATTAATAAAGAGTAAAAACACAGTTCGTTTGTGAATCTATTTGCTTCTAAAAATATTTTACAGAAAATTCAACCCCATTTAATATTTAGCACGGGAGCTTAAGGCTTTTTATTTTGAAATCGTATTGCCTTGGAAAGCTGAACCTAATTATCCAATGATTCGTAGGAAATTCAATACCCGAGATTTTTGCACCTTTTTACCCGACGGCTTCAGAAAGTAGGTTATATATAATTTACCTGGCCTTTAGTAGATTGTTCTTTTATTAACCTTCGACGCAAAAAGAGGAGTGTTATAAGTTTGACGCCAATGTCTGTCTGTCTGCCTGTCTGTATGTCATCGTAGCTCTCGAACGGATGGACTAATTTAAATGCAGCGTTTTTTTACATGAAAGCAAGTTTACTTGCGCTGATTCTTAGCTATGTTTGATAAAAATCAGTTCAGTGTTATTAGGAGTTAAATACCGTTTAAATGTTATAAGGAGTGAACGCTGTCCAGTCTTTTTAAACAACAGAATATCGACAAATTCCTACAGTCGCGATATCTTATCCTAAATGTTGCTGTTATGTTTATAGATAGCCTTGTATTAGTATTATGAAATAGGGGGGAAATATACTAAACAGCCTTGCTCGTACAAAAAAATCTACAGTAGAGATTAATGTACAGTATTAATAAATAAGACTCACTATCCTGTAAATAAAAGTGCTCCAGTTTTTAATAAGAGATTCCAGACATAGAAAAAAATTTAGCTTTTCTATAAAAAGTTTCTCTTGCAAAATCAGGCGAATGGTAAAAATTTGGTAAAACGAAAAATATGTATCTTTTTCTTATCTAGGAGAGATTTCTTAAATCAAGCTTTTATTATTTATGAACAAACACGTGATGAAAATCTCCCGTGTAGTTTTTTTTTTATTGAATTTTGAATTGAATATTGCTAACTACTGATTTTAATTGTATTTCCCAACACCTGTATCGTACACCCTATTTGTTGCAAATAAAATATCCAAGTAATATGTTAAAAAAATGAAATTTGCTAGCTATGGAATATAGCTAACAACTTTTTTTAATTGTATTTCCCAACACCTGTACCGTACTCCTTATGTTGCAAATAAAATTAGCCTATTATCTTAAAATCTCGCCCATTCCCTGTATCGACTTTTACGATCTGCGCGAGAAGAGAAGCAGCTGATACATTCTAAGTTTTTTCTTTTATCCCAGACCAGTATAGAAGAGAACAACAGGTGACGAAGGAAATATCTTTATTTATTTGCAATAAAGAGCGAAAACAAAGGTAGCACACGCCAAACGACGTTATCCGATGCCGATCCCGCTGAAGCTGCCCTGAAGGCAAATACTGAACATACGGGTACAAAAGGATAACTAGTGTACTTTTTTTTTTATTTATTTATATAATTCATTTATTGCACTTAAAAACTATTACTAGGTTGGGGAAAAAGACTTTCGCATATAGTATGTCTGAACTTGTAATAAAACCACTTTGGCTCTACTATTTGTACCTGGCTGGTTGTGGTATCATTTAAAAGTTTAAATTTTAAAGAAGATAATTCCAAATTCAAATTAGGAAAATGCGTGATTTTCATTTGTTTTTCTTACCGTCAAGATGAGTGAATGTAATTAAGAAATTAGATACATTTTAAAATTTTACTACCAAAAAGTTAAAAATGCAACGCAAGCCGTGAAAAAATTTGCGATGTTTATGGACCTAATGCAGTGTCTGTGAGAGTAGCACAAATTTGGTTTAAGCGTTTTCAATCCTGAAATTTTGATGTCAAAGATGCACTCTGGTCTGTTCGCTCTGGTCACCCTGTTACGGATAAAATGGATGCTATATTTGAAAAAGTGGAGCAAGATCGGCATATCAGTAGTTACGACGTAGCCGAAGAACTGGGAATTGACCACAAAACAGTTATGGCGCATTTGAAAAAAAATGGGTACATGAAAAAGCTCCATATTTGGGTACCTCACGAGCTCTCCGAAAGAAACCTAATGAACCGTGTACTCATTTGTGATTCTTTATTACGACGTAATGAGACCGAACCATTTTTGAAGAAATTGATAACTGGTGATGAAAAGTGGATCACGTACGACAAGAACGTGCGAAAAAGGTCATGGTCAAAGGCCGGTCAGGCTTCACAGACTGTGGCGAAACCCGGGTTAACTCGCATGGTGTGATGGGATAGGAAGGGCATTATTTATTATGAGCTGTTACCACCAGGCAGGACCATCGATTCAGAACTCTACTGCGAACAACTGATAAGATTAAAGAAAAAAAAAGAAAAAAATTTTATTCTGTGCAAATTAGTATACATGCCATTTCGGTGTAAAACTAAAATTAGTTTTACACCGAAATGGCACCACTCAGCATAGGGCAATGATGTGCCTTTACATCATGCCGCTGGTCTTCCGTGGTACCAAAAGATAAGAGAGAAAGCACTACCAGATATCCACTGACAAAGATCAAGTCGAAACCATGTGATGAATAATACTATTGCCGTTAATAATGATACATATTTAAGTGATACTGCTAAATTAGATATATAACAATCAAATAAACAATAAAAAATATATGAGCAATATATAAAAATGATAAGCAATATATAAGTACAGAACTACTTTCTACCGATGATTAAACAATTGGATGTTCAGAAGATGACTTTTGAATTTTTTCTTAAAAGTTCCAATAGAACTGCAGGCTCTTATTGGAGGAGGGAGATCGTTCCAGCATTTCGTGGCAGCAAATCGAAAGCTGCCTCGAAATGCAGTAGTTCTGTGTTTGGGACAAATAAGAAGTAAATTTATTCTGGCGTTTCTTTGTGAAATTTTTAATTTTTCAAACAGATATGACGGTTGTCTGGTATGCAGTACACCAAAAAGTAGCGAGGCAAAATGTAATTTTCGTCGGGATGACATATTTAACAAGCCATTATTATTCAAAAAAGGAGTTACGTGAGAGTGAAAGCAAGAAGTTGAGAGAAAGCGGCCGGAATTAATCAACAGAAGGGGTGTGGTTTTTCATAATGATAACGCTAGACCTCACACATATTTAACCTCTCAGCAAAAATTAAGAGAGTTTGGATGGGAGGTGTTAATGCATCCGCCGTATAGTCCTGACCTGGCATCTTCAGATTTCCACCTGTTTCGGTCTCTTCAGAAATCTTTAGGCAGTGTCAGGTTAACATCACGAGAGGACTGCCAAAACTATTTGACGCAGTTTTTTGATCAGAAGCCCCAAAATTTCTATAGTAATGAGATCATGTCCCTACCTATAAGATGGCAAAAAGTTATCGAACACACTATTCTGTGCTCTCCTTATTTATATGCCCTCGGGCGAAACCTTTATCTTCTAAAATTGGTTTCGTTTTCAATTGCTTGCCTCGTGTAGGGTCTAAGGTACACGGACATCATTTACTAAACTAGTCATGTAACACAGCTTCGTTTACAAGGAATGTAAATTAATGTCAAAAGCTTTTTTGATTCAGTCTGTGATATGCTACTATAACTATATACTATTTATAAAATTATTAATTTTATAAATCGCAAAAGTAGTGATTTATAAAGTGTATATTTCAATAAAAAAACATGTCAACATTGTTTACATTCTTTTTAATACCTAAACAATTGTATTATAATTATGTAACAATGAAAAAAAAAACTAGTGCTTATTTTTTTTACCAAGTTCTGTCCAATAAATTGATTTCGTTCCACCAGATACAAAAAATAAGTGTGGCAAAAAGATACTTGGTATTTTCTGGCTTGAGAAGATTTCTAAGGAATGCCTGTGAGAAGCCTGTTGGGATAATCCAATTGACAAGCAGGTCCATGCTCTGCAAATGGATGTGAATAGGCCTTACTGTCAGCCCGTGGGAAGTTTAGGAGTGGACACCATAGGGAAAGCGAAAAGTTGGCCATCCCAAATTCAAGGTGGCGGCACGAGTTTACTGGCAACTGGGACCGCATTCAACTCGGACCGTAGTCCCAGTTGCTGGATCCAATTGTTTCTAACGGCGACTGGGACCATTCATTAATAAAAAAATACGTAGTCAAAAAAAAATGTTGAAAGGAAAAAGTTACAAATGTAATCCGCTAGATGACAACAAGTCAAATCAGACACTTTTTTCTAAACGTCAAAACAAACATTTTGGGGAATTATGGGATTTGTATGAAATATCAGTTTTTTGCATTAATAAATCTAAAATCTTGTTGAAAATGGATATGATCAATTATGCACTATTTTGTGACGTTTTATTTTATGAACTGTACTGAATAATTTATTTTTGACCCAGTCATCTACCCAATTAAAGAACAAAACTTTTTGATTCGAAAGTATTTTTTTAAATTATAATATAAAAATTATTTATCAATTTGTTCAACGTTCTTGTTACTTATTTAAGATACACATTAATCATGCTAAGCACTTTTTTGTTTTTTTAATCACTGAATTCTTCCTCTCTGATATTTACATGCTGTCAGGATTTTTAATGCTCCAGAATAATATTTCATAACTCGAAACATTTTTTCGTTTGACTGTATTGTTTTAGTTTAAACAATAGATTTTTTTATCTGTCCCAGTCGCCGGAAGAAAAATACTAAAATTTTAAAATCTGGCAACTGGGACCGCGGTCGAACTTAATTTCGGTCCCATTTGCCGGTTATCTTGCGGCGCACTGTTGCAGAAAGACTATCGGTCTAATCTGGCCCGAAGTAAAGCGCGTTACCTAAACCGATGACGATGGCGAAGCACTATTGAAGCTTTTTGAGTTTCCGACTCACTTGGGGGCCTTAGAAACTTGCTCTAAAACTCGCCTAAGAATTTTACTAGGTTCCAATCTAAGCTACGTGATTTGTCGTCGAACTAATACATACATGTATGCATTGGCTCTGTGGTTTCTTTCCTAGGATAAGACCACTTTAATTCTTCTTGTGGATGTCGTAAGAGGCGACTAAAGGACAAAGCACAGACGTCTCCTGATACAACTGTATTCCCATAGAATTATACTATTTATATAATTCCCATACCTATAGAGTGTATTCCCAAGCAGGGTTGACGCCGAGCGACGGCTGGTTGTAAATAAAATCATTTCCAAAGAAGTTTGACGTCGAATCTAAAACTTTAAAATTTTATCACGCTGTCAAATTTGTTGTATTTTTTTTAAATCATCATCACAGGTCTTTTCGTCTCCACTGCAGGAGCACGACCCTCTCTGTACTACCAGAACCATACTTAGCCAGAGCAGCCAGAGGACATGGCCTACACTCTCCTCGCTGGCCCGACGGGTTGGAGAGGTCTCATTGATGTTTATTAGCTTTGTTTAGCTTGTATTTTCTAAGTCGCCTTCTATGACATCCACGGGAGGACTTGGAGCGGCCCTATTCTTCTCTGCCGGAAACCACACGGCCTAATTTTTATTAATAAATATTTGTCATATTATAATACTAGCGGTACCCGTGCGATTAATTCGCACTAAATAAGTATGATAATAATTACCACATTACAAAATTATAAAAAATATTTATTTTATTTATTCTTTATTACAAAACTTCTTTATAAACAATATTCGAAGTATAGATAAAGTCATCTGTTACAATTTGCTTGTCACTTTCGGTAATTGAAATAGCTGTTTGTTTTTTCAAAATTAAAGCCGTCAGATGGCAGCATTGTCGTATTGTGTCTTAATATATATCTGTATATATAATTTTAATAATTAATTAATTTACAAAAACAAAAGCAGTAGTTGATGCCGATAGAGCAAGCAATTATCTATAAAATGACATAAAATTTATATGGAGCAATTGTGAGGTTTTCTCTAAAAAGGGAGGCAAACATCTTAACCTTAACGTATTAATATATATGATGTCATTAACATTAACAAGTAACTATAATTTTTTTTTTTAACAATATTTTATCTAAAAGAATTAACTTAAAAGTTTGAAGTGCTCTTTAAGACAAATAAAACGAGCCCAAACGCGATGAGGTTGCATTATTTCATTATCCAGTTTCACACCTGGAAGGTGTGAAACTGGAAAGTGGATCGAATTTAACTTGCAAAATTTGATTCCACACGGACAGACAGACAACGGGACTGGTGAAACTAATAGAAAAGCTTGTAAAAATATTTTTATTTTTATAAGGAAAATAAACAATACTCGTAACACTGACGTATTCTTACCATAAATAACAGTGGGGAAAAAAAACATAAATCTTATTTCACGTTCCGGCTAGCTAAGGTTGTCATGGAACCGGTTAGAAGCGGTTTCACGCAGTTCGACCCGGTTTGCATCGGAAATTGGTTTCAAATACATCTCCGTGTAGGAAACTAAGATGAACGAGGTGCCTCGCAATATTCCTCACTTGCCTAAATCAATATTTCTTAGAACAAGATATACGTTTAAAAAACTTCACCTTCGGGAGGCATCTACGGCTAACAATGTATATATTTTTGAAATATGCTCATCAAGACCTTACATTATTTTGATATCCCAATCTTTTTTTACTAATATTTTAATATAATCGAATCGAAAACACAACAAAAAAAATTTTTACTGTCACTTTTTTGTATGTAATTATCGTTAAATACATTTTTGCATACTAATTGTAGCCTTGTTTTGTATACATTGATTCACTAATTATAAGAATGTAGTAATGAATAGCATGCACTTAATTATTTGTAAATTGTTTTTTTTTTTATTAAGGAAATAAAAGGCTTTATTATTATGTATCTCCTTTAGATTCATAAGAATAAATAATTTCACCCTCATCAATCAAAATTATAAAATCAGTTTTTTCATTTAGTTTAATTGTAATTTATTTTTATATTCCCGTTCAAACTAAAGATTAAATGATATATTCTGAAACAATGTAGGCACAATGAAGCACGAAAATGTTTCAGCCCGTGGAATTGTGTCAAAACACATAATTGTTTCCGAGAACAAATTGAATAGCGAAATGTTGCTGAAGTCAGGTCAGGGAAAGGTCAGTAATTCATGAAACAGTTATTTTGTTATTTCTGAGTTATCTGTTTCAACAACTTTTGTTTAAAACCAGTTTTATGAACCAATATAGCCTATTACATTTGAAAAAAATGCAAAATGAAAATTATCTGATTTTGCATTTTTATGTGCACGATTTTTATCACTGTCATTGAATATAGTTTCTTACCATACTTTGTTTCTTACTGACTTGTATGTAATATAACTCTGTAGGTCTAGGCAGTTACCTGCTGGTAAGCACAAACTTAGTAGAACTACTGGGACTAATTCATGTAATTTGTGCAATGTGGTAAGTTTCCAATGCAAAACATGGCCCCATTAATAGTACTTTCTAATTTAAAAAACTGCTTGCTTTTATGTACTATTTATGGAGTGTTTTTGCGTTTGATTGTGCTGTATTATTAAAGTTATTTGCTTCATTTATAATACAAAATAATCTCTTTATAAATAACAATCTCTTCTATAAAAGATATTATTATTTTAAAAAGCCTATAAGCTTTTCGTAGAAAACGAAGCTTCGATCTTGTAAATATTATATAGACGACTAAGGATCTATATCTAACTGAGAAGCAATTGGCAGCAGCATCTTCTACGCAAAAACTTTATGTCATTTATTGTAACCACCAACTCGCCTGCCAAGTGTGGCAGTTACGGCTAATTCATCCTTCCAATATTGGTAGAGGCCTTTAGTTCAGCCATGGACTGATTTAGTGAAGAAGAATTGCTTACTGCCAACCCTAATGTTGTATTTCCAGGATGCGCATTATCTGGCCGACCGCCAATTGTTATAAAGTGATGAACACACGGCACTTGTCGTTACGGCGGTGGTAAAAATAAAACTGAAGATATATGGCTCCTGGGACGTTGCAGGTTTTATTTGTTTTCGCGGTTATTGGGATAAGTTATCATCAGAGACGATTAAGGGAGTATAGGTAAGAGAGAGCGTGGGCAGTATAGGTAACAGAGAAGCACATGGCAGCAGAATCTTCTACACAAAGACTTTATGACATTTATTGTAACCACCAACTCGCCTGCCAAGTGTGGCAGTTACGGCTAATTAATCCTTCCAATATTGGTAGAGGCCTTTAGTTCAGCCATGGACTGATATAGTGAAGAAGAATTGCTTACTGCCAACCCTAATGTTTTATTTCCAGGATGCGCAATGTCTGGCCGACCGCCAATTGTCATAAAGTGATGAACACACGGCACTTGTCGTTACGGCGGTGGTAAAAATAAAACTGAAGATATATGGCTCCTGGGACGTTGCAGGTTTTATTTGTTTTCGCGGTATTTGGTTTACTTTCTTCCATGCTAGTCTGGGAGACATGCTGGTGTAATTTCTTACGGACATGGAATAAGTTATGTCTAGGATAAGTAAACTATATTTAAAAAAATAAGTGATTATTTTTTAAATCCAAGAGTTGTTTTCTAATTATTATAATTATTAATTTAAACATTTTTTCGCTGACCATACCGTTTGGCTTGAACAATAGATATATTTTTATTTTTGCGTGGCAGTAATCTCTAGAAAAACATATTAAAGTTTTTGATTCCGGCGACTGGGACCGCTGTCCGAGTTGACTGCGGTCCTAGTTGAGGGCATCCTCTAAAAAATAAAAATCGTAGAATAGATCGTAAAAACCGAATGTAAATGTAATATCGAGAGAATGGACGACTTTCTGAATAATGTTAATAGGCAGTGCGGTTAGAAACCAATCACTGATGGTCTTTTCCCATCTTACGCCGCTATCACCCTAAAAGAAGCCTTTGGGTAGGTTAGACTCTGTCTACTCTGTTAAGGCTGGAGAGGTAATAGTGTATTATTTTTAAATATAAGACATAATTTTCCAATACTAAAAACCGACTTCACCCCCAAACTTCACAAAGGATTTTGTTAAAAAACTTGGAGACCATCTGGAGAGTGCCTATACAATGTCCTTTTTAATTAAGTACAAATATTTTAAGAGGTGATTCAGTCCATCATTTTGTACAACTTTTCCCAATAAATATATAACGAATTACGAAAAAAGTTTTTGCATTTTTCATAGTAACGATATCACGTGACTACTTCGATTTGTATGAAAACCTTATTATTTTTTTCGTATTTCGATAGTAAGATAAGTATACTCTTACGATACGTATACTCTTTGAAACAAAGAAATATTTTTTCAAATCGGCCCAGGAGTCTTCGATTAATCGGTGAATATACATAAAAAAAGATCGCAATGAATTAATGACCTCCTCCCTTTTTAAAGTCGGTTAAGAACCCTCTCTTTCTTGGAAGTCGGTTAAAAACAGAACACAAAAGAAAAATAAATTCTCTAATTTCTTATAAGCGGCAAAGCCTTATGAAAACCTTATGAAAACTATAGTGGTTCCCATTGTAAAGAATAAGACTGGCGATGTATCTAGCTTAAAGAACTACAGGCCTATATCGTTGGCCACCATCATAGCTAAGGTGCTGGACGGTATTCTTGACAGGCAATTGAAAAAACATATTATATTGCACGACGCCCAGTTCGGTTTCAGGCCTGGGCTGTCCACAGAAACTGCTATCCTATGCTTGAAGAATACGGTACAGTATTATACTACTAGAAAAACTCCAGTATGTGGGTGTTTCTTAGACTACTCACAGGCCTTCGATATGGTATCTTATGATGTGCTGTGGCAGAGTTTGGCTGACGATACGGACATGCCAAGGGAGTTGATAAGCTTGTTTAAATTTTGGTACAATAACCAAGATAATTATGTAAGGTGGGAGGGCGCGCTATCGGAAGTGTACAGGTTGGAGTGTGGGGTAAGACAGGGGGGTAAGACATCTCCCGGTCTCTTCAATCTGTACATGAGTGGGCTGGTAGAGGAACTCAACAGTGCAGAAGTTGGTTGTTCAGTACATAGTACCTTCATAAATAACATTTGGTACGCCGATGACGTAGTACTGTTGGCGCCCTCTGTCAGTGCCATTCGCAAACTGCTCGCCATCTGTGAGAGGTATGCTGAGTCACACGGCCTCAGGTTCAATGCAAGTAAGAGTAAGATAATGGTGTTCAAAGCGGGAAATAAAACATATAAAACTTTTTCGCCGATACTACTCAATGGGAATGCGTTAGAACAGGTCACTCAGTTCAAATACCTGGGGCACTGGCTTGACGAATCACTCAAAGATGACTTGGATATAGAAAGGGAGCGTAGGGCGCTGTCGGTCCGAAGTAATATGTTGGCTCGAAGGTTCGCAAAGTGTGCAGAATCTGTTAAGATCACGTTATTTAAGACATATTGCACGTCATTTTACACATGCGCCCTTTGGGATAATTATACGAAAAAGGCATACAGCGCCCTACGAGTCCAATATAATAATGGACTTAGAGCATTGATGCACTTGCCGAGACACTGCAGTGAGTCCGAAATGTTTGTAACGAGGCGTATGGATGGCTTTCAAGCTATCATGCGAAAGCGCGCGGCCTCAATGGTGCGCCGAATAAGAGATGGCTGTAACAACAGTTTACTGGCCACTGTTTCATTATGTCAGGATAGCCATATGATGAAACAGTGGACCAGGCTTATGATATAAATCTCTTTTCAATCTTTTGTGTAATTGTTACTAACAGTAGTTATAAGTTGTATACTAACAAAATATGGAATTTAATTCTGAAATAAATGATTATTATATATTATTATTAAAGCAATAACTGTCAAATACTTTTGTTCTTGGAAATACCTGCCTTTAAATATTCATAGGTACATTTACGACAAAAAAAAATAGGGTTTTCACTTTTCTCTCTGACGAACACTTTGGTACTGCGTGATTTTCTCTTGGTGGTTTTAAACACTTAAAGTGCCTTGTGAAGAATAAAATCCAATTTTACGAAGTGCCGACCGTTTGTGTAAAATAAAATGGATGGAGGCCATTTAAAATGCTGGACTTTTTGGTAAGGAATTAAGATGGACTCTTGGAGTGATGTTGATATAGTCATATAATATATATAAAAAATAAAGCATCTTTGTTTCTGCATTGTAGTAGTAGTACCGTGGCGTAGTGGTCACCATGCTAGTACGCCACCCAGAGGTCCCGGGTTCGATCCCCGGTCAGGGTAAGTTGGAAAATGGCCTTTTTCAAATTTTCCTGGGTCTTGGATCTTTATCTATTATCGTTGAGTTAGTATTCCATAACACAAATCTTGAACTTACTTTGGGGCTAGCTCAATCAGTATTATTTGTCTCTATATATTTATTATTATTATTATTACCTACTATGACGTTCTTACCCCTAACGGGACATCGCAGACAGGCGTTATGGGTCTTACGGCTTCAAACAGACAGGGCCCAGGGCTGCCAGACTCAGGCAGGCCAGTGTCACTTTCCGCTTAGGTATCGAATATATACTTACATTATTACTATGCGGCGACAACTCCGGAAAATTCAGTTACATTTTTTTTTAAATATATGCGGACAAATAACACTGATTGAGCTAGCCCCAAAGTAAGTTCGTGACTTGTGTTATGGGATACTAACTCAACGATACTATATTTTATAACAAATACATATATAGATAAACATCCAAGACCCAGAACAATTTGAAAACGGGGAACGAACCCGGGACCTCTGGATGGCGGACTAGCATGTTGACCACTACGCCACGGAGGTCGTCAACATGAATCGTTTCGTTCGTCCAGACTCCAGAGTAATAACAATGATATTGGCTTGCAATTGATGTCTAGGAATCTAAACGAAGAGGTGAGGAGTTCTGACACGAGCTAAATTAAACCATAGCGCTAACCATATAGATATTTCTTTGAATTTCTTTTTTTGAGTCAGCATTCTGTACGCCAGTACTAGTACTTCTGTGACTCAGACTCTTTTAGCGTGATGGTGGGCACGAAGGTGAAAAAAGAAATCAAAATAGTGATAGGTCTTTCACCTATTCCTATATAATTCGCATTTTCGCCCATTCCCTAGATCGGCTTCTAAGATCTGCATTTATTTATTTTTATTTTATTGGTTCATGTACACTTGAAAATTTACAAATAAAACCTTATAAGAGTTAACATAGTACATAGGTGCTACTTATTTCTAAAGAAATTTCTTCCAGTAGACCCGCGAGAGGAAATGGGAAGAAAGAGGTAATTGGCGTGTACAATACAAAAATAAATAAATACTTATGCCTACAAGAAACATAAATAAATTAATAAACATACCTACATAGACGTACGTAAAATAAACTTACATAAATATATACTGATAAAAAATTTTTTGGGGAAATTCCACCGATAAAGATCTAGTATTTAAAATGCAAAAGCGCTGTATTCGAGCAATGTTCGGACTACAAAGTAAAGATAGTTGTGAACCGATATTTAAAAAATATAAGATTCTAACACTCCCGTTATTATACATAGGCGCACTATAAGTTTCCGGAACTAGCCACTTACTTAGACAATATTTAAAAATTTATTGTAACATTTGAAAATAGAACTCTTTGGCTGTAGAATGCAGTTTGTTTCATCTGACTGTCTTTTGTTTTTACCTTGTGGCGCCATTTAAAAAATTGTGTGTCTGCATCAACATGGATTTAACTCGGGAAAATTTTCGTAGTATGATTTTCTACGATTTTAAGTGTAATTTGACAGCTCAACAGAGCATCGCTCGGCTTGAAACAGCTTTTGGCAATGAAGCACCATGCAAGACAACTGTTTATAGCTGGTTTGCAGAATTCAAGCGTGGTCGTATCAATCTCAGTGACGAATCTCGCGATGGTCGGCCGTCCACCGCTGTGACCAACAAAAACATCGATGCTGTGCGCCGTATGATTGAAACAGACAGGCATACCTACCATGAAATTCGCGCATCCTTAGAAATAGGCATGAGTCAAATACAATTAATCCTACACAAACATTTGGGTGTGAGAAAGCTGTGCTCGCGGTGGATCCCACACAACTTGACCGAGGCTCAAAAAACGGACCGCGTCACTTGGTGCAGTGCCATGCTTACCAGATTCAACGAAGGTGCGTCAAATTTGGTGTGGGACATAGTAACAGGTGACGAAACATGGATTTATTGCTACGATCCCAAAACAAAGCAGCAATCGAGCGTATGGGTCTTTCAAGATGAGCCGAAACCAACCAAAGTGGCGCGCGTGAAAAGTGCATCTAAGCGGATGATTGCTTCTTTTTTAATAAAACTGGACACGTGGCTACTGTTGCTTTAGAGAATCGTCGTACAGTGAATAGTGACTGGTACACGACCATTTGTTTGCCGGAAGTTATTGACGAACTCCATAAAAATAACCGTAAACGCCGTATCATCCTGCACCACGACAATGCTAGTTCTCACACGGCCAGACAGACAAACGACTTTTTGAAGGCGAAGAATGTAGAACTCATGAGTCATCCTGCATACAGTCCCGACCTGGCACCTTGTGACTTTTTTCTGTTCCTAAAAATTAAGAACCAATTACGCGGTCAACGATTTTCATCACCAGAAGAGGCTGTCGAGGAGTATGAAAAACACGTTTCAGAGGTCACCACAGAGGAGTGGCACAAAAGTTTTCAAAACTGGTTTCATCGAATGAAAAAGTGCATAGACGCCAAGGGAGATTATTTTGAAAAACAATAAATTAATTTTGTACCTTTAATAGTATTTTTTTTCATATTCATTCCGGAAACTTGCCCCACGTACATATTAGAAACAGCTATATTTGTAAAGAGTAATCCTCACCTGTTTCCTAAATTGTCTGATAAAGTAGAAAGAAACCGTCGTGAGGACAAATTATGCATACATTCATCTAAAACTGCATTATTACATGATAGTGTATTAGGTATGGCACCGATAATATTTATTAAATACCAAAACAGTATAAAGAATTAAATTTGACTTTGTTTAAGAAGAAAATTAAGTTATTTTTGATACATAAATGTTATTATAGTGTTAAGGATTTCTTATCTGATAAACTGTAAATTGACGTTTCATAGTAAATCGTAAAATGTTTATAGATTAAGTAGGTATATTTTTTATAGTATTATTATGATAGATGATAGCTTTTCTGACAAAATTTGCACACCGGTGATGGTAAACATGATTGGACGAAACTGAATGTAATATCTTGTAACACATGTTTGGCAAATAAATTATCTTTATCTTTATCTGATATATACAATTAATGAATACATAAGATAATATTTCTAAATATGATGATCAGGATGATAAAGACAGATAGTAATCTTTTACTCGTTTCTTAAATGTGGTTATGGTTTTTGATTCACGAATTTTTAGTGGTAACTGATTCCATAGCCTAACTGCTTGCACGGAAAAGGAGTGGGTATAGGTAGCGGAGCTATGAATTGGGAATTGAAGGATAAATTTATGGCTGGACCGACAAGGAGCGTTGACAGGCCGTGCGAACGAAAATCTTTCACGTAAGTAGGGAGGATAGGAAGGATTGTACAGAACATTGAAGAGGAGGCAAAGGATTCTGGTTCTCCGGCGAAGGCGGATGGGGAGCCACTTGAGTTGTTTGCGAAAGTCGGAGACATGGCCAAATTTCCTCAAGCCAAAAATAAAGCGAATACACAAATTCTGCAAATGTTCAAGCTTAGTAAGAAGCTCTTCTGTAGCGTCAAGGAAACAAGCATCAGCATAATCAAGAATTGGGAGTAATAAGGAATGACAGAGGGAGATTTTAGTTTGAAATGGTAGGAAATTTAAAGAAATTTGAGATAATGTAAAGAATAGTGTAATTTACGGCTAATCTTGGAAATATGGGCAGTCCAACTTAAGGTTCTGTCCATAATAACCCCTAAGTTTTTAGTAAACTCAATGTATGCAATTGGAGAGGCATCGAGATATAAAGGAGATAAAGCATTTACGTCAACGGTTCTCTCATAATAACTACTACCAATAAGCATAGCCTGAGACTTTTTGGGATTAACTTTCAGATCAAAAGATCAATAGTTGCATTTAAATCAGTTACAGGAAAATGCCTGTAAAGCTGAAGGTCGTCTGCGTAGAGATGAAAGTTACAAGAAATAATATAAATAACAGTATTTATAAATATTGAGAAAAGCAATGGAGAAAGGACACCACCTTGAGGAACTCCCGCACTGAGATCGCACCACTCGGAGACAGACTCAACGAGGCGGACACACTGCGAGCGGCCTCGCAGGTAGGAATCAAACCACTCTAAGGCAGACGAAGAGACGTTAATAGATTGAAGAACCCCAAGAAGGATGTCGAAGTCAACGGAATTGAAGGCGCTACTAAAGTCAAGGAGAACAAGGAGTGTTAGAGATTTGCGATCAATAGCCAAGCGGATGTCATCTGCGACTTTGAGCAACTCAGTCACCGTACTGTGACCTGCACGAAAACCGGATTGGAATGAACTAAGGATATTGTTAGAAGATAAGAAATTAGGCAGTTGGTTATGGGCAATCAGCTCAAGAATTTTTGAGAGATAGGGCAAAATAGAAATGGGCCTAAGGTCAGAAACAGAAGAAGGGTTACTAGTTTTAGGTAGGTGCATTGTTAGTAAATCTCTTTGCATACCGTTGGAGATTATGTATGTCAGCATATTAGAGTCGCCATCCTAGTTAGGCCGTGTGGCTTTCCCACCTCTTTCAGTGGAAATCATTAGAGGCGACTAGAACACGTTGTCGTGGTCAATATCTGATGCTGATGGCTATTTAATTAATAAATGCCAAAGAGCTTTAACTTCAGGCAGGCGGCCACGCAACGCTACTCCCAGTGGCTTGAGGACAGCGAAATCGTCGGGTCGCTGCTCCTCCTAACTCTCGACCTGAGAATGATCGTCTATACCGATCAAAACTAGTCAGCCTATTCCGACTACGCTGCGTGAGTAAAACCGTGTTAAAACACCTATACTTAAATCATTCCAGTTACTTCTTCTCGATTTCTCATGGTCTTCGGTATCCTTGGGTGACTTTTGACATGCATATTATATTTAGAGAAGTAAAAGCCGTAAAGCGTACCCCGGCCACGCAGCAAAATTCTTAGTCTTACATATCTAAGTATCTCCATAAGTAGCTATTCAAAATATTAACAAGAAATTATCTTAAAGTTTCCGTCAATAACTTCTAAGCCGTTAACTTTCTGACCTTAGCTAAGTAATTTCCAATTATTCCGGTATTACCCCGAATTGGGTTACCTGGGGAAAGTTCGCCTAAATAAATTAAATACTTCGTCGAGTGCTCACAATTATCCTAAAATAACTTTTGTAGTTACACAATTTGTTTTTGCTACTTAATTGTTTTGGCGGACTTTCGCGGGTAGTAAATAAGATGCTAAACTCAATTTTGGTATTATTGAGAGTCAAAGAAGAAATTCGGCTTCGCTGCGTTTCATTTTGGAGGGGAAAATGTTAAGGGGATACCTTAATTTTCCGTGGTCAAGTGCTGCCCCCATTTGAAATAAATCAATTGTTAGGAAACGGAGACATCATTTTAATTTTGTCTTGACCAGGCACTAGATAACCCTTCAAACTATCTTATGAATGAACTACTTTTTACAGTTTAAAGTGAGAACGTGAAGCTTTTCTAAGCACAGTTCCAAAAAAACAGCCACTTTTGGCGTATGTGCGTAGAAAAGAATGTGCGTTTGAAAAAAAATTATTGATTAATTTCAAATGGGGGCAGCATTGGACTTTTTACTGTGACATCTCAATTTATTTACGAAAATCTTCTATTTGTAAAATCTAGGTTAAATAATTTCAAGAAAAATAGTGATGTTCACAGTTATAATACTCGCAACAAAAATCAGCTTCATACGCCTAAATTTCGACTTGCTAAAACTAGAAAGTCACTCTTAGGTCTAGGTATAACATTATTTAATAAACTTCCCGAAGCGATCGTTAACCTACCAATGGCAAAATTTAAAACACATGTTAAAAAAGTTTTATTGAACAATGCATACTATACTATCAATGATTATTTAAGAGATAAAAACGCGTGGATACTTCCTAAACATTTTCCATTACACTCCACACATGAAACATAAATAGCTGCATTTTCTGTTACCATAATAAGCCTACTGTAAAAACATGTAAATGCTCTGCGATCAATAAGTGACCAACATATAATTAATATTTTCTCTTGACAAGGTCTGCGAGTTCGGGTTTTTCATGCTCACTAAAATGTCCAATCCGGTGGTGGCGTCGCTGGTCGGGTCGTTGGATTCCCTCTAATATGGTTGAGTTTAACGATGGCTGATCCGTGCGTCAACTCGTGAACGGGTGCTGCCGGGAGGGACTGGTCAGCTCGGCTTCGCTTTTTTTGACTACTTAATATTTTTTATTACGCAATTTATGTTAGTTTACTTGTTCGCAAGCATAACATGTTATAATGTGTCAACATTGTATTATATTATAAGTATTTATTAATTAAAAGACAATTATAATAATATGACAAAGCCCTTCTGGCGAGTAGGCGACCAATACTGTGAAAATGAGTTTCTTTCGGCGTTTCTTCTCAGCAGTGGTCGTTACGAAGCGCTGGTATCGGTAGCTTTTCTTTAAAAAATAAATTAAATTTTAATATACTTTACACGTAACATAAATTATACTTATTGACGTGTAAAAGTGCCTGTAAAGGTCTAATTACTGAATAAACATTTGAATCTTTTGAATCTTTTGAATCTTTGAATCTTTGGACCCCGGAAGATTCAGAGCCAACGTGACACGAAAAGAACAAGTAACCGCGTTTCATACGAATACAATAACTTTTGCAACCGTTTGCGATTCTTTTTGGCACAATCGTCGACGAAACTCCTATTTTTTGTTATCAATTCATCCGGATATCTTTCTTGATGTATGTTCACCTATTTTATTCAAAGAACCCTTGACCATTTTTGGAAAATTATTTTTTGTTTGATATTTTTTAAATTTTATCAATGTGTAGTTTGGGGTAGAAGACGATCTTTAGTTTTAAAAAAATATGATAATAACAAACAAACAACTCTTTAGTTTTTAATACGCCAGTTTCCAACAAGTCAGTTCAGATACTTTTTTTTAAACGTCAAAACAAACAGTTCCAATAGGTTTTCTATGAAATAGCACTTCATGATGTCATAGTTTCTTGGGGTCAAATCACTCTCCTGTTACCAGTTTATCTGCAAAAATAAATCTAAACTCGATCAATGACAATTGAAATTATTTCGTGACGTTTTATTCTCTTATCAGTACACATCAAAACATGTTTGACCCTGGATACTACTTAATTGATCTCATTTACATATGGCTCTGTAAAAACAATACATACATATTATCACGCCTGTTTCCCACAGAAATTATGGACCTCCAATTGCTACGATCCTGACAAACCTCTTTTACTTCATCTACACTCATCGATCTCATCGTACATGACCTTCAGATAAGATAAGATAAAATAACTAAGTATGACAATAATGAAAAGTACATTTAAAATCTAGTAGGTACAAAGACGGGCTTATCACTAAAGCGATTTCTTCCAGCCGACCTTTGGGTAGAGAAAACTATTAAAGATGTGGGGGAGTTGGCGCAGTTAGAGTATTACAGTGTAGAAGAAAACAAATATACCTATAAATAATAGGAGTACATACTATATCAAAGAAATGAACAGTAAAGTAATATAATTACATAAACTATAAAATTTGTACGAACATTAAGAAATATTAATGAAAGTAGCCAGTGAAAAGAAAAGAAGTAAACGATATTAGTTAGAGCCAGAGGAAAGGTAATGGGACGTCACTAAATCTTTAATTTTTTTCAATAATTGCACTACGTATACGAATATACAATGTCAAAGCATTCCAAAGTTTCAGTGACGGGTACTAAACGAAATTTAGTTTAAAGTATAGGTACCTTCTAAACCATAATCTTAGGTTATGCTATTGCTTGAACGTGTGATAGCGTCATCTCGTCCTTAACACCTTCACAAATTGCTTGAGCGACAGAGCCCTCAGCGTAATGCTGAGAGCATGGAGGGCCGTCTGAAGTTTGAGACAAGTACGTGCACTAAAGTTGAAATTGAGACAGATTGAGACAGATTTCGCGTCACAAATGTCAGTGTGTTCCAAGTGAGCCGCATTTTATAACATATTGTGACTGTTTCTTATGAGTTCTTGATATTTGCAACTGTGTTATGAAGATAGAAATTCAAAATCTGGTCAATTTTATGGAGACAGGACTTTTGTATACAAAACACTTTTTTTTTTAATTTAAATTAACTCGAGGGAGTTAATTAATTTTATTTAATTCTTAGTTTACAGCCTAAATCATAGCTCGTCATAGCTGGACTACAGGCCCCTCCCAATAAAGAAAGAATTTGATCAAACTCGCCAGAATTGCAAAATAAACAGCAGTTGAATTGAAGAAAATGTAAGCCCGGCCTATAATGCAATCACACGAATAATCTTATTATTTCTACATCTACCTCTTAGCTTTAACATAAACTCAACTTGACCTTTGCTCGGATTAACTTGATATCCAACCGATCCAAATATAACCCGTACAAGTTATTACGTGTAATCCTGAAACCCATCAAATGGGTTAAATTAAACCTATTGAATTCGAACGGGCTACACGGCGGGAAATTAGGGTTTCTATTCGAATTTACCTGAAGTTACATAAATGTTAGAATTTACCTGCCGATAAATGTTCGTATTTACCCTAGATGGGTTGGGGTAACTGAATTTGATATCTTGTTCAGGTACAGATTTCTGACGATCCTGTTTATATTTTGATTTTTTTTCATTAACCTGAAATAATATTAGCACGTAATTGCAATTAGTAAATCTATATTTTGAAAGGCCTATTTTATAATGATTATCATTTTTTTTTAGATAAGTACTAATGGGTTTAATTGTATGATAATAAATTAAAAAGAACAACATACCTAATGAGAAAACGTAAAGCATTTTTAAGGTTCCGTATCCAAGTGGTAAAAACGGGACCCTATTAATAAGACTCCGCTGTGCGTCCGACTGTCTGTCCATCCTTCTGTCTGTCTGTCACCAGGCTATATCTCATGAACCGTTATAGTTAGACAGTTAAAAATTACACATATGGTCCATTTCTGTGGCCGCTATAGTAACAAATACTAAAAGCATCGTAAAACAAATATTTAAGGGACGCTCACACAAAACAAACGTGTTTTTTTTTCAAAAAATAATTACATTTCTTTGTTTTGTTATACAGTTAAAACATCAGCAAACATAAAATAAACAAAAGTAAGTATGTATATGTCGCGATAATTCCCATTTCGAACAATACCAACAATGTCCATTGAGCCAAAAAGCATTCTCATTTAAATGAAAAATTTAAAAGAGGCATTAATTATGTGATTAACAATTAATTAACTGTATACCATGTTTAATGTAATGAACTTGTCACGCATTTTACTGGAACACAAGTTTATTTGAAAAATCAAATTGAAAAACTCCGACTGACTAGTCCCCGCTTTTAAAGCGCCATCTATATTATTTAGGGAAAGCCCTGACTTTCTAGCTAACTATTAAGCGGCTAAACTAATTTTCCTCAAACATAGCAAAGAACCACCGCAAGGCCACTTGCTTTCACGTAAAAAACACATAGAAACCGGTCCAGCCACTAATTCGCATGTGTTTTCAATATAATAAAATTTATCACGATATAGATATCTGCAGTGCATCGCCCAATATAATAAAAAGGTTCTTTTTTTGTTTATAATTTATAATGTTAGTTTACTTTATATATATACAACGTGGAAGAGATATACCAGTAATAAATCGAATCACAGGCTATACTAGATCTCTGTAATATAATGAAATTAAAATAACAATCAAAAAACAAAAAAAATCGGCATTTCCATACAAAATTGTCCAGCCGCTTGGGAAATTTGTAGGAAAATGACGATTTCTTTATTTTTTGATTGTTATTTTAATTTCATTATACTAAAGTGATATAATATAGCCCGGTCCCTTCCACGTTGTGAATATTTGTTTTTTTTTAAAAACACACATTTTAAAATAAGTAGGTGACTGACTAAGATCCAATATATAATAATAATAAAAATAAATGTATTTATTTCCTCCAAAAAAATAGTTACAATTTTATATAACAAATATACACGAAAAAAACTTAATCAATCAATAAATGTGTTTGAGGAGGACTGGTGTCCATGCTAGGTTTCCGAAGAACCTGTAATTACGGGTATTGTACGTATATGCTTAGTTCGCTCCTAGAAGGCTGTACATTTAATGTCACGTGCATTTTTCTAGATATAAAATATTGTAAAAACCAGTTTGCAAACCGAATAAAAAAATATTGTGTGACCTCGAAAAAATATTGTTGTGCAATACACATAATTTCAATAGCAAACCCAAATCAACATAGATATTCCCATATAGGCAACTATTTTGTAGATATTAATAATCTGTCAATAAGGTACTCACGCTAACTTATATAATAATAATAAAAAAAAATTAAAACAGCAAACAGAATGTTTCTAAAGAGCTAAGTCATTATCACAAAGATACTCTGAAATAAAATTTTGCACGGTGAGACTTTTATATAATTATTCGTCTTTAACGTTTCTCCTATCCAATGGTGTAAATTTAGCTAATAATCTAAAAGCAAACAGAAAAATAACAAAGCACAAAGCAAATTCAGATGAAATTTCATTTTAATTCCTAACATCGAGATAATAATAGACAAAGAAAATTGAACAGCGAAGCTGCAGAAAATGTCTAGAAAGCTTAATTTTCTCGACAGCTGAAATAAAACTGTCGACTTTAACACTTCAACACAAGGTGGAAGTATCTCTTAAAATAATATCACTTTTCGTCGTGTAATATAGCTATTATTCTTCATATCTTTGTGTAAAATAGCTATTATTCTATATCTTATAATTCAAAAGGTAATGGGCTGATTGTTCAAACCCTCACGTGCAAGAGGCTTAAAAGAACAGCCTAGGCTCGGAAAAATGCTCACGGAACCAGGTGAACCAGTGCTGATTGTTAAAATGCATCATCCTTACTGGTTTAAATAAGACTTACTTTAAGAAAACTGGCCAAGTGCGAGTCGCGAACGTTCCGTACCATTATCTATAAAAATCACGTTTGTTGTCTGGGAGCCCCACTTAAATATTTGTTTTATTCTTTTTTTAATATTTATTTTTATACTTATAGGCAACAGAAATATCATCTCAAAAAATTTCAACGCTATCACGGTTGATGAGATACAGCCTTTGACAGGCAGACAGATGGACAGTGGAGTCTTAGTAATAGGGTCCCGCTTTTACCCTCTGGGTACGGAATCCTGAAAACTAGTCAATACATTTTTTTTCTGATACAAAAGATATATTTAACAAAATCGTTTATTGAGGCGGCCCTTCCCGGCCGCTCTGTTTTCAACACGTTTGAAAAGCTTGGTGTTTCATCCAGGGCAATGCTAGAAAAAGAAGCAAACCAAAAGGAGAGAGATAGTGCCTAAGGGCATGGTTTACATTCTATTAAATGAAATTAGTATTATTATTAACTATCCATTGAACGAATATTAACTATTCATAGGGTGCGGAGATTTCATAAAACTTGTTCCAGGTGATACGTGTTTATCAGTAAGCCTCACAAGTACATAGGGCGCACTATAAGTTTCCGGAACTGGCCACTTACATAAACAATATTTAAAAATTTATTGCAACATTTGAAAATAGAACTCTATGGCTGTAGAATGCAGTTTGTTTCATCTGACTGTCTTTTGTTTTTACCTTGTGGCGTCATTTAAAAAATTGTGTGTCTGCATCAACATGGATTTAACTCGGGAAAATTTTCGTAGTATGATTTTCTACGATTTTAAGTGTAATTTGACAGCTCAACAGAGCATCGCTCGGCTTGAAACAGCTTTTGGCAATGAAGCACCATGCAAGACAACTGTTTATAGCTGGTTTGCAGAATTCAAGCGTGGTCGTATCAATCTCAGTGACGAATCTCGCGATGGTCGGCCGTCCACCGCTGTGACCAACAAAAACATCGATGCTGTGCGCCGTATGATTGAAACAGACAGGCATGTCTCCTACCATGAAATTCGCGCATCCTTAGAAATAGGCATGAGTCAAATATAATTAATCCTACACAAACATTTGGGTGTGAGAAAGCTGTGCTCGCGGTGGATCCCACACAACTTGACCGAGGCTCAAAAAACGGACCGCGTCACTTGGTGCAGTGCCATGCTTACCAGATTCAACGAAGGTGCGTCAAATTTGGTGTAGGACATAGTAACAGGTGACGAAACATGGATTTATTGCTACGATCCCAAAACAAAGCAGCAATCGAGCGTATGGGTCTTTCAAGATGAGCCGAAACCAACCAAAGTGGCGCGCGTGACAAGTGCATCTAAGCGGATGATTGCTTCTTGTTTTAATAAAACTGGACACGTGGCTACTGTTGCTTTAGAGAATCGTCGTACAGTGAATGGTACACGACCATTTGTTTGCCGGAAGTTATTGACGAACTCCGTAAAAATAACCGTAAACGCCGTATCATCCTGCACCACGACAATGCTAGTTCTCACACGGCCAGACAGACAAACGACTTTTTGAAGGCGAAAAATGTAGAACTCATGAGTCATCCTGCATACAGTCCCGACCTGGCACCTTGTGACTTTTTTCTGTTCCCAAAAATTAAGAACCAATTACGCGGTCAACGATTTTCATCACCATAAGAGGCTGTCGAGGAGTATGAAAAACACGTTTCAGAGGTCACCACAGAGGAGTGGCACAAAAGTTTTCAAAACTGGTTTCATCGAATGAAAAAGTGCATAGACGCCAAGGGAGATTATTTTGAAAAACAATAAACTAATTTTGTACCTTTAATAGTATTTTTTCATATTCATTCCGGAAACTTATAGTGCGCCCCACGTATGTGAAATAAATGTTTTGTATTCAAAATTTTCATTACATTTGCAAGGTTTGTATCGATATATTTTTTTTACTTTTACAATTTATGAGTACTTTATGAACGG
Source organism: Acrobasis suavella (assembly GCA_943193695.1). NCBI lineage: Eukaryota > Metazoa > Arthropoda > Insecta > Lepidoptera > Pyralidae > Acrobasis > Acrobasis suavella. Next base: position 10,655,213 of record OW971950.1, read on the forward strand.
TCGAAGTTCAGCTAAAATTTGTGCAAAATAGCAGATTTTTGGAGGCTTATACTGACTATGTTTTCCTAAATTTCAATTTTTTATTTCGATAGAAACCTAGAAATAGCACCCAAAATACCTGTGAGTTCAAAAGTTTTCAAGAAAGATCAGATACAACGCCATAATCACGTACGAGCGTTTGTATGAAAAGTAAGACAGGAAGGCCGCTCTTAAGAACGAGATAATAAAAGACAACTAAAATTTTTTATAGTATTAAGTTAGGTACAACAATGGAGGAAGTTTAACTGTTGAGCTAAAATGCTAAATGCTTAAAACGACAGGAACATATTTTTCATTATTCCACCAGTTTTTTTCCTGCCAAATAGCTAATCATTATTTCAGCCTGCTTACAATCCAAAAGCAAATGGGGTTATTGAAAGAGCACATAGCACACTAAAACTTACCTCCTACCTGTTATTTTCACGTAATATAAGCTTGATGTATCTTCCATGCGAGTCTGGAGGAAAATAAACTTAGAATGTACCAGCTGCTTCTTTTCCTGAGCTGATCGTTAAATCCGATCGAGTGAGTGAGCAAAAATGAGAATCTTGTTAATAAGTGATGCAGCTAACAACCAATCACTATTTCCAGCTTCTCGCACACGAAAAGTGATCTTCAATGGCCCAAAGATTTGTTTAGGCCCTAGGGCCTAAGCGTAACAGATCTTTATTAAGTAAAAACTTTGTATAATACCGAAAAGAAGATAATACTTGTTTAAGACAAAAAGAAAATTGAGCAGCAAAGCGGCAGAAAATTTTCCACCGAGCTAATTTCTACGATAGCTGAAATAAAATTGTCGAGTTCAGGAATTCAGCTTAAAGCGCTACTGTGAGATTCAGTGATGCCCTCGTTTTAAGTTGAATTTCGAAGCGCAACAAAATTCCATACAAACACTGTTTGTCTGCCTATTATCACTTCACGCTTTAACTACTGGACCAAAATAAATGAAATTTGGATTGCATAAGTATGTAGTTTGACACCCGAGGAAAGTAGTTTTTATCCCGAAGTTCTCACGGGGAGCGGAGCCCGCGGGCACAGATACCGGTAATATAATTAAAAAAAATGTGATATAATATGAGAACCTAAATAACACCTAATATACTTAAATTATCAAATTTAATAATATCACATATTTACCTCCCACTGAGACGGCGGATTCTACAGCCGTTAATCAAATAAAGCCTTGCTTAGTGTGATAATTTATTATATTGACCATCTCGCACTACCTAATTCCCCATCACTTTTTTCTATACAAAGAGCTTATCTGGAAGAACTTGCAGCTAATTGCGCATTTCCTAGTTTTTAAGATAATTATGTCCTGTATTTATTTATTTTTTGAAAAAAAAAAAGAGTGGGCGGTGAAAAAAAGGCCTCCAAATAGTGGTCTATATCTATCCGCATCCCGTATTGACATGATTCAAATTCCTATCCATTCCCTCGATCGGTTTCTACGATCTTCGCGAAGTATAAGCTGGAACATTCCAGGTTATTTTTTTTCTTTTCTCTCAGACCAGCAATGGTAAAATATTTAACAAAATATATTATTTATTTAAAATGTTCAAATAAATTCTTTAAATTCTTCTTTAAACTATACCTAATCTTGGGCAAATCAAACTTAAAATGAACACATCTTTTTTTTCTTTTCAACACTGGGAGCGCCAATGCCCCAAGGTAGAGCCTTAAAGCACAAGGCTAGTATCTTTTAAATAATATTTTTCGTCCACATTTCTTGTTTTCAAATGGCGAGGACTGTCGTAAAGAAAAATGTGTTTACTTTAGTCAATTTTTCAGTGAAATTTCATGATAATACAGTTCGTTTGAGTGGAATTCCTAAGCTCTCTTTGCTCTTTTGAATTGCTCTAATTTGGCAACTTTGAGGTTATTAAAAAGTATTTTATAAACAGGTTTTTCTACTCCTGTACTGATATCTGTCTTTTAAATGGTCCCGAACACTGACATAAGAACATAGATTATATGATTTCAGAAAAGTCTATAGTCTATTCCTAATATAATTGCACATGTGTCGTTATTTCGCCAAAACGATATTCCTAGCCATAGACCTATAACTTTTTTTCTTTAGATCTACCATACTGCCAACATAATAAAATCGTTATTTTAACATATGGTGCCATTTTTCAAACGTGGAGTGACTGAACAAACGGTTTTATGTATGAAAAATATTCGTTTAAGTGACTCCATGTTTCAAAAATGGCACTTTTAGTCATTAGGAAGACGTCAATAAAAAAATTAAGTCTTTCATAGATACCTAGTATCTACCAAACATATGGTAGTATTTCGTACTTTTCTTTATTTATTTTTGTATTTATTTTAGTAAATGTAGTCGTAGGAAAAGTATTGTATGCAACGTTGTATAACTAGTCAAAAAATGCTCGATGGCGTCAATTAACCTGCGCCACTCGCATTTTTAACCCTCCTTATACAACTGTTGCATTAAATACTATTATAGTTGATGTTATAAACTTCAATGCTCGTCAAAAAAGAAAAAAACAATAGAATGTATCACCTGTTTTTCATACCGTGCAGATCGTAAAAGCCGATCGAGGGAATGGGTGAATATGCGATATCGTGAATGTACTTTGAATGAAAGTACTTTGTTTCCCAGCACTATTTTAATTTCTTTTTGCACCTTCTCGCCCACTATTCACGCTTAAAGGGCCCGTTGGGTCCTGCGGTCCTAAGTTCTGTCTGCTTATTAGAGCCGCAGGACCCAAAATGGTATACCTGCCCCATTAGGGGTAAAGACGTGATGGTTTATGTACAATACAATACAATGCAATGCAATGCAATGCAATGCAATGCGATGCAATGCAATGCAACGCAACGTAACGCAACGCAATGCAACGCAACGCAACGCAACGCAACGCAATACAATACCCTTTATTGCACAAAATAAATAAATACAGGACATAACTATCTTAAAAAGTAGGAAAAAATTTAGGTTATTTGGTTGTTATTTTAATTTCATTGTACTATAGTGATGACGTAGTTTAGCCCGTGGTTTGATTTATTACGGGTATGTCCTTTCAACGTTGTGTATATGTTCAAAGCATCTGTACCACTGGCCATTGTTTGTACTTCTGTTTCTATCATTTTCTTTGTGTTTTAAAAATATATTTTTAAAACAAGCTTTTATCTCAAGTGCACCTCAATACGAATCCAACGAGCCCAAACTCGATAGGGTTGCATCGTTTCATTACAGATTTCCTATGGCCACAGTCTAGTTCCATCATCAGATCAGCTCCATGTCATCATAATATTGCATTGTCACGCAATATACTTATGCGTGCAAAGTTTCAGCTTAATCAAATTTAACTCGAAAGATTTGATTACAGACAGACCGATAGACAATGGTACAGGTGAAACTAAATAAAAGCTTGTAATGAGTGGCTCTCTGTGAGCTGAAGAGTATAGTCCTTGCGAGTCACCCGTGAAGTTTATCGGATAAAAAAGTTGTTTAGACGAAAAAAAAATTGCGTCTTTATGAGGGTGACACAATTTTTTATAATATTTTTTTTTTTATTAGGAATACCTTAAATATGATATTTTTAAAGGTTTCCACACATCCACCCACATATTCCCGCCATTTTGTTTTTTTTTTAATCTTCTCGACATAAAAGTTATACACAATTATCGAACACGCTCACAAAATTTTCCGAGAATAAACTGAGAAATGCTACCTGTGGGTAAGAACAACCAAAAATCTGGACATCCGGGATTCTGACACGGAAGGAATTTTTGCCGGACCGGACCTGAAACGGAGATATTCGTTTGTTTCGGTCACTCAGTCAATTATTCTCTCACTCAGTAAAATTTTGAATCTTTGAATCTTGAATCTTTAAATCATACTCGTAAAAACCGGCCAATCTGACTCGCACACGAAGGGTTCCGTACCATTATCTATAAAAAATTGTTGTATGAGAGCCTTCAAATATTTATTTTATTCTGTTTTTAGTATTTGTTGTTATAGCGGCAACAGAAATATATCATCTGTGAAAATGTCAACTGTCTAGCTCTCACGGTTCATGAGATAAAGCCTGGTAACAGACAGACGGAAAGATAGATAAACAGCGAAGTCTTAGTAATAGGTTCCCGTTTTTACCCTTTGGACACGGAACCTAAAAAAACACGAATATAAAACTAGTCTATCAATAAATACACCATTTTAATCATGTTTACTAGAATCTTTCAGCTCACAAAGCAAATCTCCTTGCAGATGACATGACTGTTGACTCGGATGTAAAAACGATTTTCCCGTTTGGAATAACACCATAATGTATTTGCTATGATGAATCGCTGAGGGAAGGAAAATATTATTTGTACTCGACACTTGCGGAATATTTTGTCGTCGCGTCGCTGTCCTCGCTTTGTTGTATTTTTAGTCAAAATTCGCGTTCCAATAAAAATAAGTATTAGAGAACCCCAAAATGCTATATCTAGGCCGTTAGGGATAAATAATAGACGTGATTAGTTTATATGTATTTATATACACAGGGATTTTTCATTGGTTTTTGAGCCGAAAGCCACTTCATAAGGATCGTTAGTAAGTCCTAATTAGCTAGTCAAAATAGAAATTCAGAAACGAATTATGCTGACTGAAACTCGCCGCCGGCCGGCTAGGTTTCGAGTTTATCGGGGTCACGCGTCAGTTATGAACGGGCGTAACTACGTGGTCTCGATCGATAATCATTTTCTCAACTTTTTTTATCTTATGTCATACACAAATTTGGATTACGTATATGGATAGAGGAATTTATTTACTAAATGACATTCTTTTTTCCAATACCAATGAAAAGTATTTTTTAATAATTACATTGCGTTGTACATGATCTATTCTATACAAAAAACATCACATGCACCTTGTCAGGCATTGTAATGGAACGAGAGGGAGGTGACATTCGCTATTTTATTTTATCTTATCCTGCAGGTATTCGGCGACTGAATAATATGATTTTTTTTAAAGAAAGGATTGTATATGAAAACCATTTTTAACAGACTTAAAGAAAAATTGTCAGAATCTTATTTTTATGTATGTTCCCTAACTACTTGGAGACCGTAGGACGGATTTGGAAAATTGGGTACTTTTCTGAGTCAAAAATTATTTGGTATAGTTAAGAAAATAAAACGTCACTTGTCATGACATGACACATCTTATCCATTTCCAACTGATATTAAAAGCGTTATTTGACTCCGAGAAACTATGACGTCATTAGTCTGTATTTCAGACAAATCCCAAGGAAAAGGTTTGTTTTGACCTTTAAAAGTGTCTGATTTGAGTAGTTGGAAAATATGAGTAGTGAATTATTTTTTATACGTATTTATATCGATCACGTCATTTGAGGATTTTAATCAGGGCCTGAGGTGTAGGTATGTATAAATAAAATAAATATAAATAAATATATATAGGGACAAATAACACTGATTGAGCTAGCCCCAAAGTAAGTTCGAGGCTTGTGTTATGGGATACTAACTCAACGGTACTATATTTTATAGCAAATACATATATAGATAAACATTCAAGATTCAGGACAATTTGAAAAAGGCCATTTTCCAACTTGCCTTGACCGGGGATCAAACCCGGGACCTCTGGGTAGCGGACTAGCATGGTGACCACTACGCCACGGAGGTCGTTAAAACAATTGTACATGTAGCATAATTGTTGTGAAAGTGAGTTTGTACATTTGCTTGTTTATTACCTCTTCACGCTTCAACCCCTTATAACCTATTTAGATGAAAGTAAGGTTCGAGACTCAGGGTAGGACATAGGTTTTATCCTGATATTCCCATGAGGAGCAAAGCCGGGTTACACAGCTAATCATACTTCATACTTATATTATAAAGGCGAAAGTTTGTGTGCGTGTGTGTGTATGTTTGTTACTTATTCACGCGCAAACAGTTGGACCAATTTTGAAAAAAATTGATATGCAGGAAGCTGACACCCTGGATTAACACATAGGCTACTTTAACCGCGGGTAACACCGCGGAGCGCAAATAGTGAAGTATAAAAATCGTCTTTTCACGTTTAGAAAGAAGAATGTTTTTCACACACATCAATAATATTTTTTTTTATTAAATACAGTTATTTGATGTTCAAAAATTAAAATTTTAATAACTTTTTTATTTACTAGCTTCTGGTTAGTAAGTAATAAAAAATATATAATTCTACGCAAACTTGAGCTTGAGTAAGACCTAGGCAGTTGTTAATTTAATCTTTACTTACACGTTTAGCAATTCTCTAAATAACTTCTAAATTAGTAATAATCTAAGCTATCTTTAAATATGTTCCACTGCACATAATTTATTCAATCATAGATATCCAATTCACTGAATCAAAAGCATCATTAAAAATAATGATCATTATAATGATCCAAAATTCGCTCCTAATAATCCTTTACGAAACTTCAATACACCGATAAGATCCAGTCGAAACCGCTTCAAACAAGATTGAATTTCGTTCACAAGTGAAACGTACGATATAAAACGCTAGATTGACTACTGTGCGCGATTGTACTTTTTAATGTTTAAAAATAAGTTGGTACTATTGGTGGTTAACATAACCACTGTTATTTAAAATAAGCAATTCTTGATATATAGGTATATAATGAGGATTTCGGAAACTGCTCCAACTATCTCGATAAAATTTTGTACATATATAAATATATTATATGGAGATAGGTTCTAAGTTGAAAAATCTGCTATGAATAGTTTGGCATTTTTCGATATTTTTTTTTATATATGGACAAATCACACAGATCAGATTGAGCTAACCCCAAAGAAAGTTTGAGACTTGTGTTATGGGATACTAACTCAACGATACTGTCTATATTTTATAACAAATACATATATAGATAAACATCCAAGACCCAGGTCAATCTGAAAAAGATCATTTTCCGTCTTGACCTGACCGGGGATCGAACCCGGGACCACTGAATTTTCATTTCATTATACTATAGTGACCTAGTTATATAGCCCTTGGCTTTATTTATTACGGGTATGTCTCTTCCACGTTATAAGTCATAATTATTATGTTTTAAAAATCTATTAAAGTAAAGAATTTAAAGAGAGCAAACTGAATCATCATCATCACTTACCTTAATATCATCCATACTACCCATATTATAGGAATATGTTAATAAGAATATCACAAGTATAACAATCAGTATTAGCAGGCGACACAAAGTATTATCATACCGCCTAAATCCTTGAAAACATTATTTTTTTAAGTTCTTTCTTTTAAGACTTGCTCTGAATTTTTCATACGTTCGCGGCGGTTTGTAAAACAATTTTTTTTCATAGTGCCTTCCCATTTTGAGTTAATAGGTACTTACAACTACTAGAATAGTACTAGAATCAACCTTTTAAAATTATCTCCGGATATCATGACAATTAAAAGTCCAGACATAATACGTTCCTAAATGCTGAAACTTTACTATGTAAGTAATTAATATTTGATGACAAATCGTTTGCGATAAGAAGTTAATGTTGTGGTGTTTCTTCGAGAATGTAAATATTTATTAGCAAAGATCTTACCGTAAAACGGAGTGACTAGAAACAATTTAAAACTTTTAGAAGCAAGTCGTTCATATTGATTACATGCAAACTAAAACTAGTGGCTCTGTGAGCTGCATATAGACCTTGCGAGTCACCCTGACCCATTGAAGTTTATCGGATAAAAAAGTTCTGCAGACTAAAAAGTTGCATCTTAATAAGGATATCCAAAGAGATTGTTACTTAAAAAAAAGTTTTATGATATTTTAGAAAAAAAGACGAAATGGCTGAAGTATGATTTTTAAAAGTTTCAAAACCAATGTTTCCGCCATTTTAAAAATTACAAAGTACTGAACTTAGGAAAAAATTCTGTGAATATAAATAGAAAGTGAAATAACTTAAATCACATCCTCCTTGATTTGGACTGTAGAGAGCTATGTAGTGGACTGAATTTGCCTTTGAAGAGCATAATTACAAACCGATTCCTGAAATTTTTTACTACTATGTAATTTGTATAATTCCGTAAGAAACCGTCGTGAGTTATATTGTGATAATTTGTGTCTACATTGCTTTATTGCAAGATAGTGTAATATGTATGGCACCAAAGATATATAATCAAATACCGAAACAATATAAAGAACTAAATTTAAATTTATTTAAGAAAAGATTTAAGTTATTGTTGACTGAAAATTGTTATTATAGTGTAAAAGATTTTTTATCTGATAATTTGTAATAACTGATATTAGTAGCATAGGCCACAGAGGTCGTCAATTGAAACCATCGATTGTAAAATGATCGATTTTTTGGCATCACTACCACAATCACCACGTTTGGCAGGGCTGATTGGTGGGCTGAATTTGTGGTCGAAAAAATGGTAAAAATTACAACTTGCGGGTACTTGTGTATACCACGCGGCAAAAGTAGGTAGTTTCTAAATAGAGTGTAGTTTCATATTTATTTGTGCCTCCTGGACCAGGCGTATTATACTTATTTTTCGGCAAATTCTTGTCTCGGTTAATAACTGTTTTCCACCCCTTAAACTTTATTAAATTATTATTAATCTCTGATATTTATCGGCTCATGATACTATAAACCAGGGCCATACGTTTTGATTTTGGTAAAAAATTGGTTTCATTTAATCAAAAAAAAGTAGACGAACTTTTTGCAAAAAAAAAGTATAGGAATTAAAATCTCACGTAGGTATATAAAAATCAAAACGTACGGTTCTAGTTTTTCATAATAGGAAATATCATTTCCAAAAAGCCTTTAAATTGAAGTAGTTTTTTAAGTAGAGTTAACACTTTTTGTATGAAAACATTTAGCTTCGCAATCGCTTCAACTTCTGCGATATTGTACTGTTATGAGTACTCGTAATAAAGGTATAAATCCTACCTCGATGGAGAAATAAAAAAGTAATGGCAGATTATCCGACGGGACAGAAATCTCAGGTATATTGCGCCCAGGGAATCTTGAAGTCTGTCACACTTGGGATAATGGAGGGAAGAGATTCGAGATTACTCAGCTTTTTAACTTTAGTGTAATGCGGTATCAGTTATGGACAAAGACAGTATTCCTAAGGATTTTAGGTAGGTCTTTAGAATACAAGTAGGGCATCTCTTCTTGTGTAACTGAGAAATCAGAATCTAGCCATTCGTTGATAATGTATCGCTAGGTTAATGTATAGGTAAAAGGCTGTTCGAGGTATCAGGTGACCAGGGGGCTGGTAATTACTTCGCTCAAAGAATAAGCATTGCCATAAAACGTGGCAATGCTGCCAGCCTTCTGGGCACTCTTCCGCAGGGGAAGGATTTAAGGGATATTTTTTATTTATAATTGTATATGTTTATAAGTAGTTTATTTTTAGTAGTTAAGTTTATTTTCGCTAGCTCATTTTCGTAAGATCCATTGTAGGTAACTGTTTTGGAATATTTTAGCTTAAGGGGATACCTGAATTTTCCGGGGTACAGTGCTGCCCATTTGAAATAAATCATTTAATAGGAAACGGAGACATAATTAAAAATTTTGTCTTGACCAGGCTCTAGATAACCCTTCAAACTATTTTATGAACGACTGTTTGCAGTTAAAAGTGAGAACGTGAAGCTTTTCTACGCACAAATGTGAAAAACGGCCACATTTGGCTTATGTGCGTAGAAAAGCTTCACGTTCTCACTTTAAACTATAAACAGTAGTTCATAAAATAGTTTGAAGGGTTATCTACAGCCTGGTCAAGACAAAATTTTAATTTTAAAAGTTGTATCCGTTTCCTATCAAATGATTTATTTCAAATGGTGGCAGCACTGGACCCTGGAAAATTCGGGTAGCACCTTAAGAATCCCCTTACCCTTGCCTTTTCCATACAAACGTTGTCTAGCTTTTGAAATGACATGTGCCATTTCAGCAATATTTTGTAATAGTTAAGAAATTGCATATATCTAGGCATATAACTAGTTGTCGACATTCAAATTTTGAACTTGAAAGAAAATATGATAGTTTAGAAGTTTTCCATACTAAAGGTCACATATGATATGATCCACTATATTCCTTTTAAGTTTATATTTTGAATGTGAAATCTAGTCAATAATTCGCCAATATCTGATACGACGTTTCAAAAGAAAGTCTAATTCTGTCTAGGGTAAGAGGGACTCTTAATTTGAAATAACCATTAATAGGTATAAATTAAGGTTTTAATTTTACCTGTAAACATCATAGCTATGTTATTTATTAATATACGTATATAATATACACACGCCTTTGTTTTATTCTAGAGAATTATAATATAATCTACGCAAAGCACTGGATTATCATTATCACACCCACCATCACTATCAAAAGGTTCTACATATACGTATGTTATAAATAATCTTCATCTGTATACATTAAAGCCAATAGGCATGACGAATGGAGAAATATTCTTAGCCCATCGGTTAGATTATTAAAAATAATTGTACACGTATTGTTTCTTTTCTGTGAGAAACAAAAAACAGCGCATTGAAATTTCTCATGACGTCACGACTACGTACGATTTTTACATAGAGGTGACGTCGCAAGCGCCCACTCCGGAACTTTGAAGCATCGAATTTTTGTGAATTTTAACTTTTTTGACAAACTGAAAAATATGAGTTCATTATATAGATAATCTACAAGGCGGACTAAGTACATTTATACTTTTCTAACCCTGTCGTCACCCCTATTGGAGTATAAAGATTTAAAGTAAATATTAACAACGTTACATTGTAAGTCCATCAATAAATACAAAAATAACTAGTTAATAACGTTATAGCACTCGTAACTATCTGCTATGTTATAAACGATTCAATGTGTGGTAAATAACCAATACAGTTTACCTGATAATTATTGATTTATTTATCTAGTGGTTAGGTTAGTAAAATTAAATAAGGTTATAAAATAAGAATGTATAGTTTTGTGTTATACTATACCTGATAAAACGTTTTAGTTAATAATATTATTAACTATTAGCTTAATGTGTTTGATTTGATTAATAAATTCGCTCAGAGTTTATTAAATACAAACAGACGGACTATACGGAGATATACGCGTAGGCGGCGAACTTTTATTCATATATTAGGTTATTATTTTACCAACCTTAGTGTATATTTATTTATCCTGTCGTAAAAAACCTTGGAAAAATAGTACTTAATATAAATATAAATTGAGCAAAATATTTAAGTGTCCCATCCTAACTAGGTCAAGAGAGTATTTACTCGCTCAGAGCCGGAGATGCAGTGCTCAGTACTCAAGTCACAAAGAAATGCAACGCATTAGTGGCGTGAGATTAAAATTTAATGATGGTCTTAACATGACATGCATTCGTCCTTTTTAAGGAACAACAAATTGTTCAAAATTTTTAACAAATTGTTTAAAATAATCCAGGCGTTTCTCCTCGATTTTTTATGGTCATCAGCATCCTTGGGTGACCATTTTCAAGGATTTTTTTTTGCGATGTTAACATATCTATATTGTAAATAAATACGCTAATTATATTACGATCTAACCTAAACTCAGTAATTTATCATTGACCTAGCTTTATAAAATACTTATTTTATAAGAATGTGTCCATTGGCACTTTTCTTACTTGGGACAATGTTTGAATCTCAAAAAAATCGACATTTTCATACAAATTGCCGGGCCGGCCGTACACTTTTGTATGAAAATGTCAATTTTTTTTTTTCGTGTTTCAAGCATTGGCCCCAAAGGAAAAGTTGTTCATATTGACGGTCTGAGTTGCTCCTAAAAGGATCGGACAGGGTTTTTGTTACATATTGTATAGAATTTTACATCTCTTATCCTAAATTTATTTTTCGCGGATTTAGTGGGGGTGGACCAAAAATGCCACAAATGATATTGTTAGATATGTCATTTTTTTTTAAATAACACATATTTTGAATAAAAAGAAAAAAATAATAAATAACAATAAAACTAAATTAAAACAAAATATAAATCTAATTGATATAATCCTATGCGGAATAATGCTGAGTATCCCCGGATGGGATCCGGCTACCACATTCACACGCTGCGACAGATTAAGGGAGGAGAAGACGAGGGAGTATAACTCCACCCTCGAATTTGTAGACCAGTATATCTACCTGGGTCAATTGATACAAGCAAAAGTTCCAGCTTCGAGGAAGTGGTCTTTCGACGAATCCGACTCGGCTGGGCAGCGTTCGGGAAGCTACGCAATGTCTTCTCGTCCAAAAATACCTTAGTGCCTCAAGACGAAAGTGTTTAAGCAATGTGTGTACCAGTGATGATTTATGGCTCTGAAACGTGGTCCCTTACTATGGGTTTCATAAGAAGGCTCAAGGTTGCTCAGCGCGCTATGGAAAGGGCGCGTATGCTCGATGTTTCTCTACGTGATCGAATCAGATATTAGGAAATTCGTAGGAGAACAATTGTCACTCACATAGCCCAGTGGATTAGTTCGTTGAATTAGCAGTGGGCGGGACACATAGCGCGAAATGGCCGATGGGGCAAAAAGGTTCTCGAATGGCGACTGCGTACTGGCAAACGTCGACACCCACCCACAAGGTGGTCAAACAACCTGACCAAAGTCGCTGGAAAGCGCTGGATGCAGGCCGCTCTTGATCGGTCATTTTGGAAAACCTTGGGAGAGGCCTATGTCCAGCAGTGGACGTTATGCGGCTGAAATAATAATTCTTTGAGGTAATCTAAAGGTCTTAGAGATAAGGTAAGTATTGGTAATTAACCACCTATTATCGTTTCAAATACGTTAAATACCGTAGCAGAATGTTACTATAAATTTATGAGCAAGTTAAATATTTATTTATTCATAGACCCGAAATGTAGCGTTATTAATATTGGATTTCAATCATTATACTCCAATCGGCTTTAATGTATTCAGATGAAGATTGTGAAATATTCCATGTAGAGCCTCTTGAGAGATGATAGTGGGTTATAATCCCCTGTTTTTCGTGGTATTATACTTAATTCCCTTGAATAACGCAAAGGCGTATGTCATGAGGCATATTTATAAATAATATGGTTGGGCTATTTCCAGAATATACGTAGATAATGAGATATAATCTAAACATTTATACTAAGCTACAGCCTTAAGCTCATGTAATAATAAATCTTTTAAGTGACCACGATTTTAAATAAATTTATATACGTGTTTTATTTGAGGACCTATTTATTAAGATATCTTCATATAATCGAAACAAAAAAAATTACATATCAAATTTTCTTAAAAATTAAAATAAAGATTAATTAAGAAAAAACAAATCATTATAATACACTACATACTTATATTAGCAATAAAAAGACCCGGAAATTCTTTACTTTGCGGCAACGTGCCCAGAAGGCTGGCAGCAGTGCCACGTTGTATGGCAATGCTTATTGTCTAATCTAGTTATAGGCCAACCTTTCTGGTCACGGGAAACTTCAAAAAGTGTCCTTGAGATAGCGCCGTATATATGAGTGCCAACTTTTCATTAAAAAAAATATATAAAAATTTACAAACAAAAAAATTGTATGGTATTTAATGTGATATATTGTACCGCTCCGTACTTCACTACATGTAAGAACTTACCTATGATCTACTTACGTTACAAGTTACATCTAAGATCATTATACGCCAAAATTATAGGAAATAGGTAACAGAGAGCGGAAGCCTCAGCTATGCAAAAATAAAACATCATACGAATAACTATTTAATACAAGTCGGCCTTTTCCGACTACACTTATTTGAGTAAAGCCATGTGGAGTAGTTATTATGTCATCTCACGTTAGGTATTTAAAATAATGTAAACAATCCTGACATGCCTTTTTGTTGAAATATACACTTTATAAATCAATACCTTTGCAAATTACAAATGAATTATGTAATTTATAATTTATAAAATAAATGGTTTGTAATTTGCAAAGGGATTGATTTATAAAGTGTATATTTCAATAAAAAGACATGTCAAGATTGTTTACATTCTTTTAAGTACCTAACCAAATGGACTATAGTAGTTCGGCCCAAACTGTGAACTTGCGAACTCCATGTCTCGGTAACCCCTTGACTGATTTGACTCAAGTTCAAACTTAAAAATTTTATTGGCTGTGTTTACACGCCTACCAAATTTCATTAAGCTCCGATCAAAGATACTCAAGTTATCGTCGAATAAACATACATACAAACGAACGCCGGATTGTTTAAGTAGTCTCGGAGAATTTCACTCACTTTGCTCATTCGTTCAATTATAACATTGTATTATCTACTGCAGCCAACAGATGACTATGGGATATCCTTCCTTTATTGAAAGAGACTTTAAGTGGATTGATCATAGACATAGAATTTTTTCAACAGCGTAAAAAGCACACTAGCCGGGTGCGATAGATAATACCGATGGTGTAGAAGACAAACCTGCTAATTACAACATTTTGATATTTTAACATTTGAATGCCAAATGTATTAATTGAAGATGCTCTTCCATTTGCACTTACACAAATACCCTAATTCTGTATCTTTCTTCGTAAACTGTAGGTGTACACTTATAGCAAGTGATATCATTCTGATACCAAAAACAATAATGATAATTATTTACAATCAATTTAAACTACAAAAAATGACAAATAGATTTATAACATTTCGCTTGCATTTAACACGATAGACAAATAAGCTAAATGTTCTTATCAATCTTGTAATTTGGTCAATTTCGATTCCCAATTGTATTATTAGATGTTAATCTTTCCAAGGTGCCGGTAAACAAAAGGTTTAAGTCCTCTTAAGCAGTATGTATATGATTTCTATATTCCATTTTAAGTTACAATATCTAGAACGTTTAAGAGGCATTAAACTTTGGTTGACTGTCTCGCTGGCATAATCAAACATTTTTGAAGATTATTAAAAAATGTGTCTCAATCATTTGTTAAAAAAGTGTTTCAATAACATTCTAAATAATTGTAATGTGGTTATTTTGTAGACATGTTTGTATATTGTGTAGACATTGACTACATTGAAAATTATGTCATCAAAATTTTAAATTTTTGATGACCTAAATCTCGATACACACACACATAAACAATAAAAAACATGTCTACAATATCTAACATACAATTATATTGAAAGTTGATGAAACACTTTTCTACAAATGAGTCACATTTTTTAATAATCTTTAAATATGTTTGATTGTGCGAGCGAAACAGCCAACTAAATGTGAAATGCCTCTTAAGTGAATAAAAATAGTCCTCATGAAAAGTTGGCTATTTTGTCTTCTAGACCATCGATACTATAACGGTCACCCTCACAAGAACAAAAGAGATAGCGAACAATTTGACAATGAGGCAATTTTCTATACAAAACATAATATAAGCCATTATCACCCTGGCTCGAACATCGTGCCAAGAAAATTGGATTTTTCAAATAGTAAATTGTATCAATTTGTAAGTAATCCTACCTTGGAAAGATGGCAACGTACGGCTTTACCGATAGTTCGTGTATTAAGGTCACACAAAAAGGTTTTGTTTCTGGTCACATTTTACAATAGCAACTAGGGCCGCAATTAACCCGGACCGCGATCCCAGTCGTCAGATTCTAAAACTTTTCTTCCAGCGACTAACAAATTAAAAAAAAAAACTATTGTTCAAGCCAAAACAGTACAGTCAAACAAAAAAGGTTTCAAGTTAATTATATATTGAAATATGATTCTGAAGCAAGCATTAAATAATCCTGACGGCATCCAAATATCAAAGAGGAAGCATTCAGCGATTTAATAGTTGCAGGTAACCTACAGTTGTACGGTAAACAGCAGTTGCCGGTAACTTTGCTATATCCATCCTGTACCTTATAAATCTATGGGACTGATAAGGTTATAATGAAGAATAAAACATACACACATTCTTATTATAAAACCTAGACTAACTTTGTTACTAGGTTTAAACCATTATCCGACCAAATCAAGTTGACATCTAATAATATCACACTATCTTACCTGTCAATGTCAACTTCTTTTGGGAGGATAATGGTTTAAACCTAGTAAGAAAATTAGTCTGGGTTTTATAATAAGAAGGACAATGTATAAATAGAACAACCGCGTCCGGGCTTCGTTTTTAATCGGCAAATTGTATCTTGCTGAAGTTTAATCGTGAAATGCCATGAATCCAGCAAAGTTGTAAAATTACTTTTGTCGTAAAAGTCCTAACGCTCCAGTCATTGTCAAAGCATAAAAATTTAAATTGCACGTAATAGTCCAAGTTGGGGAGATATGAATATCTGTTCCGGAATGTTTGTAATCCGTTCAGACATAATTCTATTTTATGTTGCAGTAAAAATATGGTAAGTACATTTTAAATGGCTTATTTATATTAGGGCCATTAGAGTACTATTATATAAGGGGATATGATGAAAGCGTACAAATGGAATTGGAAAGTTAAGACCAGAGACAGAGCGTTATGAAGGGAAAACGGGGAGGCCTGTGCCCAGCAGTGGGACATGAAAAACCTATATTAGGAGATTGTTTTAATTTCTATGATAAAAGAAGAAGGGTATCTTTATTTTTAGTTTAATTTTTGGCGAAATGCGTACATTGTTATTACAAAAATGTTGCGGAAAACTCTGAAAACCTTATAAGTATGATACGTTTATTAAGAAGCTTACGGTGGACTCATAAGCCCTTGTATGTTTTCTTCTTATGCCGACCCTCTTGCTAAACGTAGACTTTGCTTAGCGACAACTCTGGACAGTGTGTCTTATTATATTTTTTTTTTTTGTAGATAATTATATTTGTTTGTAATTTCTTTATTGTACAGAAAACATGAGAAACATACAGACAGATTATAATAAAATTGTGTTTCGAACAGAAAATCAAGAAGAGAATACAATTATTTTAACATAATTAATTTTAATAATTGTCACTGGGTGGGGATCGAACCTGGGACCTTTCGGTTAGGTATGGGTTATGCTCTAAAACCATTAGACCTCTACCGCTATAGGTGGATTTGGTTGCCGTTGCAATCGGCGGCAATAAAATGATCTGTCCTGTCAATATCTGTGGGCACAGAAGTGTCCCCGCCAAGTCAAGCAAAACAAAAAGGCAATGCCTTACCATCCTTTTCTCGAATCTATTTGGGACTTTTTAAGCCCCTGTAACTTCGTTGGATACCATATAGAGTCACTTGAAGGTTACAATAAAATCATCTATATGCATAGCATAAATATCTAACATTTTTTTTTAAATCATCTTCTTCTTTAGGTGCCTCTTCATTCCTGAAGATTGGTAGTCAGCTCTTTAAATCTTGATTTGTCCATGGCAAGTCTGAATAGTTCTACCGTGTTGATACCGGTCCATTGTCGGGCGTGTTTCTTAACCATGACATTTTGCGCCGTCCCACTTTGCGCTTTTCGGCAATTTTACCCATTATTATAGCCTGGAATAGATGATACGGTGGGTTTCTGAACACGTGATCAAGATATGTGATTTTTCTTATTTAAAAGGTTCGAACCAACTCTACTTTTTACCCGACTGCGCCAGAAGGAGGATTATGTTTTTCTAGAGTATGTACGTATGTATGTATAATTGTTTGGCAAGCTCTGCAGCTCGATGGATTTTAGCTTGAGAGGTATCTTTAGATTAGCCTTAATTCTGAGAGTGACACTAAGTGAAGTCGTTTTTTTTTATAATGACTTGTTTGCCCATGCGCTCCAGAACTCCAACATTAGTATTTAGATGCGTCCAGCTTATGCGCAGCATTCTATGGTTAAACATCTCACACGCTTCCAATTTTTTTCGGAGATCTTTTAAATCAAAAGTATTTTTTTAAACAAACTTACCTATTTCATTTAAATACACAATCTTTCGTTTGATCGGCCCGTCGCGGGTTTGCTGCGGCTTCTTTGGACCCTTTTCATATTTAATTATTTTGCCTATTCTTTCTTTTAAAATATAAGTGAGACCTTACAATAACCTTTAAATTTGTCCTTTAAAGAGTTTTTAACGTCAATACTCGTAAGGTCAATTAGCAAGTGAAGTTTAGGACACCCAACCACAAGTTGGTCAGACGACCTCACCAAGGTTGCTGGAAAGCGCTGGATGCAGGCCGCTCCTGATCGGTCATTTTGGAAATCTTTGGGAGAGGCCTATGCCCAGGAGTGGACTGTATGCGACTGAAATGATGAATAAGTTTGTCTATGTGATGACATTTCAAAAGTCATTTAAGATATCGTGTAATTAAATGTAAACTACATTTAAAAAACCAACCCTTCCATACAAATCTGCAAGATAAGTAACAACTTAGAATGTACTAGCTGCTTCTATCCCCGCGCAGATCGTAAAAGCCGATCGCAAAAAAATGTTTATTAGTATTTATTGAATTAAAATGACGACACCAAATAAAGGTTAGTGTCTCGTCGGTTGAAATCTCCTGTTTTTGCGTCGCGGTTTAAAAGAAGCGACAGCAAGAAATAAAATTAAAAAAATTGAGTAATCCCACGACACAATCGTAGCTAAGACCCATCGCAATCACGTCAGAACAAAACACCGCATCATAATCGGTCCATTCGTTTAGGAGCAACAATGCAACAGACAGACCCACAGACACGTAAAAATTAATACACTGCTCTCTTTGCATCGGGAATTTAACCCTTTCTCCGTAGGACTTTATATCAGTTGTCGTGCCCCCAGCACGAAGGGTAGTAAATCTAAAATAAATACCTACAACCAAAAAGGGATGTGGATACTTAAGAATCCTCTTACCCTAGACTTTTCCATACAAACGTAGTCTACGTTTTATTTTGAAATGACATGTCAGACTTCGGTAAAAATTTGTAATTTTAAAGAAATTGCAATTATCTAAGGTTATAATTGGTTTCCTACGGTAAAATTATGAACTGGAAAGAAAATATAAGGGTGTAGAAGTTTTCCATACTGATGGTCAAATATGATATGATGCACTATATTCTCTTTTAAGTTTATATTTTAACTGTGAAAACTAATTATATGCCTAAATATATGCAATTTCTTTGCAGTGACATAATTTCGCCCATATCTGACATGTCGTTTTAAAATAAAACGTAGACTACGTTTGTATGGGAAAGTCTGATTCTGTCCAGGGTAAGGGGACTCTTAAGTTATTTGCAATACAAGCATTTCTTTTTTGTCGGAAATATCCGACGCTCGCGGAATGGGCACGACAATGTTGGTCGGATAAATCCGACGTTCGCGGTGAAGAGAAGAGGTCGACCTAAAACACGATGGTCATATGATGATATTGTGACAGTGAATGAGAATAACTCTGGCGAACTATCATCGCCACCAATAGAGAAAAGCAAAATATACCCTTCCATTCAATAATCTTACATGCAGATCTGGGAGAAAAGACAAAACTTAGAATTTACCAACTGTTTCTCTTTCCGCGTAGATCGTAGAATCCCATCACTATTTTGATGGAAAAGAGGCCTTTGAGTCTTGTGGCCCTAGACTTTTTCTGCTTAGAGCCGCAAGGCTCAAAGTGCCTGCCCCGTTAGGAAAAAAAAGTGATAGTATGTATGTTTGTATGTAAAATAGAGAAGAGCGAGCCCTTTTCCGAACAATGGGGCATGTTTTTTTTTCGTGCGTGTAAGTAGCCAACACTGGTGTTAGATTTTTCAAGCTGCCTAAAAGCATCTGGCATAGCTTATCAACTGCCATATAATTATAACAGCTGGGACCAAATGCTTATACGTGCCTTCCGAAGCACGGAAGTACTAAGGCTAATAAAATAAATTAAATTAAATTTTATGGTAATGTTTGTGGCTGTGATAAAAAAATCTCATGATCTGAGAAGCTTATAATTTTTCAAAACTAAAAACCGACTTCACCCCCAAACTACACAACCGATTTTAATAAAATTACTATGGGACCACCTGGACATTTTGCCCATTCAAACAAAAAAATAATTTTCAACATCGGTCCAAGTGTCTTCGAGTAATCAGTGAATATACATTAAAAAAAAAGGAACGCGACGAATTGATAACCTCCTCTTTTTTTTTGAAGTCGGTTAAAAATGTGGTCTGGGTAGACAATGTATTTTTTTAGTCCGTCAATTCGATTATCCAAAAATAAAAGACCCATATTTTGCGTTTAGAATAGCAGTAATAAATGACAAAGACACAGCGCTTCGAAGTTTCGCTGTGGGGATGATTTACGTCATCTTTGGTTAAAAATCGTAACTGATTGTGACGTCACGCAAATTTTAAATGCGCCGTATATTCGTCATTATAAGCTTATTATAGAAAAGAAAAAATACGCGTACCATACTTTTCAATATTTATCTAATGAGCCAAAATAAATTTCGTAGCCTCTCAGCTCTTTCAATATTAATTAGTATCCCATAAACAAGTTTTTAAAAATTTAGTTTGGGGCTAGCTCAATCTATGTAATTGATATTATATATTTTTATTGTATTTTTTATTTGATTACATGCGATTAACAGATTTTTCCCCCAAAAAAAATCGTGAAAATAAGTACAGTTCACTCTTTCACACAAATCAGTTAAAATTTTGAAATTTGAACTTAATTGTAAAAATAAGACGAAACATATTTTAGGTAAAGAGGTTAAGCAAACATTTATAGTATTTTATAAATATTTTGGTTGTTTGAAGTAAAGAAAGGAATAAAAAATACTTCGTTAATTTTCTTTACATTTGTTTGAACCGTCTAAGCTTAACCCCTAAATAGTAACTTAATGAAGAAGTTAATCCTTTTCCCCTGAGCATTAGCAGTATCCTTTAATTAATCCGCCTATTGACACATAATTTCCTCATTTATTTATCAAAAAGAAAATATATCACACGATTAAGATAAGAAAGTGTCTAAATATAGGCCTGAATATAATAAAATCTCTTGAGTAATAAATACCATAAATCATGTTAATTAACATAATTATAGCAAAAAACAACTACGCTTTGTGATATTTCAATTAAAAAAACTTACCTAAAAATCCACCAACACACAACACTTTTTTAAAACACTCAACTTTTTTTTCCACAATCCACCAAAGAGTCGCACTAACCACAAAACTTTTACACTCAAACGTCAAATTCAAAACTCGAATTACGATTCCGAATTTCAATATTTCGAATGCAGTACCGCGTCGGAAACCGAGCGAGGGCAAACTGCGACTGTGCGTGCCGCGTGAAGACGCCCTCTAGCGGAATTTTCAGTAAACGGTAAAACTTGGAACACGTACCGGGGTTAGTACGAGACTACGAGTACACTCCAATTTGCCGTATATGCTCCTTGTTAGGAATATTTGTATAGCGAAATCGAGACCGTATCGAGTGCCGTGTAGTTTTGATAAAAATGGATCGGTTAGGTAAGACGAAATTTTTGAAGCAGAAAGTGATGCTTGAAGATGTTTGTACTGAAATGTAGGTTTTCAGTGAAATGGATGCTTTGTAATTCTCATGTTGATAGTTGAAATATTTACTGCACACTTTTGTGTGGAAATGCCGATATTTTTTGGCCATTTTATTGATTTCATTATACTATAATGATCTAGTTAGTATCACGTTCGATTTATTACGGGTTTGTCCCTTCCACGTTATTTACCTGAAAATAAAGATTATTTATTTATTTACAACCTATACAGAGAGTTCAGTTCGGGACAAAGCTCACCGCATACAAAATAAAATACAGGGTTACTTTTCAAACACCGGCGCCATTTCTAGAGCAAGTTCTGTCCTTGATACTGAAATACTTTCTATTAAAAAAAATAGATAACTATTTTTCGTATATAAAATCCTTGAACGAGCGCTGATGTGTATGAAAAGCCGATTTGTTTTAGTTTACCATTGTTGTTTGTTGTTTTTCGTGAGTGTTAGTGGCCAACACTGGTGTCAAATTTTTCAGGCTGCCTAAGGTATCTGACGTAGCTTAACAGCCGATGACAGCCGAGACCAACGGCTTATACGTGCGTTCCGAAGCACGGATGAGCTCGATAAATTTTTATGCCACTCGTGGTCACCCATTTAAGTGCGGACTACGCCCGGTGTCGCTTAACTTGTGAAAGCGCTAGCAATGCACACTCCCTCCGGGTCACCGAGCCCCTAAAACCTCGAGCTCGAGCGTTATTTTGATAATAGGCTATTTGACATTGTTTTTGGACAATATTTTAGATAAAATATTTTTTAGTAAAAAAATTGAACCGTCTTCAAATACATAAGGAACTCACTAAACAGTAAAAAATAATCAAACTAAGATTTTATATAATGAAACCTTTTTATCTATTTACAATATTATTTTAACTACTACCAACTGATCAGATTGAAGTGGGTGCCGAGCTTTATCTACTATAAGTAATCTTTATAATATAATATAATCTCATCATCATTATCCGAACGTATTCTCGGTTGCATCCTCAACGGTGACGCTTCAGGCCCCGGGTGCCACCTAGCCTAGGTGATTTGGCAAATGTTCTAACCAATGTAGAACAACAACAAAAGTCGTTGGCACCGTCGGAATCGAACCTGATTTATTTCTTTATTTCTCGCTTACATGCACTTATACTATAATATGGTTAGTAGGTAAATAAGTACATGAACCCTGGCAGGGTGTTGCGAACTTTAAGTATATAGTTGAGTTTATATAATAATAGTGATTTCAGAAATATTTCGTTTGGGATATGTCAGAAATTGTTAGTAGGTAACAAGTTAGTAATTGAATTGAATGTCAGCTGTTACATAAACTTATAAGTTAAGTATTAATTTCAGGGGAATTCTATTACATTTTAAATAAATTAAATTGGATGAGTTTTCTGATACATTAAAACATTTCAATTATCTCAATAATAGTAATGTCAAAAAATAATAATATAAATATGTAGTATAAATGTCAGTATAATAATTGATGAACGGCTTGAGAATTCTTTAAAACTAGTTTTGTAATTTGTCTCTAAGTATTCTTCAACCGAATAGTAACCTTTTGTCAATAACAAAGTTGCGCCCTCCGCGTGTAAGCTGAACGCTCTAACTACTACACCATAAACAAATAGCCTAAATGCCTACATCTCACGAACCCTATACTCATTCAAGAGATTGGTAAAGGTCGGGCGCAATGACGACGTCCGCGACCGCGCCTGTTGCTGCCGCCGACCTGACCCGGTCCCTTCTTTCATCATCAGCTTACTTAAATAACTTCTAAGTATACAATTAGTTGTTTGTACGATTCCATATTATTTAAAGAAATATCATCTAAATCCTAACCGTTGAGAAGTTGCCTCTTCCATCACACCAGCTCAGCAATAACGTTATACACAAATATCTGATAAAAGATATGTAATAAAAATATGTGAAAAAACATTGTAAGTGCCTTTGAAATCTGAGGGTTTCCCTCGATTTCTCCGGATTCCACCATCAGATCCACACTTAGTTGCAATGGGACCACCTCGGAAGTGCACTCTTTCAAATAAAAAAAGAATTTTGAAAATCGGTCCTTAATTGACGGAGAAATCGGCAAACATACATTTAAAAAAAATACAATCGAACATATAAATCCTTTTTCGAAGTCGGTTAATGAATAACAAATAACACTAACAAGAAACCGTTTTCCGAAAATAGAAAGTAAATTGATTATTAAATGAGGCAGCAATTATCATTTTAAATATAAGAGTGGGAGCTTGGTGGGCACATCACGCTATCTCTTTCGTAAGCGTGACACCTAATGACAGTGACGTCACGCGAGTGTATGTGCATCCTTTTTCTGTTATTTGATATTTTTCCCCTTCCACCGGATTTGAAAGGCTTATAACTTGCTTATTTTTGAGCGAAATAAAATTATTATTTATGTTTTCGGTTTCGTATCATGTTACTTTTTGATATGAATCAAAAGAAAAATCGAGTCAAATACCGAATTGTGTTTATGGAAAGCAGTTCAAGCTGTAAGCAGTAAGTTTTTTTTTCTCCCAGACTAGCTATAGGTTGATCTGATAAAAAAAAATTATTGAGCAAAAAAAATGGCACAGACTAAGGAGCCTTACATAATAATTTGTAATCTTTAAAATATTAGCACAATATTTTTAACCCCCTTTAAAAAGAGGAGTGTTATAAGTTTGATGCTAATGTCTATCAATCGGTCTGTCTGTCTCTGTCTCTGTGGCAGCGTAGCGCTCGAACGGATCGACTGATTTAGATGCGTTTTTTTTAAGTGCAAGCAAATTCTCTTGTATTGGTTCTTAGCTATGTT
Source organism: Acrobasis suavella (assembly GCA_943193695.1). Lineage (NCBI taxonomy): Eukaryota > Metazoa > Arthropoda > Insecta > Lepidoptera > Pyralidae > Acrobasis > Acrobasis suavella. Next base: position 10,679,437 of record OW971950.1, read on the forward strand.
TAAAGAAAATCGGTTGGGCCATTCAAAAGTATTGGGGATTAACGCTTGAAACTCAGGACTTTCTCTAGTTGATCATAGAGGGCGCTACGGATATCCATCTAGTGATGAGTAGCGGAACTATCGATAAGACTTCTTCACTAAATGGTGTTCTTGACAATCAGGAGTTTTTTTCAGTTTGCTAACAAATAAACTTATTGTATGGTAAAGTACACATAAATGAAAATAAGAAGGAAGCTAGAAAACTTTTTTGTACACGTCAGAATCCACGATGGTACCGGTTAGCAATAAACGAGGAAATTGCCGTCGGAATAGGACGTTAAGGACATTATTTTAATTCGTCCCCCTTCGCGGGCCTAATTCGTCGTCTTGCGCAAGCCGGCGCGGAAAATTCGGAAAAAACTTATATTTTGGTGGCTCGTTTGGCGTTGGTACTTATCAACAGGGCGAGTTACCTTTTTGTACCTTTACTCAACATCTGTGAGTGAAGAGCGTGTGGCGCGTTCTTATCAAATTTTTCCGGGCCGTAATTAGTAGCAAAAAGAATATGATTACTAACGTAACAGATACCCAACGCCATAGAAACTTGGAGGCAAAACTGGAGTTGCCGGCAGGCATACAGAGATGGCAGCACACACGACTAACAAAAAAAGTGACAAAGAAAGTGTTGAATATGCTTTAAAATATTTGTTGAATTTTATATAAGTCATATTAAATTAATTTGAGTACTACTTTATTTGTATAATAACAATATAAGATTTAAATCTTTTAGTAATTACCAATAGCACCATCTAGTGAAAAGAAAAAGTAATAATTATGTTTGAAAGGCGGCGGGTAGGCATAATAATGGTGACCATTGGACATACATGCAATTGACTGATTGCCTCTGTGGTCCAGTGGTCAAGGCGTTTGCCTTGTGACAGTCATGGGTTTGAATCCCACTGGGAAGCATACTTTGTGAAAAGTTGTTTTCAGTCTGGTTAGGATATTGCAGGCCTGAATCTTCTAATTATCCGAAAAGAAAGATGATTCCGTGTTTCGGAAGACACATACAAACTGTGGGTCCCGAACGCCATCTAGATTTTGTATGGAAGGATGAATTTTATTTACCGGTTTTTATTACCTTTTTTTATAAAGTAGTTCAGTATGAAGGACTGAACTGGCTTCAGAAATTTGACTGGTTGGCAAAAAGTCATAATGGTGGGTATACGAAATGGTACGTAAGTATCATACTCTTTTTTAGGGTCCCGTAGTAAACAAGGAACCCTTATAGTTTCGCCATGTCTGTCTGTCTGTCTGTCCGTCCGCGGTTTTACTCAGCGACTATAAGTTCTAGAAAGCTGTGATTTGGCATGAGTATGTACGAGTATGTCAAATATGCAGAGAGTGGTAAAATAAAAAGATTTTTTTAGGTTAGCTCCCATACAAGTAAAGTACAAATAATTTTTTTGTTTCTCGACTAACCAATCATGTGGGATATCGTTGAATAGGTCTTTCAAAAATATATTGATATAGGCGATCGACCTATAAAATGTACTCTCAAAATGAAAATTTCACACAAATTTAATAGAAAATTAGTTTTTTGACGTTTTTCGTGGCATGAACTCAAAGTGGGCACTTAATGTAACTACAGAACCCTACACTGCGCGTGGCCCGACACGCACTTGACCGGTTAGTACTTAAATATATTTTGTGGGGTGACTTAGTTCATCATTTTAAACAACTTTTCCTAAATACATAACGAAAAACGATCGAATAAAATCATTTCTTATATCAACGATATCACATGAATACTTCGATTTGTAAGAGGACCTAAAAAAAAATATTTTCCATAGAAACGTATTACGTGACTACTTTGATTTTTATAAGAATCTATATTTTTTTTCATTTCAGTGAACATTTATTAGGTAAAGTTATTCAAAATATTCCGAAGCACGGAGGAGCTCGGTGGCCCGGCGGGAGCACGCTTTACTAGCGCTTTCACAAGTTAAGCGACACCGGGCGTGGTCCGCACTTGGATAGGTGGCCACAAGTGGCACAAAAATTTCTCGAGCTCCTCCGTGCTTCGGAAGGCACGTATAAGCTGTTGGTCCCGGCTGTCATTATTGTATGGCAGTCGTCAAGCTATGTCAGATGCCTTTAGGCAGCCTGAAAAATCTGACACCAGTGTTGGCCACTTACACAATCGAAAAAAAAAAAAATTCAAAATGATGGACTGAAACACCCTAAAAAATTTTTGTACCTAATTAAAAAGGACATTGTATATTCACTTCAATCACACTTAATGGTGTGGGTATAACATAAATGACAGATGTCAATTAGAGTGATATAAATTGCACGCCTCATGAGCGGAACGGTGAGGTAGTGCATTACTCTCAACATGTCAGAGTCAAACATTTTTCTGGAATTATACTGTCTCTATTATATTCATATTGTACTAATATAATAATATAAGTACACAGATATGAAGAGCATCCGTTTCATAAATGTTTATACTATTAGAAATAAAATGTTTAAAAAAATGTTCCTGGACGTCCGGATGTCTGTGTGTACGAATGTGCCACGATTACGCTCGAAATACGTAATGTAGTTGTACCATTTTTTAAATAGCTTCATCACGTCACGGATTCGTTTTTTCTTGAAAATACTAATTCGATTTCGTTTAATTATAATTAATATAATACTCAAAAAAAAATAGCAGGCATCTCGTAAAACATTACAGAATGATCGTTCGGAAATTTTAAAAGAGAGATCGGAGATATTTGATACAATTTTTTTTATTTTTTGGTTCTTTTTTCTTTTTCGTGATAGTATTTGAGAGAAATAATGCGTAAATCAATTAAGTGATACTTTGACGACTTATGTTCATAAGTATTAAAACTAAAAGTCAAAAATGCCAGTCACAAGTTTTGATTTCTGAACAAGCAAGTCAACCGTGCTTGTCAGGAATGAATTATTATGGGTTATAACTCTATGTGTTATAATTCTGGGTAAAAAATTCTATGGGATAATACCTTAAAAAAATTTTTTTGCTTTTTGATCATTGCTGATACTTGACATTTGATATTGTCAAATATTTGTAGTTGCAGTCACCATTGTCAAATATTTATAGGTGCGTTCAGAAAATTAATTTGTTTTTACCTTTTTTGGGGCGTCGTACAAAAAATGAAAACATGGAACCCTTATATAATCACTCGTGCGTCTGTTTGTCCGTCTGTCACAACAAATTTGCTCCGAATCTACTGGACAAAATCAGGTGAAATTTGGTAGGATAGTGAATTCCTATGACCCAAATACACATGTGCAAAGTAAATAAATATTTCTTTAAAATAAGGGTCATTTTCGACGGAAAAATTAAGAAATTAAAAAACGTTTTGCAAACCTTTATGTGATGTATATTAAATGAAAGGGCTCGTTATGAGGAGCTCAAATATATTTTTGTTACTTTTGTAAAATAAATCGTTTTGATTTTTTCATGAAAGAAGACGAAAATTGGCCATCTCCCACACTGATCTCCAAAACTTCTCAGCCTAAAATTAAAAAAAATACGCAATTTGCTTCATTGCTTGTAGATTACAGGAAAAACAATATAAGAATTCTATCAGTTGAAAATAAAGTGGTAAACTCAGTATTATACGTTCACTGATGGAAAATCTCTGGTATTGTATGGAACCCTCCCCACGCGACTTCAACTCGCACTTGGCTGGTTTTATTTTTAATGAGCACTATGCGGCGTGCCTTTTTGGCTTATCAAAACTCATTTTATCTTTAACGGCGAGCAGAATATTCTAGAAGTTGCACAAATGCTATGACGAGGATTCAGTGGGAACAGACAGTGCTAACACGTCGTGTCGAATCATATTATGATTGGAAATCCTTCGTCTCAAAATGAAGAAAGAATAGAAACTCATTTGCTTACGTTGTTTGCATTTGTTTGTTTTTATAGTGTAAAAGATTTTTATCTGATAATTTGTAAGACTTTGATATTAGTAAGTAGTGTATTATATTATGGTAGATTGATAGATTCATTATAAGTGGTATATTTTTCTAGTATTATGATAGATAGCCTTTCTGAAAATTTGCACGCCTGTGATGGATGAACTTAATGTGAATATCTTGTAATTTATCTTTATCTTCATGTTTTAATTTCTATAAGTAAGGATGTAAATGGACACTCATCATTATCAGAGAAACTAGTTGAAAAACGTCTGGGAATGTACGGACAGTACGAACACGTGCAGAAACGTCCAGAAGACCATATAGTTAAGCTTGCCCCTTTACCAACGATGAAGCGAGGACCGCGAAGACCACCTTCCACCTGGATGACGACGGTCAAACATGACCTGAAACAAGCACAGTTAGACGCCACCACAGATCAAGACCGTGCAAGAAAGGCCAACCCTAAGTAAATTAGCTAGGGTCTATAGAGAGAAGAGATCCAAAGAAAGAGACTCATCATTAGTCTATACGCTAGCCCTTTTCCAATGATACTTACAATTACCTATGGCGTACACAATCTTGAAGAGAATAAGTACATTTTTAACCATTTTTTAACCTCCGATCGACCAAATCCGGCTGAAAGAACAATGGAATTCAACTGTCTGTGATTTAGGTACGTGTTTGACGGGTCAAATGTAAGAAACTATCAATTTTCATTCTGGTCTCAAAATTGAGTAGGACATTTAAAAAAAAAAATACAATTTTCCTCATTGACTTTGCACCGCGCAGATCCGCTGTCACTTCATTATGCAAATCTACGCAATTCAATGACATTTGTTCAGCACTGGACTTCCAGCGACTGAAATACAGATAAAATTGAAATTCACGTACTTTCCTGAACCTTTTGGTTATGTTGGTGGTCGTTCTTTAAAATTATATATATATATATATATATATATATATATATATATACGGACACCATATTTTTTATAATTCTTTCTGTATTTCCCTCTTTTGTATGTCTGTTCTCAGAAATTCTCTCAAGCTTGGAGTCTAGCTGATGCGGATGTGATTTCAGTTAAGGTAACCAATATGAGGAGATATTTTATAGTATATCGCGATATAAGTGACTTATGTGATTATAACACAAGAGGTGGAATTTTAGCCCAAGTCGAAGGCGAGGGCGTAATAGAGCCGAGTGTGTTTAACCAGTATATGAACATAAATCAAACGACGTTTTTCAACACACTTGCTAGGAAAAATACGCTGGGGTCCCCCAATCTGCCTTGCCTCTCTTCTTGGTGTGGGTCACAAAACAGTAGCTTCTTCTCTTTTCTTTAAAGTATTTAATTTGCAAATTGATATTACAACACAGCTTTCACAGCACGTGCCCGTGTCGGCGACAAAACAGGAAGTTGAATTTAAGTGTCATATTGACATTGGCATTTCCTTTTTTTTGTTTTAGAGGTGGCATAAACAATCTATTTGGTAATAACAAATATTGTAATATAACAAGTATTGGCTGATAGTCTGTTTGTTTAATAACCACTATCACAAAAATAGTAAAGAAACAAACAATTATATCACATCTACTTCTTTCCCCGATCTGAGAACTTAAGAGGAATGTCGCCTTTCAGCTCAGAATTGATTTTCAGCAAGCCGGGGTAGTTTGTTGTTAAAAGTATTATTGAATACGACTGAGATCTAGACTTTGGATCTTTACGAGGAGATTAAGTCTTTTGTATGAACTACGAGTTCTAAATTGGTAAATTTTATTGATGCGAAAAATGAATATCATCATGATACATTCCAACATACAACCTTCCATATTCCACTACTTACAGGACTGTTGTTTCAATCGATCAGAAATGCCGGAACAGTCTATAAAATGTCCTTATGTATTAAGTACACATATTTTAAGACCTAGGTTGAACGCAACTTTCGGCGTAAAAAGGTAATAAAAGAAGTGTAAAATCTCCAAAACAAGGTCACACCGACACGGCTTTTTTATCGAAGACTATATAAAACTTTACTTGTAATCGATTAATGCAGTCGTTTTTGCATAAAACCCCTTTTCCCAAAGGACATTACGTATTTTAAGACATCTACAGAAAGAGTTTGCGATTAATGGATGTTAGGTATATTTGTTTTTGCTATACAATATTTAGTATGGTATCCTATAACACAAGTCTTGAACTTAATATATAGAAGCGGAGTATTGTTTGTTTGTTTGTTTGTTTAAACTCTTTATTGCACATTCAAAAAATAAAAAATTACAAAACATACAAATTAAAAATAAAATGTACAACGGCGGGCTTATCCCTTTGAGGAATTTCTTCCAGCCAACCAAGCATCCGAAAGAACAAGAAGAAAGCATCTGGGTAGTAGTGCAACTAAAATCTGACACTTATAAATACCTAATACCTATTATAAACTAATATATATAATACCAATATTATCTAAAATACATCATACATATACATACATAAATAAATATAAATTGCTCAATGTTCTGAAGAATCGAAGTAAAATTTCCTAACTCGAGATTTAAAAGAATCTGAAGAGAGTGCCATCTTTATATCCAACGGCAGTGAATTCCACAGTTGTGCCGCATGCACAGTAAACGACTTAGAGAATGATCGTGTCGTATGAGGGGGTATGAATAAAATAGGATTGTTACTCGCACGCAAACGATTATCAATTTGGCGAAAAGAGAACCTATCATGGAGATATTTCGGGAAGGAAGATTTATAAAGCACGTTGTATAGCAGTGAAAGGGTGTGTACGTTGCGGCGATGCCTGATAGGGAGCCAGTGAAGCTGACGACGGAACTCTGAGATATGGTCAAACTTGCGAAGACCAAATATAAAGCGAATAGCTTGATTTTGTAGGCGTTCTAATATGTCTAATTGCTTCTCAGTAACATCTAGAAAAGCCACATCGGCATAGTCGAGAATAGGAATGAGGAGAGACTGCGCAAGAAGAATCTTAGTTTCGGTAGGTAAAAAGTTCTGTGACCTACGAAGCGAATGCAAGGAAGCATACATCTTACGGCCAATTTCACTAATATGAGGTATCCAAGATAAGGTCTGGTCCATGATGATCCCCAAGTTAGTGACTGAAGAGGAGAAAGGAATAATGCTGTTTTCAAACACTACATTAGGCACCACCATGTCGTTGACCTTAGCCATGAAGTATGGGCTTCCAATTATGATGGCCTGTGATTTGGCAGCATTAACCAGTAAACCAAAATCATGTGACCATTTGGCGATCTTAACCAGATCAGAGTTGATTGTATCAATAGCGACATTTAAGTTATCGAAAGAGGAGGCTGAATAAATCTGCATATCGTCAGCATACAGGTGGAAATTTAAAGAAAGTGAGGACGTAATACCGTCAATAAAAATAGAAAAGAGTAAGGGAGAAAGTACTCCACCTTGAGGAACACCGGCAATGAGCTCCCCCCAGTCTGAACGACTGTCGTTGAGTTTGACCAACTGTCGGCGTCCCGTCAGGTAAGAGCGAAACCAAGCAAGAGAGTTTGAAGAAAAATTCAAAGAACGCATAATTTCGATTAAAATGTCAAAATCTACAGTATTGAAAGCACTAGTGAAATCTAAAAGAACAAGTACGGTGAGCTCTTTACCATCAATATTTTTACGAATATCATCTGTGATTTTGACGAGCGCAGAAGTTGTACTATGGCCACTTTTAAAACCTGATTGGAAAGGACTCAATAGGCTATAACGTGAAATGTGACTCGTCACTTGCTGATTAACGTGAAGTTCTATAATTTTAGATAACAGCGGAAGAATGGAAATGGGACGTAGATGGGAAGGACAAGATGGGTTGGGTTTTTTAGGGAGTGGAATTATATGACCATATTTCCATAAGCTTGGGAACACACCAGAGGAGAGGGAACTGTTTATAATATCGGCAATGATGGGGGCAATATACGCAGCTAAAGGTTTAATCATATCTAAAGAAATATCGTCATTGCCAATAGCTTTAGATTTGATAGATTTAATGTATCGAATTACGTCATCGCTAGAAACTTCACTAAAGCAGAACTGCGGAGAATCACGAGTAGGTTGAGCAGCCAGGCGGGCTAAGGTGGCCCCTTTCATCCCAGGAGAAAAACAAGTAGGAGAATCACAAAAATATCTGTTTAACTCATTAACATCCATTGGAATATCGTTCTGGGATCTTTGTTTGCCCAGCCCCAATCCTTTCAAGAACTTCCAAAGTTTATGCGGGGGGCAGCTCTCCACATTAGCTCTTATGTATTTGCGCTTGGCTTCGCGACATGATTTGTTACATTGGTTGCGTAATATAATGTAGGCGGTTCGATTCTCGTCTAAAGGGGCACTGACGCATTCTTAATTTTGCTCTGTCCCTCCTTGCCATAAGAACTTTAATATCGGGGGAGAGCCATGGAGCTGGCTGATGTTTGATCCGTACGGAGTGTAGTGGCGCATGTTTGTTAAAAAGACCTAAAATAATATCATTAAAATTACTAACTTTTGCGTCAACATCCGAAGCAGTCAAGACAGTACTCCAGTCGGTAGCAGATAAATCAGCTTTGAAGCGCTCTTCATCTATGGCCTCAAAGTTACGAGTCAACAACAATCTATGTTGGCGCTTAAGAGAGCGCAATTTAAAAGAGCCGTAAATAAGGTCATGAGCTGAATACCCTACTGCGTTAAATTGACCGTGTGTAGCAACCAAATTTGGAGAGGAAGTGATAATTAAATCAAGAAGAGAAGGAGGACCATTGTGAGGGAAGTGTGTAGCACTGAGAGGAAGGATATGAAGATCCAGAGAACGAATGAGAGAACGAAGAGAAAAAGATCGAGTGTCATTTTTAATGAGACAGGTGTTGAAATCCCCCATAATTATAAGATGTTCAAATTGACTACGGAACTCTGCTAAAAGCGTTTCAAACGAATTAAAGTAGTTGATATGAAGAGAAGGGCAATAGTAAACACCTAGAAGAATTTTGGAATGGTTTAGTGAAATATTAAGAAAGAGATGTTCGGGGACTTGATATTGAGAAGAAGACTGTGACAAAATCTGACAAGGAATGTCACTGCGCAAGTAAATTGCCACTCCCCCGCACCTCACCATTTTCGTAACGCCATTGCAGTTAGTCAAGTAAGTCCTGTCATTACGTATTAGTCTATATCCCGGGAGGGGGTACAAGGTAGAAGGGAGAGACGGTTTTAAGAAACTTTCCGAGATAAGAATAGCATGAATACGTGAGTTACAAAAGTTAGTCAATAATTCATTGTAGTGATCTGGAATGCTTTGTGCGTTGATGTGGACTACATTGAAATTTTTCGCCAAGGAAGAGAAGGTCACATTTAAGTTGTCTGTTAAAGATGGAAGATCATCACTCTCTGCACTAAAGAGACTATCTGAAGAAGAAGATAAGGAAAAATACTCATCATCACTATTATATCGAAGAAAATCAGACATTGAGCATATATAATATATAATAAAATATAAAAACTAAACTAATCTTATCTGATTAATACACTAAATAATTCGCCGTTCCCTTTACTTCTAGTAATTCAGATACTTGCCAGACCAAAAAGTAACACCAACATCTAAGTACTAATTAAAATGCAGCATGAGCTGGATTGCACAAAATATGAAAATCGCTGGTTATTCAAATACACTCACAATGATAGATTTTGTATAAAAAACGCTCAGAGAGAAATTACTCGCAAGTCAATTAAAATATGCGAATTTATAAGCCGGACATTGAACGGCTTATTAATATTTACAGAACCTAATTAGGTGGGTATTTAATTCGTTTCATAGTTTCATAGCATAGTTTAATAGCCCAAATTCTCACGCAACGCCATTGTTGCCTACTTCCACTACAGACGAAACTATACATCCGTGCACGCGTTAATGTGTGTGTGTTCGCCCCCTAGCGAACAAGGCCAGTACGAGGAAGAGGTGCGGGGATGGGAAACGGGGACGCATATTACGCGCATGTAATACTTATATTAATTATGTGCTTTGGGGCTAACTCTGTTTTATTTATTCCTATATCATCAACATCATCGTCAGCTCTCAACGACCCACTGCTGGGCATAAGCCTCCTTTTGTCTGCGCCATTGAACTCTATCCCTAGCCTTAGCTATCCAGTTTTTTCAGCAATATGTTTGATATTATCGACCCACCTAGCTGCCGGACGCCCAACATTCCGTTTTCCATTTCTAGGGTACCACTCGATGATAGCCTTTCTCCACATTCCAACGTTCCTTCTAGCCAGGTGTCCTGCCCAGTTCCATTTTAGGTTCGCAACTCTAGAGAGCTCATCGTGAACTTTCGTTCGACGCCGAATCTCCACATTGCGAACCTGATCTTGCATTTCGATACCGAGCATGTCTCGCTCCATGGCCCTTTGCGCAACTGCGATCTTATGCATGGTTCCCTTTGTCAGAGTCCATGTGTCGGCACCATAAATTAATATATAGCCAGAACACACTATATAATTATATCTATTTAGTGGTGCAAATAATAACATCTAAGAAAATATACAGGGGGGTTACTCCATAAAATAATACGTCGTACGATAGTGACTGCCTATTTCTATGCAAACTAAATTAGACCTTATTATCATACGTTGGTGCTCAATGTTGCTTGATATTGAAACACGGATACGCAGTAATGTCCGTCTTGCGTGCCGCTTTTGGAGTAAGCCCCCAGAAACTATTTTAAGGTCGAATTCTGTCCATGATACTGAACAACTTTTCCCAAGAAACATATATTGAAACATGAAAAATATTTTTTTGCTTTCATGTCCATACGAACTTGGATCGGCTGATTGATTAACTTGTATGAGCTAACACCCGTAATAAATCTAACCACTGCTATAACTAGATCACTATAGTATAATGAAATTAAAATATCAACCAAAAAAATCTTTTTTTAAATAAACCTAACCTAACCTTTTTTTAAATAAGGTGCTCTTCCACGGCTGGGCAAAGGTCTCTCCCATTTTTTTCAGCTTGTCTCTGTCCAGAGCTGTTTCAGACCAACTACGCTAAAAAGCGTTGCGTCGAGGTCGTCACGCCAACGCTATTCTAGACCTCTACCTGCCTCTATCTGCCTCTACCTGCCTCTACCTGCCTCTACCTACCTCTACCTACCTCTACCTACCTCTACCTGCCTCTACCTACCTCTACCTACCTCTACCTACCTCTACCTGCCTCTACTTGCCTCTACCTGCCCCTCCCTCACCGACAGTCCTAGTCCTCAGGCAACGCCAGGTAAGTTCAGGTAGGTAGGTTTTCTCAGTTTATCCCTATGGTTGACTGTGAGAAAATGCTCTTAGCATTTAGTCCGCCATTTGTTAAAAGTATATTTTTGTACTTTGGAACAATAAAGTTTAATAAAATAAATAAAATAACGCCGTGGTAATTCTCAGAGCTCCTCCATGCTTCGGAAGGCACGTATAAGCCGTTGGTCCTGGCTGCCATCATTGTACGGCAATCATCAAGCTATGTCAGATGCCTTGAGGCAGCCGGAAAAATCTGACACCTGTTTACATTTATACACACGAAAAATAAACCAACAAACAAACATGGTAACCAAAGTGTGTTACTAGATCATCTCTCCGATGTCCTTCTGCAGATATCTACAACCGCAATGCCTGTAGTGTTTTTGAACAAGGCGTTTGGAACTATACAACGGCAAGGGACATCCTGAAGTCACAAAAAGAAAAACCCTGAAATAAAATCTGTAGCTCCATTCAAAATGAAATACCTATCATGCCAAGATGCATGGAGTTGCAGATTTTTTTTTGCTCTTTGTGGGATGGTCTCATAGTAAAAGTTGTTCACATTGATTAGTATGTTAACTCCCTTTTGACGACCTTAGTGGCGTAGGGGACACCATGCTAGTCCGCCACCCCAATTAGAAAATGGCCTATTTAAAATTGTCCCAGGTCTTGGACGTTTATCTATATATGTATTTGTATCATTGAGTAATTCTAATATTAAATATTCCATAACACAAGTCCTGAACTTACTTTGGGGCTAGCTCAATCAGTGTAATTTGTCCTTATATATTTATTATTTGTTACACATCGTATATATCTGTCTTTTCGTTTCATCGATCTTATGTGTAGGTGTGAAAATAATACAAGAATTTGTCGTATCATCGCTATTTATGTGTAGGTGTCAATATAATAAAAGAAGTTGTTGACGTTATCACAGCAGCAAAACATGAGCGGAGCATTTATTACTGTTATGTCATCGCCAGCACTGATTTTACCGATTTACCGATACCTCGCGGCGACATAGGGCGATTGCGGTGTCATCACGGGAATAATCGGGAATTTATCGGCGCTATCCAATGGGTCGAGTCGAGATTGCGATAAGTGAGCACTGTCGACAAATTCCCTGACCAAACTAGAGGCTCTGTGAGCTGAAGACCTCGAGAGTCACCTAACCCCAACCCGTTAAAGTTTATCGGATAAAAAAGAGGATTACGACAGTTTTCGGAATAACTGATATATGTTTTCTTTTAAAGTATTGAAGCCCCATATTACCGCCATTTTGAAAATTTTCAAGAAACCTAAACACCAAATTGTTTCTGTATAATTATCAAACCTACTAACAAAATTACACGAGAATGTTTGTAGAAATGCGACCTACTGGCGAGAAATGCGACCTATAGGCGAGAACAGCCGGAGAATTGGAATTCGGACACACGAAAAAGTTTTTACCGAAGATGAAATGGAGACGCTTCGCTCGCTCGGTCAATTATTCTGATTCATAAAATCGTCGAATTATCAAAAGAATTAGCCATCATACTATACCATTAGCAATGATACTATATCCCCTCTTCTTCTTTCTTATACAGTAAGTTAATAGTTAACAGTGTTGTCAGATATTTTCCCACAGCTAGTAACAGTCTTTTAGATACTAGACAGTTTTTTACGGACTACTAAACTAGCATAGATAAAGGAGGATTTTTTGCTCTTTGTGTGCTAGTGTGCAGGTTTGACCGAAAGTGAGTAGTAGCCAATAAAAATATTGTACACTATATTCCTTAATTGGAATATTCAAGGGAATAAATGACTATTCTATTCTTGGATCCATAACAAAAAGTAGCATAAACGTTTCTCGAGCTCCTTCGTGTTTCGGAAGACACGTATGTATAAGCCGTTAGTCCTTGCTGTCATCATTGTATGAAAATCATCAAGCTATGTCAGATACCTGAAAAAACTGACACCAATGTAAGCTACTTACACATTTACACTTATGCACAAAACAGAAGTTGTACTTAATTATATCGAAATAATTTAATTTTTAACAAAAAAGACAACTGGCGTCATTTTTTTTCATATCTCCATAGTTCTTCATTATATCTTCACCAAATTAATATGGGACCCACTTGGTAGTATAAGCCTTCAAATAAAAAAGAATCATTAAAATCGGTCCATGATTGACGAAGATATCGTATAACATACATACAAAAAAAGAAAACATACAATCGTATTGATGACCTCCTCCTATTTTGACGTCGGTTAAAAAGTAACCGTAATATCTGAAGGGCCACTAATAATATCATCCGCAATACCGATAATTATAAATTACCAACACAGATTATTCCCCTGCGTCACGCCGCTCACGCGGCGTCATCACTCCAATAATCGGTAATTTATCGGATCGGCACTCGGTAATTTACCGGCGACACTATCCAATGGGTCGAGTGCGCGATAAGTAAGAACCGTCGGAAAAACGCCTCCGTAAATTATTCCGCTTCATAAAACCCATGCAGTGTGTTATCGAATTCCAAATACGTGGGATGAGCATATAGGTAACTCCTAAGGGTTTGAAGATATGAATCCTATCCTTAGCTTCAACTACGTTTTAATCAAATAACGTGAGAACATAGTAAAGTCTGTTCGCCGAGAGTTGATAAAATAATATTATAATTCGTCTCAGAATAGCGATTGTCGCTTTGTCATCGCAAACTGTATGGCAGCCATCGCTTGTCTCCCGCTTTCGCGGTTTGCGTGGTACGAGGCACACAGTTCATGTCAACCACGGCCGGAAAGAGCGATTGGACGCGGCGGCCATATTTTATGTTGACATTCCGTTCTAGAATGCGCTTCGAATAAGTCATTTTCGTGTTGTTATCTGTTTTATACGGTAAATAATTTTCAAAATAAAATTGTTTAATTTTTTAAATAATAAGCGGGCCGCAATTTGTGATGAGTTAAGAAGCCCTAAATTTAGTTTTTGATATTTTATATCATGTTCTTACATTTTTATCTGACTATGGATGTCAAAGCCAAAATGAGGGTTATGCGTTTCGCCGTTATGTATTTATGTACCTATATACCTAGGTACGTGTGTATGTATTTTGATATCCATGGCACCTTATCAAATGAGGTATCGTTGGAAGCGTCTTGGTTGTACGCTGGGTAAGGCTATGTGACGTAACAATAAATTCAAAATGGCGCCCTCTACACTACAGGCCAAAAAGTAAGTAAATAAAAATAAAATAAATTTAATCATACCGTATGGGCTATCAAATCGAAGGGCTTAAAAAGCACATTTCCAAAATTGGATATATTTCCAGTTATTGGACAGAGCACAAAAAAACCTTAATAAATACATAAGGTTGCACTGCAGCTGATAGTTTTGAAAGCAACCTTAATAAATAAAGTTTAATTGTGTTATGTTCAATGACTGTTAGCGTCCATTAACTGGACGTTTACCCTATATACATTATTAGCTGTTGTTCTCTGTGCTTGCATTACTTGATAAACGTACTTTTCAGAAAGATTTTGGCCACTGTAGGATTTTAGGTTTTGAACTATATTTTGTTCGAATTCATTAATACAATGTGATTTTTGTCCTCTTGGATTGGCTTTTAAGATTTACATGGCAAGGTTAGCAACTGTTAGGCGGTGAACCCACTGCACAACGCTCGGTTCAACATACTGACGCTTCCGCGCGTTGACACGTTTTCAGTGTGTTGGACTAGGCGTGTTTTCTATACAAATTGAGATACTTGCATACATACATATACGCTCCGCGGCGATGCGCGGCGCAGTGGGATCACCGCCTTACATTTTACGTTTTTCGTTTTCTCCCATAACAACATGCAAGATTTTTCACTTTTATTACAAACTAGCTGTTGCCCGCTACGTCATAGTGGACTTTAGTTTATGAGCACCGTCATTTTGGTGTTTTCAATAAAACCGGCCAAGTGCATATCGGACCACTCGCAGTGAAGGGTTTCGTACTTGCGATTGCCGATTTTGAATTAAAATTGAAGAGTTAAAAATAATTTATTAATTTCATTATTTCATTTAAGTAGTTTGGTGCTCACATAAAAGACAGTACATAGGTGTTAGATTTAAGTAATTTCATATTAATTAAGAATAGGTATTTAGTTGTTGATTGTCTACAATACTTGCATAGGTGTATGTATGTATGGTCACAGCCTATGGATACCGCCGGTCAGCGGAATTAAATTATTATTCAAGCACTTCAGAAATGGTTCCGTGGTTAGTGTCTTGTAATTAATGATAATAATTTTAGTTTGCCCACACAGTAAACTTAACTGTTTTATACTCTGCTGTTATCTATTATTATACAAGTTTTATTTGTTTTCCATGCTGGTCTGGGAGAAAGGAAAATATTTAGAATGCACAAGCTGCTTCTCTTCCCACTCGGATTGTAAAAAGGTCGAGAGAATGGCCGAGATTTGAATTAAAGTCGATGTCAAAGGCAGAGTTCGGGCGGGTTAGGTTAACCTAACTGAAATAATCTTTTATTAACCCAATTGGAAATGAATTAAATTATATTTTGGTTAACCGAAATAGCCTATAATTGCGGTTAACTTTCACTGAATCGAAATATTGATTTCTGCATGATACTACACGTTTTTCATTCCTCGTCACTCGGTCACGATAGCAAAATCCATCAGCAATCCCATCCCTGCAAAAGCGCTTGCATGACTCAACCAAACAGCTGTGCATTACTGAAAACCTACGTAGTCTGTTCAGATAACGGTTACTATTAACCTTATTGTGTGGGTTAACCGAATCAAACGATTAACCGAAAAAGGGTTAACCGGTATATCCGATAACCGGGTTACCGTTATGAATGGGTTTTACGAACACTGGGCAAAGTTACCTAAATTAATATGCAATGGAATTCTATTAAAAGAATCCGCTGAACTGAAAAACTTCGCCAACTTGTGCGAATTCATTTTATTTGATTATTTAAAACTCAGCTCTTTTAGTTCCGAGTCTCAAGTTTCCGAAGTTTATAGAATTTCAAAATAACCTTTCCAGTCCTTTGAAGTTTCTTTACTTCTATCAGGTTATTGGAAGCATAGAAAAGTTTATCTAGGTAAGTAAAGGTGAGTACGCTTTTGATATGAAATAAGTAGAAGACGATTCGAAACGAAAGCCTTCTGCAAATGTATAGTACGCACTCGTCCATAAAAAAAGCGAAAATGTTTTTTCACACTAAATATTATCTAATCTCAGTGATTTTTTTTTACCCTAACAAAAAGAGGGGTGTTATAAGTTTGATGCTAATGTCTGTCTGTGGCATTGTAGCGCTCGAACAGGTGAAACGATTTCGATGCGGTTTTTTTACGTGAAAGCAAGTGTTTGAGGAAAATCGTTTCAGTCGCTCGTAAGTTATTGGAGGTTACAGTTTGATAGGCAGGGCTTTTTCTTAAAAATAATAGATGGCGCTATAATAGCGGAACTAGTTAGTAGTTCCGCTATTCATGACTAGATAGCGTTCTTGACATTTTCGGTCGGGGGTTTTTTTATTTGAGATTTCAAATAAACTGGTTTAATAAGTCATTGACACAATAAAGACTGGGTTAATAAATTTTCTCGTCTAAGAATTTTATCACTCCATCTTTTCCTGTGGAAGTCGTAAGAGGCGACTAAGCACAAACATCTTATGCTACGACTGCATCCCAAGGAGGGTTGACGTCGGGCTGCGGTCGTAGTAGTTTATTACTCGACTGCGCCAGAAGGAGGGTAATGTTTTTCGAGATTATGTTTGTATGTAATGTATGTATGTATGATTGTATAGTTGTATGTATGTATGGTTGTATGGTTGTATGTAGTATGTATAATTGTTTGGTACGCTCTGCAGCCTGAACGGCTCGATGGATTTTAGCTTGAGAGGCGTCGTTAGATTCGTATTTACTGTGAGAGTGACACTGGGTATATCAAAATAAAAAAAAGCAGTCGGGTTTTTTTGTTTTTGTAATCATTACTTGTTTTTATTTATTTAGTTAACTTCACAATAAATACAAGTGTAATGGCGGACTTAAGGCCTAGGCCTATATATATGTATAAAAAAAAGGCAGTCGGGTTTTTTTGTTATCTACCAGTCAACCAAACGGGTGTATTTATCTGCCCCCGACTGTACGTACATCTCTCGTATTTTATGTAATCTGTGCAAATAAAGCCGCATCAATATTTGGGCTGCTCTTGATGTGAAAACGAATAATTTGTATAAATCAGAATGTACATTTTATCCAAATAACTATGTGTTTGCGAACATTTTCAAATATATTTGTCAAAAAATATATAAAATGTTTACAATGGGTATTTTGATATTCATTGCGTTAACATCGTTTAGGGTACCTAGTGTTTCGGGTGCTGCGCGGGCTACAAGCAGCCCGCGGTTTTTCGTGCAGCTGTTAAGACAGGCTCAACATTCAACTTTCAGATTATTCTGGTGCTCGACCCCCAAACCCCTATACATTCCACTATACACCGTTACCCCTACTGGTTGGGAACTGGTTAAACAACTATCTCTATCAGTGAGTCGGTGGTAAGTGTAGCTTTATATTAATCACCTCACAACTCAAAAACTACGCTTTTTTGTCTGGTTCCGTGGTCCCTAAACATTTTTAACATAATATGGATCTTTCGGTTGAACCCTTTAACAATACCCGGCACGTATGTTGAACAAAAATGGCGGTCTTTGTTGTACGTTGTTTGTCCGTTTAGAATCACATTTCTATCACATTTAATATATCACATAGCATTTCTATCCGAACTTCAGATAGAAATGATTTCAGCTTTGAAGAAAGACCGAAAAATCTCTTTTAACACTTTTATCTCCAATTAAACATGCGCCGACGGCCGCCAGTTTTGTTCAACTTTCGTGCCGGATGTTGTAAGTACTTATACAAAGTCTCATAATCTATTCTATTAATTGTAACAAGATGTCTTCTTCTTATTTGTCCATCCCTGGTCCCGTTATTTGGGGTCGAGTCACCTCACTCTACGGCGCCAGGAGATTCTGTCTTGGGTTGTTGGTTCTGGCAATTGAGCTTTCTTAAGTTCTCTCTCTATATTTGACCACCAGGTTGATGGCACGCGGCCTCTACCTTTTTCTCTCATGGCTAGTGCAATTCTTACCACGTGGTCTTCGCTCCATCTTTTAACGTGTCCGTACCATCTAAGGCAAGAGTCCGTATCATCTTTCGTCAGGTGACAACTGACCGTAAAAACCTAAGACAAGTTTCTCCTCAGTTGTAACAAGATAATTTAATAAAATTTTATGTTGCAACACCCTAACAGGGTATTAATGTACATGAAACTAATTAAAATAAGACAAATAGTGTTATAAATTATAATGTGCATGTAAGCAATGAATAAATGAAACTGAAACTGAAGATATAGGTACGTTTAAAAAACTAATATCTCGTACATCTAACAATGTATATATTTTTTAAATGTGCTAATGAAGACCTTTTATTTGACAACCCTCTCGATAAAAAAAAACAAAAAAAAAATTTTTGGTCCTCATTTTTTTGTATGTAACATTCGTTATAATTTTTTTTGCGTACAAATTGTAGCTCATGTCACTGGTACAAGAATGATGAATTGGTTGACATATAATTTGTGAAAATTGGACAAGCGATTCGGATGCTACGGTGGAACAGACGTAAATACCCACATACATACCTAGACTGCTAAAATCATAACCCTTCCTCTTGGCTTTGCCGTAGTCGGGTAAAAAAGAAAGTAGTTGCTGGCTGTTCTTGCTTACAATTAGCATTTGTCAACCGATTCTCGTGAAATTTTGTGAACTATTTAGGAACCTGAAGATCGCTTTAGTTATTCGAAGATTTTCAAAATGGCTAAAGATGTCGGAGTTAAATTTAAAAATAAAAAAATATTTTTCAAAAACAGACTCGCAGGTTCTCACCGAGCCACTAATTATACTATACAAAAACTGTGGACATTAACTAGTTGGATGCGGCCATAAATCCTCTCGCTCCATAACACTGATTCAATTAAATGAACCACCTCGAGCACGGAAATGTTTGATTATGTTGCAACGATGCCCATACATTCAGCAAATGGGTTCTGTTGGTTTATTACCGCTTTTATGAGCAAAATTTCCGTCTCGTCATTTTTCTTGCAGCAATTTAACTCGAAAACAGACTAATCTGCAACATTTGTGGCGGCCTCAGTAAGGCCAACAGTTATAGAATTTTTAAAATTCTTTTTTCAAGGGAATACATGAATTTTCGGGGTCCAGAGCTGCCCCCATTTGAAATAAATTATTTGAAAGGAAACGGAGATTTCATTTAAAATTTTGTCTTGACCAAGCCCGAGATAACCCTTGAAACTATTTTATGAACTACTGTTTACAGCCTTAAGTAAGAACGTGAAGCTTTTGCTGGATTATGAGCTGAAAATTTTGCGAAAACGACCACTTTTGGCTAAGGTACGTAGAAAAGCTTTACGTCCTCACTTTAAGGGGATACCTGAATTTTTCCGGGGTCCAGTGCTGCCCCCATTTGAAATAAATAATTTAATAGGAAACGGAGACATAATTTAAAATTTTGTCTTGACCAGGCTCTAGATAACCCTTCAAACTATTTAAGAACTACTGTTTACAGTTTAAAGTGCAAACATGAAGCTTTTCTACGCACAATTGCGAAAACCGGCCACTTTTAGCGTATGTGCGTAGAAAAACTTCACGTTCTCACTTTAAACTGTAAACAGTAGTTCATAAAATAGTTTAAAGGGTTATCTAGGGTCTGATCAAGGCCAAATTTTAAATGATTTCTCCGTTTCCTTTCAAATGATTTATTTCTAATTTAGGCAGCACTGGACCCGGAAAATTCAGGTAGCCCCTTAAACTGTAAACATTAGTACATAAAATTTTTTGAAGGTTTTTCTAGAACTTGGTTAAGACAAAATTTTAAATAAGGTCTCCGTTTCCTTTCAGTAATTTATTTAAATTGGGGGCAGAACTAGACCCCAAAATATTTATTTATCCCCTTAACTACATACGCCCTTTTCAAGTACACTCTAAAAACTTATGCACAAGACGCCAATTTCAAACACTTTGTAACTATTATCAACTGTATGTTTGTCCACATTCATACACAGACAAATATAAAAGAAATATTCTGTCATCTCCCTGTTCCGGATACGGACGCGGAAATCCTCCCTATAATTTCCCTAGAGACGCGAGTGATGCGGTTTACCGCATAACAAAGCGCTTGCAATGTCCGCCGCCGTGGCATTGTTATTTCAATTTGTTGCTGTTATTGCTTTTTACTGACTGTCTCATAAGGCTATGTTTTTAGTAGTCTTGTCTAACGGTCATGGTTAAAGTAGTTATTTAATTTTTATTTAGGAGTATGATGTTAGCACATTTTGAAAATTCTTTACAGATCGTTCAGCTTATTAAAAAACAACTAAGAAAACGATTTTAGAAAGTAGGTAATGTGATTTATCAAAAAAACAAAATTATGCGTATTAAAACTTTGTAACTAATTACTATTCTTGTAATTGTAGATATGTATTTTTTGAATAAAGTATATGTTTATCACAAACTAAGTATGTACATAATTCCATGCTATTCATATGCCTTATTTATTCGTCAATCCCTATAATAAGAGGTTATTTTGTTATCACCATTTTCCAGACACTATGCGGACGCGGAAAAGCTCGCTATAATTTCCCGGGAGACGCGAGCTTGCGGTTAACCGCATGACAAAGCGCCTGCAATGTCCGCTGTGGCATTATTGTTTCAATTTGTTGTTGCTATTACAATTGTGACCCGACTGAGGAAGAGCTATGTTTTTCTCTGTTCTCATGTTTTTTGTCTTACTACGAGTATTGTGACTTGTGACCATTTGGAATATGATAATTATATTTATTTCAGATGAGCAGCTGATTGCTAAAGACTAAATGTCAATTTTGTTTTTATATCTATTTTTGTCACTAATAAGTAAGTGTAGAGATTTTTTTATTGGCTGATAATTGACAATTCCTTTAGCAAGAGATTTTTTATTATCTCCCCGTTTCGGACGCGATGCGGACGCGGAAAACCTCGCTATGATTTCCCGGGAGGATCGAGCATGCGGTTAACCGCATAACAAAGCGCTTGCAATATCTGCTGTGGCACGGCATTATCATTTCAATTTATTATAGCTTTCTCTGTCCGGCAAGATTGGACAGCTACCCATGTTTTAAGAAACTTATAACTGACAACCAATAATGTTTTGGGTAAATAGCCTTAT
The DNA here is from genome assembly GCA_943193695.1 of Acrobasis suavella. NCBI lineage: Eukaryota > Metazoa > Arthropoda > Insecta > Lepidoptera > Pyralidae > Acrobasis > Acrobasis suavella. The sequence goes on from OW971950.1 coordinate 10,700,944, forward strand.
CAAATTGCCCTGGTTTTTGGGTGTTTATATATACATATATGTATTTGTTATACTTATAAAGTATAGTACTATTTACGTTATATATAGTACGTTGAGTTACTATCCCATAACACAAGTCTCGAACTTGCTATGGGGCTAGCTCAATCAGTATAATTTGTCCGTGTATATTTATAAATTTATTTATCTATTACTTATTTTTAAAAGTGCTATTAATGCGTTCTCCCACCGGGCGTAGGTAGGCTGTGGCCTACCTAGGCCACTCTGTGGAGTGAATAATAATAAATAAAAACCAGTGGGTAAAAACTGATATGGAATTATCGTCTCTTTCATTATATTATACCTATCCGTTAGCAACAAGTAGCTATTTCTCGACTTAATTATGCAACTTGAGCAAACGCTACATATGAGGAAAGTTTGGAATTCCAGTAAATCCGACCTTATTGGTACATCTCCTGATGAACGGAACAACGCTTTAGCTGCAAAACGTGCAATTTGCAAAATGTCAGGCAGGTTATCTATTAAGTTTGCGGGCATAACATTTTTGACAAACTTGTTCCTTGTGATATTTTTATTAAACCAAATTTTACAGTTTCTTCTTACCTTGTTTATAAGAAATTTATGAGTTGCATGCTATTCAATACTAGTATTTTACGCAACAGTTGTATAAGAAGGATCAAAAAATGCGAGATGCGACGCCATCGAGCATTTTTTAACGTACTTATACAACGTTGCATTCAATACTTTCTCTACGACTATATTTACTATATATATATATATATATATATATATATATATATATATATATATATATATATATATATATATATATATCTTCTTATTCGCCGGTTGACTGGAAGAGATTCCATTATGGGATAAGTCCGCCGTTATCAATTTACTCTTTATGGTGTTATTTTATATAAGTAATTGTTTATTTTCATAGTACAATAAAGTTATTAAATACATATATACATACTAAATAAAATACAAAAATAAACAAAGAAAAATGTTAAATGTTTGACATATGTATGGCAAATACTAGATAGGTATCTGTGGCATTTTTTATAGATTGTCTTTTTTTTTCCTAGTTACTATGTTGTTCATGGTTAACTTTTTTTTAAATTCAACTACTTTCCAGTAACAATATTAAGAAAATATGTTTTTAATGGCGGTAAAATTAAATTTAAATAAAAGTACTTTAACTCAATTGTTTCTTAAATCGGTACGTGTGCTTTTTGTTGTAAAATTAGTGTTAATAGAATAAAACCTTTACCTAAGTGTAACCTACTTTTAGTATATATGACTGTAACAGCTAGGCGTATCTTTTTGGACACATTACGATCTAAGAGCGTTTTTGGGGAATAGAGTATTAGACTTTTCTGAAGTCTTATTATCTGTATATTAGTGTTCGTGACTATGTAAATGACAGGTAAAAGTACAGGAGTAGAAAAATGTAATTACAAAAGTATCGACTGCTTTTTATTATATTTAACTAGTCAACAAATAGGTAAGTACATACTTGTCCGACTGAAGCACGGACGTTTTGCGACTGTCGTAAATAGGTTGTACATTTTACGAATTGTGCATTCAACGAAGAAACCAGACGAACATACTGTTCAAGTTATGTCACATGCACGTGTATTGAGCTTCAATCACGCTCAGAGTTGCTGCAATGTTTGTCCCAATTGCGAAGTTAGTATGTTAGTATCAATATAGATTTTAGGTCAAACTTATTACTTTAGAAATACCTGACCGACATATGTATTTTTCTACTTCTGTACTGTTACCTGGCTTTTAAATATTCCCGAACACTTATATAGGAACATTGATAATATTATTGCAGAAAAGTCTATTTACTAATGCTTCAGCCGCACCTGTGCCTATCGTCCCGAAGCAATTCGCGGCGAATCTTCGTACGTTTTGTACACTAAAAAGTTATCGCGATAAAGCGCTGGTCACACTAGCGGCTTCGTTATTTTTCACGAACTATCTGGCAATTATCCAAGATAGTGTCATCTACGTGTTTTAAATATGGACGACGACTTTCTTTTCTTTAACATGTGTGCTAACAATTACCTACATAATGCATTTATTGAAACCTAAAAAGAAATCTAAAAGGAAAACCAATCAAAAAAAATTAACACCATTTTATCGTTCCACTCAATTTTTACGCGTTAACAACCGTGGCACCGACGCACAGCACGCGTCTGAACAAGTTGAAAACAAACGTCAAAATTAACAACGCTAGTCCGACCACGCAGAGCGAAGTGCTAGCGCGCTAAAACCCTTTGATGTACCGCCACCCGCGCGATAACGAAGACGAAGTCCGGCCGTTATCGGGACGATACCCGATAACGGCCGGTCACATTTGCGTGTATCGTGTAATAGCACGAACCTTCTTGACGATAGGCGCAGGTCCGGCCCAAGCATAAACAGCACATATGTCGTAATTTCTCCAAAAAGTAACGCCTAGCCATAGACCTAGAACTTCTTTTCTTTAGATCTACCATATTGGCAACATAAGAAAAATGATTTTTTAACATATATCGATAAACAACATAACATAATATATAGATATCAATAAAAAAGAAAGTTTACCATAGATACCTTGTATGTACCAAATATATGTCAAACATTCTCATATTTTTCTAATTTAGGTATAATTGTATTTTATTTTTGTATGTAACTTAATTAAATATAGTCGTAGAAAAAGTATTTCATGCCACATTGTATAAGTACGTCAAAAAATGCTCGATGGCGTCTTCCTACGATGCTCGCTAAAGCTCGCATCGTAATCTGCGCCGTTCGCATTTTTTGACCTTCCTTGTATTGTACCTACACCGATTGTATAAAAAATATAATCAAAGGGAAGATAGAAGAGAAAAGAGGACCAGGACCAGGAAGACCGAGGCATAGCTACATGAAACAAAAAGGAGAAGTTGAAAGTCGTACAGAGAAGTAAAACAACCAAACAACAGAGACAAATGGAAGAAGATTCATATGTAGCTTATATTAAACCCGCAGAATTATCAGCGGAGTCCAAGGGTAATTCGTTCATTCTCACGGGAAACTCACGATTTTTGGGAATAAATATACCTACCTACTTATAAAGTAGTAAATAAATATACTTACATGTATGAGTAGTAATGTTAAATTCCATAACAGACCTAATTGGCGAGGGTTATTGTAAACTCATCACCTTTGTAAACTCTTGCATACCTAAACATTCAAATTAATTTCACTCCCGTTAAAAAAAAATTATCCAATTTTTGTAGTGAGCCAATCGTTTTAACCCTTTATCTGTCAGCCCGATAAAAACTAAAGATAGAATTTGTAATCGATCATAGAGCCAAAGGCATAAACCCTCCACTTGTGATTCGAATGGTCGTGTGTGGGGTTTATGGAGTGAAATGATTTACGGCTTGGTGACGCTGAGCGAGTATTGTTTCCATGATCCTTATAGTTATCGCGCGAGCCATTGGTTATTTCGTTCTGTTAGTCTGTGCGATCAAACATTAATCCATTGCTGGATTTATTCTCCCAAAAAAAAGGTAGTCATAGAAGATGGTACAAATTCTTGCTTAAAGACGCTTGCTGCCCGGTCTCTATATTTCCTGGTCGCCTCAGATATTTACTAGTTTAAAATGAAAGAGGTGGTAAGTGTGGTGACAAAATTGTATTCCACTCTGCCTACCGTCACCACACGCCGATAAAAAAGTATCGCATCAACTGCAGAGTACAAACACTCCCCGTTAAGGTATCGAAAATATACCTACATTATTACTATGCGCGCAGCGACCACATCGAAGGGGAAAATTGAATCGTTTGACAAGAGTAATAAGAATGAAATTGGCTTGCAATAGATGTGTAGGTATATAAACATAGAGGTGAAGAGTTCTGACGCGAGCTAAATTGAACCATAGCCCCAGCCACATTAAGTAGATATTTCTTTGAATTTCTTCTCTGAGCAAGACTTCTGTACGTGAGTACTAGTACTTATTCTGTGATACAAAGGTAGAATTGTGATAAGTACATAGAGCCGAGACCTAACACAAGATTCTAATGATCGTGTGACGCTGAGCGAGTATTGTTTCCAGGATCCTAGATACCGCACGACCCATTGGCTGTTAGTTTGTATGATCCTGTAGTCCTCTGCTGGACTAATGGCTTCTGCCAATTATGAGAAGATTAGCCCATGATTACCAAGCTGAGCATGCGTGTATTAATCGCAGAAGATGGTAGAAATTCTTGTACAAATACGCTGCTGTCCGTTCCCTATACTTCCTGTAGTCGCCTCTAACGCCACTAATTTAAAAAGAAAGATTAGGGCGGGTAGGAAGTGTACATACACATCCGGCCGTTGCTTAAACCCACCTATGACAAAAGTGATAAAATGGGATTTTAAAATTAGCGCCATAATAACAGAACAAGGTAGGTACCGCTTCAAAAAAAAATTATTATAGTAGATTTTTTCATAACAGGATGGCAGCCCCTACAGGAAGACCAGCCTAATATACGCGTCAGATATTTAGGCGCCAACATTTAAAATGTAATATGACATTGTTAATAGTTTTTTTTGTTTATGAATGAACATATTGAATCGTTCAAGTAACTACAATGCGACACAAATAAGTTGAACAAAAATGGCGAACTTCAAACCATTTTTGAACAAATTCCCAGTACATACGTAGGTTGAACCAAAATGGCGGTTATCGGCGCAGGTACCAGTAATGCGCCAAAGACTGCCATTCTGGTTCAATTTACGTGTCGGGAATTTGTACAAAAATCCTTTGAAGTCCGCCATTTTTGTCCAACCTATTTGTGTCGCATTTTACGAGTATTACTGTGCTTCAGCGAACCTTGCCTTGTATGCTAACATCGTACAGTCTAGACTAGACCGGACTGTGTGATTTATTAAATGAATAAATACATAACACCTTTCTCCGCTCATGTTCGTTATTCAATAAGCAATCTCCACAAAGAATTGCGCTCAGAAAATCCTTTCTGCTGAATATTACCACGCCAGCGGTTCCCAAAGTTATGGATGCATTTTGTCTTCGCGTTTTTCCGCCAATAGGAATAGAATTGATTTAGCGTAACAAGGTCTTGTTGTATCACAGCTTCTCCTCTTGCGCAGAAAGCAAAAGCCGATCTTCAAACAATTTATTGGTCTGTGTAAAAATAAGTGATACAATTTATCAACAGTTTACCATTTCTAGTTCGCAATCGTAAAACAATAGGTAGCTAATAATTTTTACATACGTATTAAAGGTATAGTGTAAAAAACCTGTAAGTATGCTATGTATTATCTTATATCAAGAGAATGGGCAAAAATCTGAAGAATCATAAGCGGAACGGCTATTAGCAGCCCGTCACTATTTTTATTTTATCTTCCACCCATAGGCTAGACGCATACGGCGCATACTATCACGCTTAACTTTATTTTAAGCCATAAAGACCAATCAATTTCGTAAAAAATTAAAACTTTAATGTATTGCATGAATCAGAGAGGGGTGTAAAGGTGGCGACGCACAAAAAATTTTAACTTATGACTCGAGAAGTACATACATATTTACACTATCACATCTTGATCCCTAATCAGGCAGACCGATATTTTTGGGTCTTGCGGCTGAGCCCTAGCCCGAGACTCAAAGGCTTACTTTTAGCGTGATGGTGGGCGAGAAGGTGGAAAAAGTATTCAAAATAGTGATAGGTTGCTAGCCGCCTATTCGTAATATCATCTTTTCCCTCAATCAGTTTTTACGATCTACGCGGAAAAAGAAGCAGCAGAAGGGACTTGGAAGGGAATAAGAAGAAATATGTATATACGTCCTCCCTTAAATGTGAACTGGTAGACAATTCTTAGCATTAAGTTTTACCCTTTTTATTATTATCTTATTGTGCAATAAATGTTAAATAATAAATATATACGAACAAATCACACACATTGAGGTAGCCCCGAAGTGAGTTGTAGATTTCTGTTATGGGATGCTAACTCAACGGTAGATACTATATTTTATAACAAATACATATATAAACATCCAAGACCCTGGTCAATCTGAAAAAGATCATTTTCTATCATGACATGACCGGGAATTGAACCTGGGCTCTCCGGCATGACAGCGTAGCATGATGACCACTAGGCCACAGAGATCGTCAAAATATATAAATATTTTCATGAAGATTGAGAGCCACTGGATCCCAAGTTCACACTCGATTAATCTCACGGATACAAGCACCCTTCTTTATCTAGTGAGACGAGAAAGGTACTTTTACAAGCGTTTTTTCCTTTGTATACCAACGTTTCTAATAGAATTTACATGAATACCAATCCGTTTCGACTGAGTGAGTACTCTGGGATGAATGTTATTTAAAAATAACCTTTTTCTTATTTTGATGGAATCGATTAGAGTTGGTAACTTTCATGCAAAGGTTTGTACCATCAAATGCGCAGAATTTTAGTCAAAATATGTTACGTTCTTACCTAATAGGTATCTATATTTATTTGAAATCCGCTTTCCAACTTTTTCATCTTCAAGGAAAATGTGAAAAAAATTAGAACCAAAACATAATTTAGCTATGATTTTTCTTCCCATCGCCCGTCTAACTCCATTCCTTCATTTTATTTGATTTGTGTAAAAAGTTTTATACACGTCCGCTTCTGATATTTAATTTCCGTGTGCGTATCTCCTCGGATTAGCTCGTTGAAGTGGCAGTGGGCGTGACACATAGCGCGAAGAACCGATGGCCGATGGGGCAAAAAGGTTCTCGAATGGCGACCGCGTACTGGCAAGCGAAGCGTAGGACACCCACCCACAAGGTGGTCAGACGATCTGACCAAGATCGCGCTGGATGCAGGCCGCCCTTGATTGGTCATTTTGGAAATCCTTAGGAGAGGCCTATGTGTACCAGTGGCACATCCAAACGCAAAAAACAAACATTACTTTTACATACAGTCGGGTAATTCACTATCTTTGTCCCAGAAGGTCAGTCTGATAAGTTTGGCCATTTGCACAATCAGAACTTTATACAAAAACACAAGTTCATCAGTTGCTTGTGACGTGACTTTAACACAATGACACACTTTAGGTATCAATTAAATGGAAGCACTAGACTTATTTTGGCTTATTATAAAAGCCAGACTAACTTTGTTACTAGGTTTAAACCATTATCCGACCAAATCAAGTTGACATCTAGAAATATCACACTTTCTCACCTGTAAATGTCAATTTCGTTTTGGGCGGATAATGGTTTAAACCTAGTCACAAAGTTAGTCTGGGTTTTATAATAAGACGGATTAAAATTAATTTGAAAAAAGGAAATTGAAACCATAGTCCATTTGCTTAGGTATTTAAAAGAATGTAAACATACTTGACATGTCTTTTTATTAAAATAAACACTTTATAAATCTATACTTTTGCAAATAATTATAAAAAAATGTAATATATAATTTATAAAATAAATAATTTGTGATTTGCAAAGGTATTGACTTACAAAGTGTAGATTTCAATAAAAAGACATTTCAAGATTGTTTACATTCTTTTAAATACCTAACCGAACGGACTATAATATAAAATATTATATTTTATTTTAAAAAATTAATTGAAATGCCACCGCTAAAATTGGCTCTTTATTTGTACCTTGATATTAATCTTTTTCTAAAATAAACAAGTTTATTTGCTAGGCAAATTAAAAAACCCACGACAACATCATCAAATGATAGGTGGCGGAACTACATAATATTCTAACCGAACAGACAAACTGACAGACGGCCATTTTTAGCGTCAATCTTGTAATAACTTCTGTTTTTTTATCGAGGGTTAAAGTTTGTTCCAATTTTGAACAGCAACATCTATCGGTGACCAAAAAAAAACTAATTTTAAGGATACTTTAAAACCATCAAAATTCTTAATTTTTATCGTGCACAAATGGACAGACATTGAGAAAAAAAAATAAAAATATTTTTTGTTTTATTGCGTTGATAAAAGCCCCAGCAATATTTTTTCTCATTATCTTCTATGAACAGACCAGGGATGTTGCGAATATTCGCATCCGCATCCGCAAATGCAGAGCTTCCGCAAAGATTTGGACATCTGCATCTGCATTCACATCCGCAATAAATCAATGCAGATTTTCATGCGGATGCGAATGTCATACGAGTTGCGACAAGAAAGAAAAGGGGCGGGGCCTGTAAATGGCGCGTGCCGTTCGCGCGTGACAATGAGCGAGTACTAATTTAAAAAAATGTGAATGAGTGATGTTAAAAATAGGGGAATTAATTTGATTTAATTTTCAGTCACAAATTATTATTTCTGTAATACAAAAGTATTATAATACAAATTTGTAATACATTAATAAAAATGATTAGGTATAAATACTTTTTCATTGTTTTAATTCTTAATTTATATACTTTATTTATATAGGATCCGAAACATCCGCATCCGCATTTGCATTCGCGGATGTGAGCCACTTAAAATCTGCATCCGCATTTGCATCCGCGGATGTGAAAAAATCGGGATCCGCAACATCCCTGGTACAGACCATTGCCTCTGAATACTACTACAACAGCGACACTTTTTTGTTACGGAATTTTTATGGTAACCTTTCGTAGTAAATTATTAATTCGTGACGGAAAAAAGTGACGTGAAAACCTTACACTTTTTTATTTATAAATAAAGGATAAACATCACAATAAATTAAACAATGGAAAAAAATAAATACAAAAAAATGCGATTGCTGGGACTTGAACCGGTAACATCGAGCCATACAAGCCACAGACATACCTATATACCTACAAGCCACAGACATACATATCAAGTAGATGGATTGAGTTCAACGATTTGTATGAGGACCGAGCGTGTAACATTTTGCGTAAGTACTTTGGTGTCCCGACTGTAATTTAGTGATGGAAACCTTAAGCCTCGCGAAAACGATTCAAAAGCATCGATTAGAACATGGCAAACCGATTCTAGGCACCGATTAAGTTAGCGTAGCAACTGTGGTTGACAAGATCAAAACATCGGACGTACGTCTTCGTTGTGAAGACAAGTAAGTACCTATCTACATACCTTTAACTTTATTTGTTTACACTTTATTTAACCTTTAACAATTTACTTGGTGTAAATTGTTTGTAAATTAAGTAATATCACGCAAGTTAATGTAGGTGTACATTAATCGATTCAAAATATCGATATGAACCGACACAGAAACGTAATAATCATAATCTAACGCTATTTACCCGTCTTTCTGTCTGTGTGTATGTATGTACAGACATACAAATAGTTGATGACGATTGATTCAAAATTACAAAGTACTTAGGTATTTATATTTAGTATTTTGCATTTCAAATACTAGAATTTTCAAAATATCACATCTTAGGTACCCATATCCATATATACCTATTATACCTAGTCTAGCCATAAATATTACAAAAAAGAAAAAAATATATTTTTATATTGCAAATAACATTTAAGTACCTATTACTTTTACAATGTGTTAGTTTAATACATAAATATAAATCAATTTTAAATATAAAAAGCTTATTCGAAGTGATCTCCATTGGCTGCAATAAAGTCCTTTAAACGTTGAGACCAGTTATCAATAGAGCACGCACTCTTTCCATGGGAAAATTCTTCACTGCCAATCGTATAAATTGTTTTAGGGACTTCAAATTATCATGGCGTTTAGAGCAAGCTGTAATCTCTAAAACTGACCATAAATCATAATGTCGCGTAAGGAGATGATTGACATTGTCAACGTCACGAATTCGAGCAAAAATAATTAAACTGAAGGAAAATTTCGTCAGTAGCGTCATAACACGATTGGCCTAGTAGTCTAAGCGATGGACTGTGAATCCAGAGACCGCTGGTTAAAATCACAGCCACTTATAGTGTTTTTGAAGTTTTGAAAGAAGTTTCTAGATAATACTAGACTAATGGAAAAGAAAATACGGGACAGAAAATTAGTGAGAGAGAAGGCGATAGAAAATTAGTAATTTGAGTTTGGAACATTGATGCGATTTTGTTCGGATTCGGGGGGTATATAAACGGAACAAGGCGCCGCCTAAGGCAGTTAGTTGAAAAGTGAAATCCGAAGAAGGAAGAAAAAGAAAAAAAAGGAGAAGAAAAGAATAGTAGTGAGCAAAGTGAAACAGTAAGTAAAGTGAAGTAGTGAGTAAAGTGAAGTGTTCAGTGCAGTGAAGTCCTCGCGTGTGACAGTGCAGTGACGTTTACGCGCGTGTGACAGTGCAGTGACGTTTCCACACGCGTGACAGTGCAGTGACGTTTCCGCACGCGTGTCAGTGCTGTGACGTGTCAGCGGGCCTGACAGTGAAGTGACAGTTGGAGTGCAAAGAGGACTGACGCTGTCAATTATGAGTACTGCTTGTGTTGTAAATAAAGGCACCATTTCATAAGATTGTTGTTTCCTTTCCTATCCCCAACCCACTCTCGTGACAATAATCTAGCGGATTAAGATCGGGACTAGACGACGGCCAGTCTTCAGCTCTGATGAAGTCGGAAACGTTCGATTCCAACCAAGACTCCGTGTACCGAGCTTTGTGACCCGGAGCCGAGTCTTGCTGGAAGGACCATTCTTGGTTATTAAACATGGTGTTGTTAAGGGGCTTAACTACCTTCTCAAGAATGGTATCTTGATACACTTGTGCCGATGTTTTAATACCTTTTTCACAAAAGTATAGCTCAGTCACTCCTTCATAAATAACACCCCACCAAACCATCACTGAAGTCGGAAAATGCCTACGTTGCACTCTGTCGACTAATTGGGAAGCTTTCTTAGAGCTTTGAGCATAAATACGGTCATTTTGATCGTTAAAATGTTGCTCAGTTGTAAAAATCTCATCCGTAAACAAAATTTTTCTGTGACCTCTCTTTGCGTACCGCTTCAGTACTTGTTTCGATTTTACCACCCTATTATTTTTTAAATAATCAGTTAAGAATTACCAGTACGTCTCTTATAGGCAGCAAGTCTTAAGTCATCTTTTAAAATACGCGACATGGTTCTAGGTGCTATCTTCATCTCCCGTGATAAAATTTTTTGCTTTCGGACAGGATTTCTTCGAATTCTTTCCCTTACTGCTTTGACCACCTTTTTCGTGAGAACACTACGTGGACGGCCAGATCTTTTTCTGTCACAAACAGAGGAGGTCTCATTGTACCTATTAATAGCCCGGTACACAAACATTTGACTAATACCAAGCGTATGGAGAGTTTTTAAAATTTCAGCATTTAGCTCCATATCTACTTTGTGTAATACAATCACAGCGATTCGGTATTCTTTATCACCTCACTCCATTTTAATATCGCAAAATATTGCACAATGTGTAATTGATGTATACATACATACATACATATTTTCACGCCTATTTCCCATGGGGGTAGGCAGAGACTATAGATTTCCACTTGCTGCGATCCTTGCAAACCTCTTTTGCTTCGTCAACACTCATTATTCTTTTCATACATGTATGTATTGGCGCCAAAATAAGAAAAGACAATGATAAATCATATTTAAATAACGGATTCCAAATTCAAATGAAGTATTTTGTTTTTTTTTTTATGTAAAAAAGTATTTATCGCCACACTAAGTATATGTATAAAATGAAGTTCAAAGAATAGACTTATTTTTTTTTCTTAATCTATAGTTCAAAGTAAAACTATCAGAACTAAGAAGGGTTTACAAATTAGAGTTAGGTACTATGTAGGTAGGTAGATGACCAACTTATAAAATATTCTCGGAAAGTAAAAAATTGTGTGAAATTTTACTTTCCGAGTACATTTTACAATAAAAAAATTACTTTTTAGGGTTCCGTAGTAAACAAGGGACCCTTATAGTTTCGCCATGCCTGTCTTTCTGTCTGTCTGTCCGTCCGCGGTTTTACTCAGCGACTATAAGTACTTGACAGCTTTAATTTAGTATAGGTATGTATATTATATATGCGGAAAAATTTGTAAAATAAAAAAAAATTACGGTAGCTCCCATACAAGTAAAGTCAAAAGTCAATTTTATTTTCTCGACAAACCAATCATGTGGGGTATCGTTGAGTAGGTCTGCCAAAAATATTATGAGCTTCCAAACACCGTTTTTATATTTAGGGATCCGTTTCTGAAATATTCGGTGTTAAACTGAAAATTTTTGTTAGAGTCAAGTGTCCCCCAGGGGGAGGACACCTGACTCTAACAAAAATTTTTACTTTTTTAGCAGATAGAGGGGGGGGGGCTCTATCTGCTAAACGGTTATATATGGAAACATGAAGAAATTTACAGCTATAGTAAATATAACGAAATTTCAAAAAAACTATCATAGCTAAGTAGGGTTAACAAATTAAAAAGTTATAGGCGATCAACTTTATAAAATGTACTCGGAAAAGGAAAATTTCATACAAATTCAAAAGAAAATTAGTTTTTAGACATTTTTTGTGGCATGAACTCAAAGTTGGTATTCATAACTCTCCAAATTAGTTTGACGACCTCCGTGGCGTAATGGTCAACACGCTAGACCGCCAATCTGGAGGTTCTGGGTTCGATCCCCAGTCAAGGCAAGTTGGAAAATAGCCTTTTTCAAATTGTCCTGGGTCTTGGGTGTTTATTTATACATGTATTTATCATAACGTATAGTATCGTTGGGTTAGTATCTCATAACACAAGCTTAAGCTTACTTTGGGGCTAGCTCAATCTGTGTGATTTGTCCGAAAAAAAGAAATAATAACTACGGAACCCTACACTGCGCGTGGCCCGACACGCGCTTGGGCAATTATTTTTAAACGATTTTTGTCCCCGTGAAGTTGACATTCGTAACTACGGAAACGTCCACTGCTCGTGGCCCGACACGCACTTGGCCGGTTAATAATAATTGCTTACGTAATCCGCTCCGTAAGATGAGATTGGCCTTAAAGTTTGTTTACTTGTCCAGTAAATGGTTTAACCCAATATATCAGTAACATTGTTGACTTCGGTAAAGAACATCGTATTGTGAATCATTATTATTTCTCGGCTAAAAATAATGTCACAAAATTTCTGGTTTGTATTTGTGACGATTTTTGTCATAAACCATTTAGATTTTTCAAAAACCGCAGATTTTTATGATGGATATGACTTTGGGGCACGCATGTCGTATACCCAGGTAAAGAAACAGGGTTTGTGGTTTTTTAAAAGACACGAACTTGTCAAATTTAATTATCCTAGCGCCGCTAAAATCACAGGTATCGCCTGCATTGATCTGTCGCCTAGTAAAAATGGCGTAGCAAGAATAGTTGATGGTGGAATAAATAAATCCCATGTAGAAATTGAATTCGAAAGTGCAGAAAGTGCCGGGATGAATTTTATTGTAGAAATTTACACATCATCATTTAAGAAAAGTAAAATTAAAACTCAAGAACAAGAAAATAATGTGTAATTTGTGCAAAAAGTATTAATTTTCTACGCGTTAATAAATTGTAAGTGAATGTATCATTTACCAGTTTTGCATAAAAAAGAACGCGATCGTATATATTAAAAAATAATAATGTGATCTGATTGGTGAAAAGAAAGTTGTCATTTAGAGAATTTGCACCAATCATCTTTGTCCACTTTCTTGCTGCAGTCATATGTCAAGTGTAAACGTCAAACAAACCTGATTTTGAGTGCGATTGTAAGGTTGATTTGTGTAATTATTCAGTTTTTATCTATAATATACTCCTAATTAAAATTTAAAATGTCGGAAAATGGGCACCACGATGCGTAAGAAAACTCAAGTGTCGTTTGTGATTCGGGACGAGGAGGAACGGCGCCACAAAAATGGCGTTAGTTCATTGCAACTGGACCCTTCTCAGGGCAGGCTTTATTCCGCCGGTCGGGACGGCATTATACGAGTTTGGAACACAGGGAATAATGTGCAGGACAGGTACATCCAGAGTATGGAACACCACACCGATTGGGTGAACGATATCGTCTTATGTTGCGGTGGGAAAAATCTTATAAGTGCATCGTCGGACACTACGGTAAAAGTATGGAATGCCCCAAAAGGTTTCTGTATGTCAACTTTGAGGACTCATAAGGACTATGTGCGGACGCTAGCGTACGCTAAAGACAAAGAACAAGTAGCAAGCGCTGGTCTCGACCGGGCAATCTTTTTATGGGACGTCAATACTTTGACTGCCTTGACTGCCAGTAACAATACAGTGACGACATCGAGCCTTGTTGGTAATAAAGAGTCAATTTACAGTCTTGCTATGAATCCTCCTGGTACGATTCTTGTCAGTGGTTCTACAGAGAAAGTGTTGCGAGTTTGGGACCCAAGAAACTGCTCACGGCTCATGAAATTAAAGGGGCACGCGGATAATGTAAAAGCACTAGTTGTGAGCCGCGATGGGTCACAATGTGTGTCAGGCAGTTCAGATGGTACAATCAAATTATGGTCATTATCACAACAGAGGTGCGTATCAACGATTAGAGTACATTCAGAAGCAGTTTGGGCCTTATTAGCAACTGAAAACTTCACTCATATCATATCAGGAGGCCGGGATAGACTAGTCATTATAACCGAATTACGGAATCCAGAAAACTTTGTCATAGTATGTGAAGAGACTGCTCCGATTTTGAAATTATGCTTCACAGCAGATCAGCAAGGGGTTTGGGTGTCAACGTCAGAATCTGACATCCGTTGTTGGAAATTACCTCCTCGGAACTCTCTGAGCTCAGACATGTACAATCAAAATAGTTATAATACCACCAATGTGTATCAAACACAGCCCTTACACAACATACCAGGAGGTCCAGCGATAAAGCACTACACAGTTTTAAATGACAAAAGACACATATTGACGAAAGATACAGCTAACAATGTAGCTTTATATGACGTTTTAAAAGCAGGCAAAGTCGAGGATTTGGGAGAAGTGGATTATGATGAAGAAGTAAAGAAGAGATTCAAAATGGTTTATGTTCCAAATTGGTTTAATGTAGATTTGAAGACTGGTATGTTGACAATACATTTAGGGCAGGATGAGACGGACTGTTTAAGTGCTTGGGTAAGTGCGAAAGAGGCTGGGCTGACAACAGAGAATGACCAGAAAGTGAACTTTGGAGCGTTGTTACTGCAAGCATTGTTGGAACATTGGAATCACCCTAGTCGGGTGAATGATGCAGGGCAGAAGGTGATTGGGAACACATTCTTTAGTGTGCCATTGCACACTCCGTTGATATTCAGCGAAGTTGGTGGCAGGACATTGTACAGATTACAGGTTTGTATACTTTTTGTTTTTATTTTTAAATTTCATAATAAAATCTACTTTTTTGTCATCTTGGTGTGTCTTTGCTGACCTCATAGATTAAGACAAATTAAACACATAGCAAAACATAGCTAGCCCCAAAGCATAAAATAAATGTACTAGATCTCAGGTACAGAAGTCTTACTCAGCAAAGACATTCAAAGAAATATCTACTCAATGTAGTTAGCGATATGGTTTAATTTAGCTCACGTCTGAACTCAGCACCTGTTCCTTTAGATTTTAGATACCTAGAAATCCATTGCAAGCCAATTTCATTCTTATTACTCTTGACAAACAATTCATAATAGGTAGGTACCTACACTATACCGATTTAAAGAGCGGTGGATTTAGTACTAAATTTTCCACTCCTGAGCGATCTGCCCAAAGTAATATGAGATATTGTTCAAATGATTTTGTGTGTGAAGGTAGCAAACACTGGCATTTCACATAGCTTCATGACTGCCATACAATGATGACAGCCAAGACCAACAGCTTTTAATGCCTTTTGTAGCATGGAAAAATTTTGTTTGGCCACTTTTGGCCACCCATTCAAGTGGTGCTTTAACTTGAGAAAGTGCTCCCAATTGGGTACTTTCCGGATCAAAAATAAATTATTTGTTACTTTTAAGAAAATAAAGCGTCACAAAATAATATCACTTATCATGCTCAGAACCATTTTCAATATGATTTTAAATTTATTATTGCAGAAAAACTTATCATGAACGCTATTTGACTCCAAGAAACTATGACGTCATTAGTCTATATGTAATATAAAACCCATAGAAAATATTTGTTTTGACCTTTAGAAATTAATATCTGATTTAAGTTTTAGAAAGGAGCAAACTGGACATAGCGTAACAACAAATTTCCATAATTTAACGAAACTTGATGTTAAACATTTTTTTGACTAGGTGTTAAGGAAACTTGATATTCATGTTTTTGACAGGGTTTTACTAACATTTCAGGTTGGGGATGCAGGTGGTGAGACAGAAGGCAACCTCCTTAACGAGACCGTACCATCGTGGGTGGTGGATGTGGCAGTGGAGATGGCGGCACCCAAACTCAACAAGTTGCCCTTCTATCTGCTGTCACACTCTAGCTGCCAAAGCAAGCAGGACAGACAGAAAAAGGTCCATAGTGTAGATGTAATTGGTTTTTTTGCAATTTAATTTATCTATGTCATGTTTACAGTATAAAAAGTCATAAAAAATCCTTAAAACTGTTATGGCTAACTCACACTGAAACTATAGGTAGTTATTCAAGCCTTTATTTTCACTATACTGTGCTTTTCGTAAATAGAAACAATGATGAATACAGTTTGACAATGAAAGTGCGCTGCCAGCCACTACCGTTTCAATGTGCTTTAGCCCTTAGGGACCATTCATAAAGTACGTCACACATTAATTAAGGGGAAAGGAGGGAGTCAGAGAAGTGTGACATTGTGTGACAAGATGTGGGAGGGGTCATAAGATTGGTGACGTCACAATGCAAATCTATATCAAAGCAAACAAAATTTGAACTAATAAAATATCCGTCACACTAGGGGGTGGGGGTCTCAAAATTGTGACCAACTGTGGCGTGCAAACGGTTTACTTAAATTATGATGATAATGGCTCTGTATATCGCGTTAGAGATAAAGACGGAGTAGTATAGTGTAATGACCTGCCTCCGTTGTCTAGTGGCATTCGCCTTGTGTCGGGACATGGGAAGCATACTTTGTGAAAAGTTGTTCGCACTCTGTTTAGGGTCTTGCAGGCTTGAATCACCTGATTATCCGAAAAGAAAGATGATTCCCAGTTTCGGAAGGCACGTATAAACTGTGGGTCCCGAACGCTATCTAGCGTTGGATCATCAAACTATCCAAGGATTGGTTCTGGTTTACCCTTTGGGTTGCGGAGGTCAGATGGCAGTCGTTCTGTAAAAACCAGTAACCTCGTCAAATCTCCTTGGTTAGGTAGTGGACCCCGGGCTCTGAAACGTTACTGCTGAGGATGCATCTGGAAAAATGCACTCGGATGAGTAGTGTAATAATTATAATTGTTACAGGATCGTCTAGTCGCCAACGACTTCATCCAATGCCGTAAGGTTGCCGAGCATGTGGTGGAGAAGATAGTGGGTTCGGGAGATGTGAACGGTGCCAGCGCGGGCAGCGGGAAGGGGAGCGCCAATGAGGACAGCGGGAACGATGCTACGGACGAGCGCGTGGAGCTACTATGTGCAGACCAGGTAATTGCTAAAGTGTTATATGGGATACTAACTCAACGATACTATATTTTATAGCAAATACATGTATAGATAAACATCCAAAGCGAGGTCATTCAATGCTCGAGCATTGAATGACGATGGGGTGAATATTGAGACTGACGGGGAAGCGGGATGCGCTGAATGACGCGGAACGTAGATTTTATCGTTTTTTTTTCTTGGGTTACTAAATTTAGATTTCTTACTTGTAATTCCAGGTTCTAGACCCTAACATGGACTTAAGAACGGTCCGCCACTTCATCTGGAAGTCCAATGTGGAATTCACACTGCACTACAGGGTGTTGAAGCAATGAAACACGATCAGCCTGTATAACACGCGGCTGAGGAAATATTGCACCTTTTCCTGCATGCTCGACTGAAGTGGAACTTTGACAAGTGTGTATTGTACGGATAACATAACCTACAGGGTGTTGAAGAAATGAAACACGATCAGCCTGTATAACACGCGGCTGAGAAGGTATTCTACCTGTTTCTTCATGCTCGACTGAAGTGGGACTTTGACAAGTGTATATTATACGGATAACAATAATCCTCCTTTTGGACCGAAGGTGCAAGTTAGGTAGGAAAAGTTGTTCATATGGGGCCGTTTAAATATTACATCACGCAGAATTCAAACTTTTCTAACCTCTCCCCCATCCTTTTCACGTTTTCCTACCCCTGTTACACATACTGTCACATTTGGCATAACCCTCCTCCCCCCCACTGTGACGTAATATGTGAATGACCCAATATGAAAAAGGAGAGAATTAGCAGTCAATGGATTTAATAGGTTAATTATAGGAGTGCTATACCTTCGATTTTAATAAATTACACAATGCAATGTGAATAAGAATAGGACGAATCGTTTACCAACTTCAGGCGCCAGTTGAAAATAGATATAGGTACGATTACCTGTGTGCTTTTTACACCTCATCTATTTTCCAAAATTCGATTGACAACTCACTGGCGCGTAGGACATCACTAGTTCAGTTTTTAGTTTTTTGTATTCATTACAGGACAGTTTTTAGTTCGGTTCGAGTTTGCTTAAAATTGTTTCGCAAATTGATTCTAGTTAGTGGACTTTATAAATACGAATTTGGTGTAGTTTAGTGTTAAATGCTCATGCTCATGGACATTATGTTAAATGTTTAAAGTGAACAGGCATAGTGCGGCTGTAGTGATATTTATTTGCGGACTGTGGTGGGCGTATTTAGGCGCCGTCCTCCACTCAATCGCTGAAAACCAGTGGACTCGTATAGATTTGTCGAAGCAATCAAAATACTTGCACCAGGAATAAAGAAGTGAAAAAGTAAAGATAGGCTCGCACCAGGAATAAAGAAATGAAAAAATAAAGATAGGCTCTAAGGGACCAGTATCCAGAGCCATAAAATTATTTAAAAAAAATACTCCCTATTTCTATATTTATTTTGCCCTACTTTTTTTGCTTGCACGTCATACTGAACTGAAGTTAGTTTGACTTGACATCATAACGTCATAAAATGGCGGCAGTTCGATCTTATTCTTATTGAAATCGCATTGTACTTAAATGAAAAATTTTCAATTGGCATGTAATCTGTAATCCTAAATGCTATTTCTACCTTTTTACTGTGAAGTGACCTGAACTTACTTGATTTTAAAAATGCATTTATATATAATATGTACAGGGCGTGTCAGATTTTTTGTTCTATGGTGTTTCTGGGTTCAATTTTCGGAATGATATTCGATCACCCACCCCCATAGACTGTATAAAATTGTTTCACCCTTCTGCAACACCCTGTATCATTGACCACTTCAAAATTTGACGCTTGTAAAATTATACAAAAATGACTTTGATTATTTTTCACAACTATTTTAAACTGTTTCAAAAATGCACCAAAATAAATGCTTAAAATGGTTAAAGTAAACTATGCAAATACATAATACAATAAAATAAGTATAATATACGAAAAAAATTGTCTTCAGACGTTTTGATTATAATAAATTGCACTTTTGCATTCAAATTCCTTAAAAATATGACGTCGATGTATACATTTGTCTTGCCTAAATTTTATATTCTGTGATTGTATGTTTAATGACTGGAAATTATTAGGTGCTCGAGTGTTTTTTTTTTTTTGTGACGAACTATACATTAAAAATTATTGTAATAACTCGTTTCTGGAACTCCGTTTACTCCCAAAGAGGACGTATTACCTGCGCCACGAAAGAGAAATAAGGTGGAAATGCCAAGTGGGCGCGGCGTGTCATAATTAATCACAACTGCAATCAATCACGACGATATATTTTGACGCAAATTAAGACCTTATGTAAATCGTTTTTAAGTATATTATTGCTTCTTTTGAATATAACGCCATCTATGGTAAAGTCCCAGAATTTATAGCCAGTGACGTCTTATTCAGATGTCAAACCAACTTAGTCTATATTCACACATTAAGGCGGCCCTTCCCGGCGGCTCTGTCGTCAACGCGAGCATAGTTCCAAAAGCTTGTTTTTTCACCCAGGGCAATGCTAGAAAAAAAAGCAAACCAAAAAGAGAGAAATACCGCCTTAGGGCACGGTTTGCTCTGTATTGAATGAAATTATTATTAACTATCCATTGATCGAATATTAACTATTCATAGGGTGCGGAAATTTCATAAAACTTGTTCCAGGATATACGTTTTTGCCAGTAAGCCGTACAAGTTTGTGAAATAATTGTTTTTTATTTAAAATTTTCATTACATTTGCAAGGTTTCTATCGAAATATTTTTTTATTTTTACAGTTTATGAGTACTTTATAAAAGGTCGAAGTTCAGGTAAAATTTGTCCAAAAAAGCAGATTTTTGGAGGCGTATACTGAACTTGTTTTTCCAAATATTCATTTTTTATTTCGATACAAACCTAGAAATTGTTCACAAGATATCTGTTATTTCAAAAGTTTTCAAGAAAAAACACTTACATCGCCATAATTACGTACGAGCGTTTGTATGAAAAATAAGACGGGAAGGCTGCTCTTAATGCTCAATGTTGCTTGACACTGAAACGCGGATAAGCAGTAACGTCCGTCTTGAGTACCGCTCTTGGGGTAACCGCCCTGGTTGTTACTTAGCTGCTTTTTATTCTTCAAACATGATATCGACATGCATTTCTATGATCACCTAAATGCCGAAGACCGTGAAGATTGACGTGTAAAAGTGCCTGTAAAGGTAAACGCACACTTATCCGAGCCGAACGCGTCGAACGAGCTGAATGAAATAAATTTTAGAATTCTTTATATGAAATCCTATGAAACCTCGCTCACCTGACCGCGTCGAATCGTCTGAATCTGGAAGAAACCCAGAATTCCTAGACGAATTCGGATGATGTCATCGAATTTGGCGCGGGTGATGAAATCGAATCGCCTCATTCCGACAATGACAAGTGTGTGCGTAAGAGCAACGAGAGTAATGCGATCTAGTAAATATTTCGATTTATTAAAAATATAAAAGAAATTGTGATTCTAACATACTTGATTAATAAAGCACTGGCAATAAAAACCTCGTCAAGATTCATCACGATTCACATGTAATTACAGTGCAACAGGTGTAAAGGAAATGGAAAAAATCTTTCGGCGCGGTCGTTTCGGTGCGGATAGATATACGATACTTGAAAACTCGATGAATTCGACGCGTTCGGCTCAGATAAGTGTGCGTTCACCTTAAAGGTCTAATAACTGAATAAACATTTAAATTTAAACCGTACGAAGTGGAGAAGAACCGCGAACGTCGGATTTGGCCGACAAAAATGTTCGTGCCCGTTTCGGGATGGGCTCAAGAATCCAAGGTCTTGTAATTTCAGTAAGAAAATTCATTGTCGGAAAATTCCGACGTTCGCGGTGAATGGGTTAAAATTGACTGTGATTTTGTGGGTAAAGTTTAACTCTAGACAGGACAACATGAGATTAAGGATGTGATTACTTGAAATGCTTTCTATTCGGCCGTAAGCAAACTGTTTACAGAAGCCCTTTTTTCCCCTTTTTAATCGTGTCGATGATTTTGCAAACTGTTACATAGTGTAAAAATCTATGTCTAGTGTAGAGATTTATCGTATAAATTATAGTATGACCATGTTTTGCTTGATGCCAGTGATTCTTATCTTATTCCTTTAGCTGTATGTATAGAAAGATGTTGCAGTGTTTCAACTGATCTATAAGATCATATAATTATTATTTTAGTTTTGAATCTTATGTTTACGATGTAAGGTTCAAAATCAGATTGTTTAGTTGCAGTTGTTAAGGTAAAGGTTTGGTTAAATTTTAACGAAATAACGTGCGTCCTGGTCGAATTGAAGTAGTGCTGGGCGGAGCGTAGTTTACAACAATAGAGCGGACGCTGCGAATTGTAAGCATTTTGATATGTGATTGGTTAATTCTAGAGCCGCTAATCCGCTCCGCCCAGCTCCATAATCTTAACGCAACCTGCGCCTTTAGTCACCTTGATAAAGGACTAGTGCCATCCCGCTCGGTACTATTACGTAGAGCGAGATAGTGATAGATGATAGTGCTGAGATAGTGATAGATGATAGTGCTCGATAAACACTCGCCGGCGCCATTCTACGCGGGTTGAAGCTGTCTTAGGGTTGGGACTCATATGTGAGCACGGAACGCTACTTTCGCATGCTGCTATCTTTTTCTGTCGCTCCGAACCGACATTTACTTGAGCTTCCGTGCTGACAAATGAGTGTTAACCCTTCTGTGGATTACTTTATAAGCTCTGAAAGTAGGTATGATAAAACTTCGATATATTTTATTTAAAAAAAAAATTATCGCCAGAAGAAGTACATAATATAATTTTTCAAAAGTAAAAACCGACTTGACCCCCAAACTACACAATCGATTTTGAAAAAATTATATGGGACCACCTGAAAGTATGTCCTGACAAGACGCCTGAACCGATTTGGATAAGAATTTGCTAACGGTCCAGGCGTCTTCCTTTTTGGATGTCGATTATAAATACACAATTCAAAAATTGATATTTTCATGCGTATCCTGTTCTGAAATGTACATTTATTTATTTGAAGAATTTATGATTATGCAAGATTGGTTGTAAAAGACTCTTGTTTTATTTATAATTGTTTATTGTATGTATCACTGAATTCTGCTAAAAATATTTTTATTTCCAATGCCATTTTTCTAATGATAAAACTGCCAGTGGAGTATTTGAACGAATGAAAAAAAAAAAAAATCTATATTTTTTTTGCACTATAAACAATTTTTTTTAGTTTTTTATATTATTTAAAATTGTTTTTGCTATGTAATTTCACACTTAAAATATTCAATAGGATTTCAATAAAATTAAAACAATATGATTTTTTTCATGGACAGCTTTCGTTAGCCAAACTAAGAAAAGAATACTTTTGAAGAGCTATCTGGCAGGTTTAGATTTTAGATACATACTGATAGGTATTATGTAAAATGTAAAGAAAATAATTCTTACCTTTCTTCTTATCTACTTATGTCTTTTACTATGTATGTTTTTCTTATTTATTTGCGTGTTTAAATTTTCTACCTTCTGTATTTTGGATTTTGGTCCACTACTGCTGTATAGAAATTAAGAAATAAGTTAAAAAGGCCGCCATATTGCGGAAAAAAATGGAACTGAATTTAACACGGCACCGCCCATACCACAGATTAAAAAACGGTGGCTCCATCTTTTCAGCTTTACTAATTTAGTTGTTGACCTTATAAAAATTGTTTCTTTTCAATCTTTTGAACATAAAGTTTTTACTGTTTGCGCCCCAAGTCACTGGTCTAAGCATTAAGTTTAAAGTTCGTTTATTGTCTGATGCTTGCATAGCGTGAATGTATCGAATTATAAATAAATACTGTTAATTATGTAATGTGTTTTGGTTAAGACCATCTTTACCTTTAGAGGGCCAGATTTACGATAATTGTAGCAATTACTGTCGGGCCCCTAAGTAGATTCCTACACACTGCCTAATAAGCAGAGCCTGGTACCCAATGACCAAGTATGTAGTCCTAGCGTGATGGTGGGCCTAGAGAAATAGAGGAAAAAGGGAATCAAAATAGTGTCTAACCTATTGATATGATTGAGGAACATTTGTGATACTTAATATTTTCTGAAGCTTCAATGGCAGAAGATTTAAAAAAATATACTGAAACCGTTTTAAGGCTGGATTCGGTCCATACTGTGAACAACTTTCCCTAAGCAAGATACATTGAAATACGTTTAAAAAAAAATTGTTCTCCCATACAAATTAATACAGACTTAGCAGTATAACATTAAATATCTTTGGAAGAAGAAAGGAAAATTTTTAAAGTATAAAATGTCAATGTCATCTTTCATCTTTGTAATTTCAGATGTCAAACTCTCTAGATAACCTAAAAATATATTTTAATGAAGAAATACAAATATTTATAAAATTATGAACGCGAGACACATAATTCGCGCAATTTACTGCAATTTTAATAAAATACCAACAGTAAATCAACGGTTTTTGCCATGTAGCCGGTCCTTTATCAGTGTTTTATGTAACAAATACTCTACCAACGTTGAAGCCCAAACTGTGGAGAAAAATCACTGTAATGTTGGAACTATTGGGCATGTAGACCATGGGAAGACTACTCTGACCGCTGCTATTACCAAAGTTTTGGCTAACGATGGTCTGGCAAAGTTTACATCGTTCGAAGAGATCGACAAGGCGCCAGAAGAAAAAGCTAGAGGTAAGTGCATCTTTTGACTATCTGTGCCTGTAAAATAGCCTAGAAGGAAGAAATATGATTATTGACAAACCGTATAGTGAGACAAGAAATAATAATTAAAACGTACTTATTAAGTATTAGAAGTTTATAAAGTCCAGTCTATTTTTATTGCATTTATGAGAGGCCGAGTGACTTCTGGTAGTCTATTCCAGTTTTTTACTAAGAAAGTGATAATGTGCAGCTTTGTTTTCAGTCTTTTCACAAGTTTGCTGGTAGCAGTGTCCTCACAATGGTTTTTCACTTTGCTACATGTTGAAGATGGTTTGCAAGTCAGGTAGATTGTAGCTGAGAGTCAGTCGTCAAAATACCATGCTTGGTTACACATTTTTAAATTATAGCGCACTGCATTCAGATTGATGAAGATTTTTTACTTAATCATTGATCATAAACTTATTTTTACAAATATTTATGTCACTTGTTATTGTAGTGAAAAAATGTGTCACTAGTATGGGTATGTTCCCTAAGTGATGTTGTTTCATTATAATTAACAAAATATTTAGAAAAATTTGCTGGTATCTTGTAAAACATTACAGAATGATTGTTCCGAAATATCAGCTTATTTTTTTCAAAACTTACATTTCTAAGTACAGCAGCTTATAAATAAAATATTTCTTCCAACACAAACACAGCAACACATCGAGGCAACATAGTACCTAATATGGCAGGCAGCATTCCCTAAGTTGATGTCTTTTTACTTTATATTTTAGTAATGTTTTGTGGTATTCTCTCCAGGTATAACCATAAATGCAGCGCACGTCGGCTACAGTACGAAGCTCCGCCACTACGCCCACACAGACTGCCCTGGCCACGCAGACTATGTGCGGAACATGATATCGGGAGCATCTCAGATGGATGCGGCAATATTGGTGGTTGCCGCCAACGATGGGCCAATGCCGCAAACCAGAGAGCATTTGTTGTTGGCCAAACAAGTTGGAATAAAGTACATTTTGGTGTTTATTAATAAGGCTGATGCGGTTGACAATGAGGTAAACATCTTCAATCGTAATATGAATTAGGTAAGTGAGGAGGTAGCCTAGTGGGAGTAAGCATTCTTAGTGATTTGACAAGTCAACTAACTCCTCACTCGATACAATACCACTACTGACTCACTGATTGGCATTTTCCCTGTTCCCAGGTGACAGTGGTTAGTAGGATTGACATACTAGTACTCACTAGGGCACCCTCTAAACGATTAGAGGGTGCCCTAGTGAGTACTAGAAAAATCTGACATGTGGAAGATCGCCAGATCTTCCACATGTCAGATTTTTCTAGCAAACACGGTTGGGATCAGGGTTGGGGTCAGGGGCGTGATTTTTTTCCAAAATGTAAAGGGTTACAGGCAATTTGACGACTCATTTGTCTTTTTTTTTCATAATTCAAAATGATGAAAATTGCTGAGTGTGTTAGCGAGTCGCGAGGGCGAAGCCCGAGTTCCTCCCTTCCCCTTCGTGTATTTCGCTTTTTGCAGTTTTGGTCACCCCACAAATGGCATAAAAATATCTCGAGCTCCTTTGAGCTTCGGCAGACACAAGTTGCAAGTCCTGGCTATGTTCAATGTATAGCAGGTGTCAAGCTATGTCCGATTCCTCTCTGCAGCTTGAAAATCTTCCACCAGCGATGGCCACTTTCACACAACAACCAAACAAATTTTAGTATGTTCCCAACTGTATTCTTAGCTGGTTGCATTTCTTTCTTCGAAAGTTATTTAGGGGCAAATAAACAGCATGCACTAAAAGAATTTCTTAGGATGTTCGCCTTGGAATGCGCCTAGTTGCAAAATTTTTCACACCAATACATTCCCAGGGATCCCATCATAAATCTGTTACCCATATATTAATGATTGTGTTTTTCTTAGTTATTCATTAATTTTTAAACCCCGAAAAAAAAGAGGGGTATTATTGACGCTAATGTCTGTCGGTCTGTCTGTGGCATCGTAGCGATCGAACGGATGAACCGATATCAATGCGGTCCTTTTACGTGAAAGCAACTTCCCTTGTGGTCGTTCCTAGCTATGTTTGATGAAAATCGGTGAAGTCGTTTAAAAGTTATTGGATGCTTCGGTGTTGACGCTGTTGTTGTAGGGGTTGTTGTTAGTAGGGGATTTGTAATTTTTGGGGCAAATAAGAGATGGCGCTTAGAACATTCTGTAGTTCTGCCACTTAGCACTAGATGGTGTCTTCGGGGATTTTTTAATTTGCCTATAAAATAAACTTGTTCATTTTTCATTTATGTTTATATCTTCTCTATTGAATTCATTAAATTATCTGTTTCAGTTGTTAGAATTAGTAGAGATAGAAATGCGGGAGTTAATGTCAGATTTTGGTTACGACGGTAACACTGTGCCCATGATTTGCGGATCGGCATTGAAGGCTTTGAACGGAGATGAGTCAGAGTACGGTAAGCATAGTTTTTTTTGCCCATAGCACTTTTAACATAAGGATTTAACGAGACGTGCCGATTTTTTCATTTATTACTAGCTGGTGCCCACGACTTCGTTAGCGTGATACTTAAAAATGACGACAACTTTTTTTCGTAACATCAGATTTTAATGAAACAAATGAGCTGAGCTCAATCTATTATTGAAAACCACGTAAATATCCGTCGAAAAGTTTCGAAGATTAGCGTGATCATACATACAGACAGACAAAAAAAAATATTTTGTCTTTTCTGTGTTCAGTTACTTTTTTAGCGCCCCCTCTTTTTTCATAAATTTATATAAATGTACGGAATCGCCTTTTTTGTTTATTATATGTGTTGATATTGATAGTTTCTAGCCATAGATTGCATTAAAAAATCTAGGTCTATGGTTTCTAGTTTCAGTGAACTTTTTAATTTAATATGAAAACGAAATCCTTACCACATTTGTCCACTCCGATTTCCAGGAGCACCTTCAATACGGAAACTTCTCGACACCATGGACAAATACATCCCAACCATCGCGCGCGACCTACAGTCCCCGTTCCTACTGCCCATAGACAATGCGTTCACGGTGCCTGGACGAGGGACGGTGGTGGTCGGGACCATAAAGAGAGGGGTCATGAGAAGGAATGATGATGCAGACCTCATGGGGTTCGGATATAATATTAAGACTACGCTGTCGGATATTCAGATTTTTAAAAAGAGCGTTTCTGAGGTTTGTTTATTTATTTTATTTATTTATTTACCAATTTATGTACTAGCAAAATGTATACAGAGAATACATCAAATAAAAGTTGTACAAAGGCACTACTTATCTCAAAAGAGATCTCTTCCAGTAGGCCTGTGAGAGGAGATGTTTATGTAAGAGAGGTATACAGGCGTTTTTATACATAAGAAGATAAGGGAGGACTTCAAATAAACACATATATTCATACAAATATTACACATATACTTAAATAAATACATATGTCTATTTTGAAGGAAATATAATATATACTTTAATATTAACAATATAAATTACAGATGATTCTAATAAATACTGATCTTTTACATGTTTTGTTTTAATTATTTTTAATGCTGGTTTAGTAGAAGTAAATAACCAGCCAAGTGCGATTCGGACTCGCGCTCGAAGGTTCCGTACCATTATCTATAAAAAAATCACGTTTGTATATGAATTTTTATTTAATTATTTATTTTGACGACCTCCGTGGCGTAGTGGTCACCATGCTAGTCCGCCACCCAGAGCTCCCGGGTTCGATCCCCGGTCAGGGCAAGTTGGAAAATGGCCTTTTTCAATGCCAATTTCAATGTCAATATGATATATGTAGTATCGTTGATTAAGTATCCCGTAACACAAGTCTCGAACTTACTTTGGGGCTAGCTCAATCAGTGTAATTTGTCCTTATTTATATTTAATATTTTTTAAATGAATAAACAACTGAATATTCTGTGAATATTTCAAGCGTAAATTAACTTGCCGTTATTGATATAGAGAAAAAAAATGGTAAAAACATCATGTTTGTTGTATGGGAGCCTGTAGTATTTTATGCAACAGTTGTATAAGATGGTTCAAAAAATGCGAGTAGCGCAGGTCGCCATCGAGCATTTTTTGACATATTCATACAACGTTGCATACAATACTTTTTTTACGACTATATTTACTAAATAAAATATAAAATAAAAAAAAATCAAAGTGTTTGACAAATTATGTAAGGAAGATACTAGATACCTATGGTAAACTTTATTATTTTAAATTGACGTTTATTTCCTATAGTGAATATATTTGAAAAAAGTTTCCTTATCCTTTGGGTACGGAACCATAAAAATAAATATGTTATTCTCTATGTTTCAGGCACTAGCCGGTGACAACGTGGGCGTCCTACTGCGCGGCATGAAAATAAAATCAGTCGAAACCGGCATGTTGTTATGCGCAGCGAAGAGTTTCGAGCTCAGCAACCATTACAAAGCGAAGATATACTTCCTGACGAGAAGCGAGGGGGGCCGCAAGAAGCCAGTCTTCTCGAAGTATTCGCAACAGATGTTCAGTGGCACTTGGAACATTGCTTGTAGGATAGATTTAGGTAAGTAAAGTGAGGCCAATTTAATAGATTACATTTCATAAAGGCGATATTTTTGAAATAAATCATTCGAAAGGAAACAGAGATATCATTTCAAATTTTGTCTTAACCAAGCCCTAGATAGCCCTTCAAACTATTTTATGAACTGCTGTTTAGAGTTTAAAGTGAGAACGTGAAGCTTTTCTACACACATTAGCCAAAGGTGGCCGTTTTTCGCTAATGTAAAGTCCGTATCGATTCATTTACTTTAATTGATGTTTGTAAGAAGTTCACCTCACTATAAAGTTTACTGACAGATGTCAAATGTGATCTATTAAATTGGTTCTACTTTAGCAAAGATTTAGAATATACAAGTAGTGTAGATTTACCAACGAGCGTCCAGGGGTAAGAGAAAGACATATTAATGATTCTACCTATATTTTTTTTCATGGTCGGGTTATAGGCACACTATATATGCAATTTGAAGTGTCACTATAACCCGACCATGAAAAAAAGTTCTGTCGGTGATAGAGACAAAACATGGCACTTTTTTCTTTTTCTTCTTTTAGAAATCTCAATTAGACTATCTCGCTCTATCAAAGCGTGTCAGGCCCTTGTACTTTAGTTTGAAATATTTGACGTCCTCTGTGGTCTAGTGGTCATCATGCCAGGCTGTCACACCGGAGGTCCCGGGATCGATCCCCGGTCAGGTCAAGATGGAAAATGATCTTTTTCAAATTGATCTGGGTCTTAGATGTTGTTGATTATACGATATAGTATCGTTGAGTTAGTATAACACAAGTCTCGAATTTACTTTGGGGCTAACTCAATCTGTGTGATTTGTCTTAGCCTTGTCTAGTGAATGCTTTTTGTGAAACGGCAATGCAAATTGAACTGTTATCGCATAAAGTTTTGAAAGATTGATTGAACGATCCTTTCGGATGAGTAGACGACCAGTACTGCAGTCTTAATGAATATTGGCGTTTTTTCTTAGCAGTGGTCATTGCGAAATGTTAGTACTGGTGGCTTTTCTTTAAAATGAATAATAATTCATATAAACATTACATTTAATGTATACTAAACTTATTGTCATGTAAAGTATTTGCAAAGGCCTAAGTATGTTTATCTATATGTAAGTATATGTATGTATTTGTTATGAAATATAGTATCGTTGAGTTCGTGTCCCATAATTTGAAAGTATCGAACTTACTTTGGGGCTAGCTCGATCTGTGTGATTTGTCGGTATGTATTTATTGTCTAAATATCACAGAATGAATATTTGACTTTTTGGATCTTCTCATCTCTGATCTAATCTTATAGAGAAACATCGAGCTAAGCTTCTCCATAGCGCGATCTTGATAATTCTTATAAGACTCATCTTGTAGGTTTATATTGAATAAGACATTTTCCGCTGCAATGCAGTTTGGTTTTCCGGCAGAGTAGAATAGAACCACTCCAAGTCTCCCTTGAATGTCACTGACTTGAATGACACTATCGCGAGAAAGCAATGCTGCAATATTATAAGTATGTTTATTATACGTATTTATATACATGTAAGTTTATAATCTGCATTTATTACTTATTTTTTTAATATTTATATTTATATAGTATTATATTTAAATATTTATATTTATGTTGTGTATAGTTTATGTAATTAAATACATCTTAATTCATTACTTTCGATATACTTATTAAATTTGCACCCCATCTACCATTTTTTCTGCTACGTCCCAAAGGTGAACTGGTAGACAATGCTTAGCATTAAGTTGTACCTTTTGTACTATAATCTTAAGATTTAAGTGCAATAAATTAAATAAATAAATGTCTTTGGAAAAGAGAAAGGAGACTTTGGAAAAACCTAGCAAGTAAAATAAAGCTATGTATTTAAACATGAGTGAGACCTCTCCAACCCATCTGGCCAGTGTGGAGAGTGTAGGCCAAATACTCTGGCTTCTCGCTTATGTCTTACTTTTATTAAAGACAGTTTTCTTTATGTTTCCTGCTAAAGATGTCTAGCACTTCATTAGGGTCCATTTTTTCCGCAACGTCTTAATGGATATGCATTACAGCCAGTCCATTCAAACGACCTTTGGTCATCTTGTTGCGAAGATATGATTTTAAGTATGTACTGAAATAGAATCTCCACAGTACCCAAAAATATCGTCTGGGGAGTGCCCCCGTGCCCCCCCCCCCCCCCCAAATCCGCTACTGCGTGAAAGCAAGTTCCCTTGTGGTGGTTCTTAGCTATTTTTGGTGAAAGTCGGTTTGAGACGTTAAGTTATTGATATTAACGTTTCGAAGTCTGGGCTTCCTGTAGATTTAAAGATCGATATGATATGATAGATTCAAAGATTCAAATGTTTATTCAGTAATTAGACCTTTACACGTCAATAAGTACAATTTACGTTAAGTGTAAAGTATATTAAAATTTGATTTATTTTAAGGAAAAGCTACCGATAGCGCTTCGTAACGACCACTGCTGAGAAGAAATACCGAAAGAAACTTATTTTCACAGTATTGGTCGCCTACTTGCCAGAAGGGCTTTGTCATATTATTATTATTGTCTTTTAATTAATAAATACTTATAATATAATACAATAACTGTAGCAACTAATATAATTCCATATATATAGCGCTACGGATATCCATCTACTACCGAAGTCGTAATGGTAGCTCCGCTAGTCATCACTAGATGGGGTTCTTGACAATCGGTGGTATTTTTAATTTGCTTATCAAATAAACTTGTTTCAGTTCCGTTTTAATCTTTTTATCAGGACTTGAAAAAATATCTGATGATGATGATGAT
This sequence comes from Acrobasis suavella, assembly GCA_943193695.1. Taxonomy (NCBI): domain Eukaryota; kingdom Metazoa; phylum Arthropoda; class Insecta; order Lepidoptera; family Pyralidae; genus Acrobasis; species Acrobasis suavella. The sequence continues at coordinate 10,732,458 of OW971950.1, forward strand.
AAACATTTTCCAGAACCAACGATGCAAATGATGATGCCAGGCGACCACGGCGAAGTGTACCTTACACTGTTAGAGGGTATGGTGATGACGCAAGGCCAGCCATTCACGATACGCGAGAATAACGTCACAGTGGCCACAGGGATCGTCACGGAGATGCTGCCATCTATTGACGTCCCCAAGGGGAAGCTGGGGAAGGTCGTCATGAAGTATGAGTGAAGTCGATAGTTGTTAGGTATAGATGTGATAATAAATTATTTTAATGTTACAGTATTCTTGGTTTTATTTACCTTCACACCGCTTTTTCTAATCATTATTGATTACATTATTAATTATATTAACTGAAAAATCGGAAAATCAATAAAAAAGGATTTTGTTTACTTGAAAAAAAATTACGCAGTAAGACAAAAATGTTTTTTAGGTGGTTTATTAGCACCAGAGACACTTATCTAAAATGGGTGGTACTCTATTCTAGAAAAACGAATATTAATACACTAATGTATTTGAATCGAACATTAAATATTGATTATAAATAAAAAGAATATATTTTGGAAAAAGACTACGAGAAATGACATAATGAGAACGAATATTTCAAGATTGGGTCATTTTGCAAAAACGACACAACAGATGATTTTTTTTAAATGTTTTACGTCGATAAATGGCTCAATTTCTTCCCTGGAACAGGTAAAACGTAAAAATAAAACTTCACAAACATTTTATTCATTATATATTTTTGTCAGAAGGTAATTAATACAGTGCCAAAACAGTAACAAAATATTAGTAAGAAAAAATCAAAGACTGCATCTAGCATTAACTACGGATCATAAACAATATACCCTATACGGTCTGACGGGAGGACAACATTTAACACTTATATTTCACAACATTTGAACAAGACAGTTGGCGTAGACTATACTTTTATAAATTGTGAACTATTTTCAATAACACCGATACGCCTAAAGGTTATTATTTTATTTCGCTACTTTAACTAGCTAGGAGGTTGTGTGCGAATATGTTTTGATATTTCAATGTCATCATTAACTTATCTTTTTATATTAAATTGTCATCAATAATTTGTCACTATAAAATTCATTTAAATTATGAACGTCTCAAATTATTGTATCGAATAATTTAATCATCAGCTGCGAATTAATCTTAAATGCTCAATTTCTCATTTGACGTGCAAGAGACATCACAATTACAAAGATATTTTCATCAGTCTCAAAAATCAAGTAATTTAGCTATGGATAATTTATAGTAACGATAAAAACTACGCATATTTTATTTAATTGGTACCTATCATCAAAATTACGTACTTACAAAATCAGATCTTCATTACGTATCAATACAGATTGTTTCTTTAAACTCACAGACAAATAGCAATCTACATCTTTCAAAAAACAGTACGCATATAGGTATTGAACGTTTTGAATTCATCTTTTGGTTTATATTTGTTGGCATTTAATCTATATTTTAGCTATATATTTGTTGGTATATTAGATTCTGAACCTTAACGATGTTAAGGTATATTTCCATTCGCACACAACGTCCCACCGTAATACTGCGTCGAGCAGAATGCTACGATGACCGTGTTTCCAACCCAATAGTAATACCTGCTCTAAAATCAGTCTGTCACAATTTGTCACCACTCTGTACAACTATTAAACATCAATCACAAGTTACTTGTATACATGGATCTAACACGGAGAACAGATTGTCAAAATATTAATTTCATCTATGTAAAATGCTATACCATCAGCAAGTGAAGTGAGCTACACTTATATATAAATCCTTGGTCCAATGCGACAGCTAAATTGGCATCTTATGAAATACTATTAGCTTCGATAACAAACATTTTTTGAAAATTTTTTGGTAGTACCCGCTTTTCGATATTGCACGACTCTAATTCCACTCCACTAATACAATACAAACAGCAGCGATACTAAACACGGTTGTGTTTATAAAAATACAAATATTTATTGATTAGCAGAGCAGAAGTACAATCTTTGGATATAAAAACTTCAAACTACCCTCGTGTTATGTAAAATGACATAATCTACATACATCTTTTTAAGATATTTAATAAAGACTATCAATAAATTATCTCAGATATTACATTTTTAATGTCAACATGATAGTCAGGTCGATATGTTTAGAAAATTCGTCTATTACATAACATAGGGTTTACAATTTAATATTAGATAGTTAAAATGTCAGGTTAAGATATATGTCATCTTAGAGACTAGAAAATTGAGACGTGCAATATCAAAATATACATATAATTAGCACACCATACATTATTTTCGCAATACCGATACCACGGAATTAAGTTTTAATAAGCTCATAAAATTCGATATTCACCACAGACAGTATATTTTGTATTATTCTTTAAGTATCTTAAAACGTCTAAGTATTTCATTTCAACGGACAGATCCAAAGTTAAACATGAGATAGGACTAGCGAATTTTATTTCGTTTCATCATTTAATAACACAGTTTGCGCCTACAAAGCTTTGCTAAAAACAACAATAACAAGAAACAATGATAAAAAAAAAACAGAATGCAGCTTTAAAAATACGTTAATAATGGGCATTTTATAGTGGCAGTGTCGCTGTATATAAGACATGAAAAATGCTAGTAAACAACAATTCCAAATAAAGAAAACAAGCGATTTAGTAACACTGGAGTGAACAATTGAACGTTACAGTAAATCCATTTTGATATTTGAGCTTACATGACTTAAAACAAAGTTGAACGAAATTTGTTCATTAAGGTTTTCTGAAATGGCATCAGATAAAAGCACTGAAATCTCAGGTACAAGAACTGTTGTTAATTGACAATATTATGTCTCATTTTTATTGTTGGTTAATATTTACAAATGCAGTTTGTTGAACCTGACGTCTCGGTGGCGCCACCTAGCGCAAACTTTTTGGAAAACTCATTTGGTGATACTATGGCAAGTGTCATGAAATGTGAAAGATATCAAAATACAGTCGCTGAGAATACACCGGTATAAATGTAGTGAGATTTTCAATACTATATGCATACCCAAAACCAAAACTTTCCCATTTCATTTGCCAATTTACATTGTATACTTAACAGAATCGTAACACTGTCACTTAAATATCACTTAAAACTTAAAGATAAATATACAAAATACATTATTGGTGTCGACAAAGTAGTGTGTAGTTTAGCACCACATTAAAACTAACTATTCGATAACGTATGCCCTAAAACAAATCCATAGAATGGCGCATCAATTCCGCATGTCTCAAACTTTTACAAAATAAAATAGAAAATTCCCATACTCAACAGCGTGAGTTTAATACTTGTGTACTTACTTACACAGTACCTAATGTAAAAATTAATTTACCAACACTTACGACTATAAAAAATATTTTAGAAATTCTCACTTACATTTAAGAGGAACTGGCAAAATAAATCCTGTATTTCCCATATTTTTTTAACTCACAATAAAATACAAAAACCAGATTTGGTCCTCGCGTATTCATTATGCCATTCCTATAATATTGGACAGAACTATTCAATGCGAATGGGCGAGTAGCAAAAATATTAGTAGACTATGCACACTAAATAATGGCTCAAAATATATTAAATCCGCTAAATACCCAATAGAAAAAGAAATAATGCCTATTCGAGGCAAAACGACGTAAAAGCTGTGTTAAACTTAATAATCTAAGAGTTAAGTTAAAAACTGTGGTGGTTCGACCTTGCCGTTAGCGGCCACTGGCTTCAACTTATCACATTTAGGTTAAAAAGGACCATCTCATCGCATTATGCCTTTTTCTAGAAATATCATTTTTTCGAAGTCCTTGAAATATATTTTTGTAAAAATTACATTTTATTAAAGAATTCAAATGAACATCGATCTTCGCTAATTCTCAATTCCGGTTCACACAATGTCCTTTACTCCAAAAGAGGTCATTTTGAGAAAATTTATTTAGGAGAAAATGACTTTTTGAGAAAAATATATTTTCAAAATACATTTCAAGAGTAAGACATTATATGATGGGACGGTTTAAGAGGACTAAACCACCTTTATTGTCCACACTCATACCACTATAAACACTAACGTTTGCAACCAATACAAAAGATTCCATTACTTCCACCGAACTAGTATAAAAACAGTGATTAAACTTTTTAATTACAATAGAGTATTTGTGCTCCGATGCATTACTATGTCACGGCCAGACTATCGGCTCATAAGACGTCCTTTGCCGCATCCTAATCGAAAGGACACATATTATGCTAAATTTAGTTACAATTTGTTCTATACGAGGATTCTTTAAACCATGCACGGTTATAACATGTAACTATTAGATTCGTACTATAAGCATTAGGACCGTATCCACCTATACTAACCTCTCCTACTGGCAAAGGCTCACGATACAACTAGCATCATTTAAAATAGATAAAAAAACCAACTACATTACACAATCTTGCAGGAATAACTATTTAAACAGTGAGTCAAGAATATTCTTCTACCACGTTATTTTTTTTGTTGTTCCATTATTATTTTTTTATAAATATCCGTAAATTATTATCAAATTCGATAAAGCTCTAAGATTGATCCACATTCACATAAATTAACTCTCAGATTTGTCTGAGACACACTGAAGCATGTGTGGAGGAACAAATTGTTACAAACGAAATAACACAACCTTAAAATAATAACGCATAAAAACACAGGCCTCTAAAACCCATTGAATCAAATACCCAGTCTGTGTCACATGGAAAAGACGGGTCCTTATGTTTCTTTCTACGAGCATATACACAAACAACATTGCTGGAACCGATGACGTTTGTTTACTTAGTACTAAATAACTATATTCTGCCTTTAAACATAATAGTTATAATATCCACGCATTCACTCGAATAATAATTAACGTGGATCGACACTACATACAGCTTCTATGTTCCGTGACATACAGTCATACTCAGGTTTATTTTTAAAAAAATTACTGTGTATTTCTATGCGTTATTACATTTAAGAAAAAGACATATCGAGAAACCACACCGAACAACGATCGCGATGCCGTAAAGTCGCCTCTCACAAAACTCTAATAATAAGAGAACTATATTCCAGTCTTGCTAAGGTTAACACCACTAAACGAGTCCTAACAACGAAACATCTAGCTGAGTACACTAGCACTGTGTGTCACACATTTTGTACAATCAGGATTTTTGGAGCGTAGGTTATATAAGAGAATTTTTAAAGTTTTCTCAAGTACATGTCACTTTCTTACGTATACATTGCTAAAAGTATGGCATATTGCACATATTTAATCCTACTTGTATCATATTCTCACTTGACATATACGTTTATATGATTGCTTTTTCATTTTCATAATGTTTTTATATTATTACAGGCAATCATATGTAATATAAATTGATTAAATATTCAAACAGGCAAAAGCTGTCCGCTAAAATATTGCACAAAAGTTATATATTTTCTTTTATTTTAAACCTAAGAAAGTGATATGTACAGACTAATGTATCATTTTAGGACCTTTAATACTCCATTTATTTTAATTTGTGGACATTGTGTTGTCTAAATTCACTAAAATCTCAAGTATCTAAAACATTGACTAATGATAAACAAAATAAAATCAACAATCGCTATTATGAAACTCATGCATTTCACTACCTACAAAATCTAGCGTTCAAAGTTCTCTTATAGGTTATAAAATATATTGAACGGGTCACTTATAGTACTATGCTATGAATAACTCGGTCTCTTTCATATTTTAAAAGTTAGAAAAGTTACGAGATATAAATCTGAGCTTTCGAAGCATAGTACCATGCTATAGCACGCTGTCCACATCAAATTTTATATATGTGGGCTTTATTTTTTTACAATTCCTTTTATTTGATAGCACCTTGTCTACTATAGACAATATAGACAGCGTGCTACTCGACCCAAGGGACGAGAGGACGAATTACTGATAACTTTTAGGAAAATTTTAGAATCATTCACTTACACTTATTATATACCCCACCGTAAGCGTTCACTATATTGGCTTTAAATTAAGTACTGAATAGTTTTGGTATTATAGAAAATTCACATTTAAGGACTAAGTAAAGGACATTTTATTACAATATAATTAGGTTATATCACACAATATTCTTATAAAGATATGCTGTTATAAGCGTTGGTCATATAGAAATTCAGAAAACATTTATATTAGCATTAGATACCCTTAGAATAAAATAAACTTAAAGATAAAATAACTGGTGCGAAGCGGAGTTTTCGGTCAAAAATGCATTGAGAGTTAAGCTTATATTTCTACCTGAAAATTCCAATATTATGTGGACGGAAGGAACAATATTGAGCTAAAAGAAGGGGCATGAAAGCCTTGCTTGCGACTGGGGGCGGATAATTCTATATTTACTCGAATAATTCACAGCCATCAAACATTAAAGCCGATATACTTTTGTTGTATATCCTTGTTTGTTGTAGGCCAAAGTTTTTATGTAGTTCATTCGTTAATTATTAGCTACATAACATACCTTATTATTGCAATAACAGTGCAATGACACCATTGCCAGTTTACGTCGTTAAAAAATACTCCAAAACAAATGCTTCCTTTAACATTATTATATATTTAATTCCACGTTATGACTAAGTCAGTAATGAGAAATATGATAGATAAATAAAGCGAAAAAAAAAACTATCATGCATATAATTTTAAACAAATCCATATTTAACGATTCAAAAATCAACAATCATAATTTGATCCCAAAAGTAGTCTTTTTTACCGTCTGTTACTTTGAAAATATACGAAAGCAAGGCCCCAGTCGCAAGATCTAATTTAAAAGAAGCTAGTTGTGGCACTGTAATCTTTTCAAACATTTCTTTCCGATTAGAAAAATATCCTAAATACGGAGGTTATATAGCAAGCATTCTATCATAGCCGCTGAAATTCATTTCATTTAATGGTCTTTGCATTTCCTATATAAATAATAAGTAAATAAATTCATCTGTGTCAATCAAACTAAATAAATAAAGAAAATCAACAATATTGCATTTGACGACATCGAAGACGCGATGCGAAAGACAATATAAAAATATATGTACAAAAATTTTATTGCACTAGCTAAAGAACACGTCTCTTCGCATAATGACCTATTCCCGGAGAGTCTATTTCTCAAAATGTCGTTTCAAGAAAAAGATATTTAATATTTGTAGCAAGTTTAATCTTGTCATTAAAACAGCTTGGTCTATTTTAAGAATGAGTCATTTCTGAAAAACTACATTATGCGATGAGATTATATAAACCAATTCATTTTTACAATCAGATCTAATCAATCCCGAAATATTTAAAAAGCAAATACAAAAATTCATACAACAATTTTTCCTGGACATATATAACGCAAAAAGATTAATATTCAATTTGTATGGAGCGATTTTATTTTGCCCTATTTTCTACAGGAAAAATAATTACTTCTAAAAAATGTATTGCCCTGTAAATAGTTTTATTAGATTATCTATTTCATGTCTGTAAATAGTTTGTTATTTTTTGTCAATTTTGTTTAAATAAAAGTAAAAACACATCGCACTTCGATTCATCTACAGCTTTAGATGAAAGGCTAAACAGTAAATACCTAACATCCATTAAACAATTGATTTAAAAAATAAATATATTAAGTCTTTCTACATAAAGTAACTACGATGATGAACACGGTTTTGCGCGAAATAAGGAGTCTAAGCATTTGCAAGACAGAGATTTTGAGGTAATAGTTCCTATATGGCAACGTTGGAAAGAGAAGGTAATGGAACGCCTTTGTTTTCAAACTTGGTCTTAGTTTGCTTTATTTTGAGACAGTATTTTATCAAGTCACGGTTAGAAGACATTTTGGAAGGATTATTTCTGTTTTAGAGAAGTTAGAGCGAATTGTAATAGGAAAGGAAATGTGAACGATTTATAGTCTCTTATAAAACTAAACAAAACCAAGATAAATCAAATAGATAATGAAATTATAAATAGTTACGGGCTGTGTAACTGTGGCCTGTAACTATTTAAAAATTCGCGACAGCATCCGTATTAAAATCACAATGAAATATAAGAATTATAACTAGATTATAAAGCGCGAAGGAAGCGCAATCCGCGACAATATTCTTATGAAAATTTGAATGTAGCAATGATAACTGTTTATGAAAAAATATTTTGAGTAGGTTGATCAAAAGTTTTCTGTGTTTTTGTGAAATTACCACTTTTCGACGCTCCGCTGTGAAGAATTTAGAACCCAAACATTTAAGAGGTCTGCTCTTAAATATTAACTATCTTTATATCCATAAAATGACAGCATCTTTTATTGCTATCGCTATCCTAAAAACATTACTATCAACCTAATAGTAATGTTTTTAGGATAGTGATAGTAATAAAAGATGCTGTCATTTTATGGACTAAAGTTTTAAGGGATATAACTCATATTGAAGTCTGGCATTTTCTTAATACTTCTAGTGATATTTCACTAATAAATTTAGAATACATGAAGTATAAAGGTAATATGAGTAAATATTGTCCAATTGTGAATTTAATACTTACGTTACGTTACTCTTAGCAGACTGATAAATTTATTCAAATGGAACTTTAAAAGAAAATAACTTTTCCATAAAAAGGTCATTTTGCAAAAAGGACGTTATGAGATTGGGAAGCCCTCTGATAGTATTTGTGAACGATAATACATATAAGCACGAAATACGTTTAAAAGCCGCCTTTTAATGAAGTTTATATTAGGCGTCAGCTTCGAAAATCCTCAACTGAACATCACCTAAAGGCGTTCACATTACCTTCACAATAAACTGACTTTTCGTTCAACAAGATAAGAAACAATTTTAACTACAAAAATTTCCTAACAAACTAAACATTTCATTTTATTGTGCTAAGTTTACTTTTATAAGAATAAGACGAATATATCTTTGACTACATGCTAAATTCATATGCTAGGTGCAAATTGATTGTACTAATATCCATTTTTAAACAGAAATGGAAGTTTTAATGGGGTCGGTAGTAAGGAATTGCAATAATACCTAATTTATTGGATAAGGGTTGGGACATATCTGACCGCACGGAACAGCACTTTCCTATGCTGCTATCCTTTTGTCGCTCCAAATCCGCTCATTTGTTAGAACGAGAGAGAGAGAGAGAGAGAGAGAGACGGAATTCCGAGGAATCCTCGATCCCACGGCGTTCCGTCGGTTCTGACGGTTCTAAGCGACAGAAAAGGATAGTGAAAGCATAGGAAAGTGCTATTTCGTGCGGCCATATGTGTCCCAATCCTAAGAAAGATACAATAAGTTGCAATAAGAGATATTTCGTTGCTGCTCAAAATTGCATTATAAAATAATGAGATTGAAGGTTTTTTGAAGGCTCAATCGTAAATAACTTGGTAATATGAACTTTGAATATTATACTAAATATTTTTTCATAAAGAACATTCAGATCGTAAATAACAATACGAGCCCATCGTTTCGCTGATAGCGTTTCTAGTTCATCCATAAATAATTAATTAATTTGACTAAATATAGACAATCTTATAAGGAAAATCGGTCCCGAACACTTAAAAATAATTGGGCGTACTATTTTTTTTTAAAATTTTATAACCAAATTGATTTCATAATACCTATATTCAAATTATTACATAAAAATTGATTAAGTTGTTAAGGATTTTTTTTAATTTCTCGAAAACCAGTAGCCTTTTAGGGTTAACATTTTGTGAAATAACATCTTATGACTTGTCAAATGACTGTATAACGACAGTTCATTTTACGTGTGGGGCCGATTATTCTTATATACCCGGCTTACTATACTTGTCCCTTTGTCCTAAAAGTATCCCAAGTAATTTACCAGTTGGCCTACAATATAACGTACACCAAAAGACAGTTAACATGTTAATATCGATCATTGACCTATATCCTGTCACTCGCTAAAGTTTTAGTGTATGGTGCTCACACGATCTGGGAGAGTTAACACCAGAAATGTATGTAAACAACAGAGAAACGTTAACCCTTTCACCGCGAGTTTTCCTTTCATCAGTTGTCGTTTTCCCAGCGCGAGGCATGGTGAATCGAAAATAAATACCTACAACCAAAAAGGGATGTGGATACTTATGTGTCATACGAGCAGTGGTTTTTTGTCGGAAATATCCGACGCTCGCGAAATGGGCACGAAAGTTTTATTGGATAAATCCGACGTTCGCGATGAAAGGGTATATGATTCTATACATACCCGCTATATTTTAGGCATTAGGCGAGATATAACTGTATACTCATGGCTTGACTTGGTTTATTCTGACTGTTTCTTGCGTTTAATTCAGCCAATATCATGTTAGTGCAACATACAACTAGCTGCATAAATATATACTTGCCTACACAAACGTAACTAAACTATCAAATTAAATATAATTATAATTACCAACCCCATCGACTAACTCGTTCGTAATAAACTATACAATACACATGCCATAACGGAAATGCATTCTGAGTGAAAGAAACAATAAAATAAAAAAATAAAAACAACTTAATATCGGTGAATTAAAATCTAAGAGAAAAATCAACGTTTTGAAACAACAACACTTTTAAATTTTGTACATTGCAAAGGGCTTAAAAATGCATGCACGTTTTTGAAAGGCACTACATTCAACAAATACTAAAAAATAACTCCTAGCGGATTTCCCTATTTCATTTTACGTACCTACCGACTGTTTTGCGGTTATATATAAGGTCCACATAAAAACTAAAACCACTTAAATATAAATCAAGACATAAAATTGGAATTACGCAAGTATATCTTGATTTTCATTAAATGTACAAACTTTTAATGAAAAAGACGTTTTTTTTCTGTATCGCATAATATAACGGCTAACAAAACATACTGAAAATGTTTTAAGGGCGAATTCAGTCCATGATACTGAACAACTTTCCCAAAGAACATATATCAAAATATGAAAAATATCTTTTTGCTTTCCATACAAACTCGGATCAGCTGATCGGTCAACTTGTATGGGAGGTCAAATTTATTTTTCATATTTAGATTTATGTTCCTTGGAGAAAGTTGTTCAGTATCATAGACTCAATTCACCCTTAAATAGTTTCATTGTATTTTATCTCTGTATACGTTATTTACGTCATCATATCAGGCGACAAAAAATATCAATTTCATACGAATATGTATTTCAGTTTTAGTTTTTTCTGACCTTATATAATAAATAATCCTTCCACGATATACACAGAAATGTTAATAGGATTAATCACAAACAAATAAACAATTCTCCTTAACCTAAGATGAACTTACATGGAAGATTCAATTACACTACGTTTATTTTGGTTACTTCTGCCGCGGCAATCTTTCTGTATTTGTGCACCGTTCGATAAAACTGTTTGTATATAAGGGCATGGTAACATGGACAAAGCGGAATTTTCATTTAAATGTAAGAAGTGGAGATGCATCGTCTTTAAATACCCCAAGGGAAACAGGCATAATAATATGCATGTGAAAATGAGTTACTTTATGAAGTCTGGGTAGTTAAAAAGTATATGTATATTATAAATACAAATACATCAATATTTTTTTTATTAGGCTGTAGGCGTAGTGTCACAGCGGGGCACCCTTATTTTTTCAAATGTCCTTTTATCTTCTGAGATATTTTGCTAATCGCATCAAAAATCTAAATCTCGTTCCGCCATCTTGTGTTACATATCATACAGTTTTTTTTTTGTCAGAACATCTAAAATAATAAGTTTTGTAGAGGCGGAAAGATTTTCTCAGCTGTAGCATAGGAAACTATGCCGTCAATTTTCATTCAATTAATTCAGCAAAAGTTGCTTCAAATATAAAGATGTGTCATTTCTTGCAAAACGTGTACATGTAAATTTTATTTAGTAAAGAAAAGTATAGTAATTTCATTGATAACTTTATACTCATGAAACACCAATTCCACTGTTGTAGGTAATATTTTAACGAAAATGGAACTTATGAACATGTTTAAATGAAAATTCTTGCTCTGTCCAAGTTTCCATTCCGCAATGTGTACTTTTAAAGCAAAAGCTTAACTGTAAGCGGGGACACGAATTATTTCTTTACAACGGGCCATAACCCCAAATCGAGACGAATTCTATTCAAATAACATGCAAAAAGTGACTAAAAAATAACTTATCTATCCGATGTGAGGAACTGACTGTAATAATCCAAGTTTCTACATTTGGCCGTACAAAAATTACTATAGAACACAATCGCTAGGGAACCCAAGTACCATAGCACATTTTGGCTGCATTAGTACACAAATTAAAATTAAGAATTGACGAAAACTAGCCGACCAACTATCGAAGCAACACTATCAATTCCTTTTCCACGTAGCACTACATCCATAAATTCATTTTAAATAATCCACGTTAAATAAATTAAAAGTGATACACTTAACGCTAGTAGTTTATAACTTTATTTTTTTTGCATATTTATTTTCACGTAACGTGTTATATTAAAATAGTGTCAACTAGTCGTAGAAACATCACATATTTTATTAAAGGTTCCTTAAGTGTTGGTGTGAGCGAAACGATTAATTATATCATTTTGGTTATAAATCAGTCCATTTTAAGTAACAATTTGATTTCTGTTGATTTATATTGACTAGAAGCTGTATTTGTCAAGTTATCAATGCCAAAGTAAACTCCATATACGAGTATTAAAACTTAATGTAATTTTGTTAAATAAATTTCAGGTGATGCGTTGGTGTAATAGCAATTTTAGAAAAGTTAATAATATGGGAGAAAATGCAAGAATAATTACTTTAGAATATATGGATACTTAATGAATATCCTAAAGAGATATTGGATAGCGAATATCAAACTGTGTCTATCATTTAAAGATACAAAATTACGTATAAATATTAAGAAATATTATGCGTGGCAATATTTCCGTTTTGGTTTCGCTCACACCAAATGCATTTGGCAAGTTTAATCATTAACTAGCCACTTATAGCAAACGTCACTTAGCGAGTCAAAAAGCGTATATTGACCAATATGTTTCTTTGTCACTTACACACAACTTGTAATGCTATTACACACTTCAATATGATGTCCGGAAGACAAGAATATTTTTGTTATTTTATAAATAAAATGCTTATTTGGAGTTAGAAAACATTGCACACTTAACTATTTTAAGCATTTCTGATTGATATTTGAGTCTTTGTTTTTGATTGACATTGTATGTTTGTAATAACTTTATCAAAGATTTAGAAACTTTTTTGTACAAAAAAAAGAAACATCGTGTGGCATTGCATATAATCCAGTCTCTATACTTATTTTTATAGAAAGACTAGCTGACCTGGCAAACGTTGTTTTGCCATATAAATAGATTGTATGTATTTTTGTATGTTGTATCATAAAAAAATAGAAATTAAAAATTTTGTCTAAAAAATAAAAATTTAGGGGTGGACTACCCTACTTATAGATACCGGATAAACACAAAAAATTTCATGAAAATCGGTCAAGCCGTTTCGGAGGAGTATGGCAACGAAAACTGTGACACGAGAATTTTATATATTAGAAGATTTTTGATACGAAGCTTTTGGAAATAGGTATCTAATTTTTTTATGGTATATGGACATTACAATCACTAGTGCTTTGTGATTACACATGTGAACAAGCAACAATGATAGAGATAAAGATCAATACCACTTTTCACTCGCAAATTGGCGTTCGCTTTAGCCATGTCTTTGAAGACAATACTTTTATAAATTCAGCAAGCAGGAGTTACTGGCAACACTAACCTATACACAGATACACTATATTATATACGTGGTCTCTGATACCTGTGTAAGAGATACACGAATTCACTTTTTAGAATCGAGACTTGGTTAAATGCATGGTGGTTATTTTAAAAAGTGCAATTCGTTTATTATTGTTGATATGATATTGTGAGGATTGCAACGACCCCTTTGTAGAAATAGGTCATGTTGTCAACGTGTGATAAGAAGCTTATACAGACTTTGAAATTTGATAAATGCTTAGTTAAAGTAGTCCTTGGATACGAGAAGACGCAGCCTGAAAAAATCATGACCTGGTTTTTTTTGGCTTGCGTCTTATGTCTAAAAGCGACTTTTCATAGCAATCAGACTAAGCCTCTTCTTTCTGACAGTTTTTTTTTTACAAGCAATTTACGTAATGTCATATTCATAAAGTCTACCATCTTTTTTTGGGGAGTACGGATTTGAGGAGTATAGATTTTTATACGAGTAAGAAAAATACACTCTTTAAACTGGTATAGCTACTATAAAACTGATTGAAATGCATCAATCTTTTATGAATATGACATACCAAAAAAAAAAGAACTTTTACTCTGCCTAATTTAATTTTATTGTTAGCCATATAATGTCTCCTTACACACGTTGCAACAAAAATTTCGCTCAAAGCGGACCCGTAAATATTAAATATAGAATAAGATCGGATATATTCGTTTACAAATCAACTAAGGCTTTAGAAAGGCGAATCATAGCCGTTACATCCAAGTACGATTCGTTGGTAAATTGTCATGTACATTTAGTCTAGGCGAAAACTCTATGACAACCCTTTTATGCTGTCCTTTTCTCACTCACAAGTAGAAAGGTACAACGAGAGGGTTTGAATAATTTTCACCGTCAAAGTTTGCAATATTTTGCTCTTAATTAAGTGCTTAAGCCAAATTGGGGAATACTGGTTAACATATTATAGAATATAGTATGTTTTAAATACATTTGATATATATAACGTCTAACAAAATATACAGAAACTGTTCGAGTGTAAATTCACATTTCGTGTGATCGAACGTATATCGATATATGAAAAATATATATTTGCTTTCCATACAGCTGATCGGTCAGCTTGTATAGAAGGTCAAACATTATTTTTCATATTTCGATATATGTTCCTTGGGGAAAGTTGTTCAGTATCACGGACTGAATTCGACCTTAAAATAGTTACAGTAAGTGTATTTTGTTAGACCCTGTACATTGCCGAATTCCTTGACACCCGTATCTGAAGAAATAGATGTTTTAAAACATGTTTTAAGATAAGTTACTTTTTTGTTTTGTTTTTCAAAATCATTTATTGACCGTTTTTGGATGCGCTTTATGAAAACACAAAACTTTTTTTTATTTTCTTTGACAACTGGTAACACTGTCAATTAATATGTTTTATCATTATTTTGTGACTGTAATTGCATCTTAAAACATGTCTTAAAACAACACTCATCTTAATAACTATTGCATACTCATGATAACAAATCATGTCTAATATTAAACACTGTCCAATTCATTGTATCATCATATCTAAATTGGCCCATTTTGCATTGAAAAACATCTCAAAGTTTTAGCATCATAATTTTTAATATGACTAACTCAATCTTATCAAGATTTAGATGTACCATCATACTTTTCAATATGACTTACCAAGATATGGTATAAATCATATTTTTATATACTATATACTATACATCATATTTTTTGCAAGAAACATTCGAAATTTCACAGGCGACCATACATCAAGCGAAACACTGTGGATCCTAAGTTATAATTTTGGTTTAAAAAACTGATGGTGCAAAATAGGTGTCTATGGATGGTAACAAGCAATCCATAGTCTCCTCTCAGGGAAAATGTGCGTGATTACATTTTAGTATGTAGGTATGTAAAATTTGCTAGGCACACAATTGTAGTGTAGATAGAATATGCTGACTATTTTCAGCGGATTTAAAAGAGTTTTGATGAAGTGTTTACATTTCAAATGTTTTGAACACCTTTAAGGACACTGAACCGGACAATGGTTTTAAGGGGTTAGACAGACGAGTGAAAGCGTTCTAACGACCCTGGTAGAAGATAGTCGGCGACCGTCGCCGACAAGTGTTTACATTTCAAATGTTTTGAACACCTTTAAGGACACTGAACCGGACAATGGTTTTAAGGGGTTAGACAGACGAGTGATAGCGTTCTAACGACCCTGGTAGAAGATAGTCGGCGACCGTCGCCGACAAGTGTTTACATTTCAAATGTTTTGAACACCTTTAAGGACACTGAACCGGACAATGGTTTTAAGGGGTTAGACAGACGAGTGAAAGCGTTCTAACGACCCTGGTAGAAGATAGTCGGCGACCGTCGCCGACTGTCGCTATAAACTGTCGCGCGACACAAGTCGCCGACAGGTGTCCTGGGCATACCGTCGCTCGTCTATGAGAGCCCTTAGTCTACAATTGAAAGTGTTATCATCAACCGCATACATATGTTGATTAGACAGTGTTTAATATAAACTTTATTTTTAATGAGGTTTTTCAAAAATTTTGGCACAGTGCCGTCAGATCCAATCGACTGTTGTCATTGGTCCAACAGTTGACAGGTACGTTTGCTCGGTCAAATGTAGCCAATAGCAGCAGCTTATTCGATCTGACGTCACTGTGTTGCCATCTGGTGGCCCATATTTTTTGAAACCATTACTATTTTCTTTTTAGGGTTCTTTTCATTGATAGGCCACCTTATAATATGATAGTCGATAAGACATTGTTCAATATTATCATTTCTTTTTCTTTTTTTTAATTGATTGGCCCCGTGGCCAAGTAGTACGGGTGTCTGTTGTGCATGAACCGGTTGTCGTACCTCTGGTTCTTCTGGTAGAAGTCCCGCTGGTTGACCTTCCGGTAGTACTGCGCGCGGCGCTGCTGGTTCTTGTCTTGCTGTTTGTCTTGTTTCTTGTCGGGCTTAGGCTCTGTTTTGGGGGGTTCGTTGGCGGGTTTGTCCTTATCCTGCTGAATGGAAATAATATAAGCTAAGCAGTCCAATGCTGCCCCCGTTTGAAATAAATCATTTACAAAGGAAAAATTGAGATGTCATTAAAATTTTGTCTTGATTAGACCCCAGAAAACCCTTCTAACTATTTGATAAACTACTGTTTATAGTTTAAAGTTAGAACGTGAAGCTTTTCTACGCACATTAGCGAAAAACGGCTACTTTTGGCTAATGTGCGTAGAAAAGTTGTCTAGGGTCTGAACTCTGATCAAGACAAATTTTTAAATTATATGTCCGTTACCTTTCCAATGATTTATTTCAAATAGAGGCAGCACTAGACGCCGAAAAATTCAGATAGCCCCTTAAACCTACAAAGACTTCTAATAAGGGTTTTCAATGGCAGCACAGTGACGTCAGATCAAATTGACTGTAGTCATAGGACACTCAGTTGACAGGTTCTTTTGCTCCGTCAAATGTATCCAATAACAGCAGCTTATTGGACGGCTTCACTGTGCTGCCATCTGGTGTCCCATATTTTCGAAGTCTTATTTACTCACGACGAAGGTAACGTTTAGCGTAAATTTTTTCGTGACGCGATTGTATGTATACTCATGCTTGGGCCGGACCTGCGCCTATCGTCACGAAGCTTCGTGCTATTACACGATACACGCAAATGTGACCGGCTGTTATCGGGTATCGTCCCAAATATTCGGACTTCGTATTGGTTATCGCGCGGGTGGCGATACATCAAAAGATTTAAGCACTCTAACCATTCGCTCTGCGTGGTCGCACTTGAGTTATTTCTTTTGACGTTTGTTTTCAATTTGTTCAGACGCGTGCTGTGCGACGGTGCCACGGTTGTTTATGCGTAAAAATGGAGTGGAACGATAAAATGGTGTTAAAATGTTTAGCTTTTTCTTTCTAGGTTTTTTTTTAGGTTTCAATAAATGCATTATGTAATTATTAGCGCACATGTTAAAGAAAAGAAAGTTGTCGCCCATATTTAAAACATGTAGATGACGCCATCTTGGATTATTACCAGATAGTTCGTGAAAAATAACGAAGCCGCTAGTGTGACCAGCGCTTTATAGCGATAACTTTTTAGTGTACAAAACGTACAACGATTCGCCGCGAATTGCTTCGGGACGATAGGCACAAGTGCGGCCGAAGCATTATTGTACAATACCTACATATGTATGTATTTTAGCGTGTTACACGTTATCAGCATGTAAGGTGACACGCTAAAAGAGAGAGAGAGAGAGAGAGCGAGAGAAAGAGACAGAGAGGAGAGAGAGGAAGGTTCAAAATTTTTTTTATATGAAAAATGTAAGTTTTATTTTGACGGCAAAGAAATTATTAAAACAAATGAAATAAGATCAAACTCGATGGAGTTGCGTAGTTTTATAATTCCATCTCAGTGATCAGACCCCAGACATCGTCTACCATAAAGTGCTTGTCAAGACAAATCAAAAGAGTCTTACTCAATGAGGTTAGGTTTTATAACTGAGTTCCGTCGAATACCTCCCAACTCCGTGATCAGAACAGGTTATTGACTTCATAGAATTGCATTTTCGTCCGACTTACACAAGTGTGCAAAATTTGAGCTCAAGAAAAAAAGACAAAGTATACATTGCAAGTTAAATAAAAGCTTGTACAAATATATACCTACCTCTTTAGTTTCAACCTGCGCTTGCGCCTGTGTCTGTGTCTGAGACTTGGCGTTTTGGTTGGAGCTGACGGTCGGCTCTTGCACTTTGGCGGGCTGCGGAGCTTGCGTCTGTTGGGGCGGGCTGTCATTCTGCAAAACGATGCGGTATTTGTTGAATTATTTATTCTTGCATTAATAAAACAAACATCTTTATAAACCCCGATGTAAATATAGGGGTGTTATACTTGTGACGATGCTGTGTGGCATCGCAGCTCCTAGCGAACGAACCGATTTCGATGCGGATTGTTTATAATCGAAAGCCTTGTCTGTCGAGATGGTTATTACCTATTTTTGATGGAAATCGGTGCAGCCGTTCAACAGTTATTAGGCTTGACCGCTTAGAAATCGGTGTTATTTTTTTATTTGCCTGGCAAATGAACTTGATTATTTTGTTGCTTCGGAACCAGGAATTCGCTTTACGCTTTTACGCTCTTCGGCATCTTTATATGATCTTTAACAGGCATGGAGAAGAAAAAGACAAAAAGTGCACTCCAGAATGCGAAGTATGTAAGCAGGATAAAACAGAAAACGCGTCAAGATGAGATAAAAATGAAATGCAGTACTCATGGTATTATAAAGTTTAGTAGTGCGCAGACGTCGAGCTGTGTCACTGCCTGTGTTAGAGCGGGACAGACAGAGTGTACTCACGGTGTGTTTGGTGGCGCTCGCGGTGTTGGAGTGCGGCGCCAGCGCGACAGTCAACGTGAGGTCGCACCACATCGCGCTGTGTCACTGCTTGTGCTAGAGCGGGACAGACAGAGTCTACTCACGGTGTGTTTGGTGGCGCTCGCGGTGTTGGAGTGCGGCGCCAGCGCGACCGTCAACGTGAGATCGCACCACATCGCGCTGTCACTGCTTGTGCTAGAGCGGGACAGACAGAGTCTACTCACGGTGTGTTTGGTGGCACTCGCGGTGTTGGAGTGCGGCGCCAGCGCGACAGTCAACGTGAGGTCGCACCACATCGCGCTGTGTCACTGCTTGTGCTAGAGCGGGACAGACAGAGTCTACTCACGGTGTGTTTGGTGGCACTCGCGGTGTTGGAGTGCGGCGCCAGCGCGACCGTCAACGTGAGGTCGCACCACATCGCGCTGTGTCACTGCTTGTGCTAGAGCGGGACAGACAGAGTCTACTCACGGTGTGTTTGGTGGCGCTCGCGGTGTTGGAGTGCGGCGCCAGCGCGACCGTCAACGTGAGATCGCACCACATCGCGCTGTCACTGCTTGTGCTAGAGCGGGACAGACAGAGTCTACTCACGGTGTGTTTGGTGGCACTCGCGGTGTTGGAGTGCGGCGCCAGCGCGACAGTCAACGTGAGGTCGCACCACATCGCGCTGTGTCACTGCTTGTGCTAGAGCGGGACAGACAGAGTCTACTCACGGTGTGTTTGGTGGCGCTCGCGGTGTTGGAGTGCGGCGCCAGCGCGACCGTCAACGTGAGGTCGCACCACATCGCGCTGTCACTGCTTGTGCTAGAGCGGGACAGACAGAGTCTACTCACGGTGTGTTTGGTGGCACTCGCGGTGTTGGAGTGCGGCGCCAGCGCGACAGTCAACGTGAGGTCGCACCACATCGCGCAACGAGCTCGTCGAGCGCAGATGCCGAGCTGTTTCACCGCTTCTGCTAGTTGGAGGATAGCTGGAAAAAAATCATTGTTTAAATTGTTTGACTTTGAATTTTTTTGAAAACCTGGTATATGTAGTTTCCGCATTAAAAAATCTTTAATCTAAGTTTAGATTCGAACTTTGAACATATCCGTTTTAACATAATTATAGACTGAATACTGCAGAAAAACTTATAATAAGTGTGTTTTTTGACTTCAAAAGACTATGACGTCCTCTGCCTGTATTTCACACAAATCTCTTAGAAAATGTTTGTTTTGACGTTAAGAATAACCGGCCAAGTGCGTGTTGGGCCGTGCGCAGTGTAGGGGTTCCGTAGTTGCGAATGCCCACTTTGAGTTCGCGCCCCTAAAAAGGTCTAAAAGCTAATTTTCTATTAAATTTGTATGAACGTTTCCTTTTCCGAGTATATTTTATAAGTTGGTCGCTCTGATAGTTTTCTTTTAACCTTCATTATATATACTACTGCTGTGATTTTTTCATATGTCTATACATGCACAAGAACAGATCCATAAATCGAAAAATGATGTTCACAAGCTCACAATATTTTTGAAAGACCTATTCAATGATACAACACATGGGATAGTCAAGAAAAAAAAATACTCTTCTTGTAATGGAGCTTCACTAAAAAAAAATATTTTTAAATATTTTATTTTACCACTTTTTTGGCATAGTTAATATACCTATTTATACCAAACCAAAGCTTTCTAGTACTTATAGTCTCTGAGTAAAACTGCGGACGGACAGACAGACAGATTATATTGTATTGTATAAGCCCTTTATCCTGAACTCTTGGGTAATATTGTCGCTTATTATAGGATGTCTCTAAGTTTAGTGTGCCTCTTGGCAAAGGCCTCCTCCAACCATTTCCACTGCTTTCTGTCTCTGGCAACTCTTCTCCAGTTAGGGTCTGCGGTGAGCTTTAGCTCGTCTTCCCATCTTATATACTGTCTTCCCTGTTTCTCTTTCCATCTCTCGGATACCAGTGAGTTAAGGTTTTGCTCCACTTTTCCTGGTTACTACGCAACATATGGCCAGCCTATCTCCACTTAAGTTCAGAAAGTATGTCTACTACTCTTGTTTTTCTCCTTATTGTTATGTTGCGTATTCTGTCTTTTTTCCTTATACTTAGTATGCTCCTCTACATGACTCTTTGGCAATGTTCTAGCATATCTCTTTGGTGTTTTGTAAGTGCCCATGTTTCGCAGCCATACGTCAGGCAGGACAAGATGCAGGTGTTGAAGACTCTACGTTTCATTCCTATGCTTAGGTCCGGGGATTTCATGACTTCTTTATGTGCCCAGTAACTTTTCCAGTCATTTGTTATACGTCTTTCTATGTCTTTTGTATTCATTTCATTGTGTAAGATTATTTGACCCAAATATACATATTCTTCTACATATTCCAGGGCCTGGTCATTTGTTTTGATTTCAGATATATATACAAATATAAATATATAGGGAGAGACAGAAATACAGTAGACCCCGTTTAATACGATCACGCTTAATACGATTTCTCGCATAATACGCCACTTTACGCCAGTCCCTGCAACTTGAGACATATTTTCATACATTTCTTAACGCTTAATACGATTCGTCATCCCGTTTAATATGTCCGCGCCCGAGATACTGCAGGGTTTTCCTGGATATTTTTCCATAGATGACAATGTAGCAAAGTACGAAATTTAGCCAATTGAAGATCTTATTGAGAATGTAAATAACACACAAAACGAGGCCCTAAGTGACAATGATGATGACGAAGATGAGTCCACTCCGGTTTTGTCAAACGCCCAGG
This sequence comes from Acrobasis suavella, assembly GCA_943193695.1. Lineage (NCBI taxonomy): Eukaryota > Metazoa > Arthropoda > Insecta > Lepidoptera > Pyralidae > Acrobasis > Acrobasis suavella. Next base: position 10,754,343 of record OW971950.1, read on the forward strand.
CATTATCAGCTGTTAGTGATTTAAGACGCTATGTAGCTTCTTTGGATCAAAGCGAAGACGCACTGCAAAAGTTGAATTATGTTGAAAATCTTTTAATTGCTAATGCATTAAAATCTTTCTGTCAAACCAAAGTGACTATTTTAAATAATGTATATGTATATACATACATTGTACTTTACATGTTACTTTACATTACATTGTAATTTAAATTATTTTTTTTTCCTATCCCGCAAAATACGCTTTCTCGCTTAAGACGCGTTTTGTTAGGGTCCCTGAGAAATCGTCTTAACCGGGTTTTACTGTAAAAATATACATGAACAAATAACACTGATTGAGCTAGCCCCAAAGTAAGTTCAAGACTTGTGTTATGGGATACTAACTCAACGATATGGCGAAACTATAAGATTTCCTAGTTGACTACGGAACCCTGCAAAAGCATGCGCGTTGTGGTGTACTCACGGTCGTGCCGGGCGTACCGCTGCGCGTGCGGCGCGTGCGGCGCCAGCTCGCGGCGGCGCGCGGCCTGCACGGCGCCCACGGCCGCGCGCCACGACAGCATCGCGCTCTCCACCTCGCTGTGCGGCGCGCTGCGGCAACACCACAACCGACCATTACAAACAAGTCATTATTTAATTTTAAGCTATTGCATAGCTTTTTTTTTGGGGCAAAAAGATTCTCGAATGGCGACCGCGTACTGGCAAGCGAAGCGACCACCCACAAGGTGGTCAGACGATCTGACCAATATCGCTGGAAAGCGCTGGATGCAGGCACCTCTTGATCGGTCATTTTGGAAATCCTTGGGAGAGGCCTATGTCCAGCAGTGGACGTTATGCGGCTGAAATGATGATGATGATGGCATAGCTTTTATCGCGGGCTTTGAGCGCAGCGACCGAATCAAGAAATCCCGAAACGAAAATAAAATCTAACACCCCCCACTCCGCCTTAACGCGGCGCGGCGTTGAAAGTCGTGCATCGTCTAACGTCGTTTTAGTTCGGCAGACTTCGGCACGGTGTTTGTGTGAGTGTGACTAGACGTATGCGTGTAGACTAGCTGTACTGTAATAAAAATTCTTGAAAAACCTTCATGTATTGTAAGATAATAAAAATATTTTAAACGATATTAACTTCTCATTTATTCAATAAAAGAAAAAAAATTCTTATCGGTCACCACGCTCAAAAAGTGTAACTTGAATTAATTTCAAAGAAAAAACTTGAATTAATATCAAAGAAAAAAATCGTGCATAAATAAAAAAAAAATAATAATTATAATTGCATAAGTTGATAAAAAATGCTATGCAATAGCTTTACCGCGGCAGTCCCCGAGTGCCACATTTTCTTTTTAAAACATACTTTTATCTAAAGTGCTCCTCAAGACGAATCAAACGAACCCAAACTCGATGGGGTTGTGTCGTTTCATTACAGAGTTCCTATGGCCACCTTCCAACTCCATCACCAGATCAACTCCATTTCATCTTAATATTGCATTGTCACGCTATACACGCATGCGTGCAAAATATCAGCTCAATCGGAAACCGGGAAGTGGGTCAAATTTAACTTGCAAAATTTGATTACAGACTGAAAGACAAACCGACAGACAACGAGACAGGTGAAACTAAATAAAATTTTGTAACAAACCTATTGTGCAATCCTCCTACCATACCTGTTACATTTCCAAACAAAGCTAACATTTCAGTCAAATTGTTGATATCTTTCATAAGCTCAATTAAAAAATCTCCAGGTCCAACTTTTTACCTTTTTCCAGTATCCCCATGTCTGAGCACCGTGATCTTACACCCTACTCCTAGTTCCGATTTCTACTATAGTTAAGAAACTACTTACCACAAATAAAACACATCTCAACCAGGATGTTGATATCTTTGGAGAGCTGAGATCAAAGGTCCCCAGATCTAACTTCTGTTTCTCCACGTTCTTTCCTCGTTTGAGCACTGTGATCTGCTGTACTCCAATTTTTGTTTATATTTTGGAAGCTAGTCATCAATATAATAAAACTCACATTTCAGCCAGATTGTTAACGTCCTCCTTCCATGAGCTAGGATCAAAGGTCTCCGGGTCCAACTCCTTCTCTTTTTCCACGTTCTCCCCCCGTTTCAGCACCGTGATCTTCCCGTCCTCAGGCTTCCCGGGCTTCTTGTTCTGTGCGACGCAGACGCTCGCTCGCAAGGTTTCCATTTTGCCCATTAATGTCAACACCTGGTGAAAAAATCAAATCGTATATATAAAAATGAATTGCTGTTCATTATTCTCGTTAAAACTCGAGAACAGCTGGACCGATAAGTCCAGGGTTTATACGGTGGGAAAATATGGAAAAATTTATGGGAACGGGCGGAACGAAGTTCGTCGAAACAGTATTTTAATGTTTATTGTATAGTATCGAAAAACTGTGATGTGCACGCGGTAAGTTGAGTCGACGCTTAAGCCGGGACTATAAAGTCAACATTATAGCTGTAGTGTTCTTATGAAATGTGTTATTACTAACACTGGTATCAGATTTTTCGAACCGCTTAAAGACATAGCGACAACAATCATTATTACACACGTACAGGTTTCCTCGCGATGGTTTCCTTTGCCGGTCAAACGATGATCGAACTCGTGACTCACAGACGCTGAGCCAGTGCTTAATAAACTACTTTGCTACCACCGCTTAAGTGTTGACTCAACTTAAAGTCAAATGAATTTAAAAACAGAGGCCTTCTCGGCATATCTACGGTGAGATTGTCAACCCTGGTATTGCACGATGGCAGCCTGGGCACGGGTATGGAGTTGGAAGCGAAGACCGCCCGGCCGAGGTATACCCTGGGCATGGGTATGGAGTTGGAAGAAGACCCAGCTCGACCAGGGTACGCCAGCGCGAGCCAGGCCTCATTCCGCTTCCGCTCCCACTCCAGCTGCCGCCACTGCCACAGGCCGTTGGAAGTTTAGTCAGTATGGTACATTAGTGTGCTCCCTCAGCATATCCACGGTGAGTCTGTCGACTCATGTAGGACACGGTGGTAGTCTGGGCCCGGGTATAGAGTTAGAAGAGAAGACCGCCCGGCCGGGGTATACCCTGGGCACGAGTATGGAGTTGAAAGATGACCCAGCTCGACCAGGGTACGCCAGCGCGAGCCTTGCCTCATTCTGCTTCCGCTCCCTCTCCAGCTGCCGCCACTGCTACAGGCCGTTGGAAGTTTAGTCAGTATGGTACATTAGTGTGCTCCCTCAGCATATCCACGGTGAGTCTGTCGACTCATGTAGGACACGGTGGTAGTCTGGGCCCGGGTATAGAGTTAGAAGAGAAGACCGCCCGGCCGGGGTTTACCCTGGGCACGGGTATGGAGTTGGAAGATGACCCAGCTCGACCAGGGTACGCCAGCGCGAGCCTTGCCTCATTCTGCTTCCGCTCCCTCTCCAGCTGCCGCCACTGCTACAGGCCGTTGGAAGTTTAGTCAGTACTAACCTTAGTGTGTTCCCTCAGCATATCCACGGTGAGTCTATCGACTCGTGTAGGACACGGCGGTAGTCTGGGCACGGGTATGGAGTTAGAAGACGATACGGCTCGTCCGGGGTACGCCAGCGCGAGGCGAGCTTCAGTCCGCTTCCGCTCCCGCTCCAGCTGCCGCCACTGCTCGTAGCACGCGTCCAGCCGAGCGTGCAGGATACCGGAAGACGTCGCTGCGCCTCTGCGATACACATACAATATTTTATTAAGCACATAAGCTTTTATTTTGTAGTTTCGATCGCAATTCATAAAAATTAATAGCGTAGTGTATGATACTGCACATAATTGGTTATTAATATACTAGTGTGAAAACAGCCATCGTTATGTGACATAGCCCTCATTATATGACAGTACCATAAATGACTATTAACTATCAGAATTGGTCCCAAACGTTACCAAAGTCAATTAGATTAATATCCACCGAAATAAGTAAATAGGTATGACCCGATCATCGACGGACATATTATTACGAAATATCAATCTAAATGGCATCAAACTAGTACATACCTCATATTCCTCATAGCGTAGAAAGGCGCCAACAGTGGTAAGTCGAGCATCGGCGATGGCAACACGGGCGGTGGGACTGGCGGACTTGGACCCAGGAGAGCACCGAGACCTAGAAATTAAAGATTTTAAGATAATACTGTCATTAGGTCACACTTTTTTAAGAAATCACTTAGTCGTAGGTCCTTGATTTTCATACAATCACGTCCATACTAAATCGCCAGGTTTTTCGGAATAAATACTGCAGTTCTAGGATATTCTCAGCACAAATATTCAAATCAGTTTCATTGCCACACCGGCAAGCGCAGTGTAGGTCACCCATCTAGTTGGTCAGACGACCTGATAAAGGTTGCTGGAAAATCCTGGCAGTAGGCAGTTGTCAGTAGGTAATTTTAGAAATGCTTGAAGGAGACCTATGTCACGGAGTGTAGGCTTAAAATATTGATGGATTAAACTTACCGAGATTAAAAGGAGCATTCTCTGGCAAAAACGAGACATCCACATTCAGCTGATTCGGCGGCGGTCGATTCCTCATCAGCAAGCTCATCTGCCTCGCCAACTCTTGGTTCTGCCTCATCAACGCCTGAGCATTGGCGTTATCGCCAGTAAACCCATTCCTTTGCTCCGTTATCCCGTTCTGAAACTCCCGGGGAACATTCATATTTCGTTGTAGATACTCATTCTGATGAAACCCATTTGGCTTGAAATTCATGTTATTAGCTGCGGAAACCGGTGTTTGATTTGCAAAATCGAAATTTTGATTCATTGGATTCCTTTCGTTCATTTGAGACATCATTTCGTAGAAATTCTCCCCGTTAAAATTCTTCTGAGGCGGTTGAAAGTTGCGATTGAAGAGCATTTTGTTCTCTTGCATTTTATTGAATTCTTCATTCTGATAATGACCGTTATCTAGCGGTAATTTGAAGTCTATGTTATTAGGTATCGTCTCATTCTGTGCTCGCTCTAAAGACATGTTCAACTGACTTAAATAAGCGATTAATTCCGCGTCCTGGTTCTGTTCTTTGAAGTTTGAATTGTTGGGGAATCGTTGATTGTAATTGTCGTAGTTTGCATTGAAATTCATGTCTAAATTCAAACTGTTAGGTCGGTTGTAGTTAGCTGGGAACATGTTGGTGTCAGGTAGAGAGTTTCTTTGGCTCGGTTCGAAGAAGTTGTAGTATTTGTCGTCATACTTTGGGCTTGAGAACTGGGCACCGCCTATTTCTTGGGCGGCTAGTCTAAGGAGGTTTAACTGTTCGGGGGTGACATCTGACCCCGAGTCGGTTTCTAAGCCTAGGAGGCCGTCGTTGTCTGGGTAATTGACAAAGTTGTTTCCAAACCCGTTCTGCAGGCTGAAGTTGAAGCCGTTCTGTTCGTTCTGGCCGAAGTTGTACGAGTTGTTCTGATAGTTGTAGGTCGGTGGCATAAATGTCTCATTTTTGGGGTATTGCGCGTTTGACGGTAAACTGCTTATTGTTTTTTCCGATGTTTGTGAAGGGCTGTAGACAACCAGAGAAGACATTACAAGTAATTATTAAAAAACAAGAACCCTGACTGCCTTTTTATATACCCAGTGTCACTCTCAGAATTAAGACGAATCTAATGACACCTCTCAAGCTTAAATCGATCAAGCCGTTTAGGTTTCAGAGCGTCCTATAGAAATTAACATACACATACACTCAAAAAGTATAACTAGACTGCCACCGTGGTCCAGTGGTCAAGGCGTTCGCCTTGTGACCCGGAGGTCATGGGTTCGATTCCCACTGGGAAGCATACTTTGTGAAAAGTTGTGTCCAGTGTGGATAGGATATTGCAGGCTTGAATCACCTGATTATCCGAAAAGAAAGATGATTCCGTGTTTCGGAAGGCACGTAAAACTGTGGGTCCCGAACGCCACCTAGCTTTGATCATCAAACTATCCAAGGACGGTTCCTGGTTTGCCCTTTGGGTTGTGGAGGTCAGACGGCAGTCGCTCTGTGTAAAAACCAGTAACCTCGTCAAATCTCCTTGGTTAGGTAGCGGACCCCGGGCTCTGAAGCGTTACTGATGAGGATGCAACCGGGAATACGCTCGGATGATGATGACACTCAAAAAGTATAACTGTCCTGACACAGTCGGGTAAAAGTACACATACCATCTTATTACAAAAACAATTGTCCACCAAAGTAAAGATGACAGTGACAAAAAGTCCGCCCAGCCCGCAGTTACGCTAAAAGAGCGTATCTAGAGGTTTACCTTGGAAAATGCATCATCTTGCTTGCAGACCAAAGCCTTCGAGCATAGTGGATGCCAAAACCTAGTTATACCACTCTCACATCTTAAGAAACCAGTCGGACTTGTAGATAGGGATATCGTTCAGTAAGTAAAGAGGTGATTAGATGAAATAATTATTGTTGTATTTGTACGTGTAAATAGCCGACACTAGTGTCAGATTTCAAGCTGCCTAAAGGCATCTGACATAGCTTAACAACTGCCATGCAATGATGACAGCCGGGGCCAACGGCTTATATGTGCCTTCCGAAGCACGGAGGAGCTCAAGACATTTGTATGCCACTTGTGTTCACCCATCCAAGCGCGGTACCGCTTTACTTGCAAGACCGCTATTAATGCGCACTCCCGCCGACCCAGCGAGCTCCGCAAAGTCAGTTTTCTCATCAGAAAACATTATTTAAACACAAAACTCGCGTCATGGAAACTGATAAATCATGCATGTTGGAATTATTCGCGATGCTACTTACAATGAGCAGTGCACTTTTTTGCACATCTATTTATGACGCCTTTGTTTTCGCTCACGATAGCCCATTGGAACGAAGTTCCTTATCGCGCGTTGCGAAAGGGGCCTAGACGGAAAAAATTAAGACCAAAAGTTGTAACGACACTTTTTGTTCATTCAAATTTATGAAGATAATAAAACTTGATTTTAGAACGCAGAAAAGAGTTTGAATGTAATTTAGACCTATTTATATATTACTTCGTTCCATCTGGGTGTCCCTTGACACTTCTCAAGTTTTTTTTGTGTGTGTTTTTGGTTATTATTGTATAAAAATAATTTTTCGAAACTAAAAACCGACTTCACTATAAAACTACTCAATATGGGAGCACCAGACAAGTATGACCTATCAAACAAAAAAAATAATTTTCTAAATAGATCCAGGCGTCTTCCGAGTAATCAGTAATCGGTGACTTTTGCGAAAAAAATTCAGTTTTGGATAAAAGCTTCACGTTCTCACGTTAAGGTTGAACTAGTCGCGGACTCGAACTGGTGGGCGCGGCCTAAAAGCATGCTGTCTCAGCTAACGTTCGGCCGAAGCAGTTAGGTGAAATGCACGATAATTCATAGTAAACCGAGCGCGTAAAAAAATACGTTAAGTCCATTTGGAAAAGGGATTTTATGCAAAAACTACTGCATTAATCAATTACATGTTATTTACAAGTAACAGTTTATTAAAATCTTCGATTATTAAGCTGTGTTGGTGTCAACTTCGTTTTGGAGATTTTACGCTTCTTTTATTACTTATTTTCGCCGAAATTTGCGTAAAATTAGGCAAAAAGAAACGAATCCTTGATGGCTTATATCTTTTTAATGGCTTTTTAATTTACTATTCTGTACCCGTACAGACAAAATCTATAATGAGACAAAATGATATCTTGTTAAACTTTCAAACAGTGGAGGAAATCCCCTCCAAAGTATAGAAAAAGTATCGACTATTTCAACCTTAAACTGTAAACAGTAGTTCATAAAATCGTTCGAAGGGTTATCTAGAGCCGCATGAGAAAAAAAATTAAATGATGAAGTCAATCTACTTCGTTTCCATTCAAACAATTTATTTCAAACTGGGGCAGTACTATACTAGACTTTGAAAAATTCATGTAACCCCTTAAACATAAGCATTATGGAAATATAAACTTTAAGTATGTGGCATAAATTTTAACTTTCAATGTTTTTTTTTTTAGATTTTTACTAGTAGTCATTCTAGATTGTATTATAATTTCTTTGCTGGTTATTTTAGAACTGCCTACAATGTATACTAGTAGAGTTACAACTTCGAAAAGAAGTGTATCTCATCTTATAATCTTTTGCTGAGCAATCCGTTGTGAGTGTTGTGACACCGTTAACGGTTGACTGCGTGCGTAATTTACATGAATAAAGGTTATTTCAGTAGCACTCAATATTCGGTTAGTACGACGGGACAGATAGCAGGAAACTGTGGTCGCCGTGGACTTTGCTTCCTGTACTGATTATTTATATGTCGACATAGTTGTCGCTAAGAAAACATTCATCGCATTTATAAGGGTTCCGCGAACAGGGTGCTAAATTGTTAACCGCCATATTTATAAAAAAAAAATCCTCTTAGATCGGTTAACGTGAGTCTTCTTTTCGTGTCGATTGGCTCAAATGACACTTTAATAATTTTTCAAAACTAACACCCACTTCTACGCCAAAACGCTCGACCGATTTTGTTAAATTTTAATGGGACCTGAAAAAAATTTCAAACAAAAAGAGGATTTTCCAAATTGGTCTAGGCGGCTTCGAGTAATCGGGGAAGATACATATAAAATACATTGGAATTGATAACCTCTTCCTTTTTTGAAGTCGGTTAAAAAGGTTACAAAACTCGTAACCCTCGGTTTCGATTTCAACTTGCCCTTTATCGGTTTTTATTGACCTTTAGAATATAAATTTTGTTTGATAAGTAACGTTTAGGTATTTAATCACTTTGGATAGCGTTCACGAGTAATAGTGGTAGGCGGACTATATTAGGTATCCAATGATATCTGTAAGCATTGAAGACAAAAAATATATACGACTTAAAATTTGATTCAAATCTTTAGAAACCACCTACGTCTAAACTGCAACATTGTGTATTCGTTTGACATAGCCCATCTTATTGTAAAACACGTAATATATATTTTTTTTAATAATAAAAGGTCTCTCCCATTTCCTTCCACTTGTATCTGTCCAGAGCTGTCTCTAATTTTATTACTAAGTTTAAATCATTTATTTATTTTACGACCTCATCCTTAAACTGTGGTGCTATTTTTAAAACGCGGAGTCTCTATACGAACGGTTTTATGTATGGCAAAACCATTCCTTTAGATGACTCCGCGTTTCAAAAATGGCACTTCTGGTCTTTGAGTCTTGCAGCCCTGGGCTCTGTATGCTTCAAGCCACAACACCCAAAATGCTCTGTCAGCAAAGCTGACATTCATCAGATCATTTTACTGGATGTTACTAGATGTCAACTTGTTTAAGGTGTATAATGGTTTAAACAAAGTTTGTTTTTCGTGTGTATAAATGGCCAATACCGATATCAGATTTTTTAATGTACCTTAAGGCATCTGACATAGCTTGACGACTACCATATACAATGTCTATGCCCAGGACCAACGACTTTACGTGTCTTTCGAAGCACGTAATGAAGTTTGTCCGCGTTTTATAAAAAGACGTATCTAATCTAGTCGGTGAGTTTTATAGAGACCACTTGCAAATTGAATGCAGCACGACGTATGAATGACGTCACCACATAAACCACCTGTACTCGTGACTCCTGCCGCGGAATCGAACCCGGAACACGGTGGAACACTGCCAAATGAGTCATATGTAACCTTGTTATTGAAAACGAGTTAAGCTGTTTAGTTAACTAGACTGCGTATGACATGCAAAAAGTTTGTTTTGATTGAAACATTGTTCACTGCTTTTCGAGGGCATTTCTGTATATATAACGACACATGTATGTATTTTCAAGTAATTAAATAGATATAATAAAATGTTTCGTACTGTTAATTGATTTACTCAGTTAGAACACATTTTGAATGTACATTGCTGAATAAAGAATTTTCTATTCCGTTCTATATGCAATATGTTGTTGGCTTGTAATAACCGTTTTGATTCCACGTATAAGCAAATGGGTTAGGCTGGGAATACACTATACTGAATTAAGATACTGTTTCTATATACATTGCCTGTTTTGTAAAGTTCGGTCAAAATTGTATCATTACAAAACCAGCAATGTATATAAAATTAGTCTCTGATTTCCGCATTCCATTTCCGTACATAGATTCCCAGCCTTAGGGTTGGACTCATTTAGAGAGAGAGAGAGAGCGACGGAACGCTTCAGTGGTGCGATTTTTCAAACACGGAGTCACTAAACTTACGGTTTTTTGTATGGAAAAACCATTCGTGTATTCGTTTACTGTGTAAAATAACACTTTAGCCGAGTGCGACAAACAAAGCTAAAACGGTTACCATTACAAGAGAAAAAGAAATAGCGATCTACGTGACACGAGGTAAGTTTAGTAGTGTAGTACGAGAATGAGCCGTTATAAACCGGGCTTATACTGTCACACGAAAAATTAGATATTTTTTTAAGCTTTTTAAAGACATCCCTTAACATTTCTGATCACATTTATATACACCTTTATATCTATGCTTAGGATCCCGAAGGCTGCATACGTATTGTTGGCGGGAATCCCTCGGGAACCTTAACCTGAGATAAAATGTAATTATGGTGTCTGAAGTATTTGCAAGCAAAAAAACGTGTTCGTTCAGTTCCTTCTTGTCCATTAGAAAGACGGACAGATAAACACACTTAAATATTAATAACAATTCCACATACCTGCCCCCTTCAGCAGGTCCGGTTTCATCGAGGATCTTTGTGATGAGATCGCGGACCATCGAGTTTTCTTCCATAATGCGTTCCGACTGAAACCAAATAGGAAAAGATATGGAAAAAATGCTGAAAGAAAGGTGAGCAAACTATTACTATATATAGCCTTATTATAAATATATAGCCTTATTATAAATCGCAGACTTAGTGTTGCCGCTAGTCCACTATCGGTATACATATAATATTTTAAATAAAAACCGATACTATTGATCCTGACGACGAAACTATCGATACTATCGATAGTATTGCTCTAATATGTACTATCAATAGTATCGATACTATAGTTGATTAACAGCTATCGATACTATCGATAGGCCTATCGATAGTTTGACATTTTCCAATTGAAACTATCGATTTTTCGGCCACACTAACTTTACGACTTGGTTTAAAGCATTTTTTTACTAGCCAGTAGGCACTGTGTCCCACTGCTTTATTTTTCCACTCGTCCCTTCCTTCTGCGACCTTCTGCCACCCAAATAAATATCTGTCTAGTGTACGAACATTGTTTAACCTATAGTTGTAAATAATTGTAATTGATTGGAGTCCTTTTTCATAGCTTTGGTCGTTTGACGGTGAACCGATCCCACTTGGTGATTCTTAGCACGCTTCGCTCCAGGGCTGGTCTGGCATCTGTCAGTTCCGGGGAGATTTTTACTAAAACTTTTGGAACATTATCCCACCACGCTGGTGCAATGCGTGTTGGTGGGTTTGTTTTTCGCCAGAGCCTCGTCCGTAAGACAGCAATGCGCACCGCTGGCAGGTGAGGATGGCTTGGACTTCAATGGATGTGGATTGGTGCCCCTTGCTATGAAGCATTATTCACCCAATAATAGACAAAGTAAAATAAATAAAAATATTCTTACTCAAACTTCGAAAAATAAATAAATCATATGTATGTATAGAGAGTGATTGGGGTAAAGAACAATTGTCATCAATTTAACCCTAAAACGCCTTTTGCAAATGTTGACCCATAATTACATATTTATTTACAAACACCCTGCATATCGACCTCGAAGAACGTTCTGCGACCAAATTGCAGACGTTCTGATGAAAAAAGGTGAAGTAACAAGTACTTATAACCGGAGAGCATGTATGAAAAGAGTAATAAGTGTTGACGAAGCAAAATAGGTTTGCAAGGATCGTAGCAAGTGGAAATCTATAGTTTCTGCCTACCCCCATGGGAAACAGGCGTGAAAATATGTATGCATGTATGTACCCTGTATATAAACATCAACATGAGAACCTCTGCTTTGCTATTTTTAACCTACTTTAAAAAGGAGGAGGTTGTCAATTTGAATGTATTAATTTTTTTATGTGTTCCACTATTTCTCAAAGACGGCTGGACCATTTTGCAAAACTCTTTTTTGTTTTGAAAAAGAATTTTATCAGGTAAAAATTTGGTTGTGTAGTTTTGTGTTGAAGTTCATTTTTAGTTTGCAGATTTGTTTGTTTTTGTGTCCACACTACAAAGTTAATTTGATTGTCAACTAATTGAGACCATGACTATGCAACATGTGTCACTTCTGGAGTGCATTGCCACCATACAATGAAGTGTGTAGTTGAGTTTGTTAGCGTCAACAAGCCAAGTCATAGTAGAATCTAAAGCTGAGTTTCTTTTGAATCAACTTTAGAATTGGATTATAATTTGATTTTTTAATCTTTCCAAGTCATTTTATGACCAGTAATCTGCGGACTTCAACCTTCTTGGCTATGTTTCACAAGATATTTGTACTAAGTCCTTTAGATGCTCTTATAATGTCCACAGGAACAGAGAATATGTTATCTACATTTCATATTCTTTAATTTACCCCATGCATGTATCTCAAAATCGATAATACAAATAAGGCAGGATCAGAATTCTCATTTTTTCTCATTTTGTGGGAATGAGTTGAAAGATAGTGAAATAAATTCTGGACTTAGGGTCCTAAGGTTAGGACTAGTATGAATGTCAATTCAGGATTGGACTAATATGGGCTGGCAAAGTAAAAACAATTTTTCATATGTAAAAAAATTTCTGAACACTATGTATAGTATTTTATATATTGTATACCATCCAAAAATTTCAAAAATTCCATCAACAATTTCGAAGGATCCTCTGCTATTGCCCACTTTCGCAAACCTACTTTTACATAGTTTATCTGAGGAAATCTGCTAAACGCATGATTTTCTTGCTAGTCAAAACTTTAAGATTATAAATAAATAAAAGGATAATACATAATTTTTACTCAACTGTCATAACTATGTGATGTGATAATTGCAAGAAACTGTAAGACCCAGAATATTTTAATTACTTGGCTTATTATGCTAATTAGGCCAACGATAATACATTTTCAGTCAATAGAAAAATACATATTCTTACAGTATTTTACATAGTCACTAAGGACATCTAAAATCACACCCCTGACTCCAAAGCAGCTGCATGGCTAAGGATGCAACATGCGACCAGGATTATGTTATGATGGAGAGGAGGTACACTGTATGTATAGTTGAATCTGTCGCATGACTGAGAAGCTATTAACTATTAAAGTCGTCTAAATTGTACTAGTTTACTATGCTTGACGTCAAGGGTAAAGTAACATAAATAAGCGCTGGCTTTTAAAAGGTACAGTTTCAAAGGTACATGACATATCTATATGATAATTTTCAATTGTGAATAACTGTATGCACCCAATATTTTTGTAATATTTATTTACTTTTCTATACAAGATATGTTAGGGAACTCCATAACTAACAGAAATCCGAAATAAAAATCTATCTGTAAACACCAACCTTCTTATTCATAAAAAATTACAAACGTTTGCTAAACTTAATTTAGCTAAAACATGTTTTGTCCCTTTCACTCCTTTCAATATTTGACATTGCAAGAGCGAGACAAAACATATTTTATCTAAAACAGGTTTAGCAACCGTTTGTATTTTTTTATGAATAAGAGGGTAAATGTGTTATAATTATAATAGTCCCGAGAGGTCTTAAATTGTTTACACACCACAGGTAGAGCAAAAATATAGACTGATTCTTGAGAGACATTTAGCAACCATCATTATGAACTTTATTTAACTCATTGAATGGATGCTCGAAGGATTAACTACTGAGGTACCACTAAGCAAAATGATAATTAAATACACACTTGTTTGTGTCAGACACCACCTTTTCTATAGTGGATACAGAATGATGTACTAATAAAAACATTGATATAGTTACATATTACCTACCACTATCCTTTATGGGGTAAATTTTAAGGGTTACAAAACCCATAAGCCACACTTAGCAAGATAGTGGGCCCAAGGTGAAATACAACAATCAGAAATAAAGACATACTGTATTTATGATGTCAAAACCATCGCTAATATCATTTATTTACCAAAATTACATCATAGGTACTTACTTATGTTTTTATTTGTAAAGGTACTTGTTATGTTTATAAGCTAAGCCTATAGACTGTGGTGTGTATGTAGGCAATTGCACATGTTTGGCCTTTAATACATTAAAATGTTGAAAGTAACAAGTCTCCACTTAGTGTTCAAAGCGAAGGACATTTAAATAAACAAATACCTAGAGAAAGTAGGAACAACCTCAAGCATATTGCAATTAGGTATCATTTAGCATTACCTAATAAGAACAAAATCATAAACATAATCAAATATGCGTAAGAACATTGAGTGATATATTCAAGATTTGTGTGTTACCTTGTTATTTTGTCCTCTAACGTACAAACTACATAATTCTAAAAATATTGTGTGCATTCTTCAGATGTCATCGTTCACCTCAATGTAAGAAACTGACGATGGAAATCCAACGTACTCACTCCACACCATCGTATTATCACGATTTATATCAATATAGAACCTCGTTCACAATCAAAACAAGCACTTTTCGCGATTATTTGTGAAGATTTTTCCCGGATTTTGGGTCAGATTGACAGTTCAAGACATTTACAACACCCATTGAAAAATGGCACAAGTTTACACAACACTACACAACTTACCTGATCTGATTCATTTTCGACGGTTTTATACGCATTTCCTATGTGACATAAATCACTGAAGGCCATTTAAATTAAAAATTATTCTTTGCCACGATACATACGAGCTTTTGGTGCTAAGCCATTTTTTTCATTGACCTACATGTGTATAAAATTGTACGTGCCTACTCGCGACGGTGTTGCTGCTTACTCGCCTTTCCATTGATAAATAAAATATTAATGAAATTTTAATAAACAATTCAATAATTAAGTTTGCAAACTTACATAATAAACTGGCATAGTTTTCGTTGAAAATCTTTTTATTTACTTTTCCTCAAAGTGGAAAGCTTCGTAAATTTCCCGCGCTTATAATTTATTTTTAAAAACTTGAAGTTTTTAGGCAGCCATTAATTATGTACATCAAAAAATATTTAAAATAGAATCAATGAATTTTTATATAAATTTTTCATTTTAAGATTATGATTACCAAATAATTATTCCAAAAGTGAAAAGGACACATTCAAATTAATTAAAAATTATTTTTGTTTGTACACTAGAGTAGGTGATTTTTAATATGGCAACTTTAAAAAGTTCTTTGAAGTGTATATTCGTATACACCTTTACAAACCTGACTTTATAAAATACCTAATAAAAGTTGTTTCCGCGCCATCTACTGAAAACATAGTAAACCAACTACACTGTTTACGTGCTTTCAAAATATCAAAACTTTTGTAACTGTTTATATTTCGGACAGTAACTGGTAGATAGCGCTAGCAACAAAAACTAAGTTTTTGTTGCTAGCGCTATCTATTGTAGGTAGCTCGTTGGTGCCTACAAATGTAGGTTAGTACACTTTGAGCGTCAAAACCAAAGTGTACGTCCAAAGTGTACCTTTAGAGCACTTCAAAGTAACTATACCTTTAAATAGGTACCTACTGTGCACACTATCTACTTATCCGGCATTTTTTTATACTTTAAACCAGTCTTTAACGTAACGGGCCCAGAATAAAGTTGGGGGGCGCTGATGTGATTTAAGCAATGAGTGATTTATAACTTCAGCTATTTCATATTTTAAATTTCACTGAAATTAAAATCCTCTTACTACACAACATCCATTTATTAGTTCATATTTATATCCTTTTTTATTGTACAAATATAAACTAAAAATGTAATTAATATTTATTATTTTAATGCGTTCACAACGCTATTTATATCGTTAAAGGAATCAAACACTGAAAAAATTTCGTGTTTTAAAGTTTCGCAGGTGACTTCCAATACTCTTTATTATTGTAAAATTGTATTATTATTGCTATTTTTTTATTTAAAATTAACAATGTTGATTATTGTTATTTTTTATAAAAGATACTCTAATGAACTGGTGTATGTATTATTATTGCTCTCTCTTGTAAAAAAGTCTAGTTTAGAATATAGGTTGAATTAAACTACAGGCAAGACAAATATGTGATTCAGGTTTTTATGGTGAAAAAAATGGGGGGCGCTACAAAATAACTGATTTTTTAAAGTGGGCGTTTGACAAAATAAGTTTGGGAACCTCTGCTTTAAACGAAAGGTATTAATAGATAAGAACCCGTGGGTAAGAACTTATACTATATATACCTTTGGTAAGTAGGTTTACCAAATTACCTGAGTAGGTATAGATATAGAAAATATATACCTAGTATGATCAGAAGTAGGTAAATAGGCTCGTACTTAATTTATATTTACTTACTTACATATCCAGCATTAATAAACTTTATGAAATTAATCAGCAAATAGAAGCGAAACAATAACCAACTACCAGATTGCGTCTGTCTGAAGCGAACTGTGAATCCCTTTGTGCTTCGGACGCAATTGCATTTGCTTTGGGCGCCATGGTGTAACTGAACTGGCGTCAGCACCAGCTATACCTAGGTGTACATTCAAAGGTACAAAGATTTTAACCGGTCTTTTCTACGACTGCTTAAAAAAGCGTGTATTGTTTTCCGGGTTCTTGTAAGTATGCATGTACGGTACCTATGCTTCAAAAGTGGAGTCATAACCTCTCATATTAGTTGTACGAGAAATTATGACTCTTTTTTTGTAGCCTGACTGTACTTATGTCGGTAGGTTGGTCTAAGTGAATTTACTTAATACTCCATTAAACGTTCGAAATGCGTAACAAATGTAGATGTTTCATTAGAAACCTTATCCCGAATGACAACGGGCTATATTTTATTTATTGAATTGCAATTATTTTTTAAATAAAATAATTTCTTAAACGACCTCGGGTAAGTTCTTTAAATCCATGTAGGTACTTACTAACAATGTCTGATTTTTTTATTTTATTATTTTAATCTCCATATTTCCACTATTCGAAAAATATCGAAAAACTGAATCGTAAAAGAAATTCTACGTATTTAATTACACTGATCAACAAAAAAACCACTTTTGCAAATCCATAAAAGGAATTCAACTGATTTTAAGAGAACATTAAAAAACGTTGAAAGTGGTAATAATTGTATGCCTTAGTTAGCTCGGGTTTACTGTGGATATCAATTAAAAGATTTACAGCTCAGTTAAAAGTTTACTTATATTAATACATTTATTACTTTTAAAAGTGTAAAGTTGAACTACTTTTTCTTCTATAATCGATTTCTACAGCTTCTCTTCTTAACGTCTAACAATAGTCTGCTAGCATAGCAGGGCTCCACTTTCCCTGATAACGCTGTTCTGATGCCTGCTATATTCTGATGGAAACTCGGTCGCTCACCGTGCTCATCACTAACGTCTTCCATACATTCAGGTAAAAAATTCAAATGTGAGTCCAGAATATGTATTTTAAGGGACGTTTGATAGCCAATAACGCGCAAGGCTTCAATCATATATTTTACAAGTGTTTTATAGTTCTCAGTTCTCATATTTCCGAGAAAATTAGTAAAAACATGTACCATGGATTTCCAAGCTAGCAAGGCTTGGAAATCCATTCTTCTTTATTCAGTTGATCAATGATAAAATACTTAGATATAAATCGATGTAAAAAGACAAACACGCAGAACTCAATTAAAAGGTAAAAATTCACTTAATGCAAAATACACTATTCAAACTATTTGTTAGCTACAGATTTAACACTCTAGACGTTCAGTAGATTCAGATTGAATACTGTACTCAAGTTTGTTTCTGTATATCATACTCGTTAGATATGAGCCATTGAACAAAACAAAATACGTTCGTGGATATGCGCGGGGTTAACACTCAATAATGTTACAACAAGCACACCATGAGCATAACTCAGAAAATCGAACTAAGCCAGCTGTGAAACGTCTATGGTTGATGAATAGTCACCGCGTACTTCCTGATATTACACCTCATTATCACTGGGCAAAAACCTTGTTGACCAGTGTTATCGAACCTGCTAACAAAATTTCACAAGAATCGGTTAAGAAATGCGACCTGTTGGCAAAACAGACAGACAAAACCATTTTTTGGCCAATCTTGAAACTGGACACTTTCATAAGACAGTTGGGTCACAAACCAAGGATGAAGATATACAATATGTAACAAAAACTTTGTCTGATCCTTGTAGGAGCAACTCAGACCGTCAATATGAACAACTTTTCCTATGAGACCAATGCTTGAAACTCTAAGAAAATCGACATTAGGTATCATACAAAAGTGTTCGGCCGGCCCGGCAATTTGTATAAAAATTTCAGTCGAGTTTCAAGCATTGGTCTCATAGGAAAAGTTGTTCATATTGACGGTCTGAGTTGTTCCTACAAAGATCGGACAGGTTTTTTTTTTAAATATTGTACTTATAAAGATCTGTGGTATGGGATATAATATACTGGGTAACCTAGTTCTAGCAGCTCCATTGTGCTGTGCTGCAATTTGGTTACACTGACCAAAGCGGACAAAGTAAAATGCAATTGCATTGCATTCGAAACAGTGCGCCCTTCAAAGGGTCCCTTGCACCAGCAAACTTGCTATATTCATTTGAACAAATTTTACAAACTATTAATTTTTTTTTATCTAATTTTTTACCGAGTTCCAAAAGAGGAGGAGGTTATCAATTTCTTGGGTTTTTTTAATGAATGTTTACCGATTTATTCGAAAACGCCTGGACATTTTTGAAAAAAATTGTTTTTGTTTGAAAGGGTATAGTGTCATGTGGAGTTTGCTTTAAATTGTTTTGCAAATTGATTCTAGTGAACTTTATAATATGAAATCGGTGTAGTTTAGTGTTATAAATGCTCATGCTCATGGACAATATGGGAAATGGTTAAAGTGGACACTCATAGTGTGGCTATAGTGATATTTATTTGTGGACTGTGGTGGGCGTCTTTAGGCGCCATCCGCCACTAAATCGGCTATGAAAATCAGTGGACTTGTATAGATTTATCGCCAGAGGCTCCCTTTTAAGCAATCAAAAGACCTACACCAACCTTTGATTGCATTAGTTTGAAGTCGGTTAAAAATCGCCCAAGTGAGGGTAGAAGTAAAGTGAAAATTATGGAACCCTTGCATGAGTATGTTAGACGCTTTCTTCAAAATCTTTACCCACCGGCTACCGTAGAACCACTGTCATCAGCATCATCATATGATTTAACGCATTTATACGGCACATTTGGATACACAAGATGGTTTTCCTTACCTCAGAATATATCACAGAATTAATATAAGTATTACATTCAGAGCGGAATCTCCTAAGGTCCCACGCAATATGCGTCCCCGTTCCCCTTCCTCGCACCTCTCCCCCGTTCTCGCCCTGTCGAGGCGGTTGCAGGCGGCTACAGCCGCCCGCTCATAACTCATAATCCTCCACACGGCGCGAACGGGGGAGAGTTGCGAGGACGGGGAACGGGGACGCATATTGCGCGGGACCTTAGAAGATTCCGTTCTGAATGCAACACTTTATTGATTCTGTGTCTCTATACTCCATTTTTTTTTTAATTTATTTTACGGCTCTGCATACTAGTCCTTTAGAGCCTATCTTTATTTGTTCACTTCTTTATTCTTAACGCTAACCCTAACTATACAATCAAAGGTTGGTGTAGGTCCTTTGATTGCTTCAAGGGAGCTTCTGGCAACAAATCTATACGAGCCCACTGGTTTTCATTGCTGGTTGAGTGGCGAACGGCGCCTAAAGACGCCCACCACAGTCCGCAAATAAATATCACTACAACTGCACTATGAGTGTCCACTTTAAACATTTTATATATTGTCCATGAGCATGAGCATTTATAATACTTAACTACACCAAATTCATATAATAAAGTCCACTAGAATCAATTTGCAAAACAATTTAAAGCAAACTCCAACTGAACCCCTTGACTTCCCGCCAAAAACTCCCTATACTCCATGTTTTCACCACTAGGGTTGGGCTACATCTGTCTGGCAGCACAGAACAAACTTTCCTTCACTTCTCGTTCTGTCGCTCAGAACCATCATTGCTAGAGCGAGAAAGGGCGACGAAACGCCAAGGAACCGGCTATGCTGATGCGTTCAGTCGCACTCTCTCGTTCTAGCTAATGACGGTTCTGAGCAGCAATGATAGCAGCATGCAAAAGTTCCGTTCCTTGCTGACAGATGTGTCTCGACCCTTATACTCCATTTGGTTAGGTATTTTTAATGTTCGTTTCTTCTAAAAAACAAACACTTCACAAATTAATATATCTGTAGTCACACGTTAGATTCACATTAATTATGTAATTTATAATTTGTACGTACATTTAATAAAGAGACAAGTCAAGTTTGTTTTTTCTTTATTTGTGTAACAGAAATGGGGTAAGTATAAATATAAGTATTTTGAAAAAAGAAAAAAATATTTTGTGCAAGCTTTTATTGTGAAGCCAAAGTAGTTATTAAGACAAATGAAATAAGCCGAAACTCTAAGGAGTTGAGTACTGAGTTCCATGGACCTCCGTCTCCGAGATCAGACCCTAGACATCGTCTACCATAAAACGCTCGTCAAGACAAACCAAACGAATCTACCTATATACCTGCTACGAAGCTCTGTAGCGTGCTACGGTGTCTACGGCTACGCTGTGTTACGACGGTGCGTAGCAAATTCTAAGAGTTTCGTCAGTAAGATGATTCCCCCAATGGCAACGCGGACTGGCAGATTCCGCTTCTTTTTCATCTAGCGGTTTAATGAAAATGAATGAGTCGTAGTTACTTGCTGAAATAAACAATTCATTCATTCATTAATCTGCTTCCCCGCGCGGAGCAGCGGTGTACGACGGCCCCGCGCCGAATAATTACTTATATGCATAAAAACGCGCGGTACTCCGAAGCAGTGTGTGAGATTGGCAGAATCTGCGCGTAGGACGCGCTCCCGCGTGTCGACGCGTTATTAGTGTGTTGGACTAGGCGTGTTTTCTATACAAATTGAGATACTTGCATACAATGTTAAAATCTGCGGCCCCGCGCTCCACGACGGTGAGCGGTGCAGTGTGATCACCGCCTGAGCACGATTTTTCGTTTTTATCTGTTCCATTTATACAACTTTGGAAACGGTAATACAAAGCTCAAACAAAAAATATGTATAAATATTAAAATCTTTTACTTACTTCTAGACTTCGTATCATACTTTTTAGAGTTTTGTACCCAAAGAGTAAAAACGGGACCCTATTACTAAAACTCCGCTGTCCGTATGTCTGTCTATCTGTAACCATGTTATATTCTAGGTATTACACAGATGATGTATTTCTGTTGCCGCTATAACAAGTTCAAATACTAAAAACAGAATAAAATTAATACTAAAAACAGAAAAATATTTAAGTGAATTAGATTTGTATTTACTGTGAAAGTGACACAGGGTATATCAAATATCAAAATAATAAAAAAACAAAATGGCGGATTTTTGGCGCCAAATTCAAATGTTTGGCACGCTCTGCAGCCTAAATGGTTCGATGGATTTGAGCTTGATTTGAGGTGTCGTTAGATTCGTATTTACTATGAGAGTGACACTGGGTGCATCAAATTAATTAAAAAATACAAAAAAATTACAACAAAAAATGGCAGTCGGGTTTTTTTTTGTAATAATTACAGAAAATGGTACGGAATACTTCGTGCGCGAGTTCGACCCGCACTTTTCTGTTTTTAATAGAATTTTAAGGCATACAAGATGCAGTACTGTAGTACTCTAATTTAATAATTAAATAAGAAATAATGAAAAAATACCACGTGACCGGGGATTGAACCGTCGATCTTGGTCTTGATACAACCATGCTCTTACCTACTGAGCAATCACGTGTCTTTTCACCATTTTGTTATTAAGCTTATGCATTTTGATGAATATCGGTATTTAGGGAGTGACGAGGCTAAAATTGATTTTCATAAAAAAAGAAATCGTCGCGTAAGTTAAATACAATATACACAGTCATGATGGTAATTTCACTGTAAAGACAGGGGTACACATAATGTTATACTTGTGGGAACTACATCTCTCCTAGCTCAGTAGGTGTGCTCCCAACGTGAAATATGTACAGGTAGTCGTACAGAGACAAAGGTTTCAGATTCAAATTCAGATTCTTTAAAGATTCAAAGATTCAAATGTTTATTCAGTAATTAGACCTTTACAGGCACTTTTACACGTCAATAACTATAATTTACGTTACGTGTAAAGTATATTAAAATATAATTTATTTTTAAAGAAAAGCTACAGATACCAGCGCTTCGTAACGACCACTGCTGAGAAGAAACGCCGAAAGAAACTCATTTTCACAGTATTGGTCGCCTACTCGCCGGAAGAGCTTTGTCATATTATTATTATTGTCTTTTAATTAATAAATACTTATAATATAATACAATGTTGACACATTATAACATGTAATGCTTTATTTTGCAGTCACAAGTTAAAAAGATGTCAAATAAATATGAATAAAGTACAAGTGACGCCCTGCAAGGGCAAAGCAAACATGGGGGCAACTAGATGCCATACTTAAATAAATAAATAAATTTGTCAATGTTTTACTAACGTAAGGAAATCAAATATTTCACCGATCAATTTTATCATCAAAAAACTCTAATAATATTTGTCTAACAAAGGCTTTCAAATGTTTATTAAATAAATATGGTTTTGCTATATTTTTTATACTATTTAATGGAATGTGGTTTTATATTTTTATCGCCAAATGGTGAGGGCTAGACGCGGTTAATGCCATATTATTGAATGGATAACGTAACTTATTTAAATATGTATTATTTCTTTTATTGCAATTTTCCATAACAGAATATAATTCACTGTGTTTCCACACAACAGTTACAGATTAACAGATACTGGTTAACAGATCTATTTGTTACTAGCTGATGCCCGCGAATTCGTTCGCGTGGACTTTATGACTCCGGCGTATCAGATGTTCCATATCTTCGATTTTTATACCTCAACAAAAAATGCTCTTCAGGCTCAACAACTTTAGCTAAGGCGTCATTTTTATATTTCTTATAATTTAGCTGGACCATTATGGTTCTGCTTCAGGTGTTCCATTTTCCAAAATCTAGTATACCCTATATGTTTTCCAGGTTTAACAGCTATATAACAAAAAAAGATTTATTCGAATCGATCCAGTATTTCCGGAGATTAGCTTGTAGAAACAGTCATTTTTTATGGAAATATATTGAATGTAAGTACTAGTATAGCCAACAGTACATTATAGCAAGATACATCTCGTTACAACTTTCCATAGTAATCGTCAGGCGACCAGACACGGCAGCTATAATGTAAAGATGTAAGTACAGACACTTTTTATTGTTTTATTATGTCGTAGAGCAAGAGATTATATTGACAAAAAATTTATCTGTTACTAGCTGATACCCGTGACTGCGTATGCGCGGACTTTTGGGACTCCAGCGTATCTGCATCAGGTGTTCCAGATCTTCGCTTTTTATGCCTCAGCAAAAAATGCTCATCAGGCAAATAATGCTTTTCTAGCTTAGCTGAACCATCATATGGTTCTGCATCAGGTGTTCCATTTCCAAAATCAGTTAGTTACCTATTCCCTATATGTTGTCTAGGCTTAACTATAGCCATCTATATAAAAAGAAAAAATTAATTCGTATCCGTCCAGTATTACCGGAGATTAGCGTGTACAAACAGACAGACTATGTTTTTAATTCTTACTCTATTACTATGTATTTTTTCCAAGTTTTTTTTTTAGAAAGTGTATTTAATGTAAGTGCAGACAAATTTTGTTACTGTTTCATTATATGTATTGATTGATTATAACAAAATTGGTATAAAATTAAACAATTTTATTAATAAGCAAGTTACTAAATGCGTCAGAATGATGACTGATGAGGAAGGAATGTATGATGAATTTAAAAATTTAATTTAGAAATTAAATTTGGTAGATGGTCGGAATGAAATGATGGAGAAACGAGGTGAGTAATAACATGCAGGATGGAGTTTTTTGTTTTATCGTTACACACTTAAATATTTTTCCGTAAATGAAAAGACCCAATAGACCTCCTTAACTAAGTGTATTTAATTCATTAACAAAATCATCGCAAAACAAAACAACCATCTAAATCACAGTTAAGATCCAAGCAAACGAGCGTAATTTTTAAGTTTTAAGTCCCAGAAAATTAGTTGCGTAACTTCTGCTGCATTCAGTGCTGTTTGTGACACCAAATTCTGCGACTAAGATACAACTCAATAATTTTTCAAATCTAAAAACCGACTTCACTCCGAAACTACAATTACAACCGAAATTGATAAAAATTCTAAGGGACCACTTCAAACTCAAATTATTAAATTTTTCAAATCAGTCCAAACAGCATCGAATGATCGGTGAACATACTTAAAAAAAGTCGCGACGAATTGATAACCTTCTCCGTTTTTGGAAGTCGGTTAAAAATGAGGTAACATTCTGAGCTAAATATATTTTTATACTTATTGTATTTTGTACTGTTATGAGAACAAAAACAAAATAATATCACTTGATATTAGCTATTTTGAAGGAACGTGATTGGAGATTTACTAACAAGATATTTTTTCAAAACTGAAAATCGATTTGCTCATCCAATTTTATAAAAATGTATATAAGTACATATGCCCTTTTAAACAAAAGAAGAATTTTCCAAATTGCTCCAGACGTTTTCGAGTAGGTAATCAGGGAACTTACGAAAAATATATACCTATACCTAAAAATTTTAATTGATACAAAAAGAAGGATCTTTTTGAAGTTGGTAAAAAGCGCTTTTTGACTCCAGTAAACAATGACGTCATGGTTTGGCATTTAATACAAATCCTCTAGAAAATGTTTGTTTTGACGAAAAAATATACATCGAGGGAAAGCTACCAGCATATTTGATACGTTGCTTCGATGTAGTGAGTTGAATAAAATATTCTATTTATAAGCCGATGTATTAAAAAAAATCTGATTTGACTTTTCGGAACCTAGCGGAATACGCTAGTTTGCTTGGGCCATTCCCAATTCGCCATAACAGCCCAAACGTCGCCTGTTTCCGACACCGCCTCCCGCGGCGGCGCCACCTGCCGTGTGTATTATCCAATTTGTGTCTGCTCGGGAGAGGGGTTAAAATGGTAGCTGCCGATGACGTCTTGATTATTCTGTTAAAGGGCCTCTCACGTTTATTAACTGTGGTGTCTGTTTTATTGGTTAATTTAATTTGACACACTCAGTGCAGAAGTGCCATTTTTGAAATGCGAAGTCATCAAAAAACCGTTAGTTCAGTGACTTCGTTATTGAAATAACCGGGCAAGTGAAAGTCGAACTCGCACATCTTTAAGATGAAGTGGCGCCCTCATTTGAAATTAATTGTTTAAAACTAAATATGGTGATAATCAAAAATTTGATTTGTATCAATGTCTAGAAAGACCTTTAAACTATTTTATGAATAACCTTTGAAATTATTACTAATAGTCCGTCTAGTTTTAAAACTGTTTTTCGCCAAAAGTGGGCCACTTTTGGCGAAAAACAGTTTTAAAACTAGACGGACTACCAATATTACTTTCAAAGGTTATTCATAAAATAGTTTAAAGGTTAATTTAAAGGTTTTAACTTTCTAGACATTGATACAAATCAAATTTAGGGGACTAAGTAGTTTCTATCGGTTTAGATGATCATCATCAGAGTGAGTGTTAGGAGGGACGGCGACCCGATGGTTTCGCTGTCCTCAACGCACTGAGCGTCCTTCAGCCTCGCGTGTCGCCGACTCACTACTTGTGTAAAACCGTGTTAAAATATTTAGTATTGTAAACATTTGTTCTACGAGGTCTTAAAAAATACCTATGTTTTTAAAATCCACCGAACAGTCAATGAGATAAAAACGAAAACCAAAATTTTCTCAAATCCTCTGTAAATAACAAACCATAGATCCCTAAAAAACAGACATTTACTTTACGTTACAATCATCCTTATGCCAGTTCAGCGAATTGAAAAACAAAAGGAAAATTCAAATAAAGAATTCAATCGCAATCGAATCAAGAATCCGTCGGCCGTAAGTGCGAATGAGACGCACATATCTGACTATAAAGGCGTTAGAGAGAGATGAATACAGCGTTAATCCTATTGGCTTATACCGGGCGACGTTTGCCACGATTGGTCGCAGTGCTTTATTGAACTGTCACTGAAGACCGTGGTTAGGGGGTGAAGCGGTAATTCGGGGGCAAGAGGGGGCGAAAAAGGTCGGGTGGGAGGGGGTGGCGGGAGGAAAGCCGTTTCACAGAGTGGAGTTTGGCGATTGACTTGTGGGTAGTTTTTGGGGTTCCTTCAAGAAGGATTTGGGTTTTCAAAAATAAACTCTGACTGGTTAGTAAAGTCATGGTTACTTTTTTAACAGCCTTCTAAAGATTAAGAAGGTTAGTATACCTACATACTTGCATTATATTTTCTTTTTTGGTATATTAAAGATATTACAAACAAACAAACTTGCAATCACTATGATAAATACAAAAAAATGCCTACCCTGAGGAAAGAACGAAACTTAGGTAAAATTCATATCACTATATAATTATATTTAATAGTATTTTTTTAATCAAACCAGCGTGGACAATAAAAATATAAGACGGTTTTTTCCAGTGTTCATATTTTTACAGCGAGGTCGGTTTATAATTATTTTACCACTTCACTAAGGGGCTACCTGAATTTTTCGATGTTCAGTGCTGCCTCCAGTTGAAATAAATCTTTTGAAAAGAAACTGAGATACTAAACGTCTTGATCAGACTCTAGATAACCCTTAAAACTATTGTATGATTTAGGTACTGTTTACAGTCTAGAGAACGTGAAGCTTTTCTACACACATTAGCCAAAAGTAGCCGTTTTTCTCTAATGTGCGTAGAAAAGCTTCGCACGTTCTCACTTTAAACTGTAAACAATAGTTCATATATTAGTTTGAAGGGTTATCTTAATCTTAATTGAAGGGTGCCTTAATCTGAAAATTGACATACTTCGGCTATTTTTATTCCTTTGTGATTTCTTTACAACTCAATCATTACGGCGGTCGTAAAAGACCATTTTATCGCCAAATTGCCACGAAACCTATTTCTAATAAAAGATAAAAATTGCCAGAAGTCACGGACGTTATATCGATAGAAGCGATTCCTAGAACCGTTTACATTATTTTGAAGTGGTCCCATATTCCTAACATAGATTTAGGAAAAATTGCTGCTAGGCATATAACCAGCTTCACGTTCTCTCCTGAAAGTTAAAACTGTAAACAGTATAGTTCATAAAATAATTTAAAGGGTTATCTCGGGCTTGATCAAGACAAAATTTTAAACTATATCTCAGTTTCCTTTTAAACGATTTATAGCCGTTCCTATCCTGTGTAAAATCTTCCATATTGTTTTTCCATAAATGTTTTGATATGTAGAATAGGTAATTCACTAAATACTTCTTTGAAATTCATAAAATCGGCCTTCTGTAATTGATCATATAGTGAGTAGTAGGTATGCTACTAATTAGGTATTTTCCTTGGTTAAAAATAAATCATTACCAATACAAATCCCACAGACAATGTTTGTTGTGACGTTTAGAAGTATTTGATTTGACTTGTTGGAAAATAGCGGATTTAAGAAGTGCAAACATTTATGCGATTGACGGTAAAAAATAATGTATTTTTTTATGAATACCTACCTACTAGTGAAGGTAGAAAGAACGACATCTAAGTACTCGTAGGAATACTTGGAACATGGGCTTAGTGCTCTTGGCACCAAGTAATGAAAGACAATCTTGTAATAAGTAGGCTTATGAATTATGAACCTTCATGTTTTACTTAAATTATACATTGACTTTCAATATGGAATTTTGCTAAGGACATGTAGCCACCATAAGATGGTTCCATCATCATCATTATCAGGAGCAAGACCCTCTCTGTACCTACTACCAGAACCAATACTTACCAAAGAAGGCAAAGGATTAGATGTATTAACCTGTAAATAACAATGTAGGTATTTACGACCCATTGAAACCAAAAATATCATTCCATACGCGTTACCCATTGGTCGTTCAGCACGCGGGAAACGTGACTTTTCCTCTCTGACGGTTGGCACCGAGTTCCATTCCCGCCACGCCCTCGCAGTTCTTATTGGGTGAGATATCAAATGTCAACGCTTTGTCCGTCACTGTAAGCATATGTATCTACCTGTAGATACTATTATGTATTCTGTGGTACGAGTATATGGGAGTACGTCGGTAGGTATTTGACTTGATAAATATTGTAAAAGTGAAATTCTGTTATCTTATTGCGAGTAAAGTAGACGGCGTTCAATTCCATTTATTTTTTGTTATAAAAGTTCGGTATTTGAAACTGTAGATTTTTTGCATAAAAATAAATGCTATAAACCATTTCATTAACTAGCTCAATATGAATAAAATAATAATCTTCAATAAATAAGACCTACACAGCTATATGTTGGCTTGAGACAGATCCCCAGTAGATAGATAATAATATGCTAGCTTTATTCCGTATTCACAAAGCTTAGATAAAATAGTTTTAGCAAAATTAAATTGTCTCTTCAACTTATACCTACTTAAACCTTCTGGACCAAGTCAAATTCCGATAATGTTGAAACCGAACCAATATAATTATATAATTTAAACATTCTAAACTGTATTAGAAACTGAACTAATCTGGAAATTCCCGTCATATTCTAAACGGCTGGGATAGAAGGTCACAAATTAAACCTCGATCAAGGAGTTACTATCTTGTTTTAAGAGCTTGCTCTTGTTGGTGGAGTTAAGTGGAGATGTCTCTATTCCCCTTTTTTCTCTACCATCTTTTTAATTTCCTGGTAGGAATTTACTCTTAACTTAGTTAAAGAACTCCTAGTCATACCTTGCTAAAATAATTACTTTAAGAAAATATCTGAACATATCCCTTAGTCCAAAGCCCAGATAATATAGCTTCTACAAAACTCAAAACGTTTTAAAGTCGTAAAACTATGAGATAATTTACTAAAATGTTTTTTACAAAGTAAATCTCCAAACAACGTAACAGCTTGTAAAATATCTAAACTGTAATTGGAAACCGAACCAATCTGGAAAGCTGTGTCATTATTCCAAATGGCGGCGATGGAATGCCACAAATTAAAGCTTAAAACGACCGTTTAACAGCTGACCCAAAATCGAACCCCCTTCGGGCCGCGTCATTGAGATCTCTATAAAAAATTAAGACGCCGCGCCGCGGTGTTAACTCCTTGTTTTAAATTTATTTAACTTTATTACAAAAATTTTAACAAGCATACATGGGCCTTAGCCCAGGGCCTTTTCTATCAGACAACCACAGGTGATGCCGAAAAAATTCTAATTTAATTACTAATCACGCACTGCGCCTCACTTCACTTGAAGAAAGACGTCTTCGTGGTGACCTTATTGAAACATACAAAATCCTGACATCTGGTTACAACTTGCCTGACATACAGAAAATATATAACTTGAAAACACACGTAAAACCAACACGAGGCCACCACAATCAAATAAGCCGTGAACTAGCCAAAACCAACACTGCACATCACTTTTTGAGCAACCGAGTGGTCCACAATTAGAACAGACTGCCTGACGAAGTAGTGTCTGCCACATCTATGAATTGCTTTAAAAATAGACTGGATAACTGGCTACGCACAAATAAAGTGACTCTTAAACAACAATTCTGTGACTATGTGAAGTGACTAATAGGCGAATTTCAACAGTGCCTGAAATAGACACATCAGCTTTAAGCTGCTCGTCTATAATCTAATAAATAAATAAAAAAATAATCATCAAAATTATAACGAAAACAGATATATGTTTTAGAAGATAAGAAATTATTTTCATTGGATTTACCTGATACCGCTGACGCTATATATTTAATATAGCGTGACTTTTTAACAACCATCAAAATTTTAAAGCATCACTTTCCATTTGCTTGCTTTTCGTGTGTGTAATTGGCCAACACTAGTGTCAGATTTTTCAAGCTGCCTAAACGCATCTGACATAGCTTGACGACTGCCATACATTGATGACAGCCGGGACCAACGGCTTATACGTGCCTTCCGAAGCACGGATGAGCTCGAGAAATTTTCATGCCACTTGTGGTCCCTAATCCAAGTGCGGACCACGCCCGGTATCGTTTTACTTTTGAAAGCGCTTAATGCACCGAGTTCCTTGCCATAATAGTAACGATTAATGAAAAACTAAAAAAACACCTTCCTATCCAAATTACCGCTCACCCTGATGGATTTTGTGTAGGAGGACGAAACATTTTCATCGATTTTTAACTTACTTCAAAGAACGAGTAGGTGATCAATATGAATATACATATATCTACATTTTATATATTTTTATGATTTTTGTTATAGAAAGTAGTCCAGTATCGGCCTGAATTTGTGCTAAAAATTTGGCTAGTGGTTAAAACGTCACCTAGTTAATAAGGTGTGCTATTAAAAGAAACCTTACATTAAGCTTTAAGCTGCTTCAGGTCTGCGTAAAATTAATTAAAAATCTATCCTTTCGAGGTATGTAATGTATCCAAAAATGTATGTAATTATGATTCAATTCAATTCAAATATATTATTTTATTTCATAGGATATTTATAATATTAATCGTCACTTTGTTTTGTTGCACAATTGTTGACATCATAACGTCAAATGGCTACTTACCAACACACAATAAACCTAATCTATACTTACAGCTACCTAAGTAAACTGCCGCTTCCTAAAGCGCTAGTTCTAAGAAGCGGCAGCAAACTACAATGCGTCACAAATAAGTTGAACGAAAATGGCTGGCATCAAAGCATTTTTGTATAAATTCCCGACACGTAAATTGGATCAGAATGGCGGTCGTTGGCGCATTATTTAAACCTGCGCCGATAACCGCCATTTTGGTTCAACCTACGTTCCGAGAATTTGTACAAAAATGCTTTAAAGTCCGCCATTTTTGTTCGACTTATTTGTGACGCATTGTAACTTATTTGACTTTCGAAACCAAAATTAAAAATCCTATAAATACTGATATTAAGTCCGCCATTTACATGTATTGTAATAAAGTTAAATAAAAAATATATATATTTCGTAAAAGCTATACAGCACTCCGTCTTTATTCCCCACGACGTAAGGGCATCAGACACGAAAAGCAACGAGGCGGGGCTTGCTACGCTCCGCCCCTCGCGACCAGACCGCGTCAAAAGTGCCCGGACCGTCGCGTCAGACGCGCGCGTCGCGTCACACTGTCAAACGCGATTGCAAAAATCGAATTGCGCGTTCTAAATTAGAAGCGAACTGTTCAGATTGTGTCTAAGTGATTATAAATTAGGACAATTTTGGTAAAGGTCTTTTTTCGCAACAAAGTTTGTTTTGCAAGTTTTAAAAATCGAATATAATAAACCAAATATTCGGAAATCTTTTAGGACTAATGATATAATTTAGGTCAAATAAAATTTAGGAGTAAAGATAAGAGATTATGGTCTTTATAACATGCTAGCGTAAAATTCGGAAACGGGAAAAAAGTGGCCAAGTACGAGTCGGACTCGCCCATGATGGGTTCCGTAGCAGCAATTAACATAATATAAAAGTTCTTGTAGTTCGTTGTAACTTTGATCGATGTTTTAATAAACATATTAAAAAAAAATTACTTACTAGATCTCGTTCAAACCAATTTTTAATGGAAGTTTGCATGGTAATGTACTTACATCATATTTTTTTTTTAGTTTTATCATTGTCTTATTTTAGAAGTTACAAGTTACACACAAATTTGCATGATTAGAAAAAAAAAATATTTTGAAAACCTTAATATAATTTTTGAAGACCTATCCATAGATACCCCACACGTATGGGTATTATGAAAAAAATTTTAAGTTTCAGTTCTAAGTATGGGGAACCCCCAAAATTTCTTGTTTTTTTTCTATTTTTGTGTGGAAATTTTAATGCGGTTCACAGAATACGTCTACTTACCAAGTTTCAACATTACCAATAGTTCTCATAATTTCGGAATTGGAATAAAAGTGGCTGTGACATACGGACGGATAGACAGACATGACGAATCCATAAGGTTTCCATTTTTTGCCATTTGGCTACGGAACCCTAAAAAGAGGTAATTGGCGTGTACAATACAAAAATAAACAAATAGACAAGATATAATAAATAATTTCATAAACATACCTACCTACATAAACGGAAGTACTTACCTAGGTAAAATGCGCCAACTCCCCGACATCTTTTATAGTCTTCTTTACCCAAAGGTTGGCTGGAAGAAATCGCTTTAGTAGCCCGCCTTTGTACCTCCTAGGTATTATAATATTTTTAATGTTAGTACTTTTAATTATCGTCATACTTACTTGGTGCGATAAAGAAATGTATCTTTCTTATCATAAAAAAAACTTACATAAATAAATAAATGTACATATTACTGGTATCTAACGCAAAACCTCTTAACTTCGGAATCAGAATCCTAAGTTAATATAGACACAGAATAAGTACTAGTACTCACGTACAGAAGTCTTTCTCAGAAAAGAAATGCAAAGAATCCCTTGCAATAATGTAGGCATATTTTCGATACCTAAACGGGAAGTGACACACGCCTGATATAGATGTGCAAGAAAAAAAAAATCGAGGAAAAAAATTTGACCCTCCATAAAAACTCGACCAGGTGATCAGTAAATTTGTATGGGACGTCCATTTTTTTTCTGCAATTTTTGTCTTGTTTCTTGCAGATCTATAATGTGTTGGGAAGTCCGATTTTGATGTTAAGAGGTGTTGCGTTTGTTACCAGTAACCCTGTATACTTAAATACTGAAGATATTACTACTTGTTTTGTTTTTCGTGTATGTAAGTGGCCAACACTGGTGCCAGATTTTTCAGGCTGCCTAAAGGCATCTGACATAGCTTGACGACTGCCACATAATGATGACAGCCGGGACCAACAGCTTATACGTGCCTTCCGAAGCACGGAGGAGCTCGAAAAATTTTTGTACCACTTGTGGTCACCCATCCAAGTGCAGACCACGGCCGGCATCGCTTAACTTACGAAAACGCTAGTATTGTGCACTCCCGCCGGGCCACCGAGTTCCTCGAAGATAATACTACTAAATTATAGTGATACTATGAAACGAAACAACAGAAAATTGCACTTGATTGTGTTACGAAAATACTTTTTGTGACTCGACGGAATGTTTTCGGTATTTATATATCTATTTATGCTGCGTAAAATTTTAAACTTGTACCTAAACCTAAGCTTGAATATAATAAACGATTTAGATTCAATTTCGCTGTCTATTTTTGAAAATTAATAAAGTTTTTAGGAGCAATAAATTCAACTTAAAACTAATTAAAAAATTATAAAAAAAACAGAAAAAAAAGAATAAATCAATATAAACTAAACGAAGAGATTAAATCAATATTCTATTTATATTGTTTTAAAGATTAGTTTACTTTCAGTTAATTACCCATATGTAAGTTTTTTTTTAATACTTACACACCATAGAAAAAAAAAGAACATTGGCTAGACCTGAAGCTTGTTATGTCACTGTTAAAGAAGAATAGATAAAAAAATATTTATACTTATGATTATTAATTTTACATGACATATATAATGCATAACACCTATTTTTAACTAAGCCAGTTAATGTTTATTTAACGGATGATTTAAAATTACAATAGTGTAAAAACGGTGTTTATCATTGCAAAGGCATACGGAACACCTGGATAAATATCAAAGAGTACGATAGGTAACGTAATTATGTACTTAAAATACTATTTACATAATATGTAACTACTAACAATTGTAACTTTTTTTATAAAAGTGTATATTTTTATTAAAAAATATGTATATATCACGAAAAAAAAACAAGGATACTATATTTTCCATAATTTTAAATACCTTGTTGAATATATGGATACCATGACTTTTACCCATTCATAGTAAAAGTTTTTTTTTAAATATTGTTAGTGCATTGACCTCATTTCAGTAGACGTCCAGAATTTTTCAGATGCTGAATTTTTCAATGCCTGCTGATTTTTTTTAGAACGAGAAGTTGAGGTGAGGTTGGGAGCGTTCTGATTCCTTTCAGATTCTTAAGAGCGGTCAACCCGTCTCGCTTTTCATACAAACGCTCGTACGTGATTACGGCGTTGCAACCAATCTTTCTTTAAAGCTTTTTAACTAACAGGTATCTTGTAAGCTATTTCTAGGTTTCTATCAAAATAAAAAAATAAAATTTGGAGAAACAAATCCAGTTTAAGCCTCCAAAATTCTGCGGTTTTGCACAAATTTTACCTGAACTTTGGCCGTTATAAAGTAAAGGATTAAAGAAAATATTTTTAATATAAATCTCGAAAATGTAATGAAGATCTTAAATACAATTATTTATTTCACAAACTTGTCAAGCTTACCGAGGAACACGTATTACCTGGAACAAGTTTTAAGAAATTTCCGAACTCTATTTTTCGTCCAATGAATAATTAATAATAATAATAATTTCGTTCAATAGAACTCGTACCGAGCGTTTAGGTACTGTCTCCCTCTTTTAGCTTTGTCTCTATTTCTCGTATTGTCCTGGATGAAACAACAAGCTTTTCAAACCATGCTCGCGTTGACGATTGAACGGCCGGGGAGGGCCCTCTTTAATGTTAGAATGCACGTCTTTCCATACATTTCTATAGAGCAATTGTCCACTGTGCTGACATTCAGATTCAAAAGTTTTTAAGAAAGCACTTTATTTTGTAAATAAATGCATGTTTGTTAAAAGTTAGGTAAGATTATTCACAAAATTATATCTTAAAATACAAAAAGGTTCAGGTACAGTTTAAAGTGTGAACGTCTTCACGTTCATACTTTAAACTGTAGCTTTCTTTTCTATGCACAATTGCGAAAAACGGCTTTTGGCGTGTGTGCGTAGAAAAACTTCACGTTCTCACTTTAAACTGTAAACCGTAGTAAAAGAGTTTGAAGGGTTATCTAGTGCCTTGTCAAAACAAAATTTTAAATGATGTCTCCTATCAAATAATTTATTTTAAATGGGGGCAGCACTGGACCCCGGAAAATTCAGGTATCCCTTTAAAACAAATAATTGCGATCATGTGCTACGAAGCTACAAGCTACGCCTACGAGCCTACTACGGGCAGCCGTCGAACGGAGCGTAGCGTATCCGTAGGTGTCGTAGGTAGGCGTAGCGTAGCACACTACGGTTTCGTAGCAGAAGTGCCATTTTTGAAACGCTGAGGCTCCTAAACGATTGATTTTTCCATACAAAAAACCGTTCGTTTAGTGACTCCGCGTTTGAAAAAGGGGGCCACTGGAGTAGGTACGTGAATTTTGTTTCTTTTGTAATTTTTTTATCTGCTACGCAGTGAAATAACTTTTTAGGGTTCCATAGTATACAAGGAAACCCTATAGTTTCGCCATCTCTGTCTGTCTGTCTGTCGGCGGTTCTACTCAGAGACCTTAAGTACTAGAAAGTTGTCATTTGGCATGGGAATGTTATGTAGGTAAATCACTCATGCCGACAAAGTCCCCTCCCCCCATTCTATTCACGGCAGTAGTATAACAATGAAGTTTAAAGAAAAATTATCAGAGTTATAGGGTTTACAAATTTAAGAGTTATAGGCGACCAACTTATAAAATGAACTTGGAAAATTAAAATTTTATACAAATTCTATAGCAAAACATGGTTATTTTAGTCCCGTGAACCCAAAATCGGCATTTGCAACTACGGAACTCTACATTGCGCGTGAGCTGATACGCACTTTGCCGGTTATTCTAGTTCAAAAATAATTTAATTAAATTATACATCTCTTGTATAGATTATTTCCTCGAGCAATTATAGGAATATTAAATGTGTAGCTATAGAATTTTTCGTTCTTTTTTTGGCAAGCTAGAGATTTTCAACGCACGCGTGGCCGTTGTAAAAGGAATCTTTTTTTTCTAGAAATACGTAAAAAATATTATAAACATCGTATTAGGCGTTTTAAATAAAATATATTGACCTAAAATTTCATTTTTTTCCATGCTGGTAGAAAATAAATCTCACAATGTACCGCTTCTCTTCCCGCGCAGATTGTATAATCCGATCAAGAGAATGGGCGATACGGCTAGCAACCCATCACTATTTGAACGTGGCCTTTGGGTTTTGCGGCCCTGGGCTCTGCTTAGAGCTGCTAGACCCAATAGACTCTGTGTGCCCTACTAGGGAGAAAGACGTGATATTTTATGTGTTGTATAATCTTCATTATTAATTTAATTTGACGACCTCCGTGGCGTAATAACCACCCAGAACCTCCGGTTTGATGAACTATCGCGTTGACTGATAGTTCATCAAACCGGAGGTTCTGGGCAAGTTAGAAAATGGCCTTTTTCAAACTGTCATGGGTTTTGGGTGTTTATATACATATTATATTTTATTAAAAATTTAGTATCGTTGAGTTAATATCCCATAACACAAGTTTAAACTTACTTTGGGGCTAGCTCAATTAGTGTGATTTGTCCGTATATATTTATTATTATTATCTTCATAGTCATAGTGATTTTAAATTACAACAAAGATTGACATAGACATTTAATTCTAAAATCAAGAACTTACTTGTTCAGTACAAAAAGTGTAATAGTGATAAAACAAAGACTTTTAAAAATGGAAGTGGCGCAAACTCCTCTGCAACTGACCCAAGATCACCAGGATGGAAGGATTAGAGGTAAGGTAACAAAGGTATAGGTTAAGAAACTAAAATCCGATAGTGGGAAAATTCTTTCTAAAACGCATGTTTATGTTTATACCATGAATGCAAGCAAATAGCAGAGTGAAACAGCTAAAAACGCAAAGATTTAAAAAAAAATTGTTCTTTTTTTGTAACGTTTACATTTTTTTGTTTGATTTTTCATTTTTAGTTCATTACTTTATGATCAACTAGAATACAGATGGCGCCATATTGAATTTAGTGTGACGTCACATTGTCAATAACCAGCGGACAGTCAAGACGCTTCATTGACCGAGCGAGCGAAGCGTCTCAGTTTCGAGATTGGCCAAAAATGCTCTTGTCCGGCTGTCAGTTTGTTTGTCTGGCTATTCTCGGCTACAGGTCGCATTTCTCAACTGATTCTCGTGGATTTTTGTGAGAAGTTTCAAAAATGATCTATAGTTTTTTTGTCAATTCAGTTTTTCGAATTTTTTCTAAATGGTGGAACTATGGAGGTTAAAATCTTTATTAACTGTTTCCCTGAACAACTTTTTTATCCGATAAACTTTAACAGGTCGGGGTGACTCGCAAGGTCTACAGCCAATACAGCTCACAAAGTCACTAGTGATAATTCATTTGCTAATATGCCATGTATGTAACGGAAGATACGAAGGAACATATAAACATTCATACATAAATAGCTTATTAATGTCAAGTGGCAGAAATAATAAATAATATTTAAAACCCAAAATAATGCAATCACGTCATTCACGGGAAAATCAATAAGTACTTACTTAAGTACATAATGAATAAATCAGAGTTGGGGGATATTCTCATTTAATTCTTTTTGAGTATTCTTAGTGGCCAGTTATTTTAAAAACCAAACAAAGGTTGCAAACTCTTTATACAAACCTGAACAAAATTTATCCATAAGCTATCAAAACGTTCCAGAAAAAATGATCTACTAACTCAGTTTGTTCTGGAATAAATCGTGGCTAAAAGCAAGGACCGTGCCAAAAACCTAGCGCGGGTCTGTGGGTGTTTAAGCGCGGATTTAGGGGGTTGAGGAGGAGGGAGAAATTAATCAGAGCGGCTTAAGGGCTTGCCGCGTCAAAAGAAAACCAAATAAAAGGCAAGCGACAAAGTTTCCCAGTTGCGATTGTTCTTGAAGCCGTGGAGACGCATTCTTTTATTTTTGTATTGTCTTTTGTGAGTTGTTTTAGGCGTTAGGTGTTGTCTCCACGGGCGGGTGCATTGTGGTGATATACTTAATTGTCGTGCTGTTTTATTTTATACTGACTTTGAGAACGTGTCTCCACATGGCGATAATGATCCCGGCGATTTGATGTAATTTGTGCCAAATCGTCACGATAGTCGCCTGTGGGGATCACGCCTCTTGTTCAATCGTCTCCAAAACTTCGGATTCCGGGCTTTGCTTTTCTGCAGCGCCTCGATCTTGACCAATTTTAGGACACAATCAAACACCAAAACTAAATACCAATATTATAGCGTAGACTGTATTATTGGAAAAATTATGAAATAAAACTATAATAAATAAAACGATGTCTAAAACTCAGTTTTCTTCATATACTTTACCTTTAAAAAAAAAGTGCCAAAAATGTGTATAAAACCATTTAGCTAAAAATTTAGATCGCAATGAGCAACATCCCTATCTAAAAAAATAAATAACAAAATCCATCTCCACGGTGTCTCTGTTCTGTAAGTGCCGCGCTCCAAACAAACATTGATTTATCTTGATACCAGGCTTTGCTGCAGCGCCTCGGTCCTGACTTCCAATTTCAGGAGCGGAACTTTTTATGTGTCTTATAAAACCTTTATGTGCCCCCTCTTTTATTTCTGGTGCTGTCTCGATAGAATTTTTATTTGTGTTTTCGTGAGGGAGGGATAAATGGTGTGGTACTGTTTTCATGATTGTTATAAATAGAAATAAACAAAAGACAAATCCTACCACGAGTCTTTCAAAGGCGGCCGGCATCCAATATATACAAAGTAGAAGGGACACACCCGTAATGAATGGAACCACGGGCTATACTATATTACTTTAGTATTATGACATTAAAATAACAGTAAAAAAGCAAAAAAAAAGATTGGCATTTCCATACAAAAGTGTGCAGCCGCTCGGGCAATTTGTATGGAAATGTTGAATTGTTTTTTCTTTTTGACTGCTATTTTAATTTCATTATACTATAGTGATCTATTACAACCCGTGGTTTGATTTATTACGGGTATGTCCCTTCCACATTGTATATAAGGCCAAATCACAAATCCTTACATGCTTGTTTGGGAGAAAACTAAATAAGTAGCATGTGCCAGCTACTTCACTTTATTACCGCGTAGATCGTAAATGACAATCAAGGGAATGGACGAGAATCTAAATCGTATTATTAGGCAATGCAGCTCGCAACCCATAACTGAATTATCTTCCTTTCATCTTCATTATTATGTAACCTTCGCATCTTACCACATTAAAAGCATTATAGACGACCTCCGTGGCGTAGTGGTCACCAGCCACCAGACCTTAGCTTTACCTTAGCTTTAGTCCGCCAGCCAGAGGTTCCGGGTTCGTTCTCCGGGCAGGGCAAGTTGAAAAATGGCCTATTTCAAATAGTCCTGGGTCTTACATGTTTATCTATACATGTATCTTTTATAAAATATAGTATCGTTGAGTTAGTATCCCATAACACAAGTTTCGAACTTTCTTTGGAACTAGATCAATCAGTGTGATTTGTCCGTCTGTATTTATTAATATATACTTATTTATAGGCTATTCTGTCTACCCTGCCTGACTGAGAAAGTTATTGACGTGCAAAAAGAATTTTGGGTTAAAACATATAGGTTACCTAAAACCCAGGCTGGTTAAATGATATTGTGAGTTTGATGGGAAAGGACTTATTGAGACTAGAAGAAGGCGAAAATAGAGACTTAAGAATAAGAATATGATACTAGACAACCTGCTTGCCTATCCCTGTGGGAAACAGGCGTGATAAATAATATTTCTTCTTTGCAAAGTCACAGGCAAAAGCTAGTAATCTTACCACTCTATGAGTATTTTCACAAAATTATCCCCGCTACCCAATAAAAACGCAATATTCAAAGCGCGAGCCCATTATTCCAGAACGAAAATGAAATTTCAAATCCCGCTCTTCTATTGGCTGCTTTATATTCTATGCACGGCCTGACCGGGTAAAGTGGCAAATCATGGAGCGGCTGAAAATCAGTCAAATAGACCCCGTGTTACTGGCAGCCGTCGGCTGCATACCAATGATGCCAGTGCCGTTAAAAAGTGAAGTATGGCGCGGGAATTGATTGATTTAATACCTTTTTGTGGACGTGTTAACGGTAATGCGTTAGTAAGCAATGCAAATATATTTGTATGTAGCCACTTTTATTAAATACAATGAATACTGCCTATGATGAAGAAGGGATAAGTACCTAAAGTAAATAGTAAAGTAGAAATATGCTTAATACCAGCTCCCAAAGTATTTTCCGCTTCAAAGAGTGAAATTTAGTTAATTATAATTACGTTATGTAATCGATCGTTAAGTTATTTATTACATATTCAACAAAAAAATATAATTCAAATATTGTAATGATAGTAACATATAGTTAGTACAAGTAACTAAGTACCATTTACCAAGCACATAGACACATTAGACACATTTTTGTATTGATATTATTATTTTGTATTGATCTTAATTAGTTTAGAAAGTTTGGAAAGTTTTTTTTTTAATATTCTAATAGGAAGTGATACTGAAAGTGTATAGTAAATTATGAGACAGTAACCGAACCGCTTAGCTTGAAAGAAGTTTCCGACTATATACAAAAAGCCTTCTAATCTATATATATATATATATGTTACGGGCAACGTGATTAACAGGGCCGTATTAATAAGGGCCGAGTATTATGAATAGTTCTTAAGAGCATCGGGCTATTTGATAAATTTTGGTATTTTAATTACTTAGACCGGTCCATATAATAATGCCCGACAGCACGTGGTCCATTTAAAAAATCAACTTAAGCAATAGATTGAATTTATTTATAAATACTTTTTGCAATTCAAAATGTCATAAAAGCTCGACTTGCAGAAATAAATAATTATTTTTATGTAATAAAATTCTTTCACAAACTTAAGATTTAAAAAAAATAAGTTCCTTACTATAAGAATGTTGTAAGTTTAATTTCGTTGCTAAACAAAAACACTTTTCAAGTGTTTTATCATTTTGCTCAAAATTTTATAAAAATAAAAGTAATGTTACTACTTACTTACCTATGTTATTACGTTAAATTGTTTAATTTCTTTTGGACTGTTATGTTAAATCGTTTTTTTATGTTCCTTCCTATAAGAATTTCGAAGTTTAATAACGTTAATAAACAAAAACACTTCATTTCATTTGGTTTATTATTTTGCCCAAAACGTATTTGCCCTTATTCATACTGACCGGGAAAAGTGATTAGGCATGAAATTTTAATAAAATTGCCCATGTGACATGGGCATTATGTATACAGGCCGATCACTATTCATAGAGACTAGACTTCTCAAGTTGCCCGTAACATATATAAAAGAGGAAACTGAATGACCGACTGACTGACATATAAACGCACAGCCCAAACCGCTGGGTCTAAAGACTCCAAATTTGGCACATAGGTTCCTTATGAGGTATAGGGGTGCACTAAGAAAGAATTTTTCAAAACTCACCCCCTAAGGGGGTTCAAACGGGGGTCCAAAGTTTGTATGGAGTGACAAGATTAGTTACACTATTTTATTCGAAATTTCGCATGAGTACTCCTGACGGTAAATGAGTAAGTATGTATGTCAGGATTTTTCTAAATTTAACCTCTAAGGGGGTGAAATGGGGGTCCGAAGTTTGTATGGAGAAACAAGATTAGTTTATTTAAACATTTTGAAGCGTTCCGTCGCTCTCTCTCGGTCTAGCAAATGACGGGAACGGGAAAGGGAGCGGGAGAGGGAGGTTCGCCGGGTCTGTTAGGCCTTTAAATCCCTACGTTATAGTAAAAAAATATATAGAAAGAAAGAAAGAAGAAAGAAAAATGTTTATTTGACACAAACAGGTTAATACAAGACAAATGCATATAACACAAAATTTTGTACAAAAATATATTTTATAATTATTCAAACATTTTAACATAATAATTCATATGATATCACAACATAATATGATATAATAGGATATAACAAATAACGTAAAAAATCCTATTAAAACCATTTTCGACTTCTACGCGAACGAAATCTTGTTTTTTATAGAATGTCGATAATCAGATTCATCTGATTAAGTACTCAATTTGGGTGGGAGAGATATTTTTTATTATTTCTTTATCATACAACCTGCACGGAAAGAGAACTCGTTGGTACATTTTTAGTTTTTTTTTTATGTTAATTTCACTCCAGAATGGATAAGTCAAACCGATAAAGCCATAGAGCAACACCGAACTTCAGATAAAGCTCTTCTCAATTTCTTTTAATGCAATGTTTGTAAGTAATATGTTTTTTCGGGTCAAACTTATCGATATATGAGTATATCTTATTTATAAGTATCGTATATGTAATGTATATTAATATATATGTATGTATATGAAAAATATTATAATATATTGTATTTATCTGTGTATACCTATTTATTTACATCGTTTTTTTACGTGCTTTACTTTGTCTTGCAAGTCTTGCAACCCACATTTAGAGTATCTGTATAACCCAAAGGTGACTGGTAGACAACGCTTTTAGCGTTAAGGTCGCCTCTTCTGTACAATTTGTATTTGATGAACAATAAAGATTAATAAATAAATAAACTTTTGAACTGAATTATAAAGAAGATATCCGCATGAAATTTCCCAGCATATTTAAACTTATAGGTTACTTACCTACCTATTAATTTAGTCTCATAAAAAACGTCTCTAAATTTTTTAAACTTAGTTCTGAACTTTTTTATACGTAAAAGAAACGTTTCAATGGGACTTGTATGAAATATAAACAAATAATGATGTCAT
This sequence comes from Acrobasis suavella, assembly GCA_943193695.1. NCBI lineage: Eukaryota > Metazoa > Arthropoda > Insecta > Lepidoptera > Pyralidae > Acrobasis > Acrobasis suavella. The sequence goes on from OW971950.1 coordinate 10,797,081, forward strand.
AATTTCTTCGAGTCAAATAGCGCTCTTAATATCAGTTTTTCTGTAATAATAAATCTAAAACTACATTGAAAATGCATATGATCAATTACTAGTAACAATTATGTGATGTTTTATTTTCTTAACAGGACTAAATTTATTTTAGACCCAGGAAAGTACACAATTGTTAACTAGACAAGATCTATCAAAATAATTACTAACACTCACCCACGTCACTCCCAATTGTCTAACAATGACATCAAGTACATTGCATCTAAAAGACACTCATGACAAGCAACCCTCTAGTTAGCAGTAATGGTCGATGCGAGTTACAGTCAGTTACAATGCCACCATTGTATTTATTTACCTATATTAAGTGTCACAAGCAGTCAGTGCACGTACCAAAACTGTAGAGTTACGACTCTAGTAGAGATGAATCAATCTTATTTTTTTCTTGTTACCTATAAATGGTTTATACAAAAAAAAAATAACAAATAGATAAACATAGGTAGATTTGTTCGATGAAGATAATACTTCCAGTCAACCTGCGAAATATTTTAAGGAGGATATTTAATTATTTATTTATTAAATTGATTACAAGAGAACAACTTAAATTGAAATTTAAACCCAAACTAAAATGCAATACTTTACGATGTTTATTCAGCGAAGAATTACTACTGTAGAGTCTTCATTCCAATAACCACCACCGAAAAGTCACAGTAAAGCAAAATACTTTAAGTTATATCTAAGACATTTCTTTCACATTTTGATTTAACATAATTCAACGCCATTAATTTTAGGGTTCCGTACCTAAAGGGTAAAAAAGGGGCCCCTATTACTAAGACTCCGTTGTCTGTCCGTCCGTCCTTCCATCTGTCTGTGTTTTACCAGGCTGTATTCCATGAATCGTGATAGCTAGTTAAAATTTTCACAGATGATGAATTTCTGTTGGTGCTATAACAAAAAATGCTGAAAAAAATTATAAAATAAATATTTAAGGTAGCATACAACAAACGTGTTTTTTTTTCGTTTTTTGCTCTATATTAATAACGACAACAGGTACCTAAGCGCTTGAAATATTCACAGAATAAATAGTTGTAACTTCATTATAAAAATAAATAATTTAAATAAAATAAATATGTAAGGGTATCCCACACAACAAACGTGATTCTTATAGACAATGGTACGGAACTCTTGTGCGCAAGTCCGACTCGCACTTGGCCAGTTAAATGTGTTCATATTTTTTACCTGTGTGCCCGCTCTAGTCAGTTCCGAACTCTGTGAACAAGATAATTCAATGAGGGCATTGCGTCTGTAACTACATTTGCGAGCCAATCCATTCAGGACAAATTAAATTGTGTATTTTGCCTCGTTATCTCGCCCGATGACTTCTTTTGTCTACTTTGGTTGTGTCGAAATATTAGAGATTTTAACCCTCGTTTTTAAAAGAAGAGGGTTTTAGAGTTATTTTATTACCTACATTATATTACTAAAGTTATTACCCACATTTTATTACTATATTACATTATATTACCTAAATTATATTACTAAAGGCTCTGTGCGCTGTAGACCTCGCAATTCACCACAGACCCGTTGAAGTTTATCGCATAAAAAAGTTGTTCAGACAAAAAAACATAAGGGAAAGAAAAATAATTATGGCATTTTTTTTCAAAATGGCTATAATATTCTATTTATAAAGATTTCAACCTCCATATTTCTGCTAAAACCAGTAAGCTCGTCAAATCTCCTTGGTTGGGTAGCGGATCCGGGCTCTGAAGCGTTACTGCTGATGATGCAACCGGGAAAATACGCTCGGATGATGATTCAACCGATGACGATGATGATAACAAAACATTCTTCCTCACAAAATTTCACGAAAATCGGCTGAGAAATGCAGCCTGTAGGCGAGAACAGCCAGACAGACAGCTGGACACCGGCATGTGTGGCTAATCTCGAAACTGAGACGCTTCGTTCGCTTCGCTCCTCGTTCAATAAACGGGACTTAGCACGAACCTTTTTTGTTGGGTCTATCGTTTAGAATAGGAGTTATTACTTATCAGCAGCATTTGTGGTCAACGATAAACTGGCTGGAGTGCAGCGGTGTTCTCTTGTTGATGGTGAAAACAGATTTTGGTAATGACTCTACCCACATTCCATAATGTCACTACCTACCCCTATTTACGTATTAACCCTGGTACACAATAGATCATTACACTCAAGTTATCGGCGAACGTACTATGAATCTAGTGTCTTTGATTGAAAAATCGTATTTTAGTAATGCTTACATCAAGATCTCCCATCTTCAAGGTAACCAAGTCAAAGGCTAAGCCTGGCGCAGCAGCAGCCACAGCAGAGAGCCTCAGAAGGCGCAAATATGTAGACATTGAAGAAAACTACTTATGTGAGCCTTTTGGGGTAGAAACTTTTGGTCCGTGGGGTCCTTCAGCCCATAATCTATTTAAATTTATTTCTAAACTATTTTTTAAATTACTATTTAAATTCAAACTAATTTTTTAAATTAATTTTCGGCATCCCGTAACCCAAGGGTAAACTATAAGGCTCAAAGAATCAGCATGTCCATATAACGTGGCAATGCTGCCAGCCTTTTGGCCACACTGCCGAGGGGTGATATTTTTGTGGGACTGCATATAATTTGTTTAGTTTTAATTTAAATTTCATTAATAATAGTTTTAATTAAATTAAAATTTTAATTTTCCAATAAAACTGCAACATCAAGATATTTTTTAGACTTTTAAACCCAACCAGTGAGGAATGAGATCATGTGTCGGTAGCTTTCCAACATATTCCTATAATCATAACAGCATTACAGCGGTTCCAGTCGGGGGCCGGCACAATATAAAATCAATATGGATCGGTCCCCGGGGCCGGCGGGCACAGCCACACATGCTTCCGTGTTATGACAGCGGATTATACGGTATTGATGCCGTGAAGTGATTAAAATTGTAGTTTTAAAATGAAGCATTGATTGGTATGTATTTCTGAAACGATTTTTTTATCCAGAATTGTTAGTCGATTCAGGTGTTACTTTGCGGAAATCAAAGTTACGCCACCACTGGTGGCGGAATCATACAAAGTAAATCAAACCACATGGTATAGATCTATCTAGAATAGTTTGTCCAGCTGTGAGACTAGTGGGAACTTGTATGTACGTACAGGGTTGGTTTTATATAAGTACGTAAGTAGCTCAGTTTTCCTTAACCTTGTTCTTGATTATGCTTAATTTTATCTAATTGATCAGATAGAGTAAAGAACCAATAAGAACATGATATTAATTAAGCATTACTCGTAATTTTCTTCACCCATCGTGTGAAGAATTCCATGCACCTTTCATCTACCGATCACCAAACCTAATCATATTAAAGCATTTTAACTTGAACTTATTCGGTATATAACTGCTACGAAGAAAGTAATACACATTTTCGGCGATATGTAACATTAACAAGAACATTTCACTAACAACAACAAATATTAACATAATAAATGTCAAAAGCATTTGATACCGTGAAACCGCACCAATTTGCCTTAACTGTGCCCTTCCGATTGCTCCATACCAATCACTTAATTGATTTGACACATTAGTACCACATAAATCCCCTTGTAGCAATAATATACCTTATATCAACAGTGGAAGGTGTAACTTTATTTGCGATACAATTTGGGAGCCCTCAAGGGTCGATACTCAGCCCCTCGCGCCTTTTAAAATAGAAATGCTATTAGAATGAAAGGGTGTGATTTGCAATGGTTATTTTATTAGCTTTATTGAGATTAAATGTTTATGGGTTTAATTTCTTAATACAGTTTGCTTGGTTCGGATACGAATAGCACTATAAAATTGAAATGTTATTGCGCTGCTACCAATTATGTTTTGAGACTCTAAAATAATAAAAGTATATGAACGAGTATACCTATCATTACCTATTACTTACTTATCAGATGTAATTCAAAACGTTTGAATGTATCTACAGACGCGCATAGCTTTTGGTTAAGAGTAGTCTAAGAGATTACACAGGTATAAGCAGAAAATTACACGTTTCTTGCGAAATCGTCAGTGATATAATATAATTCTTCTTGTTCCACAGATGACAATACATCCCCTCTTCGATGGTCCCCCCCGACGTCAGCAGCATTGGTAGCCGCAGCGTTAGCACCACCAGCACTAAGGCCTTGGCTGCCGGACCCTCCGACTAAGAAGACTAACCATTTGGGTAAGACAGGTTGGCATGACCATTCCTTTTCTTCTTAAAAAATTTCGAACATTGTTATTTGTAGGTTTTGCAAGTTTGTAGATAAACCTTTTTACACCCAATCTGAGTATTCAATTGAACTGAAATTTGGCACATTTAAATAAAGACGTTACGTGGTTTCGAGGGTCTTTTGATTAATATTGTTGGTTTCATGTGATGGTCTAACTGATTACCTAGAGCATTATGTCATTTTGCGATAGCATTCAGCAGCCTTACTGCCTTTCGAATTATAATTTCTTCTTCTACCAGTCAACCATCAGATTATGCGAAAGTAATAATTTGGGGTACAACAGAACAGTAATTTAGTACAACAGAAACAAATTAAAAAAGGAGTAAACTTATTACTGTTAAGTAAATTACATAATTATGTATACTCGTGTATATCGTGGATAAAAAAAATGGTACAAAAATGTACTAAATACTTGTTCAGAAATAAACTCTACCACTACAACAACCGAACATCATATTATCTACTACTACTTATATAATATATCTACTATATTATTCTCTTATCTTTTTTTAACAGGTCTTGTCTGTGTGGTTTGCGGCGATACAAGTTCAGGCAAACACTATGGCATCCTCGCGTGCAACGGCTGCAGTGGCTTCTTCAAGAGATCAGTCAGGAGGAAACTCATTTACAGGTACACACACTCATACGGATAGTTATAGATAAAAAACAAGTTAGTGATGGCGCCACCGAACGTTTTTTTATCTGTGTTATGGGCGTTTAATTTTAATTCCGCAAAATGGCGGTCTCTTCCGCAGTATGGTCCATTTTTAGGTTTCACTAGTTTGGCTATGTCTGTCTGTCTGTCCACGGTTCTACTTACATACTATAAGTATTGAAAGCTGTAAATTGACATCAGTATATCAATTGATCATGCCGACAAAGTGATAAATCAAAATCATGAAAAAAACCTTTTGTGGTAGTTCCCATACCTGTAAAGTGGGAGACAATATTTTTTTATTAACCCATCCTGTGGGTTCCATATCGTTAAATAGGTCTTTTAAAAGTATTGTGAGCTTTAAAAGGCGCAAATATGTAGACCTTGGGGAAAGCAACATATTTGAGCCTTTTGGGGTAGAAACTTCTAGTTCGTGGGGTCCTTCAGCCCATAAGTCCCCTCCCCCGTCTATCTACTGAACTTATATATGGACACGTGAAAAAAAAATGACGGCAGTAGTATAAATAACGAAGTTCAAAAGAAAACTATCAGAAATAAGGAAAGTTTACAAATTAAAGTAAATTTTCATAATAATTCAATAGAAAACTCATTTTTTATTGAATTATTATGAAAATTTACTTTTTTTAGACGTTTTAAGTCCTGTGAACTCAAAGTCGGCATATGCAACTACGGAACCCTACACCGCGCGTGGCCTGACACACACTTGATCGGTTTTTTAACCTATTTGTTAACCTTTTATTACTAAAAGACCGTGTGCTACATTGATATAGGTAATAGGTATTCTTTTTAATACATAATGTGACATTTCAATGGTATGCTATACAGGCTTAAATCTTATGAACGGTAGTACCATCATAAACATTTGTTTAATTTTTATTTTATAGATTTATTCTTATAAAAGACTTATCACTGTTTGAGCTGATGCTGCTGGGTTTTGTGTTTGGACTGTATATCGAATAGGCGCTGTATGATTTATGATTTTATTATGATAAATGTACTAAATAACAATGGTCCGTGTCCGCGCAAGATGGTCGTAGAAGTGTAGTATCGAATGACGTCGTTTCCGGCCCGCTCCGTATCGCATCGCACCGTAGTGTTGCCAGTGGCCGTAACAATCACAAAAAATTGTGACAACAAGATACTCCGAATACATATAGCTATAACATAGTTATTTACTACGAATATTGATTGCAAATTTTGCAAGATTACCATTTGCCACCGATATTCGTTATTTTTAATAAAAGTTTCATGTAAGTATGTGTAGACATTTATAAATTTGAGTCGAAAATAATTAAGAAATGCTGATTGAAAGACACACTAAAAGAAAAATTAAGATTAAAATAAAATGTCCCCAAAATCTGGATTACATCGAAAGCGAAAAACATATTCAAAACTATTAATCGAGACGCAAACAACCTCAATTTCAGCAAAATTACATTTTCACGTAACATTCCGAAGTTGGTATCAAAAACCCTCACAGCAACACTTGTGCAGCTGCAGGTGTAACTGTGTATGTAATTAGATCATCCAAATACACCGGTGTTTGTACAATTGCAGCCACATTAGGTAGAAATAATAAGTGAAACCTCATTTCATCATGTGTTTGTCTTGTCCAATTGTTAAATGGAATTATGTCAACTTCTTGGAATATTGCTCAATGCAAACTTTTGTTTTCTTAGTATTTAAGCGCAATTTGTCTGTTGACCCCTCTTAAAATTAATTGAGTCAAAAAAGAAGATTTTATATCGTTTTATGTTTTATTAATCAACACGTTTATTTATTTATAAGAATCATCGTCATCCGAGCGTATTCCCGGTTGCTTCCTCAGCAGTAACGCTTCAGAGCCCGGGGTCCGCTATCTTACGAAGGAGATTTGAAGAGGTTACTGGTTTTTACACAGAGCGACTGCCGTCTGACCTCCACAACCCAAAGGGCAAACCAGGAACCAATCCTTGGATAGTTTGACGATCAAACGCTAGGTGGCGTTCGGGACCTACAGTTTTACGTGCCTTCCGAAACACGGAATCATCTTTCTTTTCGGATAATCAGGTGATTCAAGCCTGCAATATTCTTTATTTATATATAAGAATATAAATTTATTTATAAGAAGATAAACAAATAAAACGACTTTCAATGGTTCACTTTTGAATGCCTGAACCAATTTTTATCAAACATGAGCTAAGAACAATCTTGATCAAGTCAGCTTTTAACAAACAATCAAAATCAGCCCATTTGTTTAGGGCTCCGATGCCAGAGAGACACAGACTTGTCAAACTCTCTTTATCGATAAAAAGTGACTTAAAAACATAAGAAAAATTAACTACTTACTTTTGAACTATCGAGTTGCATCATTACCAGAGATCGGAATCACGGGTGCTATTGCTATCAAAAGTATGGATATGACTAAAGAATCTATAAATAAAACAATCATAATTATGTGATTTCAGGATATATTTTAATCGAAAAAAATATATTTATCCTGAAATCACATAATTATGATCGTTTTATTTATTTAGTAGATACCCAATTAGATGCTCGAGAAATCCCGGAACTTTTAGTCATATCCATACTTTTGAAAGCTATAGCACCCGTGATTCCGATCTCTGATCATTACTACAGATTTGGACAACCAATCGTAGTTTAGCCTGAGGCTGACGTGACTCAGTCAGAAAACAAATAAGTTTTTTGAAAAAAAAAATAAAAAAAATGGTAGAACCTTTTATTGTAAGGCCAAAGAACTTATTATAAGACAAATGAAATAAGCCTGAACTCGATGGAGTTGCGTTGTTTTATTACTGAGTTCCATTGTCTACCTTCCGTCTAAGTCAAACCCTAAGCATCGTCTATCATGAAGTGATTATTAAAAAAAATCAAACGAGTCCTATTAAATGAGGTTATGTTATGTTTTATAACTGAGTTCTGTCAAATATCTCCCAGCTCCATCATCAGAACAGCTCATTGACTCTATCTATTTGACTAACTCTATGACTCTACTAATGAATTGTCATCTGACTTAAAAGTATACAAAATTTCAGCTCAAATAGTAGAGGATAACTGGTTGAAAATTAAGTTGCAAGATTTGAACTAAACAAAAATACAATTCATACATACATACACACATACAAGATACATTGCTAGTGAAATAAAATCTTATAAAAAGGACGAAAGAAGGTTTTGAGTAAATTTCCATATGCATTATTTTGTATATATTAATCATAATCATAATCATATTTATTCATAAAAAATATTTACACGTCATACAAAAATAAAATAGAATAATGAAATAAAATAAACAAACCAATAATACAATTAAATAAATTACGCATACACATGCATAACTAACAATAATCATATAATGACAAAATAATCTAATGAAAATTAAAAACATTAAATTGGTATTACAAGCGACACTCATAAAATTCTTCTATACTGTAGAATGTATGCTCAAAAAGCCACTTCTTTTTTAGCTTGAATTTAAAGCTTGTCAATGAAGACCTCCGGATGAGGTCGAGACATGTCGGCCAGCGGCTGACTCTCTACGTGAGTAACCCGTGCTGTGTTAATAAGGAGTCATAATGTTCGAAAAATTATGTTACCTAGCGACAAAATTATAACTAGTTTAAATTGCCTCTAAAAATGTGTGTAAAAAAATGTGCCTTTATTCCAAAATAACTTAAAGCAGCTTCATCATTCATCACTTGTCAAGCTATGTCATCCTTTAGGTAGCTTGAATAATCTTACACCGCTGCTTGCCACTAACACACACATAAACACAGGTACACATAATTCAAAAGAGAAAGTCCATGAATTGGAAACGGCAAACATTCGGGTCACAGATGTGGCACAGATCGGGCGATACGCTCGATCGAACAAACAGACAAACAGACGAATGCCAGCTAAGCTAACAAGAGTAATATTTGGCGAAACGTGACAATTTGGATGTATCTGGATCGAATGATTCACAATGTAATGAGTAATGTATGGAGGATCGAAAGGTAGATGGGAAAATGAAATTGAGAAAGCAGGAGGGGTTATGGAGAAGAAAAACAAGGAACAGAATACCATGGAGACAGCTGTGAGAGGCCTTTGCCAAATATAGCACTTCATAGAAGCGATTAAGTATTAGATATTAGATGCCTACTACTTATACAAACGAAACTATACATCCGTGCACACGTCAATGTGTGTGTGTTCGCCCCTCAACACGCTCGACAAAGCGAGAACAGGGGAGAGGTGCGGGGACGGGGAACGGGGAGATATATTGCGCGGGAACCTAGGAGTTTCCATTCTGTATGTAATACTGTGCCAAGGGGCAAATTTACCACCAAACAACAGCAGTCACAACAGGAAAGCAGAGGACATCAGCAAGAGGCTGCAGTACTTCTGTGCTTTTTAACTTAGTGGACTAATGTGTAACGAAGACTATAGGATCTTCAGTTCCTCCGTGCTTGTTCGATTATATAGCTTTAGCTGTAGCCAGTATATTATTACCAGAGGTCGGAATTAGGTAGAGTTATTTATGTACTTGCATCGACATGTTTATATCAATATGGATCATCCCGGGATTTCTAATGGACAATGCCGTGTTCCTAACAATATTACAAATAAATAATAATACAAGTCTCAGAGATAGATAAGACAAATAAAACAAAGATAGTTAACTTACAATTTTTATTGGTATTTACATTTTTTTTTTTACATATTTGCAACGTTGCGCGTGTAGTAGTTAAAATTTATTCGGGATTTGAGGCATATCCACTTTATTCTTTTGCTGTATGACATCGGTGTAAGTATATAAATAACTAAACTATGCCTAATTCCGACCTTTGATTATTACTATGTGGCTGTAGCCGTTAGCATGTACTAAGAAAGACAGGAAGATACTTTTTAAATGTTTTGTAAGGCTGGTGCAGCGATACGCTCGATCAAACAAATAGACAAACCGGCTAAACTAACAAGAGTACTATTTTTGAAACTTGACAATCTGGATGGATCGAGTGATTCATAGTGAGTAAATAAGGTGACAAACGGTTGGTCACTGTACAAATTTTAGTATTTAATATTTTATTATTTATTTATTTCATAAACAGCTATACAACAATACCGATGGTTTGAAAATTTGGCTTTTACGATTTTTAACCCCCGACGACAACGGAGGGCCTATTTTGATGCGGTTTTTTTTGTTTTAATTCTGAATTGATGGAGATGGTTCTTAGTTATGTTTGGTGGGATGCGGTTCAGCGGGATAAAAGTTAAGGAGGGTAAATGCTTGAAAGTTAGAGTTTTTTAATTTTCCTGGCAAAATAAACTCGTCACTATACATTAATCATCCCCACTCCGAAACTTTGTATGCATCTGGATCGAGTGATTCACAATGAGTAATGACAAAAGGTGACAAAGAGTTGGTCTGTGTACAAATTTTTACAACAATACCTATGGTTGAAAAATTAAGCCTTTACGATTTTTAACTCCCGACGACAAAGAAGGACCGATTTTGAAGCGTTAATCATCCCCACTCCTAAACTTACATGCGCTGTATCTTTGAGAATTTTAACCGTTGACAAACTGATAAATGTGTTATTTTTGCATAATTAATGGACTAAATAAAATACTATTTTATAGACCCCGTCCACATCCATATTTTATGGCGTCTTTTTGGCTTTTTTCACAGGCCGGAAAATTTTCACAGACCTAGCGGACGGAAAATTGGGTATTTTCCTGGGTCAAAAATTAATAATTTGATACTGTAAATAAAATAAAACGTCACAAAGTATTGTCACTTGTTTGAAATGCGGAATAAAACACAAACACAAAAATTTATATATTTGAAGGTGTTTGGTCAAATGGTTTATGTGCATGATAAACGAGTTCTTAAATCAAAATTTGATGTAAAGTCAAAGAAAGGTATTCTTGCATGATATGAGCCAAACGGGTATTAAGTTTGGAATCCAAATGATCATATCCATTTTCGAAGTGATTTTAGATTTATTATTTCAGAAAAAAGGGGTACTATTCTTTGAGAAAAACTGATATTAAGGCTATGTGACTCCAAGAAACTATGACGTCATTAGCCCGTATTTATACAAATCCCTAAGAATATGTTTGTTTTGATGTTTAGTAAAAAGTTTCTGATTTGAGTTGTTGGAAAGAAACGAATTCGGTACTTTCCTGGGTCAAAAATAAAATATTTAGTACTTTTAAGAAAATTAAACGTTACAAAATAATATCACTTGTCAGGATCATATCCATTTTCAACGTGATTTAGATTTATTATTGCAGAAAAACTGATGTTAAGAGCGACCTTCCCGTCTTACTTCTCATACAAACGCTCGACGTGATTATGACGTTGTATCTGATCTTTCTTGAATTTTTTGAACTAACATGTATCTTGTGCGCTATTTCTAGGTATCCTCGAAATAAAAAATTAAAATTTCGACAAACGAATTCAGTATAAAAATCAAACATCTGCACCAAAATCAAACATCGCCAAAAATCTGCTTTTTGCTAAAATTTTACTTGAATTCCGACTGTTTATAAAGTACTCATAAATTTTAAAGGTAAAAAAAAATATTTCGATAGAAACCTGCAAAAGTAATGAAAATTTTAAATGAAAAACATTTATTGCACACACTTGTAAGGCATACTGAAAAACACCTGGAACAAGTTTAATGAAATTTCCGCACCCTATGAAAAGTGAATATTCGTTCAATGGATAGTTAATAATAATAATATTTTCATTTAATAGAATGTAAACCGAGCCCTTAGGCGCTATCTCCCCCTTTTTGCTCTGCTTCTTTTTCTAGCATTGCCCTGGATGAAATAACAAGCTTTTCAAACTATGCTCGCGTTGAGAATTAAGCGGTCGGGAAGGGCCGCCTTAAGAGCGCTGTTTGACTTCAAGAAACTAAGACTTCATCTGAGTGTATTTTATACAAATAGACAATGTTTGAAACGTTAAGAAAAAAATTCTGTTTTGAGTTGTTGGAAAGTTGTTGGTTGGTTAGTTTTCATACGTCACTCAAGGACAGCATAGGGAACGGCTATAGCAACCTGTTCCCTTTATCGGCTTTATCAGAAGCTCAACATATTAATTCTATTAAAAAAGGGATCTATTGTGGGTCAGAAATAATTATTGAATAAAGAGTACACATGTCACTCTTGACTATCTATCATAGAAGGGGAGGTCGGGATTCGATTCCCGGTACCCGCAAATAATTGAAAGATGGTCGAGAGTGGCCAAATGTTAAACTGTTTTAAATATGATCTCCCTGTTTTACATCTTTTATATTGGAGATTGATGTGTACCTTATCGAAGAACCTTTATATTTGGGCCATTGTCAAGCTGAGCAAATTTATAATTATAATATCCCATTTAATTCTTATTTATTACAAGTACTCGAGGATAATATTGACTTGCGAGACATACTGAAAATCAGTGATCTACTCTCTGAGCAGCACCAAGCACTGAGCTTTTTTGATTGCTGTAGCAGACAGATACAATGATATTGATGTATGTTCTTTGCGCGATGTTGTATCATGTTCTGTTTTATAATTTTTGTATATATTTCCCCTGTATGTGTGTAATATAGCTGCAAATAAACGTCTTATCTATATATCTATCTAATAAACTCAGTGATACCTAGGGCAACCAGTGGTATTAGTTTCATAATTATGTCCTTTGTGGAATTTATAATAAAATAGGGGTATAAAATGACAAAAAGCAAGCATAATATCAATTGTAAATCAAGTGCGTCCCTCAAAAGGTCGCGTAATCCCCAAATCCGCTGCAACAGTCTCATCTGCGCACAATGCATGCACTTGAACACACTTAATCCATGCTGAGCATATTTCTCATTCTTGCTGCATCTGTGACCTGATGGAGGGCGCGGTTACAATGATGATTGAAGAGCGGAAAGCAGTAGCAGTTAGTAGTACGTGCTACAAAAAGAAGCCGTGGATAATAACCAGCCAAGTGCGAGTCGGACTCGAGCACGAACGGTTCCGTACCATTTTATATAAAAACACGTTTTTTGTATGAACCCCCCCTTTACACCTTAAACATTTATTTTATTTTAATTATTTCTTTTGAAAATAAATATTCTGTAAATATTTGAAGCGTCTAGCTGTTGCCATTATTAAAATCGCGCAAAAAAAAAAACGGCAAAAAATCAGGTTTATTGCATGGGAGCCCCCATATTTTTTTTGTATTTGTTGTTATAGCGGCAACAGAAATACATCATCTGTGAAATTTATCTGTGCATGAGATACAGCCTGGTGACAGACAGACAGACGGACGGAGGGCAGAGTTCTTAGTAATAGGGTCCCGTTTTTATCCTTTGAGTACAGAACCCTAAAAATTATCATGCACAGCATGTCATCTCATTCTTACTGCATCTTGATCTCATGCTGAGTGGGGGATATAACGAAGGTCAAACAGCGGAAATGGAAATTGTTTAATACAAATTGCCGGACCGGCCGAACACTTTTGTATGAAAATGACGATTTTTCTTCGAGTTTCAAGCATTGGTCCCATAGGAAAAGTGGTTCGTATTGACAGTCTGAGTTGCTTATACAAGGATCGGACAGGGTTTTTGTTACATATTGTATATCTCCACTAGAGCAGGAACGGACAGTGCGAACACTCTCCGGGAACACTCTTAAATAACCTAGAAAATTTCTTACGTCACTTCGCACAATTTTCAGCATCCAGAGTTCCATGAAATCGCTACCGCGTCTGCAGTGCAGCCGCTGCCTAACGCCGCCCCAATCACGGGTATTTAAATGGGATGTGAATTTAATTTTCGTTTTTATGACGGAACGCTCGCTCTTCACTGTTTAATGTCATGTTTTATTTGGATAATGTTTTGCTGTATATTTTATGCGGAAAATAAAACACTTGCCTATAGAAAAAAGATGTTACTGGTTTCTAATTATGAGACCTTTAATAAATAAATATATACGGACAAATAACACAGATTGAGCTAGCCCTAAAGTGAATTCGAGGCTTGTGTTTTGGGATACTAACCAAATGATTGTATGTTTTTTATCAAGTACATATTATATAGATAAATATCTAAGATCTAAGTCTATCCGAAAAACATCATTTATCATTTTGTTTTGACCGGGGATCGAACCCGGTGATTGTGGAACAAAAGTCCGAAGTACCTTTCTCCGGGTTATCATTCAACGACATAACATTTGTCCTTCCGATGACTCGCCGACCGAACTCTTCATTTCCGTACGATTGTCCGACAATACATTTTACCTCCACCTCCAGTGTAACTACCTGGCATGATGACTCCTATTCCAGAGGGGTCGTTAGTCACCTTCGCCCAATAATGGGACAAAATAAATTAACAATAAAAGGTTTACTTCTAGGTTGTTATGATTTATGAGTAATGTAATATATTATATTCTTATTTGGTTAAAACTAACGTGAGACACAGACATTTTTAAAACAGCACGGGTTTCTCACGTAGAGAGTCAGCTACTGGCCTACATGTCTCGACCCATCCGGAGGTCTTCATCAGGGCGAATGTGACGCGCGTTCACAGAGCTGCTCCGCGACACACTCACACACCCACAATGTGTCGACACACTTTGTGTGACACACAGTGTGTCGTGAGTAACCCGTGCTGTGTTAATAATGTATTTTATTAATTTATATGGTTTATATTTTGTTATTAAGTAATACATTTTTATGTGTATTTGGTATTTTATCAATTTAAATTTATGTTTATTAAATTTAAATTTTTGTTTTAGTAGGTAAAATTTACGCAAAAATGGCCTTTGATTCTTGCGGCCTTGGGCCCCGTCTGCTTCGAGCTGCAAGACCCAATATGCTCTGTCTTATCCATTAGGGAAAAAGACGTAAAAATATGTGTGTATGTACAATTTCCACTAATACACATAAGAAATGTTTCCGATTACTCAAATTGAAACGAATTAGTAATTATGTTAGTATGTATAAAGCGAGAAAGCCTCAGTCATCAAAAGAATCTATTTTCCATCCATCCATTTTCAGCCCACTTCAACCCACTGCTGGGAATAGGCCTCCCTTTTTTTGCGCCATTTCCCACGGTCCTGTGCCATTCTCATCCACTGATATCATCTGACCAGCGGGCCGGTGGTTTCCCTACTGGCCTGTTTTCCTGTGTCGGCCACTCGGTTACTGCTTTGGTCTATCAGCTGTCTTTCCTCCTAGCCAGGTGTCCCGCCCATATTCCCACTTCAATTGCGTGATCCGTCTACCTATGTCTTCGACCTTAGTTATGCGGCGAATCTCTACGTTTGATACACGGTCCATCAGCGAGATTCCGAGCATGGCGCGCTCCATCGCTCTTTGTGCAACCTTTATTATGTGCATGTTCTGCTTTGTAACGAACTGCTGCATACCTTACTTATTTATGTGACAACCTTTATTATGTGCATGTTCTGCTTTGTAACGAACTGCTGCATACCTTACTTATTTATGTGACAACCTTTATTATGTGCATGTTCTGCTTTGTAACGAACTGCTGCATACCTTACTTATTTATGTGACAACCTTTATTATGTGCATGTTCTGCTTTGTAACGAACTGCTGCATACCTTACTTATTTATGTGACAACCTTTATTATGTGCATGTTCTGCTTTGTAACGAACTGCTGCATACCTTACTTATTTATGTGACAACCTTTATTATGTGCATGTTCTGCTTTGCAACACTGCTGGGCATAAGCCTCCTTTTGTCTGCGCCATCTTGATCTGTTGTTGGCCATCGCAATCCAGTTATTTCCAGCAACTTGCCTGATGTCATCAACCCACCTAGCCGCCGGTCGTCCCACACTACGTTTCCCATTTCTGTGATACCATTCGGTGACGGCCTTACTCCATCTTCCATCGTTCCTTCGAGCCAGGTGTCCTGCCCAGTTCCACTTTAGAGTCGCAACCCTGGAGAGTACGTCATGAACTTTCGTTCGAACTGAAATGTAATTCATATCAAAAGGATATGAATTACAAAATCGAGACAAAACAATTGATGTGGCATGTCGTGGTTTCGTGTGTCGCTCCTGTGAACTCTCACTTCCATAGTAGTACTGCTACGAATAAATCAAACTATACTAAATCGAAACCAATCAAAGCGAAACCCTGCGAACGAAAAAGAAAGTTGCTGACAAAACGCCTCAGAAACTAATACAGATTAAAGATATTTCATTACGAGTAATCCCCTAATACGATTATGTTGACATTTGTTGCAATCCGATATACAGCGTGTTCGCAGATTGGACGGTGAAAGAAGCTTGTCGTTTGTGGTAGGTATATAATTCACATAGTAGTTTTATTCTTCTTTATTTTCGTACGTGCTACGCTCGTACCTAGTACTGACTGTAGTCAAATTTTTCCTGTTTTCATGTGTGTAAGTGGCCAACACTGGTGTCAGATTTTTCAAGCTGTGTGTGAAAGTAATGTAAAAGTGCCACTGAGCTACTCAAATCTCTTTCTAAATTCAAATAGATGTCTATTATAAATAAAAAAAAATATTTATATATATATATATATATATATATATATATATATATAAATTTAGATGGTAGATCTATTATTGTAAAATATTTATAATAACTCATAATAATAGTCTTTTTAGGGTTCCGTACCCAAAGGGTAAAAAACGGGACCCTATTACTAAGACTCCGCTACCATACGGATGTACGGGCCGTCCGTCCGTCTGTCACCAGGCTTTATCTCATGAACCGTGACAGCTAGACAGTTGGAATTTTCACAGATAATGTATTTCTATTGCCGCTATAACAAAAATACTAAAAACAGAATAAAGTAAATATTTGAGTAGAGCTCCCATACAATAAACTTGATTTTTTATAGATAATGGTGCGGAACCGTTCATGGGCAAGTCCGACTCGCACTTGGCCGGTTATTGATACATTTCACACAACATCTGACGTCAAATATTTACATTCTATTTAGCTATGAAAACATTTCTTTTTATTTTTGAAGTCGAAAATGGTTCTAATAGGATTTTTAATTAGTTTAATCTACACCCATGCTATAAATCCTCTATTAAGGTTTCTGAAGCAGTAAACTTATTGCCATTATATCACCCAAACGAGTGTTATAATTTTGTACTAAATTTCATTATGCAACGCAAACTCAAACCCTTTCTTACTCATCAAACAGCTACATACGAATTTCAAAAAAAGAACATTGTCATGTACGCGCCGTTCACTACCACAGCTCCGTAATTTAAAAAACTAACTTATTGATTATTCGAATTCACGTCGGGTCCCGCCATTTTCGTTCGATATTTACTAATATCGAACCAAAATAATTTGCATTCCAATAATTGTACGATCCAAAATTTAAATTATTATTACAATAAATAATTACATTCTTACCCATACATACATAGTTAGTTTGTATTAGATACTCAGCAATAAACTTACAAGGAATTTACATAAAGTTCTTACAACACTGTTCAACACCCTATGGATTTAGAACCTTTTATAGAGGATTCATATCATGGATGTAGATAAAGTTTTGTATGCAACTGTAATAATTAGGTATTAAAATACTCATGTGATACTATTATTACACTCGGCTTCGCCTCGTGTCATAACTCCACATTCGTGTTTTAATACCCCTTATTAAACTACAGTTGCATAAATAACTATTATACGTTTTTAACTTTGTTAAAACTAATGATTTGTACGAGTATATTTTATAACCAAAATATTTTCACAGCATTCTATTTAACTATTCAGCTATTATTCACAGCTAATGTACCGCCTCCTAGGTGCTAGTTCAATAAAAGCTAAAATAAACAATACTGCAGCATTTTCTCTAATGGCGTCAACTTACAATCAAAATTGAAAGCAGCCTATTTAATAATTTAAATAAAATTTTAACCAATAGATTGTAAAATAATAAGCCATCGCATATAAATAACCTCGCATCCAGAAAAGAGAGCTCTGGAGAACTGACACAGGCGCTGCCTAAACCACTCGTCCAGTCTTTTCCAATATAACTACACTGTAAAAAAATATGTAATTTTACTTAAAAATAAAGATAAAAATGTATTTATTGTTCTCAATACAGTATCTAGCATAACACATGAGTGTGTTATGTTAGATACTACACTGTTAAGAATTATGTAATTTTACTTAAAAATTACGTAATTTAGCTTAAAAATTATATAACTTACATGTAAAAAAAATACATAAAACTGTAGATTCCGAAATATCTGGGAAATTTACGGAAAAATAAAAAAAATTTCAAAAATTTTCTAAAAATTGACAAAATTTATGCAAAATTTCATATTTTCCCGTAAACTTCTCAGATTTTTTGGAATTTTTCACATGTTTATGTAATTCATTACATTGAAATTACACAATTTTTAAGTAAAATTTCATAATTTTTAACAGTGTAGTATCTAACATAACACAATTATTATATGTGTTATACAAATGTAGCTTGTAAGACTATTGAAATCAATAAGTTCATTTTTATCTTTATCTCATCTATCTAAAACCATGGAATACTTTATCGACATCCTTTATCAAAAGTAGTCTACCGCTACCGCGTTCACGCCACTTAACCTTTTTGAATGCGGTTGTAATGAACATAGCAACATGTGTGTCTGCTCGTCTTTCGAGTGTTGAACGGGTCAGATGTGGGAGATTACGCTTTATTCAATAGCTTTTATTAATTTAATTAAAGCAATTTTTGGTATCCATCAAATTGGTATCCATAACACAAGTCTCGAACTTATTTTGGGGCTAGCTCAATCAGTGTAATTTGTTCGTGTATATTCATTAACCTATTTATAAAACTCTATTGATCCACAATTAAAAATTGTTTACAACTGGCGGATTTAACGCTAAAAGTGTTCTCTCCCAGTCAACCATAGGGAAAAACAGATAAATTGTTGCAGCGCAAAAATTAAAACATTAGAATAACAACACAATGTACTTACCAATGTCTAGCCACCTTGCCCAGCATCACGCTATATGTTTATTTTCCAGGCAAATTAAAAACCCTCGACAACACCATGTATATAGAGTGATAAGTTGCGGCAAGACATATTCGATTTGATATCCGTAGCGCCTACTATTATTTACCACGTAAATTTAAAATCTACGACTTTCAAGCGCTACCAGAATTTCTTTAAAGCTACTTTACACTTTGATTAATGTAAGTGAGTTCATACATTTTCAGTGAGTGCGAGTAGAAAATGTATGAACTCGCACTAATTACTAATCGAAGTGTAAAGTAGTCTTTATACATGGCGGTAAGAAGCGAGTCGTAGGCGTCTCGTAGCAGAGCGTAGAAACAAAACTACTTTTAGGGGAAATATACTTACTTTGAGATAAAAAAATACAAATTAAACTTTAATTAACTATAAAGTAAAGTAAAGCTAAAAAATAATATAAATGACGAATTTTAAAAAATTTAAAAGAATTTGACCGTTCGGCATGGTGCCAAAGATAGACGTTCAAATTATGAAAATCAATGTAAACTTATAATAAGACCTCGTTATCTAACGCTTAGTTTGGGGCGCGTCAAAATAGTGATGTTGCTGTACACTTTTTTGACGTGCCCCCAAACTTTTACTTATAGAGCTATTGAAAAACTAGCGTAGGACTAGATGGTCAGATGACCTAAGCAAGGTTGCAGGAAAGCGCTGGATGCAAGCCGCTTCCGATGGGTTTTGGAAATCCTTGGAGGAGGCCTATGTCCAGCAGTGGACTTCCTGTGGCTGATATGAAGATAATGATGATAATAGGGTTATTTGTCAAAATAAAATTATTATTATTTTTTGAGTGCTTTCGAGATATCTCATTAATTGCATCTATTTGATCAGATAGGAGAGCGAAAATTATTGAATAGTATGGAGAAAACTTTCTAGGTAGGTCGAAGAAACAATTTCATTTTTAAAATGAATTGTTACAGGCAGGCGACGTAGTTAGAAAAAATATTGGTAATTTACAAAAAAAAAAAAACTACAATCATATTAATAAAAAAGTAAGTGAATCAACTTCCTTTGTATCGATTCCGATTATCAAAATTACCACATCACTTGACTTAGAGGTTTACTCCTAAATCTTAAAATACAGATGAAGTTGTAAAAGAAGTCGACTTTTTATTCAAAAAAAGTCTTTATTTAATCTTTCCTTCTTGTACACAGATGTCAAGCTGGGACCGGGCGATGCGTAGTGGACAAGGCGCACAGAAACCAATGCCAGGCGTGTCGGCTCAAAAAGTGTCTCGCCATGGGGATGAACAAAGACGGTAGGTGTACCAATTCATGAAGATATAGGGTAACTATAACTTTATGTACCAATTACCAATTACATCCACAGAATTTATACTAGTACTGGAGTCATATCGAAAAGTCGTCGTGTTGCCGCTCGATAGTCTATCGATAGTATCGATCCTGACGACGAACAAACTATCGATAGTATCTATCGATACTATTGCTTTTTATAATATAGATGAACTGTCGATTTTCCTGCAACAGTCCCAAACAGACCTGGCGGCGCACAGTTGCAGTGGAGATGAAGACACCTAGGGGCTTTAGGGTCTTAACCCGAAGAAAACGGAACACAACGATAAAAAAATCACCAAGGTCTTAAAAAAATACTTTTAGATAAATGCTACTACAGCTTCAGTGAATACCTTCAGGACAAATCAAAGCCAAAAATAAAATTAAAAGTAAATTAAATTAATAAAAAAAAAGAAAAAAAACAAGCAATTAATAGTTACAAAGAAATATTTATGTCATAATTAGACCTCTTATCTAGACTATAGACCTCTCGTATTGCAGCGCCTATACTAGGACCATAATGTTACACTGCTTAATGTTAATTACTATCTACAATTGTATTGAATTTATGACCTGTATTGTTATGAAGAGCAATAAATGTTTGAATTGAATTGAATTGAATTGTAAACCTTAGTCAAAGACCAATCGAGATGGCGAAAGACTGTTAAAGCCCTCTGCCTCACCTAGGGACCTTGGGCCTTAAGAACAAGTTTGATATAAGTATTACTTACATACAGAACGGGAACTACTAGTGTCCCGCGCAGCATGCGTCCCCTTTCCCCGTCCCCGCACCTTTGCCCATTCTCGCCTTGTCGTGTGTGTTGAGTGGCAAACACACACATTGAGGTGTGCACGGATGTATAGTTACGTTTGTAGTAGTATTAGGCATAAATGATACTTCGTTTCTATGGAGTGCCGTACCTGTGCAGTATGCCCGAAAGCGCTTAGCCTTGACCGATCGCGATAGAGAGACTGTCGAAGCCCTCTGCCCCATAGAGGCCTTAGGACCTTAAGTCAAGTAAGTCCTTCCGCTTCCAAGCTAGATCTTTTTAGGTCTGGCCATGACGATAAAGTTTTATAATGCCCTACCTGACAGCCTAAGAAATAAAGAAAAACGTTCCTTATTTATATAAAAAAAAAAATAGTTCTTGCAAATAAAACTTATTACAAACTGGACGAGTATTTAAACGATGAAAAAATTAATTAAAATTGACAATTAAACAATACCTACTTAACAAATAAACTTTGACATCACTTTTAAACTTATAACTTGACAATCATTTACAAATAATAAATATCACACGATCTTGCTAATAAATACAAAAAAATAATAATAATATTTATACATATACTAATAAATAATATTTTGTAAACATTTATATTTATAAGTTAACTGCATGTCATAAATGTCGCTTGTCATTCCACTTTTTGTTTGTGGGTACATTTCATAGTGTACCTATTATAGAAGACAGTGACTTTTAGTAGTTAGAACTGATGTACTTTATGAAATGCAATAAATTATTTGAATTGAATTGAATTGAAGTCAAGTACCTACAAATAAATCCCAATAAAAATCTCGATTCCCACGTCCCCCAACAAACAGATCATAAACATTTCAAAACACGTCACTATAAAGCTAAACCTACACGTCCGTCGCACGCCCGGGTCATTTGTGCGGAAAACGATCGTGTCGACAGGCCCTATGTTCGCTTTATGAAATTATATTTGTAGGTAAGCATACCAATATTTACCGTTAGTGAGAAAGAATAATAAAACTAACGAAGAAACTATTGAAAATTCCTGGGCATATATACCAATCTTTTTTATAAGAACCTTCAAGAATATAAATTACCTATTTTTAGTTATTTTAAAAACAAACAGACTGACAAATCACACAGATTGAGCTAACCCCAAATTCAGCTCGAAACTTGTGTTAAGATCTAACTCAGTACTAATTTTATAACAAATACATTTACAGTATGTAACAAAAACCCTGTCCGGCCCTTGTAGGGCTCGAAAAAAATAAGACATTTTCATACAAAAGTGTTAGGCCGGACCGGTAATTTGCATGAAAATGTAGATTTTTTCTTTGAGTTTCAGGCATTGGTCCCATAGGAAAAGTTGTTCATATTGACGGTCTGAGTTGCTCCTACAAGGAGCGGACTATAGATAAACATCGTAGACCGAGGTCAATCTGATAAAGTTCATTTTCCATCTTGACCTAACCAGGGATCGAACCCGGGAGTTACGGTGTGATCAGACTGGCATGATGACCATTAGGCCACAGAATCCTAAAAAAACTTACATCGGTTCATCCACGAGTATTCGGAAGTGTAAGTAAGACAATTTATATCAATTTTTTTATTCTTTACTAATATCAGTGAAGTCACAGCAACTCTTAAACATTTAGAAAACAAAATCTCAACAGTCCATTTGTTTCACAGCACGGTCTATTTGAACAACACATAAAGCAACCGGTGCGAAAAAACATAATGGCAAGGGTTAAAAAAACTTTTAAAGCCACGCGTCGCCACGTGCCGTGACCGCTTCGGTATACAAATTATGGCTTAGGGCTTAAGACTCCAGTTTAGTCGCGCATACAGTTGTTAGTTTAGTCAAATTGGACACGCATCGTTTTGTCATTTATATAATGGAATATTGACATGTCATATCTAAATTTAAGAGTAAAAGAAAAGCGGGAACCGGGCTCCAAAACAGATTTTTGTGGATGCAATCGGTTTGCGCATGTGCAGAGGTTGAAAGAAATGGGCATAAGATGATGATATCCTTCAAACGAAAATGACAATATTACATACTTCTTCTGATTTTTTATCTTCCACCTTTAGAGCTCCTCCGTGCTTCACGTTAAGACGTTGGTCCCGGCTGTCATCATTGTATGGCAGATGTCAAGCCCTGTCAGATGCCTTTAGGCATCTTGAAAAATCTGACACCATTGTTGGCCACAACTCACACGAAAAACAACAAACCTGTAGAGACACGCTTAATAATTTAAATAGATATCTATAAGTATCTACAATTTTCATAACATTTTTTTTTATTGAAAAACAACTAAACTAAATTTTAGGTGAATTATTTTTGTGTTTTTTGACATTATTCGTGTTATCCTATTTTCTTAAAACCGATAAAATTTCAACAAAGCAAAATATTTCGTATCTCTGACCGGCATGGAAGATTTTTACCCTTTCCAATTCTTTTTCAATACATTCCAGTCTATTATTAAGTACCCATAATGAGTCACTTTATTGATCTAATAGGTAAAATACCATAGGGTCACCCATGTTTGTTGTTGTCCTGATTCGGGAAGAGTGTTGGATTATCCGTCCAATAATGTTTACCTTACAACATATTGATTGTTTTGTTTTATTCATTTGTTTCAATAATATTTTCATAATTTATATTTATTGATATACCTACATCTTGTTTCGCTTCTAAATCTATGGTTCATTCCTGCCTATGTTATGATTAGTCTATGATATCTATTTGACATTTTTCTTGTCTGGAACAATTAACATCACCATTATAAATATCCTCTAAAATATGTAATATCTCTTTATTTGCTAACGTCATTAAGGTATGTCACATACCTTTAGGTAGCTTTAAAATACCTATATAAGTGTTGGCAATAGGAGCACGAAGACAGACTCTTTATCTGATATCAGTCCGGAAATCAATAAAACGTGTCAATCCACTAACCACTCCGCATAAACCATAATGCCCTTAAGCCGAATCTAATAACTCGGATCCTGGCCACACCCTCGCCATAATGAATGCGAAATTCCCACAAATACAGATAATTAAGCAAAAACTACAAAGCCGCAGCCCTGGGCGAGTTCACATTCAAATGAGCACCCCTCGTTAGCAAGTGGAATGTTTAACCGCACGATATTCATTTTTAAATTTATTTTAATGATCTCAATATTTTTCGTATCTTGTAATGATGTAACTTCTACATTAACCTTTTAAAATAGATCTTCAACTTGTTCAATGTTCATTATACATAATGTTTCTTATTTTTTAAATATTTTTCATGTTATGGGGTAGTTCATTATATTTCCCATTGTATTATACACATTTATTTGTTTTCCTTTTATTATTTTTTATTTCTTCCCTATTTCTTTATACATTTATTATTATGATTACCAAACTATTTTATCGCATATCACATACCTAGTTTTACTGTTCCTATTTATAAAAATAGGGTTTTCCTAGACGTGCTATAATTAGGCAAATACAAAAAAGAAAACAAGTAGTACTTACAAAAATAGATCAACGAATGGAAGAAACTTGTTAACAAATCTCTCAATTCAACAAAACCGTTCAAAGTTCGCGCTGTATCTGAAAGAATCCGCGCTATCAAACTTTGAACGAATTACCGTCGCGATTACCATAACGCACAACAATGAAACGTTGATCCAATTTAACACGAAAAGAAAGTGTCAAAAAGATGTTCTAAAGCAATAATGAGGCGGGCCCAGTGGGGAGCCCTGAGGCACGCCCGACTGCCGCCGCCTTTATTACTTTAAGCTTTGTATTATTTTGCTCTCGGCGTCTATCCTGTGAGTCCTGTGAAAAGGAAAGCTTAATTTGGTTACACTTTGAGATGCTGGCGCGACAATTTAATTATTCTCGGATGGTACGGTGCTGCTTCACCTTGTCAAATGCCTCAGTGCGTACAACTGAATTAATCAAAGGTACTGGGGTCGTCCTGGTAATTAATATGGATAGAATGTCATATGAAATATGTAGTTATGAAATTATCCTTTGAGTTCGTTGATTACTAATTTTAATTATGATTCTAGTGCTTTAATTAAATCACAATTTAAAATTACTTTTTTACAGGTATTTTAATTAATGGTAGTAAAGTTTAAGGTATAGAGCAATGTATTCATTTTTTCAGATTTTAAATTTTTATACACGATCTTCATTCGAAAGAGAATGTCCTTTTCGCAATTTTCATTGAAAAAAAATCTTTTCTAACCATTTACTAACGAAAGAGAGTAGAAGGCAGAGAATTAAAGATTCATTTGTAAAATTAAATGCTAATGGGGTGATTTCGCGTTTAATCCTCGAAGGTACCTTCGTCGTATCGCTATAAGCCAGACTTTAGCCGGTACAGTCCTACCGAAAACTGTATTGAGCAATTATAAATAGAGCATTCTCAATGGAACGAAGTTCACAATTTCTCAAGACATTGGAAAAATCTAAGTTTTTAGATAGGTATGTAAGTACTCGTATGTACTGTACCTATGAGTACACAATTAAACTAAATTTCGCTTTTTGGCTTTTAGTCGCTTTGGGGTAAGACGAATAGAGGCTCCATGGAGTTTTAGTGAGTTCGAGACCCACACCACATTACCACTGCCCATCCCCGTGGTGAGTGGTGTTGGTCGGTCATTTCTCCATGTAGAAAGCGCAAGGGTTAAGAAGGTATTATTCTTAACCAAGCGTGAATTCTCTGCGCTGTGTACTCCTATTACAGACTCTGATCTAAAAAAGTACAAAGTATTAATTAATATGATTTGAATCGGACCATATTATTAATAGGTACTCATAAACTCGTTATGATGAAATGGGGATAAGTATACTTAAACTAAATGTAAAAAATTGAACCTTGCTACTTTTATAGTTATTACTCTAGTAGGAATATCTACTTATTGGTAATCCAATAAGTAGATATTCCTACTTGCAGGTTCAAACTCATGTTATGATAATTCATAACATGAGTTTGAACCTGCAACCCTGCAAGTCGGCAACCTATCCATCAGCCGTGTTACCTGTAAATCTATCCAGACCAAATTAATCATTGTACATCAGGCACCGAGTGTACCATAAATCCAACGTCGCGTACCCTAACACTTAACTGTTTATACCGGAGTTAAATCCACAGACACTGATTAATGCGAATTTAATCCTTCCATAAACCCCTAGATCCAACCCTGAATTAATAGCCCTACCACCCTCAAAAGGTCACAAATCCTCTACATCTACAAACAGATTTGAACTTTATACACAAATAGTTAAAACTCATATTCAAATGCGGTTACGTAACCGGATTGTTTCAACTTAAATCTGGATTTCTAACTTTTAAGTCGGACAAGTGTGGGCTCAAACACAGAAGGCTTAGAGTTCGGTTTTCAACTCCCAAATAATTTTAACTCCAAGCGAAATTGAACTTTACTAAAGTTACATACAACCCAGAATCGATTCGCTGACAGGTTATAGAATCAATAACCATTAACCGAATCAGACTGACAGAAGTCGTTGGCCGTCCCACTCGGCTGTTTAGACTTTTGCACGTGTGTGAGCGAGACGGGTGTATGTTTGCCAGTGTGGATTCAATGGACTAGATGTCACGCAGATGGGACCTGCACCTGAGCTGGTTGATTTTATTTTTCAATTATGGACGATGTGATGGGGCGAGCCAAGAGTTGAATTAAATTGTTTGAAATTGGACCTCATTTTTAATTCAAAAATATAAGTAGATTTGAATTTTCTGAATTTATTTATTAATCTACGTGTAGATACGTATCTATACACAGGGTCGTATTTAGAAGATAAAATTGTCTGTGGATTTAGACAGTATTATAGATAAAGCTGTCTTAGAATGGGATCTGGAGTCTGGTGTGTTATTGCTAGAATTAATTTAAAGAAATTCCGGTCCTTGAATGCTTCTAGCTACTTATATCCTTTAGTAATGTCAGACACAAGAATACCTAAGTATTATAATTACAATTAACAAAACGAATGCCATACTTGGGTAGGTTGGGTAATAGGTTGTTGGGTAGAGTATACAGAAAACTCAACACGAAATCAAAGATTCTTTGTTCTTATTTGCTATTTATTACTTACATAATATCGAAATGGGCTTGGATGCTTTGGTAAAGATATTTTCTTGACTTTAATAGAAATACACTGAAAAATAAATTACTGTCTGCAACTTAAGCTGTCCAAAAGATTTGCAGTTTTTTGTGATAAAATAATCTGTATGTAATATAAAAAAATCGAAATCTGAAAGGATCATATAAAAGTTAAGCCGCCAACCCACTTCATCCCAAGAAAACTACATTGTTCCCGTCTCTTTCCCGCCACCGGAAGTGAGACCTCAAAGATGGCTGCGGCAGGATGTGGGAGGGGCGATTTGATTTATAGTTACGGGGCAGGAGGGGGAACTATGGTGTGGGACAGTTTATGTAGGACGTTTGGTTTTTATTACTCGGGAGAGTCATATCCATGTTTTCAGGATTTCGATTTAGGATATTACGGACGCAATTGATTTCACTATTTGAAATAAATAAAAATGAATAGTAATAGAAAAAAAAAATAAGAAAAGTCTAAAATAAGCAATAATCATCAATCTACAGGCTGTTTAAAATCGATAAAAAATTTTTGCATGTCCAGTCCTTGATTTGGAGCGGCTTATCTAGGTAAAGAAAAATATGAAAAAAAAATTGGTCACCTGAGTTGAACTACAAAAATTCTATGAAATGGTATATCTATTTCGAAATTTCTTCCCTGTGTAGGTAATGTTCTTCAAGTATTATTTCGCCTTTCTGAAACACCCTGTAGATTAGTTTCACCTTAGAGTTTCACCTATTTTTAGTTAGGTATCTACTTATTTTAATACGTAATAGGTACTTACTTATATAAGTAGATTGATAAATAGTCGCATCAATCCACAAATTCTCCTTCAAACTTATACATTCTTCCAAAAACTTACTAGGTACATACTATATGATTTGAATTACTTTGTGCAATTCCGCCACCAATTTTGATTGATTTATATCCGCCATCAATAATTGCACAAAGTAATTCAAATCATATAGTATGTAACTTTGACTTTCGCAAAGTAACACCTGAATCTATTAACTAACTTACTAGGTATAGGTACAACGTGTAACGGAAAGGGGTTATCAACCCGAAAGGAATAAACATACTAATCAATGTGAACAACTTTTACTATGGCACCAACTCTGAAATCGTAAAAAAAATCTTCACCTCCGTACAAAATTAATTACCTAAATGTATAGAGCTGCAGATTTTGTTGTACGATTTCAGGGATGGTTCCGTAGTAAAAGTTGTTCACTTTGATTAGTATGTATACTCCCTTTCGGGTTGATACCCCTTTTCATTACACGTTGGAGAATCACAGATTAAAGTATACAATGTATTTATTTTAGTTTATTCCACGCAATCTTAAATCGATAAGAATGGGTCAAACTGTATGTATTCTATTGCATTATCTAGTTTGTTTTTAGAACCTACAAACGAAAGCATTTTGACTCCAATGTGACAGGAATAAAATTCCAAAAACATTCCTCCATTTCCGAGCAAATAGGTTAATTTAAAAGCACACTTGATCGTCATACGCACTTAGTCAATATTTGGAACCATAAACGAAATGGAAAGTGGAGTTGAAGACAAAAACACGGCAATAAAAACGTTTTATGTTCCCTATTACTGAGAGAGCCCTCTTTGAATGTTGTTGGTGTGCATCGAGGAAGTAGATAGGTAGGTTTATCTGATGAGTCTTCATGTACTCATCTCGTCTTCATACATAAATGGAAATCTACGGTCTACGATCTACGGTTAACCCTTAAATTGAATGAATAACTTATTCAATGGAACCAAACCACAAACCAATGGCGCAATCTATTACATATTATATAATGCTTAAATACCTACTTATTACGTCTTTTTCTTTTCCGGGATGGACTAGACAGAGCCTTAGGCTGTAAAGCCGTTTGGCTTTACAGCCTAAGGCTCTGTCTAGTCCAAGTAAAGCCAAACTTCTTACTGAATGTGGCCTACATTCAGTATTAGCACACTTTTGGTCATTTGTAATTAATTGACTGCTTCTCAAAATCCCGAACAGCCAAAAGTGCCATTTTTGAGACACGGAGTCACTAAACAAATGATTTTTTTCCATACCGTTCGTTTAGTGACTTCGCATTTCTAAAACGGTACCACAGAACTAGTGCATAAATGACACAAACGTGTGAAAGAACGAGTTTATTTTTAGGCTAAACATGCTATAAGTATTTGAAACAGTCCCTAATCAAAAATCTGAGCACACAACGCAAAACCTCCAGGATTTCTTCCCCTCTAGAAATTCGATCACTGCCTGCTCGTCTACAAAGTTGGAAACAATTGTATATATACCTACCGTATAAAGTTAAGCAGTAAAAGGTGCTCGTTCGACTCCGAAGGCAATAAAATCAAATAGAAGCCTACCCCACCCTCTAGGGGGCGCGACTGGCGTGGGGTGGGAATCGGTAAGTGACAATTTTGGTTTAGTGCTACGAGGGAGTAAAATTGATGAGATTATTTCAACATTTTTACGATCTAGACAAATAGATAAGTTTTTAATATGACCTAGAGCAACTGCCCTCCCGATGGGCGCGACTAACTGAGGGTGAGAATCAGTAATATGCGAAAGAACAAAAGTACTGCGTCCTGTAGTGAATGAGTCTCAAAATTACACATATATATTTTTATGTGAAAATGAAACCTTTCAACGAGGGAAGACGAATGAGAAAGTCAAGATACCTAAGAAGTAAATAAATTAATATATTAATCGATTTTGTCACGTTTTAATTCGTCAAGTGGATTTTACCCGATCAAGTAGATATACCTAAGTTTAAGAGCGTTCAGCAGATCAAAACAATTGTGTGGAATTAATACCTATATATGGAAAATCGTTGTGCAATATCGAAAACCTCACATTTACATCCAGTGTACGAAAGGGTATATCTACTTTTTATGTACCATATCCTCTCCCAGACAAGCCCGTCGACGCCAGGGCTCCGGGGTCGAACGCAGCTTTATTCCACGAGCACGTATCTGGGGGGGATGGGGGAAAGTAGTGTAGGGATGTATCATATAATTTTTTGCAGAAACTATGAACTTTTTTATTTTAATTTAAATTGTATACTTTATACCATTTAAATTAGATTACTTCAAGTAAGAACGTGAAATTTTTCTAGGTACATTTGCTAAGAACGGCCCCTTATAGCTAATAAAGAAAAGATGCACTGTAAACAGTAGTTCATAAAATAGTTTGAAACGTAGGGCTAGGGCATGTTCAAGACAAAATTTTAAATGACATCATCTTTCAAATAATTTATTTCAAATGGGAGCAGCACTGGACACCGAAAAATTAATGTGAGAACGTGAAGCTTTTCTACGCACATTAGCCGAAAGTGCCGAAAGCTTCACTTACTTACTTTAATTAAACTGTAAACAGTAGTTCATAAAATAGTTTTAAGGGTTTCTAAGGCTTGGTAAAGACAAAACTTTAAATATCTCTGTTTCCTTTCAAATAATTTATTTTAAATGGTCCAATGCTGCCCGCATCGGACCCCAAAAAATTCAAGTATCCCCTTAACTACAGTAGTAAATTTTTTTTCAAAACTAAACACCGACTTCAACACAAAACTACACAACCGATTTTGATAACTTTCTATGTAACCACATGACAGGTATGCCTTTCCAAACAAAAAATAATTTTCCAAATTGGTCCAGGCGTCTTCGAGTAATCGGGAAACCGGGGAACGTAAAAAGATACATTCGAGTTGACCTCCTCCTTTTCGAAGTCGGGTAAAATAGCCCATTTTTAAGATAAATGCTCATCTATTTTATAGTTCATGATGTTGTTTAGGGGGGCCTATTTTTAAGATAAATGCCTATCTATCTTATAGTTCATGATGTGACGTTTACGGGGCGACGACAGGGTTAGAAAAGTATAATTGTAAATTGTCCGTCCTTTAGATTATCTAAAAATAATGGACGCATATTTATCAGTTTGCCAAAAAAGTAAAAATTCACGAAGATACGAAGCATCCGGAGTGGGGGCTTGCGACGTCACCTCTATGTAAAAATCGTACGAATAGACGTGACGTCATGCGAAATTTCAATGCGCTGTATCTTTATGATTTTTTGTTTCTCAGAGAAAAGAAAAAATACGTGTACATTTTTTTAAATAATATTAACCGATGGGCTAAAAATATTTTTCCATTCGTCATGCCTAATGTCCACCGTATCATTCACCAGATAAAAATTTGTAGAACTTGATAAAACTGCA
The DNA here is from genome assembly GCA_943193695.1 of Acrobasis suavella. Classification (NCBI taxonomy): domain Eukaryota; kingdom Metazoa; phylum Arthropoda; class Insecta; order Lepidoptera; family Pyralidae; genus Acrobasis; species Acrobasis suavella. Next base: position 10,828,429 of record OW971950.1, read on the forward strand.
AGGATACTGAATTATCCAAGCTTTGTGGAATGAACGTGGGCAGCCCTAGGGACCCTGGGATAGTGTCGCTATCAATTATGTGTTCATATTACGTTGGAAAGCTAATATTGTTTAGAACGTCTTTAAAAACGATATTTTGACTTGGATAGTCTCATTGAAGTCAGGCAGGCCGCCGATTCCGGTTTTTTTCTGCTCCACATCGTAAGTTCTTTGGCTGCCTCCGTGATGTAGCAGTCGAGGAGTATGCCTTGTGCCCCGGAGGTCGTGGATCCACTGGGAAACATACTTTGTGAAAAATTGTTTCTAGTCTGTTAGGATATTGCAGGCTTGAATCACCTGATTATCAGAAAAGAAAGATGATTCCGTTTTTCGGAAGGCACTTATAAACTGTGGATCCCAAACTCCATCTAGCGTTTGCTCAAACTTGGATTGGTTCTGGTCTACCGTCTACCTACAGACGGCAGTCACTCTGTGTAAAAACCAGTAACTCGTCAAATCACCTAGGGTAAGTAGCGGACCCCGGGTTCTAAAGCGTTACCGCTGACGATGCTACCAGGAATACGTGAAGATGATGATGATTATGATCGTAAGGTCTTTGGCATCTTTACGTGGCCATGGAAATGCATATTATAATACAAAATAATGCATATCAATGTATAAAGCGGAAAAGCACACCGCACTCCATAGCAACACAGCTGAAGATGCAACCGGGAAAGCGCTAGAAGAAAACAGCGCAATAACTGGTGAAATGATTGATATCTTTGGTAATAAAGATACAATTTTAAATAATGAAATAAGAAAATGAAATAAGTATTCGTTATTTAGTTTGAAGCCTTTAGTGCTGCATCTTCAATTTCTAAAAAACCGTATAGTAATAAAGATTTTGTCCACAGCTGTTCAAAATGAACGCCAACCTCGCAACACGGCCACCATCAGGCCTGAGGCCCTCCGTGACATGGACCAGGAACGAGCGTTGAGAGAAGCAGCAGTAGCAGTTGGGGTTTTTGGGTAAATATTATATTAAGGAGACCACAAGTGGCATAATATCGGTATAGATATAAACTGTAAAAAAAAATATCTATGAGTAAACTCGGCCTTGGGTCATAGGTTCTTTGTATACCATTAGGCTGTTGAAAAATAAGTATTAAGTAACCAGCCCATGTAGCATGTCACCGTATATTATATTCTTAATATATTTATAATATATTAACGGTAATATTATTAATATTTATAAATATATACATTGTCAATAACCCAAAATTATAAACTTCATATCGCGCAACTGGTTATAGTGCTTTGCCATCCCTCTCGTTATGATTACGTAGAGCGAAATAGTGATAGGCGATAACGCTCAATAAATGCTGTCGCATGAAACTATGAAGGAAACCATGCTTTAGGGACTGTGCTATAGATTACACACATGATAAACAACAATTTAACAACTTAACAGAATAGGTGAATACAAAAGTAAGTATCTGTCATAAATAAATAAGCGTTCCTCCAATCCTAACATCCCAAGCTGAAAAAGACAAAATGCCGAAACCAAATAAAGAAGTGTCGGCCTTCCACATCGTCGGATAAACGTTTGTACCGTGGGACAACTCGAGAGCACTCAACAAAGACATTTCCGGCAGAGGAGTCAAAGAGAAAGTACCGAGAAATGCAGCAATTGTAGCTTAGCGTTTTCAACGAACGATTTAAATTTAGACGAATTAATTATGAGATGGATATCCTTTTTAGCTGGTCTGAAAGAAAAAAATAGACAAAATAAGAATAGCGTAGATCGTCAAAGACTGCCGAGCCAAAGTCAAAGGAGCAAAACCGAGCACGCGAAAACAAGATTGAGAATTTGATGAAAATTAACAAATATAAATGATTTTGACTTTGAAATCCAGAATAACGGAGTACTTAATGCATTATTTACATCAAGCACTAACCAAATAAGTGCAGCTACTTATATGCTTTACAGGTATTAACCTCGAAAAATATGTTTTATTCATCATCATTTTTCAATCATAGTTTTTCGTGTACCAACCACTGAAGGGGACAGAGGAGTGCATACATATTTATACAAATCCCCAATCTATGATAGTGCTTACGCCTGTACTGTACCCCTGAATCGTTGACTATATCATGCAAATGTAATATTTATGCTTTGACTAGTTATGGAGTTGTTTGTGAGTGAAAGAAGACAGTGAGATTATTTTACTTTAGGTGAATCGTTGATTTAATTTGTTAGAAACGTTTTTCTAAGTTATCTACCTTTTCAAGGTGAATCTGACATAGGTATGCTAATAAAGGGGCACTAACTTAAAGAAATAAACATAAAATAGATACAAATTCTTCCATGTGGTATCCGGCAGAGTAGAATAGGACCCCGCCAAGTCTTCCCGTGAATTTCGTAGAACGCAACTAAGAAATACAAGCTAAACAAAGCTTATAAACATCAACGAGACCTCTCCAACCGCCAGCGTGGAGAGTGCAGGTCAAGTCCTCTGGCTGCCCTGGCCAAGTATGGCTCTGGTAGTACAGATACAGACAGAGAACAGAGGGTCGTGCTCCTGGGGCTCGTAGGGCAAGGAATCTATATTTCATACAAATCCCATAGAACATGTTTGTTTGGACGTTTAGAAATAAGTATCTGATTTGAGTTATTGGAAAGTACCTAGCTAATTGTTGATTTTTTCGCACCCCTAGAAACCTTATTAAAAGACGTAGGGGGAGAGAGGGGGAGGATTAAACAGTAATCGTTGCCTTCGCCGCCCCTTAAAATCTGCGGCCCTAGGCTAGAGCCTAATCAGCCTGCTGCAAAATCAGCCACTAACACCCTGAGACATATAATAATTTCAAAGCTGAAACAAGCAAAGCAATCAGGCTGAATACAGACGAGACTGGTATTAATAGGAGTGACGTCAAGGCACCGAGGCATGTGAATCAAGCCTCACGTTCAAAGTAGATGATCAAAGGTGGGGTCGCCACGGCTGACTGCGTGTCCGAGCGGTCACAGGAGCCCTAAGGCCTGAGGGCGACGGGCTAAAATTAGATAAGGAAACTAACCGTTTCTAACAACTAAGGAAGTTAAACAACTTTTCGAATTTTGATGACTAAAAGGTGTTGGCGCTTGTTGGAGAGAAACGCAAGCTATAATAACGTTTATTGCTCACCATAATCAAGATTAAAATTTCTGAAGTAAAGTGAGAACGTTAATAAGCCGGTGCCTCAATTTGCGTTTTTCCAACAACTCATATCAGAAACTTCTTTAAAACGTCAAAACGAACAAGTTCTTTCGGATTGTACGAAATATAGACTAATGACGTCATAGTGCTTGGAGTCAAACCTATACATATCTCTTATTATCAGTGTTTCTGCAATAATAAACCACATTGAAAATGTGACATTTTTTGGTGACGTTTTATTTTCTCAACAGTACGTAATTATGTCTTGGACAATACCTATTATTATTTTTTTTGCTAAAAAATACCCAATTGGGTTTTACGATCAGCGCGAGCAAGATTTTTTCTTTTTTTTTTCAGGCCCGATCTGATACCTTATTTTATTTCGTTTGTCTTAATAAGTTCTTTGGCCGCACAATAAAAGCTTGTTCATTATTATATTCACCACCCCGCACTACCCAATTTCCCATCACTTTTTTCTATAGAGAGGTTGCCTGAAAGAAATTGCTTAGCGATAAGGCCGCCTTTTGCGCATTTCCTAGTTTTTAGGATTATTATGTCTTGTATTTATTTATTTTGTGCAATAAAGAGTGTATTGTAAATGATGATGATATTTAATTCTTTTTTGTTCTTCTTTCCAGGCCACCAGTTTCCTTAGCAATGGCCCTCTCCCCCGCCCGCTACCCGCTGCTCTCCCCCCACTACGCGGCGCTACCGCAACCCCAGCAGCAACCCCAGCCAGACTCTTCGCATGACAATCATGAGGAAAATAACCATCACACCGACAGCGACGGTAAGAAAGTTTTCCAGATCCATCTTTCCTAACTGGCTTTTTTTCGGCGTATCTTCCCAGCAGTGGTCGTCCCGAAATGCTAGTGGTTTATATAGCGTATACACATTTTTTTTATAGTAGGTAATCTTTAATTCAGTAGAGATTTTATTTATTTGCCCTTAGTTGCCAATGGTAGTTGACGTGTCTTAAGACACAAAAGGCCTCCTCCTCCAGCATCTTCCAAGCTTCTCTGAATTTTGCTCTTTTCTCTGCCCCTAACTTTTTTATGTCGTCAGACCAACGCTTCCATTACCTTCCCTTTTTCCTTTAAGTTTGAAACCTAAGGGTCCTCTGTTAAATCCTTGATCTATTAATTTTTATTCTCCCTGAAAAAAGATGAATTTATCATACATTAAATAAATGCCGTGTGGTGACGGCAGAGTAGAATACAATTTACCACCACAGCTTTCTCTCCCACCGGTATCGTAAGGCCTACTAAAGCAGGTATAGATAACAGGGCACAAGCAGCAACGCTGCGTCATTGCTTTATACCATCTACTGCGATCATCCTATCGTGTTTTTTTTGTAAGTGTGTCAGACACGGGTGTCAGATTTGTCAAGCTGCCTATAGGCCTGTCACATATATTTACGGCTGCCATACAATTATGACAGCTGGGACCAACGGCTCATATGTGCCTTCCGAAGCACGGAGGAGCTTGAGAAATTTTTATGCCATTTGTGGTGACCCATCCAAGTTAGGACCACGCCCGGTGTCGCTTTACTCGTGAAAGCGCTTGTAATGCGCACTCCCGCCGGGCCACCGAGCTCCTTGTGCATAGCGTGGTAATTATGGGAAAATATCCCCTTTATTGAGAGAGGCCTTAAGTCCAGAAGTGGACTGCTATAGGCTGATGAAAGAAAGATGAAAGTTTCTTTAACTTTTGACTTCAGGTACATTCGATGTCCATGAGGGTTTAAGTTTGTGTACATGCCTAAGAAAGAATATTTGTTTTGCAGATGACAGCATTGACGTCACCAACGAAGAGGATTCCACTTCATACTCTCCTCCGTCAGTGAACAGCTACCCGCAATCATGTGTTCCTTACAGGTAGGTACGAATCACTTCAAGGAATCTCTCTCGTGCAGGATCCCATCCACAAGGTGGTCAGACTTGATCAAGGTCGCTAGAAAACGCTGGATGCAGGACGCTCTAGATCGGTTATTTTGGAAATCCTTGGGAGACGGATATGCTCAGTGGACGAAATGCGGCTGAAATGATCAATCTCTCTCATCTCAACGTATTCCCAGTTGCATTCACCCGTAATACTGTGAACCCTGGGGTCCGCTTTCCGGCTTTTTCTTCTCCACTTCGCGCGGTCTTGAGCATCTTTGGCTGTTATATTGGCGCAGCTTTTTTGAGATTTCTTCATCTAGTTTTATATTGACCTAATCCATTTACTTACATAGGTTCACATGCATCTACCTTCCATACCTAAGAGCGAACGAATATTCATCTTTCAAAAAAGCCATTGTCTCACCACACGTCATGTGGAGTTATGCCGAACATTTGGCTAAGAGGATGATCCATTTGGAGGTGCAAGGCTGCAGAGGGAGAGACCGAGAAAGACGTGGAAAGAATGTGTAAGGACAGATATGAAGGAACGAGGGGCTAGTGCAAATATGGTGAATGACAGAAAGAATTGGAAGCAGTTGACATACAGAGCCGACCCTATATAAGGAAGTGGCATAATGCACAGTTTAGCTTGAACAGAAGCCGCGCGAATGCCCGCGGCTACCGGCTCCAAGCGACCGAGTTTTTTTTTTCAAGCTAGGTATTCTATGCTTTTCTCAGATAGAAATAAAGGTGACTATAGTTTGACAGTAAAGTAGGCTGCCCGCCGCTGCCGCTGCGCCTGAGCCAACTAGCTCCCCTTGATCACTAATCTTGAATAATCAGCAGGTATTGTTTTAATTCCAGGCCTCTTGGCGTGGAGAGCGCCGCAGAGACTGCAGCCCGACTCCTCTTCATGGCTGTGAAGTGGGCCAAGAATCTACCCTCGTTCGCCAGCCTTGCCTTTAGAGATCAGGTAGGCAACTCCTTTCGACCTAAAAGTCTCGCACGTAGATACCTTCCTACTGCTGATTTATTGATGGCCATTGAAGATGGTCACGACACGTTAACTATTTCACTCGCCACCTTTCAACTCGTTGTTTCCACTACAATTGATGGCCATACAATGAGGTCAGTTGACGAGACTTGCCCCGGAATCACGGTGTCAATTTTGATTCCCACATCGTAACTCTTATTATCCAATGTAATTAGAAAATGTCTCGTAACGTGACGTTTTGTGACGAAAAGGCCTGAGCAGCTTCATTCCCGACAAAAAATTTCATTATTGAAATGCTATGTCACTGGTTTTTTTTCCCGTTCGTTTAGTAACTTGGGTCTAACGGTTCTCGACCCGTTCTTTTGACTTATCAGGTACTTTTTGTATTTTGAGGTGATCTTACTGGAAGAGGCGTGGTCGGAGCTGTTCCTGCTGAACGCGATACAGTGGTGCTTGCCGCTGGACACCGCCTGCGCTGCGCTGTTTGGAAGCGATCAGATGGACCAAGGTAGGTTTGGGAGTATATCAAAAACTGACCAGAAGCAGTGCCATCTTTCTTATACAGGGTCTTACTCTGGTCTTACTGAAATTATTTTATGGGTGAATTAAGTCCATGACACTTAACCAGAGATCGGAATCACGGGTGCTATTGCTATCGAAAGTATGGATTTGACTAAAAGTTCTGTGATTTCTCGAGAATCTAATTGGGTACTAAGTAAATAAAACCAAAATTTTTATTGTAAAACCAAATAATTCCGAAACGGATTCTAAAGCGAAAAATATTTTGGCATGGTTAGTATACATATCCATGCTAAATTACAGCTTTCTAGTACTTATAGTCTCTTAGTAAAACCGCGGCCGGACAGGCAGACAGACGGTTGGACAGACAGACAGACAGAAAGACATGGTGAAACTATAAGGGTTCCTTGTAGTTACTACAGAACTCTAAACAGCGGAGATATAGGTAGGTACCCTAGGTAGAGCTACGTGTTCAGTGTTCATGTTTTTGGAGTACGTCCCTAAAGCTCCCGGTTCAGGAGCTTTAGGTAGATAGCTTTTTAAGCTGCTTGCTTTTCGTGTGTGTAAGTGGCCAACACTAGTGTCAGATTTTTCAAGCTGCCTTAAGGCATCTGACATAGCTTGACGACTGCCATACAATGATGACAGCCGGGACCAACGGCTTATACGTGCCTTCCGAAGCACGGAGGAGCTCGAGAAATTTTCATGCCACTTGTGGTCACCAATCGAAGTGCGGACCACGCCCGGCGTCGCTTTACTTGCGAAAGCGCTAGTAATGCGCACTCCCGCCGGGCCACCGAGCTACGTAATAAAATCCTACCCTAATAAATTTTGAATTTGCAGAAAACGGAGTGACGTCAGCATCATTGAGACGATTGCGTGAAGTGTTAGCTCGATACCGAGCTGTGCTGGTCGACCCTGCCGAGTTCGCTTGTATGAAAGCCATCGTGCTCTTCAAATCTGGTAAGATCTCACTAGATCCTTCATTTCTTTAAGTACCGTGATCTTCAAATCTGGTAAGATCTCACTAGATCCTTCATTTCTTTCAGTACCAGGTCTATATTTTTTTTGAGGCGGGGCAAAATATGTGAATATGCCGCCGCCTGCTTAGATTTGCCGCTTACTTGATTACTAGTACCTGAACAGTACGAGTACACTTGGTGCAGGCAGTACTTTTATATTTCTTATAAAGTAACCAGACGTTGCCCCCATTCCCTATCGGTAGCATACTCGTAAGAGCATAGGAGGGGTGGATATGTTAGATTTTGCCGCCCCTCGGACTTCGCCACCCGGGGCATGGGCCCCGGCTTGCATAGATCTGGGGCTGATTTCTTTAACTGTCTTATGAACAATGTAGGTTGTCAGTTTGCGGACGATTAGGAACCACACGTACTTCATTCTGTGCCTCATTGATTGCCAAGACGTAGCGTCGTCGGTATACTTTTACATCTACGAGTAGTAATATTTGGTTTTCGTGTATGTAAGTGTATTGTCCAGTACCTATTGGTGTTAGATTTATCAAGCTGCCTCAACAACGAAAAAAAAATTACAATCAGACATAGCTTGATGATTGTTATACATTGATGAAAGCCGAGACCAAAGGCTTATCGTGCTTATCTTCCGAAGCATGAAGGAGCTCAAATTTTGTTATGTCCCTTGTGGTCACCCTTTCAAGTACAGACCACGCCCGGAGTAAGAAGTTAGTTTTAGATTCTCTGTAAGAAGTTCCAAGCAATGATTGTTGACTTAGAGAGATGTTTTTAGCGTCGGTGTTCCTTCTAGAATAATCTGGAATAAGATCTTTGAAAAAAAAAAGAACAGAAAAAATATTTATTTTCTCTACAAGCTTCTAATGAGAGGCCAAAGTACAATAAGCTCAAAGTCGATAGATTGCGTCGTTTTATTACAGAGTACCATCGACCACCTTCCGCCTCCTTTAAATAGACCCTAAACATCGTCTACCATATAAAGTGTTCGTCAAGACAAATTAAATGAGTCTTCTCATAACCCTCCTTCTGGCGCCGTCGAGTAAAAAGGAGTCGATAGATTGCGTCGTTTTATTACAGAGTACCATCGACCACCTTTCGCCTCCATGATCAGACCCTAAACATCATCTACCATAAAGTGTTCGTCAAGACAAATCAAATGAGTCTTCTCATTACCCTCCTTCTAGCGCCGTCGAGTAAAAAGGAGGTTAAATTAACATTTTTACATAAACGTTTCTTTTCCAGAAACTCGCGGCCTAAAAGACCCGCTCCAAATCGAGAACCTCCAAGACCAAGCGCAAGTGATGCTGATGACGCACGCGCGCACGGCGCACGGCGGCGCGCCCGCCCGGTTCGGGCGGCTGCTGCTGCTGCTGCCGCTGCTGCGGCTCGTGCCCCCGCACCAGCTCGAGAGGGAGTTTTTCGCCAAGACTATAGGCCAGACGCCGATGGAGAAGGTTCTAGCTGACATGTATAAAAATTAGTTTAATAGCGCCATCTAGGAGTTTGGGTAGTCATCTACAAGGTCCTTCAGAACTGCTTTCATAAACATATATAAGTATCTCCACACTCCACAGCTGCCAGCTTGCAAAAGAGTTCTTCGCGAAAACTATATAGGGCAGACGCCGAATGGAAAAAGTTTTAGCTGACATGTATAAACATTCCATAACAGCGCCATCTATAAGTTTAGTTAGTCATCTACTAGGTCCTTTTTAGTTTAGTAAATATTATTTAAGCGAGTAGTTTAGACCCATATCCAGAACTGCTTTCGTAAACCATAAAATGTGTCTTCACAGCAGCTTGATAAGGATTTATTCGCGAAGACTATTGAAAAGACGCCAATGGAGAAGCTTTTAGCTGACATGTATAAAAATTGGATACTAGCGCCATCTACAAGTTTGGTTAGTCATGTATAAGATCCTAATTAGGGTTCCGTACCCAAAGGGTAAAAACGGGATCCTATTACTAAGACTCCACTGTCCGTCCGTCTGTCTGTCTGTCTGTCACCAGGCTATATCTCATGAACCATGATAGCTAGACCATTGAAAATTTCACAGATAATGTATTTTGATGCCGCTATAACAACAAATACTAAAAACCAAATAAATTGCTTTACTTACAAAATAAATATAAATTATTAATAAAATTAAAAATGAATGAAAACAACCAAAAGGGGGCAGGTGTCATTATAATGTCATGCGTAAGTATAAAATTTCTAAGTTTTCGAAAAATAATAAGTAGTTGCTAGTTTAATGTAAATATTATGGCCTAAATGCCGGTAGGTAAGATGTACGTACTTGCTATTGCCTACAGGTTATTATTTATAATGGCAATATGATTTTTTCTTCAAAATCATAGGTGATACTAAACCCAAAAGATTATAAATTTCATATAAATCTAGCTAGGTATACTTACCTGATGTAAATGTTACCCGACTATAAGTAGGCTTTAGTTACAAACTTTTTCGTTAGTACCTACCTACACAAAACTATATCTAGGTGTACTTAACACTTAATAAGTTCTTAGCCACTAAGTATAAGGTCTGTATAAAATTATATGTAGTGGAGGTACTTACCTATCTAATATCGTCCTTAACAAGTTTACCTATGCAAGTTTAAGCTAATATAATTATGTTGCCAAAAAATGTGCTTAGTATTCAAAATTAATGTAAGATTATTAGTGCATGATACTATGCACTATACTATGTCCTTGATTATAATTATTTCCAAACAAATCGGAAGAATGAATCGTATAAACTCTACTTTGTAATATTCACGTCTCAATAGAGATTCGTTTTTTATTGCTTTGTTTATTTATGATGTGATTGTATAAATAATGTAAATACCTAGTAATTGCTTGTAGAAATGTGTTATAAAAATTGTATGTATGTAAGTTAAAATAAATGTAAAGTTATGTGAAATACTGCCAAGGTGTAACCGAAATAGCTGAAAGTAAAATAAATTAATGTGATGTAATTTTTTGTTTTCATTCCTGCAACGTAAATATAATGCTGCTCGTGTCGCCCTCTATTTTACGCTTCTAAAATTTAAATTTACAAAGTTACGAACCCGCCATTTTTTATGATCAAAATAAGTACGTGGAGACATAAATAGATGGCGCTATATACAATAATTAGACAAATAATTAGGTATGAGGCAATTTATATGGAGATAATGGAAGATATCTGACTGGTAGATAAAGATTCGCATGTTTTTGGATTTGCAGAAAAAATCAAGAAAACAGGTCGAACTACTTAAGTTGAAGATTTCAACAACAAACTTACTTCAACTAAGTAGAAGTAAAAACTCACTTAATTCAACTTGAAGTATCTAAGTAAGTTTTTACTTCTAATATTCTCACGAGACTTAAAAACTGTAACTTCACTACTTTGATTGGATCGAATGTATGGTCTTAGTTCCTTATACTTCTTAGGTTATCCGTTTTTTGTTTTGAATATTGACCAATGAATAGTTGACTCAGATCGGAGAACATAGTGATACAATAGGTACATTTTAATGAATAAATAAGTAGGAACTTAAATCTTCTGATAAAAGAAGTTGAGAAGATACTTACTTATTATCTATCTCATAATACCATTTATTCATTACACAGTAAACATGTACACAGTAAGAAATCAAATAAATAGTTCGGAAAAGGAAGTTAATACAATACAATACTATTTTAAAATATGTAAATAAATCAGGACATAATTATCTTAAAAACAAGAAAATGCGCAAATTATTATTACTGTCATTACTTGTAAGTATAAAGAAGTAATTAAAAAAAATGTTTAAAAAGAGCTTTTATCTAAAACAATGAACTAAAAAGTTAAGCTAGTCAAGATTAATCAAACGAGCCCTAATTCGATGGAGTTGCAAAGTTTTATTACAGCATTCCTATGGTTACCTTCGGTCACCATCACCAGATCAGCTCCATGTCGTCATAATATTGCATTGTCGCGCGATATACGTATGCGTGCTAACTGTCAGCTCAATCGGAAACCGGGAAAACAGTGATTATAGATAACAGACAGAAAACAGGATAGAACTTAATAAAAGCTTATAAAATAGCATGTAGGTACGTATGTATACCTACCTAACTACAATACACGGTCACATGGCTTTGTATTCACATAATAGTAATAACAAGCACAAACCTACCTAACTGTACATAAAACCGCAGACTGTGGTGGTTACCACAGACTACAAAATGATAAAAGGTGTCGCCAAAAGTGGATAACGTATCGACATTGAATTTAATTCACAGACAATGGCTCATTTATTGTCATGTCCATGAGTTTATCTTGCCACAATATTGGGCAACAAAGGCATATAAAGATTACAGCCCTTGGGCTTCGACTTGAGAAGTCACTAGAGTGACAATGTATTTAGCTGATTTAAAAAAATTGGGAGTCCAGCGTAGCGTTGCAAGCAATAGTATCTATAAAATATCGATACTATCGTGACCTCGATAAACCGTAACAATATCGATTGGACTATCGATAGTATTAATAATATAAATAGTATCAATAGTTTTAAGTTTATAAAATCGATACTATCGATAATAAAGGTACTATTTGTATTAAAAACTATCGATAGTATTGTGACGAATATCGATATTATAATACTATCGATAGTAGTTTAGCTATCGATGGTTTTTCGTACAAAAAGTAGTTACAGTATCGATACTATCGATAGTATCGATACTATCAATTAAAAACTATCGATACCATCTAAATTCAATAGTATCGATACTATCGACAGTTTTACCATTTATCAATTTATCTATCGATAGTATCGATTGTCAATAGTTTTGCAAACTATTGACAATCGATACTATCGATAGTGTGACTGTTTTTCGAGGTCAACTATCGATAGTCAAACTATCGATTGTTATGCAACGCTAGTCCAGCGGGCCTGTGGGTATAAATCCTATCCTTTAAATCAATAATTAAGTAATAGCAAATGCGAAAGTTAGTATATGTAGATGTGAGGATGTTTGTTCCGCTTTCACGCCAAAACGGCTGAACGGATTGGAGTTAAATTTGGCATGTAGATAGCTTGTTACCTGGATTAACACAAAGGGTAAGTACTTTTTTTCAGGCACAATGTGAGGTTCCCGTGGGATTGACAAAAATGTAACCTCGCGGGCACCGCCGCAGGCAAATTCTAGTTAATGCATTTATTTGTTTTGTTTTTCGTATGTGTAAGTGGCCGACACTGATGTAAGATTTTTCAGCCCTATCTTGCTTAGCGGGCAGATGGATAGTGAGTAGACATTATGAGAGCACAAACAACTACAAGGGATCACTTCAAGATGCTTGTAATTCGGCGCCATCGCGAAAACGCAATGCTGCAATAATAGTATAAGTATCTACTGTTATTATACTCATACGTATTTAAAAACATGTACGTTTATAATTCGCATTTATTACTACATTTTAAATATATTTATACAATATGTAACAAAAACCTTGTCCGATCCTTGTAGGAGCATTTCAGACCGTCAATATGAACAACTTTTCCCATGGGACGAATGCTTGAAACTCGAAATAAAACCGTCATTTTCACACAAGTGTTTGGCCGGCCCGGCAATTTGTATGAAAATGATGATATATTTGTTTGTCAAATGCTTGAAACTCGAAAAAAATGATTTGTATGATTTTTTTCGAGTTTCAAGCATTTGACCAAGAGGAAAAATTGTGCATGTTGACGGACTGAGTTGCTCCTACAAGGATCGGCCAGGGTTTTTGTTACATATTGTAGTAAACCTAAATTTTAGTTTTTAAGATTTTTGTAATTAAATACATCCTAATTCATTCCTTTCGATTCGATCTGAGTAAGTACTTGTCAAATTTGCACCATATCTACTCTTTTTTTTGTTACATCCCAAAAGTGAACTGGTAGACAATGCTTAGCATTAAGTTGTACCTTTTGTACATCAATTTTAAGTGAAATAATTAAATAAATAGCTTGACGACTGCCATACAATGGTGTGGTGACAGATTAAAAACATGCATTGTAAATAATTCTCAACCAATTACCTTTTTAACCGACTTCAAAAAAAGGAGGAGGTTATCAATTCGTTGCGATCCTTTATTTTTTTATGTATGTTCACTGATTATTCGAAGACGCCTGGACCGATTAAAAAATTCTTTTTTTGTTTGAAAGGGTATACTTTCCAGGTGGTACCATGGAAATTTTATCAAAATCGTTTGTGTATTTGGGGGTGAAGTCGGTATTTAGTTTTGAAAAATTACAAGTGAAATAAATAGCAAGACGACTGCCATACAATGAAGACAGATTAAAAACATGCATTTTAAATAATTCTCAACCAATTCCCTTTTTGTTTTACCAGTTGTATAAAAAGTTAATTGTGAAGTCGACAAGATGAGATCACAAACGGGCGAGGTCGCGGGAAATAACTAAGTCAGATTGCATCTCTATGAATCATTAATTACACAGCAAACTTTGAACTTTATCTCCATCGCTTTAAGACGTATTTTACATTACTTTCCTGCTGCTTGGTTTTACCAGAAAACCTGTTTCGTTCAAACAAGTTTATGCTCTATTCCGTTTGCGAGAAAGATCAATGTTGGAAGGGTTTAAATTTCTGGATTTTCCCAAGTAATATAAATGTCATTTCATTCGGATTTCGGTTTTCCTGTTTATTTATTTATATGTTGTCGGTTGAATGGTCTGGTTGCGCGTTTATACTTATTCTGTAAGAAGTTTTTCGCCAGACAAATTTTAATCAAATTAAAATAGCGTTATTTCGAGCGTTAATCTTAAAGAACTTTTGGATTAACATCTCGACAGACGAGGATTTCTGTTAAAAAAACCGCATTGGAATTGGTATTTTCGTTTATGCGCTACGATACCACGGACAGACACAAAGACATGTCAAAATTATAATACCCCTCTTTTTCGACAGGGGTTGAAATAAAAGTTTTAAGATTCTAAGGACCTTGGTAGATTTATTTGAAATATAAAAAAGATATATATCTATTACGAAGTTAATTTCAATTAAATGCGAATATTTTATCTACTTTCTAAAAGTGAGCGAGCGAGAAAAATAGTGGCCAAATTATGTAATCTTTAACAACCTATAACAGTCCACATATCGAATAATGGCCTCTCAATAAAGGTTATGAAAACAAGGAAGGTACCTATCTACTGTGAGGAAACCTTCGGATGCAAACACAGATGCAAATAAGTCTATTAAATTCTGAAACAACATTAAAAATATGTGATCAACGGATCGATGTAACAGTAAAAAACATCTAGATCTATGGATGAAACACTTATTCGAACATTGATGAGAAATTCGAACGTCTCTATCATGATTTGAGAAGCTGGAACTCGAATCCCTGACGTAGCGAGGCTTTTTCATCACATATTTTCAGTTTAGATATTGATCCGAGCATAGTATGCTATTAAAATTATTAAACAATATATTTAAAAGAGGATTCGCATTGTTGTTATTCAAATCGTTTTCAAAAATAGAAATACCTAAATTTAAATAACTCTCTTTCTTATTATTAAATTATTGTGCAATCTACCTGTCAACTTTATTTTTAAAACAAACTTGAAAAAATATGTAATGTGTTGTACGGTACGATAAGACACCGTTAAAGCGATGTTACTTATATGTCATCTGGGGTTAAAGCCCGGAACGGTTATACTTTTTAACTATATTTACAAAATAACTTGAAGCGAAGTCTAAATAAATATATATATACAATATATTAAGCAAGGGCGGATCCAGGGGGGGGTCCATGGGGGTGACCCTCCTCTGGGCTGGGGCTGTCCTGACTCCGCTGCCACTTCACTGTGGATGGTGAAGTGGCAGCGGAGTCAGGACATACCACAGTCGATTTTGGACCTTATTTTAAATTGCGATATTGAGATGTTTCTTAATATAAGTTTTTTTTTATTGTTGAGGCTACATTACATTTGAGTGTAGCGACAGCGGAAAGATCTTTCTCTACGTTACGAAAAATCAAATCGTGGCTAAGAGCTTCAATGGTTGAAGAACGTCTAACCGGACTGACATTTCTCCACGTCCATAGAAACGTACCTTTTGAAGTATTTGAAGTGATAACGTTTCGGGAGAAGACTTAAAAAAATTGATTTTGTTATTCGAATATAGGTATTTTTAAGTACAGTACTTAAGTACTTACGTACATTAATAAAATACCTACTTTTTACTTGTATCTATGATTTTAAAAAATTAATTATAACTTCTTGTGACTTGACCACGACTATGTGACCCTCCCCTGGCACCAAAGCTGGATCCACCCTTGATGTTAAGAAAACACTGTCCGATCCTTGTACCTAGGAGCAACTCAGACCGTCAATATGAACAACTTTTGCTATGGGATCAATGCTGGAAAATCGAAAAAAATCGTCACTTTTGAATAAAAATGTCGTTTTTTTTTCGAGTTGCCAGCATCGGTCCCATAGGAAAAGTTGTTCATATTGACGGTCTGAGTTGCGCCTGCAAGAATTTTTTTCAGGTTTGAATAATTTACTTTACACCACTGACTCGAAGGACTTAAGCACAATTAAAAATGAAATAAGGCAACATAAAAATTGTAAACAGTTTTCTATATTAGTATAATTTCATCTATCACAACATAAAATTGCACAGTTCATGATTATTACATAAATACGAGTAGTAAGAGAGCGAAAACATGGAATGTTTAGTAAATCAACCTGACATTTTTCATAGTATTCCCAACTAGGTATCATCTTTCGTTCCAGCCCTAGCATAGCATCGTGGATAAACATATACCGTCTTATTATAAAAAGAGGTCTAACTTTATGACTTGTTTAAAACATAAGTATCATTCAAATATGTGAAGTTGGCAGTAACGTAAGAGAAGGTGACATATTGTGGGAGGTCATCTTGATTTGGGCGAATAATGGTTTAAACCAAGAACTAAAGTTAATCCGTGTTTTATAATGAGACGGATAAAGCATATATTATAGATCCGTAGAGCGAAGATCCAATTTTTTTTCCGAACACTTGATTTTATTTTTTATTTTATTTTTGTTTATCGCGCCCTCTTTCTATCATATATCAATAAATGCTGTCGCCGATGCCATGCTAGAGTACCTGGTTGCCACTTGCCTTCTTAGCTATGCTATTTTGGAATCAGGGGTGCGCGTTCCAGTAGTTATTTTCTTCTGCAAAAATGATAATAATATAATTTCAATCGTCTCCAAGGATGCCGAAGTCGCTAGATTTTATTTAGAGAAGTGGCGTTACTCTATCCCACACTGTGACAATAAACTCTAGACTAAATATATTAAATTGATCATCATAACTAGGACTTGGTAATATAATTCTTATTAGGTTCACCTTTTGTATGCTAGCCCTGGTTTACGTTACTTGACCCCCGAAGCGAAACTTAGTAAAAATCGTCAAATTTAGACAAATTTAGTTGTCAATGGCGACTAAGACGATTCTTGGCAAAAATAAATAGATAATGGAGTGGTTTCACTTTCTTTAAACATAAGTTTTTAGCATTCAAAATGTAGAATTACAGTCTAAAACATAATCCGTTTTATTATAAAACCCAGACTAACTTTTTTACTAGGTTTAAACCATTATCCGACCAAATCAAGTGGACATCTAGTAATATCACACTATCTCACCTGTCAACATCAACTTAATTTTGGGCGGATATTGGTTTAAACCTAGTAACAAAGTTAGTCTGAGTTTTATAATAAGACGGAATACATTTTAAGTAAATAAGGAAATATAAGAAAATTATTTCCTTATTTACTTTGAGCAATTTAAGGCGCAATTTTTTCACCGTACCTAATGAATTAAACTACATCATAATATTCAGATATGTTTTGAACCAATGTGTGTCATACAAACGCCAAATAGTTACTAAACTTAGATAGGTAATATGAGTAAGTTTTTTTTCCTAGCCTGTTTTTGTGCTGTGCAAAGGCCTCCTCCTGTTCCTTCCACGCGTCCCTATTCTGAGCAGTCTGCTGCCATCCACTCATGAAAAAGTCTATATCGTCCCACCAACTCTTTCATGGTCTACCCTTAAGTATTAACATTAGAAAAATTAAAAATACAGGTACTTAATCAAATAACTCTACACATAATACCTACCAGACTTTAAGTGTTAATGCGTGTAAATTAGATCCATTGTGTTAAAACCTATACTTACATTAGAGGTATACATGCAAAAAAAATCTTTTAAAGAAAGTATAAAACAAATTGTTCATCTTAAAATAGATATCAAATACTTAGATCCACAAAACCATAATGTGACTAGCACTATAATTATACTTAATTTATAACTTTGTGATTGCATTTGAAAATTAATGTGGACCTTCCTCTTAAATCAGTCTGTAGTAGTGTTGCGCAAACTTGCGAAGGTTTCTTATTATATCTTGGCGTACGTGTAAAGGGGCAGTCGGCGGGAATTAACTTTGTTTTACACTATTTATTGATTTGTAGTGAGGGGCGGCTGTTATTCGGGGCATCTACCATATTCCTTTGAATAATTTTCTCCAAACACTCACAAAAAGAACTTTCGTCTTTTTAGTCATGAATTCGAGAAAATAATGAGGGTGCAACTGGAGTTACAAGCCCCCATAACATAATTTATAAAATCTAATTTTGAGATTCAATATGCTATCATTTTTCATACACAAACATTCAGATCTAAATATTATCTCACAGTTAAAACTTAACATTGTTATAATATAATGTGGAATGATCATTAATTAAAATAGTTTTTACCTATTATTTGACTGAAAAATAATAGTGTAAAAATAACCATTTTTGATGCCAAATGCCAATCTCAACATATTTAGTCTGGCACTTGACAGTATGGTCCATTATCAGAGGCATAATCAATCCTGTATGCATTATTTTGCACACAATAATTATCAGAGTCAACTAATTGTTTGCCATTGCCATCTTCTATATATAGGTAACATTTCATATTATATTCCATATGAATCTTTTTGATCAATCAACATGGTTTTGTATTTAGATACATAAAATTTCATGTCAGTAAACTATGTAGACAAATTTACACCTGCGACATTTCAGATTTTCTCTTGAACAAGGTCATTGAAACACACAAATGTATTAAAATTCCCATCTTTGAGTATGTTTCGCCTTTTGTGATTCAATTAAGATTTTTTGATCTAATAAAGAGATGGTTGTTGATAAATTCCTCCAAATACAATGGAGTTGGTAATCTTTTCAATGATCACATATGTAAATGGGCGGTCGGCCTTAAACTGTATGACTCCGATACGGTTACTGAATTCAGCAACGGTCACGCCTGATGCAGTTGTACCTTCTTCTGTAACTTCAATTTCAGCTTTGTGAATCATTTTCGAAACGTAAACTGGCCAATCAGCCATACGAGGTAGTCTCGCTTGACTTTCATCGAATAAATCAACAATATTAAATTGATTTTTCAATATGTCTGTCAAATCAACGTTAGATTCAATCTTAAATCTTGGGATAAAGCAGTCCACCTCGTCATCTCCATACTCTTCCTTAGAAAACTTTAATTCTTCGAATACTTTGTCCAATGTTATGTTTTGGAAGTTAAAGAACATTTTGTCCAAAGATATGTCAGGGTAAGGCAGCATTATCAGCATAGAGAGTCGGTTTTCTTTACCATAAGGGATTTCAATAACTCTTGCCTGTAATTCTGGAATATTCGCAAAGGGGTAGGTGTAGCGGTTGTACATCATGTTTACTTCACCATTTTGGACACGGGCTTTGTTGTAAAATGGCATTTTAGAGGTGGATGTTGCGTTGAATGGGAATGTCCACTGTCCCTTGAAGTATAAAGCACTGGTAAGGATCATTTGAGTATTTTGGAAGTAACTGCTTTCTACTATCTTTGGTATTCTTCCGTGGGTCACATTAGATATGACATGGTTAATAGTGTTTGCAGCGTTAACAGAATCACTGAAGTTCAATGGAACAAAATCTGTGTCATAAAAGTTTTTCGCTGTAGCACGAAAGTCCTCATGAGGCCTGTTATCAGAATGGATAAAAATAGTGTTGACCTTAGCTAGTTGAACAGTCTTTGTGTTCACCTGAAGCCACTGTGCGATATCGCGGAACTCTTGTCGCACCATTTCTCTACTCTTTGTTTTTATTCTTATAGCTTTGTTAACTTGTCTCAGAGTCCCTTCTGTAGCGCCTTCAGCAATCACGGCCAAAGCTGTCCATACAGTAAAAGGGGAAAGGATCAGATTTTGTTGGTCCTGCTGCGCTTTAGACGTGTGGTATAGTAGCTCTACGGAAAAATTGCCAACTCGTTCTGTGAGACCGATGTGAAGGTTAGGAGCAGTTAAAGGAATTACTAATGGCGGATTGCTTTGTCCGTAACACATGGAAAGCGTAAAAAATAACACGTTTATCACCGTGGCGCGCATTTTTGTAGTTTATTACTACACTTATCACAACTTTAGCACTGTTTTTACAAATTTAACACTTTAAAGTAAATCCTTAACGTGATGCAATTACTTAGAACACATTTTCAATGCGTTGATGCGATGGAACGGCTCCCGAGTGCGAGTTAACGAGGAAAATGACCGGTTTTATCAGTTTGCGTAGTTGTTTTGCCTCAACTGACCAGTCAAGTTTGTTGAAAACTAGGACCAATGAAAATGAACTTTGTATATTAAAAATACGTAATATTGTTATGTGATCCGTAATGACACTGACAGTGACAGCTGGTTGACAAAACCATTGAGTGCATTCCGTATTAGAAAAACTTATGATGCGTTCACTGGATGAAAAAAGTGACATTTGCAATTTTTTTAAAGGATTGCCCCTAGTGACCCGATGAGAGTCTGTGTGAATCTTAGATTTATACAGGATAAGTTACGCAGATAAATCTTTTTACAAAACTCTCTGCCGCTTTTGGTGCGGGGGTAAGCTACTACTACATCTAAAAAAATCACACATTTGCCAAAAATTCAAACACTAGCTTCTTTTCTGCACACATGTAAAGCTCACACTGAAATTAATGTATAAATACTCATAATAATACATTCTTGACAAGAAAGAGATAATATATTCAAGTCTAATGCACAGGGAATAAAGACGAAGGTTGTAAATAAAAATACAATAGTCTCGTAGTACATCATACTTCTATACTAATAAATGACTCTGTTACCTCTTCACGCTTCAACTACAGAAGTGCGATTTCTGAAACGCGGAGTCACCTAAACGAATGGTTTTCCCATACAAAAACCATACGTTTAGGTGACTACGCGTTTCAGAAATCGCACTTCTGAACTAACTTAAATTAAATTTGGTAGGTATCGATATAGTTGGAGATCCGGGGAAGTACAGGATAGTTTTTATCCCAAAAATAGGGGAGTGCAACTTTGTATAGGGAATTCTATTTAGCCATCAAAAGTAGACTTTATTACATATAACTTTTAGAGTTGGGCTACATCTAATAGCTCGGAACAGCATTTTTCTATGCTGCATCCTTTTCTTTCGCTCAGAATCGTCATTCGCTAGAGCAAGAGAGACGGAACGCTGCGGAATCGCCGATGCTGATGCGTTCCGTTGCTCTTTCTCAAGAAAGGATGTTGCATTGAAAAGTGCTTTTCCGTGCTGATAGATGTAGCCGAACCCTTACGCAAACGAAGTCAAGGGTTCTATATTGTGCTAGACCTGTTTAGTCTATAGTCTAATATAAAAAATAAAACAAAAATTAGCTTATTTCATTTTTATTTCTCAGACTTTCTTTATCTGCTTCAACCAGCATTCTGCCTATGGCTTTGAATAACCTCACTTTGAACCTGCCAACGCGCGTGGTTTCCTCATAATCCAGGTCCTTGGTGTTCCTGTCGATGTAATACTGGATGGTAGACCAGAGCATTTCTTTGGCTTTTATTAGGTGGTCCGCTTGGCTGAAATAGACGAAAATATTTCTTTACCATGAAGATGCTTAGGTAAACATAGATAGACAACAAGTCAAGTTAATATTAGAATGACTTAAGCCAGGTTTTTATATTGATAAGTGACAAGTGCGAGTGACAAGTGGCAAGTGCGTGTAAACAGGCACTGACAAGTGACAAGTGAATAGCAGTATTGCATAATCCATTTATCAGTGCGTGTGAACACCTACTGGTCACTTGTCAGTGTTTGGTGCCATTGGTCACTCGCATTTGTCACTTGTTTATATATTCACCAGGCTTGATGTGTCCGACTTTGGTAAAATCTTAGATTTTGGAACTAAATTTAAAGGAACCGGCCTTAGGCATCGTTCAAGCAGAACGCGATTACTCGCCTTCGCAAATTCGCTTGCGAAATAAAATGATCAGACGCATTGATGTCAAATAGGCGTCTTATCCAAAATTTTTGACCCAAATGCCATAGCTATCTTGATTAAGACATTTACTTAATAAATAAATATATAGGCATAAATTACACTGATTAAGCTAGCTCCAAAGTAAATTCGAGACTTGTGTTATGGGATACTAACTCAACGATACTATATTATATAACAAATACATATAAAGATAAACATCCAAGACCCAGGACAAATTGAAAAAGGCCATTTTCCAACTTGCCCTGACCGGGGATCGAACCGGAACCTCTGGGTAGCGGACTAGCATGGTGATCACATCGCCACGGAGGTCGACGAATCAACGAACAATCTACTTGAGATCAATATCTTTCATTTCATCACGCGTTCGTATCTTCAAGTGAAATACGCGCCAAAATGTCTGTTTCTCAAAATCTAAAGGGTATATTCAGTTTACATTTTTATCTATTTTATCACAGAAAACTTTCAAACATAGCACAGGCCTAAGGGGATACCTGAATTTTCCGGGGTCCAGTGCTGCCCCCATTTGAAATAAATCATTTCATAGAAAACGGAGATATCATTTAAAATTTTGTCTTGACCAGGCACTAGATAACCCTTCAAACTATTGTAAGAACTACTATTTGCAGTTTAAAGTGAGAACGCACAATTGCGAAAAACGCCCACTTTTGGGGTATGTGCGTAGAAAAGTTTCACGTTCTCACCTTGAACTGTAAACAGTTCATAAAATTGTTTGAAGGGTTATCTAGTGCCTGGTCAACACAAAATTTTAAATGATGTCTCCGTTTCTCATCAAATCATTTATTTCAAATAGCTCAGGACCCCGGCAAATTCAGGTATCCCCATAAGCTGTAATATTGGTATTGAAAATAAATATATTTGTTCGAATACCGATCTCTTAGATTTGAATATTAGAATTTATTCAGTATCAACAACTAGAAATGATATGGAATAAATAGATATTAAAAATAAATAAATCTAAAAACCGACTTCAACGCCAAATCACTTAACCGATTTTGATAAAATTTAAATGGGACCATCTGACAAGTAGCCCTTTCAAACAAAAAAAGAATTTTTCAAATTTAAAAAAAAATTAGGCGTCTTCAACTAGTCGGAAACATACATAAAAAAAGATATACACGGTGATTTTTCATTGGTTTTGGAGCCGAAGGCCACTTCATGAGGATCGTTAGTAAGATCTAATTAGCTAGTCAAAATAAAAATTCAGAAACAAAATATGTTGACTAAAACTAGAAAGTTAAATCGTGAGATCAATTAGTAGTACCGTCGGCCGGTTAGATTTCGAGTTCATCGGAGTCACGCGTCAGTTATGAGCGGGGCTAACTACGTGGTCGATTGAAAAATCATTTTCACAACTTTTTTATCTTATGTGATACACAAATTTAGATTACGAATAGAGAAATTTATTTACTATATGACATTCTTTTTTCCAAAACCAATGTAAAGTCAGCGTGTATACAGTCGAATTGCCAACCTTTTTTGAAGTCGGTTAAAAATGAATCAAGTGATTTCGTACCTGCTTGGAACGTGGACTTTTAACCTATGGCGGGGTAAGCTAAGTATTGTCGTCTCTTCGTTTTCTTCATTCTGTAAAAAGAAAATTTGGTTTGTAAAAATTGGTTTGAAAAAAAATCTTGTTTGATTTCAACAATATGTGACACGTGGCAGCATAGTGACGTCAGGTCCAATCGACTGTTGTGATTGCTCCATCAGTTGATATGTTATTTTGGTCCGACAAATGTATCAAATAAAAGCTTATTGCAGGTCCAATAAGCTGTTATTCGATACAGCTTATTGCAAGTCCAATAAGCTGTTATTCGATTCATTTGTCGGAGCAGGATTCACTGTGCTGGGCCTTTTGGTGTCCCATATTTTTAAGTTATGTCAAAAGGTGCGTGAGGAACTTGCTAGCGGACGACAAAAACAGATATTCTGTATTCTATTCGCCTTAAAAAAAATGGTAGGCTGTAGAGTCGGTTTAAGAACGATTTTTACGTGATAACGTCATGATAGATGCGTAACAAGCCGAACGCTTAGGCCGATCGTGCTTCTCTATCGCTCGTTTTGCGCTCTCGCTTGCACGCTCGGCTCAGGCGGAACGTGTCAATTTTTCGTGCGTGCAGCTGGCGTTCAACGATTTATAAGACGTTGTTATCACGTCAAAAAAAAAACTTACAGATTGAATTTTCTCTATATCTCCCCTACAGAACAGCAGTGCAGTGTGCGGTGGTATCAACGACGTTTTGTACACAACCAGCGCTCTTCGCTCCGTAGAGTGGTACCCGCCGAAGAAGGCCAGCAAGTTTGTCTTATTGCTTCGCTTCGTTATGGAATAGTTGACGCTTTCAGTGCCTATGTGGGCCCGGTCGCCTGTGCTGTTTACAAAATAAAGTAAATATATATATATTTTTGAATTGCACTATTCGATCGAAAAACGATGATATAAGTACTTAGCATCGGGTTTAAAACAGATCTTTTTCCCCTAGGGATTTACTATTCCAAAAATCGTGTATTATCCATAATGAAAAAAATAAAGTATGTCTCAGATATCAGGGATCAGTCCAGTCACACGAGTCAAAGGCAACGGTGATAAATATGTAATTAATAACATAAGAATTTCTTCATCATCAATAGAGGTGATAATATATTGCTTTTTCGCATGACTGCGAAAGGCTTACTTAGGGAACGTAAATCGCAACTAGCATCTCTTAAGGAAATATTTTTTGAAAAAATAAAATTCTACCTAGTAAACAATTCCATAGCAGTTTTCAGCTTTCCTTTAGTCTTGACATGCTTCCTCGTGACCAGCAGCGAGTTGGACCCGGAAAGCAAGATGGCCGCCGTCAACTCGTCGATGTCCGAGAACCGGTTCAACTCGTCGGCGTCCGGCGCTGGGCCTAGGAAGCCGGATTTGACTAGTTGTTCGAGGTAGAGGTTTGATAACGCTGCAACAAAATAATTACTTTTTTTAAGCAATTATTTTACGGCTCTGGATACGACCTAACGAGTCCTAACTTTATTTCGTTATTCTTAATCCTAACTAGTTTCAATCAAAGATTGGTGTAGGTCCTTTGATTGCTTCAAGGGAGCTTCTGGCGACAAATCTATACTAGTTTTCAGCCAACTGAGTGGCGGACGGTGCCTAAAGAACACAGTCCGCAAAAAAATATCACTGGGTACAGCCGCACAATGACTGTCCACTTTAAACATTTCACCTTTTGTCCATAAACATGAGCATTTGTAACACCAAACTACAACTTTTTCACAGTATAAAGTCCACTAGAATCAGTTTGCAAAACAATTTAACCCTTTCACCGTGAGACTTTATATCAGTTGCCGTGCCCCCAGCGCGAGGGGTATGAAATCTAAAATAAATACCTACAACCAAAAAGGGATGTGGATACTTAAGTTATGTGCAATACGAGCGGTATTTTTTGTCGGAAATATCCGACGCTCGCGGAATGGGCACGACAATGTTTGTCGGATAAATCCGACGTTTGCGGTGAAAGGGTTAAAGCATACCCCAACTAAAACCCTTGACTTCCCGCCTAAAACTACAAAATAATTACTTTGATATATCCAGTGTCGCTCAGAATTAATATTAAGAAGAATCTAACGACACCTCTCAATCTTAAATCCATCAAGCTGTTTAGGTTGCAGAGCGTGCTAGAGAAATATAGAAACATACATGCCTCGAAAAACATCACCCTCCTTTTGGTGCAGTCAGGTAAAAACAAAAAGCGAAAAAGTTGCAATTTCGAAGTATCATACAAGCTCGTCAGTATGTGATGTGTCTATGCAAGAATAGACTCGCGAAGTCTACAGCTAACAGAGCCACAAGCACAGGTATGGAACTTCATAAAGGCGGAGTATGCCTACACTATTATAAACGAAACTATACATCCGTGCACACGTCAATGTGTGTGTGTTCGCCCCCTACACACGCGACGGACACATATCATCCTAACGACGTCAAGGCAGCATTTCTTGGGTCCACCTCTATGGGCACAGTGGAGGCTTCATGGCTATATAAATACATTCGTTTCTCACGTGACTTGCTAACGGTTCCTAACCATTCTAAGAAGAACATTGACATAGATTATATAAATAATAAATAAATATATAGGGACAAATAACACTGATTGAGCTAGCCCCAAAGAAGGTTCGAGACTTGTGTTATGGGATACCAACTCAACGATACTATATTTTATAACATATAAATGTATAGATAAACATCCAAGACCTAGGATTTGAAAAAGACCATTTTTCAACTTGCCCTGACAAACCCGGGACCTCTGGGTGGCGAACTAGCATGGTGACCACTACGCCACGAAGGTCGTCAAATATATAGACCAGATAACTCAAATATTGACATTTCTTCTATTTTGAGAACGGGGGAGAGGTGTGAGGACGGGGACGCAAGTTGCGCGGGACCTTGGGAGATTCCGATCTGTATGTTGTACTTTTATCAATTCTGTTCCAATAGTAAATATTATTTAAACTTGTACTTGACTCACGCACACGCGTTGGGTAACTGTTAGTGAACGGAGTAATTTAAGTCAATAAAGAATAAAGTATCGTGAACTGATTTTGATGAAGGGACCAACTTAATTAAAATCTCATATCCAGTCTATTTAATTTAATATGTATTTAAATACGGTGACTGCTTTCTAATTTAAGTACCTTTATAATAATTTTTTGTTCTCATGTAAGTGGATTTATTGTAATCTTTTATGAGAATAAATTCTTTAAACCTAAACCTGATTTGTAATAAATATCTGCGCTCTGGTAAATAATATCCTGTATAGGTACACAAAATACCGGTAATTATCCCATCCTGCGTAACAAGTAATACTAGTAGTATTTGCATTCACAACTTGTTCTCAAAGTTTTGCTTGCGTCACTGGTATTCCCTTATCGAAAAATGTAAGAAGTTAGTCATGGTCGGTTTTAGAAAATTTACCAAAAAAATATATACAAATATCAAAACGGGATTTTCACGTTTTGACGACAAACTTTAAGGCATTATTCTAACGCTAGTGGCGCTCCTATTTAATAATGTTTTTTTTTTTAAATTATTTAATTTTTGTTTTATACAACGTCTAACAAAATATACGGACACTATTTTAACGAGTAAAGTCAAAATCATTAATTTATCTTTGGATATTTGTATCACTTGATAAATTGTCAATTTTTTCTCTCGATTTCAGTCAGATAATTTGATAACAACTAAGTTTACTGCCGCTTCTTAAGCGCAAGTACAGAAGAAGCGGTATATTCAATCCATGATACTGAATGACTTTCCCCAAGGAACGCAATTGAAATATTAAAATATTAGCCCAATTTGTACGGGAGACCAAAACATATTTTTCATTTTTCGATATAATTGTGTTCCTTCGGGAAAATTGTTCATTGTCGTGCCGCGCCTGCCGCTTCCCCATCAGTCGCAATATGTAGTAGCGTGCGGGGCGCCCCGCGGATCTCGCCACACCGCATCCCATTGAATGTAGAAAGACCTTGCCTTAAACGATACCACTGACTAATAATGAGATGTTATGTAGACATTTGACTGCCTTATAAGGCACGTTGACATACCGTTTACTCAGAATTAGCATATTTGTATTATTTTTATAAAAAAGCTTATTAGCAGATCCTCGGAGCGAAATCGTAAGGCCAGGTACAGACTGCTGATACGACATGCAATGAAAGAACTTACCGTCCTCATTGCTGCAATTTATCAAGAAAGGTAACACAATTTAATACTTTTTAACAACTCAAATCAGATACTGTTTTCTTAATGTCAAAATAAAAAATATCTATGGGATTTGTATGAAATTCAGGCTTATGACGTCATATTTGTTTGGTGTGAAATTAGCACTCTGAATGTCAGTTTTTCAGCAATAATAAATCTAAAATCACGTTGAAAATGGACATGATCATGACAAGTGACATTATTTTATTTTCTTAACAGCACCAAATATATATTTTATGTTACCTAGGAACTTTCCTACTTACCCAATAGGCATGACGAATGGAAAAATATCTTTAGCCCATCGGCTAGATTATAAAAAAATATTGTACATGTATTTTTTCTTTTTAGTGACAACGATACAGCGCATTGAAATTTCGCATGACGTCACGGCTAGCACGATTTTTACGTAGAGATGACGTCACAAGCTCCCACTCCGCAACTTTGATGCTTCGTGTCTTTGTGAATTTTTACTTTTTTGGCAAACTTAAAGATATGGGTCCATAATTTTTGGACTGATTACAATTATAATTTTCTAACCCTGCTGACATTTGTCGCGTTGACAAATGTCGCGACATTTGTCGCGACATATTATCGTAGTTTGGACGTGTTGTGCGCGCGAAGTGATGGAAGATTTGTCGGTTGAATACAAAGGGGCGCGCAGTGTGCGCAGAGCGGAAGTTTGGACGGTCTTTTCGGAGACTCGCACGTGCACGCAACGAAAACGGAGAGACATGACGACACTGTGAAGGCATGAAGTGAAGAAGAGGCTTTCTGAATGATAGCAAATAAATATATAACACTGATTAAGCTAGCCCCAAAGTAAGTTCGAGACTTGTGTTATGGGATACTAACTCAACAATACTATTACATATGTATATAAATAAACATCCAAGACCCATGACAGTTTGAAAAAGGCCACTCTCCAATTTGTCCTGAACGGGGATCGAACCCGGGACCTCTGGCGGACTAGCATTGTGACTACTACACCACGAAAGTCATACAGCATACAGAGTTCGTGACATGTTGTGAAATCTATCAAAAAATCCTAATAAAATGCACGATCGCACGAAGAACATGTAACTAACGACGGACCGTGTTCGCGGCGTTTAAGTGGAAACGGAGGTTCGTGGCGTCAACGGAAGGATGATACATTTCATGAACATACTAGCTGCGCCCCGCGGTTTACCTGCGGATATAAAAAGTAACCTTTATATCCAGGGTGTCAGCTTACTGTATACCAAATTTTATCAAATAGGTCCAGCCATTTGCGCGTGAAGAAGTAAGAAACATACACATTCACAAACTTTCGCTTTTATAATATTAGTGTGATCACCAGTCTGTATTCACCTTGACTACCTTATACGGCACGTTGACATACCGTTTACACAGAATTAGCATGTTTGTATTATTTTTCTCATAAACGTAATTAGCAGATTCTCGGAGCGAAATCGTAAGATAAAGGCAAATGACACAATAATAATTTCAATCCCAACTAATATTATAAAGGCGAAAGTGAGTTTGTTTTGTTTGTTTGACTGTTGCTTCTTCACGCTTCAACCACTGAACCTATTAAGATGAAATTTGGTATGTATATAGTTTGAGACCCGGGGAAGGACATAGGATAGTTTTCCCCGCGGGCCCAGCTAGTATTTGTATAAAAATGTTTAACACCACTATTTACGCAAATAAGTATGGACGAAACCGTCTGTATACGTGGTCAGATTGCATAGATAGATCGATCTAACCACGTAAATAGTGGACGTGCCAGCACCCGACTGCGCCAGAAGTTGCGTTATGTTTTTCAAGAGTATGTATGTATAATTGTATGGCGCGTTCTGCGGCCTGAACGGCTCGATGGATGCTTGCTTGAGAGGCTTAGATTCGTCTCAATTCTGAGAGTGACACTGGGTATATAAAAAGGTAGTCGGGATTTTTAGAGTGAAAACTTCTTTAGCGGCGTTTTACACTTTTTTGTAATGGGTAAAAAATGTTAAACTCGCGTCAGGGCGTCAGGACACGGGACCTGACCGAAAATTCGTAAGACGGATGGAGAGTAGACAGCCGGCGCGGCACGGCGTAGGAGAGGAAGTATCCCCCTCTCTTTCTACGGCGCGGCGAAAATGTATTCCTACGCCTGCTGTTTCGTTTAGGCGGCGCAGGGCGCTTGCGCGAATGTTCATGTGTGTTTATGTTACAGCGTGCCACGTGCATCCATGGAAATGCACAACGTTAATATTCAAGTTTTCACTTCTGCCGGCACTCCCGGAGTGCAACCCGTCGTTTTATTTTTTTAATAATTACTTTTTTTGTGTTCTTGGTCAGATTTCAGTAGTCTAGCTAAATACACTTAACATATAAATTATCTGTTGTTAGATCTATCTAACCACGTCCACTGTTTTGTGTCAGTAGTCTAGCTAAAGACACTTACGATATAAGATATTCGTGGTCCGATTGCTATTTTAAAGAGAAATACAAACTAGACCTGTGCCAATCGATCATTTATCGTAACCCGGGTCGATCATGACCCACTTCGATAGTGATCGGGTTAAAATGACTCGATCTTCTCGATCATTTGGGTCACAGAGACGCAGTTCATTTGTACGACCGATACGTCATTTTGTCGGTAGTACAAATGAACTGTGATGTGAGAACTGTGACGTAATGTGACCCAACCCAAGTGATATGCTATGCAGGTTATTATTGCTACACAACTTATGTTCATACATAGTCATAGGCATAGGTCACCAATGCAACTACCTATTTTGAAAAACTCAAAAGCGGCTGATCGCGGGCGCTGGTCTCGATCACGACCCAAACAAACCGGTTTATTTAACTCACGAGAGAGGGAGAGTGCGAGCGAACGAACGAGGGAGAGTGGTTTATAAGTAAACGACAGAGATAGACACGTTGTGTTTGTTACGTCTCATTCACTTGACGTAAAAGACTCGATCATTTAGTAAGCAAGCAATTAGTTACTGCAACTTTATGACAATTAGGTGCAATTTGGTTTGCTTTGGAATCGGGTCAAATGATCGAATCTTTCAAAGATCCGTGATTCGATCAATCCTATACAGGTTGTGATCGAATCAAAACGATTCGATCAATCGCGATCGACACAGGTCTAAAACTGCGTTGACCATTTTGTGATAAGGATTAACTGGCTGTTAGTTAACAAACTGTATATTACATTAAATTTGATTTGTCAAATGGATCATAACATATTCAATATAATCAATAGTCCCTGACCTTCTTCAATTCGTACTTTTGACACAATCCGCTATTTTCCAACAAGTCAAACCAGATTATAAACAAAAATATTCTATGAGATTTGTATGAAATACAAGCAGATGACATCATAGCTTTTTGTAGTCAAATAGCGCTCTTATTATCAGTTTTTTTACAATAATAAATCTAAAATCACGTCAAAATTGATATGTTCAAAGACAAGTTACATTGTTTCGTGACGTTTCCTTTTTTTTAATAGTACAAATAGTTTATGTTTGACCCAGGAAAATACCCAATTTGACGATGTTTTACCATCATACTCGTATTCATGTAAGTGACGTTAGTTCATGATTGGCCTTTACCAGGCCACTCAGAAAGTATTGCGAAAAAGAGTTTTTATGTATATGAGACTGGCCAGTTACAATCTAATACTGCTTCACCACGACAACGCGCCCGCCCACACCGCGTTCATAACGAGGGACTTCCTGGACAGCACGCCGGGCAAACTCCTGGGTCAACCTTATTAAAAATCGGCTCAAAGGGATACAATTTTCGTCGCCGGAAGATGCGCTGTCAGCGTTTGAGCAGGCTATAAACGAGGTGCCTTCAGCGAAATGAAAAAAGTTTTTGGAAAATTGGTTCAGACACATGAAACTTTGTATAGAGATTGGTGTAGAGTACTTTGAAAACATTTAATAAAAAAAAAATACAATTAGAACCTTATTTTTTTATTTTCGCAAATCTTTCTGAGTGTCCCACGTATGTGGACAATAGAAAGAGTTACGTACATTAAACTTCCCTCTCATCTTAGCGTGTCCCCAGTTGCATCCTCAGCTGTATTGCTGTGAAGCCCGGGGCAGGCCTGTGTCACTCTACGTTTAGGTATCGAAAATATATCTACATTATTACTATGCGCGCGGCGACCACTTCGAAGGGCAAAATTCAGTAATATGAATCGTTTGTCCAGAGTAATAAGATTGAAATTGGCTTGCAATGGATGTCTAGGTATTTAATCGAAGAGGTGAGGAATTCTGACGCGAGCTAAATGAAACCACCACATTAGGTAGATATTTCTTTGAATTTCTTTTCTAAGTTAGACTTCTGTACATGAGTACTAGTACTTATTTTGTGCCCGGGGTCCGCTTTTCGACTTTTTCTTCTCCACTTCTCACGGTCTTGAACATCCTTGGTTGTAAGACAATTAGCACGCATATCATTATTGACGACGTCAAGCCAGCAATTCTTGGGTCTACCAAGTCTTCCGGGGCCTTGCGGAGGCA
Organism: Acrobasis suavella; assembly: GCA_943193695.1. NCBI lineage: Eukaryota > Metazoa > Arthropoda > Insecta > Lepidoptera > Pyralidae > Acrobasis > Acrobasis suavella. The sequence goes on from OW971950.1 coordinate 10,860,618, forward strand.
GCATGGCTATACAACGTGTAAGGGACATGCCCGTAATAAATCAAACCACGGGCTATACTACATTACTATAGCATAATGAAATTAAAATTACAACCAAATAACCAAAGAAATTTTCGACATTCCCATACAAATTGCCCACGCGGCTGCACACTTGAATGGAAATGACGAAATTTATTCTTGTGTTTCGGCTGTTATTTTAATTTCATTATACTATAGTGTTCTAGTATAGCCTGTGGTTCTATTTATTACGGGTATGTCCCTTCCACGTTGTATATTTGCTTCCTACATAGCTTGTGGTAGCAGAGCTAGTAGACATTTTTGGGTAGTTTGAGACAAACTGAAAACTTGTCTAATCTTGCAAGCATACAAAACTTACTTGGCTAGCTTAGAATTAACCTCAAGCAACGACCCCAACATTTTTGGAAACATGTACACGGGCTTAAATCTAAAGGAGGATTTGAGCCATGTGTATAGTATAAAGATAATCCCTATGAGGGCGTTGAAGCTGCCAATGCATTTGCAACTTATTTTTTAAGTGTATTCCTTAGTGAAGTGCCTCAGCTTAACAGTAGTGCATGTATCGAACATGAACATGGTACTCAAGGAAGATACATTAGTATACAAACACTGCGAGCTCAAGACGTTGAGCGTGGTATTGATAAACTGCGAACGAGTACTTCAACAGATCAGACAATATACCTAGTTTTGTGCTCAAGGTCTTTAAAAACGAGGTAACTCTTCCGCTTCTTCATATCTTCAATTTGTCATTGAAAAATTGTCACTATCACACCCATTGGAAAATATCAAGATGTTAATCTTGATATTTTACCCATTCCAAAACCCATTCCAAAGAGTACTAACAAAAACCTGCAGTAGCAATTTATGCCCACTGGCCAAAATCTTTGTGTACATACTACACAATGAAATATATAGACAGGTCAAACAGTCTTTAGGCGATGAGCAACATGGATTTAGACCGGGACGTTCCGTAGATACCAACTTGTTATGTTTGGTAGACTATATTTCGAGTGCCATGTAGCGGGGGCACCAGGTAGATAATATGGATTTTGATTATCAGAAAGCCTTTGTCAAAATCGATAACGATATATTACTTGGTAAATTTTCTATCATTGGATTCGCCCCCAATCTCTTAAATTTTTTCGCAGACTATATGAGAGACCGCAGACAATATGTTAAGCATGGTACATACTTATCCGAGCCTTACCATACTGGGGTGGGTCAGGGCTCAGTTCTTGGCCCACTTCTCTTTCTGATCATGCTACACGACCTGCCGAATGTACTAATGTCTCTTATATGCGGACGACCTTAAACTTTTTTTGGAAATCTAATCGCCGGAAGATTGCATTACATTACAAAATGACTTAAATCGTATCCACGAATGGAGTTTGACAAATAAAATGTCTTTTAATATTAATAAATGTTTAGTAATGACTTTTGAAAGAAAAATAAATCCGATTCACTTTAAGTACTATTTAGATGGCGCAGAAATGAAGAGATAAAATAAGATAAAAGTAGTATAAAGGATCTTGGAGTGGTGTTTGACCATTGTTTAACTTTTCACGACCACGTTACTAGTGTTGCTAAGGATGCCTATCGCCGCTTAGGATTTGTGCTGCGAAATGCTAGGAAGTTTCAAAACCCGCAAGTCATTACAACATTGTATAATGCCCTAGTAAGAAGCAAACTAGAATCCAGCGCGTGTGTATGGAATCCGTATCATGTCACATATACACGGATGCTTGAAAAAGTACAAAAAGCGTTCCTAAGGGCCTTATATAAAAAATCATATGACAACTACCCATTCTTGAACCCAACTAAGTTCTTGCTTGGTATAACTCATTGGAGTTGCGGAGAATGTCTAATCACCACCTGCCTGAAGGTTCTAAGAGGTTCGGTCGACTGTCTTCTTTTACACAATCTTCTGTGCGCACTGTCTGTGCCTAACAAACTGGAGATCCCGGTGGACAGGCGCGGCCGCAGTCGGCCACATGACTTCTACGTAGACAGTGGCCACACGACATCTCGCGCAATGTCGCCATTAGTACGGTCACTGGACAATCTCAATGCACTCCGTCGCGCCAACACTGAATTTGATTTTAGTTTTGACAACTGGTCATCCATTGTAAAGGCTGTATTTATTTATTGTGAAAGTTTGTGTGACCAGTGGTATAACACCAATAGTGGTGATAGTGATGACGATGAATAAGTGACATTAAGTGTCGGACGGACATTTTTTTTTATTTGACATAAGCAATTGTATTTTTGACATATATTTATTTTCTATACATTTTTCCTTAGGTAATAATAATAATAGTCTATTTTGCATCTAATAATTGTAATGTGTGATAAATGTAATTGGTTCATATCGTTTTTATCACAATAAACAAATAAACAAATATCCATCGCTAATTTCCAATGACTCCAATCAGATACATTTTTCAAAACGTCAAAACAAAATTTTTCTATGGGATTTGTATGAAATATAGACTAATGACGTCATAGTATCATGGAATCAAATAGCGTTCTTGATATCAGTTTTTCTGCAAATCTAACTCACGTTATAAATGGATATAATCATGACAAGGGACATTATTTTGTGATGTTTTATTTTCCTAAAAGTTCCAAATATTTTATATTTTGACCCAGGAAGGAAAGAACCCACTTCTCCCATGATAACCTTATTCAGAATTGCAAACCTGGCTGAGGAGTCTCATCATCCGAGCGTATTTACCTGGTTGCATCCTCAGCTACCGCTGAGCTACACTTCAGAGTCCAGGATCCGCTACCTAACCAAGGTAATTTGACGAGGTTACTGATTTTTTACACAGAGCGACTGCCGTCTGACCTCCGCAACCCAAAAGGTAAACCAGAACCAATCGTTGGATAGGTTGATGATCAAACGCTAGATGGCGTTAGGTGGTTAGACGTGCCTTCCGAAACATGGTATCATCTTTCTTTTCGGATAATCAGACTTCTAAATAGACTGGAAACAAATTTTGACCAAGTATGCTTCCCAGTGGGATTAGAACCCACGACCTCCTGGTCACAAGGCGAACGCGGTGACCATTGCACCACGGGACTAAATTATAAATCAACCCTCAAATCTACAAAGATTTTATTTACAAACATATCCTTGAGGCAGTCGGTAATTTTTATATGTTAAAACCACCGCCGAAATACACAACCGATTTCGATAAAATTACCATGGGATCTCCTGACACGCATGCCCTTTTAAACAAAATAAAAAAATATTAAGAATGGAGAGGACTATGCTCGGTGTTTCTCTACGCGATCGAATCAGAAATGAGGTGATTCGTAGGAGAACGAAGTTTACTGACATAGCCTAGCGGAATAGCTCATTGAAGTGGCAGTGGGCGGGCACATAGCGCGAAGCACCGATGGCCGATGGGGCAGAAAGGTTCTCGAATGGCGGCCACGTACCGGCAAGCGCAGCGTAGGACACCCACCTGCTAGATGTTCAAATGACCTGAGCAAGGCTGCAGAAAAGCAATGGATGCAGGCCGCTTCCGATCGGCCGTTTTGGAAATCCTTGGGAGAGGCCTATGTCCAGTAGTGGCCTTCCTGTGGCTGATATGATGATGATGAAGAATTTTTCAACTTTTTTTCGTATGATTATATCTTAATCGATAACCTCCTTACATTAAACTGGGTTAAAAAGTTACTTACATTTAACATGTGCCAGCCTGTCTTTCCTCAAGCCATACTTCTGACACCACTCGTCGACGTTGTGCCATCCCTTTTCCTGCAACGCCTGCTCGAACTCGTTCTGTATCCAGTGTAGAGCGCAGTGGTCGGAGGACTCGCTGAATTTCCGCTTGATTTCGCGGATTTCTGGAGACAAACGAAAGAGATTTTCTTTAATGAGCCTTTAATATAAATTAAATTTTAATAAACTTTACACGTAACGTAAATTATACTTATTGACGTGTAAAAGTGCCTGTAAACACTACTTGTATATTCAAAATCTTTGTCTGTAAATTTCTAATTACTGAATAAACATATGAATCATTGAATCAAAAGTTTAAGACACAATATAGCACAGTGAAGTTGTCCAATATACTATATGTAACAAAAACTTTGTCCGATCCTTGTAGGAGCAACTCAGACCGTCAAAATGAACAACTTTTCCTATGGAACCAATGCTTGAAACTCTACGAAAAAAATCGACATTTTCATACAAATTGCCGGGCCGGCCGAACACTTCTGTTTGAAAATGTCGATTATTTTTTCGAATTTCAAGCGTTGGTCCCATAGGAAAAGTTTGTTCATATTGACGGTCTTGAGTCTTGAGTTTGTTCATATTGAGTTGCTCCTACAAGGATCAGGCAGGGTTTTTGTTACATATTGTATACATCATCCGAGCGTAATTTCCCGGTTGCATCCTCAGCAGTAACGCTTCAGAGCCCGGGATCGCTACCTAACCAAGCAGATTTGACGAGGTTACTGGTTTTTACACAGTCCAATAAGCTGCTGATATTGGTTACATTTGGCGGAGCAAAAGAACCTGTCAACTGATGCTAACTGATGGTAGTAATGGTGGATGATGACTCATGGCTTTGAAACGTGGTCCCTTATTATGGGTCTCATAAGAAGGCTCAAGGTTGCTCATTGCGCTATGGAGAGGGCTATGCTTGGTGTTTCTTTACGTGATCGAATCTGAAATGAGGAAATTCGTAGGAGAACAAAGGTCACTGACATAGCCCAGCGGATTAGCTCGTTGAAGTGGCAGTGGGCGGGACACAGTACAATGACAACAGTCGATTGGATTCTTACGTCACTTTGCTGCCCTCTGGATATATTTGACAATCTCCATTATCATTATAACCTCGTCCTTTTTTGAAGTTGGTTAATAAAATAAAGAGCACAGCGTTTATCGAGCGCTATATCATCTATCACTAACTCGCTCTACATAAAAATAGGGATGTGGACTAAAAAAAACTTTTTCATCTCATCTACTCAAAAAACTATGTATTCATCCCAAAACATTTGGAGCAAAAGTTACTGGTTATTCACTCGGAACTAAAACGTGAAAAAGAAGATCTCTAGGGATTAAAACCAATTTGAAATCAGAACACGAGTGTAATCTATGTAGAATCAAAAAAAACGTTGGCAGTCGAGCAAAAAAAAAAAGAATTTTGTTTTAAAATATAACATAATTGGCACAGACTTCGGTGATTTTTTAAAATTTGGAATACATATCGTCTTCAACATGGATGAATGTAGGTTAAAAATTTATGATCTTTGCTTCGGAAAAAGAAATAAGTATAATTGAAAAGCGCAATTTTTCCCTTTGATTCAAGTGATTACAGAAGTTTTAGGTTATTTGTATTGAAATGTAATTATTTATGTAAATGTGAATACTTTTTCGTGAGTTTAAGCCAATAGTGAATAGTTATCAAGTTTACTTATAAAAATAAAAAGATATGAAGGACCACACAAACAAAGTTATGAGTGAACATTTTATCTTAAGTTGGTAGTCTTCGAAAAAATATTTCTAAGTATTTATTCTATGAAAACGACACCAAACAAAGGTTAGTTTTAAATTTTCGGTTAAAGTCTGTTAGGTATTGTAAGTGTTCTACTGTTTTTTGTATTCTGTTTTGTATGTGCTAGTTTTTCTCATAGATGGAGATGAAAAGTAGAGTGCGCTACTCGGGTATGGTAATATTTTTATCTCGGGCGATATACATGAATCCCTCGCTACACTTAGGTTCCTTCGTTTCGCTCTGGATTCAAAGTAGCGCCCTCGCCTTCAAAATATTACCTTAGCGGCTTAGCCCCTTGTAGCACAATCTACTATTTGCTCATTAAATATATTAGGTATTAAAAAGAATGGTCTACGTATTTTTCCTTACCTCTGATTAGCAAATATTGACGAAGATACAGCGCATTTAAACTTCGCGTGATCAGCTACGATTTTTAACCAAAAATGATGTAAATCACCCCACTCAGAAACTTCGAAGCGCTGTTTCTTTGTGAATTTGTTCTACTTTGCTAAACGAAAAAACATGCGTTATTTATTTCAAGATAATCTAGTTGACGTACTAAATAAAAAAATATATATTTTACCCAGTTTACATCCCTATACTGCAGTAGTGAGGCCTCCATAGAAGCTGATTCCCATCGAGTTGATTAAGGGTTTCTAATATATATGCATTTAATACTAATAAGAATTATAACCTACGTATTTCGGCGCACCGCGCATTATAATATCTATTTACTTTTTCATTCATAAGCCGTAAACTAGCAGCATGACTGGATTGCACACACCCACATATTTCAAATTCGAAATTTTTCTCTGGTTATTCATATACACTTAAAATAATACATTTTGTATAAGCGCGCAGAGACTCACACCATGTTATTAACAATAAAAATATGCGGATATTGAATGGCTTATTAACCTTATAGAACCTTATTATGTAGGTATTTAATTTGTTTCATAGTTTGATAGCTGTACCACCCAAAATTCTCACCCAACGCCACGGCTATACTGAGCGAGTTGGCACTACTTCGTGGCGCGATATAATCTTTATTTAAATTAATCGACAGCCGGTGCCATGCTAAGGGGACTGAATGGAATGAAATAAAATAATACTACAACACACCTTCTCTCCTATCAGCGGCGTTGGCAAACAGCTCGTGGTTATCAGAGCAGTGCGTGGCCACATTTGCGGCGCTTGAGACGCCGCCGGCGACCGCCGCGGTCAGCACGCCGCGGCCCACCCGCGGGTGCAGCGTCAGCGTCGACAGCAACGAGCCAAGCTTTGTTAGGCGCTCGTTTGGGCTCAGGGCGCCTGTTACAAACACAAGTAATTATTTTAAAAAAATATTTTAAAAACAAGTTTTTATCTAAAACAATCTAATAAAAAAATCTCAAACTTAAAATTTTTAAGTGCTCTTCAAGATGAATCCAACAAAGCTCAAACTCGATGGGGTTACGTTGTTTCATTTCAGAGTTCCTATGGCCACCTTCCGGCTCCATCATAATATCAGTTACACGTAATCATATTATTACATAGTCACGCGATAAACGTATGCGTAAAAAAACCATTTTAATCAGAAACCGGGAAGTTGGTCAAATACAACTTGCAAGATTTGATTACAGACAGACAGACAGACCGACAGACAACGGGACAGGTGAAACTAAGTAAAAGCTGTTAATAAATGTCCACTAACCCAAATCAATTAGATCGTTTACTGCAAACTGTATAGCTTTTCTACTCGGCGGCTCTGGTAGTTCTGACAAGAAACTTTCGACCTTATCGTCAGGAGAGTAAGTCTTGCAATCCAATACAGTTTGTTCTAACGGTATGCGTAGTATTTCGGGCGTTGTGTGAGGAGCGAATTCTGATTCCTTTTGTTTCGTGTATAATCTGTAGCAATGGCCTGAAAAAAAAACATGAAAATTATAAATTGAGTTCAAATTTTAGTCCATAATTTAGCCAACATTTCCTTATAATCAATTGAGCAGTCACGTTCTCAGGTTACTTAAGAAGGGAGGTGTTATAAGTTTGACGCCAATGTCTGTCTATCTGTGGCATCGTAGCTCTTGAACAGAAGGGATGGACCGATTTTGATGCGGTGGTTCTTAGTTATGTTTGATAAAAATCGGTAAGCTGTTCAAAAGTATACCCCGACTTTCAACCGTTCACCGCTTGAAAATCGCTTTCTTATTTGCCTGGCAAATAAATTATTTGTTGCCAAAAATTGTGCAAAGATATGAAGAAAAAGCAAAAAAATTATAATTTTATTCTATTGTTTTTTCTTTTCCCCCAACCCTTTAATTTTGTTTTCAAAAGAACTCATTTTCCTCAATGTGAGTGATATTCAAAGTTAGTGTTTTGCTGAAGATCCATTTTGAAACCTTCAGGGACAGGGATTTTCAGTGTTATCCTCGTGAACAAAAATGTATTGTATTGTAATGTGTTGTACTGTATTGTATTGTGTTGTATTTTACTGTATTGTGTTGTGTTGTATTTTACTGTATTGTGTTGTATTGTATTGTACTGTATTGTATTGTGTTGTGTTGTATTGTACTGTATTGTGCTGTACCGTACCTGGCTGCACCCTGCCAGCGCGCCCCGTGCGCTGCTTTGCGCCGGCCGCAGACACCCACACAGTTTCCAAACTGGCCGTGCCTGTACAAATATTGAAGTTAAGTTAAAAAATTGAAGTGTGGTGTAGTGTATCACATCAAAGTGGATTAAGTTTACAATCCCCATATTTCCATTATTTCGAAAAACTTCAAACAACTAAATCGACTAAAAAATCTTTACAATTCGCTACTTTTCAACAACTCAAATCAGATACTTTTTTCTCAATGTCAAAACAAACATTTAGAAAATTTTTCTATGGGATTTGTATGAAGTACAGACTAATGGCGTCATAGTTTCTTGGAGTCAAATAGCGCTCTTAAGGTTGAACTACTCGATATTTTTTTTTTTCACAAGTTTCGGATGGGATTTCCTCCACTGTTTGACATTGTACATCCAAAGTTTAACATGATATCATTTTGTTTCATTGTAAATTTTGTCTGTACGGATACAGAATAGTAAAATAAAAAAGCCATTAAAAACTTATGAGCCATCAAAGATTAGTTTTTTTTTTGCTTACTTTTACGCAACTTTCGGCGTAAATAAGTAATAAAAGAAGTGTAAAATCTCCAAAACAAAGTCCACACCGACACGGCTTATTTTTTTTGTAATCGATTAATGTAGTCGTTTTTGCATTAAACCCCTTTGCCCAAAGAACTTTACGTATTTTTTACGTGCTCGGTTTACTAGGAATTTATCGTGCATTTCACCTCACTGCTTCGCCCGAATACAATGTTAGGTGAGACAGCATGCTAGGCCGCGCCCACGTGAGAGTTCGAGCCCGCGACTAGTTCAACCTAAATATCAGATTTTCTGCAATAATCAATCTAAAATCACGTTGAAAATGGATATGATCATGACAAAAGACATTATTTTGTGACGTTTTATTTCCTTATTAGTACCCGATAATTTATTTTCGACCTAGGATTCAATTGCAAATATGGCTATTGAAAATAAATTTATCTTTGCAGTTAAGAAATAAAACGTCACATAAAAGTCTAACTTAACATGGATCATATCTATTTCTAACAAGACTTTAGATTTACTGATGCAGAAAAACTGATATTAAGAACGTTATTTGACTCCAAAAGAAGTATGACGTCACGGTTTGTTATTTCATACCCATAGAACATTTTTGTTTTGAGGTTTGGAAAAAGTATCTGATTTGACTTGTTGGCATCTAGTGGATTATCGGACCTATTTACAAAATTTCACGAGAATCGGAGACTTGAGATTACAAAGATGGAGATGGCCACAATGCTTGTTCTGGCCAATCTCCATCTTTGTAATCTCAAGTCTCCGACTCTCGTGAAATTTTGTAAATAGGTCCGATAATCCACTAGATGCCAACATCTGAGATGCTTCGCTTGCTTCATTCGCTCGCTCAACAACACTCACCTGTGCCCTCTTTAATCTTGTTTTCCTTATGCGCCCCGCTGTCTATGACAAACACGACGTCCGGTATGGTGATGGAAGTCTCCGCTATGTTGGTAGCGAGGACGATTTTCCGGACACCGGGCGGCGGTTTCGAGAACATTTTGGTTTGTTCCGTCGTGGATAATCTGAAATTTGGAATGTGGCGATTAATTTTTATACAAAAAACAGTAAATAAGCTAATCCTATTTCGACGATTCTTGAACATGATTTAAGCAGATATTATGAAAAACAAAGAACATACCGAACGTTGCCATCTTTTTGAAATTTTAAATATTCGCGTATCATTTTTTTTTTCGCAATAACTTGTCACCTTTATTAAAAAAAAAAAAAACAAATTAATAAAAAAAATTAAACGTTCGGCTCTTGTTTGAAGTATCGGTCGTTTACAAATTTGGCTAATTTGACAAAATTTTAGAATTAGAAAACAGCTTTCGCGCTAACCAATAATTAAATTCAAATTAAACAACAATCTATCTAGAAACAACCTATTTTGAAATGGTTTTACTTTATTACAAGTTTCACGTAAACCCGCTTTACTTAAGACAGGGATAGAATTTGAATGAATTACCTACCTGGAATGTACAGGCAGTATCATATGCATGCTGGACCGTCCATAGTGCTCGTCCAGTATTTGCTTCGTCAACTTGATCTCAGCCCAGCCGGGCAGAAACACCAGTATCGCGCCTTCAGACTCGTTCTTGTCTACTGCTTTTATTACTTCAGCTACCTAAAGAGACCATAATTTCGTGAAATGTTAAAAGCGAGTTCTCTAAATTGTTTGATGAAGTCTTCGAGGCGTGAGCGCAAAAAGTAGAGTCAGACAAAAAATTACAAAAATATATCATTATTTTTTTTAGAAAGAAATGAACATTTTGATTTAAAAAAAAACACGATATATTAATTTGTTATTTATTATTAAGGTTACTTTATTTCATGTATAATTCAATCAAAACAACACTAGAACGTCAAGCTGCTAACGGTACCTAATGTGAAGATGAAAGCAGAAAGTGTGCGATAGAGAGATGACGCGCAAGGATTCTTGCCGCGACTCGCGCAGAGTTTCAAAAACCAGTAGAAACCGGTGCCGGTCGTGCCGTGCCTCAGGCCGGTGTTTCATCTACACTATCTGTGTACATTTAACAAATGCAAAGCTGAGCTTACGTCTCGAGAGCTGTATGGCGAATTCAAGCATTTGGCCAAAGATCAGGAGAAACTGAAGATACCCCACCGTCAAGAACATCTGAAGTTTATTGTTTAACTATCTATAATGTTGTTAAAGAAATTTTTTTATTTGCAAGGCAAATTATAAATCCCCGATTTTCAAAGTTCAATCCCAATAATATTCGAATGGTTTAACCAATTTCCATAAAACATGAGAAAATTCCAAAGAAAATTAAAAAAAAACAGTAAAATTGCCCTATCGTTAACATACACACATACATAATATCACTCCTATTTCCAACAGAGGTAGGCAGAGATATACAACGTGTAACGGAAAGGGGGTATCAACCCGCAAGGGAGTAAACATACTAATCAATGTGAACAACATTAACTATAAACCATGTCTGAAATCGCAAAATAAAAATTTCCAGTGCATACAAAATTAAACACCTACCAATTCAAAATATAAGGAGCTGCGGATTCTTTTGCGATTTCAGGAATAGTCCCATAGTAAAAGTTGTTCACATTTTTTTTTTATATTGGGACAATCAACACTGATTGAGCTAGCAAAGTAAGTTCGAGACTTGTGTTATGGGATACTAACTCAACGATACTATATTTTATAACAAATACATAAATAGATAAACATCCAAGACCCAGGACAATTTGAAAAGGCCATTTTCCAACTGGCCCTGACCGGGGATCGAACCCGGGACCTCTGGGTGGCGGACTAGTATGGTGACCACTACGCCACGGAGGTCGTCCTCATTGATTAGTATGTTGACACCCTTTCGGGTTGATACCCGCTTTTCGTTACACGTTGTATAGGTCTTATTGTTTAGATGCTACGATACCAAAGACAGACACATAGACACGTCAAACTTATAATAACACCCTCTAGTCGGGGGTTAAAAGAAAAAAAAAACTGCCTCTAATCCCACGTAGATCGTGCCAGTAAAGGAAATGGGACAAAAATCTCCAGTTGTGTGTTATAGCCATGGACTCTGTCTACTTCGTATGGGAAACGTGATTAAAATATTTAGGGTAGATTGGGGTTTGCTTGTGTATGCAACTTTAGGGTAGATTTGAGTTTGGTGGTGAATGAAACTTAAGGGTAGATTGGGGTTTGCTTGTGTATGCAACTTTTGGGTAGATTTGGGTTTGGTGGTGAATGAAACTTAACCTCTTCGAGGCTGGAATACCAGACACAATTGTAAAAACAATGATATTTCGCGTAGATTTACGTATCGGCATACGTGAGGTTAACGGTGGATTCTCAAAAGACTCCGGGTTGGTCGACAAAACCGAGATAGGTGGCATCACGCTGATAACGTCCTTGCGACGACGGTGCCATTCAGTCGATGGACCACCTTCTATCGTGTCTGAATTGCCCTACGTCGTGTACCATCGAGGACTTAAATTAGGCTGTCGACAGAGGAATCGCCGTGGCCACATACTGGTCAAATGTCATTTGAATTAGAAACTCTACTGGAACCATTTTGACTCGACAAGAAGAAGGGTGGATTCGAGTTTGGGGGTAAATCAGACCTAACGGCTATTAATGCCAGGGTACCTCAGGGATCTGTCCTCTCTGCAACCTTGTTCCTACTGCACATTAATGACCTTCTGACATCAGGCATTATTGGCTACGCCGATGACAGCACCGTTGTAGAGAGTTATATGTCCAATGCCCGTACAAGTCCACAAGAAATCCAGTCACTGAGAGAGTCTATGATTGAACGAGTTAACTTGAAATTACAACGGGAGTCGGATTGGGGTGACGCCAATCTTGTGAAGTTATCCGTCCAAAACCCAGGCGTGTCTCTTTTCTGCAAAAAAGAGTGACTTCCAACTTACACCCACTTACTTAATCTTTATACAGCCCAGGTTCGTCACTTGTGGAATGGCTCCGCTAAATACCAACTTGAGGCACTAGACTCTGTTGACCGAAGAGCCCGCAGGCTTATAAACAGCGATGAGCTTTCGAATAGAAAATTGCAGTCCCTAGAGCATCGTCGCAAAGTAGCCTGCTTATCGGTTTTTTATAGGATACATTTTGGAGAGTGTTCGAAGGCTCTTTTTGATCTCGTGAAACCCTCACCATTTCTCTATCGGACTACGAGGCGCGGACAGGGGTTTTACCCCTTTGTCGTTGAAATACCTAAGACTCAACTAAACGCTTCGACAATTCCTTTTTGGATCGAGTAACTAAGGTGTGGAATGAACTGCCTGCGTCTATATTCCCAGAGAAGTACAGTCCCGGGACATTCAAAAGTAGATTGAATGGGTATCTTTTGTATAGGCATGCTTCATCCTAGTCTTCATCGTCACTTACCATCAGGTGAGATTGAGGACAAATGCCTAAACCAATATATTGAAAAAAAAAATGAAATTTAAGGGAAGATTGGGGTTTGCTTTTGTATAAGACTTTAGGGTAGATTGGGGTTTGGTGGTGAATGAAACTTGTACGCGGAAATACCAGACACAATAGTAAAACAATGTATTTTCGCGTACGGTAGATCTACGCATCTATGGCTAATCATTTTAATAGGCGATGCGACCAGCAACCCATCACTATTTTGAATTTCACCTTCTCGCCCACATTTACACTAAAATTGGCATTTGAGTCTTGTAGCCCTGGTCTTTGTCTGCTTAAAGCCACAACAACTAAAGTGCTCTGTCTGTTCCGTTAGAGATAAGACGTGATAATATGTCTGTATGTATCTACGCATCGGCAAACGTGAGCTTAAGGGTAGACTGGGATATGGTGGTGTTTGGTGGTGTATTACCTCATCACAATACACGTTTGGCCTTCCATCCTCTTTCTTGCAATTCTCAGAACAGTTCTTCAACGGTAAGTTAAACTTTTTCTGTATATCCTCCAAGTACGATACCTCTACTGGGAACGTTCGTCCCGGCACTTCTATCACTGGACACGAGTCAAAGTATCTGTAAAATAATAAATAAATATATAATAGTAGAAGAAACACAAGTTTGTTCGCCAGGCTAATTAAAAATAGTACATTACTGCAGAGGACGGGAAGGATGGCGTTGACGGACGAGTAGTTTCCAAGGCCGAGCGTTAGCGAGGCCTTGACAATAATTACCGGTTGAGTCCGGCAATGCCATTCCCGCCGAGGCATGTATAGTGCTTTTCTCAAAAAATATGAGGAAATCATTAAAGAAATAACCAGAAATATGCAAATATTTACCAAAAGCAACTAATGTTTGCTGCAAAGAGTGCTGCTTCGTACTTTAAAAGAAATTAAGAAACTGCTTTCCCGCGTTTTGGTGCAAAGGAAACATAGCCCATACGGCCCGGTCATATTTTACGCAAAAAAATGTAATACCGTAGATTTTTTTTCTATCGCAATGGTTATAAAGCTTATTTTCGTGTGATTTTATAACAACATTATTTTAATAAAATTATGGTCATTAGAATATAAATAACAATAAATAATGCTCCTAAAGTGCATTTTGTTATTATGTGCTAGCAATTGGCTGTATGATAAATTACGGAATTAAACGCTTAATGTCTTTGCTAAATGTAAAAACAGAATTGTCATCTGAAACTTCAATGTCACTGTCTTGTCATTCTGAATACACTTTATTCGTCTTTTTGTTTTGAGCAGCGGCCAGGAATGAATTTTCATACTACTTTCCTGGCCTAGTCCAGCAAAGTAATGCACGAGCCAAGAATTAAAAACTTCGTGTCTTCTTTTTACTACAATAATGCCTACATTCCCGAGCATGTTTGAGAAAACTACGTTAGTTACGTACTTTCAAGCGTTACGAGCCATAAAAAAAGGGTCAAATAAAGTGTCGTTAATAAATGAATCCTACCGGCAAGCGCAACGTAGGACACCCACCTGCTAGATGGTCAGATGACCTGAGCAAGGTTGCAAGAAAGCGCTGGATGCAGGTTGCTTCCGATCAGTCGTTTTGGAAATCCTTGGGGGAGGCCTATGTCCAGCAGTGGACTTCCTGTGGCTGATATGAAGATGATTCTGATAAATAAATTAATGAACTGTGAAAAGACTCTATGGACTTTCAGCATTGTGTGAAATAGACATATTAGCTCCAAGCTGCTAGTCTATAATAAATAAATAACTAGCTTAAAGTTTGACTGGCAGAGAACGCAATATGGCGATCAGCCTGCCATTTGTACACTTTTCGTATGTGCACTAAAGTTTAATAAATTTTTAACCGCTAAACCGATTTCCATCAAACATAAATAAGAACCTAAGAAGAAACATAAGAAGTGACTTATGGGTCTCATAAGAAAGCTTAAGTTCGTTTAGCGCGCTATCTATAGAGAGGGCTATGCTTGATGTTTCTCTACGTGATTGAATCGGAAATGAGGAGATTAATAGGAGAACAAAGGTTAGTGATATAAACCTGCGGATTAGCTCATTGAAGTGGCAGTGGGTGGAGCACAAACCGATGGCCGATGGGGAAAAAGGTTCTCGAATGGCACATAGAAACCCACTGACAAAGTGGTCAGACGACCAAGGTCGCTCTTGATCGGTCATTTTGGGAATCCTTGGGAGAGGCGTCCAGTCCAGCAGTGGACGTTATGCGGCTGAAATGATGATAATTAAGAACCATCTCGATGAAGTCAGCTTTCAAACAAAAGTAACCGCATCAAAATCAGCCCATTCGTTTAGGTGTTACGATGCCACAGACAGACACACAGACACGTCAAACTTGTATCACTCCTCTTTTTGCCAGGGGTTAAGGAGACAACATTAGTACCTTGTAAAAACTTGAATGTCCAGTGTAGCGCTCATAATAACCACTCTCAACTCAGGGTTGATAGCCATCGCCCTTTTCAGCAAAAGCAAAGTGACGTCAGTGTTGACGTCACGCTCGTGCGCTTCGTCTATGATCACGTGGGAACAACCTTCTAGACCTGAAATCATAAGTTATACTCGTATGTTCTTTTGTCATTTCTGACATAGCCAAGCGGATTAGCACATTGAAGTGTCAGTGGGCGGGGCACATAGCGCGAAGAACCGATGGCCGATGGGGCAGAAAGGTTCTCGACCGGCGGCCACGTACCGGCAAGCGCAGCGTAGGCCACCCACCTGCTAGATGGTCAGATGACCTGAGCAGGTTTGCAGGAAAGCGCTGGATGCAGGCCGCTTCCGATCGGTCGTTTTGGAAGTCCTTGGGGGAGGTCCAGCAGTGGACTTCCTGTGGCTGATATGATGTTGACGATTTTCTTTCGCGTGTGTAACTGGCCAACACTGTTGTCAGACGGCCGATCGTTAACTTTTCGCACAAAAGCTTACTTAAGGGTTGATATTAGGCAGACATTTCCTAATCGCATATTAACTACTCAATTTGAAGCATGCGTTAATCTTCATTATTCATCTCTAATTAGTAGTGTAGTATTGAAAGTAATGAGCAGTGATCGGATAATCGGGCGCTTATTTACCTAAAAAACAAAGCGTTGATACAACCACCAGCCCGATGAAAATAATTGGGTATTTTCCTTAAATTATTTTTTACTTACAAGAAAATTAAACTTCCCACAATAATGTCACTTGTCTTTGAACAAATCTATTTTATCGTGATTTTAGAATTAGTATTCCATAAAAACTGATAATAAGAGCGCTATTTGACTCCAATAAAATATGACGTCATCTGCCTGTATTTCATACAAATCCCGTAGTAAAATTTTATTTCGACATTTTGAATAAGTATCTGATTTGACTTGTTTCGTAGCATCTTTTTAGCGATTTACATTAACTACATGTAGCTGTGTTATCCACTACTAGCCCCTGCACGACTTGTTTAAAGCTAAACGTAGTTAATGTAAATCGCTAGAATGATGCTGCGAAACAATTATTTTTATCAGGTTGGTGGTTGTATCAACGCTGTGTTATGTGCCGCGTGAAGTTTAGGCAAATAAGCGCCCGATTATCCGATCACTGGTAATGAGGGTTTTCGAAAATATGGTACACCAGATGGCACCACAGTGAAGTCAGGTCCAATAAGCTGTTGTCATTGGATACATTTGCTTAAGCAAAAGAACCTGTCAACTGATTGGACCTGATGTCGCTGTTTTGCCAACTGGTGCCATATATTTTTAAAAACCCTCATTGAAAGTGCACTACTGGCACAGACTTGAAGGTAGTGAGTTCGAATTTAATTTGTAGCAAAATAAAAAAAAAAACTTCACTTATTATGAACTAGCTGGTGCCCCCCACGCGTGAAATAAAAAAAAATGTCTTTTTTCCAGTCATCAGATTTTCATGAAAGAAATGTCCATATGTTGCTCTGAGCTGAGCTTAATCTTTTATTGAAAACCGCGCAAATATCCGTCCAGTAGTTTTGAAGATTAGCGTGAACATACACACAAAAGACAATTTTTTTTGTGTTCAATTACTTTTTTTGTCGCCTACACAAATTTTTGCATAAATTTATTCAATGTACAAACACGCGATTTCTAATGTTTTATTGATACTTTTCCTAGCATTATAATGTTATTTATATCAATAATTGATACCTGGGTTAGCTTGCAACCTCCTCAAGAGAACGCCGGAAGTGCAGTACAGCACCGAGCCCGCGGGGGGCCGGGGCGGCTTGGCGTGGAGGCGTACTTGGTACCCGATCGAGTCACCGACCTGTAAGCAAGGCGATCAAAGTCAAAGTAAAAATTCAAAAATAGTTCGCTAATCCGGAGGTTCTCGGTTCGATTCCCAGCCAGGGCAAGTTGGAAAATGGCCTTTTTCAAATTGTCCTGGGTCTTGGGATTTATCTATATGTGTATTTGTTATACAATATGGTATCGTTGAGTTAGTATCCCATAACACAAGTTTAAACTTACTTTGGGGCTAGCTCAATCAGTGTGATTTGTCCGTATATATTTATTTATATCACTGAATAATAGGCATGACGAATGGAATAATATATTCAGCCCATCGGTTAGATTATTAAAAAATATTGTACGCGTATTTTTTTTCATTTCTCTGAGAAACAAAAAATATCGAGATACTGCGCATTGAAATTTCGCATGACGTCACGGCTTTGTTCAATTCAGTATTCTGAAAATCTTGTTTTATACTTTTTCAGCGTCGTTTTTTGTCGTAGTTGGGTTTTAGTTTTTTTACTTTTTATTATATGAGTAACCTTTGAAATTATTACTAATAGTCAGTCTAGTTTTAAAACTGTTTTTCGCCAAAAGTGACCACTTTTGGCGAAAAACAGTTTTAAAACTAGACGGACTACCAATATTACTTTCAAAGGTTATTCATAAAATAGTTTAAAGGTCTTTCTAGACATTTATACAAATCAAATTTTTAATTATTACCTTTTTTAGTTTTAAACAATTTATTTCAAATGAGGGCGCCACTTTAGCTACCACTTCGTCTTAAAAGAGAATGTAGTAGATCATATAATATTTGACCATCAGTATGGAAAACTTCTACTCTCATATTTTCTTTCAAGTTCAAATTTGACCGTCGAAAACTAGTTATATGCCTTTGATATATGTATGCAATTTCTTTAAAATTACAAAATACTTCCAAAATCTCACATGTAATTTCAAAATAAAAGCTAGACTACGTTTGTATGGAAAAGTCTAGGGTAAGGGGGTTCTAAATTATTTGGGCAGGTGATGAGAAGAGATGAGGTTCTTCTTAAAGAGCTAAGCTTTTGTCTGTGGAGCAATCAATGCCTTCAATCTCTCTCAGTCCAAAGCCAACTCATTTTCATCTCTGTAGGTTGAAACTTGGATTTGATCTCTTTGAGATGAGGCTTCTTCTATATTCTTATTTTTTTATGCCTCGAATATGCATTTCTTCGAAACTACAAAATTTTGCTGAAATCCCACATGTCATGTCATGTCAAAATTAAGCTAGAATATATTTGTCTAGAAAAGTTAAGGGTAAGGAAGGCCGTCAAAAAAATAACTGGCCAAATACGAGGTTCCGTACGTGTCACGTGTAAGCTCCACTCAAATAATTATTGTATTCTGTTTTTAGTATTTGTTGTTATAGCGGCAACAGAAATACATCATCTGTGAATATTTCAACTGTCTAGCTATCACGGTTCATGAGATACAGCCTGGCGACAGTCGGACAGACGGACAGCGAAATCTTTATAATAGGGTCCTGTTTTTACCCTTTGGGTACGGAACACTAAAAAAGTATCATTAAACCTCCCATTCTCTCTCCCGTACCTCTTCTTCCGTGCTTCTAACGTCTAAGCCGTTGGTCCCGGCTGTCATCATTGTATGGCAGTCGTCAAACTACGTCAGATGCCTTTAGGCAGCCTGAAAAATCTGACACCAGTGTTGGCGACTTGCACACACGAAAAACAAACAAACCTCTTCTCCCAGCTCATTGGCGACCCTCTCAGCCAACCCTATGGCCGCCACTCGCCGCGGCTCAGAAACAATCATCGCAGTGTTAGCGCCCCCACGCCGCAAGATGGCGGCCGGCGCGCGGGTAGACTTGCCGCATCCCGCCGCGCCCACTATCACCGCTACTCGGGACTTTTCTAGTGTTGATGTTATTTGGTCTCTGTAAACGGAAAGAGAACCTTATATTGCAGTTTCCAAAATCAATCATCATCATTGTTTTGTTTTTTGTAAGTTTGATTGTATTTTTTTTTTACTGAGCAAGAAAATTATAAACGTATTCCGCGGGAATTTCGAGATAAACACTATCCTATGTCCTTCTTCAGGTTTCGAACTATATCCATGCCTATTTAATCTCCATAGGTTCACTGGTTGAGGCGTGAAGTAACACACAAACATATTATAAATCACTTACGCATTTATAATATTAGCCAATAAAAAGAAGCACATTCTTGTTGGTGAAGTATTTTCCATGACTCCCTGATTTAAGCTAAATGAACGCCCATTGAACGACACTTCTGCTTTTTCTAGGTACTAGAAAGAGTAGGAGGGAGAATCTAGTGATATTAGAAGAGGGAAGATGATTGGACATCTACTTACAATAATAGCAGATGACTCTTTACAATAATAGCAGATGGAAAAATAAAAGGGCGAAAAAAAACGAAGACCGAGGATGAAGTTATTCCAACAAATAAGAGTTAGGAGTTGAGGTTCTACCAGGACATTCAAAAGATGGCAGAGCAAAGGATGAATGGAGGCCTCTCCACTTAACTCCACCGACAAGAGTAAGCCCTTAAATTAAAAGAAGACATATAAAGACACCCAATTTCTAGGACTATTTGGAAATGACAAGGAAAACTTAATTTTCTACTTTCCTTAGCTGGTTATCGAACCCAGAACCTCCAGAGCGGTAGATTAGGGTATTACGCATTACACCTCGACGGTTGTCAAATAAAGAGAGTGCCGGAAAATTGAGATTATTTTCTATAGCCATTCGTAAGAGAATAATTGCAAAGAACGACCTTATAACCTCATAACCTACTTTCGCACGCGAAAGTTCGGCGCGCACCGAAACCGAAAGTAAACGCGCGCGTCAATTGACGTCACGCGCGTCATTTGACGCGGGCTACATCAGAATGACGTTCACGTCATCGTGACGTGTCTACAGCTGTGCTGTAAAAGTGAGAGTGATTTCGTTTTCTGCGACTGTCGATTTCGTTGGCTTACGTTGTCGTGACGTTGGACTTTCGATTGTTAAGTTGAGGTAGGTCGGTGCTGTGACGTAAGGTGAGGTAACAATTAGCTAATAATAAGCATTGGTGTAAAGTTAGGCAATAGCTTTATTTTTTAATTTACTTAACTCAATTTTATGCAATGTTGTCTTAAAATTAGAACGCAAGTAACATGACGCTTTTATTTTTGAAATTGTCATCTCACTCTGCAACACTACACTACATCCGTCATAGACCTAGATTTTTTTTACGACTATAACTTAATAAATAATACAGATGTTTAGCACGTTGCGTTGTCGATAATTATTTATCTTTTATCTTTCTTAAAGAATAGAGCGTATAAGACGTAATTTTCACAATAAAATCCTTATTTTTTTAACAAAACATCCTCATTCCTTTCATAAAATCTCCAAAAATACTAACTATTTGTTTTGAGACATGCATATACCTAATAGAACTTTTATTTAGCAAATGCCATAACACTTATGAAACCTCTTCTCTTTTTTGACGGTAACTGAAAGCGAAGCACCAACGAAATCGAAACCAAGTGAAACCTAACAGGCGAGAGTGAAGTCACAGTCGAAATTTCGGCAGAACGGATTTCACCAAGAGAAACGGGGTCGAATCGCGCAGCTCGCGGCTATTGGGGTCGAGAGAGTTGGATTTGTGTTTCGGGGCCCACTTTCGATTCAGCGAATCTGTTGGATTAATACGTCAGTGGATGACGTAGAGCGCTAGTGATAGTGTTCGTTCAGTACAGATATTATACAACGTGGCAGGGAAAAACCCGTAATAAATCCAACCACGGGCTATACTAGATCACGATTTTATAATTAAATAGGTGGAATATATGAGATATACACCTATCCTTCAATAAAGTTTTTTAAATTAAAAATAAAAAATTACAACGTGCAAGGGACAAACCCGTAATAAATCCAACCACGGGCTATACCAGATCACAATACACAAAAAAATTTATGGAATGCATTATACTATAGTGATCTAGTATAGCCCACGGTTCGATTTATACGGGTTTGTACGGGTATGTCCCTTCCACGTTGTATACGTATTAATTACGTATTAAGATACATTTTAGAAATGTTAGTTTCTCTATAGTGATTATACGAGTACTTTTACTATATATGCACTGTTCAGTTTAGTCACCTATTTTTAAAACGAAGTGGGTAATATTTATTGTCTACAAGTCAACCGATCAAGGAAACGGAAGGAAATTTTCCAAAAAAAAATATATTTAGTACAAAAATTTTATTTGTCAATTTTTTTTAAATACTTGTCATTTAAGTATTATATTACATAATAACTACAATAACATACAAGATCGTCTTTTTTTCTGATCAGTAAATAAAAAATACTTTATACAAAAGAAAAAATTGTTCAATTTTCTTTACAAAGAAGGGAGTTATTACTTACTACTAAAGGACCTAACATCCGTTCCTCGTATTAAAAGGTCAAGGTCGTCCAGTCGCGCAGAGGTCGCGATTTGGGGTCACGCCCCGAAACGCGGGACTCAAGGTCACGTTTGTGGGTTACAGTCAAATCGGGGACGCGGGCACGGGCGATCTAGAGCAAACGTTACAAGGTTTCCGGATTCGGAACGAGCCGAGGTCATCTGTCGCTTCGTCAGTACTGATGCCTAGTTTTGGATTGTAAGTATGTAGGTAGGTAAGTGGGTGAGGTTTTGAGATTTGACGGTCAAGTAGGTACCTATGCCACTAATAAGCAGAGGACGGAATTAGGTAGAGTTATTTATGTACTTACACTGATTTTATACAGCCAAAGAATAAAGTGGATATGCCTCAAATCTCCGCATTAATTTTAAAGTGCAAACAAATTCCGTGATTTCTTAAATGAAAAGTTATTAACCTCTACACAATTTAAACCACTGCACGCGCGACGTTGCCAATATGTAAAAACGAATAAAAATACTAATGTATATATTAATTTGGATATGCCTCAAATCCCAAGATAATTTTTAAAGAGCAAACACATACCGTGATTTCTTAAATAAAAAGTTATTATCCTCTACACAATTTAAACCATTGCACGCGCGACGTTGCCAATATGTAAAAACGAATAAAAATACTAATATATATTCTTATTAAAAAAATATGTTAATTAACTTTGTCTTATTAGTCTTATCTGTCTCGAAGGTTTTTCTTATTATTTTTTTGTAATATTGTTGGGTTTAGATTGTCCATTATAAATCCTGGTAAGATCCATATTAATATCAACATTTCGATGCAAGTACCTAAATAACTCTACCTAATTCCGACCTCTGCTAATAAGTTTTTCTATGTTATAAATATGATTGTTAGTATTTGTATGGATGAAAGGTAAACTTCCAGTCATTGAACGATATTAGTCATTGGCCAAAAAAACCCTTTGCTTTTCGTGTGTGTAAGTGGCCAACACCTTTTAACGACTGATATATTTTTAACCTCCGCCAAAAAAGACCCCTCTTTTGTTTGACGCTTATGTCTGTCGGTCGGTCAGTCTGTTTATCTATCTGTCTGTGTCATCGTAGCGCTCGAACGGATGGACCGATTTCGATGCAGTTTTTTAATAACAAGTTCCCTTGCGGTGGTTCTTAGCTATGTTTGATACAAATCGATTCAGCTGTTTAAAAGTTCTTAAGGGTTAACGCTTGAAAATCAGGGCTTTCTCTAGCAATTAATAGATGGCATTACGAAGATCAAATCGTATCGGTAGTTCCGCTACTCATCACTAGATGGCGCTCTTGACAGTCGGAGGCTTTTATATTTGCCCAGCAAAATATATTTGAATTCGTCATAACAAGCCCTTTTATCTGATATATGCCAAAGTAAGGTTTGCAAAACTTTTTTTTCTTTCCTAAATTGTCCGTCGAAAATGAACCTAGTTTAAAAAATATTTTTATACTTTGCACATCTGTGTTTGGGTCATAGGATTAAACTATCCTACCAAATTTTACCTGATTTGGTCCAGTAGATTCGGAGCAAATTGGCTGTGACAGACGGACGGACAGACAGGCCCCGAGTGATCCTATAAGGTTTTTTTTTTTTTTATTTTTTGTACGGAACCCTAAAAACCAACTTTTAAGCGTTTATTTATTTATTTAAACTTTATTGCACAAAAAAAGTGTACAAATGGCGGACTTAACGCCAAATGGCGTTCTCTGTCAGTCAACCATTGGACCAAGTGGAAAATAAATAGGGTGGTGCGACAGAATGTGTAAACTAAATAGAAAAGCATAAATTAAATATCTAAAAGAATACAATAAAATTATTACATATATATACACATATATGTATACCAATACAATTACTATAGATAGAATAAACATATAATAAATATCAAATAATACATAAATACCTAAAATAATATATACGCATAAAAAATTAACATATGGATGGCTACTAGTTACTGCACAGGGACATCATGAGAATAGACTTCTCGGAGAAAACGTTTATGAACCGCCCGTTTGAAGGCTAAACGACTAGGTGCACGCCTAATGGATTCCGGAAGGGCATTCCAGAGGAGAATGGCTTTAATTTGAAAGGATTTGTTCATGAAATCAGTATGATAAGCAGGTACAGATAAAGTTAAAAGATTAGAAGAGCGGAGATTTCGCGAATGTGTAGAGCTAAGAAGAGAAAATTGAGACTTAATTTGTGAACTGGTGAACCGATTTTTATCAAACATAGCTAAGAACCACAGAAAGGAACTTGCTTACACGTAAAAAAAAAGGCGTCACAGACAGATAGACAGAGAGACATTGGTGTCAAACTTACTACCCCTATTTTTTGTCGGAGTTTATCTTTATTCCTAACGTGGTAGATACCTAGGGCCGCAAGACTCAAAGGCCAGATTTAAGGCCCAGCGCACACCAGGAGAGGCGCGGCGACACGAATATTTTTTCAAAACTGAAAACAAACTTCAACACCAAAGTACACAAACTTTTTTGATAAAATTTTTATGGGACCACCTGGGAAGTACGAGTAGGTATACACTTTCAAACAAAAAAAACAAATTTTCTCAATCCACGCATCTTCGAGTAATCTGTGAACATACATAACAAAAGTCCCGAAGAATTGATATCCTCGTCCTTTTTTGAAGTCGGTTAAAAACAACTATAATCATAAGGACACTAACCTGTATTCATCAATAGGCAGCGGTGTTAATTCCTCATCATACTGTTGGAACCGCTGTTTCAAGATCCTCTCCCGTCGCATTAGGGTTGATTCTGAGGGTGGTGTTATATGCTTGCCGTATACGGGGTGAAGGCGGATCTTGAGGTCTGTACAACAAGTTGATTTGATAGGCAAATTGCAAAACCCCGTCTTTCAATAGCTTTTTAATGTAAGCGCCATCTAGTGATGGACGGAGGAGCTAAACACTAGAATTTTAATCCGTGTCGCCATCTTTTATATGAAATACGAACTACAAAAATCCCAAATTTTAAGCGTTAATCCGCAATAACTTTTAAACGGCCGAACCGATTTTCATCAAACATAGCTAAGAACCACCGCAAGGAAACGAGCATTCATTTAAAATAAACGCATGGAAATTGGTCCATCCATTCGAGCGCTACGATGCCACAGACAGGCATTTAACGTCAAACTTTTAAGACCCCTCTTTTTTGTCGGGAGTTAAAAACATTCGATCGTGAGAAAATTCTTCCACAAAATAAATGAATACAGGGTGCAAGGTGTAAAAAGCATCCTGTATGTAAATCATACATACAGAGTGCAACCACCAACCAAAGTTTTGAAGCCAGTCCTCTCCAAGATACTGACCTGTCTACATTTAAGAGCCGAGCGCTTGTCGTTGAGATTGTATGGAAAGAGACACACACACAATGACGATTTTTGACTGCCTCCGTGGTCCAGTGGTCAAGGCGTTCGCCTTGTGACCCGGAGGTCATGGGTTCGATTCCCACTGGGAAACATACTTTGTGCAAAGTTGTTTCCAGTCTGGATAGGATATTGCAGGCTTGAATCACCTGATTATCCGAAAAGAAAGATGATTCCGTGTTTTGGAAGGCACGTAAAACTGTAGGTCCCGAACGCCACCTAGCGTTTGATCATCAAACTATCCAAGGATTGGTTCCTGGTTTGCCCTTTGGGTTGTGGAGGTCAGACGGCAGTCGCTCTGTGTAAAAACCAGTAACCTCGTCAAATCTCCTTGGTTAGGTAGCGGACCCCGGGCTCTGAAGCGTTACTGCTGAGGATGCAACCGGGAATACGCTCGGATGATGATGACACAATGACGATTTTACTTTTTTAGGGTTCCGTACCCTTAGGGCAAAAACGGGACTCTATTACTAAGACTCCGCTGACCGTCCATCTGTGCGTATGTCCGTCTATCTGTCACCAGGCTTTATCTCATGAACAGTGATAGCTAGGCAGTTGAAATTTTCACAGATGGTGTATTTCTTTCGCCGCTGTAAGAACAATACTAAAAATAGAATAAAAGGAATATTTAAGTGGGGGGCTCCCATACAACAAAAGTGTCATTTTTTGCCGATTTTGACGCTTGAAATATTCACAGAATATTCAGTTGTATATTCACTTTAAAAAGATATAATTTAAATAAAATAAATATTTAAGGGGGGGGGGTCCTATACAATAAACGTGATTTTTTAATAGATAATGGTACGGAATCCTTCATGCGCGAGTCCGACTCGCACTTGGCCTGTTATTTTGCATACATTGATACCAGCCAAGTACCTGGCTCTTAAAGGTGAACGCACACTTATCCGAGCCAAACGCGTCGAACGAGCCGAACGAAACGAATTTTAAAATCCTTTATATGTTGAAATCGTATGAAACCTTGCACACCTGACCGCGTCGAATCGTCCCATGCTGAAAGAAACCCAGAATTCCTAGACGAATTCGGATGACGTCACTAAATTCGACACGGGTGATGCGATCGAATCAATCGAATCGCTTGCATTCCGGCAATGACAAATGAGCAACGAAAGTTTTGCAATCGAGTACAAAACTACTTCGATTTATTTTAAATGTTACAAAAATGAGTGATTCTAACATTATTGATTGATAAAGCACTGACAATAAACATCTCGTCAAAATTCATTACAATTTAACTGTAATTACAGTGCGACAGGTGTAAAGGAAATGGAAACAATTCTTTCGGCGCGGTCGTTTCTTTTGGTGCGGATAGATATGCGAGGCCTTAAAATCTTCGATCGATTTGACGCCTTCGGCTCGGATAAGTGTGCGTTCACCTTAAATGTAGACAATACCTACCCAATATATCTGCAACATTGTCTGTTTCTCTTTCTTCCTCAGAGAACTCATCTGGAACAAATAACATAGAATTTCTTTATTACCAAAAAATGCCACAACTCAAAACAGTAAAAAAGTTCGTAACATTTCGTACTTTATTTCTTAGCTATTCTACTCACATACTAGAAATATGAAAAAAAATATATTCCTTTATAACAAAAAGTCTTTATACTTAATTTTGAATTAGGCATATGCCATCCTTGGTAAAAATGATAGCAGTAAGTAAAAATATATAAGGAAGAAAACTACTTTCTGGCAAACCACGGGTATTGATGAATACCTACGTACTATCACGGTTTATGGGTGGGTGTCCTACGCTTCGCTTGCGCGCAGTACGGGGTCGCCATTCGAGAACCTTTTATCGGTCATTTTGGGAATCCTTGGGAGAGGCCTATGTCCTGCAGTGGACGTTATGCGGCTGAAATGATGATGATGATGAATGATGATCACGGTTTATGTCGAGTAAGGTGGACAGAGCATTTTGGGTCCTGCGGTTAAATTTTTTTTATGTTATAGGGCGGCAAACGAACAAGCGGGTCACCTGATGGCTCACCGCTGCCCATGGACTGTAATAGAAGCGTTGCCGGTCTTCCAGGAAGATATAGACTCATTAAAGGTTTTAATGTCGTATCTGTCCGGGAACACTGCTGCAGGAAGTTGATTCCACAGTTCGGTCGTACGTGGTAAAAAGTTCTTTTTAAAACGTACGGTGGTTGATTGCCAACTATCCAAGTGGTGTGGATGAAATTTTAATTTCAGGCGGGTGGTTTGGTGGTAAAATTTTGCAGCAGGTATTAAGTAGAACAATTCTTCAGAGCATTCCCCATGATAAATGCGATAAAAAATGCACAAGGATGCAACATCCCTACGTAAAGCCAGAGGATCGAGACGGCCGACGAGAGTCACATCGTCGATTATACGAGCTGCGCGATTTTGAATACGGTCAAAAGGAAGAAGTTGGTATTTAAGTGCCCAGAGATGGGAGCAATATTCCATATGCAGCCTAATTTGTGCCTTCTACAGCTGAAGGCGATGTGATGATGGTTCTAAGCAGACTCCAGGGCCGCAAAGGCCACTTTTAGGCATGAGGCAACTGCCTAGAGGGACGGCGTCGACTAGGGGCCCCGTGCACGTACATAGAAAAAAAAACGTCCCATCGAATGATTTTTTTTTAAATTCCTATCCGAAACGTAACAAAAACCCTGTCCGATATTTGTAGGAGCATCTCAGACCGTCAATATGAACAACTTTTCCTATAGGATAGATGCTTGAAACTCGAACAAAATCGTCATTTTCATACAAAAGTGTTCAGCGACCCGGAAATTTGTATGAAAAAGTCGATTTTTTCTTCGAGTTTCAAAGATTGGTTCCATAGGAAAAGTTGTTCTTATTGACGGTCTGAGTTGCTCCTACAAGGATCGGACAGGGACTCTAATTTGGTATATTATACCAAATTAGAGTCGATCTGATCGACTCGACATTTGTAATGGAAAAGAGGTATTTTAAAAATTAAGAGTGAAGGAAAGAGATTTGTATTGCCTGGGGGCCCTGATAGGATTAATTCGATCCTGTAGGTTTGTTTATCCGCATCACCTAATACACGATTCACATTTTCACTCATTCCCTAATTCTGCTTTTACGATCTGCGCGGTAAGAGAAGCACATTCACATTCTAAGTTTTTTTCTTTTCTCCCAGACCAGAGGTACTTTTTCAAACGCGAAGTTACTAAACGAACGGTTTTGTGTATGGAAAAACCATTCGTTTAGGTGACTCCATGTTTCAAAAATGGCACTTCAGCATTGTAAGAGACATTCGATGCATAATGAAAGTAGGTAAATCATGAATTATTACCTTCATCTATGGTAGAATCTTTGGTCAGAACAGCTGGAGAGTAAGCAACGAAGTGAGCTGCTTTCTTGGCGGCCGCGTCGTAAATATCCTCTGAAACAATATGCTATTAAGACACAACACAAGACCTATTTTTGAACGCGGGAGTCATATAGCGAATGATTTGTGCGAGCGTTTCAAAGGCCCGCATCTTTTATCGCTCGTACGCAAAGGAAATGTAAAGGAAAATTTTGCCTTCATGTTGTTTGTGATAGAGAATCCGTTACGTTTTACGCGCTGCTCCTTCATTAAAAAAAATAATCAATGGACCTTTTTTAATAACAAGTTTTTATTTAAATGCCCTGAAAAGAAATAAATAATCATACAATTTATATGTATAATATAAAAAAGCTTGTCGCGAGATTTTTTAAACAATATTCAAAGACATTATTTAGAACTACTTACGTTCAAATAGATTTAGTTATATTTGTAATCTGATTATTATCATCATCATCATCATCATCATCATCATCATCATCATCATCATCATCCGAGCGTATTCCCGGTTGCATCCTCAGCAGTAAGCTTCAGAGCCCGGGGTCCGCTACCTAACCAAGGAGATTTGACGAGGTTTGTAATCTGATTATTATCGTCAGAGAAAAATCTCGCGACAATCTTTTATATACATTATATGAGGTAATGAACTGATGGGTTTGATTGAATATAAAGTTATTTCTTTCTATCCGTTACGTTCCACGCGCTGCTTTTTTATTCAATTAAATTTTTAAACCTTTTGACATTTTTTCTATGTTTTCATATAATTTTTTAATGAAGCGAGAGTTTCAGCAAGTTTATTTGCCAGGCAAACTAAAAGAAACCCCCGACGAGACAATCTTGAGTGGAATCAAAGTGGAATTGATATCTGTAGAGCCATCTATTATTTGCCAAGTAAATTAAAAAATCCCTGTCTTTCAAGCGTTAACCCCCAATAACTTTTAAACGTCTGAACTGATTTTCATAAAACATAGCTAAGAACCATCTGAAGGGAACTTGCTGTCACGATGAATACACCGCATCGAAATCGATCCATCCGTTCGAGAGCTACGATGCCACAGAAAGACATTAGCGTCAAACTGACCCTATATATATATATATATATAATACCCCTGTTTTTTGCCGGGGGTTAAAAACACAGTGAACTGGCATTTCATGATTTGGAACATGAGCGTTGACTTACGAGTAGAAAACTAAAAGTGTTGTCTTTTGCTGACTCCAAACAAATCTGAACGAAAGCGTGGTTTCTTTAAGGATAGTACAATAGAACTCAACCAAGTCAATGGTCACAAACATGGTTGTTGTAGAAGAACGAAGGTCACTAACATAGCCCAGCAGATACGCTTTATAAAGCTTAGCATTTAGATTCACCACACTTTATGAATAAGAGAGTACTTTGTGGCCATATTAATTTAACGAACCACATTATATAAAAACAAAACCTACTTATCCCACTGTCGTATTCCTCCCATATCCTGTCAATCCTCTCCATGGTAGTCTCACTGATAGCAGCGTGTATGGGTTCGTTCAAACTGCTCCGTAGTTCGCTCAGCACATTCTTGTCGTATATGGGAGACCCGCGGTCGTCTATCCGCTTGTTCTGGTAAAGCCAGAGAAGCGCTTGTGTTGCTGATTTTTCTGCTGCTTGCCGTTTTGACTTTGATGTGCTGGAAATAAAATATACACATTAATTTACATAACACTTAAAAATAAAATAAAAATCTTTTTTTCTTTCAAATAATGTACAATCTGTTGGACTATAGAATAAGTGAACTATATTGCACGCCTCATAAGCGGAGCGTTGAGGTAGTGCCCTACTCTCAAAATGTCAGGGTCAAGCATTTTTTGGTCTTGAACTGTCTCCATTATATTTATATTGCACTATACAATAAAATAAGTACAGAGATATGAAGAACAACTTTTATAAACACATTTAAAAATTGTAAAAAATATTTGTTAAGCATAACATAAAAAAAGAAACATTGTATGAACGTATGTGCTAGATTATGCTCGAAATACTTAATTTGTATAATTTTTTTTTTACTTTTGGATTTCCCAACTTATATAATATTTTTCACTGCAGCAAATATTTTAACTGATCCATAGGAACATTAAAAGGTTGATCTGAACCTTTCTTTCTAAATGCTTGAGGTTTATTAATAAACACCATATGTAAACTAGCAGGGAAGTGGTGGGCATGGGCGTACCCAGGTAGGGGCAGGGGGGGGGCAGCTGCCCCCCCCTGGATAATGTTGACGTCCCTACTAAGTACCTTATCATGTACTTTTATCGATAAAAATTAAGAAAACATTTTTTTGCCATTTGTTTGTATTATTAATACAATATTTTAACAGCCCTATATTACGCGGCGCGTTCATTACCCATACCCATAACAGCTCGCTAGCAGCGCAGCGCCACAGATTACTTAATAGTTACTACGGCAGCGCTGCGAAGCCCGCCCGCGCGCCTACACGACACGAAGATTACCGAATCGTACCGAGCGACATCGAGTGCCGCGAAAGCGGGGAGAGAGTACGAGCGAGCAGCTTGCATTTGTTTGACAAGTAATTGTTTTCAAAGTGCACGAGTTTTGACATAAATAAGGTTTTGTTACTGAATATAATTAGGACCTAAGTAGGTACCTATATGTATTATTTCTATTTATATTCTGATTTACTATAATAAAACTTTGAATGAAAATGGATATTCGGAACTTTTTTGGTAAGTTTTTTCTATTACCTACTTATTTACCTACTTAATAAGTCTGTTATTTTTTTAAATAAAACAAGACAATCACAATTGTTTAAGATGTCAAAAGAAAAGACATAATTCCTGTGGTCTTAGTTGATCTTTCGCGGCTATTGGTTGTCTGAAGGCGGTTTTTACTTTTTTTTATAGTCATGCCGAAGAAATAAACGTATTTTTTAACAGACTTAAAAAAAAGGAGGAGGTTCTCAATTCGGCGGGAATCTTTTTTTAATTTTTTTTTAGGTATGTTCCCCGATTACTCAAAGACGCCTGAACCGATTCGTAAAATTATTTTTTTATTCGACAGGATTTGGTTTCTAGTTGGTCCCATTGTCAGGATGTCATGATCTGATGATGGAATCCTGGAGAAATCGAGGGCATCTACCAAAAATTGTATGCTTGCATATTGCTTTTGTTACGTAATCATGTTTTACTCTGGTGTTTGCTTCCGGGTATCAACATCTGATGCTGCTGTGCTGATGATGAAGCTATAGAACTCTTTAATAATTAGGAGTTGGGAGACAATACTGCATTTGGTTGATAGAAACTATTTAGTAGTGGGTGGGGCTAACGTTATCCTTGTAAGATATGCTTGAAAATACATCTGATGCTGCTGTGCTGATGATGAAGCTACAGAACTCCTTAACGGTTAGGAGTTAGAGGACAGTAGGTATTGCAATTGGTCGATGGTAACTAGGTAGTAGTTAGGGCTAACGTGATACTGGTAAGGGTAGGCTTAGTCCTAAAATGGTTATGAGGTAATCATTTTATGTAAACACTAAAAATGGTAAAATAAAAACTTTTTAACAAAAAATTTAACCGACTCCAAAACTAAAATGTTAAAAATAATTTCTTTGGAGTCGGTACCACTTTGTGGTAATGGTACCAATATAATGTCTACTGCTCAAAGTGGTACCGACTCCAAAGAAATTATTTTTAACATTTTAGTTTTGGAGTCGGTTAAATTTTTTGTTAAAAAGTTTTTTATAGCTTCATTACCGTATACCGTATTTTATTTTTGCAGCAAAAAAACGGAAAATTACAAGCACAGAGGATGATGATGCCAGTTGCAGTAAGCAGTTGCCGCAGTCTAGTGAGGTGGATTCAGCGCCAATAACACAATCTTATTCTGCTAATAAAAAATTGTGTAACTCTTTTGTTAGCCCGCAAGATTCAGAATCGGAAACCGTAAATTCTTGCAGTATTGTTAATGAGGTAGTATCTGAATCTCGAGCATCTACATCTACGTCTATTCTGGATGATGGAGAAAATTTTCATGAAAACGATATCGGTCGATGGGTTGGACGGTCTTTCGTACTGACAACGGAGAAGCGAATGGAAATGTTAAAGCGATGCTGGGTACCTTCAGAAACTTATGATTTTGCTGGTGATGCTACACATTTAAAACGCAAATTTAACCACTCTTGGTTAGAAATGTACAAACCATGGCTTGTATACTCAAAGAAATTGAAAGGTGCATTTTGTTTGTTTTGTGTTTTATTCCCGCCGAAAGTCGCACGTGGTGTACAGGGATCTCTAATTGTTCGACCATTTACCAAGTATAAAGATATACATATTTATTGTAAAGCCCATGTAGATACTCAATGGCATAGAGAGTCGAGTGCGTCTGCCAATTCTTTTAGTAACATTAAAACAAATGTACAAGTTACATTGCAAACAGGCCACGAAAAAATTATTGAAGACAATAGAAATGCATTGCTACCTATAATCAGTACAATAGTTTTTTGTGGAACACATGATTTGCCATTGAGAGGAAAAGAAAAGGATGACGGCGTTTTTCAAGATTTGCTTCAATTAAAAATAAAGTCTGGTGATGAAATTTTGCGGCAACATTTAGAGAAGGGTCAAAAGAATG
Organism: Acrobasis suavella; assembly: GCA_943193695.1. Classification (NCBI taxonomy): domain Eukaryota; kingdom Metazoa; phylum Arthropoda; class Insecta; order Lepidoptera; family Pyralidae; genus Acrobasis; species Acrobasis suavella. The sequence continues at coordinate 10,893,768 of OW971950.1, forward strand.
CTCAATATACGTCCCCGAAGATACAAAATGAAATTTTAAACATATGCGGTATTCTAATAAGAGAAAAACTGGTCGATAACATTAGAGCCGCACGTGCTTTCAGTGTTTTGGCTGATGAATCAGCAGATATATCTGGTAAGGAACAACTAGCAATAGGTCTTCGATATTACGATCAAAAGGAAAAAAACGTTAAAGAAGTATTTATGGGCTTCGTAGAGTTGGAAAAAATGGATGCCCAAACGATAGCTGCTGAAATAAATAGATTTATTAATACGTTAAATATTGACGCTAATAAATGCGTGGGACAAGGCTATGACGGATGTGCTACTATGGCGGGAAAAGATGGTGGAGTCCAGAAAATATTGAGAGAAACTTATAAAAAGGGTTTATATTTTCACTGCGCCTGCCACAGATTAAACCTCGTGGTAAACGATTTAAATCATGTTTCTGAGATCCGCAACTGCATTGGAACCGTAAAAGATACGATAAATTTTTTCAGGGAATCGGTTCTGCGTCAAAGATATGCACCAAAAATACCATTGCTGTGTGAAACAAGATGGTCCCATAAATACCAAAGTATTTCGATGTTTAAGAAATATTTTGTCCAAATTGCAGAAGGTTTAGAAAAACTTTCTCGGGAAGGTAATTCTGCCACAAGGAAAGTAGCTTTTCAGTTACTATCTGCTGTCAGCCAAACTACATTTATATTTGCTCTATGTATTATAGACAAATATAATTCTATGCTGCAACCCGTCGCAAACATATTGCAATCTAAAACGCTAGACATATTAAGATGTGCAGAACATATAGAAACAATAACTACTGCAGTTGCAGAACACCGGCGTTCCGCGGAACAAGGGAGCGAAGATTTAATCAAATCAGCTGAAAAAATTGCTACGGCTTTAAACATTGACCTACGTTTACCAAGAACAGCAAGCCGCCAACAACATAGGGCAAATCAACCAGCTGCTTCACTTAGCGAGTATTTTCGTCGCTCATTATACGTGCCTTATTTGGATTCTTTGTCATCTTCATTAGAGGCGAGATTTAGCAGACAGCATTCACGAGCGTTTACACTTTCATTGTTACACCCTACTCAGATAATTAAAATTACAGTTCCTAAATTACAAAAATGCATGGAGGAAGTATCTGATTTTTATGAATTAGAAGGGATCACGTCTGAAGCCGAACTTTGGCGCACGTTTTGGATAAATAAGCAGCAGTAGGATTTTGAAAATATTGGAATAGCGGAGTTAATACAAGAAGCACATTCTTTTTACCCGAAGGTCAAGATAGCCCTAGAAATTTTGCTGGCAATGCCGTATTCCACTGCTACGATTGAAAGGTCGTTTAGTACACTTAGACGTGTAAAAACGTTTCTAAGATCGACTATGACAGAAGATAGATTGAATGGGCTTTGTATGCTCAGTGTGCACAGAGAATTTGTTAAAAGTATGAGTGATTCTTTCACGGAAGGCATCCTAAATCGTTTTGCTGAAGACCCACGAAAATTACTTTTAAAATAGCCATTGTATAAGAAGAATTTATATAAAAAGATTTTATCTATTTTAATTTAAGTCTTTTTATTTTTAAAAACCACCTCACCTAGCTTATAAAAATAAGATTTGCCCCCCCCTGGCCCAGAACCTGAGTACGCCCATGGTGGTGGGTATTTATTGCACATGTAGCAGGCGTAAATTGCCACCATTTTTCCTACCATGGCCACCAGAGGAACGTCAAGACTTTCAAGGGGTAGTTCATACAGATAGGCAGACTTTGGACCTCTACTTACATTGGTCCTGACACATTAGCATTATCTACACTTATTACTCCACTAGCTGATGCCCGCGACTTCGTTCGCGTGGACTTTATGACTCCGGCGTATTTATATAAATAACAACTAATGAGAGAGAAAGATAGAGAGAGATAAGAAAGTACTCGTAACAGTGTTAGGAGTTAAAAGTCAATATTATTTTAATTCTTTCCTTCGGGAGCCAATATGAAAAGAGCTGAAGTGTTACTAACCCTGGAGAAAGCCACATTAAGTTGGCCATGCGAAAAAGCAGTCCTTAGATGGACATCAGCAGCTTTAAGCCTCTAAAACTGTGACTTATTTTCATAGGAAAGCAAGTAAACACTGTGTATTTGTAAAACTAAGTAAGTAATAAGAAAATTGTTATACGCGGAATAAATACAGTTTCACTGGCACCACTCACAGTAAACTTTAAGTGTCTCAGCAGACTATGCCGAAGTTTAGCGGCTAAAGTTCAGTGTCTAAAGTTCGGTGGGGATGACACACTAAATAAGCTGAAGTTCAGCCGCTGAAGTTCGGTGGAAACGCCGTACTGTAGTGATGTGCCGATATGAGAATTTAATCTTCCGTCTTTGGCGCATCTGCGGCGAACGGACACGGGAGCGGAAGAGGGAACGGAAGTGGAAAAGGGAACGGGAGCGGAAGCGGGAGCGGGAGCGGAAGTGGCATCGGCGGAAGCGGCGTCGGCAGTGGCGGCGGCGGCGGCAGCGGCGGTGGCGGCGGCGGCGAGAGCGGGAGCGGCGGCGGCAGCAGCGGCGGCGTCGGCAGCGGCAGCGGCGGCGGGAGCGGGAGAGGGAGCGGGAGCAGGAGTGGGAGCGAGAGCGGAACGGGTACGGGAACGGGTACGTGGAAGAGGGAACGGGAGCGGAAGCGGGAGCGGGAGCAGAAACGGCAGCGGCGGCGGCAGTGGCGGTGGCGGTGGAAGCGGCGGCGGCAGTGGCGGCGGCGGTGGCAGCGGCGATAGCGGCGGCGGCGAGAGCGGGAGCAGCGGCGGCAGTGGCGGCGGCGGCGGCGGCGGCGGGAGCGGCGGCGGCGGCGGCGCCGGCGGTACGGGTACGGGTACGGGTCCGATTCAGGCAAAAGCATCGGAAGTTCGGCATTATGTGTTGCTAGTAATGCAAATAACATTGCAGGCATGCATTGGCTGAAATTGAGCCGCTGAACTTCGGCATACAGTGCTGAGACACTAAGTTGGGTTCCGTTACACAGTTTCGGCGGAGTCAAATTGCGCATTCGCATTATTGGCCCTCCAACATTAAGACTTATTTTGTGAGCCGAGAGTCCATTTGCTGCAAGTGAATTACGAAACTCAACTGGATAATTGGTGGTGTCGTCAACAACTCTATCCAAGAAATTAACAATAATTTGCGTCATAAGTTCTATAATAATTGATTTTTAATTTTTTGGTGTCAATATGGCGCGTTCACATATCCAATAATTTTTCTGGTGTGTTATGCTCTGAAGGTCCGCAAATTCTGAACTTATAACTTCTTCTTCGGACGAAACAACTTTTTTTTGGAAAAATTTTCAATGTACAGTCACATTTTTTTACTCTTTTATTTGTAGTATAGATTTAGTATGTTTTTGTTCAACGACAACAAAAAAACATCATCTATAAAAATTTCAACTGTCTAGCTATAATGGTTCATGAGATACAGCCTGGTGACAGACAGACAGACTAACAGTCGGACGGTCTAAGTAATAGGGTCCCGTTTCTACCCATTTGGGTAAGGAACCCTAAAAATCGAATAAAATAAGTATTTATGGAAGGCTCCCATACTACAAACGTGATTTTTCATAGATTATGGTACGGAACCCTTCGCGCGCGTCCGACTCGCGCTTGGCCAGTTGTATTATAACTCAACAAAAAGTTCTCATCAGACTTAACAACTTTTGCTAAGGCGGCATTTTAATATTTCTTATAGTTTAGCTGGACCATTATAGTTCTGCATCATGTGTTCCATTTTCCAAAATCAATTATAGCCTATATGTTGCCCAGGCTTAACAGCTATATAACAAAAAAAGTTTCATTCGAATCCGTCCAGTATTTCCGGAGATTAGCGTGTACAAACAGACAAACAGACAAACAGACAGGCATTTTTTTTTTATTTTCTTACTCTATTACTATATCTCCATCGCCCCAAATATTTTTTTTTGAAAAATTTTTTAATGTACAGACACATTTTTTTTACTCTTTTATTATAGTATAGATTAGTCTCCCTGATATATGATTTCAAAGAAAATCTACTCAATGTGGATAGTGATATGGTTTAATTTAGCTTTCGTCTAAATTCAGCACCTTTTCGTTTAGATCACAGAAATCCTTGCAAGCCAATTTCAATTTGATTACTCTAGACAAAAGATTCATAAAAGGTAGGTACCAGCACAAAACTGAACCAGTGAGCGGCAGATATAAGTATTGACTTTCCTCCAGAGTCGTCACTGGGCGTAGGTATATTTTCGATATCAATGGGAAGTGACACAGGCCTGGCCAAGGTCAACTCTAATCAACTGTAACTAGAAATCAAAGTATGAAACATTCTCACCTCTCAAATTTCATCTTCTCCGGCCAGACAAAAGCATAACTGCACACCCAGTCATTATTCTGGGCAACCTTTTTCCTCCCTTTAGGTGCCGAGGATATCTGCCGGTAGTGAATGTCGAATATCTTCTGAGGTGTCTTTGTGATCAACTCGTTTAACGTCACTCGAGGCTGAGGGAACAGCTCTGTGATTTTCTTTAGCTCTGTAATTAAAAAAGAATTGGTTTAAAATTTATTCTACAAATATTAATCATTTTGAGGGTTCCATACAAAAAATTAAATAATAGAACCCTTATAGGATCACTCGTGCGTTTGTCTGTTTTGTAGGATGGTGTAATCCTATGACCCAAACATATATTTGCAAAGTAAATAAATATTTTTAAAATTAGGGTCATTTTCGGGGAACAAGTTTTGCAAACCTTACTGTGTCATATATCAAATGATAGGGCTCATTATGAGGATCTCAAATATATATTTATTATTGTTAATTTTTTTTATTTTTATTTTATTCATGAAAAAAGACGAAAATTGACTATCCCATCTGATCTCCAAACCTACTGAGCCTAAAACTTTACAAAAAAATACAGCATATAGTTCATTGCTTGTAGATTACAGGAAAACCTATAAGAATTCTATCAATTGAAAATAAAGTGGTAAACTCAACATAATACATTCACTTATGAAAATATTTGGCATTGTATGGAGAGGGTTCCTCCAAATGAGTTCAACTTGCACTGGGCCTGTTATTTTAAACTAGCTGAAGGTCGAGGTCAAATTTTTGATAATCCTTACATTTTCCCACTGTTTAGCTGAGTTTCATTCAAAATTTTACTCCATATTTTACCCCCTCAGAGATTTTCTTTTGTAGACAGTGAAAAAGAAGTCTAGGGTAAAAGTGTATCAACACATGCATAATTCCTTTACCTTTTTCATAAACACTTTTCTGTAATTCTGTTGGGTCTCCATCTAATAAACCTGTTGAATAGTGTTTTCTATGCAGCAGGAAAACAAACAAAGGATTCAACAGGTTACAGTCTTCTTTCCTTCTGAATAGGTTAAAGCTGTGTTGTCTATGGGCTAATGTAGTAATACCTGAAACATGATTAGAATAACTGTATAGTTAGATATAGACCCATTATCAGATCTTTATCTCTAACAAGGTAGGTACAGCCTAAGGCCATGGGACCCAAGGCATGGCCTTTGGGTCTCATGGTCGGTGTTACAATGGAAAATGAAGAAATCTAAATAGTGATTCCGATAATCATATTAACCTTTCAAGCACCAATCGGCCGGATCCAAACGAGTGTACTATCGGCCGGATCTGACCGCGTTCCCCCGTCTCACTATATAATTTTGCAATTTAGAGGCAACTTTTGTATGAACAAGTTTGACCATAGAGAAACTTTACTAAATTTGCTACATAATGAAATGCAATTGTATTATGTCAGCGGTGTTTTTGGAACGAAGTTCCTTACGGCAGGCTTGGAGGAGATAGGGATTTTGCTGCGCGATCGCACTGAAAAAAATGTGATAGTAAAACCGTAAGGATGACCTCGTTAAATAAATGAGACGTGCGCAGGCGCGACAGTCGTATACACAAGCGAGTAGTAGGAACTTCGTTCCTACCTGGTGTCCCACGACACCACATTTTTAATCTATTTTACTGTATTAAAATTTTTTTTTGTTGTTGTTTCACAAGTGTCAACATTTAATTTTCACAATTCCTTAGGTGACAGTTCATGAAATTTGACATATAATTCATGGTGGCTGAAGGGTTAATAAGCGTTGCGGTGGTCTGAGTGTAGCAAAGAGTGTGCAAGGTCCAGGGAATTAGAAATATTTTTATGAATATCTTTGGGGTCGGATAAACTTTCCAATAAGGACGGTTGAGTTGGAGTTGATATTTTTTGGCAAAAAGAGTAACATCCAAGGAGTCATGACCAAAATTTCGAGTTGCAGAAAAGTATAGTTTTGTTTTTAATTAAATAAAATAAATTCGTGTTTTAGGTGTTGTTAGAACTGCGACCCCACAGCGCGTGACACTTTCCATAAACAACGCTTTCGGGTAGCGATTTTCGTCCCACCCTAAACAACGAGCTCTTTTTTATTAACAAGCGCGTTAGCAAATTTTGTCACGTCAAGTATCGGGGCGACCTTTTTTAATAAATGACATGTCAAGATTGTTGACATTCTTTTAAATACCTAAATAAATACTAATATTTTATTGCAATCGAGCATACAGACATGGCCAGAGATTGGAATCACGGGTGCTATGGCTATCAAAAGTATGGATATGACTAAAAGTCCCAGGATATCTCGATAACTGGAATCTTAGTAAACGATGTAAATACATTACAAGATTTCGAATGAATATTATTCTACTGCTTGTAGTATACACAACCTTTCTCTTTAAATCAATAATACGAAATTGGGAACTAAACTTAGTCAATAAAAAATTATAGTTGTGTGATTTCAGGTTACATTTTAATCGAAAAAAAAAATTATCCTGAAATCACATAACTAGTTATAATTATTTTATTTACTTAGTTAGTTATCAATTTCCTATTATTCATTGAAAGGGAATGATTGTGTATAGTAGAAGCAGTAGAATAGTTTTCATTGGAAATCTTAGTACGTACTTATGTATTTACATGTACTACTAAGTTACCGAATCTCGAGAAATTCCTGGACTTTTAGTCATATCCATACTTTTGATAGCAATAGCAACCGTGATTCCGATCTCTGGACATGACACCGCATATCAAAATAAGTGTAACTTTTAACTTACCATATATGTGGCTACCCCGGTTGAGACATTTGTTTGTGAGTGTGTCTGCTAACAAATAATTCCTCCATAACTGAGTTTTACCAAGCAAACACCGCTGTAATAACATTTTGTTAATTTATTTGTGTTAGCTAGCCTAATGTTTATCGACCACTTTTTTTCGTAAAGCACTAAGTTTTGTTATGATTTTATTCTTTACAATATATTAATACTTAACTTAATTGGAAAAATACATAACAGCAGCTTGTTACATAATTTCTATCAATTCTATTAAGGTTTTCTGGTTTTATTCTAAAAACCTTTAGGTTATGTTTAGGTTATATTTTGGTTCAGAATTGTCACTGTCACATGTGTGCGATGTCACTGGTGACAGCTGTCAATGTCAGAATCAAATTAACAATACTCCACAACACGTAAGTTGTTATATACAGCCTTATTTTATCACTAGCCTGGAAAGGCTCTCATCCCAAGGTGGATGAGAGACTTTCCAGGCCACGTTCCACAAAAAAATCATAGATAGCAATGTGCATCACTGGCAGTATGATTATGAACCCTAGCCTAAATATTGTCATCCGGTCCAATTAATTGATGACCAAATATTGTAGCCAAGTCGTCAGAGTCCAGTAGAATCGGAATCCAAATAAAATATAGCTATGGTTTCACATAAAGCGGTAATTAGTGTCCAAAGAAAGGGGTCCAAAGTCAATAGAAAATAATTGGCCAAGTGCATGTCAGGCCACGCGCTTTTAATTATGAATTTTGACGAATGTCACCTTTGAGTCCATGCCGCTAAAAACGTCTAAAACCAAATTATTTTTATATTGAAGTTGTGTGAAATTTTCCTTTTCCGAGTTCATTTTATAAGTTGATTGCCTATAACTTTTTAATTTGTAAACCCTACTTGTCTCTGATAGCTTTCCTTTAAATTTCGTTATATATACTATTGGGGACACTTGACGCTAACAAAAACTTGAACTTTAAACCAAATTGTTCAGAAACGGATCTCTAAATCGAAAAACTGTGTTCACAAAATCATATTTTTTTTTAAAAGACCGATTTCTCCCCACAATAATACCCCACAGTGCTTGATTAGTCGAGAAAAAAAAAACTGGTCACTTTAATTTTATGGGAGCTGTCATTAAAAAAAATTTTTCATTTTATTAATTTACCACTTTTTCCGCATAATTAAATCATATACTCATGTCAAATCACAGCTTTCTAGTACAGACAGACAGACAAACAGACATGGCGAAACTATAAAAGGTTAACTACGGAACCCTAAAAAAGATAAACACGTATAATCACAACAACAGAAACTATCGAAACAACAGCAAACCAGGAATACCAATAGCATTTTTTTAAATGTTTTTTTGGCTCATGATTATTTTTTCACTCCTTTATTCCTAACCTTACCCTAAATCATAGAGCAACACGAAACTTCACGGATATACAATAAAAGGTTGGTGAAGGTCCTTTCATCACTCGAAGGAAGCTTCTGGGGTGGCGACAAATGGCGAGTCCACTGGTTTTCATCAAATGAATTTTTAATTGCCTTCAATAAAATCACACTAATACAGCTACTCCTAGACGGGTGCCAAGTAGTAGTAGTAGTATCGGTGGGATTTTTTGAGATCAAAGGATTCTTGGATCGCTGGGAGTTCGCCCATAAAACTAACAAAAAAAAAACAGACCACATAAATATAATATCATCTATTCCGGAACAATAAAATTATGTAGGTATTTAAAATTGGGCGGAAGTATCATGCAGCCTTCATTGAACGACACTGACATGGTGATGGGAGGCAATGACATTGCATGCATTGCCATTGAAACTGCACTGATTGCAGTGATGCAATCGAAATACCTGCGTTTGATGAGCTCTAATGATCACAATCAACTAACTAGGTAGGTACATACCTAGATATACATAGTAGAACTAATGGCGCTCTCCAGCCTAGATTTAGAAGGTACCTCCTTACTACGCACTATACGACGTATGGCAGGTATTTAACTAATAGCATTGATACTCGTAAATTATTGAATTAATAGTTATGTACCTTTATTTATATACAATATGTAACAAAACCTCTGTCCGATCCTTGAAAAAAACCGACATTTTCATACAAAAGTGTTCGGTCGGCAGGACAATTTGAAAAAGGCCATTTTCCAACTTGCTCTGACCGGGGATCGTCAATGTACGTATTCAAAAGATGTGCACATAGGAATTTCCTTTATATAAGTATCTTCCTGTTTACGGTAACTACGTCATCATCAGTAACTAGTTGGCAGAAGTCCATCATTAAACTTTGATTTTATCGTAGTTCAGAGAATCTTAAACACGATTGTACTTTGATCGCTTGTGGTTTATGGTTTTTAATGAAAAAGAGCGGTTTATATAAATAAATAAATATATAGGGACAAATAACACTGATTGAGCTAGCCCCAAAGTACCTAAGTGCGAAACTAGTGCTATGGGATACTAACTCAATGATACTATATTTTATAACAAAGACATATTATTATGTAGATAAACATCCTAGACCCAGGACAATTTGAAAAAAAGCCATTTTCCGACTTGTCCTGACCGGGGATTGAACCCTTGGGTGGCGTCCTAGCATGGTGACCATTACGCCACAGAGGTAGTTGAATATACAGGGTTACTTTTTAAACACTGGCAACCGTTTTGGAGCAATCTAGTCCATGATACTGAACTATTTTACATGAAAACAATTATCGAAAAACGAAAAAAGAAATTCGACGTTTCATACAAATTATGTATGAAATGTCGAAATTTTTATTTCGTTTCATGATAATATTTTTTTTGAAAAGTAACCCTGTATAAGTTAGACTTGTCTGTGTGTCTATCTGTGGCACTGATTACCTAAACAGATGGCCGATTTCGATGCGCTTTTTTTGAAAGCTGACTTGTTTGAGATGGTTCTTGCGTATTTTTGATGGAAATCAGTTTAGCGGTTCAAAACATATTGGGGGTAAACGCTTGAAACTTGAGGGGTTTTTTTAAATTTGCCCGGCAAATAAACTTGTATATATATACGAGTATATACTCGTACTTACGCGTAAGTATAATGAGGAACACACCTGAGGATGCAGCTCGGAAAGCGCTAAGACGAAGAAGACGTACACTGCGACACAAATAAGTTGAACAAAAATGGCGGATTTCATCAAGGATTCTTCTTCGTCTTAGCGCTTTCCGAGCTGCATCCTCAGGTGTGTTAATTTATGTGCCGGCCTGACACTACCATCTTTGAAAATAAATTTGCGAAGTTTTTGGCGGGAAGTCAAGGGGTTCATTTGGAGTTTGTTTTATATTGTTTTGTAAATTGATTCAAGTGGGCTTTATAATATGAAATTGGTGTAGTTTGATGTTATAAATGCTTATACTCATGGACAACATGTGAAATATTTAAAGTGGACACTCATGTGCGGCTAGTGATATTTATTTGCGGACTGTGGTCAGCGTCTTTAGGGGCCGTCCGCCACTCAATCGGCTATGAAAACCAGTGGACTCGTATAGATTTGTTGCAATTAAAGGACTTACATCAACCTTTGATTATATGGTTAGGGTTAGAAATGAAGAAGTGATAAAATAAAGATGGGCTCTAAAGGCTAGTATTCAGAGCCGTAAAATGATGATACAATATGCATTTGCGACGAAAAGGGTTAAACCGGCCGCCGCAAGACGTCATACCCCTTGGGAATGCAGTTGTAGCACGAGGTTTGGTTTTTGGTCCTTTAGTCGCCTCTTACGACATCCACATAAAGAAATAGAGTGGTCATAGGGCTAATCCTAAGAGAAGGCATAATACCTACATCATCGATAGAATAAAAACAACGGCTAAGTACGATTCTGACTCGCGCATGAAGGGTTCCGTACCATCATAGTTAAACAATCACGTTTGTTGTATAGGAGCCTCACTTAAATATTTATTTTATTGTGTTTCTGCTATTTGTTGTTATAGTATAGAGGCAACAGAAATACATCATCTGTGAAAATTTGAATAGTCTAGCTATCATCGTTCATAAAATACGGCCTGGTGACAAACAGACAGACGACAGACGTTGTTTTTTACTCTTTGGGTACAGATATAATGATAGTATAAATACTACAGTAGGGGCCCGCGATGTACTTTTGTCTCAAAGGCAATTAAAGTTAAACTTTCATGCCTAGACATCTGCACTTAGTGCATACTTTGGTAGGAAGGTATCGATATTACCTTGTATACAGGGTAATTTTTAATTAACTAGTATCCCTTTAGGTGAAGTTCAGTCCATGACACTGAAGCACTTTCAATAAAATAAATTATCGAAAAACGAAACAAAAATTCGACTTCCCATACAAAATTCATTTGGCTGAGGGCTGATATGTATGGGAATTCGAATTTTATTTTTCGTTTTTCAAAGAATTGCTTCAGAATCATGGACTCAACTTGCACCTAAAGGGATGCTAGTTAATTAAAAATAACCCTGTATACAACCTGGAAGGGACATACCCGTAATAAATCGAACCACGGGTTGCTACATCGCTATAGTATAATTAAATTAAAATAACAGTCAAAAAGCAAAAACAAGTGTGCAGCCGCTCGGGTAACTTGTACTGTACAGGAATGTCGAGTTTTTTTTGCTTTTACTTTTATTTTAATTTCATTACACTATAGTGATCTAGTACAGCCTGCCATAGTTATATGTATACTAGCTGACCCGGCAAACGTTGTTTTGCCATATAAATAGATTGTATGTATTTTTGTATGTTGTATCATAAAAAAATTAAAAATTTTGTCTAAAAATTAAAAAAAAAAATTAGGGGTGGACTACCCCTAACATTTAGGGGGATGAAAAATAGATGTTGGCCGATTCTCATAGATACCGGATAAGCACAAAAAATTTCATCAAAATCGGTCAAGCCGTTTCGGAGGAGTATGGCAACTAAAACTGTGACACGAGAATTTTATATATTAAGAAGATATAATTATAGTCTATCGGCATTTATCACCTACCTACTTATGTTCTATAGGTCAGCTTTAATATACAAAATAATTTATTATGTGACAAGCTTGTGATAAGATTTAAAAGCTTAGCCAAATTAAATGTCAAGCTGATGTAGGTTTTATATTATTATAATGCTTATAATGCGGGTATGCGCCATAAAGATGAAGGCTAATCCTTCATGTACCTAAGCGCATTCCCGGTTGCATCTTAAGCTACGAGTCTATAAATAGAAAGAATAACCAGCCAAGTGCATGTTGGACTCGCGCACGAAGGGTTGCGTACCATTATCATAAAAAATCACGTTTGTTGTATGGGAGCCCCACTTTAATATAAATTTTATTTTGTTTTTAGTATATGTTGCTATAGCGGACTCAGAAATACATCATTTATGAAAATTTTAACTATCATGGTTCATGAGATACAGCCTGGTGGGTAACAGGCAGACAGACAGGCAGACAGACGGAAGGCTGGACTGACGGACAGCGGAGTCTTAGTAATAGGGTCCCGTTTTTACCCTTTACGGGTGCTGCCGGGAGGGACTGGTCAGCTCGGCTTCGCTTTTTTCACTACTTAATATTTTTTATTACGCAATTTATGTTTGTTTACTTGTTCGCAAGCATTACATGTTAATGTGTCAACATTGTATTATATTATAAGTATTTATTAATTAAAAGACAATTATAATAATATGACAAAGCCCTTCTGGCGAGTAGGCGACCAATACTGTGAAAATGAGTTTCTTTCGGCGTTTCTTCTCAGCAGTGGTCGTTACGAAGCGCTGGTATCGGTAGCTTTTCTTTAAAAATAAATTAAATTTTAATATACTTTACACGTAACATAAATTATACTTATTGACGTGTAAAAGTGCCTGTAAAGGTCTAATTACTGAATAAACATTTGAATCTTTGAATCTTTAGGTACGGAGCCCTAAAAAAAGTAAAACTATTCGAAATACGTGCTTCTTAGCGTAAGTACCGGGCTCGAAAGTCTCCATAATGCCGCGTTACCACACTGTATGAAAGATAATTAAACTACTAGTACTTATTCTGTGGTTAAACTTAGATTGAAGTGATGAAACCTACAGTGCGACACAAATAAGTTGAACTAAAATGGCGGACTTCAAAGCATTTTTGTATAAATTCCCAGCACGTAGGTTAAACCAAAATACACATTTAATGCGCCGACGACCGCCATTTTGGTTTAATTTAAAAATGCTTTGAAGTCCGCCATTTTTGTTCAACTTATTTGTGTCGCATTGAATTACTTTACATTTGCGTTGGTCATCTTTTTGTGTTAACACGTGGTAAAATAAAAGTACTGCGAAATGTCATTTTAATAATTTATTATTGTACTTTACGATTAGGCAGATAAATACGTCTTAAAACTAATTACGAATATGACTGGAACTAATTTAATAACTCAGTCTTCCCACAATAGCGGTTGCGGCCAAAAAGGTCATGACTCGCAAAAAATAGCATAATAAGGAAATAAGCTTGTGCATTCTTAAATTAATACACTGTAGGTTTAGAATAGATTCCACCAAACAATACAGTGGTAGTAGATTTCTCTATGACAAAGTAAACAAATGGTCTATTAGCATAGAAAGATGGAGAAGATATCCTGTCGGCGAAGTAAGCTGAGGTAGCAGCAGAGGCTACTGTTCCCGTCTCTGTCACTTCAATATCAGCTTTGTGCACTATAGCTGAGACAAATATATCTTCCTTTGTCACTCTTTCGAACTTTGCTGCACTAGGGTCGAAGATGTCATATACTCCCATATCATTTAGAGGCTTATTCATCACAACGTTAGTCGTGATATGGAATCTTGGGATCTTCACATCTATATCTTCTAAACCATAATTATCTACATCCTTCTGAAGAGTTTTGAACACATCTTTGAGACCAAAACTGGCGAAATTCTTATACACTTCAGACACTTTCTTGTTTGGATATGGCAAGATCATGATCATGGAGTATTTGCCATCATTGCCGTACGGAAGTTCAAGAACAAAAGATTGTAACTCTCTGACGTTTGAGTAAGGGAATTGACCTTTCTGATACATCATGTTGACGGAGCCTACAACTGTTTTTTCTTCATTATAAAAAGGCTCAACTACAGTATCAGATTTGTTGAAAGGAGACGACCATAATCCTTTAAAAGATATCACATTAGTCAAGATCATTCGTGATTCCCTAAAGTCGTCTGATCTCAGAACATTCGTTACTCTTCCGCCTGATTTTTCTATGTAAGAATTCGCGGCATTCGCGGAATCAGGGTCTTTAAAGTCAAGCACTTTCACCGCAGCTCCGAAATCGTTTTGAACAGTCCTCTTGAAATCCGGATACACATTGAAATTTTTGTCCAAAAACACGAAATTCTTACTCGTGAGTTGTACGCCATCAGTTTTAGGATTCAGAACCACATCTGTCAGTTGTTTGTATCCGTTGATTAAGTTTGCTTTGTTTTTAGGGAGGATGAATGCTGTTGACAGTTGTTCGTAGCTGTTTCCCGTAGCTCCTAGAGCTACTCCAGTCATCAAGGTCCATATCCCGAAAGGAGATATGACTACGTGTCCTCCTGTTTGTTGTCCAGTGTGGTATAGAAGTTCTATGCTGAAGTTTCTTGGTCGTTCGCTAAAATCTACAGCACAGTGCGCAGACGCGACGAAAAACAGCAACACCGCGATCTCCATTGCGCTCTCGAGCGTGGCTGGTAATGAACTAAATAATTATTATGCGGTGAGGGAACTGTTTATAACGACATTCACAACAAAAAAGTCATCAATGTAATTGCAGCTTTATTGCTGGTGATTATAGTTGTTTTTGCTTGTGTCGCGTTTTGCGCTATGTTACATTTGCGTATGCGGGTGAAGACGAGTAGAACTGGTTTGGAGTCGTGACGAACCGATACGTGTTCGATTGGCAAGTGGTTTTCAAAGTTTGCGACTGGTAACTTTTGAAATTACCTGTATTTTCTTATGATATGATATGAAGGTAACCTTAGTATGGACATGATTAACTTTAAAAAATCACTCTGAATTTTGGATACACGAGAAAACTCCTTTGTTTTAAATGGATTAAAGATAAAATTCTAATTTATCACTACCAAAAATATTTCCCTTTTCTTTGGAAATATTTTCTGTCTCTCTCTCTCTCTGCGCTGAGATGAGAGAAAAATATTACCAAATAAGTTTTCAAAACTAAAAACCGACTTCACCTCCAAACTACACATATTTTTGTAAAACTTCCATGGTACCACCTGGAAAGTATACCCTTTCAAACAACAAAAGATTTTTTAAATCGGTCCAGGCGTCTTTGAATAATCGGTGAACATACATAAAAAAATAAATAAGGGATCGCGACGAATTGATAACCTCCTCCTTTTTTGGAAGTCGGTTCATTATAAAAATAATAATTAATTTATTTCAGGTTAAAAATAGGTAAGTGTCACAAGAAACAAAGCGTTTGTCCACTTACCTAAGTAAATTCTTAATCAGTATACTTTAATCGATTTACCTTTTCCTGCCACTTAGCAGCATTCGGTTGAAAGTATTTACAAAAGCTTTTCCTTACACAAATAAATACGTCCTAAAACAGCCACACTGAATCAATGTTACACCATGAACTTACTAAATAGGGGCTTTTCCAAAAATATAGGCACAAAGTCTAAAATTAAACTTGACCTATTCGCCATACATACGCAAAACAATTAAAAACACCGATTTTAGCATTCGGCTAATAAACCTTGAACAATACTTTTTGTGACTCATATGCTTTACAGATCATAATTAGATACGGACATACACACTTCATTATACCTATTGTTATCAAAGTAAACTACAACTACACAAACCAAAAAAATTTTTGGTATGGAGTTTCGTTTCCAACGGTACGGATTACTCACTTTTTTTCTGTCATTATTTTTCGTTCCAACAGAACGTTTCACGAAACTCACGACTTTTTTTAATATTGCATATTTTTATAGGGCCTGACATTGACGAATCTGAGAATGTGGCCCAGGGAAAGACCGAGAAAGCAATGGGTAGATTTAGTCGTAGATCTATTGAAAATGGGAAAATGTAAAGAAGAAGACATTAAATCAATAAACTATTTTGAAGGCAAGGTACAAGAAAGGTTGTAGCGCAGAAAAAGGAAGATAAATTTACCAGATAATTAAGAAAGTAAGGTTTTAAAACGTTTGTTTTAAAACCTTACTTTCTTAATTAAAAAAGGCTTTCAAATAAAAAAGTTTCATCAAAATCGATCTACGGTTGACGAAGATATCGCGTAAAATGCAGTCGAATTGATAACCTCTTCCTTTTTTGAATTCGGTTAAAAATGTAAAGTTGGCTGACTTTTACTAAACGTCACAGTCTCACAGCAGTTTACACCAACTAACTTTACATTTTGCGTCGAGAGTTAAAAAGGTAATATGTGGTTAAAATATTAGGTACTAAAGAGTGCTAAAGAGGTCAGTGATTGGTATTCTCACCACGTTGGTACCAATTGTTACCTATGTACATAATATCGTGAATCTCCAAATTCCTGAGCCAACAATGCAGCAATTTGTATTGTATCAATACATTGTTTTTTACATGCAAGGCCCAACACAATGGTTTTCCTGTTACCTTTGGCCATCTTTGAAGATGCTTGCGTCACTTCAAGATAAACCGGTGACAAATATATTCAATTGACTTACCTAGGACGTTGTTTTATTACTTATGTTACGTACGTACTTATGTACAAAACATGCTATGTATGTATGTATGCATAGGTTCAAGATAATTATAAACAAGAGGATCGTGGTTAATGACAATTATAGAGAGAGCTAAGCAATTTCCAGCAGTTGTAGGTGGAAGGCTGCGGATGATCATAAGATTAATCCGCTAGATAACAACAATCATCATCATCATCATCATTTCAGCCGCATAACGTCCACTGCAGGACATAGGCCTCTCCCGAGGAATTCCAAAATTACCGATCTAGAGCGGCCTGCATCCAGCGCTTTCCAGCGACTTTAGTCAGGCCGTCAGACCACCTTGTGGGTGGGTGTCCTACGCTTCGCTTGCCAGCACGTGGTCGCCATTCGAGAACCTTTTTGCCCCATCGGCCATCGGTTCGTCGTGCTATGTTTCCCGCCCTCTGCCGCTTTAACGAGCTAATTCGCTGGGCTATGTCAGTGAATTTTGTTCTCTTACAAATTTCCTCATTTCTGATTCGATCACGTAGGGAAACTTCATAGCGAGTTGAGTGACCTTGAGTCTTCTTAAGAGACCCATAGTAAGGGACCATGTTTCAGAGCCATAACTCATCACTGGTAACACACATTGATAAAACACTTTCGTCTTGAGGCACTGAGGTATTTTGGATGAGAAGACACTGCGTAGCTTCCCGACAACAAACGATTTTAAACGTCAAAACAATTTTTTTTACTCATTCAGCGAAAAACGAAAAGATTTTTTATTTTATTTTTCTTAATTTATTTATTAAATTTGGTTGGTGGTTAAAAAGTCGTTTATTGTTATACATAATCGACGACGAGTGGCGATAACTGTCTACTGCAGTCTTATTTATATTCCATCTACATCTTTGATTTGATTTGATTTTTGATACTATTATCATCATTCAAGCCGCATAACGTCCACGCTGGACATAGGCCTCTTCCAAGTAATTCCAAAATGACCGATCTAGAGCGGCCTGCATCCAGCGCTTTCCATGCGCCGACCTTGCTACGATATGCCTTTAAAACTATCAATTTATCGCAGGAAACGTTTGTAAGGGAAAGTTATCGTTACTTTCAAAGTTTGAGAACTACTGGGCAGTATTAGCGGGTTTCCCAGTGAGCGGCCAAGTACGTAGCTTTATCGGGATGGGGGTGAGGTGAATTGCAAGATACATTTTACTGCGATAAAATCGACAAATATCTAAATATATAAATATATAGGGACAAATAACACTGATTGAGCTAGCCCTAAAGTAAGTTCGAGACTTGTGTTATGGGATACTAACTCAACGATACTATATTTTATAACAAATACATATATAGATAAACTCCCAAGACCCAGGACAACTTGAAAAAGGCCATTTTCCAACTTGCCCTAACCGGGGATCGAACCCGGGACCTCTGGGTGGCGGACTAGCATAGTGACAACTACGCCACGGAGGTTGTCATCCTAATTTAATCTACCCAATCTACCTAATTTCTTTTTTTAAAAATTATTTTTTAATCTTTATATAACTTCTTTGAACCCAGATAAAAAATAAGTTCAGTAGGTATGAATAGTTACTTACATTTTTATATGTGTTAAGGAATTACATTATAAAAAAACTGCTTTTTATTTTTACAAACTAAAAAACCAAATTAAAAAACCCCGACTTTCAAGCGCTCACCCCCAGTAACTTTTGGACAGCTGAACCGATTTGTATCAAACATAGGTAAAAACCACCGCAAGGAAACTTGCTTTCACGTAAATAAAACGTATTGAAATCGGTCAATCCTTTCAAAAGTTACGATGCCACAGACAGACAGACAGAAAGGCAGACGACAGATATTCGCGTCAAGGTTAAAAAATTTCATCTTCTTTCATGGATATAATACAATATTTAACAAAAAGTACAACTGACTTAATTTTTTTTCAAGATTTCAAAAATTCAAAAGTTTATTCAGTAATTAGACCTTTACAGGCACTTTTACCCGCCAATAAGTATAATTTACGTTACATGTAAAGTATATTAAAATATAATTTATTTTTAAAGAAAAGCTACCGATACCAGCGCTTTGTAACGACCACTGCTGGGAAGAAACGGCGAAAGAAACTCATTTTCACAGTATTGGTGGCCTACTCGCCAGAAGGGTTTTGTCATATAATTATTATTGTCTTTTAATTAATAAATACTTATAATATAATACAATGTTGACATATTATAACATATAATGCTTGCGAACAAGTAAACAAACATAAAATGCGAAATATAAAATATAAAGTAGTCAAAAAGGTAAAGCCGAGCTGACCAGTCCCTCCCGGCAGCACCCGTTCACGAGTTGACGCACGGATCAGCCATCGTTAAACTCAACCATATTAGGGGGAATCCAACGACCCGATCAGCGACGCCACCACCAGGAGTTTCTTCCATATCTCCAAAGTTCTTCATCATATCTTCACCAAATAATAAGGGACCAATTTGGTAGTAAAGTCTTTCAAATAAAAAAAAATCATCAAAATCGGTTCACGGTTGACGAAGATATCGCGTAACATACATACGAAAAATAAACATACTGTCGAATTGATAACCTCCTCCTTTTTTGAAGTTGGTTAAAAATTAAAACTATTTTTTTCAGTAGTAAAAATATTTTTTTAAGTAATAAAAAGATTTTTTTATTTTATGTATGACACAGTGTGGTATGCAAAACTTTTTTTTTAATTACCTCATTTGTCCACATATTTTAAAAAGATATATTTATTCACTTTGCACATCTGTGTTTGGGTTATAGGATTACACCATCCTACCACACCTGATTTGTTCCATTATATTCGGAGCAAATTGGCTGTGACAACGGGCGGACAGACAGACACACGAGTGATCCTATAAGGGTTCCGTTTTTTAATATTTTGAACGGAACCCTAAAAAATAAATAAACAATCAGTGACATTCGAATCGATAGCCTCTTCCTTTATCTTGAAGTCTGTTTGCTAACTGAAACTAATGGACATTATGTTTAATACTATACGTGAAAAGGGTCGTGGGTTTTTCATTAGTGTTTTTGTGGGTAAAAGGAAAAAAATCTTCCTCAAAATATAAACGTAGTTGGGTATAACCGATTGTTGTGGGAAAATATGAGTATATGAGGGTAGGTACATTTCAATCGTCACGATTGCATTTTTGAGGTCAAAAATACTTTTTAGAGTTCAAAGTAACTTATGCAGATTTTTTTTTCCGTAACAGATTTTTGATTAAGGAGGTATACGAAGATTTTGAAGAAAAGGAGAATGTACAAGATGCTTCTTTTCTTACGCACATCGTAAAAACCGATTAAGGGAATGGTTGAGAATAGGAATCATGTCATTTGGCAATGCGGCTAGCAACTTTTTATTTATTATAACTATTATAAGCCTAAAATATTTTTACAAAGTTAATTTTTAATGCTTATTAAAATCTATTACATATCCACCATAGGTAATAGCAAAAGCTTGACGCACACGAAAAGAAGACTTTGTAACATATATCTGAGTAGGTCTGCCATTCTTATTACTTACCATCAAAAGTATACAGTCTTTGATTAGGTAATCCACACAAGACCTGCAATTCTTCGTATTCTTCATAATACTAACCCATTACTCACACCTACATAAAGATAAAAGTTTTTGTGTGACAATCCTTTGACTCATTGACATTCATTGTGTTAGTGACAAACTACTTTTATTATCATTATTCATAATGTTTTTGTCATTTATTATAACATGTGAAGTTGCATCATTAAATCGTCTTGGGTCTTCCATTGACTCAACTCAAAAAATAATTACTCTTAGTCGTATTTATACTCGTGTAAAGTCACATATATATCCATAAATTTGATATCAAATTTAGAACCTAGATCTAACTTGATTTCGGTGGGAGAGTAAAACTCATGGGTCCGTAATGTCCCTCCCTCGACGCCTAAGAAATTTCCCCTTGCCGGTCACTTACAATAAGCTGCTTGTAAGTATTTTTGCTCTGATTATTAATCTAGGAGCGTTTAACAAGGCATTTGCATTTTTCATGAAGATGTTTCTTTCGCTCCGAAGCAAAAAGATTTAGTTATAAAATTTTGTTAAAAATGCGCAAAAGGTGCATAAACCTACTACTTTTATTTTTATTTCTCCAACAGTCGGGTACTTGGACATCTGAGGTTTGGTCCGTTTAGGTTCCACTTAATTATTTAGAACCTGTTTTTCTCTTTTTAGGGTTCCGTACCCAAAGGATAAAAACGGAACCCTATTACTAAGATTCCACTGTCCGTCTGTCTGTCCATCTGTCTGTATTTCTGTCACCACCAGTCATATCTCATGAAATTTTCGCAGATGATGTTTTTTTGTTGCCACTATAACAACAAATAAACACTAAAAACAAAATAAAATAAATATTTAAGTGGGGCTCCCATACAACAAACATGACTTTTTATAGATAATGGTATGGATAATGGTAAGAAAGGATTTTGATCAATTCTACTCCCAAGGGGATAAAATAGGGGATGAAAGTTTGTATGAAACTTTGCCAATTTTAAACCGATCGGGCTGACTTTGCATGCATAAAGCTACTATGACGTAGGCATCTCCTAAGAAAGGATTTTAACAAATTACACCTCTACGCGAGCGAAGCCGCGGCCAAAAGCTAGTTGAAGATAAAGTGGTAAACTATTGAGTTTACCACTTTATTTTCAATTGATAGAACACGTTCACTAACGGAATATCTTTGGCAATGTACGGAACCCTCTTCACGCAAGTTCAACTCGCACTTGTCCGATTTTTTGTATATTTTATGACCCCCTATTAAAGTATTTTTAGTTTGTAGCAATAAAAATCCGGTTTACTTATCAAGAATACCAGAATTCAGCTAACAATATTATGACCTAGTCACGAATTGAACTTTATTACGGAAACTGCGTATGATGTTGGAATTATCCTGTTAGTTGGAATGTACGGTAAGCCTCAAAAATGGAGTCTCAATTTTATGACCTAGTCACGAATTGAACTTTATTACGGAAACTGCGTATGATGTTGGAATTATCCTGTTAGTTGGAATGTACGGTAAGCCTCAAAAATGGAGTCTCAATTTCTCATAAAATTAGTATGAGAAATTGGGACTCCACTTCTGAGGCGTACCGTACATAATGTAATGTGATTTATTTAAAGTTTCATAATCTGGTTTTTACCGCTTTACCATAGGCGTAGCGTGCCTCGTATAAAAACCTGTTTGGGGGTAGGAAGGTAACCCTTAGGAAGGGTAAAAATTTCGCACAAAAGAAAAAAAAATATTTGCACAATACTAAACAAATATTAATTCATCATAATGTATCTTTCTGTCACTTTTTCCAACTTTTGAACGCACGCTTTAAGCGAAAAAAAAAATAGCTATTTTGACGTTTGTCATTTCGGAAATTAAAAAAAAATTGAAATTTTTATGAATTTTTGCTTACGCACGTTGCCCGTGGCCCGGGGGGCTCGTATAACTGA
The DNA here is from genome assembly GCA_943193695.1 of Acrobasis suavella. Taxonomy (NCBI): domain Eukaryota; kingdom Metazoa; phylum Arthropoda; class Insecta; order Lepidoptera; family Pyralidae; genus Acrobasis; species Acrobasis suavella. Next base: position 10,916,126 of record OW971950.1, read on the forward strand.
TACCGCAGATACGGCGGTAGCTACGCCTCTGCGCTTTACACTATCTTCAGTAAGAGCTACTTCCATGCAGTTGTTCTACCAATAATAAGTCATATGAGATGACGATTTAGGTATAATATAAGTATAATAGGTACCTAGTTCTACCAAGTTTGTCCTACCAGTCGGACTACTGGGAATGTCAGTCCCAAAAGACCTACCAGTAGGTAGTACTATTGGGACAAACATTCAAAAAGTAATGAATTGCTTTTTAAAGTAAATAAGTAGGTATCTATAATTATGTATGTAAAACTGGCCAAGTGCGAGTCGGACTGGCGCATGAAGTGTTCTGTACCATTATCTACAAAAATCACGTTTATTGTTTGGAAGCCCCACTTAAATAATAATTTCATTCTGTTTTTAATATTTATTGTTATAGTGGCAACAGAAATACATCATCTGCGAATATTTCAATTAGCTATCACGGTTCATAAAATACAGCCTGGTCACAGAAAGAGGGACGGACGGACCGGCAGCGGAGTCTTTACTAGGCTCCCTTTTGACCCTTTGGGAACGGAACCCAATAAATGACTGTTGTGAGTATATGACACATTAAACTACTAGGGGATACTTACCTGAATTTTCCGGGGTTCAGTGCTGGTCCCCTTAAGATGCCTTTGACAGTTGGGAAAATCAAACACCAGTGCACTGGTGTTTGATTACTAATAAATCACATTAATACTAAGAAGAACAGTTTTAACCCTTTCACCGCGAACGTCGGATTTATCCGACAAACATTGTCGTGCCCATTCCGCGAGGGTCGGATATTTCCGACAAAAAAAACCGTTCGTATTGCACATAACTTAAGTATCCACATTGCTTTTTGGTTGTAGGTATTTATTTTAGACTAGCTGATGCCCGCGACTTCGTTCGCGTGGACTTTATGACTCCGGCGTATAAATATAAATAAAAACTAATGAGAGAGAGAGAGAGAGAGAGAGACAGAGGGAGAAAGTACTTGTAACAGTGTTAGGAGTTAAAAGTCAATATTATTTTAATTCTTTCCTTCGGGAGCCAATATGAAAAGAGCTGAAGTGTTACTAACCCTGGAGAAAGCCACAATAAGTAGGCCATGCGAAAAACCAGTCCTTAGATCGACATCAGCAGCTTTAAGCCTCTAAAACTGTGACTTATTTTCATAGCAAAGCAAGTTAACATATGGAACTGTGTATTTTCAAAAGGAAAATTGTTGGGGATGAGTGGCATACGCGGAATAAATACAGTTTCACTGGCATCACTCACTTACTGTGAGCTTTAAGTGTCTCAGCAGACTATGCCGAAGTTTAGTGGCTAAAGTTCAGTGTCTAAAGTTCGGTGGGGATGACACACTAAATAAGCTGAAGTTCAGCTGCTGAAGTTCGGTGGAAACGCCGGACAGCAGTGATGTGCCGATATGAGAATTTAATCTTCCGTCTTTGGCGCGTCTGCGGCGAACGGAAACGGGAGCGGAAGAGGGAACGGAAGTGGAAGAGGGAAAGGGAACGGGAACGGGAGCGGAAGCGGAAGCGGCAGCGGTGGCGGCAGCAGCGGCGGCGGCGGCGGCGGCGGCGGCGGCGGCGGCGGCGTCGGCGGTGGCGGAGGCGTCGGCAGAGGCGGCGGAGGAGTCGGCGGCGGCGGCGGCGGCGGAAGCGGCGGCGGCGGCGTCGGCGGAAGCGGTGGTGGCGGCGGCGGCGGGAGTGGGAGGTACGGGTACGGGTACGGGTACGGGTACGGGTACGGGTACGGGAACGGGTACGGGTACGGGTACGGGTACGGGTACGGGTACGGGTACGGGTACGGGTACGGGTACGGGTACGGGTACGGGTACGGGTACGGGCACGGGTACGGGTACGGGTACGGGTACGGGTACGGGTACGGGTACGGGTACGGGTACGGGTACGGGTACGGGTACGGGTACGGGTACGGGTACGGGTACGGGTACGGGTACGGGTACGGGTACGGGTACGGGTACGGGTACGGATACGGGTACGGGTACGGGTACGGGTACGGGTACGGGTACGGGTACGGGTACGGGTACGGGTACGGGTACGGGTACGGGTACGGGTACGGGTACGGGTACGGGTGCGGGTGCGGGTGCGGGTGCGGGTGCGGGTGCGGGTACGGGTATGGATACGGGTACGGGTACGGGTACGGGTACGGGTACGGGTACGGGTCCGATTCAGGCAAAAGCATCGGAAGTTCGGCGTTGTGTGTTGCTAGTAATGCAAATAACATTGCAGGCATGCATTGGCTGAAATTCAGCCGCTGAACTTCGGCATACGGTGCTGAGACATTAAGTTGGGTTCCGTTACACAGTTTCGGCGGAGTCAAATTTCGCATCAGCATTATTGGCCCTCCGAAATTAAGACTTATTTTGTGAGCCGTGAGTCCATTTGCTGCAAGTGAATTAAGAAACTCAACTGGATAATTGGTGGCGTCGTCAACAACACTATCCAAGAAATCTAAATATATATGTATCTAAATATATATAACTCAAAGGTGACTGACTGACTGACATAGTGATCTATCAACGCACAGCCCAAACCACTGGACGGATCGGGCTGAAATTTGGCATGCAGGTAGATGTTATGACGTAGGCATCAGCTAAGAAAGGATTTTGATCAATTCTACCCCCAAGGGGATAAAATAGGGGATGAAAGTTTGTATGAAACTTTGTCAATTTTAAACCGATTGGGCTGAGAATTTGCATGCATAAAGCTACTATGACGTAGGCATCCCCTAAGAAAGGATTTTGATAAATTACACCCTTACGCGAGCGAAGCCGCGGGCAAAAGCTAGTTAACAATAATTTGCGTCATAAGTTCTTTATTAATTGATTTTAAATTTTTTGGTGTCAATATGGCGCGTTCACATAACCAAGAATTTTCTGGTGTGTTATGCTCTGAAGGTCCGCAAATACTGAACTTATAAGTTCTACTTCGGACGAAACAACTTTTTTTTTGAAAAAGTTTCAATGTACAGACACATTTTTTTTGCTCTTTTATTATAGTATACATTTAGTATGTTTTCGTTCAGCGGCAACAAAAAACATCATCTATAAAAATTTCAACTGTTTAGCTATAATAGTTCATGAGATACAGCCTGGTGACAGACAGACAGACAAACAGTCGGACAAAGTAATAGGGTCCCGTTTCTACCCCACCCTATGGAACCCTAAAAATCGAATAAAATAAGTATTGATGGTGGTCTCCTATACTACAAATTCATAGATTATGGTACGGAACCCTTCGCGCGCGTCCGACTCGCGCTTGGCCAGCTGTATTATAACTCAACAAAAAGTTCTCATCAGACTTAACAACTTTTGCTAAGGCGGCATTTTAATATTTCTTATAGTTTAGCTGGACCATTATAGTTCTGCATCATGTGTTCCATTTTCCAAAATCAATTATAGCCTATATGTTGCCCAGGCTTCACAACTATATAACAAAAAAAGTTTCATTCGAATCCGTCCAGTATTTCCGGAGATTAGCGTGTACAAACAGACAAACAGACAAACAGACAAACAGACAAACAGACAAACAGACAGACATTTTTTTTTATTTTCTTTCTCTATTACAATATCTCCATCGCCCCAAATATTTTTTTTTGAAAAATTTTCAATGTACAGAAACATTTTTTTACTCTTTTATTATAGTATAGATTTCATACCCCTCGCGCTGGGGGCACGGCAACTGAAAAAAGTCTCGCGGTAAAAGGGTTAACTTGTATTTTATTGATAATGAGACCAAAACCATTAAACCATTTTTTTATATATTTTTTTTTATATTACCGGCCTGCTGCCAAACGTTAACCCTCAATGTTAATTCAGGTGTGCCTACAAGTATGTATATGTGCTTGATCCCTAGGTCAAGACATTGAATGAATAAATAATTTAATGCATGAAAAACTCTTTATTGAACCAAAAAAGAAGTTATACAATTGAAAATACATTGTGACATTTTACCCACATTTTGGAGCAAGTCCGGCTGAACTAGGCTTAGTACTGAATTACTTTCTATTAAAACAATTAACGAAAACTTAAAAAAAAAACCGGCTCCTCATACATGTATATCAGCGCTCGGCCAAACGGATTTTGTATTTAGGGACAAAATTTTTTTTATCGATTTTTTTATAACTTTTTTCATAGAAAGTAGTTCAGTATCATGGACTGAACTTGCTCTAAAAATTTGGGTGGTGTACACAAAATCACCTTGTGTACAATGTCCTTTATTGTATACCAATATACGAAAAAAAATAGATTCTCATACAAATCGAAGTAGTCCCGTGATATCGTTACTATGGCAAATGAACAGTTTTTCGTATTTCGAGAACATTTATTGGGAAAAGTTGTTCAAAATGATGGACTGAATCACCCCTTAAAATATTTGTATTTAATAAATAACCGGCCAAGTGCGTGTCGGGCCACGCGCAGTGTAGGGTTCCGTAGTTGCGAATGTCCACTTTGAGTTCACGCCACTAAAAACGTCCAAAAACTAATGACAAGCTTTTATTTAGTTTCACCTGTCCCATTGTCTGTCGGTCTGTCGGTCTGTCTGTAATCAAATCTTGCAAGTTAAATATGACCCACTTCCCGGTTTCCGATTGAGCTGAAATTTTGCACCCATACTTTTTTTTTTCAATATTGTATTTTACCTCTTTTTTGGCATCATTAAATATCCATACCTATACCAAATTACAGCTTTCTGGTACTTATAGTATCTGAGTAAAATTGCGGACGGACAGACAGACATGGCGAAACTATGAAGATTCCTTGTTTACTACGGAACCCTAAAAAGGACATTCTATATATGTACTTACATAGGTACAATGGGTAAACGCCCTTATCGCTTAGAGCGATCTGTTCCAGGCAACCGGTGGATGGTGAGGAATGTAGGCACGTCAGAAATAAAGGTGGTCACTCGTGATACTCAGCTACTTATGTTTTTACTAGCTTTTATTTGTTGTCTGTCTGTAATAAAATCTTGCAAGTTAAATTTGACCTACTTCCCGGTTTCCGATTGAGCTGAAATTTTGCACGCATACATATTGACATGGAGCTGATCTGATGATGGAGCTAGAAGGTGGTGGTAACCCCACTCGATTTACTTATCTTGAGGAGCACTTTAACACTTTTTAGGTCATTGTTATAGATTAAAGCATGTTTTAATAAATATTTTCTCTTAAAATAATTATTTTAAGAGAAAATATTTATTAAAACATGCTTTTAATGCATCTGTCGCCACATTCTTGAAAATCGGAGTCACTAAAGGAACGGCTTTTTTGTTTGAAAAAAAAAGGAATTAGTTTAGTGGCAAAAATGGCAGTCTTGAATGCATTGCACGCCCTTTAGGCGTTCAGTTCAGTGACATTTACAACTGGCTTGCATTTATTATCAGCAATGGAACTTCCTTAGAGAATACTGCAAACAGGAAGCAATTCAGGTTTTGATAATCATTTATTAACTATTTAAATGGCTTTATTTTTTATCTTGTTTGCATTTATCATACTTACATATTTATACCTCTATTAACTCAACAGAATAATCTATTTTAACGCTTAATAGAAATGTTAAATAGGCAGCAGGGATGTTATTCCTAACAACAGAAACGGACTAGGCATTTTTTAGGGTTCCGTGGTAAACAAGGAACCCTTATAGTTTCGTCAAATCTGTCAGTCAGTCTTTCTATCTGTCTGTCCGTCCGCGGTTTTACTCAGATACTTTAAGTACTTATGACATAACGATGTATTCTCAGTCCACATATCTAACTTTAATATTAATATAATTGTAAGGTTGACGTTTTTGGAGAAAATGCTGCAGTACAGTTTGTTACCGCTTCTTCTGTACTTGCGCTTAGGAGGCGGCAGTAAACTTAGATGTAAGTAAATGATCTGACGTCAACAACTAGCTATTAAGAAATTGAAAGAAAAAAATGACGATTTAAAGTGATACAAATATCCAAAGATAAATAAATGTTTTTTGATTTTGACTTTGACTTTTACTAGAAAGCTGTAATTTGGTACAGGTATATATATTAATCATGCCAAAAAAAAAATTAAAATAAAATATTGAAAAAAAAAATTAGGTTAGTTCCCATACAAGTAAAGTAAGAGTTAATTTATTTGTTCTCGACCAACCCATCGTGTCGGGTATCGTTAAATAGGTCTTTCAGAAAATATTGTGAGTTTGTGAACATTATTTTTCGATTTAGTGATCTGTTATATTGCAAATTTTTGTTAGAGTCAAGTGTGGGGAACACTTGACTGTAACAAAAAGGAAAAGTTCATACAAATTCAATAGAAATAGTTTTCAGACGTTTTTAGTGGCATGAACTCAAAGTGGGCATTCGCAACTACGGAACCCTCCACTGCGTGTGGCCCGACACGCACTTGCCCAGTTATTTAAAAAAATCTTGCAAATTACTTGCAAAGGCCAAGGGACGCAATACCCAAATATCACGCTTAGACAAGTTTATTTAAAACCCCTGACTTTCAAGCGTAATTTTTAAATGGCTGAAACGATTTAAATCAAACATAGCTAAGAACGACAAAAATATATTGAGATATATTTCTAGGAAACATTTTTTATCAAGTCAGCTTTAAAAGGAATAAATGACATTTATCTGTCGCAGATGGTTTACGCGTGGGTGTTTCTTTAGCATTTTTCTTTTATAAAGAATATTTAAAAGTTATCAAAAATATAAGTTATAATGATGTCTGCCTTAGGCTTAATCCAATTATAATCAAAAGTTACGAGGGCTAATTCATTGTATTTCTTGAATACTAGCCGTTTAGAGTATAAATCTGAGGTGATTTGGAGGCAACTTCGCAATTTTTCTCTATCGTGAAAATTTTAAGCAATCGTGTTTTTGAGTCATATAATCTCTAGAGTTCGTCCTTAACGTTGCTGTATTTTTATTTCGAAGTGAGTATTTCGTTAATATTGATAAAACTTAGGATCGTTCTAAGACATTTGGCACGCGCTCTGATGGAGTTTTCACCATACGGGCCTGTAAAGGGAAGGGTTAGGGGAAATTAGTTTGGTAATAAATTTAAGATCAGTTAGGTACAAAATATTGTATGTTTTAGGTAAGGGCACTAAGGGCTCTCACAGACAAAGGACGCTGTGCCAGCATCAGTTCACGATATTAGTCGGCGACGGTCGGCGACCATTGGCGGCAGACGGCGATCGTCAATCTACATTTAGGGTTGGATCTCATTGGTCAGCACAGAGCATCACTTTTTTATGCTGCTATCCTTTGCTCTCGCTTAGAGCCGTAATGTCCCGAAACGCTTTAGTATGGCCGGTGTGATAGCGTTCTGTCGCTCTCTCTCGCTCTAGCAAATGACGGTTCTGAGCGACAGAGAAGTGAGATCCAACCCTTAGCGAACGTCGGTCACTGCCGATGCTAGCGATAGTTGGCGACCATCGCATCGCGTACTTCGCGTCACTAGTTGATGACATTCGCCAACCAGTAGGTAGATAGATAGATAGATGTAACACAAAGAAATAATTTTAAATTAAATGAGTACAATGGGCGGTCTTATCGCTTATAGCGATCTCTTCCAGACAACCAGTGGATGGAGAGGATTGTGAGAAAGACAGAGACGGTGGTGCAACTGACTAAGAAGAAACCAGTGGTGCCATTCTTTAAACGCAGAGTCACTCAAACGGTTTTTTGTATGGAAAAACCATTTAGGTGACTCCACGTTTCAAAAATTCTGGTACATTGTCCCTCGTCTGTATGAGTCCTAAGTATACCCACAAACAAAAAACATAACTAGGTATGTAGACATAATGTACCTCCATCACATAGAACAAAGCAAATGTAACATCCGACCCGAAAAGAATGAAAGGAAGCACTGGGCTTGTTCTGGGCAATTTATTGAGTGAATCGTTTGGACCTTGCCGTCTTTTTAGTCACCTTAAGTACTGATGACCTAAATTTATACATCTTTCCTCTTTTTGGAACGTTTTAACATTCATACTTCTGAATTCAAACTCTAGAAAAAGGTATAAAGGTCAGAAACTGATTTTGTTTGTGATAATGAACTCTTGAACAACAATCATCTTAATTATAAGGCACTCTATTAACCCCTTTTGGCTTAAAGAGGTGATAGTCTATCTTTCTGTTACTGCTATTGGCAAAATTAGGGTGCGATGTGATACCAGACCTGTGTCACTCCCCGTTTAGATACCGAAAATATACCTACATATCCACTTCGTACAGTCTTGAGCATCCTTCGTTGTAAGACCATAGGCACGCATATCATTCTTGACGACGTCAAGCCTTCAGCAATTTTTGGGTCTACCATGTCTGCCCAGGGCCCGGCGAAGGCGGTATACAGTTAGGTAACTATTAAAGTATTAACACAGTAGTACAATATTTTAGTTAATTATTTTTTGGAACGAAGTTCCTTACGGCAGGCTTGGAGGAGATAGGGATTTTGCTGCGCGACCGAACTGAAAAAAATGTGATAGTAAAACCGTAAGGATGACCTCGTTAAATAAAACCGTTAAATGAGACGTGCGCAGGCGCGACAGTCGTATACACAGTAACTTTTGAACTTCGTTCCTACCTGGTGTCCCACGACACCACATTTCTTTTTTTATTCATATTAATTATTCATTAATAAGTTACATAGTCCAAACCTGAAAATAAAATATTTTCTTTTGATCTGCCTAAAAAGAAGTAAATTATAATCTTTTAAAATCTGATGGAAGGGGAACAGTAACAGAAAAAAAAGCAGAGTACAGCGCTCTTGGCGTCACTGCTATTAGGTCCCTCTATGGGTTATAATTCGCTTTTTTCCAATAAGTCAAATTAGATACTTTTTTCTAAACGTCAAAACATTTTATATAGGATTTGTATGAAGTAGAGGCAGATGTCGTCATAGTTTTTTGGAGTCAAATAGCGCTCTTTATTTTCATTTTTTCTGCAATAATAAATCTAAAATCACGTTAAAATGGATATTTCAAAGACTAGTGACATTATTTTGCGGCGTTTTATTACCTTTTTAGTACGAAATAATTTATTTTTGACCCAGGCAAATACCCAATTCGTACGAAAGAGATAGTGAGATGTCCTCGCTACACTCCCACTCTTAAATTTGAAATGGTAATGTCTACTTCATTAATTAAACAATTTTCTTGCTGTTTTAAAAAAAAAAATCAGTCAGCGATATTTTTTTTTTTTTATTATAAAATATTACATAAGACATACACAGCACAAGAGCATATTGAGTACATAATAGTACATATACTTATAAACTGGCATTTAGTCGAGCGCTTACATCTCCACATACTTATTTTAGTCACACCACTAAACAAGTCACGAATTTTCTTCATGACAAGTATTCGAGCAGGAATATTGTCCTTGAAAAATAAACGCAAATGATTAACTCAACATATTGGATACAATAATAGTAGGTTTTTTATGTGAAAATAATGTAATGACGTAATCGAAGACGGATCTATTAGAACAGAGGTTCCCAAACTTATTTTGTCAAACGCCCACTTTAAAAAATCAGTTATTTTGTAGCGCCCCCCATTTTTTTCACCATAAAAACCTGAATCACATATTTGTCTTGCCTGTAGTTTAATTCAACCTATATTCTAAACTAGACTTTTTTACAAGAGAGAGCAATAATAATACATACACCAGTACATTAGAGTATCTTTTATAAAAAAATAACAATAATCAACATTGTTAATTTTAAATAAAAAAATAGCAATAATAATAATTTTACAATAATAAAGAGTATCGGAAGTGGGGACCTCACCTGCGAAACTTTAAAACACGAAATTTTTTCAGTGTTTGATTCCTTTAACGATATAAATAGCGTTGTGAACGCATTAAAATAATAAATATTAATTACATTTTTAGTTTATATTTGTACAATAAAAAAGGATATAAATATGAACTGATAAATGGATGTAGTAAGAGGATTTTAATTTCAGTGAAATTTAAAATATGAAGTTATAAATCACTCATTGCTTAAATCACATCAGCGCCCCCCAACTTTATTCTGGGCCCGTTAGCGCCCCCCTTAAAGCCTCCAGCGCCCACAAGGGGGCGTTATCGCCCACTTTGGGAAAGACTGTATTAGAAGGACGGATCTTAAGAATCCCCTTACCTTACAAACGTACTCTACGTTTTATTTTGAAACGACATGTCAGATTTAGAATTTTAAAGAAATTGCAATTATATAGGGTTATAACAGGTTTCTGACAGTAAAATTATGAACTGGAAATATAAGGGTGTAGAAGTTTTTCATACTGATGGTCAAATATGATATAATACACTATATTCTCTTGTAAGTTCATAATTTTAAGTCGGAAACCAATTATAACCCCATATAATTGCAATTTCTTTAAAATTACATAATTTTGCCCATATGCGACATGTCGTTTCAAAATAAAACGAAGACTAAGTTTGTATGGGAAAGTCTGATTCTGTCCAGGGTAAGGGGACTCTTAAGAAGGACTTTTTAAATCAAACAGAATATTGTCGATACTTCTGTGGGAGAGCCTCTCTCTAGACAGACATAGCCAGGCCGCAAGACCTCTATTAGCGTGATGATGATAGAATAACCAGCCAAGTGCAGGTCGGACATTATCTATAACAAAACAAGTTTATTGTATAGAGTATCTTTTTGTTGTTATAGCGCAAACTGAAACATCATCTGTGCAAATTTTACGGTTCATGAGATACATGCCTGGTGACAGACAGACAGACGGACAGTGGAGTCGTAGTAATAGTAATTGTTGTTATAGAAGCACCAAAAATACAACATCTGTGAAAATTTCAACTGTCTAGCTATCACAGTTCATGAGATACAGCCTGGTGATTGACAGACAGACGGACGGACTGCGAAGTCGTAGTAATAGAGTCCCGTTTTTACCCGGAACCCTATAAATGTATCAATAGTGATAAGTTTTTAGCCGCGCCTTTAAACATTTCGCATTTTCGCCCATTCCATCCATATAAGATTTTCCTTTCTCCCAGACCAGCATGAAAGATATTCATTAACAAAAGTCCTTAATTTTAGAGATCAGAGTGTATTCAGAGACGCTCCTTCTACTTATCGTGTCAATGGCAATTATTATTATCTAAGTTTTTTAAGTATTAAACCGGGCAATGCTCGGTGTTTCTCTACGTGATCGAATCAGAAATGAGGAAATTCGTAGGAGAACAAAAGTCAGCGACCTATGTCAGCGGACTAGTTCGTTAAAGTGGCAGTGGGCGGGACACATAGCGCGACGAACAGATGGCCAACGGGGCAAAAAGGTTCTCGAATGGCGACCACGTACTGGCAAGCGAAGCGTAGGACACCCACCCACAAGGTGGTCAGATGATCTGATCAAGGTCGCTAGACAACGCTGGATACAGGCCGCTCTTGATCGGTCATTTTGGAAATCCTTGGGAGAGGCCTATGTCCAGCAGTGGACGTTATGCGCCTGAAATGATGATGATGATTATCTAAATTGTATTGGCCCAGAATTTCGCTACATCTATAGCCCTTTGGCTGGCCTCTATTTAATCTTCTCTGGAACAAGATTCAGATTATTCGGAGATAACTTCTGAACTTTCATCAGGCTGGTCCAGTCACTTTTGACAAGTTATTGGCCGAACGATGTAAGCGTTTCAGCTTCGGCAAAAATTATTGTGTGACCGAACGAGGGAAAATTATTTCGTGTGTCCGAATTCCGGATGCCCGGATGTCCAGATTTCCGGCTATACTCGCCTGGTCGCAATTTTCAACAGATTCTCGTGAAATTTAGTAAGCAGGATTTCGCAACTTGGCAACAACTCAAATAAGATACTTTTTCTAACAAAACTTCAATACAAACATTTTGGGATTTGTATGAAATATAGAATAATGACGTCACGGCATGGTTTCTTGGAGTCAAATAGCGTTCTTAATATCTGCAACAACAAATATATCATTCTTAATTTGGGACGTTTTTAACTCAGGAAAGTACTCGCGAGGTCTATAGCTTACAGAGTTTCTAAAAGTATGAGAGGTTCTAATGTCGCCAGCACTTTGAGCTACAGATACTAGCTGCGTCCCGCAGTGTTACCGGCGGAAAAAGTAGTCTATGTGTTAATCCATGATGTCAGCTACCTGAATACCAAAATCAAAATTGGTCCAGCCGTTTGCGCGTGAAGAAGTAACAAACACACACACACACACAAACTTTCGTCTTTTTAATATTAGTTTGATCAATGTTTTACTGGAGATAATTTATGTTTATAAAGACTGTCAATTTAAACTTTATAATATTTTGTTATACCTATTAAATAAATCATTTTGTCTTAAATGCCACTTATTAGTTCCTACCATGCAATATGATTTTAAAAGAAGATAAAATAATAAATGACTTTAATAAACTTACAACGTTTACTATGTGTCATGGTTACTTACAATATGAATATACTAGTCGTTGAAGTATTTACAATATAAAAAAAACTACACTCATATACAATTTCTTAATTAAAAATATAGCACAAACTAAAGTAATGAACATTTACTGGTACTCATTTGGGCACAGACTTTTTAATCCATCGCTTGATATGGAAATATTCATAATTTGATAACACTGGTGAAATTGTAATGATAAAGAATTAAAAAAGCCTAGAAAGAGACGTTGTCTATTGCAAGCATCGTAATTTCAATCTTATTTAGAAGTTTGCTGAAAAAATTAGAGCCGTTCTTTATCTAATAAAGGCTTTAATAGACTAGTCAATTTAATTTACGACTTACCGACTATTCAGGTTTCATGCAGCAATATCGCCTCCAAACAAACTTAAACTGGGGATGGATCCTCATAAACTCCAGCAAACAATATGACATTGCTCCTCCTCTCAACAATTAAAAACACAAACTCTTTATTAGCTTCAAACCTTAGTCCTGACAACCTGTTTTCTAAACCTACAACTGTAGACGACGCAGCAACAGTACCACTTTCATTCACATCAATTTCAACATTTTGTATGGTCTTTGACACGAATAAAGGAACATCAGAAATACCAGGTAGCTGCGCCTTCTGCTTATCGAAGATCGAATGTATTCCTGAATACTGCATTGGCGGTATTAAATCCGTTTGAGATGATAATTTGAATCTTGGAATAAAACACTCGATGTTGACACTCCCAGTGTCTTTCAACGCGTCCATCCAACTCGTAGGCTTAGATACTAAGTTACTCAAAAGTGTCTTGATTGGAATCCCATCAGCAGGAAGAAGAATCAGCATCGAGAACTGTTGGTCTTGTCCGTATGTTAATTCTAGAACTTCAGCACCAATTTCACTGATGTCTGCGAAGTTGTGATGCGCTTTATGGTACATCATGTTCACTTCACCTATCGTCTTCCCTTGACTGTTGTAAAAATTTTCTTGTCTTGTTTGCGATGGATTGAATGGTACAGTCCAGTTAGCTTTGAAGAAAACAGCATCCACAATAATCATCTTCAAGTCTTCCAAAAATTCTGGCTTCACTGCATTTAAAATTTTTCCTTCCGTAGCGACACACACGTAGTAATTTATATCATTGGCTAGTTTTGTTGTATTACTAGGATCTACTGAGTAAATGTCAGTGTTGTAACCTAGCGCTGCTTGACAAAATTCTGGATGTATAATAAGACTGCACTCAGAAAACATAGCAGATTTTCCATTTAAAACTACATCACTGTTGCTGCTCTTCAAAATATTTCTTGCACCGAAATGTAAAGCTTGCGTTGCTCGCAAATCTCTTGGTAATCGTAAACTCTTCATTAATTCGTGAAACGTTTCTCCTGAAGATCCTTCTGCTAGTAAGGAAAATATGCTCCATACAGACAAAGGAGATATAGCAACGTTCTTTTTTCCTAATTGTGATTGAGCACCATAAGTGTTGTCCAGAAGGGTTAAAGCGAACTCATTAAGAGGTACAAAGTTCAAAGCATCGTCATTTGTCGGCGCCGCAGTCACCACTCCAAGTATCAGCACTATGACCTTCCACATGATATACGAGTGGATTCAACAGACTTTAACGCAACACTGCTATGGCAAAAAGCGATTCTATCAATTTGAATGGGAGGTTTCTCACGTGCACACAATGAATATCATTTAAACTGGTTAAGTAATGTTTACATCGAGTGATTTTAGCCAACTGTACGGTTCAGTGCCGGCGATCAGTTTTTATCTTAATCCCTTAAGGTTTTTACTCCAAATCGATTGGATTCGCGTATTATCAACTTTTTGCTGTTGTTTTTCTTAGTTATTAAGTGTGGATTGTCGAGTTTGCCTTGTGTGTGATAGTAAAAAATGTAGTTATGAAGTAAATGAATATGTGGCCTTATGGACAGGATCTGCAAATTGCGAGAATGTCTGAGTTTTTTTTTGCTTGTTTTTTCCTGCGATGTGTCCGTTGGTTTATTAGTGTAAGCACATGGTTTTTACACGGTACTTATATAAATTGCATGCTTTATTACACAACGGTTATGGTACAATTAAATGTGACACGAACGAGACAAGCTATACCGCGTTATATCAAATTGTTCAAGAATATCTTCACGACACCCAAAATTATCAATTGTAATAAGTACCGTTTTTGAACATTTATGTCATTTCGATCTAATTAGCACTGTATATCATCGATCAATGTAAGTTACATATGTTTAGCTTAAAATAAATATCGTATCAAATAAGAACTTCCCTTATTCCTCATCACGGTCATCCCCCAAAATTTTAAAATTAATGTATTACTTTACATAACGTAATGAAAGATGACATTACCACAAATTGGATACCAAATGGCCGAAGAAAACCGGGACGACCAAAAAAATGATGGGCGGATGATTTGACCGAGTTTGAAAAGAAGTGGAGGGTGATATCAAGGGACTGGCATGTATGGAATGAAAGAGAAGAGGCTTTTACCCAACAATAGGACCTAAATGGCTACTAAAAAAGTACAGGTATAAAGTACCTTTATCCATAGTTTATAGTTTATCTTACTTTGGGCAAGTGAGTTGGTCTTTACATAGACGTTAGATCATATAATTAATTACCGATATTTAATATGGTCGTGTCACTGTACCCACCCATAGTTCATTTGTATAGGTATTTAAAAAAATGTAAACAATCTTGACATGTATTTTTATTATAATATACACTTTATTAATCAATACCATTGCAAATTACAAATAAATTATGAAATTTATAATTTATTAAATAAATAATTTATAATTTGCAAAGGTATTGATTAATAAAGTGTATATTTCAATAAATAGACATGTCAAGATTGTTTACATTCTTTTAAATACCTAAACAAATGCACTATAGATACGTAATAACTACATATCTATGTAATAAGTATACATAACATAATTTTCCTAACCTGCAATCATCTCAAATGTAAGGTCAAACATTACGTTATTTAAAATAAAAAAATGTGAACTTGAAAAACAGATGCATTGACAACAAACGAAAATAAATAAAAATTCTCACGAGCACAATCGCAGTAAGACAATGGCTCCGAAAAAATACTAGGCATGTAGGTCACATTAATAATGTCCGAAAAACGATTCTGGGAACTTTAAGGTACCTATCTTACCTGAATCTTGCATTGTTTTTCTTTCATGGTTAGACCACCATGAAAGAAAAACAATGCAAGATTCAGCTAAGATAGGCTGAGATAAAAAAAAAGTTTGGAAAATGAAAATGGCACGCATCATATTAAAAAAAATAATATAATTTTAATAAGTATAATTATATACGACAATGATTTAGATAGTAATTTTCAATTTTTATTTGGAAACAATCAAACAAAATCTTTAAAAAAAATCATGTTTGTTGTATGGGAGCCCCACTCAAATATTTATTTCCTGCAGGCGTTTTTGAAAAGATATTAAAAAAATGACAGTGAGTTAAGTTTCTTTACTTTGCAAGACGTAAAAAATGGAAAAATCTTCACGTCTATCATCCTGCAAAACATGGTCTTCGGGTCTTATCGCCTAGGCTCTGTCAGTCCCGATAATGACGGAATATGTTCTTCTTTTGGCAATTTATTGGTAGGTATGTAAAAAAATGTCATCTGATGCTAATTTCATCATCATAACAGCAACAGGAAGTTCACTGCTGGACTTAGGCCTCCCCCAAAGATTTCCCAAACGACCGATCCGATGCTATATCTACCTAACGTACTGTAAGTACACTATTACGTCATTATTCCTAATGAGGCCTACGCAGGTCACCCGTAGCGAGATGGTGAGCAAGAAAGTGGAAAAAGGAATAAAAAGACATAGTTACATACATACATATTTTCGCGCCTGATTCCCATAGGGGTAGGCAGATATTATGGAGTTCCACTTGCTACGATCCTTGCAAACCTCTTTTGCTTCGTCAACAATAACTACCCTTTTCATGTATGCTCTCCGGTTACATGTGCTCCTTACTTCACCTTTCTTCAAAACATCTGCAATTTGGTCGCAATACGAGGTCGACCCGATCCGGTTCTCGCATCCACATCCGCACCATAAATATTTTTAGTTAGTCGTCTTTCATCCACCCTCTCAACATGTCCAAACCACCTTAAAATATTATGATTCGCATTTTACCCATTCCCTTAATCGGCTATTACTGTTTGATCTGCATGGGATGTTGGTTTAAGTTTTTCTTTTCTTCCAGACCAGCATGGAAAAAGACAAAATGTGTCAGCCGATCGATGGGTCTATGGCATCTCGCACACTAGACTGTCACGACAACGTCCAGTGGTCAACTTAACAAAGACCTCTGTGGCCTCGTGGTCATCATGCCAGCCAGTCAAACTGGGAGTCCCGGGTTCGATCACCGGTCAGGTCAAGAGGCAAAATTTTACGATTCTCTTCAGATTGACCTGGGTCTTGGATGTTTATCGACCGAGCGAGCGAAACGTCTTAGTTTCGAGATTGGCGAAAATGCTTTTGTCCGGCTGTCCGGTTGTCTGTCAGTCTGACAGTCTGTCCGGTTGTTCTCGCCTACAGGTCGCTTTTCTCAACCGATTCTTGTGAAATTTTGTGAGAAGGTTCGAAAATATTTATGCAACGTGGAAGGGACATACCCGAAATAAATTAAACCACGGGCTACTCGTATATTGGTCACAATAGCATAATAAAATTAAAATAACAGACAAAAAACAAACAAAAAATCGGCATTCCCATACAAAAGTGTGCAGCCGCTCGGCCAATTTGCATGGAAATGTCGATTTTTTTTTGTTTTATTTTAATTTCATTGTGCTATAGTAATCTAGTATAGTCCGAGGTTTAATATTTATGACGGGTATGTCCCTTCCACGCTGTATAGAATTTTTAGACGGTAAAGTTTTCGAAATGTTTCAAAATAGTTGAAATATGGGAGTTGAAACTTTAAAAATATCAGGATTCAGCCATTTTAAATTTTTTTAAAATTTCGTAAACCTTTTTTTTATACTTATTAAGACGCATTTTTTTTGTCTGAAGAAAAACACAAATCTCGTAGTTTCCCAAATCTTACTTTGGGGCTAGCTCAATCAGTGTGTTGTCCGTATATTTATTTATTTATCTAAGGAAACCATATGAACGTCGCGCACTGGGCTGCAACGGCCACCGGCCGCTCACCGAATCGGCATAACGACCGGGTCGTTGCGACTTGCGACCAACCTACGTATTGTATGTATAGTGTCCACAAACTGCCGCAGCCTAACCGCAGCTTCTGCGACCAAGGTTACGGCCACGACCACGATTGCAGTCTAGTGTGCAAGGTGCCTACGATATCGTCACGCACGAGTGTATTGAACTTATGACATTGACAAAATAAATTACATTTGTATGAAAGCTATTATTAACATTCCACGTTTTCGCATAAATATTTGTCATTATACGGGTGTGTGGATGAGTGAGCGAGCGCATACTCGACAATAACTCGATATACAGGGTAACCGGATTGACCGGAGTGGAGACGTCTGGAGGAGGCCTATACCCAGAAAGAGGCCTTAACATAGTAAAAATTATAAAACAGTATAAATATTAAAAAATATTTGTAAAGGAAATAAAGAGGCTTATTTATTCATTTATTTACATGGTTACTTTTAAAATCAGTAACTTTTTCGGAGCAACTTTCCATAAAAACAAGATTCGAATAACGAAACAAAAATTTCGACTTTCATACAAATCCATTTGGCTGAGCGCTAATTTCAAAATTTTTAAGAATAAATAAAATAAATAAGAAAAAAATTTTTTGTTGATGAGATACAAATAAAACATATTATCTGTCATACATTTCGGAGATACCATAGAACTAGTTTTTTTACTGTGTAAGTGAGATACCTAAATCGAAACGTCATTTACTTGAATTTTCCGTTTATTGCACGTGGTCCTATCACGGAGTTCTACTGGTCGATCCATGGGCAATTTTTTTTGCCCGTGGTTCGTTCAATCGAACTACGGGAAAATTGTATTGTTACTAGATCTACTGATTGAGTAGGACTAAGATAAATATTTTTCCTATGGTTTGACTACATAATATTTTATAAGAAAATTGTTACTAGATCTACTGATTGAATAGGACCAAAATATAAATCAACTTTACTAAAACCCACAACAACAACAACAACTTTTTAAACTTAAACAGTACAAAACTCCCAACCAAAATAATGTTTTGCTTCTAACTTTAAAGTGATATATCATATGTACATACCGTACCTATGTATATCAACGCAACTTGTCTAATGCCTGTCCAAGATTTATGTCGGCATTAAGTAGCTCCATTTGGATTTGCAAAATAAAATAATCATTTTTAATCGACACTGTAGATCTGTTTTTCTTGTTAATTCTGTACTTTAAATTTGTAATCTGAAGATTATTCCGGACCACTACTTGTATATTCTAAATCCTTGTTCTGGAATTTTTTTTTGATCTTTGTTCTGGTCTGTAAGTAGAGTTAGGAAGAAAGAGGTTCGCTTTCTAAATCTGCTGGCCGAGGTATTTTTAAACATTTTGCGTTTTACTGTTTACGTAACGCACGCGACTTGTAGAATCCTATGACTAGGGTTGCCAACCCTACTATATAATATAGTATCCTACTATATTAAGGGATCAAATACTATTTTTCAAAAAAATAATAATATAGTAGGCAAAACTACTATATTTTACGCAAAGCGGAACGCAACCTTCATTCGCTAGTAACTGTCAATAAAATTTATAATTTTTCCAGTTTTTGGTTTGTATGTTGTTCTTTATGATTATAAAATAGAAAGTGACAGTAGGGTTGCCAACTTATTTTCTATCAAATATAGAATTTTCGAAGCTGTTCCCACTAAAAATAAAGGCGCAGAGCTGCAAAAAATATAAGTTTTAAAAATAAAGTAAATATTTTCACCACATACAATATTTGTTTTATTTTTTTACCACTTCCTTTTTTATTGGTAACCGCTTCGAAAATACTATATTTGATAGAAAAAAAGGTGACCCATTTCCATTCCCTCAACCTGCGTGAAGGAAAATCGTTTCAAAAACATTGCATAATTCAATTATTAACAAAAAAGAAAAAAGAAACACCGACTTCATTTTATTCACCTTCTTCACCAAATTAATATGGGACCAACTAAAGGCTTTCAAATAAAATATGCATGATCAAAATCGGTCCACGATTGACGAAGGTACCGAGTAACATACATACAAAAAAAGCATACAGTCGAATTGATAACCTATTTTTTTAAAGTCCGCTAATAAATAGCTTTAAGTACCTAAATAAATATCCCATAGTTTTATCCCACACTAGGTTTATAATGGGCTTCAATGAGATGAAATACACTATTAAAATATAAACCTCAATGCCGCTTCGTTGTCATCACTTGCCACAAGTCATTATTGTAGCCTTGCCATTATTACACAGAAACATTTTCACGTCTTTTTGCCTTATGGGGTAGAAAGAGCTCAGGGCCGTAAGGCTGGTTTCAGAGTGACGCGTTCGCACGCGCGGCCGGGGCGATGCGGGCCACACTCTTTGAGCCTCTTGGATCGTTACAGAATCAATCGCGCGTGTGAAGTATGGCGAATCAGGCCGCGCTGGCCGCCCGCGCGTGCGAACACGTGACTCTGAAACCAGCCTAAGTCCCAAAGGCCAAGGAATCAAAATAGTAATGCTTGCCCATTCTCTCGATCGGCTTTTACGATCTGCGCGAAAAAAGCTACTGGTAGGTACATTCTAAGTATTTTTCTTTCTCCTAGACCAACATGGAGAACTGATAAGTGGCTTTACGTCCCTGTTTTTAACCGACTTCCAAATAGGAGGAGATTATCAATTCGTCTGAATCTTTTATGCTTTTTTTAGGGTTCCGTATCCAAAGAGTAAAAATGGGACCCTACTACTAAGACTCCAAGCTGTATCTAATGAACCGTGATAGCTAGACAGTTGGGATTTTCACAGATGATGTATTTCTGTTGCCGCTTTAACAACAAATACTAAAAGCAGAATAAAATCAATATTTAAGTGGGCTCCCATACAACAAACGTGATTTTTATAGATAAAGGTACGGAACCCTTCGTGCGCAAGTCTGATTCGCACTTGGCCGGTTTTTTATGTATGTTCACCGATTAGTCGTAAACGCCTGGACCGAAAAATCTTTAATCTTTAAATTTTTTATTTAAATGGTTATACTTGTCCAGGTGGTCCCATACAATTTTTATCAAAATCGGTTGTGTAGTTTAATGTTAAAGCCGGTGTTTAGTTTTGAAAAATTATTAATTATGTTTATTATGGTTTAAGCTTAGCAACTTTAGAGTGTACTAGATGCGAGCTAGCAAATAACTAATGAGAGGTTTATGATAATAGCTACAGTTAAACGTAACAAAACAGGGATATGCGGCGTCTGCTCTAGTACGTAAATGCATTATAGCTTGGCTTAGAGTTAGGTGTGAAGTGTTTGATGACACATACCTCATTGCCGTTCAGATGGCATCATGCAATTTATTATTGCAGCCTTGCTATTATAATAATAGGAAGATATTAATAATACTATACACTTACTATGATTAGCATCTCATTGTGGCTCGGGTGGAAACAGTGTGTGGTGGTCAAGATGGACTGGTTTATGGAAGGTTAGAACTTCATTGTAATTACGTAGTCTTTATTAAGAATATAATTATTTTATAAGTACATATGTCAAGTACGGCGCGTTCGTTTATTAATTCCTGGTAATATATGAACTAGTACAAGATCTTTGTTCAAAACAAAAATTAAGTACATTATTAAAATACAGCGGCTTATAAATAAAATATTTTTTCCAACGCACGACATCGAGGCAAAGTACCCAATATGCTGGCAGCATTAGCGATAGCGATACTTATTCTCTGAGCAAAAAACCGAACAGCCCTCGAGTCACCAGTTGCCTTGATGAGACGCGTTCTAGCTTCAGGTGCCCAAGGATACATTGTCTCCATTGCGAATGGAAGAAAAATGTAACTATCTCCCAGACCTGCGTATTCCCACTTTTTAGCAGCCTCTTCAGCACAGGCCGCAGCTCCACCAAGGTGAGACGTTGCAGGCAAATGGGAGGGTGCCAAAGTGTCCACACATGTGGCATCCCAAACAAGGCACCGACCCTGCGTCTATGGGACCAAGGTCAAGCCATCAACTAGTTGACGCTCAAGGCGGTGCCCGCGTGGATATTTTTTAGGGTTCCGTACCCAAAAGGTAAAAATGGGACCCTATTATTAAGACTCCGCTGTCCATCCATCCGTCCGTCTGTCTTTCTGTCTGTCACCATGCTATACCTTATGAATCGTGACAGCTAGACAGTTGAAATTTTAACAGATGATGTATTTGTGTTGCCGCTATAACGGCAAATAGTAACAAGTCATTATTAATATAAAAAAAAAAACAAAAAACCCGACTGCCTTTTTATATACCCAGTGTTACTTTCAGAATTAAGACGAATCGCATAACATCTCTCAAGCTTAAACCCATCGAGCCTTTCAGTCTGCAGAGCGTGCCAAACATTAGAATTTGGCGTCAAAAGCCGCCATTTTGTTTTTTATTTTATTTTGATATACCCAGTGTCACTTTTACCACAGAAATAGACATGTCTGTGACTCTTATAGTAAGTACAAATCCATCGACACCTCTCAGGCTGAAATCCACCAAGTCGTTCGGGCAGCAGAGCGTGCTAAACAATTATGCATACGCATACATACTCTCGAAAAACATAAACCTCTCTCTGGCGCACGGGTAAAACGGATAAAATAAATATTTAAATGGTGCTCTCATACAACAAACGTATTTTTTATAGATAATGGTACGTAACCCTTCCTACGTAACCCTTCCGACTCGCACTTGGCCGTTTTTTTTAAATCCTACATTTTCCCGGTATAAAACGTATCCCACGTGTTAATCCAGGTAAGTTATCTGTATACTTATGTAAAATTTTATTGCAATCCATTCAGATGTGAAAGTGGAACAACAAAAGTCTTTATCTCTAATGGGGCAGACAGGGTATTTTGGGTTTTGCAGTTCCAAGCAGACAGTGATGGGTTGCTTGCTGCATCACCTATTAACCCAGTGGCGGATTCACACATTTGACGCTAGTAGGCTATTCATATAAGCACTCTTCTACCTTCTTAAGGTAAGGGAGTGGCGGGATGGGGTGCAATTGGCCTCAAATATGCCAGTAGCATATCGATATCTGCGTTCATTGAAATATCATATAGAAGCACCTTTTTACCTTCTCGATGGAGAGGGTGCAATTGGCGTCAAATTTGCCCCCCCCCCCCCCCCCCCCCAATGTGCCGCCATAGGCTTTAGCTTACTCAGCCTATTGGTAAATCCGCCACTGTATTAACCCTTCATTTACCGCATGGCATTTTTAAAAGCACCGTCCATTGTTTTACTATTGCGTCTGGTATTTGCAGCAAAGGAAGCGTTTAGGTACGTAATTTCCGCCCTTTCTTCTCTCGATCAGCTTCTTTCCGCTCTCGCTACAAACTGCGCGGGAAGAGATGCAGTTGATACATTCTAGGTTTTTTCTTGTTTCCCAGACCAGCGTGAAAGAGAACATAAAAATAAAGAATACAACAACTCTGTTCAAACATTTCGAAGTTATGGTGGAATAAAGAAACTCACATACGTACTTTTTTATGTTATAGGGCGGCAAACGAACAAGCGGGTTACCTGATGGTAAGTGATCACCGCTGCCCATGGACAACTGCAACATCTATTATACATGAACGCTCAACATACATACCCTGTACACGCCTTTTTTGAGGCAATCGTGTAATCAATTTAGCCGCATAACGTCCACTGCTGTACGGTCAGGCTTCAAAAGTGGAGTCATAATTTCTCATACAATTAGAATGGGAAATTGTGACTGCATTTTTGAAGCGTACTGTACATATAGGCTTCTCCCAAGAATTTATAAAATTACCGATATAGAACAGCCTGCATCCAGGGGGTTTACTCCATAAGCGGTAAGCATATTACTGCGTATCCCCGTTTCGGTGTCGAGCAACATTTAGCATTAATTATGATGATAAAATCTAATCTTAATAATTATGATGATAAAATCTAATTCAGTTTGGCAAAGAAATAAGCCATCACTATCGGAATATAGTAGTATTTTATAGAGTAACCCCCCAGCGCTTTCCAGCGACCCTGGTGGTGTCTTACTCTTGTGGGTGGGTATCCTACGCTTCGCTTGCCAGTGCGTGGCGCCATTCAAGAATCTTTTCGTCCCATTGGTTCGTCGCTCTATGTGTCCCGCCCACTGCCACTTCAACGAGCTTAAACGATGGGCTATGTCAGTGACTTTTGTTCTCATACGAATATCCTCATTTCTGATTCGATCAGTCGTGTAATAACATGCACCAAATCTAGATCCCATTTAGTCCTGAAATTGCAGCATCCTGTTATAGGTCAGTGATAACGTTATCAATACATAGTTATTGCACAATAAAGGGTTAATTAACAACGCTGTATGTGACGGGTAGTTACAGTGCTACACACAGACACAGTGGTTTTCTTGTGACTTATTTTCCTATGTCCCGTAGTTGGGGTGGGGCAGGGTCTCCCCCCCAATGGGTTCCCGGTTTGTCGTACCGGGGGGGCTCAGTACCCGTGGTAGCCTCGAGCCACGGGGAAGCTAAGAGGAACCCGCGAGGGGGCGCTCCTGCTGTCGTCAACCAGCAGTGAGCGCCCACATTGGGGCGGCGGGGGAGTGGGAAGATCTCCCCCACCCGGGGAGGGGCGCTCCCGCGGGCTCGGCTTCGGCCTTGAGCCTGTAGGGATGCGCCCAATGGGGCGGCGGGGGAGTGGGAAGTTCTCCCCCCACCCGTGGTGGGGCCGCCGGGAGAGGAATGTTTTATTGCTCTCCCGGCGCTTCAGGCGGGGCCACACCGCCGTGGCTGTGGTTGGAGATCGGTCGCGGAGGAGGAGGAGTGTCGGTGTTACGTTGCCGCTCTCCCTATCCTCCGCGACCGAGCGGTGCCGCACCGCGTTTGCGGCGAGAGGCAGGCGGCGGAGCCTATCATCTTCTCCGCCGCTGGGAGCCGGTTTATCTGGCTCCCATGGGTCCACAGGCGGTGGACTGCGTGGGAGTCTGCCGCCTTTCAATTGGCCCGAGGAGGTACGGCGCGTCCGTGAGTTCCGGTCGCGCCGACTTGGTGAGTGGGGGGGGCGCTTAGACGTCCCCGAGGAGGGGCCGCTTTGGCGGCCAGCCGCGCCGAGGTTCGCGGTTGTATTTCCGTTCCCGTGTCCCCGGCAAAAGCGGTTGAGATGGAACTCCGGAGGTTTTTTAGTGGGTAGGCACGTCGCTCTGGCGTGGAGTCCCACATAACCCGACAGCCTCCCCCGCAGGCTGACGGGTATCCGTAACAGGGATCTTTACTCCGAAAAAAAAAAATATGGCAGTGTCTACAGTGCTACTACAGTGCTTCTCCATTTTGTTCACTTACAGATTATATAGAGAACTATTTTTTGTAATTACTTTACGGCTCTGAATACTAGCCTTTAGAGCCTATCTTTACTTTTTCGCTTCTTTATTCCTAACCATAACCCTTACTTATTAACAACCTGCCTACCTAAAAATTAAAGGTTGTTGTAGGTACTTTGATTGCTTCAAGGGAACTACTGTCGACAATACTATTCGACCACTGGTTTTCATAGCCGATTGAGTGGCGGACAACGCCTAAAGACGCCCACCACAGACCGCAAATAAATATCACTAGAACTCTCCACTTTAAATATTCCACGTACTGTCTATGAGCATGAGCATTTATAACACTAAACTACACCAATTTCATATTATAAAATCCACTAGAATCAATTTGCAAAACAATTAAAAGCAAACGAACTCCTTGACTTCCCGCCAAAAACTACCTCACTTAGAGAACTACGTTCAGATACAATGTCACGATAGACATGTGCCATACGAACTGTGCGTTGAAAGCGTAGTAAAAGCTTCGATTTCTCAGGTCACCCACGCTGAAATTGACGGGCATTTGTAGTCTCACTCAATCCTATTTACTTTTTTCAATACCTTGTAAGGCTTGGCCCGGCCGAAACGCTCTGAGGTTTGGACTACAAAAGCATGTGAGCTTCCTGTCCGAAATTGACATGCATTTATAATTTCTCTTGATTGATATTACTTTCTCCATAGCTTGTAGGGTCTGGGCGTAGAACCGACCGAAACGCTGTGGCGTTTTGTGTGCGAATTTTAACTACAAAGGCCTGTGTGCTTCCTGACTGAAATCAACAGGTTATGGAATGTCGCACCTCCGGATCACAAGGCGCACGCCTTTACCACTGGACCACGCATGCAGTCCAAGTTGCGATACTATTTGATTTACGGGTTCGATCTTGGTCATTCGAAATGATCTTTTTCAGATTGATCTGGGTCTTGGATGTATATCTATATATGTATTTGTTTGTAAAATATAGTATAGTTGAGTTACGAGTAGTATCCCCTAAAACAGGTCTCGAACTTACTTTGGGGCTAGTTCAATCTGTGTGATTTGTCCGTGTATATTTATTTATTTATTTTAAAAATATTACCAGGAAGTGGTAACTGCCCGTGTGTAGTCCAACTACACGCAATAATTTCTAGCTAGCCGCAGTATATGAACATTAATTAAATCACAACATCTAGGCCTAACAGCCAGTGTTCTATTTACTCATACTATTTAGATTGGGATGTACATATTGGGTTTCTGTTGTATAGTCGGCTATGTTATTACTTTTGTAATCATTCCTACTTCATCGTCATTATCTAAGTGGGTCTCGGTCTGGTCAAGTATTTTCAACCGACTTCAAAAAAGGAGGTAATCAATTCGGGTTGGATCTCACAGAGAGCGACGGTACGATATAGCACGGCCAGTGCTTATGCGTACCGTCGCTCTCTCTCTCTGGAAAATGACGGTTCTGACGACAGAAAAGGAAAGGATAGCGGTATAGAAAAGTGCTGCACTGTTGCTGACAAGTGAGATCCAACTCTTCGTCGGAATCTTTGATGTTTTTATGTATTCTATTTTTGTTTGAAAGAGCATACTTGTCAAAATCAGTTGTGTAGTTTGAGGGTGAAGTCGGTTTTTAGTTGTGAGAAATTATTTTCCAAATAGTTATATTTTGGGCTTTCTGTCGCCAGATTTGACGCCAACATTTTTAAGATCCTGTTCGACACCATCCAATCATCTGAGCTTGGGTCTACTCACCTGAATAATGTTAATTGGCGCGCGTTAGGCATCTAACGTCGTTATAGACTTTCTATATGCGCAACTTGCGCGTTACGTGGTGGAAACTATGGGCAGTCGCAATACAGGTAAGTACGAAAACTATAGGAAGACGCAATACAGGTAAGTACGAAAACAATGGGTAGACGCAATACAGGTAAGTACGAAAACTATGGGTAGACGCAATACAGGTAAGTACGAAAACTATGGGTAGACGCAATACAGGTAAGTACGAAAACAATGGGTAGACGCAATACAGGTAAGTACGAAAACTATGGGTAGACGCAATACAGGTAAGTACGAAAACTATGGGTAGACGCAATACAGGTAAGTATGAAAACTATGGGTAGACGCAATACAGGTAAGTATGAAAACTATGGGTAGACGCAATACAGGTAAGTACGAAAACTATGGGTAGACGTAATAAAGGTAAGTACAAAACGCGACGCAAGATGCGGTACGCTGCATGTGGTGCAACACTAACCAAGGATTTGTAAAAACAAGTTACCTAACTGTCTCAGCAAACCATTTTTCTCCCGCTGCTTGGCATCTGATTGAACTTGAAGGCAAACTCTTGTATGTTTGGATATGATAAAGATGCGGTAACTACCCGGATTAAATAAATTTGTTTTGTTAGTGTAAAGCCAGAGTAGCGTAATTTCTGCTGCAGAAAATGAGTTGTGGAATTTATGTTGTACAGTGAGATACTTATTAATTAACTCAATTTCTGTCGTCGTGTGGCATAAACAGGACGTTTGTATGAAACCGAATGCAATAGAAATTCTGCAACTTATTTTCTGCAGCAGAATTTTGCTCCTTTGGATTTACCCTAGGAATTAAGTTGAAGGTATCCACAGTAAAAGCATGAAAGGAAATGATTTTTTTGAAAAACTTACTTGATTTTCTTGTTGTCTTGCTTGCCTTAATACAAACGGCTCATGAATAATTATATCATAGATTAAACGTTAAACCTACAAAATAACTTTATTAATAAATTGCGGACGATTTAAAATGGCCGCTGTTAGCTTTGTGTTACAATTTAATGAACTGTGAGTTATTGTGGCATAATTAATTGTGTTGTCCGCCATTTTTATGTAAAATGATGATGTAACAGAAAGATAACTCTAGCAACTTGTAGGTACTGGCTACCATTCTATGATATCTACTGACTCCAAAAAATATAATGTCTATAATACGCCATTTTCCAACAAGTCAAATCAGATATTTTTTTCTAAACGTCAAAACAAGCATTTTCAATGGGATTTTTATGAAATACCGGCAGATGAAGTCATAGTTTCTTATTTTAAGTTTTTCTGCAATAATAAATCTAAAATCAAGTTTAAATGGATGTGTTCAAAGACAAGTGAGATTATTTTGTGATGTTTATTTCTTATTAGTACAAAATAATTTGTTTTTGATCCAGAAAAATACCCAATTGTGTGTGAGAGTATAGGGGTACCAATGTAGTTGAGCAGAAAAGTCGAACAACACTTTCAATGTTTCTTTACTTTTAGTTCGCAGTTATACTGTCACAGGGTTTGGGATATGTGACACAACAGATGAACCAACAAATACAATACGGGGGACTATCTAGGGACACATGTGTGGTACCGTTAACAAAGACTGGAGTGCCGACGGCACACTGTAGCACGAAGTTGAAGTCAGTACATATTATTATCTGTGCCATGGTTAAAATTGCTAACTAAACACATTCTGCCCCTATTACCTTTACTAGAAGCCATCTATTAGCTATCTACAAGTACCGACTTACGATAGTAAAATCTGTTCGAGGAGAGTTGATAGAGTCAGGGCTTATTAACTCATTCCAAATTGCAGCCCGGTATTTATTTAAAAACGAAAACAATTTTATTAATACAATTTTAAACAATTATTAAGTGTATAAAACTGAAAACAACACGAAAACATCTAAACAAAGTACCAACTCGGAAACGCATTCCAGATCGGAATGGCATATGGCCGCCACGTTCGCTCGGCTGTTGGGGCCGCGGTGGACAACAACAGCATACCTCATACCACGAAAACGGCGAAAGCGGGAGATAAGCTGCCATACAGTTTGCGATAATTAAACGACAGTCGCAATTTGGAGACGAATAATAATATTTATCAACTCTCAGCGAACAGACTTTAGCTATAGCTGTACATTGGTATGTCATAGATAAGCAATCAATATGTACATTACAGCGATAACTTTTCTTTCCATAACTCCATGACTATACTGAACTGGGTTTCTTTCGGCGTATCTTTCCAGCAGTAGTCATTCCAAAACGCTAGTAGTTTGCAGCTTTTACACTAAAATTATTAAAAATAACAAATTTTCCATTGAATATTTCTTTTTTTACTATGACTTTGACTGAGGGTCTATCTCATCATCTGTTATGTCTGTGGGAGGGTGAAAGATGTCATTTTCTTGGTATTTTTAAAGATGACTGTTTCAGTAGAAGCCGAAAAGAGGAGGAAATAAGTTTTAGTAGGTACCTACAGGTTGTTAAGAATTGTCCTAGGCAGTTCAAAGTTCTTAAGACGAAGTGGTAGCTAAAGTGGCGCCCTCATTTGGAATAAATTGTTTAAAACTAAATATGGTGATAATTAAAAATTTGATTTGTATAAATGTGTAGAAAGACCTTTAAACTATTTTATGAATAACCTTCAGTAATAATGGTAGTCCGTCTAGCTTTCAAACTGTTTTTCGCCAAAAGTGGCCACTTTTGGCGAAAAACAGTTTTAAAACTAGACGGACTATTAGTAATAATTTCAAAGGTTATTCATAAAATAGTTTAAAGGTCTTTCTACACATTTATACAAATCAAATTTTTAATTATCACCATATTTAGTTTTAAACAATTTATTTCAAATGAGGGCGCCACTTTAGCTACAACTTCGTCTTAATTTGTATCTTAGAGTCACTTCTGTAACTTTCTTTTATTTTACGATTTTCTGTGGCTACTCCCCTGTGAAATGCTTGTTGCGCGCCATTTTGCAATATTTCTATTTTAATTGATGCTTCCTGTGATCTAAAAAATAAAGAATGCCATTGCTTAAATTTATTGAAACTCCTTGATACCGTAAGCATATCTAAGTGCGCTTTTGGCCATTCCGTTGAAGCCAAAGGAGCCAAGCGAGCGAAATTTTCCGAGTATAGGGCTATAAAAAATGTCATAAGACATTTTTACCAATTTTCAAAATGGTTAAATATGATTTTTAAATTTTTCAACCCACATATTTTTACCATTTTTAAAAACTGAATCGGTATAAAAATTATGTACAATATCTAACCTGTTCATAAAATTTTAAGAGATATGCGACCTGTAGGTCAGATCAGCCGGAAAACTGGACATCGGACATTCGGATAAACAAAATAATGTTTACCGAGCTGAAAAGAAGACGCTTCGCTCGCTCACATCGCTCGCTCGGTCCATAAAATCATTACTGGATTTGATGCATCTTATTATAAAATACGGATTTATTATATTACTAGACTTGGTTTAAACCATCGTCATCTAGTGTTGGAAATTTAAATAGTGATGAAAATATAAATAAATAATGGACAATGTACAAATCACACAGATTGAGCTAGCCCCAACGCAAGTCCAATACTTTTGTTATGACATGCTAACTCAACTATATTATATTTTTTATAAAAAAATACATAATATATAGATAAACATCTAAGACCTAGGTCATTCTCAAAAAGTTCACTTTCCATCTTGGCCTGACCGGCGATCGAACCCGGGACCTCCGGTGTGACAGCCTGGCACGATGATCACTAGGTCACAGAGGTCGTCATCGTAAAATGACACTTACATTTGTCAATATCAAATTGATTTAAACCTGTGATTTAAACCATACACGGACTGATTAGGTTTAAAGATAAAACCTAATTACAAAGTTAGTCCGTTTTATTGTAAGTCTGGATATGTTTTTATAATTATTCTTAACGCCTTACATGCAAAAATGAGCGTTTTTGTAGTTATGAAATTTTGCTTTCGAATCATTTTCTAATAACACGATAGATGAGTTGGTTTAATTTGTTTAAAACTTTAATGAACCAATAAGTGATACTAGATTAATTACTCTGTCGATTTTTAAAAATAAAATAAATAATAGCATTTTGCTATCTGCTTAGTTTCTTTATGTGATGATGAGACAGCGAAAATATAAGTAGTAGAAACTGATTCAAACAAAATATACAAGATTGCAAATATTTAGGGTTACCTCAACCAGTATAATTTGTCCTCTTTTCTATTTTGTTACTTTCAAATAAAGATCTTAACAAAAAAAACAAACTTGTTTCTCACGACAAGACTAAAGGAACGAGTGAAAATTTGATGACTTCGAAATTTTGCACGAAATATTGCTGCAAGTGAGAACGCGATACAACGCCACGTAATACACCTCCATCCTCACTCTAGGGCAGCCGCAGTCGATAGACATTAAGCCTCGTATTCTTACAATTATAATTTCATTTGTTGAATTGATGTGCACGCCGTCGGCGCGCCACAAGCCTGGCCTTTGAAAAAGCTGATGCCGCTTTGTCCGCACTCCTATAAATCGAATGGACTATACACTATCCCGTATTTATACCTAATGGGACACAAACAGAGCATTTGGGCCTTGCGGCTCTGATCAGACAAGCCCTTGCGCCGCGACCTTCAAAGACCACTTTTAGAGTTATGGGTGAGAAGGTGGAAAAAGGAATCAAAATAGTACCAATGGGTTGCTAGCCGCATTGCCTATTAATAAAGTAAATATTTTTGTTGCCGTTTAGTACGTAGATAGATAAATTATTTGTTGTACATAAAAAGCCACAATTAAAATACAAAAAATAAAAACACAATAGTACAAAGGCGGACTTATCCTTGTCAGGGATCTCTTCCAGTCAACCCTACAACCAGAGGAGATAACCACAAAAGTGGGGTGGAACGTTGTACAAATGTACATAAAAAGTGGTTATACCAAAAGGCATACACATAAATTTATAATGGCGTTATTGCTACCTACAAAAGCGGTTTTCAGCACATGTGCTATGAAATAAGTTTGTTTTAGAAAGT
This sequence comes from Acrobasis suavella, assembly GCA_943193695.1. Lineage (NCBI taxonomy): Eukaryota > Metazoa > Arthropoda > Insecta > Lepidoptera > Pyralidae > Acrobasis > Acrobasis suavella. The sequence continues at coordinate 10,947,922 of OW971950.1, forward strand.
CTTTGGTCTTCGGTAGCTCTAAGCGTTCACTACATTAGTTGTAGTAATACATCACCCGATACGAGTTTATCGTACCTCCTTCCGCGCCGCTAGCTTTATGTCTCGGTAATCTGTTACGTTGTATGGAAAATAGTCTTTATATTTTAAAGAAGGTTGGCAAATGTATGTTATTGTGTTGGTTATTTTTGTGCTGACGTGAAACGTCAGTTTCAGATATCTATCTACATTATCTTCAATACTTAACTAATATATTAGATAATAATATATCCGGGTTCCATCCAAGGCCAGAGCAGGTAAGGATTTTTCATGTCCTGGGTTTTGGGCTTTATACAGGGCTATTTTTAATTAACTAGCATCCCTTTAGGTGCAAGTTCAGTCCATGACACTTTCCATAAAACAAATTATAGAAAAACGAAAAAAAAATCGACTTCCCATACAAAATTCATTTCGCTGAGCGCTGATATGTATGGGAAGTCGAATTTTATTTTTCGTTTTTCGATGATTTATTTTATGGAAAGTGCTTCAGTATCATGGACTGAACTTGGACCTAAAGGGGTGCTAGTTAATTAAAAATAACCCTGTACATGTACGCATTCATAGTAAAATATTGTATAGGTGTAGTAAAATAAAAATTCAGAAATAAAATATGTTGACTAAAACTCGTAACATCGTGAGATCAATGAGTAGTACCGCCGGCCGGCTAGATTTCGAGTTCGTCGGGGTCATGCGTCAGTTATGAAGGGCATAACTACGTGATCTCGATCGAAAATCATTTTTGCAACTTTTTTATCTTATGTCATTCACAAATTTGGATTACGTAAATGGATAGAAGAATTTATTTACTACATGACATTTTTTTTTCAACAAAAGTTAGCGTATATAATGCTGCATTATAAATTATACATTTCTAAATAAATTAATGCATCTTGAACGCTTAAGCAATTTAAAGTAAGATGTGAAAATAAACCCATGTGACTCATATTTTATCATAAAAACATAGTTTGCAGTTCAAGCAGAGTGCATATCTTGAGAAATTTCCGCTTCCGTTGACATCCATTGAGAGCAAACCCATAATTTATATAAAGTTTTTCAAACCACTGAAAGCCATTTTAAAACTACACGGTTCACGCTTGGATAAATCTTCTAAATGGTTCGAAAGATGGCGCTGAAGTCGACATATTCCGAGCTTCCATTCACAACTTTAAAAGTATAGATGTGACGCTTTTATGAACTAAGTACTACTGATTTGTTGAAGAATACTTATGTCTGTTGTAATTGACCGAGTGAACGAAGCGAGCGAGGTCTCTAAATCGAGTTGGGTAGGGGCGAAAACACATTGTTTGTACCGCAATAACTATCGAACCAAAGGTTCGATTTTGATGAAATTTGACAGGCATATTATGTAGGAAATATCAATAGTATTTTCAAGTTCGTCGGGAATCAAAATCGGTTTAGTAGTTTTTGAAATATCAATAAATAATAGAATTAATTCGCTTTTTATTATAAGACGAATAGTGAACACTCCACATCAGAGAGATGAAGTGGAGTCTGTCAAAACCTAATTACAAAACGTCAGTCTCAAACCGCTAACCGTCAACAAAGCCTTCAGAAGACAAGCATTTACAATCACTCGTCATTGAAACCCTTCTGGTGTTTAGCTCCAAACCACCCCTTATTATCCCACCCAACATATCCCGACCTTCCTCACCTCGCGCCATGTTGCAAACTTCCCATTGAAGTTGGGAATTAGAATGAACGGTAGGGTTCTGCTTATAATGGAGTAATGTTTCAAAGATGTAGTGCGGTCTGTCTGATGTGGCGGAGGATAGTTTGCAGGGAAAATAAGAAAGATTTTTACGTAATTACAGGAACGTCCTGCGTTTTTTCGGTAAAGGCTTTCATTTTATCTTAGAAAGGTTTTTTCGTAAAGAAGATAAGTAGTTACTCAAAGGGAAATTACTTTTATACTGGTTGAACTGATTCTTCCAAAGATTGTCGCTGGAAGGCTATGTACTCAATTTAGAATATTAAAAGGTAAGTAATGTGTAGATTTTAAGTATTTATTTTCAAGTGACATTTCACATTTTATTTTAATCTGTTTATACGAGTATGTGGGTTCCAAACAGCTCTGAAGCGTTACTGCTGAGGATGCAACCGGGAATACGCTCGGATGATGATGTGGGTTCCAAACAGTGGGTAGTGGGTTTGATGGATATAAAATTTGAAATCCAACGGAGTTGGGATTGTAAAAAGGCAGATTTACTTATTTATAAGTCAATGTTTGAAAATTTACTTCCACTTCTACTACATAAACGTCGTACAATACGTATTAGTGGTTTCTGCTTCCAGTTCTTACCAGAAAATATAAAAAAAACCGCATCTCAAAGTCGCAATAAAGGTCTAAAAAGCCGACATATTTATAAACGTCGTATTTAAACGAATTTGAAGGTGAAATCTGAATATTCCGTCAGGTAAAATGCGCTACGCATTTGTTGCTTGTCCGCAGATAAGCGCCCTCTAGCCTGAATGCAGCGCAACTGCTGGCCTTACAGAGTACTGAGACTCAGATCCATTGAGATTTTCTTCATTTTGCAACTAGGGGTGAACACAGAGTTAGAAAAGTATAATTGTATGAGTCCGTCTTTTAGATTATCCAAAAATAATGGACCCACATTTTTCAGTTTGGCAATAAAACAAAAATTCACAAAGATACGAAGCATCAAAGTTCCGGAATGGGGGCTTGCGACGTCACCTCATGCGTGACGTCATGCGAAATTTTAATGCATCGTTGTAATTTTTTGTTTCTCAGAGAAAAGAAAAAATACATGTACATTTTTTTTTTATAATCTAACCGATGGGCTTAAAATATTTTTCCATTCGTCACGACTATTCAAATATTTATCTTATAAATATCTTATAATCTTAGCTATTGTTTTGTTTTATCTCCTTAGTAACGGTGATGGCCAAGCGGTTTAGGTACTGGGTGGTTACTCCAGAAGCGATACGCAAGACTGACGTTACTGCGTATCCGCATTTGAGTGTCATGCAACAATGATAAAGTCTAATTTGGTTTTACATAGAAATAGGACTTCATGACGTCATATTTCTATACCAAACCAAAGTAATACAATAGTCATCCGATAGGGCACTTTCGGATGACTCGTATTATTTGAGGAGTAACCCTCCTGGTTGCGCGTTTTTGAGACACGATTTCGAACCTCACGAGGCGCGACTTGTGCTTTTAGTAAGTACTTACTCATTGACGGGCATTTTCAATTAGCAATACTTGTTTCTAGTAAAGAAACCTTCGTAAGTAAACCTGCAAAAAATGACTATTAAAATGACTATAGTGTATGAAATACAGAAGGAAATTGCAAACCTGCACTATCTCTGCCAAAAATCGTCATTGTGTGCATCTTTTTTCAGACATGGGACCCACAAGAGCTTGGCTCTTTCTGATTCACTTAGCCCACATGCCTATATTCAATTAGCCCCAAATAATACAATTGTTTTGATGGTCTAGTTTTCTGTAATTCGTGTTAGACGTGAAGGCAGGGACAGGAATACCGATATCTTTTTATCGATATATCGATACCTATATAAATAAATATAATATAAATATATAGGGACAAATAACACTGATTGAGCTAGCCCCAAAGTAAGTTCGAGACTTGTGTTATGGGATACTAACTCAACGATACTATATTTTATAACAAATACATATATAGATATACATCCAAGACCCAGGACAATTTGAAAAAGGCCATTTTCCAACTTGCCCTGACCGGGGATCGAACCCGGGACCTCTGGGTGGCGGACTAGCATTCGTCAAACCTGATATCGGTATTTTACATGAAATATCGATTTAACCAGTATTTAATACAAAATATCAATATAATACCAGCACTAAGTATCGCCATATCGAAATTTGTATCCATATTTTGATATATCGATAAAAAATATCGGTATTCCTGTCCCTGCGTGGTGTCTCTTTAACTCCCGACGCAAAAATAGTTCTAAGTTTGACGTGTCTGGTGTCTGTCTGTGGCATCATTATGGTGCACGTTTTTCGTTTTAAAGATGTGTGATCAAGATGGTTCTTAGCTACAGTTGCGTTGGGAACAATTTAAAATTTTTAATTTTATTTCTATTTCTCTCATGTTTATAATCAATATCTTTCGACAGAAAGAGATAGAAAGTAAAGAAAGAAAGAAAGAAAAATAGTTTATTTGATATATCACATTGAAGGTAATAAAATGACACAGTTGTTACAAATACACATACAATTTGTGGCTACATCAAAAAGGCCTCCTCTCAGCATGGTGTCGTGGCAGGGCCACAACGCTGGTCTTCCGAGGATACCGTACAACACAACATAAAAATAAAAATAAATAAATAGTAAAACAAGCCTACTAGGTTGGCGCTTCATTTAATTATTGGTTAATAATAAAGGGTTGCTAGTAGTATTGGTTACTCTACAGACAAGAGCTTAGTAGCTCTTCAATATTAATAAGAAGACATATTTGTATAATAAAAAAAAAATCTCTGCGTCACCGTACTCTACGTTTCATATGTATCACATGTAAGATACGTCGTTACCGCATACATACATAAATCTACGTACGTACGTATTACGTCGTCTGATGTGATTACAATTTACTGCCGGAGATATAGCCATTAAGGATTTGTGGGGGCTCTATGCATATCGAGTAATCTGTGATGCAATAACGGCTTAGAGATTAATTTGATTATATTCTTCTTTATTAAAAAGACACTTAAGGGGCTACCTGAATTTTCCGGGGTCCAGTGCTGCCATTTGAAATAAATCATTTGAAAGGAAACGGAGACATCATTTTAAAATTTTGTCTTGACCAGGCCCTAGATGATTAACCCTTCGAACTATTTTATGAACTGTCTACAGTTTAAAGTGAGAACGTGAAGCTTTTCTACGCACAATTGCGAAAAACGGCCACTTTTAGCGTATGTGCGTAGAAAAGCTTCACGTTCTCACTTTAACCTTTAAAAAATAATTCATAATATAATTTGAAGGGTTATCTAGTGCTTGGTCAAGACAACATTTTAAATGATGTTTCCGGTTCCTATCAAATGATTTATTTCAAATGGTGGCAGCACTGGACCCCGAAAAATTCAGGTATCCCCTTAACACGTCTTTTCCTATAACAGGGTAGACTGAGTCTAGGGCCATGCGCATTACTAGCGCAAGTAAAGCGACACCGGGTGTGGTATGTACGACCACAAATCACTTAAAAAAAAAAACTCGAGTTCCTTTCGTGTTTCGGAGGCACTTATGAGCCGTCGGTCCCAGCTGTCATCATTGTATGGCAGTCGTCAAGCTATGTCAGATGCCTTTAGGCAGCCTGAAAAATCTGACACTAGTGTTGGCCACTTGCATACACGACGAGAAAAAAAAGTGTTATAGTAGGGGAGACGGGTGAAGGGTTGCTAGTAGCAATGACTATTAATATGTTTCGTATTTTCTCGCATTCCTTCGATCAACTTTCACGCAGTAAGTTTTTAGCAGCAGGCTGTTGTTGATTGATCTGGATGCAAAATGATAAGCAAACTTGCTATAAAAGGATTTATTTCTCACCACGGGGCGGGACACGGTTGCACAGTACAAAGATCGAGTGTAGAAGAGCCATAAAAATCGTTCAATTATGAATGACAACATTACAAATACTAAAAGAAATATAAAACTTTGTGCTGCCAGCAACAGTAAGAGAAACAGCTCGTACACTCTTACTTTTTCTTTTTCTCCCAGACCAGCATGGTACCGTCTTTATATATATTTGTTTTACTAACGGATCTTATAAAAAATAGAGACTCATACTAAACAGCAGAACAAATGATGCATCGAGAGGGCACGCGCAGGAAAGATTTAACCAGGGTTATAACTCCCACACTTAACATTGCATTGTAATGTTTAGTAAATTGCCTACCGAACTTAAATTAGAAAGAAAAGTTTCTATTTTCAAAAGAAAGTTAAGGAGATTGCTGCTGGAGAAGTGTTGTTACTCAATTGAGGACTTTTAATTGGGGTCAGCATGTTGCATTCTTCGAACAATGCTTGACATTATAGTATACCATACATTATTTATTTGAAAATATTTAGGTGACATTATATAATTTTTGACATGTTTTAAATCATTTTTATAATTTGTTATTTGCCATAATTCATTTAATTAAATTTTAATTTGTTTTTAGTTTATAAGTTCAAATATATTCAAATACAATGTAAATATTGTTCTGTGAATAAATAAATGAAATGAAATGTACCAAAAGCTAGCAAAAAGAATGATATGACGGCAAATTACTCACAGTAAAGATCAGTGCAAAGGTCTGTTTTAAAAACAAATAACTTACTTTACACAAAATACGAATTGTTTTGTGTTTTCTGAGAGATAAAAGACTTTTCCACCCTCTCTTCTCACGTAGATTGGTTCCTTACCGGCTCACCGCACGAAAATTCGTATGATTTAGCACCAAAAAGCCATTTATTTGCAAACGAAGTGTAAATACTTTTATGTTACACTCGGAAAGCGCAAAAAGGTTCTCGCGTTGCCAAATTATTTTTTAAACAAAGAAAATGGGTTGCTTTATCAAGTCTATACATAAATAATGTACTAATGTCTATACTTACAATGTCTAATATATCTGCTGAAAGTATAAGTAAACTGAACTGATCTACTTTCCCCAAAGAGCATGCATATTATATCGAAATATGAAAAATATATTTTTGCTTTCAATGTCAAATTGGGATTAGCTGATTGGTCAAAAAATATTTGTCACATTTTGATGTATGTTTCTTGAGGAAAGTTGTTGTTTAGTTCAGGATAATATGTACCAATGTAGTCTACGTTTACTTTTACGAAATTATGATACATTGAACAGGGCAACAGCTACGTTTGTGCAAATGTACTTATTCTGACTCTTAAGATATATATTTGACATGTGGTTTAGAAACCACATCAAATTTCGCCCATTCGTTCAGGCGTTACTGTACCATAGACAGATACACAGACACGCAGACACGTCAAACTTATAAAACTCCTCTTTTTGTTGATGGTTTTATAAAGACAGGGCTCTTGTATTGTCACATCAAGCGTTAAAATTAATTACGAGTGTTTGGTAACAGTATAGAATCTTTTATTCTCTTATCAAATCATCTATACTATAGATGAAAGTAGTGCGTTTAAATGAGATGGGACTTAAAAAATGTTTTGGTTAGAAATACTATCTACGGCTATTATTTTTTATGTTCGCAAGAAGAGAAGAAAGTACCTTTAGGTATTCTAAATAAAATCAGAATAGAAATCTACATATTTATTGAATTTTACTTGAAGCGTTCTATATTCGATTCGAAGCTATTTCCAAAGTATTTTTCAAACAACATAATAATATACCAGTCAATATTTTGAACTAAAGTTTAGATATCGACAGCGCGGCGTCGAGTTCGAGACTAGCGTCACGTTCCTGAGAAACACAAACACGCTTCAGAAAAGCGCGATATTGAGCGTTTACACAGTTCATATTGATAACTGGATCTTGGTCTTTTTTCTTGGCACTATATATAACTGCACAATATATACGTTTTTTTTTTTTATTTGTCTACTTCTAAAATGCAAATTTATTTTATTTCGAAATTTTGCGTTAATTTACGTGAACAGTAATTTTTGAAATTAATATTCGACTTCGTCCCCAAACTATACAACCGATTATAATAAAATCAACAATCTATGGGTCTACCTGGAAAGTATACCCTTACAAACAAAAAATAACTTTCTTAGTCCTCGAATAATTAGTGAACTTTCATAAAAACGATCATGACGAATTGATAACCTGTTCCTGTTTGAAGGTCGATTAAAAATATAATTCCTGCAGCGAGAATATATATCTGGTAGTAATTCAATTCCAGATGTTCTGCATATTTCAACAAAATGAAAATATTACACCTATTCATGGCATGTTCTTGAGACCCATAAACACGCTCCAGAATAGCGCGTTATTGAGAGTTCACAATTGAATCTCGGTCTTTTGTTAACTTATATTAAAGTTGTCAGATTTTAGAAGCTGCAAAATACCTAATATTTCCAACTAAAGCTGACTTATTGTCTCGCATCGTTGAATCTCTGAGAAACATAAACAGTTTCAAAATAGCGCAATGTTGAGCGTTCACACTGTTCATAACTGAATTCTGGTCCTTCTAGGCACTATACCAGAATTAAAAGTTAAAAATTTCCTTATATTACTATGTAGGCCATATATATAGTTTTTATGTTATGTACCTACTTTGAAAATGCAAATTTATTTTATTTAAAAGTTTTGTGTTAATTTACGTATCCAAAAACATAATTTATCCCTCGGGAATTAATATCTGATAGTTATTCAATTTTAGATGTTCTTCAGATTCAACAAAATAAAAATATTATACCTTATATTTCCAACTTAAGCTGAGATATCGTCTCGCGTCGTCGAGGCCTGAGGCATGTTCTTGAGAAACAGAAATATGCTGTAGAATAGCGCAATATTGAGAATTCACGCCTTTAATATTAGAAATTGAATCTTGGACTTTGTTTTTACTTATACTAAGAAGTAATAAGCGATAAAAATTTTAATTTTCCAACTAAAGCTGAGATATCGTCTCGCGTCGTCGAGAGTCACGTCACATGTCACGTTCCTGAGAAACACAAACACGCTTCAGAATGGCGCGATATTAAACGTTCACGCCGTTAGTATTAGGAGTTGAATCTTGGGTTTTCTTTTTACTTATACTATTATTGACAGATTTTATAAGAGGCAAAACGTAATATTTTCGAAATAAATCTGAGATACCGTCTTGCGTCGTCGAGACTCGCGTCACGTTCCTGAGAAAAACAAACACGCTCCGTTATAGCGCGTTCATGCAATTCTTGGTTCATTTTCTCTGTATTATGTGATCAGCCTCATGAATTAAGAAAACTATTTCTTTTTAAAAAAGTTTTAAAAGAGTTTTTAAGTATTACTTAATTTTAGGTTCTCTAAGCGCGTTCTTGATTGCATCATCACTTACCTGCTTCGGAGCCCGATGTGCGCTTTTTAGGGTTAGGTACCCAAAGGGTAAAAACCGGACCCTATTACCAAGCCTCCACTATCCGTCTGTCTGTCTGTCTGTTCGTCTGTCTGTCACCAAGCCGAATCTCATAAACCGTGATAGCTAGACAGTTCAAATTTTTACAAATGATGTATTTCTGTTGCCGCTATAGCAACAAATACTAAAAACATAATAAAATTAATATTTAGTGGGCCTCCCATACAAAAACGTGTTTTTTATGTACGAAATGGTACGGAACCCTTCAACGGCGAGTCTGACTCGCACTTGATCGATTATTTTTCTACTTTAAATATAATGATAGAAAATGTTAAATAGTTAAGTTTCGACACTCAATGTCTGCTGTAAACTCAGACACTCAATGTATCAACTTAACTTAGTAAGATATTATCTGTAATGACTGTTTGTGTCAAAACAAAGAGAGAAAAAAAAAAGTATGCATATGGTCACAAAAGGATGCAGGACTATGCTAAATCGAGAAGAAATAGCCGGAATAGTAACGATTTACCAGATGCAGTAATATGAAGAGGGTCTGGGACCATAAAACTCAAAGAACAACTGTATAAAGGCCGATTGTGCCTCTTTGTCGCTCATTGCGCGCTCTTGCTTGCACTTCAAGCCTTAAATGGAACGCCTCAGAGCGAGGTAACGCCGCATGCGTCATATCCATCTCCATTGAATTATAAGACGTCGTCACGTCAAAAAAAACTGGCTTGAGCTTGGCGCGTGAAAGGTTGGCATATATACATGTACTTTATTACAAATTGACATTAATTTTCTTTAAATTTGACATCATTCTCAGTTAATAATTATGACAACAATGTACTCGTATTCTCAGTCCACATGTCAAATTTTAATATAAGTATAATTACAGGTAACATTCAAACTAAAAACTAAATTAAATCTAAATAAAAAACTATATAAATAAAAATAAAAAATGTCATGTAGATCATTGCCCTGCGGTAAAGAAAAAAAAGAACGTTGACGTATATCCAAAGATAAATGAACGATTTATTGACCCGTTTAGCGTGATGGTGGGCATGAAGATGGAAAAAGGGAAACAAAATAGTGATGAGTTGCTTACCGCATCACATGCTGAAATAAGCATTTTCATTATGAACCAGACTGTACACCAACACCCTGTATATTTCCTGTTTATGCATAACATCGTTACCACGCCGGGGCAGCTATTTTGTAACATGATATTAGTTATCGTGTTACCTACCTCGGGAGCGTTATTCAGTTAAAATGTTACTCGTGTTTACATCAATACCTACATAAATATATAAAATATTGCCGTGTTTTCTGGCCTAGAATAGGACGAATTCCTCTCTTCTTGTAGATATAAATATATGTATAGGGACAAATTATACTGATTGAGCTAGCCCCAAAGTAAGTTCAAGACTTGTGTTATGGGATACGAACTCAACGATACTATATTTTATAACAAATACATATACCCAAGACCCAGGACCATTTGAAAAAAGCCATTTTCCAACTTGCCCTTACCGGGGATCGAACCCGGAACCTCTGGGTGGCGGACTAGCATCGTGGCCACTACGCCATGGAGGTCGTCAAAGTCGTCATAGATGTTGTAAGAGCCGACTAAAAGAGCACTAACAACTAGTGCCACAATTGCATTCCCTATTTTTACATTTCAATAGATTTTAATAAGTCATTTTTTCATATTATTTAATTTAATTTTTAGTTTAGTTTAATAATTAATTAATTATAGATTTAAAATCATTTTCGCAATATTAGTATGTGTTTGTTTATAAAGTTTTACAATTTCAATAAGTACATAGATTAATTAATGAGAAAGGTTTACATGATATATATCCGTGCGAAGCCGGGAAGGGACGCTAGTTTATAGTGTATGCATACAAGCCCTATTGTCAGAATATACTATGTTGAACATGAGCGCATGCAATGCTATTAAAATTACAAACACTATGCCGAACTTACGTCGCGTTTTTCTTGACGAAATAAATAAGCCCCGGAACTTCAGCCGCGCAACTTCAGCACATGTGTTTAGACACTAGGGCCTAAAGTTGCATGGAAATTACCAACGCTATTTGATCCTGCATGCAGTCATTAGACAATCTGACACCGCACACAGAGGGACACCAAAATTCACGTAGCGAATAGCTGGTTTTCAAATCTAGGTCATGTATGGTACGTTGATGTCGTACAATGTTGTAGATGAACGATCAATAAGCCTCTGTCCCTTGGGGATAAACAGAGACCAAAGTACAAAAATATATATAGGGACAAATCACACAAATTGAGCTAGCCCCGGAGTAAGCTTAAGCTTTTGTTATGGGACACTAATCCAACGATATTATATTATATGATAAATACATAAATAAACACCTAAGACCCAGAGCAATTTAACAAAGGCCATTAACCAATTTTCCCTGGCTGGGGATCGAACTCAGAACCTCTGGATTGGCGAACTAGCGCGTTGAGACGCCACGGAGGTCGTCAAAAGTATATAAAAAGAAATGAGATTCTTCAAAAAGGGCATGTAAAGATTTCTAAAGAATTTAAAAAAATCTAAAGGTTGCACTACTCAGAAACCATAAGGTTACTAGTAGTCTAGTAAATAGATACTACTACTAGTTGTAAATGCAATGCCCAAATGCATTTCTAAGAGTAGTCTACTTGTGTAACCACAGAATAAGTACTAGTGTTGGACTACTCTAGTAACCTTAAGGTCTACTCTAGTAACTTCAAGATCAAGTTTGAGGGTATCAACACCGGACGCGGTCCGCGCTTGGATGGGTGACCACAAGAGGCACAAAAATTGGTCTGCTCACTAAATTTAAACTAAGTATCTAGGTTTTTGTTTTCGTATGGAACTAAATGGCCAATACTGGGGGATTACTCCAAAATTGGAACGCAAGACGGACGTTACTGCGTATCCGTGTTTCGGTATCAAGCGACATTGACCTCTAACATATAATACTAAAGTCTAATTTGGTTTGACCTAGAACGTCACTATCGTACGATTAACGTATTATTTGATGGAGTTAACACCCCAGATGTCAGATTTTTAAAGCTAACAAAAGGCATCTGACAATATTATGATTAGGTAATTACCTAAATAAAATCAATGTGGAAAAGGCGTTATTCATCGAAGTATTATTGTTCCTCTATTACTAGCAACTGTTTCGTGATCGCAACCCAATGGCAGTCCATTGCGTCATTGTCATCAGGTTTTAATTAACGCAAGTTCTGTTATGAACGGCTATAAATTGTGTCCGTTTGCTAACTTAGTGTTCAATGTTCAATCTATTGAACAATACTAATAATAATTAGGTAAGCAGATGCCTACTCAGTAGTTACACACACACACATTTTAAATTTTATCATATTCGATATCAATAAATCAGCCTAATTCAAGTACTCAACTTAGACCATCGCATACCAATCGATAGATTCAAAGATTCAAGTGTTTATTCAGTAATTAGACCTTTACAGGCACTTTTACACGTTTATAAGTATATTTACGTTACGTGTAAAGTATAATAAAATATAATTTATTTTTAAAGAAAAGCTACCAATACCAGCGCTTCGTAACGACCACTGCTGAGAAGAAACGCCGAAAGAAACTCATTTTCCCATAGTTTGACTATCGATAGTATCGATGGTTAATAGTTTGCAATACTATTGATGAAAGGTAAAACTATCTATAGTATCAATACTGTAAATACTTTTTGTACTAAAAACTAATATTATAAGATAATATTATAATATCGATATTCGTCACAATACTATCGATAGCTTTTAATACAAATATTACCTTTACTATCGGTACTATCGATAGTATGGATACTATCGATTGTCCTATCGATATTGTTTCTGTTTCTCAAGGTCACGATAGTATCGATAGACTATCGATAGTATTGATCTGATGATGGAGCTGGACGGTGGCCATAGGAACTCTGTAATGAAACGACGCAACCCCATCGAGTTTGGGCTCGTTTGATTCGTCTTGAGGATCACTTTATATAAAAGCTTGTTTTAAAAATTTCTTTTATAATTATAACTTGTTTATACCTAGATAATAGAAGGGAACCATTCGTGCGCGATTCCTTCTCGCGCTTGGCCCGTTATTTCTTTTATTTTTGTCTCTTTCTTTCTATGGGATAGACAGAATTAAGACAGAATTAAGACAGAATTTAAGATTTAAAACAGAAAAAAATAAATTTCTGGTCAGGACCGTAGCAAATGGACGTCCGCAGTCTCTGCCTACCCCTGTGGGAAACAAGCGTTATGATAATATGAACGTATAACCAGAAAATGAAAAGAAAGTTGATAAAATCGGCACGAGCAATTTAATTAAAACACACGCCTTCGTGTTCAAAGTTAATGAATAAAGTTGAGAGCTTAAACCACGCAGAGATAACATTTCAGGACGTTTATTTAGACAGTTTTGACATTATTGAAAACAAGCTGTGCTCGTAGGCTTCACTCCACGTGGGAATTTCGGGATAAAAATTATCCTATGTATTTCTTGGGTCTCAAACTATAACCATACTAAATGTCATCGAAATAGGTTCAGAAGTTGAAGCGTGAAGTGGAAAAAAAAACAATAAATAAATATACAAACTCACTTTAGCATTTATAATATAAGTTAGGAAAGTTAGGATTAGGATAATGTTTGTTGTACAAGCTTTTTATTCACTGTTTACAGAGAATAAAATAAACTTTTTAGAGTGGATATGGTATAAACACTATTTTGATTCCCTTTTCCTATCTTCACGCCCTTCATGTTAAACGAGGCTTTTGAGTCTTACGGCCCTAGGTTCAGTCTACTCTGTAAGAGATAAAAACGTGACAATGTATCTGTAGTAACATTGTAGTATAATACATTTTTGCTACACACAGTGAATGATACGAGTGATTTTATAAAAGTTCACGCCTGAAGGTCTCTGTCAAATTTAATGAATAAAGTTATAAGCTTTAAATCACAGGTTGAGATAAACTTTATTGTTTTTTTTTTTTGTTAAAGTTATTAGTAGATGTTGTTGAAAATTATGTTTGTGCATACAAAGTTCGGTCAATATTATCTAAGCACTTTTTTGAAAACTCATCGTGTATAGGTAATTTATTAACAAAAAGAAATACAATGGAAGTTAAATTAAACTACTAATTAAACCTAAATAGGTACTGATTTTTTTCTCATCCCTTGAAATACAAATATAAAATTAGATCTCGTTGTGAGGCCCAGCTAAGATTTTGACTGTGACTTCGTTCGCGTGCATTACTCGGGTGCCACCTTATTAGAAAATGATATTTAGTTCTTAGTGTGAAACATTTTTTTCAGTGGGTATCTTTTTCCATCACTATATTCATTCCCTTTTAAAGTTCCCTAGTAAACAAGGAACCCTTATAGCAGGGACAGGAATACCGATATTTTGTATCGAAATATCGATGCAAAATATCGGTATTTATCGGTATGTATCGATATAAAAAATCGATTTTTTATATCGATACATCGATACAAAATATTCGGTATTCCTGTCTCTGCCTTATAAGCTTCCCTGCCTGTCTGTCTGTAACTCAAAAAAAATGTAAGGGTAATAGGTATAAATAAATAAATATATATGTAGGGACAAATAACACTGATTGAGCTAGCCCCAAAGTAAGTTCGAGACTTGTGTTATGGGATACTAACTCAACGATACTATATTTCATAACAAATACATATATAGATAAACATCCTAGACCCAGGACAATTTGAAAAAAGGCCATTTTGCAACTTGCCCTGACCGGGGTTCGAACCCGGGACATTTGGGTGGCGGACTAGCATGGTGATCACTACGCCACGGAGGTCGTCATAAGCTTAATATATGTGTGGCAAGACATTTTTGTTACACAGTGAATGATACGAGTGATTTAATTGAAGCTCTCGCCTAAAGCTTCCTGTTCAAAGTTAATGAATAAAGTTAGAGCTTAAAACCACGTAGGGAGAAACTTTTCATGGCGTTTATTTAATAAAAACATTTGATGTTATTGCTTTAACGATTAAATGTCGACTGTATGATCTCGGTGGCCCGACGAGAGTGCGCATTACTAGCGCCTTCAAGAGTAAAGCGGCACCGGACGTGGTCCGCACTTGGATGGGTGACCACAAGTAGCATAAAAAATCTCGAGCTCTCCGTGCTTTGGAAGGTTCGTTTAAGCCGTTGGTCTCGTCTGTCATCATTGTATGGAAGTCGTTAAGCTATATCAGATGCCTTTAGGCAGCCTGAAAAGTCTGGGTGTCTATCGGAAGTCTCCGCCACGGTTTTTTTCTGTCACTATTGACCTTTAAAAGGCACCTACACTACTTATCTTATATTATACTCATATAACTTTATGAGGTACTTTCCTATAGGTAACTTACGTTGAAAAATCTGCTGTAATGAGTAGGTATCATTTATGTGACTAATTCAAATTTTCTGATTTTCAATATGACCTTTCAAATTTTCAATATGACCAATATTATCCAATAAAACGTGCGAAAAATGAAAAAATATTTTTTTTTTAATTTTTATTAATATGTTGTCAAAAATAATAAGTTATCAATTTATTTTTAGGTTTTGATTTTTTTATTTCTACTTGGAAATTATGCTCTTGTGTGGTTCATTGTTACGAGAAAGCTAACTTCGCATTAGCATAGACAAGAAATAAGTAAAAATAGAAATTATTTATCAAACAGACACCAGTGGATTTCTTGTACCTTGCTGAAACAATGAAATACGTTATAACTAGAACCAGAGAGAGTTCGTTACATTATGTTACATATCACTGCACTCCCGAGAGAAATCATACCAGCTGCACTTCACACTGCCGTTTACAGATGCTTGTTTAAAATGAATGCTTTATTCATGCTGTATTATGATTCCGTATTATAATAATAAAAAAAAACTTGAGAGGTGTCAAGGGATACCCGGATGGTACGAAGTAAAATATAAATAGGTCTAAATTACATTCAAACTCTTTTCTGCGTTCTAAAATCAAGTTTTATTACTTTCATAAATTTGAATGACAAAAAGTGTCGTTACAACTTTTGGTCTTAATTTTTTCCGTCTCGCCCCCTTTCGCAACGCGCGATAAGGAACTTCGTTCCAATAATATACTATGTGATTTAAATTACTTTGTGCGATTCCGCCGCCAGTTAGTTCATGTAAGCTATTACCGGCGGCCGCCTTCTAAAGTTAGTCTTAGCATACCTGCCACCAACAGCCCGGGTGAACCCGCCACCAATAGCTGATGCATGCTCCCTCCCCCTATGCTGCTGCATCCGTTGCGGCTGCAGCAACATCGGACACCGCATACGCGACACGTGTTACGTCTATCCACGAGGCATCCTCAGGTACCAAACAAGCATCAAACAAGTTGTTCGTTCGGCGGTCATTCATCATTCGACGCTTGACCGCCGAACAATCAACAAGTTGTTTGGTACTTGAGGATGCTTCGTGGAGAGGCCAAACAAGTGTCGCGTTTATGGTGTCCGATGTTGGTGATGTGAGGATGTAGACAAATCACTCTGATTGAATTAGCTCCAAACTAAGTTTAAACTAGTTTTATGGGATACTACTCAACGATGTTATAAAAATCCATATATATGTAAATACCCAAGACCCAGAATAATTTGAAAAAGGCCATTTTCAACTTGCCCTGGCCGGAACTTTCGAAAAGCGTGGTTACAACGACGCCACGAAGGTCGTCAAATCGTTGATCGCATAGATAATAAACGTTTTGTTGCGTTCTCTGTTTCATATACCCGTGACAAATTGATAGATAGATAGATAGATAAAAAGATAGATAAAAACTTTATTTGTCTCACTGAGGCACACACATATACATTTTTACACAAATCAACATAAAATCATAGACAATAAGTTTTAGAAATAAGGTGAACCGCAGTGATACAAAAAGGCAATAACTCAGCGTTAAAATTGCTCAGGGAGCAAACACTGATTTTCAGTCATCACCATCGAGTGAGAGAACATGAGCCTGTCGGAAGAGCTATAAATAAAGATTAGTTATACCTAGCTTTAAACCGCTTTGGATATATTATTAACTACAAAGTGCCAACGTGTTGGAATGAAACAGTGTGAAAAGAATATGAACGAAAAAATACAGAAGTGAGAGAGAGAGAGAAAGTGATGATTACAATTATAACCTACGATTCATAGTGTCCGTCATCTAAGCGACCAATTTCTGTTTTTCTAACAACATATCTTTAATTTTTCTTTTAAAATTTAGCTTTGACGTGAGTATTCTAATAGGGGGTGGAATATTATTCCAGCATTTGGTCGCCTGATGACGAAAACTACCAGTAAATGCTACCGTTCTATGTATGTGCATCGCTAACGGGGGTCTACATGCACGAGGGACATTCCTACAATTCAGAAATTTAATTTTTTTATGTAAATAATCTGGATTCTTTCGGTATATGACATCAAACATAAGAGATGCCAGATGTAACTGCCTACGCGATTCCATATTTAGCATGGAAGCGCGATTCAGTTAAGGTGTAATGTGCGACCGCGGGGGTATATCATAAATAAACCTGCAGCAAGCGTTCTGCACACGTTGTATCAGACGCCGAGTTCTATACAATAATCGTGGACCAAAAACGACATCTCCATAATTTAATTTGGATAAGATGAGTGATTCGCACAGAGCTATACGCGCTTTTTCACTAATGTACTTCCTAATCTTATACAAAATCTTAAGTCGATAAAAACAATTCCTAACCAGGTCCAAAATATGCCTTTCAAAACGCAGGTCGTTGTCAAAAACGACACCGAGATTCCTTGCTTCATTTACGCTTTCAACATTAGCTCCGGCTATTTTAACTATAGGGTTATCAGCTAAAATAGTTTCAACCTGATTTTTAGATCCTAATACCATAAATTTTGATTTTGAAGGATTCAAGACCAAAGCGTTGCTTTCAGACCAAGTAGCGATGTTAGCAAGATCCTCATTAAGTTTCCGTAAAGATTCACCTGTATTCCCTGGATTGCAAGCTATGTAAAGCTGAACGTCATCAGCGTAACAGTGATATCGGCAGTGTTTAATCACATTAGGGAGGTCTGAACTATAAATAATAAATAGTAAAGGACCTAGTATGGAACCTTGGGGGTTTAGGAGTGGACATTACAACAGACCCATCACCCTTTATGAGCTTTACAGATTGATACCGATGTTGTAGATAGCTATGGAACCACTGAACCGTCATCGGGTCGAAGCCAAAGTACGCAAGCTTAGACAGAAGCAAGGGAACGTTAAGACTTTCAAAGGCCCGTGAGTAATCAAGAAGTGTTAGTATAGTTCCTTTACCGTTATCTTGATTAGAGAGGATATTATCTGTTACGTCGAGCAAAACTGTTACAGTGCCACGTCCTTTTCGAAAACCTGATTGGAAAGATGGCAAAATATTGTTAGATTCAATATATTTTATCATTTGAACATTGACAGCTTTTTCCAATATTTTCGACAAAAAAGGCACTATACTGATAGGGCGGAGGTCCTTGAGCTCTGAGGGTTGACTTGTTTTTGGTATTGGTGTGATCGAAGCCATTTTCCAAATCTGAGGGACTACACCCGTTGCTATATATAATTGCATTCTGCTGTACCTTCACTACACACGTCAAACGTATAACACCCCTCTTTCTGTTTCGGGGGTTAGACGCGACCCGATACAGTACGACCAAGTTGGATATGATACAATAAGCGAGTTTGATCCTACAAATCCCATGCTCCCTGGAGAAATCATGCGAGTCCAGCCAGTAACATAGTAACTGTACAATGTATAGTCCTGTGTGTGTCTTACTTAAATTTAATATTTACGCTGCACACCTTCATGCTATCATTTCTCCACTATCCCGTCCTGTTCGTTTTTCGTAACTAAATTATATTTTTAACTTCTTGACATATTCCAATGCATATCTTCTTATTCAATTCCTTTTTCAGATTCACCGTCTCCGAGAAAAAGGAAGAACCAGGAGAATCACCGCCTCCATTAACAATAAAATTCATGAAAAGTTTTTTTTTTCATTACTTAGTATGCAGTGCAAAAAATACATAGGTATGTCAGTGTCTAAAGTGTTCTCATTGTTCTCTGAGTTATTTGTATTGAAATGTAATTATTTATGTAAATGTAAATACTTTTTGTGAGTTTAAGCCAATAGTGAATAGTTATCAAGTTTACGTATAAAAATAAAAATATATGAAGGACCACGCAAACAAAGTTAAAAGTGAACATTTTATCTACCACCAATTTCTAACTTCAAAACTAACCATGTTATTTCAGTGTTTCGGAAGGCACGTATAAGCCGTTGGTCCTGACTTTCATCATTGCATGGCAGTCGTCAAGCTACATCAGATGCTTGTAGGCCACTTGAAAACCCTGACACCAGTGTTGGCTACTTACCATAAAAATAATAAACAACTCTTATTTTAAACCCTAAGGCGATGATTTTCAAGAATTCCGTCATAGTGCAAATTGTCTGGAAGAAATATTTTTAGCAGCAACGTTTGTCGATGCACCTTCTTTCGCAGCAATGTTATTTTGATGCTAATATCCGTTTTAATCTTATTATAGTTCGCAAACAAAGCTCTCTAACAAAATACATTTGAAGACATGCAAATCGGACCCACAGCTAGCAGTTTGTAGGTATTTGTGAACGAGTTTTGGAGGTTAATAAATAAATAAAAAGAGGTAGAAAATGTACTGTCTTTATTTAAAAAAAAGTGAGTGTCGTGGAACAGTCGGTTGGAGCGAAGTTTGAAAAAGCAGGCGCGGTCCGAAGGGGGGGGGGGGGTCACAGGGGACATGACCCCCCCAAAATCTGAGGTCAAATTGAAAAATCTCAAAAATTTGCCAAATAATAAAAGGAAATTTCTAGCTATCCCCCAACAGCGATAAATTTATAGTTTGCTGACATCTAGTGGTGTTTTTACGCAATAATGTTTATTTTATTCCAGATACCAATTTTTTATTAGTGTAGTGAGTGACCCCCTCCAAAATTTCAAGCTGCGACCGCGCCTTTGAAAAAGAAATCGTAAAACATCTTAATATTTTTCGCCTACCGCCGTTCGAAGAGGAACTTCGTTCCGATAAAAGTAATTTTGTCGGATAATAAGCAGATATGTTAAACGTAACACAGTGACAATCCAGCTGTACGATTTTAGTATATTGACAAAACCGGCGAAATGTCGGCCAGGTGCCGAGATACGAATTGTTAAATCTTTAGATGATTTGCTGGACGACTAAATATCGGAAAACAGCACTACAATGAGAGACTTTCCAAGCCACGTTCCATAAAAAATTCTAGTGGATGGTGCTTTGCATCGCTGGCAGTATGATTATGAACCTTAGCCTACATATTGTCCAATTAATTGATGTCCAAATATTGTAGCCAAGTCCCCAGAGTGTAATAGAATCGGAATTCAAATATAATAGCAATGTCTTCATATAAAGCGGTCATCAGAGTTCAAAGAAATGGCCCAATTTCAGAAGAAAAAAAAAAAAATTGTCACGCACAATCACGACAGAAACTATCGAAACAACAGCAAAACCAGGAAAACATAGCATATTTTTTAAATTATTTTTCGGCTCTGGATACTAGTCTTTTAGACCCCATCTTTATTTATTCACTTCTTTATTCCTAACCTAACAATAAAAATACAGTCAAAGGTTGGTGCAGGTCCTTTGATTGCTTCAAGGGAGCTTCTGGCGACAAATCTATATGAGTCCACTGGTTTTCTTAGCCGATTGAGTGGCGAACGACGCCTAAAGTACGGTAAGCCTCAAAAGTGGAGTCTCAATTTTTCATACATTTAGTATGAGAAATTGGGACTCCACTTCTGAGGCCTACCGTACGTGGTCTGAAAAGTCCCATCATTGAATGTTTTAAAATCGAAGTTTCGCTACACAAACTGCTAGCGGTTTTGTTAAAAAGCAAAATCTATCCAAAAGCGACATTAGATTGCTTATGTACGACTGGTAGCAGATCGGCAAAGATAGGGACGTGTGTGAGGATGCCTGACTGTCTCCGTGGTCCAGTGGTCAAGGCGTTTGCCTTGTGATCCGGAGGTCCTGGGTTTGAATCCCACTGGGAAGCTTACTTAGTAAAAGTCGTTTCCAGTTAGGTTAACATATTGCAGGCTTGGATCACCTGATTATCCGAAAAGATTACTTCGTGTTTCGGAAGGCACGTATAAACTGTGTACCCAAAGGGTAAACCATCATCGGATAGGTTTGCTTAAACCTATCCAGTAATGGTTTACCCTTTGGGTTGCGGAGGTCAGACGGCAGTAGGAAGCTCTGTGTAAAAACCAGTAACCTTGTCTAATCATCTAGGTTAGATAGCGGACCCCGGGCTTTGAAGCGTTACCGTTGAGGATGCAACCGGGAATACGTGGGGATGATGATAATGAAGGACTTGTGGAAGGATAAGGGAAGGCCTTTGCCCAGCACGATACTACAGGCTAGTAAAAAGAAACTGCGACATAAAAATACAATACATATATTAGTAGAACTCCTCGAAGCATACACAGTGGTATAAGAGACACTCTGCAGTATACCATCCCCGTCTCTGACAATATTCTAGGCAACTATCATCTTCAATACCGTGGCATGATTTATACATTAAGTTGCCGTAACTTGAAATTGTTTCTTTTTGTGTTTTTCTCAGGATCGGCTTGCTATCTTTTTGATGTTCGGGTAGATCTGAAACCAAATTTTCGAATCTTAGCAACATTTGACGAACTCCGTGGCGTAGTGGTCACCATGCTAGTCCTCCACCAAGAGGTTTTGGGTTCGATCCTCGGTCAAGACAAGTTGGAAAAAGGCCTTTTTCAAATTTTCCTGCGTCTTGGATGTTTATCTTTTTATGTATTTGTTATAAAATATGGCGTTGTTGAGTTAGCATCCCATAACACAAGTCTCGAACTTACTTTGGGGCTAGCTCAATCAGTGTTTTGGTCCTTAACACTTTTTTACTAACTAACACTTTTACTCCACATTTTGGAAGACCAATACCCATTGACTGGACTAGATTCGGAGCCTTAAAGCGCGTACAATGTAAAAACTAACGTGAGATTTGTAGCTCGTCAAATTTTTAAGGAAATTTCCGCACGCCTGATCTACGTTTCGGGGGACCCAAGGGCCGGCGCGCATTTTGGACAGCGTCTAAGTATTGCTATTCAACGCGGAAATGCCGCCAGTCTCTTGGGTACTTTGCCCTGTGACGGCAGTGATTTGGCCTCCATTTTTTATATAATTTAATATAAGTTTTTATTATTTAATTATTTTTAATTTATTTAGTTTTAATTGAAGTAGGTAGTATTTTAGTTTGTTTAGTTTTAATTAAGTTTTTTTTTCTTATATTGTATATATTTTTGTGTATTTAATAAAAAGTTACGTGAGACACAGACATTATTAATATATAAAATACAGGCAGGCCTGTGTCACTCCCCGTTTAGATATCGAAAATCCGAATCAGTGACCGGCGAATTTAGTACTGAATTTCCCACAACCGAAGGCGCGTTACCTACGCGCGACGACCCCTTCGGTTGTGGGAAATTCAGTACTAAATTCGCCGCTCACTGAATCGGATTTGTGAATGTACCTACCTATTATGAATCGTTTGTCCAGAGAAATAAGAATGAAATCGGTGCAACGAATAGGTGCTGAGTTCAGACGCGAGCTCAATTAAACCATATCGTTAATCATACTGAGTAGATGTTTCTTCGAATTTCTTTGTTGAGTAAAACGTGAGTACTAGTACTTATTCTGTGATATAGGTTACTCACGTACCGTAGATTCTCGAATGGCCGATATGACGATAAATAGTTTGAGACGCAAGGATGTACGTACATCGGATAGATTTATACCAAATAATATGTATGAGATATCCTATTTTGCGATCCTAAAGTACGAGTATACTCAATTTTATAGGAATAAGGATTGAAATTAGATTCGAGAAAGCACTAATTTTACGACAAAACAGACGGAAGTCGCGAGTAAAAGCTAGTACAAAATTGTTGTTTTGGAATCCATCGAAAAAAATAATTGAATCCTACTTTTGGAACCAATTTTTTGAAACGAACAAATAAGCGAAAACATTTAAAATTGGATCCAAATGTGGGATCCTACGGAAAAAGAATGGCACTCTCACCCTTGCAGGAAACGTCAGCAACAAGAACCCAAGCGACGAAAAGCAAGACTGCAAGTTTCATTGTAAAGTTACTTTCAATGTACAAAAAAGGTAAATGAATAAGAAAAGAACGATTGGCGTCACTTTTTATAACTTATTTTATGTTGCATATATTTTAGGGTCCCTTATCCACATTATGACAATGAGACCATTTACAACAGAGCTAGAATTTGTGAATGTTTCACCACATAATCCGATAGTTTCCAACATGTCAAATATTTTTATAATTTTTATACCCAATTTATTTTTTATTTTATTTATTTAACTTTATGGCAAATGTAATAGGCGGACTTAAAGCCATAGGATTTATTTACCAGTCAACCTACTGGTGATGCTGAGATTAAGAAGTCTTTTGAAGAAGGCGCAAAATATGTAATTTTGAAAGATATATTAATAATAATAATATAAGATATAAGAATATGTTAGTTAAAATAACAATATATATCAATAAACTTATATTCTAAATATACATAGATATAAGACATAATAACCAATACGTATACTACATATGTATTATTTATATTCTATCTGACAGTTCCCGAAGATAATGTGCACGCATTGCACAAAAGCTACTCGAGTACGAGCCTTCTGGATATTGATTGGTAGGGCGTTCCAAAGCTTTGCCGCTTGAACAGCAAACGAATGTTCGAAGAACCCACTCCGGTGAAATGGTATATCGAGACGGAGATTTTTGCCATGGGTATCAACAAGAAAAGTGAATTTTGATTTGAGATATGACGGAGTTTTAGGGTCAAAAAGAATTGAATAGAGGGTTATGAGAATATGCAGCTGGCGACGCTGACGAATAACCAACCACTTTAGTTGAGTACGGTAAGCAGACACATGGTTGTACTTACGAAGGCTATATATGAATCGATGACAGTTATTTTGAAGTCTGTTGAATTTACTCAGGAGGTCACAATTCAAGTCCGAGTAACACACATCCCCATAGTTCAGATTAGGGAGAATAAGAGTTTGATTAAGCATAGTTTTTACATTTCCCGGAAGAATTTTTTTAAATGTTTACAGGGAGCGCAATCCACTGGTGGTCCTACGAGCAGTCTCAGAAATTTGCACATTCCAGGCGAAATTGGTATCTATTTGTAGGCCCAGGTCTTTCACGCTGGAACTAAAGTGAATGATGATGTTTTCATATAAAACTGGTTGTAAGGATTCATTTGTCAATACGACTTAAGAGACGTGAGCTGCCGATCAGTATAACTTGACATTTGTTGGGGTTAACAGTTACTTCAAACCGCCGAGACCAATCACCTACCGCCTTCAAATCAGCATTTATTCTTTCTACGGTGCTGTCTACCTGGTCGACTTCAGTCTGAGTATAAAGTTGCAAGTCATCGACATAAAGATGATACGAGCACTGAAGTTCTTTGGTAATAAAATCTATAAAGATTGAAAACAATAGTGGAGAAAGAATTCCTCGACGAACTGACTGCTGACGACCAAGAAGAAAACCAATCAACTGCTGAAGGTGATATGGAATGATGGGAGAGGATTGCTAGGAAGATGTCATGGTCAACGGTATTTAAGGCATTAGAAAAGTCCACCAAACTCAGGACAGTGAGTTTAGTATCCTCCATCCCGGCTCTAATATCATCGGTCACTTTAAGTAAAGCAGATATAGTGCAAAGTCCAGGTCTAAAGCCAGATTGTAACGGATTCAACAGACCATTACCATGGAAAATGAGGCGAGTTGTCTGTGGGCGCAAGCCTCGAGAACCTTGGACAAGAGCGGCAGAATTGAGATGGGACGAAAATAGCTGGGAAGGGAAGGATTAGAGATTTTGGGAAGAGGGCGAATATAGGTTTTACGCCAAAGGGTAGAAAATTGGGATGTTGACAGTGAGTAATTTATAATGTGGGTAAAATAATATCAAGAATATTTTCAATCATGCGACGATTTACCTGGTCACAACCAACAGCCCTGGTTTTTATTGCTAGTACCCTATTACCGTACAGAATAAGTACTAGCACTTACGTACAGAAGTCTTACCTAATGCTTCGGCCGCACTCGTGCCTATCGTCCCGAAGCAATTCGCGGCGAATCTTCGTACGTTTTGTACACTTGTAGCGGGAGCGAGGTGATATGCTCGACCGCCACAAAGGGAAGATCTTCCCGCCAGGCATGTTGTTACGCCTGGGGAACCGCGGCTCCTGTTTCTTGTTTGGTACCAGCAGCTGAGACAGAGTAACCAAGGAATGTTACCTCTTCCTTTCCTAGGAAACACTTCGATGTGTTGACCAAGATACCGTACTGCTTCAGGCGGTCAAATAAAAGGCGCAGATGGGTCTTATGCTGTTCTGGAGAGTCAGAAAATATCAGAATATCGTCAATGTACCCATAGCAGAAGCCGAGGCCCAATATGACTTCATCCAGGAAGCGTTGAAAGGTTTGGGCAGCGTTGCGTAACCCAAAAGTCATATATGGAAACTCATATAATCCAAACGGCGTTGTGATTGCGGTTTTCATAATATCATCAGGATTTACAGCGATTTGATGATAGGCTTTCACCAAGTCTACGGTGGAGAAGATGGTGCAACCAGAGAGTTGATGGGAAAAATCTTGTATGTGCCGTATGGGGTAACGATCCGGAATTGTTCGGGCGTTCAGAGCTCGATAATCCCCACACGGTCTCCATCCGTCGTCCTTCTTTCTCACCATGTGCAAAGCCGAAGACCAAGGACTCTCCGAGCGTCGAGCAACGCCACTGGTGCACATGTCCTCGAACTCTTTCTTGGCGATTTGTAAACGAGCTGGATCTAGGCGTCGAGGTTTACAAGAAACTGGAGGACCTGGCGTCGTCTTGATAAAATGTAGCGTTATGCTTCGGAGGAGAGTGAACACCCGCAGGCCGTGTGATCTCTGGAAACTCGCGCAGGATCTGGTGAAATTCGGACTCACCATTAACAGCTTTCACAGATGCGATGTCGTCAGAAATCCCTGCCGTTTGAGAGATTGCAGCTACGTGTAGGGTCGTGATGCCGTCAACCAAGCGTTGGTTTCTGCAGTCTACCAGCAAATTATAGTAGCTGAGTAGATCCACACCTATGATGGGCTTCGACACGTCAGCAATAGTGAAGCTCCATGAGAACACACGCCTGAGACCTAGGTTGAGATGCAGCTGTAACGGTCCGTAAGTATGGATGATGCTGCCATTTGCTGCGACGAGATCATACTTGGAACGAGTGCAGGGCGTCTTGACTGCTGATCGTGGGAAAACGCATAAGTCGGAACCAGTATCCTCCACAGTGGTGACCCCGACCTGATTGAAAGCAACCTTCTTCATCATCAGCAGCTAAGCAACCTTCTTCAGCATCGTCGAACTCTGTCATCATTGCTCCTCTCTCTCAGTCAATATTGGTCAGCTGCAGTCTCACAGCAAGCCAGTACAACGGGTCAATCCTTAGGTCCATCGCAGCCGACTCACCGAGCTTCCTGGTCCTGATACCAAGTACCCACAACTCACTCGACGACTTCAGCGACCGGCGCATCCCCCGTAGCATCGCACCCTGGATCTGAGGCATCTACTCTCCAGCGTGGCACTCCGGCCGTGGACATCATTCCGGCGCCAACAAGTCGAAAAAACGCTCTACACAGTCTCGACTCACCGCAGACTACGAGCACGCTCAGCACGGTCTCGACTCACCGCAGGCCATGAGCAAGCAATTCACTTCTGACTCACTGAAAGGCTCCCGACTCACTGGGACAAGCAATCAGCTGGCACTTGCAAGCACATATATGAAGCACAGACTGCACTTGGAAAAAAAGTTATCAGACCTTCCGGTCTTGGGAGAGAGTCCTGTGGCGACCTCTACGGCCACTACGAGTAACTACAATCAAGAGACAACCGACAATATAGTCCACAAGAAGCATATGAGATGGCGCCAGCAGAGTATCCTACATCTCGATCTCAGAGTTCGCCCGATTCACTGCATATATACAACTTCCGACGATACACCGTCGGAGCCGCGGTTCCCCAGGCGCAACAACATGCCTGGCGGGAAGATCTTCCCTTTGTGGCGGTCGAGCATATCACCTCGCTCCCGCTACACACTAAAAAGTTATCGTGATAAAGCGCTGGTCACACTACCGGCTTCGTTATTTTTCACGAACTATCTGGCAATAATCCAAGATGGCGTCATCTACGTGTTTAAAATATGGACGACGACTTTCTTTTCTTTAACATGTGTGCTAACAATTACATAATGCATTTATTGAAACCTAAAAAGAAACCTAGAAAGAAAAAGCTAAAAATTTTAACACCATTTTATCGTTTCACTCCATTTTCACGCATTAACAACCGTGGCACCGTCGCACAGCACGCGTCTGAATAAGTTGAAAACAAACGTCAATATGAACAACGCAAGTGCGACCACGCAGAGTGAATTGTTAGCGTGCATAAATCCTTTGATGTATCACCGCCACCCGCGCGATAACTAACACGAAGTCCGAATATTCAGGACGATACCAGAGAACGGCCGGTCACATTTGCGTGTGTCGTATAATAGCACGAAGCTTCGTGACGATAGGCGCAGGTCCGGCCCAAACATAAGAAGAAATTCAAAGAAATATCTAGTCAATGTTGTTAGAGATATGGTTTAATTAAGCTCGAATGAGAAATCGACACCTCCTCGTTTAGATACCTATAATTTCAGTTGCAAGCCAATTTTATCCCTATTACTTTTAACAAATGGTTCATAATAGGTAGGTACCTACAAAAAACCGATTGAGTAATCCGCTGGCCAGGGTTGACTGTTATAAGTTACTACTATCGCCATCTAGCGCACCGCGCCCGTGTTGCCGGCAATGCGCAGCCAACGCATGCCGCGCCGTTTCATCAGAGTAATGAATGATAAAATTTCTATACATTATTTCTCTAACCATATTATGCCAGTAAAAGAAATAAAATAATTAATCGTCAATCTCAAACATAAGAAATCCCTTTAATTTTCGTCCGTAAAAGTCTTATATTCACCTACCTAGTTAATGGTTATGTGTATGTGATTTTTTGCATCCTAAATAAGTATTAATATACCTACATAGGTAATATACGAGATTATATCGTGTATAAATCATTTTTCGTTATAATAGCCATATAAACCTTAGTATACCTATCATATAGTAATTCATAATATACTAAATAGGTACGTAAACGTAGGTATATAATAATTACACAATAATCACTTTAAAGTAGACCTTAACTTTTAGCATCCTTAGAAAGCTTAAAAAAAATTAATTTGGATCGCAGTCCTTAAGCAAATAAACAATGCACAGTTTTTTTGTGCTTTTTCTTTTTCTTCCCATGACGACGAAGTTGGTAAACACAGGTGAACGAACCGCGCGTGCGTTACTGCTCACTGCTTGAGCGAGTCGTCCTTATCGAATTTCCCCCTTCCAAGCGGTCGCAATCCGTAGGTATATTTTCGATACCTACACGCAGAGTGAGACAGGCCTGCTATTACTGAGGCTCAACTGTCCGTCTGACTGTCTGTCTGTCATCGGGCTGTATCTCATAAACCGTGACAGCTGAAATTTTCACAGATGTATTTCTGTCTGTATTCTATCTATTTGCAGTAAATCTGACATGCTGCACCGCCTATCTCTTAGATATTCACTTTTCCCTTTATCCAAAGGTTGATTGGTAGAGACTGCTCTGCGAGAAATCCACCTTTGTAAGATAATTCTTCTTGTTTTTCAAATTTTTTATATCCTTTTGTTCAAGGTACAATTAAGAGTATTTGTATTGTATTGCATTTTATTCTGCTGCCGTTACTTACTTCTTACTGAAAATAGTCTGCGTTTTTGACTCCATTGCGTACCGTAAATAGGCATTCATAAATATTTTTTATTTGAAATAAAATTAAGTATTTTTTTACTAAACTACCAATCATCACTTTTGCTCAATTCATACACACGTGTTCACGTGTCACATCACAAAAAATTACAAACATAATATTGGATTTTTAAATCCATACAAAATGTATAAGATGAATAGTTGCGGAATCTTGCTTTGTACATGGTCCAACCCACACTTGACAAGAAGTTTCCTTAACCCTAGAGAGGGCGCGCTATCTGCATTTTGCCGTCGCTGGTAAAAAAGTGTAAACATTTTGTGAACTATGCACGCGTCAAAGATAGGGACCGGCTCCGTGGTCCAGTGGTCAAGGCGTTTGCCTTGTGATCCGGAGGTCGTGGGTTACAATCCTACTGGGAAGCATACTTAGTGAAAGTTGTTTCCAGTCAGGTTAAGATATTGCAGGCTTGAATCGCCTGATTATCCGAAAAGAAAGATGATTCCGTGTTTCGTAAGGCACTTATAATCTGTGGGTCCCGGACGCCATTTAGCGTTTGCTTAAACCTATCCAAGGATTGGTTCTGGTCTACCATTTGGGTTGCGGTGGAGAGACGGTAGTAGCTCTGTGTAAAGACCAGTAATCTCGTCTATATTAGGTGGCGGTCCCCGGGCTCTGAAGAGTAACCGCTGAGGATGCAAGCGGGAATACATGAGGATGATGATGACGAAGGACAACAGGAGGCCTTTGCCCAGCGGGGCACTACAGGATAGTGAAAAAGAAACTGCGACATATACATACAATACATATTATTTGTAGAACTGCTCGAAGCATACACAGTGGGATAAGAGACACTTTGCAGTATAATATCCCCGTCTCTGACAAGGGTCTAGGCAACTATCATCTTCAATACCACTGCATGATTTATTTATTACGTTGCCGTAACTTGAAATTATTTCATTTTGTGTTTCTCTCAGGATTGGCTTGCTATCCTTTTGATGTTCGGTAAGACCTGAAACCAAATTTTCGAATCTTAGCCACATTTAACGAACTCCGTGGCGTAATGGTCACCATGCTAGTCCGCCACCAAGAGCTTCTTGGTTCGATCCCCGGTCAAGGCAAGTTGGAAAAAGGCTTTTTCAAATTGTCCTGGGTCTTGGATGTTTATAACACCATATTTTATAACAAATACATAAATAGATTTATGTATTTGTTATAAAATATGGTGCTTTTGAGTTAGCATCTCATAACACAAGACTCGAACTTACTTTGGGGCTAGCTTAACTTTTTTATTAACTAACGCTTTTACTCTACATTTTGGAAGACCAATACCCATTGACTGGACTAGATTCAGAGCCTCAAGGCGCGCACAATGTAAAAACTAACGTGAGACAAATATATATTATTAATATACAAAATACAGGCAGGCCTGTGTCACTCATCGTTTAGGTATCGAAAATATACCTACGCGCGGTGACCCCTCGGCTGTGGGAAATCCAGTACTAAATTCGCCGCTCTTCTTCTTCTAATAATAAATAAGAATGAAATTGACTTGCAATGGATTTCTAGGTCTAAGAAAAAAAGGTGCTGAGTTCAGACGCGAGCTCAATTAAACCATATCGCTAATCACACTGAGTAGATGTTTCTTCGAATTCATTTGTTGAGTAAAACGTGAGTACTAGTACTTATTTTGTAATATAGGTTACTCACGTAACGAAGGTTCTCGAATGGCTGCCATGTACGCGAAGCATAGCATAGGTCACCTACCTGCTAAGTGGTTAGACGACCTCAGCATGAATGCAGGAAGACGCTGAATGCAGGCCGCTTTCGATCGGTTGTTTTGGAAATCCTTGGAGGCCTATAGCCCAGCAGTGGACTTTCTGAGGCTGATATGATGATAAATAGTTTGAGACTTAAGGATGTATGGATATCCGATAGATTTATACCAAATATCAACTCTTAAGGGAATAAAAATAGGGATGGAACTATGCATAAGATATCCTATTTTGTAATCCTAAAGTACGAGTATACTCAATTTTATAGGAATAAGGATTAAAAGTAGATTGGAGAACAGTACTAATATCACGACGAGACAGACGAAGTCCCGAGTAAAAGCTAGTACAAATTTGTTGTTCTGGAATCCATCGAAAAAAATAATTGAATCCTACTTTTGGAACCAATTTTTTGAAACGAACAAATAAGCGAAAACATTTAAAATTGGATCCAAATGTGGGATCCTACGGAAAAAGAATGGCACTCTCACCCTTGCAGGAAACGTCAGCAACAAGAACCCAAGCGACGAAAAGCAAGACTGCAAGTTTCATTGTAAAGTTACTTTCAATGTACAAATCAGGTAAATGAATAAAAAACGAACGATAACCATTACTTTTTATAACTTATTTCATTATGAGTATATTTCAGGGTTCCGTATCTACAATATGTCAACAAGATCATTTACAACAGAGCTAGAATTTGTGAACGTATCCGTTAACCACATAATCCGATAGTTTACAACATGTCAAATATTTATATACTTTTTATACTTAAAGAGTAAAAACGGGACCCTATTACTGATAGATAATCATTTTATTGGTACCATAAAGACACACACTATTCACTTAACATTACACAGGAAAAAGAAAACACAATAATACTAAAACTAATGGTATAGAAACAAATAAACGTATGAAAGGTAGTGGGTGTGTGCCGCAGCGATACCAAAGGGTTGTGGCTCAGCGATACGTTTGCTCGGAGAACAAACCACTGATTTTCAGCTACCACCTTGAGATTCACAGGGACGCAGGGACGATTACTGAGACTTCAACGTCTGTCTGTCTGTCACCAGGCTGTATCTCATGAACCGTGATAGCAAGACGACTAATATTTCACACATGATGTATTTCTATGTGTATTGTATCTATTTACGGTAAATATGACATACTGCACCGCCTATCTCTTAGATATTCACTTCTCCCTTTCTTCAAAGGTTGACTGGAAGAGACTACTATGCAATAAATCCGCCTTTGTAAGGTAATTCTTCTTGTTTTTCCGAAGTTTTATTTCCTTTTGTTCATGGTGCAATTAAGAGTATTTGTATTGTATTGCATTGTATTCTGCTGCCGCTACTTACTTCTTACTGAAAATAGTCTGCGTTTTCGACTCCATCGCGTGCCGTAAATAAGTATTCATAAATATTTTCTATTTAAAATTAAATTAAGCATTTTTTACTAACTACTTATCATCACTTTTGCTCCATTCATACACACGTGTTCACGTGTCACATCACAAAAATTACAAACATAATAGTGAATTTTTAAATCCATACAAAATATATAAGATGAATAGTTGCGGAATCTTGCTTCGAGCATGGTCCAACGCACACTTGACAAAAAGTTTCCTTAACCCTAGAGTGGGCGCGCTATCAGCATTTTGCCGTCGCTTATAAAAAAGGGTAAATATTTTGTGAACTATGCACGCGTAAAAGACAAACTCTTTAGAAGCTGCTCTCCTACGCTTCCCCTGCCTATGTTGTAAAATTCCACTGGATCAGTGCGCGGGCGGCCACAGGACGCAGAATTTATTTACAGGGTGTGTCGCGAAGCAGAAAATTGCTTACAATATAGTAATAGTTTTATTGTTTCACCTTTATGCTTTCTCTGTACACTAAAGTCTTTACTGTGTGTTTTAAAGTCTTATTATTATTTTAGGGTTACAACATGGAGGAACAGGACTCTCAAATTATATGTTGACTAGAGAAAACTGATTTTGAGGAAGCTGCTTTAGAGAGTTTAGAAGAGAAAATATCAGAAAGCGACAGGAAAAGGGAATTAAGTGATCATAATGCAGATAACGAATAGTCTGCGGATAGTTCAGGTGAGGACGTAATATCTAGTTTACCAGAAAAACTAAGTACATCAGTGCCAATGGTATGACCTTTGAAGAAAAATAGGAAGACTAAAAGAGGGTGTATTGCTTGCTTAAAGTTACTGTGTAATGAACATTTTACGTATATGTGTGAAGATTGTTTTGCTCAGACATATGATGTGGATCTTGAAAATATAAGACTTGTTATATTTTTAGAATTTTAGTGATTTATATTGATAAATACAACCTACGTTCCAAAAAAATATAATTTTGCCAAAGTTGTTAAAAAGTCCTAGTGAAATTATATATAGAACTTAATTAGAAGAAATAATTCATTTTCTAGTAGTTTATATTACATTTCAACCTATTTATACAAAATAACTACATTTCAAAATATTTTATGTAAAAAAAAAACGCATTTTAGAACGGGCGGCAAAATGTACCGACGCGCCCACTCACGTTTTACGAAAACACTTGCCCACTTTAGGGTTAAAAAAACTGCAACATGTATTGAGATTATTACAACAAATAAGTACCTATTGGTTTTAATTTTTAATTATTGTTACGTCTAGCCGACTAACACGATTATGTTACGTCTGACCGTTAAATTAACGTGTAAGTTAATATTTTTGCATGAGTAGGTACCTAAGTAGTATACCTTTAGGTGGTGGCACGGCAAGTGCCAAGTGGGCTTGGCGCGCGTGACATAATTAGGCTCAACTGCATTTGGGATTAAGTACAATAAATTTTGACGCAAATTAAGACCTTATGTTAATCGTACTTAAGTTTATTTTTGCTATATGTATTAAAAGTTACGGTCACAATGAATGTTATTAGTCTTACCGTGATTAATATCATCGCAATTCCTCTGTCTGCCAGCGATAATGACGGCAGAAACGTGGTGGAAATATTTAGCAAACATGTTATTATTAAAAAAATTAAAACAAGCTTTTATCTAAAGTGATAATCAAGACGAATCAAACGAGCCCAAACTGGGGTTGCATATCATTACAGAGTTCCTAAGGCCACTGTCCAGCTCCATCATCAGATCAGCTTCATGTCATCATAATATTGCATTGCTACGCGATATGCGTATGCGTGCAAAATTTCAACTCAATCGGAAACCGGGCAGTGGGTAAAATTTAACTTGCAAGATTTGATTACAGACAGACAGACAGACAGACAGACCGATAGACAACGGGACAGGTGAAACTAAATAAAAGCTTGTAAAAATTATTGTATCCCTGACTGGAAGAGATCCCTATCTGGGATAAGTCCGCCTTTGTACTGTTCTCTAGTTCAAACCTGTATTTTTATCCTGTGTTTATGTACAATAAAGATTTTACAAACAAACAAACAAATTATATTAATCGCGGTGAGTCCCGTAGTACTAAATAATTTTTTTGCTTCTTTAGAATATAACGCCATCTATTGTAAAGGTCCGATACTAATTTTTAAACTAACACTTCCTCTAGTTTTTCTCTTCCATGGTACAGTATGTAAATGAGAACAGCTACCTACCATAACCCACAAAATTAACTTAGGGATGCCTGAATTTTCCGCGGTCCAGTGCTGCCCCCATTTTAAATAAATTATTTGAAAGTAAACGCATACATCATTAAAAATTTTGTCTTGACTAGGCCTTAACTATTTTATAGTTTAAATAAAATAGTTTAAAGTGTTATCTAGATAACACATTAAACTATTTTATGAGCTACTGTTTACAGTTTAAAGTGAGAACGTGAAGCTTTTTTACGCACATACGCCAAAAGTGGCCGTTTTTCGCAATTGAGCGTAGAAAAGCTTCACGTTCTTATTTTAAACTGTAAACAGTAGTTCATAAAATAGGTTGAAGGATCATCTAGTGTCTGGTCAAGACAAAATTTTAAATAATATCTCCGTTTCCCATCAAATGATTTATTTAAAATGGGTATCCCCTTTATATATTTTTTTATAAAAATATGCAACGACTTAGAGTTATGTTCAGCAGTGGGTGGAAGAAGGGCGGAGATGATTGATTTGATGATGGCAGTATTGGCTCGTCCTGTCCAGTCCCTCCTGGCGGCACCCATTCACGAGTTGACACGTGGATCAGCAATCGCTGAACTCAACCATTTTACAGGGAATCACTGGCGAGCCGACTTACGTGGTCACCATTAGATTGCAAATTGCGTTCCAGCAACGTGGTGTGTTGATAAGAGCTTACACAATCATGTGAATAAATTTCTTGAGATTTCTATATTATGTTGCTCAAATAGCAGTAACGCTATTGTAGGCAATGGGTGGAATTTGGAACAATTATTGTTTTCACCTGTTTAGGTATTGTTTATCATAAGTAAGTACCTACGTACTTTACTTATCCCTATACACAGTTTGACTTTTTACTCACCAGCATAATTTTTGAAGCAAGTTCTGTTCATTATACTAGACTACTTTCCATAAATCAATTTAAAAAAAAAAGCGGCCTTGTGCCAGTCGGACTCGCTCATGAAGGGTTCCGTATCAGTACCTAAGTAACATAATATAAAACTTGTAGTTCATTGTAACTTTGATCGATGTTTTAACAAACGTATTAAAAAAACTACTTACTAGATCTCGTTCAAACCAATTTTCGATGGAAGTTTGCATGTTAATGTATATCGCATATTTATTTTTTAGTTTTATCATTCTCTTATTTTAGAAGTTACAGTGGGATACACATTTTACCACTTTGGAAATGTCTTTCGCGCAAACTATTCAGTTTAGAAAAAAATGCTTTTAGTAACCTCAATATCATTTTTAAAAACTTATCCATAAATAACCCACAGGTATGGGTTTAACGAAAAAATAAATTTTGAGTTTAAATTCTAAGTATGAGGAACCTCCAAATTTTATTGTTTTTTTTTTTCTATTTTTGTGTTAAAAGCCTAAATGCGGTTCACAGAATACATCTACTTACCAAGTTTTAACGGTATAGTTGTTATAGTTTCGGAAAAAAGTGGCTGTGACATTCGGACAGACAGACAGACATGACGAATTTATAAGGGTTCCGTTTTTTGCCATTTGGCTATGGAACCCTAGTCGAAAAAAATATTCGGCTTGCCATACAAATCAGCGCTCGGCGCTGAAATTTGAATGTGAGGACGAAAATTTTTTTATTGATTTAATAACTTTTTTATAGAAAGTAGTTCAGTATTATGAACTGAACTCGCTCCAAAAACTAAACTGGTGTTATAGGTACTAGGTGTAACCCACGACTTCGTCCGCGTAGAAGCCTTGAAAATGTTTCTTATATGACGGGAATTTATTAATTTGGGTATGACATAATGAATTATTATGTTAAAAATTTAAAATGTTTGAATATCTTCAATATAACAATCTTAATACAAGTGTACGGATTTAAAGGCCTTGCGAGCGGACCCGACGAACCTTGTCGAGCTCCCATTCTCACTCCCGCTCCCGCTCCCACTCCTACAGGGATGTTATTTTACAAAATCTAATGAATGCATTATTATTTTCTACTAACTACTAAAATAAATGTAAAAAATCGGGTCTCTCACTTTAAAAATTACGAAGTTTCATACAAACTGGCAACCCTTGTGGATTGAATTTCCACAAATCCTTTCTTAACAGACTAAGTAGTTTTCGAGATTTCGTGATGAGTGAGTGAGTGAGTGAGTGATTTTCGCTTTTATATATGTAGATTAGTTAAGTAGGTAAGTAATTACTTATAATAAACAATACCCAAACAGGTGAAAACAATAATTGTTCCAAATTCCGTCCATCCAACAATAGCGTTACTGCTATTTGGGCAACATGATATAGAAATCTCAAGAGATTCACTTTTACACATATACAATTATATGTACATAGGTGTATGGTTTTTTTTGTATAGTTAGGACCACTCCATTTTTTCCGTGTATGACTTTGAAGGCGACTTAGGAAATATTCTGGCTAAGTATGGCGCTGGTAATAACAAAGAAGGTCGTGCACTAACCGCCGATTTATACTGAAATATCAGTGGTCGGAGCGTACACTTTTTCTGTCTACGAATTGTAACTAAATGATAGCTTAAGAAAATTCTACAACGGCTAAATAATCCTCAAGCATTCTCAATTGTGAGGCCAAAGTACTTATTAGGACAAATTAAATAAGCCCCAACTCGATGGAGTTGCGTCGCTTTATTACTGAGTTCCATCAACCACCTTCGGTCTCCGTGATTAAACCTAAGACATTGTCTGCCATAAAGTACTTGTCAATACAAATCAAACTAGTCATACTCAATGAAGTTATGGTGTTTTATAACTGAGTTCCGTCGAATATCTCCCGACTCCATCATCAGAACAGCTCACTGACTCCATAATATTGTATTGTCATACGACTTACACAAGTATGAAAATATTAGCTCAATTAGTTGAGGATAACTGATTGAAAATTAAGTTGCAAGATTTGACCTAAACAAACATACATAAATAATAAAATAAAAATAAAGCTTGTAAACGCTACTTAGTGGCCTATCTTGAGCCTTCAATATCACTGAATAACCGTTATTTAGTAATCAAGCATTCTCAATTGTGAGGCCAAAGTACTTATTAGGACAAATTAAATAAGCCCCAACTCGATGGAGTTGCGTCGCTTTATTACTGAGTTCCATCAACCACCTTCGGTCTCCGTGATTAAACCTAAGACATTGTCTGCCATAAAGTACTTGTCAATACAAATCAAACTAGTCATACTCAATGAAGTTATGGTGTTTTATAACTGAGTTCCGTCGAATATCTCCCGACTCCATCATCAGAACAGCTCACTGACTCCATAATATTGTATTGTCATACGACTTACACAAGTATGAAAATATTAGCTCAATTAGTTGAGGATAACTGATTGAAAATTAAGTTGCAAGATTTGACCTAAACAAACATACATAAATAATAAAATAAAAATAAAGCTTGTAAACGCTACTTAGTGGCCTATCTTGAGCCTTCAATATCACTGAATAACCGTTATTTAGTAATGGAATAACATTAACGTTGTATTGTTTAGATTTACTTCGGCGCAAATCGGCGAACTTGCATGAAATACTGGCCAAGTTTGGCGCATTAAAAGCTCATTGTGAACATCTAACGCGTAAGTAGTTCTAACTGAAAACAATTGGGAGAAATGTTTTTCGAGCGAGTTTGTAAGTTGGAGCATTACGTGTTTCTTGGGAATATTATGTACTAGCTTTAACCCGAAACTTCGTCCGCGTAGAAGTCGAAAATGTTTCTGATAGGATAGTTCCCAGACCCACGCCCCCGCTCCCGCTCTCGCATTTTAATATAAATTTGCAACCCCTAATGCACCCCCGGGGATGCAATTTTTTAAAATCTATTTAATTGATTATTACTTTTTACTAACCACTAATTCAAAAATGTTATGTATCTCGCTTCAAAAATGACGTAGATTCATATAAATTTGCCACCCCTATGTCACCCCTATAGGGATGTAATTTTCAAAATCTAATAAATGCATTATTATTTTCTACTAACTACTAAAATTAATTTAAAAATTCGTAAGTCTAACTTTAAAACTTACAAAGTTTCATACAAACTGGCAACCCCTATTTCACCCCCTTAGGGATGGAATTTCCAAAAATCCTTTCTTAGCGGACGTCTCCTAGTCACAATCTACCTTTCTGCTAAATTTCACCTTCATTGATTGATCAGGCAAGGATTCATAAAGAATATGATTAAATAGAAAATAGAAGTAAAAAGAGGACAAGGAAGACCGAGGCATAGCTACATGAAAGAAGATGAATGAGAAGATGAACGTTGTCCTACAGACAAGTCGTCTTCTTTTCGTGTTGATGGTACTACGTTTGCAGCCATCATCAGTTCTCCTCAAGTGCATGTTACGCACTTGGGCTATAGGCATAGGGCAAAAATAATTTTGCATTAACGGGCGTATAGGGCAAAAAACAACTTACGCCCAAATAAATGCCTGGTCACTGGGTAGAAACAAATAATTAAATTTTAGTAAAAAAAAAGCAGGAACTTAATCAGGATTTTGTATATCATAACATAACTATAATAAAATAATCACAGTCACGTTAAATCACATAAATCTAGCTTCGACCAAAAACTTCTAGTTTTCATGCGCTTGCGTTGCGTTGACTCTACTGGATAGCCGAAAAGAGTAATATTTTACCTACTCTGAGTGAGTCATGAAACAAAATAGCAAGCTTTTGTTTTTCATTGTCAATTTATTAGTCATAATCTAATTATGTTTTTTGCATACTCAAATGTAGCTATTTGAATAAAAAGGAAACAAAAGTTCTGTTAATTTTGTTGTTTGTTAATCGGCATATATGGACATTTATTCAGCATTTATGCAATGCGCCCAATGGGCGTAAACCCATCTTCTACCTGGGACACGTAAGGACTTGCTCCATAGTGTTAGCATTTCCATAAATCAGCCGTAATCTTATTAATACGGGTAACCTAATGTGTTAGGAAATGGTAACACCGGCTACGCTGCTGTCAACTGTCAAGTTTGACATTAGAACGATTGCCGCGTTTTTAAAATGACGCGAAAAATTTTTGTCAAAAGTGTTGAAGTGTATACAGAATATATAAGATTTAAAGTGCTCCCAGGTTTTATTAAGAAGTACCCGAACGAGGAAGTATGTAATACCCAGACGATCCGGAGACCGTAACAATAGTTTGTGGAAAGAAACTAAACTAACAAATGTTTTGCGAATTGTTTGTCATCTTTAAAGTATTTCAATCCTATGACGAAATAATTATTTGCTATTCTTGCTGCCCAAAAATATATTCTCAAACTTGTCGAAAACAAACTAAATCCAAGGGGTTAAACTTAAAGTAACAAGACATTACATTATCTTCTTACTCGACAAATTATTCCTCGCAGCTTTGTTTGCCAATAAATTACCAAGTTTGAGCCGAGACGAGGAAACTTTCAGAATATCATTAATTTTAACGAACCCACAATCCTCAAGTATTAATCAGCGAGTTATACTTCTTGTTTTTTGGAATATTCATAGGTTTTATAAGTGCCTTCTGCAGGCGTAGCTAGAGCCACAGAATAAGTACTAGTACTCACGAACAGAAGTCTTACTCAGAAAATAAATTCAAAGAAATATTTGACTCAATGTGGTAAGCGCTATGGTTTAATTTAGCTCGCGTCAGAACTCCTCAACTCTTCGCACTTAAACATCAATTGCAAGCCAATTTTATTCTCATTACACTGGACACACGATTCATGTAACTGAATTTTCCCCCTCCGAAGTGGTTGCCGCGTGCTTAGTAATAATGTAGATTTATGTTTGATACCCAAACTGGGAGTGACTTGGGCTTGCCGTTGCTTTCAAAAAAGCCTGGATACGCCCTTGGCCTTTTGCTTAACGCCCGCTTGTTCTTTGATGAGGCGTGATACGGGTGTATTGTTGGAAAACTTGGAAATTGAGTTCCAGATTCAGCATTTATCAACGTCGTGTTTCTTTAAGTTTCTGAAAAAGTTTTCTTTGTTTAAAACTAGTACGAGTAGGTACCTAGACTTTTTGTATTGTACCGATACTGACTGGTAATTTTTTTAAACTACCTTTTTAATAGTTGTAGTCTACTGTAAATACACACACATTATCACGTCTTTATTACGGACGAGGTAGACAAAGTCTAAGGTAGAAAAGACAGTTTCAACAAGATGACCCTTATTATGTAAATTTGTAAAAATACATATTAAAAAATAAAAATATGTCATAAAAAATAATATCTGATTATAAAAAAAACCACATGTGTTGCGTTGGTTTGGAAGAAACACATAATGTACCAGCTACTTCTGTTCTCGCGTAGATCTTTAAAGTAGATTGAAGGATGAGGATTTATCTACAACGTGGAAGGGACATACCTGTGATAAATCGAACCACAGGCTATACTACATCACTATTGTATAATGATATTACAATAACAAAAAAAAAAACGAAATTCTCATACATATTGCCCGGTCGGCTGCACACTTTTGTATGGCAAGGCCGATT
Organism: Acrobasis suavella; assembly: GCA_943193695.1. NCBI lineage: Eukaryota > Metazoa > Arthropoda > Insecta > Lepidoptera > Pyralidae > Acrobasis > Acrobasis suavella. The sequence continues at coordinate 10,988,945 of OW971950.1, forward strand.
TTTTTTTGTGTTTTGGTTATTATTTTAATTTCATTATACTATAGCGATCTAGTATAGCCTGTGGTTCGATTTATTATGGGTATGTCCTTTCCACGTTTTATATGCGATGCGGCTAGCAATCCATCACTGTTTCAATCCTAAAAAAGGAATAAGAGATTGGGCTCTGATTACTCCGTTAGGGAAAAACGGCTGATTAATTATAGCTCATGTTTTACCGTTATCAAATAGGACGTGTACATGGTGTAGAGCAAACCCGAACATGCACAGTTAATTAATGCCAGAGTAACGGATATTCGGGAATTAAAATGGATATGGCGTGAAAATTTCATCCCAATATATATATATATCAAAATCGATTAAGCCGTTTTTGAGATATACGCATTTTGGTGAAAACAGGTATCGCTAACCGTAATGAGATTTGGATGAAACCACCCGGGAGGTGACGTCCCACACATTGCGAATTTTTCGTTTTGAACGAGACGTTATCTATTAATCTTATTCCGGATTAAATATTAAAACCACAATTAGATATTATTTTGTAAGAATTAGTAAAGATGTCGCACTAGATAGATGTTAGTTTTTTAGAATTTATAGAGATGTAGCACTACAAGGTCCGGTCTTTTAGGAGGTATATATACAATGGAGTACTGGAATATAAATAAAAGTCCTATTACCAATAATTTCGCACACTTAGTAAATGGCGAAACAATTATTTATTTATTTACTGCTGTTCTTAAGGGGCTTCCTGAATTTTTCTAAGCTTTTCTACGCATAATTGCGAAAAACGGCCACTTTTGGCGTATGTGCGTAGAAAAGCTTCACGTTCTCACTTTAAAATGTAAACAGTAGTTCATAAAATAGTTTGAAGGGTTATCCAGGGTCTGATCAAGACCAAATTTTAAATGATATCTTTGTTTCTTTTCAAATGATTTATTTCAAATGGGGGCAGCACTGGACCCCGAAAAATTCAGGTAGCCCCTTAATTGAAAGTCAGAACGTGAAGTTTTCATACGCACATTAGCCAAAAGTGGCCATTTTTCGCAAATGTGCATAGAAAAGCTTCAGGTTCTTGTTAACTGCAAACAGTCGTTTATAACAAATAAACAAAAAAATTCGAAAGGTTATGTAGGGCTTGGTCAAGACAACATTTTTCATGATATCTCCGTTTTCTTTCAAATAATTTGTAATAAATTATTTGAAAGGAAACGGACGCATCATTTGAAATTTTGGTCAGATCATGTACTATATAACCCTTCCAAATATTTTATGGAGTACTGTTTACAGTTTAAGGGGATGCATGAATTTTTCGGGGTCCAGTGCTGCCCCATTTGAAATAAAGTACTTAAAAGGAAATAAAGATATCATTTAATATTTTGTCTTGAATTCTTGGTGATAACGTCATTTTGTAACGCTTCAAAATATTTTTCTACTCCTGTACTGTTAACTGTCTTTTAAATAGTCCCAAACACTAATATAAGAACATAGATTATATGATTTCAGAAAAGTCTATAGTCTATTCCTAATATAATAGCACATGTGTCGTTATTTCGCCAAAACGATACTCCTAGCCATAGACCTATAACTTTTTTTCTTTAGATCTACCATACTGCCAACATAATAAAATCGTTATTTTAACATATGGTGCCATTTTCAAACGTGGAGTGACTGAAAAAACGGTTTTTTGTATGAAAAACATTCGTTTAAGTGACTCCATGTTTCAAAAATGGCACTTTTAGTCACTAGGAAGACGTCAATAAAAAAAAAATTAAGTCTTCCATAGATACCTAGTATCTACCAAACATATGGTAGTATTTTGTACTATTCTTTGTTTATTTTTGTATTTATTTTAGTAAATGTAGTCGTAGAAAAAGTATTGTATGCAACGTTGTATAAGTAGTCAAAAAATGCTCGATGGTGTCAATTTACGATGCTCGCCAAGGCTCGCATCGTAACTTGCGCAACTCGCATTTTTTAACCCTCCTTATACAACTGTTGCATAAAATACTATTATGAATTACTGTTTACAGTTTAAAGTGAGAACGTGAAGCTTTTCTCCGCACATTTGCGAATAACAGCCACTTTTAGCAGGAAGGTACATTGTGACTAGGAGACGTCCGCTAAGAAAGGATTTTTGGAAATTCTATCCCTAAGAGGGAGAAAGAGGGGTTGCCAGTTTGTATTAAACTTCGAAATTTTTAAAATGAGACACATGAAGTTTTTAGTTCATTTTAGGAATAAGTAGAAAATTATAATGTATTTACTAGATTTTGAAAATTACATCTCTATAGGGGTATACATCTAAATAGGTGTTGCGAGTTTGTATGAATCTTCGTAATTTTTGAAGCGAGACACGACATTTTTGAATTAGTGATTATTAAAAAATAATAATCCATTAATAAGATTTTAAAAAATTGCATCCCTGGGAACCGCAACCGGAGCGGGAGCGGGAGCGGATTTTTTATGTTTTGATTATAACAAAATTAATTACGTAAAAAGGCAATCAAAAAAACCTATTAGAACCATTTTAGACTTCTACGCGGACGAAGTCGCGGGTTACAGCTAGTAATTTTATATGTTCTATATTTGTTTTTTTTTTGTTTCACATACTTCAATCTTAAATCTTAAATCACTTAAATCGCTGAACGTAGTCCATATGTTTCACAGTTAACAAATATAAGCAAATACGAACATGCACAGTTAATTAATGCCAGCGGCAGCGGATATTGGGGAATTAAAATGGATATGGCGTGAAAATTTCATCAAGATTTAGTTACTGTATTTATTTTTGGAGAATAAGTAAGTAGGTACGGTTGACTTTTTGATTTTATACAACTTCTGGACTAGGTTCCATATTTCGAGCCACCATGTGTCCCACTGCTGGTGATGAGGGAACTTAAAAAGGGAACCATAGTTATGAATTTTTGCTAGCTTTATCGTAATTCAGACTGAGGAGATTGTATAACCATTCGCTTTTAACATCTTTTGACGACCTCCGTGGCGTAGTGGTCACCGTGATAGGCCGCTACCCAGTGGTTCCAGGTTCGATCCCCGGTCAGGGCAAGTTAGAAAATGGCCTTTTTCAAATTGTCCTGGGTACGTATTTGTAATAAAATATTATATAGTTGAGTTAGTATCCCTTAACACAAGTCTCGAACTTACTTTGGGGCTAGCTCAGTAAGTGTTATTTGTCCCTATTTATTTATTTAAGTTTTAACTGTTCGGGAATAGAACCAGCATGGCAGCTATTTTTAATCTAGGCGTTTTCTTTCCTCCCAGACCAGGTTGTTTTGTTGTTTGTTTTTCTTGAGTGTAAGTGGCCAACAACAAACAAATCAGGAATAGAAGAAATAAACAGACTAGGAATAGAAAATAGCCTCGTAAGTTACTATTATAATTTATAACCAATAACACCATCAATCATATTAACTACGTAGCACATAGTTAAGACATAGTTAAGTACATACCTACCTACATACTACTTGCTCTACAAGTTTCACCGAGTTACCGACAAATTAGGTTATGGTTCGCAGCGCCTCGTGGTTTAGTGGAGCAAAGATGTATGCGTAAGTCTATGTTTAGCCGAACGCCACAAAATGAGGGTTGTGTTTCTGCAAAAGTTAGTCCTTTTAGGAGCTTCCCACTTTTAAGAAGTTATAAATTTTTTGAGGAGCTTTGTGGCACGGAGTACTCATTTTCGCAAGCTAAGCAGTCCCGACCGGGATCAGCACTTAGACAAATTTGAGTCGGTTCATACTTAAGACGAAGTGGTAGCTAAAGTGGCGCCCTCATTTGAAATAAATTGTTTAAAATTAAATATGGTGATATTTAAAAATTTGATTTGTACCAATGTCTAGGAAGACCTTTAAACTATTTTATGAATAACCTTTGAAATTCTTACCAATAGTCCGTCTAGTTTTAAAACTGCTTTTCGTCAAAAGTGGACACTTTTGGCGAAAAACTTTTACCAAAATTACTTTCAAAGGTTATTCATAAAATAGTTTATGGTTATTCATAAAATAGTTTAAGCGGCAATAATCTGACGTCAATAACTTTTACGAAATCGAAAGAAAAATTGTCAAAAAATTATACATGTTACAATCATCTAACGATAAATAATTTGACATATTGATATAGATTATATAGACCAGCTATCTCAAAAATTGGCCTCTATTCTATTTTGTGAATATATGGCGGCTTGAATTTTCTCATACGTATTTAATTTTCAAACAATGGAATCTGGTAACCTACCGATGGAATGTCATTTTTCTCAAACATGCTCGGAAATGTAGGCATTATTGTAGCAAAAAGAAGACACGAAGTTTGTAATTCTTGGCTCGTGCATTACTTTGCTGGACTAGGCCAGGAAAGTAGTATGACTAGTATGAGAATTCATTCCTGGCCACTGCTCAAAACAAAAAGACGAATAAAGTATATTCAGAATGACAAGACAGTGACATTGACGTTTCAGATGACAATTCTGTTTTTATAATTAGCAAAGACATTAAGCGTTTAATTCCATAACTTGTCATACAGCTAATTGCTACCGCATTATAAAAATGCACTCTTTGAGTATTATTTATATTCTAATGACCACAATTTTATTAAAATTATGTTGCTATAAAATTACACGAAAATATGCTTAATTTTCTTTGCAATAGAAAAAAAAACTACGGTATTACATTTTTTGCGTATAATATGACGGGGCTGTATGGGCTATGTTTCCTTTGTACTAAAAAACGCGGAAAATCAGTTTATTTTCTTTCAAAGCATATAGGTAGTGATTGATTTAAAACTCTTTGCAGTAAACATTAATTGCTTTCGGTAAATATTTACATATTTCTGGTTATTTCTTTAATGATTTCCTCACTTTTATTGAGAAAAGCACTATAGAATACATGCCTCGGCGGGAATGGCATTGCCGGACTCGTAATTATTGTCAAGGCCTCGCTAAATGATTCTTACAGTATTGTAAAACACACGGCGTTTTTAATTATGTTGACAGTGTTTTATTTTTATTGTTTTCGCATATCAACTAAAGAGTATACTACAACGTAAGAGCTAGCAAATCACTAATGACAGGTGAATGGTGATAGCTAGGTATGGGACAAAACAGTGATATGCGTTCTGTCCTCTTTGAAGCCTAAGCATGTGAGTTGACTGGGCGAATGCAAAGTTTGAAAAGAGTTAACTTGTTACCAAGAGGAAACCTTTCATTGCGTATCATAGGGTTGAGACGGCTCAAATAGAAGCATGCAGTGTTGCATACCCTTTTGATGTGAGGACCGAAGGTCATACCGCTGTCGAAGGTGACACCCAAATACTTGGCCGTGCGTGTCCAAGGAATGGGTTTGCCATATGCTGACGTTGTGCGCACTCTGTCGCCTTTTTATATACGCCAATATACAGATCTACATTATTCTCGAATATTCCCCACACTTGACGAATGTTTATCTCGTTCGCGACAATATTTACATATTAAAACGAAAACAAACTATGTAAGTTAGTAAGTATACCTACTGTAGATCCAACTAACATTATGGGGGAAATTAAAACGCACCGTCTTCGCTGATTTAGATACTTAGAAATGAGGATCGGGTAGTGAAGTGACGTATTGCCTATTAGCTAGGTATGGGACAAAACAGTAATATGCGGCTTCTACTTTAGTACGTAAGTACAATATACATTAATAGCTCCTTGTGTTATTCGACTTTTAACTTATTGATGACCAGTGCCTTAGAAACTGATAAAGACACGATATTATAAACAATAAGAGTTAATTTAAACGTTTACAGCAATTTTTCTGACAAGAGGTAGATACGCAAAAGATAACACTCATTGTAATCTGAATAGACAAGAACATCTTACAACGTATAACAAAGCCTCTACTTGACAAATGAAATCAGCAGCCGATCCCTAACAATTCATTGCACACAAATCTTACTCCATTATCGGAATTAGGATGGAATCTTCACGGACCTGCTTTTACTCCAGTGCAAGCGAAGCGAAAACTCGCGGTTTTTAAAGTATCGCGCTTTAAACAGGTTCGTGCTATGCCCCGTTTATATTGTTACGAGACTGGGGTTCAAGTTTGGAGAAAAACGCCAAACTTCGTAAGAGGGTCTTTATTCACTATGGAACCCTAAGTTGACACGTGAAAATGGCCTTCCTGATGTAAAAGTCCAAGTCACATAGCAGCTGAGGTCCAGGTATCTCGCCGAGGTTGTCGCACTTAGGTAGGCTTCCTTCGCTTCGGTTCGCTTCGAAGTGATCGCTTCCGTAGCTTGTAGGAAACTGCCGTGGTGCTTTTTTTTTTTGTATTGACATACATAGGTTGCCTCGGACGGCATTTCCTACTTCACCCGGACAAGGTTTGAGGAGCGGGCCAGAGGCCCGGCTTCCTATGTTTATATACTACTAGCAGCAGCGCAAAGGGCTCCCAAGGGGTTTCCCCCTTGGCTTTGGGCCGCTAGGGATTATGGCAAATTTTGGGGTGCTGTAGCACCAATGTTTTGCCAGAAGGGCCTACTTAGGACGCAAATTGTCCAGGTACCGCTGAGCGGTATCTAGTGAACGAGCTAATGTTCCTACGCCTACGTATTCGATTTTGACGAACGCGGGGGGGTCGGACCGCGAGGTTCCTCTGGCTGCTCGGAGCCGCAGAGGTATCGAATTGGACCATGTCAGCCATAATCTGGTCATCGGAATCAGAGAGAACATGCCTCGGACGTCTGCCGGTGAGTCGGCGAGGGTTGTGCTCCAGGATGTAGTTAGCTGCCTCTCTAACTAGTCGGTTCGGGTGGTTGGCGGCTTCATCAAATAAGCGTTCGGACGCTTCTTTCATAAAGTGCTTTATGGACGGGAGTTCGAGATCGCGGTGTAGGACGCAGTTTCTCGCTATCGTTGGAGCGTTGGTAGCTCTGCGGATAAATCGGTTCTGTCCTCTTTGAAGCCTAAGCATGTGAGTTGGGGCTGCGTGTGCGAAGACAACGCTTGCGTAAATCAGGACTGGGCGAATGCAAAGTTTGAAAAGAGTTAACTTGTTACCAAGAGGAAACCTTTCATTGCGTATCATGGGGTTGAGACGGCTCAAATAGAAGCATGCAGTGTTGCATACCCTTTTGATGTGAGGACCGAAGGTCATACCGCTGTCGAAGGTGACACCCAAATACTTGGCCGTGCGTGTCCAAGGAATGGGTTTGCCATATGTTGACGTTGTGCGCACTCTGTCGCCTTTTTATATACGCCAATATACAGATCTACATTATTCTCGAATATTCCCCACACTTGACGAATGTTTATCTCGTTCGCGACAATATTTACATATTAAAACGAAAACAAACTATGTAAGTTAGTAAGTATACCTACTGTAGATCCAACTAACATTATGGGGGAAATTAAAATGCACCGTCTTCGCTGTTTTAGATACTTAGAAATGAGGATCGGGTAGTGAAGTGACGTATTGCGGGTATTGCCTATTAGGCAGTTAGGCAATGCCTAACTGGTCGCAGGAGTAGGTTTCAGCTAGTTTTGTATATTTTATTAGACCCAGTATAAGTACAATGCTACCGATTTAGGAGCGTTAATTGTTCTGTCAAATTGTTTAGTCTTCATTCGTTTTACTACTAAAGGCGTGTTCAGACAAATCGTGCGATCTCGCTTATGACCCGCACAGCCGAACACACGTTACGCCACGGGCAAAGGCCGTGCGGTGCACGCCCCGCGTCGCCTTATACAACGACTGAAGATTAGGGTTGGATCTCATATGTCAGCACGGAGCAGCACTTTTCAATGCTGCTATCCTTTTCAATCACTTAGCACCGTTATTTGCCAGAGCGACAGAGATCGCAGAATGCTATCGCGATTGCGTTTCGTTCCGTCGCTCCCTCTCGTCCTGGCAAATGACGGTTCTGAGGGACAGAAAAGGATAGCATAGAAAAGTGCTGCTCCGTGCTAAAAATGTTTACACCGCATACGCGTTGCGCGGGCGCAACGCGTATGCGGTGTAAACTTGAGATGCCGCGAGGCGGGCGCGGGACAAGAGCGAAGCAGGCGCGATACGGGAGTGAGGAGACCGTGTGGTGTATGCGAGGCGTATGGGTGTGGGCTTCGGTAAATGCAATTTGATTTGTATTGACGTGTGATAGAACTCAAATTATAAGCAACAAATTTTAAATCGAGCAATACGCGCGTAGCTTGCGCTTTAGCGTGCGCGTGTCATCTGGACGCGGCCCATTGTATGATTAAGGAGAACACATTTTTTATGAATATAACTTCGGTTACATATTTCATAGTAGTCTATCGCTAAGCAGTGCGTCACGTGCCTTATCCTCGTCGGCATTATGTAGATGAGTCATCTGCTTGTCTTGTACAATCGAATGCGAATCCATTTGATTCTCCTGATATGCTAACACTTTTATCTCACGGCATCGAGAATACTTGAGTGAGACGTGGCTGGTTTATGTGACAATATTAAGGTCCTTCTATGTTAGTTTGGGAGAAAAGAAATCAAGCTGATTCTCTTTCCGCGCAGATCGTAAAGCCGATGAAGGAATGGATGAAAGTTTGAATATTAATAAGCAAGGCGGTTAGCCTCCCATCACTACAAGAACTCACTTTTTCAACTTTCACGTCCGTCACTACGCTGCATATGGCCTTTGGGCCTTAAGCTTATTATTGTGCTCATGGAATATAGCAATTATACAATATAATTTTTTATTAAGTACAAAATATATTTTAAGGGGTCATTCAATCCATCATTTTCAACAACTTTTCCCAATATTTTTTTTACCGAAATACAAAAAACAGTTTTAGGTTCTCATACAATTCGAAGTAGTCACGTGATATCGTTACTATGGAAAGTAATTTTTTTGTCTTATTTCGATATACATTTATAAGAAAAGTTGTTCGAAATGATGTAATGAATCAGCCCTTAAAATATTTGTACTTAATAAAAAAGGAAATTGTATATTACTAGTGGCTCTGAGAGCTGTAGACCTCGCGAACTACCCCGACCTGTTTAAGTTTATCGGATAAAAAAGTTGTTCGGATAAAAAAGCAGCGTCTTAATGAGGGTAGCAAAAAAGGTTAATGACATTTTTTTTTGTAACTGCTGAAATATGATAATTTTAAAGTTTTCAAACCCCATATTACCGCCATTTTGTAAATTTTCCAAAAAACTGTATTGACAAAAAATTTTCGAACGTTTTCAAGAATCGATTGAGAAATGCGACTTATAGGCGAGAACAGCCGGATAACCGGACTAATGCATTTTGGCCAATCTCGAAACAGACGCTTCGCTCAGAGACTACTAGAGCTACGGACAGAGGCGAGTGAAAGAATACTATAATACGAAGATACAACAGACACAGGCATGTAACAAAAAACATTGACAAGCAAATAAGAAGAAGGCCCAAGTGTCTGTCTATCCTAAAAACGTAAATGTATCTATATCTATCTGTATAATACAAATATAAAACAAACAAGTGACCGAAAACATATATTCCAGTTTTGCGACCGTAGCTGCACCTGACGGCAGATAAAGGTGTCATTCACGTTTTTGCGAAAATGGGTTACATTTTAAAAAGTACACGTTGGCATATATTGGTGCCTACTATGTAATAATTATTGTAAGATTACGTATGATACTAAACCCCCGTTTTCCATATTGGTAGGGGAGACCGGGTACAAAAGTAACACTTTGTACTTTTACCTTGATTTCTGGATGGGTTTTACTGTGGCTATTAAATTAATATAACTATATAAAAATTCAGTTTATGTTCTTTACTCTAGCAACTCGATTTGTTACATTATAGTGTGTTTTATAAGAATTACAGAAATTTAAAAAAAAAATCAGTACTTGTTACTTTCGACACGTCGGCAGGTCGAAAGTAACACGTCGTGGGTCAAAAGTAACAAAACAAAGGGGTTGGTAATGAATACAATATTATCCATGGTAAATCAACAAATTATTTATTTAAAGCCTTTATACTAATAACACAAATTAACTTTTGTATTTTAAATGTTCAAAAACTAGAATGTTAACATAATAACAAATTAATAAAATTCGTAGTTCAAGGAATGAGATCAATTTAGTTTTATAATCAGTCTTTTATAATTCAGTCATTAATCTTAATCAGAATCGCAATGATGGCACCCATAATGCTTGTCATCATCCACACATTCCAAATGGGACCACATTTTACATTCAATACATTGTACCCATTTTTCATTAGGTCAACTGTAATTTTCTAAACAATCGTTGTCGTCAGATTAATTTTCTTTTTCTTTTGGTGCCTTCTTTGTCTTTTTACCTTTTCCCTTGCCTTTTGCAGACAATTTTTTCTTACTTCTATTATTGCCTTGCAGTACCATTTTCTTGACTTTATTTCGTTGTTGGTGTTCTTGTTCAGTTAAGTTTTTTTCGGAAGTGTCTGTCAGAATTGCAGTCTTGTGTTTTTTACGACCTTTATTTGTTTCAGTTCTCGGACCTGCTTGTGGTAAAGGTCTAATATCTTTAGGCGAGAAATTTAACGGCTTGGTAAAATTTGCTTGTTGCAGCCCGCTAGGTCCTGGCACTGGTGATTTGGATCTTTGATCGAAAACTGAGTTAGCTAACATAAAATCAGTGTCCGTAGAGATTGACTCCGGTATATTTTGAACATCCGATGGTTGGTCATTATTGTTTGATTTGTTTGACAAATCATTGCTATCTTTATGTTGAACAGTTTGGTCAATTGATGTTCGAAGATCATCAACTGGAGTACTTGAATCAGCTTGAACGGATGAATTATAATTAGTCAACAAATCATTTGGTGGAATTTGTCTGTTGACTTGTAACGGCCGGTCAGTCACAGATGATGGCGCGTAGTCAATAGCAGTAAATATATTCCTATTAAATGGACTTATTATTTATATCCTATTGCCAGGCCTCTAATTGTTGCAGCATCTTTAAAATGTTCTTCAGCCGCCCTTTGATACATTTCCGTCTCGGTAGTTCCTCGTTCAGTTGTTCTTATGCGTTGTCGTGGCATTCTGTAAAAAAAATTTCATTCATTCATTCATATAAAAATATGATAAATAATTAAATCACTACGAGGACAAAAGTAACATGTTACTTTCGTTCCCATAGGGGTGTGTTACTTTTGTACCCATCCACATTTTTGTCAAAACCTGCAACATAACCTTAAATCGGAATGTGCTACATAAAAATGAATTTACGCAATGTACAATCACTTTAGTACAGAATAGATATGCAAACATTCAGATTACTATTATGCTTTTAAGACTATCAAAACATCGAATAAGAAGACTTCAAAAAACTTACTTTTGGTTTGCAAATTCACGTAGCGTCCTGTCACACAGCCAAACAGCGCGTGGCGTACGCGGCGACTAAACGCAATTGAGGGGGGTGCTCCCGGCTATCGCCTGACAGCGGCCAAGCGGTGTTCGCCAATTGGATAAATCTAGAGAGCATTTGTTACTTTCGACCCGCCGTTACTTTTGTCCCCGGTCTCCCCTAAGTGAAAAGTTGGTGAGAACAAGCACTGACAAGTGACAAGTGGACAGTGAATAGCAGTACTGCATATCTATGTGTGAAAACCTACTTGTCACTTGTCAGTGTTTACTTGGCACTTGTTACTTGTCAATATGTTAACCAGGCTTTAAATATCGAGTGTGTTAATTAATTTGACACTTCTTCTCTTTCTTTCTTTCGCTATCCCTTTCCCTCACCTAGAACAGTGGAGCCGGCATCACATGGAAGCAAGGCTTGGAACCGGTGCCAAAAGTACAGGTTCGGAACCAGTATTTAGAAGTTCTTTTCATTTCGGTACCTGGGTTCCGGGTCTCCTCTAGTACACTAGTACAGGTACCTAATTTAGGAACCTGCTCCTGCTTGCTATCTGCTTTATACTTGTACCTGCTGCTTTATACTTGTAACTGCTTTAACTTTTTGGTACCGGTATAGTACCGGTACAGATAGTCAGGTTCTATGTCTGGAACTGGTACCGCACCAAGTTCAATGGTACCGGTTCCCATAAATACCGGTATTTTAAACCTACATGTAAGCTAAGTCGCTTCCTATTTGCTCGATCCACAGTTCGAAAAATATCATCTGGTGGGAATATTATTGCACACAAGTAAATTACTGTGCAAGTTTTCTCACGAGGTTTTTTTCACTGGAAGCAAGTGGGGCTGCGTTCAGACGACATGTGCACGCCACGCACGTCAACCCCCGTGCTGAGTCACTCCCCCCGTTTGCGCTAACCACTTACGTAGCGCTACATCACAGTGAGTAGATATTTCTTTGAATTTCTTTTCTAAGTTCTTCTTCTGTACGTGAGTACTTATTCTGTGCCTACGTATAGCTCGCTTTGAAATTTGTTGCATATAATTTGAATCGAACACCAATCAGCGTTCGCTTCGCTCGCGCGTATACGCGTTACACCCGCACCACCCCGCGCTTTGGCTAGTGTTGTTATAATCTTCACTAGTTGTATAAAAGTGCGCGGCGCGTGCGCTAGGCGTGCGTGCACCGTCTTTCACACGGCGTCAATATTTTTTTATCGATATATCGGTACCCGATATCGATACTAAATACTGGTATTATATCGATATTTTGTATAAAATACCGGTATTTTATTGAGATTTGTATCGATATATCGATAAAATACCGATATCAGGTATCGATATTTCGATAAAAAATATCGGTTTTCCTGTCCCTGTAGGCGAGCATAACGCGTTTGCGGCCGTACATGCGTAGACAGCGCATGTCGTCTGAACACGCCCTAATAGTTACACAAAGCATAAATGTGACAAGTGATGATCGAAGACGTGTCTCACAGACGCAGAGCCAGTGCCTAAACTTCTTGGGGAATATGCACGTATTTTTTTTTTTATTTGCTTAACAAAATCCTTATTAACCACAGTGAATAAATATGAAAGAATTAATAAAATATCTTAATCAGCGACGAACGATATGGACTGGTGACGTCAAAGTCCATACCACCTATACATTTGCCATAGAAAACAGCGTTTTTGTGAGTGAGATAGACATATTTTCTTAAAATCATTATACCTCGTTCGTTTTTCAACCAATTTTTATTCTGTTTTCACTGTTAGTAATTTACTTTTGAATATTAATGGATAAACTGGTTAGATACCACATTTTTTTTAATGCATATTCCCTATAGACACTGGAAATAAAAGATTCAGCGATCCAGTTTCTATTGATATGATTAGCATATAGGTAAGCGATGCGGCTAGTAACCCATAGTTTAAATTCCTTTTGCCACCTTTTCACACACTCTCGCCTTAAGAGTGGCATTTGAGTTTTGCGGCCCTGGGCTTTGTCTGCTTATGCTGCAAGGCTGTCTACACCATATACATGTCTATATGGTCTGTCTACACCATTAGGGATAAAGACCTGATATTATGTACGTATGTATTCGAACGTTGCATTAAACAAAAGCTTGCAAAAAGTAACCGATGCATTTTCCAAACCGCCGCTATCTGCCGTCAAGTGCAGTGACGCGCGTGCTCTAAAAATTCCACAAAATCCTGTGCAAGAGATGGAAGCAAAAAAAAAAACATACTAAATGTATTTCGTTATAGGTATTGATTTCAGTAGGAAAGGATGTGTTCTACTCTTATGCGGTGAACCTACGAGATTGCAGTGCCTCAGGTTATGCAGCAACTTATTAGTAATCTGTGATCCGGGATAGAAATACAGTTCGTGAATACCGTAATATTCAGGTTTTAGCCAGAGTTCCGCTCACTCGAACAGTTTCACTTGCTACCAGATTTGAAAGGCTTATTGACCGAGCGAGCGAAGCAAGCGAAGTGGCTGTTTCAAGATAGGCCAATAATGCTTTTGTCCATCAGTGTATCTCACCTACAGGTCGCATTTTACTTGATTTATTAAGCTTCAAGTCGATCGTTTTTCGATTGGGGAGAAAGAGGACAAGTTAACTGTAGCATTTTTAGGGATCCGTACAAAAAATGAAAAACGGAACCCTTATAGGATCACTCGTGCGTCTGTCTGTCCGTCCGTCTGTCACAGCCAATTTGCTACGAATCCACTGGATCAAACCAGGTGAAATTTGGTAGGATGATGATCCTATGACCCAAACACCGATGTGCAAAGTAATTTTTAATAAATTACCTGACAGAATAAAAGAACTGAAACTAATGACTTTCAAGAAGGAATATAAAATTTTTACTGACGAAAAAATGCTATTATAGTTTAAAAGAATATTTGAATGATAATTATGTTGACCATACTTAGATTTATTATTATTGGTAATTTTTGCTTTTTAAATCCTTTTTAAAAATTTTATATTATTATCAATATGCATGAACTTAATTAAAAATCGAGATTTCTATTTTACAGAACTATTGTACGTCCATCTGGGCAGGGCACAGTGATACTTATCAAATACTGTACACCTTTACGTACCTGTGGTTCCACAATAAAGATATTTTGTATATACTAATAAGAAGATTTTGTATTTGTATATACTAGTAATAAGAAGAAATACTAAGTAGTCAAAAAATCGCCTCCGAGCTGACCAGTCCTTCCCGGCAGCACCCGTTCACTATAAGATCGAGCAATAAAAAATTGAGTCAAAGACATTTCATCTCCTACTAACCGATAAATACAAGAACCACGAGCACGACTAAGGTACCAATTTACTCGACGTAACCATGTTCTGTACTCCATTTGTTTCCATTCCAACTAGTGACACTGTAACCGGTAACACTGCGACTGGTTAGAATTGCTTTCGATGCACTATTTCGGATTGAAACTGAACCAAAATTCGTATTTACGAGTAGGCATTTTGTCTATTTACAACAGAGGGACAAATAACTGATTGAAATGAATTTTAGTAACAAACCAAAACTGACTAAGTGGAGAAAGAATTGATTAGTTTATAGAAAAAATTTACTAGTGATAAATCGACGGGATTACTACACTCTTCTGTCTTCTTTTCTTTTTCTTTTTACGTAGAGTCGAGACAGCAGTGTGAGTCTTTTCTATTTTATTCTCTTCTTTGTCAAGGCACTTTAGCACTTTCAGTGATTACTACTCTACGTGATCGAATCGGGAATCAAGGTTTTCATAGGAGACCAAAAGCTACTGACACAGGCCAGCGGATTAGCTCATTGTAGGGGCAGTGGGCGGGATACATACCGTGACGAATCGATGGCCAATAAAGCAAAAAGGTTCTTGAATGGCGACCACGTTCTGGCTCGTGAAGGATACCCACCTACAAGGTGATCGGTCGATCTGACCAAGGTCGCCGGAAAACGATGGATGCAGGATTAAATCGGTCATTTTGGCAATCCTTGGGAGAGGTTTATGACCAGCATTGGTCATTATGCAGCAATGATGACAAGTGTAAGAGATAAATAGTTGGTGCAACAGAGAAAAAAAAATAAGTAAGGTTCTAACAAACATTCCAAGCTTCAATGAAAGTGGAATTAAAACAATACCTCGCAAATGTCGGACGGAAGATAGTGGGGTAATTTACAGAAATACCACTGCGGGGAATTCCTTTTTAGTTTCTGGGTTTTTGATACAGTAGGTTACTATTCATATTGATCCTTCTATATACTTAAACACTATCACTTCTATATAATATTTATTTCCTTTTTACAATTTTTATTTTATTGAGAATTAATCTTTAACGAGGTAGACACAGCCCAGGGCCGTATAATCGAAAGGAAATTTTTGGCATGATAATGGGCGTGAAGGGAATTACAAAAAAGAATTAGCCAAGTGCGTGTCGGGCCACGCGCAGTATAGGGTTCCGTAGTTACGAATACCAACATTGAGTTCATGCCACTAAAAACGTCTAAAAAATAATTTTCTATTGAATATGTATGAAATTTTCCTTTTCCGAGTACATTTTATAAGTTGATCGCCTATAACTTTTTAATTTGTAAACCCTACTTAGCTCTGATAGTTTTCCTTTAAATTTCGTTATATTTCTATAGCTGTGAATTTTTTCACGTGTCCATATATAACCGTTTAGTAGATAGACACATGACTCTAACAAAAATTTTCAAACCTAAAAAAAAAACTACCTAACCTAAACCAAATTACAGCTTTCTAGTACTTATAGTCACTAAGTAAAACCGCGGACGGACAGACAGACAGACATGGCGAATCTATAAGGGTTCCTTGTTTACTACGGAACCCTAAAAAGGGAATTAATCTTCTTATCTTACTTAATATTATGAATGCTAAGGTTTGTATGTATATACGTATGTATGGATGTTTGTAACTCTTTCACTCAAAAACGGCTGCACAGATTGGAATGTAATTTGGCACGTAGATAGCTTATTACTTACCTGGACTAACACAAAGGATACTTTTTAACACGGGAAAATGAGGGGATCTCGTGGGATTGTCAAAAATGTACCACGCGGGCATGTATAATATACAAATAGATTGCTACTTTTTATGACTTAAGTTTTCCCCCATTCCTTCGATTGGCTTTAACGAACTGCGTGAGAAGAGACATTGTATGTTTTTATCTTTTGGCCAGCGTGGATGGAAGCCTCGATTACATCCAAAAATCCCTTTGACACATTCCAATTTCCATAATTTCAACTGGAACGTCATAGACGGTCAGCCAGTAATTTGTCAGCGGGTAGTTTGACCTATTTCGTGGTAATTGTCATGTACAGCACTCGTATGGTCAGAAATAATTATGTGTGGAATTCAACGGGACACAATATCACTGTGGAGGTTTGCTGGATGTGGCAAGTGATATCTGGGCTAAAGCTCAGCTAGGAGGCGATGCAAAGTTACCTTTTATTTTCAAAGCTTTTCAATCATCATTTCACGAAATGTTAATTCGTATTCGTCACGTGCATAACGTGTAACGTGTAAACAACGCGAAATGGGATTCACTCCACGTTACCTGCAACAAAGAACTTCATTATTAGAGGACCAGTATTGGAAATCGTAAGAGGTGACTTTTAAGGGAATAGGAACAAACATCTCAAGCATAAGTAGAGCTGTTGATGTTGGACCTATTTCGTGGTAATTGTCATTGTCAGCACTCGTATGGTCAGAAATATTTATGTGTGGAATTCAACGGGACACAATATCACGGTGGAGGTTTGCTGGATGTGGCAAGTGCAACTATTGTGCCGTGTGGCTTCTGGCATAGAAGTAAACTATTAAGCGAAGCAAAATTGCTTTACTGTTAATGATTTATCAATCATCATTTCACGAAATGTTAATTTGAGTACGTCCCGTGCATTACTTGTCACGTGTAACTAACGCGAAGTGGGGATTCACTCTAGGTAATCTGCGAGAAAGAACTTTGTCCTCATTGGATATCCATTTCTGGCCAGAAATGGATATCGAATGAGATAATTTAAAAGAGTAAGTTCAAATATTTCAAGCACAAGAAGCCTAGAGCTGTTTACATTGGACCTAATTCGTGGTAATCGCATGTTCAGCATTCGTATGGTCAGAAATAATTATGTATGGAATTCAACGGAACACAATATCACAGTGGAGGTTTGCTAGCAAGGTCACAAACAAATATACTCACACATAGGAGGAGACAGAGACTCAAAGTCCAATTTGAGTCTTGCGGCCTTTGAGACCTGCAGCTGGCTGGCGTGATGCTGAAAACATGAATTAAGTACTGATAATAGGTTAAGATTGGATTTATTTTTTATAGTTTACTTTCTTTTTACTTAGTTAAGCTTTTGTTCCTGTATTTATTTCATTCTTCTCAATAAAAAATAATATTCTTAAGTACTAATTTCGTGCTTTCCATTTTGGTCTGGAAAAAGTAGAATTGTATTTTTACGGTCTGCGCGGGATACTGAAAAATTCTGCGCGGGAAAAAGAAAACTTACCCTGTTAGGTTAAGTATTTTTCTCCCAGATCAGCATGGAGGGGGTTTCTATGCCATTCAGAAGCACTATTTATGGAATTATGTTTCCTAGATGACGTTCAATCGACAGTATTATTGAGAGAATATTTGTTTTTTTAATTTTTATCAACACGATTGTCAGAATTTTCATAAATCGGCCGTAATTTTATTAATACTGGCAACCCAAAATGTGACAAAATGGTAACACCGGCCATGCTGCTGTCAACTGTCAAGTTTGACATTAGAACGATTGCCGAGTTTTTATCATGATACAAAATGATTTTGTAAAAGTGTAAAAATGTATTTATGATACTAATGCAGATTAAAGAAGATATACATATAGTGATCCCAGGTATTATTTTAAAGTACCCGAATGAGGAAGTGTGTGATACCCAGACGATCCGGAGATCGTAACACGATTGTCAGATTTACCGAATAATTTTCGGATTTTAGTAAAAATTTCTTTACTTTTATTTATTTTCCTGTTATAATCTAAGCGGACGTGATTTGTGTATAAAGTCGAAAAATAAATAAATAAGGCACCTCCACGCTCCCACGTTCCCTGTCGATGCCTGCATGTGACGTCACAAATTGTCCTCTATTCAGTTGCGAAATTACAGGCGCCGACGCGTGCCCAACTAATTTCGACGAAATTTCGCGGGAAAATTACGCGTGAATTCGACGTGGAATTTGTAAACTAAAGCTTTATTATATTGCAACAGAATTTTCATATAGAATTAGTCGTATATGACTAATTTTGGTTATCGTATAAAACTTTTCTAGCTGGAATAGTTCCGCATTCAAAAATAGGTCTCCAGTTCTTATCGAAAAACTGGAGACCTATTTTTGAATGCGGGCGTCATCGAATGTTTTATTAGTTTTAGTCAACATTTTTCATAGTTTAAGCTTTACATTTTATTATTCTTTAGTCAAGTTTTAATTAATTTCCATATTTAATTAGCTTTAATTAAATTAGATTTTATTATGAAAGTTTTCAAGAATATTATTTTTCAAAACAAAAACCGACTTCACCTCCAAACTACACAACCGATTTCGATAAAAAATTTTATGGGACCACCTGACAAGTATATTTCAAGAATTTTCCAAATCGGTCCAGGCGTCTTCGAATAATCGGTGAACATACATAAAAAAGATCGAGACGAATTGATAACCTCTTCCTTTTTGGAAAAAATATTAACAATCTTTAAATAGTTACTGAAGTACCTTAAGACCTGTAGGTAATACAATATTCTTTCAGTTTCACTCATTATCATTTCCAATCCCTCACCAATCCAAACTCAATCAGCACATGAATAGCGTTTGTGTCAAAGCAACGCGATGACGTCATTACTGCCGTAACGAATGTACCGGTGATATTCAAAAGGAGCACCAATAGAAAAGTCTTATTAGTTTTGACGCATTGAAAGGAAGTATTTTACAAGTGTATTTGGTTGGCAAATTAAAAAAACTCCAACGTCGCCATCTAGTGAATTTTAGTAATACCTAAGTGGCGGACTATTCAAAATTCAAATGTTTATTAAGTTATTAGACCTTTACTATTAGGCACTTTTACTCGTCAATAAATATAATTTACGTTACGTGTAGTTTATATTGAAATTTAATTTATTTTAAAACAATCATTGTTTATGAAATAGCACATCGTGACATCATAGTTACTTTGAGTCAAATAGCGCTCTTAATACCTATCAGTTTTTCTGAATTAAAGAACAATAACCACTTTAAAATTCGATGTGATCCATCGAAAATAAAAAGACGCAAAATGACGTTACTTGTCATTACAATTGACGTCATTTTGCGTCTTTATTTTTATTCCAATCCACTTTCCTATTAAAGCTAGCAAATAATATCTTTAAAACAGCATGATCTGGAAAATCTGAAATAGCTGAGCAATGCGAAATTCCCATTTAATTCTGATTGTGAAACAAACCTTCAACTAGCTTAACATACGAATTACATTCATGTAATCAAGGCTTAGCGTCCTGATTCCCTAGGGATTTGTTTGTGTTAGAAAATTTTCCACGGGAGGAAAAGGAAGACTAGTAAAAATTTTCATAACACAAACGAAGGAAAAAATTAATATTCATACTAAAAGAATATAAAGGAATTAATTGGCTTTACATAGAGAGAAGTGGAAAGTATTGTTCCACTGACTAGAAATAAGTAGTTAAGTATGATGTTTGTGAGATTGGTTTTTTTTTATTCTATCACACATTCTTTTTTAAACGACTTTACGAGAAGGTTATCGATTCGAATGTACATTTTTGCATGTATGTTCCTCGAAGGGTCGAAAACGCCTGGACCATTCTGGAAAATCTTTTTTCTTATTTGAAAGGGCGGGCATACGAGAGGTCAGGTAAATTTTATCAAAATCGGTTGGGTTGAGGTCGGTTTTTAATTTTGAAAAATTTTAATAGTACTCGTAGTCCACGTCTCCACGCCTTATATTAAGACTAAGTGCTAACGTTATAAAAACGCAGGTTTTCAAAACCATTGTGCGTCTAAGAGCAACGCTATACACCGTCTCACTCCGTGATATTTGTAGGTCACCGGAGTACAGCACTCTACGAAACTAGTTACAACTGGTGCTGTTTCTCACATACACTGTTTCTCGTACACTTTGCAATATGTAGGTACATGTAGTCCGCATTACTTTTACGTTATAAAAACGTAGTAGTTTTTTAAACAGCAGTGCATTTAAGAGCAATGCTAGGCAACGTCTAAGTCCGTTATGTTTGTAGGTCATCTGCAGCACAGCACTCTACGAAACTACGTCTGGTGCTGTTTCTCACATTCGTGCACTTTGCAATATGTAAGAAGGTACGTGTAATCCGCATTACTTAATTGCAAAAAATATATAAAATACAGGTATAAAATAGTTTTTTCGTACCACTTGCTCAAAAAAGTCACATTCTATGGTACAAAAAGCGAACATAACAATAGTCATTTTTAATCAGTTAAAAACCAGGGAAAGAAAAATGTACTGAATTTCATTCAGGCTCTAGACCAAGAATGAAAACAGGGAAAGAAAATTGTACTGAATTTCATTCGTCCTCTAGAGGGAGAATGTGGTTTAAGTTTGGAATACTTACCGAAATTTGTACTGAACTGAAATCATTTCTATATTGTTAAGCGTAAAAAAAAGATTTTGAATCGACAACATGTATCCGCAACATCCACAAAACCACTTAAATTTCATAAAATAAAAAACTAAATCAAGTCATGTCATTGTTTGTTTACACCAGCTGTTTAGTTTTCCAAAAAGAAGCAAGAAGAAGAAGAAAGCAAAGGGTCATTTGCGTCTCACATATACAGTCAAGTTTTCTGCGTACCTATATTTATTTACAACGTAAAACATTTTGTATTTTTTATGTAATTGGATAAAAATAATTAAAGTATTATTTACTTTTAATTATCCTTTTTAAAGTATTATTTATCTTTTCTCTTGTTATTTTTGTTTTTATTTTTTTCGCAAATGGTAAGAAAAGTAGAGTATGTTCCTCGGTGATAAAGCTGTCTTAGTCTTGGATGAACTTAAATCCGTCGCTACACTCAGGACTCGTCCTAAATCCCTCGCTTCGCTCGTGATTTAAGTATTTAACAATCTTAGTTGCTCCTACAAGGATAGGGTTTTTGTTACATATTGTATAATTGTCATCGGCATAAATCAGTCAAGTGTGTGTCGGGCCACACTCAGTATAAATAGCTTCAGAAGTAACAGATTGCAAAATGGTAATTTTTTTTTTAAATTTTTTACCACTGTTTTATGCAAGAAATTTTACAAATAGTTACAGTTTATAAGCTTAACAAAGCCAACTTTCCTTTATTGTCCATATACTTAATAATATTGAACTTGACTTCCATTTTTACATTTATGTTTTGGTGAAACACATACTCGAAACAAATAGGAGTGCTGAATGTACAGACAGAAGTATTTTGGTCTAAATTTTATTAAATGTACTATATTTTAAACGTACTTTTGATTATTGTCATAATTAGTTGGTGCAATAAAGAAATTTTATCTTTTATATCTTATGTCATCTACAATTTTTCTGGTGACGTAGATACTGGTTTTTTTTCTAATTCTTTTGTCGCTATGTTGTACGGCTCTGGAATGCCCTACCTGATAGCAGTGCGAGATCACACAATCATGATACTTTCAAAATGCAGATGAAGAAAATTTATTTGGAATCGGAGTAGACTCTCGGAGTAGATATTTGTATGTATTTTATGTATTATGTAATGTATATTATAAGATTTTATTTTGTTTTAAGAAATGAACATAAGTATTATATAAGGTGTAATATTATAGAGGTATTCATCATCATCAGCCTTAATAATCCACTGCTGAGCATAAGCCTCACTTTGTCTGTCTGTCTTTGTATTGTTTTGATAATATGTATTACAAGTTGGCTTGTTACACTTGCACACCAATTTCAATTTCTCAACATGTCCCAAAGACAAATTAGTAGATAATGCATTAAGTTTGACCCATTGTAATCAATCTATCATAAGATTGTGTACTATAAACTTAAATAAATAAATAAAATTTTAACCAATACCAAACAAACACACATATAACTTTTAATTTGTTATCAGTGGATTTGGATTTGATAAATACATTTCAGAGACCTGCTATGAATTTCATGTACAAAGGAAACCTTTTTACATTAGTTTCAATAGATCGTAATTTATATAAATAAATATATAAGGACAAATAACACTGATTCTTATATTATTGTAGTATGATAATACGATAATTCTGAAGGTACATATATAAAATCAAATTTTCCGTGGAAACATCTTCCACGATCTTTTCTAATAGAAAACCAAAAACGTTAGTAAGTAAGTAGTATACTACTCATAACAATACTACGATGAAGTGAAAGTCACGATTGTTTCAGCATGTGACTCACACATTTAAAATTAAGAGCAAAAACACATCTAACTATAGAAGAACCAATTTTATTTCTAGAACATCGCATTAACTCCTATTACTGAGCAACAAAAATATACGGGACCGTTACATTTTAGTCAACTCAAGTAAGTTGCTGTTGACATAATAATTATCTATCTTAACCGATAGCAAGAAAAAAGATAATTCTGTTGCCATACACCTAGTGTGACTGTTGAGGTGAGGAACAACAAGTGTCAAAATGGGTAAAAAAGAAAAGGATAGGAAGGAGAGTAAAAGAAAGGACATGAAGAAGAATGTTAAAGTGAAAAGTAAAAGTGGTTTTAGTGTAAGTGTTTGTGTTAATATATAAAGTCGAAATATTAATAAATAAGTCAAGGTCAAAGTCGAAGTGTTGTTTACGAAAATATTATCTTTTACGTAGGTATATATGTTTTTATTTAGTTTTTGCAATACTGAAAACTAAATATACGCGAAGTGAAAGAACAAAAGATAAAGTAGTATTTTCCCATTCGGATATCTTTTTAACAAAATTTTTAAGGTTATGCTGATCTCGTTGAATAAGTCGGTACATCTGCCAAAAAGTGTGAGCAAAAATGTTTATTTGCAAATTGTTGCCTTTCATGATATGTATGTATACCTATAGAATCATTGAAGTATCATAATATAGGTATATTAAAAAGAGCTACACGCATTATTTTGAGCTGCATACCGTATAAACATACAAGTAAATTGACATGCATCTACTTTAGAAGAAAAAACTGGGAACTACACTCCAGTTTCCGAATTAATTAGGTCCATAACGGGGAATGCATAAGATGAGGGTTAGGTTTTCAAAGTCTGTGTTGCTAGGAGACCAAATTACAATATGTAATGTTTAACAAAATATACTGAAACTTTTTTAAGGGTAGATCCAGCCCACGTTAATTAACAACTTTCGTCTAGGAACACATATAGAAATATGGAAAAAAAAAATGTTTTCCACAGAAACTAATCACCCTGATCGGTGAAATACTTAGTATGGGAGGTAAAAAAATATTTTTCATATTTCATATTCGATTCGTTGGAGAAAGTTGTTCGGTGTCATGGCACAGAATAAGTACTAGTATTTACGTACAGAAGTACTCAGAAAAGAAATGCAAAGAAATATATTTCATATATTTATTAAAATATTGCAAGCCAATTACATTCTTATTACTCTGAACAAATGATTCATGTAACTGAATTTTCCTCTTCGGAGTGGTCGCCACGCGCATAATTATAATATAGGTATATTTTCGTACCTAAACGGGGAGTGACACAGGCCTGGTCATGGTCTGAATTTAGTATTTAATAAGTTGTTTTGTAAAAAAAAAAAGTTTTTACTCAAACTTTTCAAAGTGCTTATTAGGATAAATGCATAAGGTCCAAACTCGATGGGTTGCGTCAATTTATTTCAGGGTTTCTGTGTCCGGGTCCATCATCAGGACAGCTCATTGACTATAATATCGCGATGTCATCCGACTTATACGACTATGCAAATATTCATACATACATACAACATACATTGCAAGTTAAAAAAGAGCTTGTAATAGTTTAAGTATAAATTGTTAGACTCAAAATATTTTTATAGCAAGCTTTTATTTAGTTTCACCTGTCCCATTGTCTATCGGTCTGTAATAAAATCTTGCAAGTAAAATTTGACCCACTTCCCGGTTTCCGATTGAGCTGAAATTTTGCACGCGTACGTATATCGCGTGACAATCCAATATTATGATGACATGGAGCTGGTCTGATGATGGAGCCGCAATGTTGCTATAAGAAATTTGTCATAAAACGACAAAATCCCATCAAGTTTGGGCTCGTTTGAGTAGCACTTTAGATAAAAGCTTGTTTAAAAAAATATTTTTAATAATTTCTTTTTTTAGAGTGCATTCATTATACTACCAATAATACTCGGAACGTTGGCTGCAGTATGCTACTCTGTGTACAAAGAGTTGTCCACGGTTCCTGACATGCCACAGTTGGAGCTCAACGAGTGGTGGGGGCCAAACGATACGAAGAGTTCACAGGACACATCTATACGCCCTTTTAGAGTGGTGTTTTCGGATGGGGTAAGCTGATGTCTTTATAGTTTTAATAAATGTTGATATTTACACAATTCGACCCTATTATTGGATTTAAGATAATAAATCTCACAAGATAAAGGTGCAATTTGCTAGATGACAACAAGTCAAATCATTTGCAATCTGCTAAATGACACATCAAAAAAAAAATACTTTTTTTTAAACGACAAAACAAACCTTTGGTATGGGATTTGTATGAAATACTAAATCGAGACGTCATGCTTTTTTGGAGTCAAATGGCGCTCTTAAGAGCCCCCTTACCTAGACTTTTCCATTCAATCGTACTCTAGCTACATATTTATTTTGAAATAACACGTGAGATTTCTGCAGTGTTTTTTGATTTTAAAGAAATTGCATAAGTCTAGACCTATGACTAGTTTTTGAAAGTCAAATATGAACTTAAAAGAAATATGAGTCAGATGGTCGTATATGATATGATACACACTTGACCGTGAAAACTAGTAATAGGCCTTAATATGTACAATTTCTTTGAAATTACATAGGTTCGCCAATATCTGACATGTCGTTCCAAAATAAAAGCTAGAATACGTTTGTATGGGAAAGTGTGATTCTGTCTAGGGTAAGGGGGACTTTTAACATCAGTTTTTCAAAACTAAATCTTACATCTTGTTGAAAATGGATACGATGAATGAAAAGAAACACTATTTCGTGACGTTTTGTTTTATAAACTGAACCGAATAATTTATTTTCGACCCAATTATCTACCCAATTCGCTACTTTCCAACAACTCAAATCAAATACGTTTTTTCTTAACGTCAAAACAAATATTATCTATGGGGTTTGTACGAAATACAGACTATAATGACGTCATATTTTTTTGGATCTCAAATAGCGCTCTTAACATCAGTTTTTCTGCAATAAAAAGTAAATCTAAAATCACGTTGAAAATGGAAATGAGCATGAAAATGGTCTCACAGCAAATCGACGTTTGAGTAGTAGCGTCACCACTTCTATGCTTCGTTCGGTGAGTGAGAGAGCCGGAGCCCCCCCCCCTCTCCTCCCCTCCCCCTCCTACACTTCCCTTCCTGAAAGGCCGGCAACGCTTCTGTTACACCCCTGGTGTTGCAGTTGTTCATGGGCAGCGGTGATCACTTACCATCAGGTGACCCGCTTGTTCGTTTGCCGCCCTATGACATAAAAAAAGTTACATTATTTTGCGAAGTTTTATTTTCTTAAAAATGCCAAATAGTAGGATTATGGAGTGATGAAAGTGCTCTCTTTTTTACCCATTTCGTCCCAATGCTGGGCAAGGTCTCTCATATTTCCTTGTCTTGTAAGTCGAAGTTTTTTTCTCTTCTTTAGGCGCGTTGGTCATGCACAGAAAGCATTTTTTAGGAAAAAACTATTGACCTCGCGACACTTTTACGATAACCGTAATCGACTTTAAGTTTTGACTTCCGTCGCCACTCCTGGAGAACCACTGTTTTGTTTTAATTGCCTGGCAATAAAACTGGTTTTAATAAATAAGAGAGAACTTTTCAACCTTCATCGTACCACAAACATTACCTCTGACTATTTGCACAGATCCTATCTACGGGTCTAATGGCCTTTTATATTAATTTCAGCCAATATCATAACTTTAAATAACAGCCACCTGAAAAATAAAGATAACGCCGTGCAAAATAAACCCTCCCCTATTTACTTTCTGCTTCCTCGTGATATCAGTAATGATGTTATGTACGAGATACTTTGCCTTATTAAATAATTGATCAAAGGAATATCGCCTCAACGTGGTATGAGGAAAATGTGCTTACATAAAATTAACATAGTGCGTCTGGTTATGTTACAGTTTGAAGGTTATGTATTATGTAGATTATTTTTGTTGGTTACTGAGTAGGTATATTCCATTTAGTTTTTTATTTAAATAAAAAACTATCTCAAGGAAACTGAAGTTTCCCGTGGCTAGAAGGCTGGCCTATATCTTGGTCAGAAAATAAGCATTGTCATACAACGTGGTAATGCTGCCAGCCTTCTGGGCACGTTGCCACAAATATTAGTGTGTGATGAGTATAAGTTTTGTTCTTAATTTACTTTCAAATATATTTATATTAAGATAGGATAATTTACATATTTAAATAGGTATAACTAATATTAAATATTTATTTCATAAGTTCCTTCTATGTTGGTCTGGAAGAAAATATAAAATATGAAATGTAATAGCTCTTCTCGTAAGAACCTGCGTCATGTTTTAGAATAACCCACATTTAGACTATCTGTATAACCTTTTGACTGGTAGACAACGCTTTTAGCGTTAAGTTTGCCTTATTGTTCTGTAAAATTTGTATTTGATGAACAATAAAAATTAAATAAATACTTTTTATTTAAGTCTGAAACTGAATTTCGACAACTCTATCGGAAGACAATTTAATTTTTCCTGTTTGTGTTAGAAAGCTTAAAACTTAAGCTATATTTTATCAAAAGATTCCGAACAAAACCAAATCACCGCAGTTCTAACTGGGTTCCAGCTGACCTGGAGTTAGATTTTTCCGTATTTCGCAGCTACAATTCACAGCTCCGCCGTAAATCATCCTGTATTTTGTAGAATTCACTGGAAAATATGTTTGGCGTCGATATGCGGGATTTACGACTTAATAGCGTCTAGGAAAACATAATTTGGTGGATATTTTTATCATTCAATGCTAATAGTTCGAACTCTGAATTCTCACGCACTCTTGTGACCTCATATCAAGGCAAAATTATGACGGATTTAGATAATTATGAAGTTTTAATCACACAAGAGCTATCGCTGAATGCTGGGAAAGTTTTTTTTTAATTTTGAAATTTCACTCTTGATCCATTCAGTCTCACCAATTCTTTTCAAATTTTACCATAGAACCATTGTTCCATATTTCATCCAAATTTTTATAACTTCCTTAGGTATATGGAATAACAGATTCCATATCACGGACTAAACTTGCATTTTAATGATTATTTTTCTATTCGGGTATTTAGAGTACTTCGCTTTTTTCGCTCGATAAAAACAAAAATTAAACGAGAAATCCCTATTCATTTCAGCTATTAGAAGACCTTCGCCACCGCCAAGAGCGCTATAGAGGTGAACAAAAAGGCAAGAAAAGCCTACCAGATGTCGGGTGGACGTATGGAGTCCACTTTGAAGGTCTAACCCAGTTCTTTACTCATTGGATCTTTAAATATAAGTATGAGGAAAGAGTGAGGTTCTTGAACCAGTTTGACCATTTCAAAACAAATGTACAGGGCTTGGACATCCATTTTATACATGTGAAGCCGAAGGTACAGAAGGATATAAAGGTAAGATACATTATTTTTGCATTACGCTTAATATCAGGAAGTACATCAAAAGAAAACTCATGGACGTATGCATTCCATCCTGACGTATGATGCGCAGATTTGGTCTTCGACTTTGTCAACGAGCCATAGAGCGTAGTATCTTGAGAATCAGACTATCAGACCTTAGTACTGTGTTTCTTATGAGAAAAATACTACTACGTGGACGTTGGACAAAAAGTTGCAACCCAAAGTGGAACTGGACAGGACAGTCGTATGCCCAATGAACTCTATCTGGGCCAAATTAGTGACACAATATATTCCTGAAAATCGGAAAGAGGAAGCTCCGAAAGAGATAGAGGGACGAGCTTGACTTCTACTACAAGGACTGGGTCTCAAAGGCCCTTGACCGAGAGAGTCGGAGTGCTGGAAGGGAGGCCTTTGCCCTGCAGTGGAGCAATAAAGACTAAAAATAGAAAACAGAATAGAAAGTACCAGCTGACATCATTGTATAGTAGTCGTCTAGCTATGTCAGATGTCTTTCGATAGCGTAAAAAAAACTCGTGTTGACCACTAGTTTTGGCTCTTTCTTATCAACTTTGCAAGGTCTGTAACATCCTTGGGTTACATGTCATGACAAATGATAACCAATTTTTTATTTTCGTGGTTACTGTAACCAATTATTAGCTACCTTGAGCCAGATATTTCAACGATACTACTCAATTGCAATAAGTCCCGTAAAGTTAATAATTTGCATATAAAGTTCAAAAAACAAAGAAGAGTTCTAAAGCACACCAGAATTCAATGCTCACAATGTTGAAAATACACAACCGGAACGTGCCAAGATGAGGAGAAATCATTTCCGAATTTGTAGGTTGGAGTAAGAAACAAAGATATAAAATTGTTTTTATAATTCTAGGTGATACCACTGTTACTTCTTCATGGATGGCCAGGATCAGTCAGGGAGTTTTACGAAGCCATACCACTACTAACAACACCTAGAGCAGGATATGATTTTGTTTTCGAAGTTATCGCACCCAGTCTTCCCGGATTTGTTTATTCACAGGTAAATATATATATTTAACAAAATGTTACATTGTCATGAATTATCATTTCAATCAGAGTAAGCAGCTAAAAATCTACAAGATTAAATTTTTGGAGATTTCATGAAAGTCAAAAAAGACAAAAACTTGCAGTAGATTTTTCTAAGAATATTTTTATTCAAACACGGAGATAATAAATCGTAGTACATTTAATAATTTAAAAAAATGAAAATACGACTCATGCTATACCTACCATAACCACGTTTAAGAAACGAGTAAAAGATTACTATCTGTCTTTATCATTCTGATCATCGTATTTAGAATTATTGTCTTATGTATTCATTAATTGTATATATCAGTATATACCAGTAAATATCAGTATATATTTATGTAAGTTTATTTAACGTACGTCTATGAGGTATGTTTATTAATTTATTTATGTTTCTTGTAGGTATAAGTATTTATTTATTTTTGTATTGTACACGCCAATTACCAATTTCTTCCCATTTTCTCTCGCGGGTCTGCTGGAAGAAATTGCTTTAGAAATAAGTAGCACCTATGTACTATGTTAACTTTAGAAGGTTTTATTTGTAAATTTTCAAGTGTACTTACATAAACCAATTAAATAAAATAAAAATAAACAAACCTCACGTCTTTGCACAATTTTAATACAAAAGTTCTTGTTTGTTTGTAAAAGCTTTATTGTTCACAAATAAATACAAAAATACAACTTAAGATAATAAGCACAGTACAAAGGAGGACTTATTCCAGATAGGGATCTTTTCCAGTCAACCTTGTTTCTGTTCTGTTCAACCAAAAAGTTCTTTACAAAAAAAGAGACTTTAATTTTACAGGCACCAGTAAGACCAGGGCTAGGTATAGCCCAAATGTCAGTCATAATGAAAAACCTGATGCAACGACTTGGCTTCTCCCAATACGTCGTCCAAGGAGGAGATTATGGTCACGCTATAGGCTCAAACATGGCTACTCTCTTCCCGGAAGAAGTTTTAGGCTTCCATAGCAACATGCTTGTAAACTTCTCGAAGAAAACTACACTGACTAGGGTGTTAGGAGCTTTGATGCCGAGTCTAGTGGAACCTGATTATACCGATCGCTGGTATCCATTGAAGAACCATACTGAATTCTTCTTGGAAGAAACTGGGTACAGTCATGTTCAGGCGACCAAACCTGACACTATTGGTAAGATTTTTGAATATTGTGATGAATTTTAGAATACTTTCTGAAATAAACTCGAATTTTGAGATACAGAATTTTGATGACTTTGCAAACGTACAATAAAAGTTCGTATCTATAGAACAAGTGAATTTTGAAAAGGTTTGAAGTGAAGCATACAATAAAAATGAAATTTGGTTTATTATTCAATCATAATTAAAAAAATATATAAATTTTACATTGATTAGCAATATGTCTAATTTCTGATCACTGTTGCTCATATCAAGACCATAATAGCTTAGTGCGCAACGCTTGGTTTGGTTGTACTCCATGATATGAAGACTTGACAATTATACATAATTTTTTTTAGGTATTGCTCTTCAAGACTCTCCCATAGGCCTCGCGTCCTACATCTTAGACAAGTTCATGATCTATACCGACCCTAGCAATAAGTATGAAGTGGACGGTGGCATGTCCAAGTACTACAACATGACCAACCTCCTTGACAACATTATGCTGTACTGGTCCACCAATTGTATAACCACGTCAATGAGGTTGTATAAGGAGAATGTCAGGACTGGTGAAGTTGAGGGTATATTGGGAAGGTAAGAGTATTCTTTCTTTGTTTTTATCATCTCTTTCTCTCTCATCTTAACAGTTTAGTGGTTGTATGCTTAGCTATTCTGCTTTAAAGCCCTGGTTTCTCTTTTCAGCATAATTTTCTTCACTTCACAAGGTCTTCGTACTTTTCGAATGATTTTATTCTTTGGGTGACCATTGTACATGCAATTCTTTAAAATAATTCTCTAAAATCTAGAAAGCACTACTTAGGCTCCGAAGCAGCACAAATGAGAATGCATACGGGAACGTGCCAAGAGAAAGCGCTTTTTAGTGACTAAAAGTGTTAGGACCACGATCTTTAATCAGTCTTTTTTATCAAGAGTGTTATTACTAACACTAGTTTTAGATTTTTAGAGCTGCCTTAAGGCATCTGACGTAGCTCAATGACTTTCTTGTAGTGATGATAACTAACACTAATGAACTAGTGTCCAGGTTTCCTTACGATGTTTTCCTTCACCAAGTGTGGTTGTGGCAAATGACCGCACATGAGTAGAACTTAGAGTTACAAGTTGTTCCTTGTTCCTAGTAAAGATCAAACTCTTACCTCCCAGACATTGCCTAAATTGGTTGGCCACCTACTTCAATGTAAGTAATATGCTATATTTCAGGATCCCAACAGAAGTACCGACATGGGGACTTCGTCTCAAGCACGAACTATTCTTCCAGCCAGAGTTCACCCTCAAATGGAAGTATCCCAACCTCCTTGGCACCACCACCCTAGAGGTCGGAGGACATTTTGCAGCTTTTGAGCTACCTGAGGTCTTTGCTGATGATGTATTCAAAGCAGTGAAGAGTTTTATTGAGTTTCGTAAGAATAAGGTGATGAAATAAAAATTTATTGTGCTATAGTTTTCTTTTTTCTTTTAATATAAGTATAAGTCACGGCATGTCTTGACAAACCGACAAAATTTCTATAAAATCTTTGCATATTATTACAGATACCAATTTAATCGAACGACTGCCTCCGTGGTCCAGTGGTCAAGGCGTTCGCCTTGTGACCCGGAGGTCATGGGTTCGATTCCCACTGGAAAGCATACTTTGTGAAAAGTTGTTTTAAGTCTGGATAGGATATTGCAGGCTTGAATCACTTGATTATCTGAAAAGAAAGATGATTCCGTGTTTCGGAAGGCACGTAAAACTGTGGGTCCCGAACGCAACCTAGCGTTTGATCATCAAACTATCCAAGGATTGGTACCTGGTTTGCCCTTTGGGTTGTGAAGGTCAGACAACCAGGAACCTCGTCAAATCTCCTTGGTTAGGTAGCGGACCCCGGGCTCTGAAGCGTTACTGCTGAGGATGCAACCGGGAATACGCTCCGATGATGATGATGACCAATTTAATCGAAGGTAGTCAGATGGATAGCTTGAAAAATGTGACAAAGTATTGCCTGAATCTATTTTTTCTTGATCCTTGGCTTCATATAATTTCTTCTTATTTATTTATCCCGATTATTTTGGCTATCGAATGTGTGGCCAATACTAGGTGAACGAGAATAATGGACTTGCTTATGCCCAACAGTAGTTTGGCTTTACATGCCTCTCGAAGCACGGAGAACTCGAGAAACTTGTATGTCACTTGTGGTCACCCATCTAAGTATGAACCATGCCCAGTGTCACTTAACTTGCGAAAGCGCTGACAATGCACACTATCACCGGGCCACCGAGCTCCTCAGTGATGAATGATGGTAATGGATATCCACAATCTAATCTTAATATTCAAGATGGCGGGCAGCAGCTGTCCAAAGGGTTAGAGGTCGGCAGCACTATTAATATTTAAGGATCTATTTAATTGTTATCCTGTACCTGTACTGTAATTCCCAAAATTAACTAATGCCTTGAACTTATCAACTTTATTAGTTATAACTATACTCAGCTGTTTGTAGTGCAAAGTTTCGATCGTTACTATCATATCAATACTACCATTACTAAAATCACAGCTGATTCGTTACACTTAAATTGCGTACATTTCATATTTATGAATCTAATTTCTTAATAACTGAAATTGGCGTTTAGAATCTTTTTCTGTATGAGACTTGGTAAAACTAGTTTATCTTAGAACATTTTTGGACCTTCAGAACATCTTTACGTGAGATCTATAGCCACGCCCGTGGTATAATCGTGGAATCGCGAATAGGAAGGAAATAAAAATACCCTCTGTACGAAATTACGATTATGGTGGAAAGATATGATTTGTGAAACGCGACATTCCATGCCTTTTGATTTCAGCCAGGAAGTACACAGGCTTTTGTTGTTTTAATTTGCACTTCTAACCCCAGAGCGTTTCGGCCGGTCCAACGCCCGGACCCTACAGTCCAGCCGAAACGTTCTGGGGTTTGGATTGTCAAAGCCTGTGTGCTCCCTGGTCGAAATCGACATGCATTTGTGATTTCACTTTATTAATATTTACTTACTACAAAAGCCTGTGTGCTTCTTGGCCGAAATCAACAGGATTGTAAAATGTCGCTTTGTGGAATCCATACTGTGTAAGACTAAGACTGTTAACATTCTGCTACTGTATCGTCTTATATAAGCTAAAAATGTTTTGTAACTTTGTATAACTTTTTTGTATAATTTCGTATAACTTTTTTAAGTGTGGCAACACCATTTTTTTCGCTTTGACATTGGTTTTTCGGCGCGGTACCCATCTAGTCCTTTTGCAATACGAGAATATTTGTGATCAAAGAAAAGTATAAAAAAAAATATTAAAAAAATAACACCTTCTCTTATTCAGAAGATTACAGTAGCCATTCAGTGCGGGAATGCAGCCAGTGTTCTTGGCACTATGCCTGAACCACACTTAGAATTTTAATATGATTTAATTTAGATTTTAATTTAGATATAAGTTTAGTCAGTTTTTTTAGTGTAACTTAAAAGTTTATGTAAAAGTCTTTACTTAAGTGGTGTGATACAATTAAATGGAGTTCAATATAGGTTGGTCTATTTTATTACGACTAGGAAGAAGTTATTTCCAGAATGTCTATATTAGTATAGAGTATAGTCTTGCTTCCCGTCGTATAATCTTGTTACTGTCGCTGGTCAGAGGCTGTCAAGTGGATTATAGAGGCTCATCGCACCACTATTAATATTTTAGGATCTAATCGCCGGCGACTTGGGTCTCGCCTGTCGACCTGAATTATGAAGGGTTTAATTTTGACATTCCACAGTGTAATAGAGATAGAGGTGTTTACCACAGCCGCCCTTAGGCCCTAGGTCGTTTAAACGAAATTGAATTTATTTATTCGCAGTAATTACACATTGGAATTAGGTAAAAACATTTTATCTACACCCATGCTATAAATCCTCTATAAAAGTTTCTGAAGCAGTTAGCGTATTGCCAACATTAAAACACCCAGTGTCATAGTAACCATTATATCACCCAAACGAGTGTTATAATGTTGTACTAAATTTCATTATGCAACGCAAATTCAATCCCTTCCTAACTCATCAAACAGCTACATATCATGAATTTCAAAAAAAGAACATTGTCATGTATACGCCATTCACTACCATAGCTCCGTAATTTTAATGGTTATTCGTTTTTTCGTCATATCCGGCTATTTGCGTTCGATATTTACTAATATCGAACAAAAATAATTTGCATTCCAATAATTGTACGATCCAAAATTTAAATTATTATGACAATAAATAATTTCATTATAACCTATACATACATAGTCAGATAAACCATTTTTGGGTCTTACAGCTTTAAGCAGACAGAGCCCAAGGCCGCAAGAGCCAAAGGCCACTTTTAGCGTACCGGGTGATGGGCTGCAATAAATATATAGACTTTTTAAACTACCTACAATGGCACAAATAACTTGAATAAAAAATGGCGGACTTCAAAGCAATAATGCGCCGGCGACCGCCATTTTTGAAGTCCTCCAAAAAATCTTTGAAGTCATCCATTTTTGTTCAACTTATTTGTGTTGCTTTGTACATTTGTATCAATCATGTGTACGCTCCATGAATGACGTTGGTTAAATCTACGAAATTGTACAATTCTCCCAGCCTACCCCAACTTTGATTAGAACGTCAGTCAGTCAGTCCGTCAATCGTCCCAAACCTGTAAGTAACCTTTGAACTACAGAATACTGTTCACATTTCCAACGGTCAATCCCGAATCCAGATGTTTGGATTCGATATTTGACTCGGTACGAAAATACTGAATCGCATGCTGCGATTTGTTTTAAAAAACGAACGGAGGCAAAAGAAAAAAGGCTTGCACAGCCGAAGTTGCGGACGTGGCGGACGGGAGACGCTAGTAACTCGAATTAAGCCGCACTGACTCGATTTCCAGCAAGTAGCTTAAAATGAAATAGAGATTTTGTCAATTAATGCGAATTATTCCCCTCAGTTACAAAAGGTGACAGACAAATCTTTTTCACATTGATACACATCAAGAAGGGGTGGTTAGTGATGACGATACTTGTACAAATATCATGTAACAAATGGTAAGTATATATTATACGAAATAGTCGCTCGCTTATATTAACAGATATGCAGAAGCACGAACTCATAATATTTCTAAACTTTTAAGTATTGTCGACCTCCGTGGCATAGTGGTCACTATGCTAGTCCGCCACCCAGAGGTTCCGGGTTCGATCCCTGGTCAGGGCAAGTGAGCAAAGGGCCTTTTTTAAATTGCCCTGGGTTTTGGATGTTTATCTATATATGTATTTGTTTTATAATATAGTATAGTTGAGTTAGTATCCCATAACACGTCTACTAATAAGTCTCGAACCTACTTTGGGGCTAGCTCAATCAGTGTAATTTGTCCCTATTCATTTATTTATTTATTTAGCTAATATTAGAGGAGATATGTATTAAGAACGCGAACGCTTTAGAACTCTTTACAAAACCGGATAACCCTTTGACCAATTATTTGGCTCACATTTGCACCTTGAAAATTCTATTCATAAATTTTAACGATTATACATTTTTCTCTAAAAGTGTACAATCTCTGTAGTAAATGTTGTCAAATCAATGACCCACTTATTGTTTTGCCCGTATCTTGCACTATGCATGACTTAATAAATGAAGCAAATGACAAGGCAGTTGCCGTCGTCAAGGATGATATGCGTGCCATACGTCTTACAACCAAGGATGCTAAAGACCTTAAGAAGTGGAAAAGAAAAAGCCGGAAAACGGATCCCGGGCTTTTCAGCGTTACGGTTGGGGATACAACTGGGTATGCGCTGAGATGAGAGGGAGACAAGGTAGTTGCCGTGGCCAAACATTGGTCAGATTTATTGTAGTTGGGTAGCTTTTTGACTTGAAAAGAAGTAAGTGGCAAATTTTAAATGACAAAAACAAGCATCCCGCGCATTTACTTTACAGTAATCTTGTCAACTTCTTGCAATAGACTGGAAGTGCTTTGCTCACTTCGATCACTCATTTTTTAGGGTTCCGTAGCCCAATGACAAAAATCGGAACCCTTATGGATTCGTCATGTCTGTCTGTATGTATGTCTGTTCGTCTGTCTTCAAAAATGATTAAGTTTTCTAATATATATTTTTTTTCTAAACTGAAAAATTTGAGACTCGCGAGAGACACTTCCAAAGTGGTAAAATGTGTGTGTCCCCCCCCCCACCTGTAACTTAAAAAAAAGAGAATGATAAAACTAAAAAAATATATGATGAAGATTACCATGCAAACTTCCATCGAAAATTGGTTTGAACGAGATCTAGTAAGTAGTTTTTTTTTAATACGTTTATTAAAACATCGATCAAAGTTACAACGAACTACAAGAACTTTTATATTATGTTACTTGCTGCTACGGAACCCTTCATGGGCGAGTCCGACTTGCACTTGGCCGCTTTTAATTTAAATTACTCCAGTATTTTCTCACCTCCCAGTTTCCACCGATTACAGCGCGCGTCGAGTTAAACTTGTTTATGGTTTGTTTTTCATTATCCGAGCAAATCTGACGAATTGAAATGTAACGCGATTATGGTAGTATTAAATTGTGCTTCCTAGCTTGGTTTGACTGCTAAGAGTTTATATTGAGAGTTGGCTGCGGTAGGACCAACTCAATTAGATGTTTTATTAAACCAATTTTCAAACTCAATAATGAAATAAGAAATCGTGAAAAAATAATTCTAAATGCAGTTATAGAACTAGATGTTTGTCTTAATCCCTTAATCGCCTTTACGTCTTCCCCAGGAGTGGTCATATTCTAAGCAGGAAACAAGACAAGAAAACAAGTAAATTAGGTTTGATAACAAAGATTTACGTCTTAAAAACTTATACCCGACTATGGGAGCGGTATACGACTAACTATGTATATATTTTTGAAATGTGCTAATCAAGACCTTTCATTTGACACCCCACTCGACATTGAAACAAAAAAAAAAACTTTTTTACGCAAAAAAAATATGTAACATTCGCTGCATACAATTTTTGCATATAAATATGACTATGTCAAGTAAATTATTACCCTTCTTCTTGGCTTTGCCGTAGATGGGTAAAAACTAGTGTATTTTTGATCCAAATCATAATGGATGATCAGAAAGTAGATGGGTTTTGAGATGGAGGTGAGTTTCTGTGAGTTTGCAGTCCAGCAGGCAAACCACTAGATAATAATTTTGATTTCCTCAGCTGAATTCTTCCGATATACTTTCTAGAAGTTTCCAGGAATCATATAGCTGAAACTTTTCTCTACTCACGATGCAACGGTAAGTTTACCCTCGCTAGGATACGTTATATTTCAGGTCAGGTAAGTTCAGAAAAATTTCGCGTAGTAAAACTTTACAAATATTTGTTTATTTCTTTTCAGGTATTTTGTTTAGTAGTTTATATGAATTAAGTAAGAAAGTACTTCGCTTAAGAAAGATTGAATACGTGAATTTTTGAAAAAATGGCCTAGTGCGTGTCTGGGCCACGCTTAGAGTAGAGTTCCAGATTTACATGCTACAAAATGGGAGCTTTATTTATATTCCAAATATTTTTACGAAAAAAAATCGATCATAATATATAAAAGAAAAATAAAACGTAAAAACATATGAGGAGATAAAGAACTTAGCGGAAGAAAGAGAGCCATGGAAAGCACTCTGCTGACAAGCCCAGCTTTTATTATATAGGCTTATATAGGTATTTTAAAAGCCCAGCTTTTAAAATACCTATAAGAAGAAGAATTATCCATAACTTGACATGTTCACCAAACCGTAAGTACTTTGTTCTCAGTTTGTATCAAAGTTCTTATGTGTTTAATGTTATACAAACTATCAGAAAAATAAATATTAGACACAGTTACACATAAAACATATTTATTTTTGTTAGATAAACCGTTAAGCTTTATTATAGAAGACAGTGACTTTTAGTAGTTAGAACTGATGTACATTTTGAAATGCAATAAATGATTTGAATTGAAAAAAAAAAGCTAATACAATGATCACTAGTACTTTATGAAATATCTATTTATTACTTCAATTACTTCAAACAATAATAATCTATAATGTATAAATTCAGAAATAAGTAACAATATATGGATGAACACAACCGTACGCAGCGATCGTCGAATCAAGAAGACCGGCGACCGGGCGTCACCGCCACTCCTCTGCTCGGGTTGCCAGCTTCGTTCCGATGTTTCGACTGCCGCACGGTGTTGCCAAGTGTAAGCGCCAGGAAGGCGCTAACAAAATAAACGTTGCATAGTTATGCACTATCACGTCTTAATACTTAATGGGGTAGACAGAGCCTAGGGACGCAAGACTCAAAGGCCAACGCTCAGCGTGATCACTTCATAGAAGCGTAGTATCATTTATACCTACTACAACTACTAAAAACAAAACTATACAACCGTGCACACGTCAATGTGTGTGTGTGTTAGAAGTTTCGAACACACTCGACAAGGCGAGAACGGGGTAGAGGTACGGGGACGGGGAACGAGGACGCATATTGCGCGGGACCCTAGGACTAGAAGTTCTCGTTCTGTTTGTTCTTTGGCGTGATGTTGGGTACTTTGCTACACGAGAGTAAGCTAGAATGGGCATGAATTTAGAAAATTGGAAACAAACAAGTTCTTTTGCCAGGAAAATAAAAAAAGCCCCGACGACACCGAAAGCGTGATGAGTGGCGAATCTAGTGATGAGTAACGGTACTACATTTCAGTGTTATTCGTAGCGTCATCAATTTCTTTTCTAGATAAATTAAACAGCCCCGAATTTTTATCAAACATAATAAATTTTCATAATACTAGAACAAAAGCTTTTAAAAATGAACATGATCACTGTCTAGTTACTTTGATAAACTGAATTTACCACTCTCGAGGGGTGTAAGTGGTGGTAGGTGGGGGGCGTCCACTACTTATTCAGTGCAATCTGAAAAACGTCATATTTACGTCGCAAGCCGAGCAAAACAACTAGATTTATCTCGGGTCTCGACTCGATTCCACACTGACTCGATTTTAGTTTTATCTGTCCGAGTTCCCAGTACGGACGCAATTGAGAATTCGTTTGAAATATGAATGGAATTTAAGTACGAGTAGAATTCTCATGTAAGTGGCATTCCTTTCTGTGAAATAAAGCTTTAATAAATATGAATTTGGCGGCATGTGGTTTCCGGTAGAATAGAATAGGACTACTCTAAGTCTTCCCTAAGATTTCGTAGAGCGTGACTTAGGAAATACAAGCTGAACAAAGCCTATAAACATCAATGAGACCTCTCCAACCCGTCTGGTAGCGTGAAGAGTGTAGGCCAAATCCTCTGGCTGCTCGGCTCCAAGTATTGCTCTGGCAGTACATAAGTGCCATTTTTGAAATGTGGAGTCTACTAAACAAAAAAATCCGTTCGCTTATTGGCTCCGCGTTTTAAAAATGTCACCACAAGAGGTGTTGCTCCTGTAGTGAAAACTTATAAAACGTGAATATGATGAAATGTGAATTTAGTAGGACCGAGATGGGTGGCGGCAACGAAGAGAGGTCTATGCTCAGCAGTAATCAGCAAAATGCGCTGGGATGATGGTGAGGAAAAGTTTCTTCTTGCTTTACTTTAAAAGATGAACGTCATCAACATTGGTGTTGTGTGTTTTCTGGCCTGGTAAAGAACTACTTACTCAATCTATTCTTTTAAATGTGATACAAAGCGACTTTAGGAAAATGCAGGATTAATGTAAGATGCTTTAAGATGAGAAGAAGAAATCCCGACATCGACATTACAGCTAAGGGACCGACGTAATGTATACGCACATACCCTAATTAAATATATAATAATATGTAACTTCCTTGTCTTAATTTCATCACCTGACATAAACGGGCGCGTTCAGACGTCACGTGCATGTCAAGCCTACGACTTGCGTACGACAAGTACAGTTGATTGTGTTCCACATTATTTGAGTCTTATCATTACATAAATACAACTCAAATTGCATTAGTCTTTAGTCCATTTGGTTAGGTGTTTAAAAGAATGTAAACAATCTTGACATGTCTTTTTATTGCAATATACACTTTACAAATCAATACCTTTGCAAATTACAAATTATTTAAATATTTAAAAACGGTATTACTCACTTAGTGTAGTCGGAAAATATTTTGTCATGTCATCTCACGTTACTTTTTGTAGTGATTTATATTTAGTATTTAGTATTGATTTATAAAGTGTATATTTCAATAAAAATATATGTCAAGATTGTTTACATTCTTTTAAATACCTAGACAAATGGACTATAGTCGGGGCGAGCGCCGGGCGGACGCGAAGCGGAGGCAAGGCGAAAGCGGGGCGTAGGCAAGGCGTGCGCGTATTGATTGAGTTGTATTGATGTGTGATAGGACTGAAATTATATGCGCTAGGTATGCCCTAGGCATGCGCTAGGCGTGGGCTAAGCGTGCGCGTTGCCGAACATACCCTCAATCTTCGAACCTATTACCTACAGGGTGTTTCATTGTTATTTCCCCGTACGACATTACACCGCGTCGCAACCGGGCAAAAGTCAAAACAAGTAATCATTAAAAAAAACCGAATCTTACGACACTTCTCAAGCTTAAATCCATCAAGCATTTTTAGGCTGCAGAGCATCCCATTGAAATAAACATACAAATAAACATACACTCGAAAAAACTTTATCCTCCTCTTGAAGAAGTCAGATAAAAAAAAACAGCAGCACAATGGAAGGATCAAATTTTAAAGCTTTGGTTTAGAGTTGTTATACGAGGACACTATCAGACCTAAAGTCGTATAATTTTACAAAGTAACGCCCCAGGTTCTGAATACTCTTAGCGGAGAACGGATTAGGCCTATCTTTCAGAAGATTAATTGTTCCTTTATTCAGAATTAACTTAATCTTGTGCTAAGTTGGTTTTAAGTCTAAGAGCTGAATGATCTTTTGAAAGAAAGGTATCAAATTTTTTTATTATTCTTTTTAAATAACTTGAAATAAATAATAAATATAAATAAATAAAATCGTTTATTGTCAGACAACTTAGTCCATAGAAATATTAATTAGGTTCATCAAATAAGAATAAAAATAAATTAAATTAAAATAAATCAGACTTAAAAATTATGTAATGAAATCCAAATAATAATAATTAAAATATCATAAAGAGGAAAAAAATAATAAAAATAATCTACTTATATAATCTGCCTTTTTGTGACGAGGCGGACAAGCAATATTAAATTAAATGAAATCAAATAAATTTCATTTATTCATCGACTCGCACCTCTAACATGCAGGTCGATGAATCGGCTCAGGATAGCTGAGTCCAGCCTATCTGCAAACACCTTCAGGATGCCGTTCGTGCTCCCCCTCAACCGGTACATTACTGACGCGTTTTTTTTTCCGTATTATTGCGTAAAAATAATTTACGTGGGCATCCGCAAACATACCCGACGCACTACAGTAGCGAGGGAGCCCGAACAAAACCCTAAAGGCGTCATTGTATTGCACTCTAAGGGCGTCGTATGACTTCTTTGTAAAGGTCGTCCACAGACCACAGGTGTAGAAATTTTGGCAATAAGTTTTAAAGAGCGTCAGTTTTACAGCGGCTGTGCAACGACAAAATCTGTGCCCTAACATGTTGCCTCGCACCGATATCGCCCTCCTTTCCCTATGTATGTCTTGGTCATCCTTCAGGGTCTCTGTTAATATATGGCCAAGATACTTAAACTGAGAAACACGGTTTAAAACAACACCATTTAGAGTTAAAGGTGGCACATTTTTAGGACTCTTATTTTTACCTGTAAAGACCATGTACTGGGTCTTTTTTACGTTGTATCTTAAACCATGTCTTGCAGCATAAGCTTCGCATTTACCTAGTAATTCCCTCAAACCAGAAATTGAGGCACTGAGCAAACTCATGTCATCCGCGTAACTGATGTTATTTATACTGACATCATCGATACGACAACCTACATTCATGTTACTCAGTTCCGCAATTAACTGATTTATGTACAAATTAAATAACCTAGGTGATGTGAGCCCACCCTGCCTGACGCCACACGTAAGTGTATATTCCTCTGAATAAACATTACCCCACTTCACAGTGTTTTTCTGATTGTTATACCAATACGAAAAGATGTCTATCATGTCCGATGGAATGCCTTTTTCCTGAAGTTTAGCCCACAACAAATCATAACATACGACATCAAATGCTTTACTTAAGTCGAGGAAGCACACGTAAACCGGTGTTTTTCTCCTCACGTAATAATTTACCGTGTGCTTAAATGCTAGGATAGCGCTTTCCGTTGATAAATTTTCCCGAAACCAAATTGGACATCGTTTAATGTTATATATTTAGAAAGACGCACATCTAACACACGATCAAACGCCTTTCCCATGATTGTAGCTAAGGAAATTGGTATGTAATTTGATTTATCAGACAAATTACCCGACTTATTTTTAACAAGCGGCACGACAACTGTCCTTATCAAATCAGGTGGTAAATAGGAATGTCTGACACAGAAATTATATAACAGGGCTAGCAGTCTGTGTAAGTGCGCACCCGCATGCCTCAAATGCTCTACACTAAGTCCATCGTGTCCGGGTGACTTACCCTTTTTCATATTAGTGATTGCTTCACAGACTTCTTTACTAGTCATTTTAATTGGCTGTGACACCGCTCCCTTGGGAAACTTGCGGGGAGACGTAAGCTCTGCCTCAACTTTAAATTGTTCTTTAAATATATTAGCAATATTAACAGGGTCGCTTGTGCCCTCCACACTAGCAGGCAAACTCACTGTACCATTGAGTCTTTTCGTACTTTTCCAAAAACTATTGAACTGTTTGGAGGAGTTCTGTGACGCTAATATATCAAGTTCAATTTGTTCTTGATGAGTTTGGCAAAACTTAAGTCTCGATTTAAAAAATTTACGTGACATAATCATTTTTTCAAAAATTGGTCCCTTTGACGGTCTGCCGTGAAGGTTATACATCTCATATTGTAGTCGCGCTTGCCTATGTGCTTCCTTTACGTGTTTATTCCATCCTAAAAGGAGGAAATTTGGTAACCTCCACCTTTTTAGGGTTCCGTAGTAAACAAGGAACCCTTATAGTTTCGCCATGTCTGTCTTTCTGTCTGTCCGTCCGCGGTTTTACTCAGCGACTATAAGTACTATGAAGCTTTGATTTGGCAAAAATATGCATATTAATTAGGCGGAAAAAACGGTAAAATAAAATATTGAAAAATATTTTTTTTTAGGGTAGCTTCCATATAAGTAAAGTGAAAAGTATTTTCTTTTTCTCGACTAACCAATCATGTTGGGTATCGTTGAATAGGTTTAAAAATCTTGTGTGTATGTAAACACCGTTTTTCGATTTTGGGATCCGTTGCTGAAATATTTGCTTTTAAAGTGAAAAACATTGTTAGAATCAAGTGTCCCCCCCTATCTGCTAAAGGGTTATATATGGACACGTGAAAAAATTCACAGCTATAGGATATATAACGAAATTTAAAGGAAAACTATTAGAGCTAAGTAGGGTTTACAAATTAAAAAGTTATAGGCCATTAACTAATAAAATGTATTCCGAAAAGAAAAATTTCATACAAATTCAATAGAAAATTTGTTTTTAGATGTTTTTAGTGGCATGAACTCAAAGTTGGCGTTCGTAACTACGGAACCCTATTGCGCGTGGCCCGACACGCACTTGGCTAGTTATTTAAAGTCGGTTTATAAGGAAACCAATTCGTGAGAAGTCATATGAAAAATATTTGCTAGTGGAAAAGGCTAGACTAATATGTCAGCTAGAGATGAAGAAAAGCCTCCGTGATCCAGTGATCAAGGCGTTCGCCTTGTGATCCGGAGGTTGTGGGTTCGAATTCCAGTAGGAAACATACTTTGTGAAAAGTTATTTCCAGTCTGGTTAGGTTATTGCAGACTTGAATACCTGATTATCCAAAAAGAAAGATGATTCCGTGTTTCGGAAAGGCGCGTATAAACCGTGGGTCTGGAACGCCATCTAGCATTTGCTCAAATGTATCCAAGGATTGGTTCTGGTCTACCCTTAGGGGTGCGGAAGACAGACGGCAGTCGCTCTAAGTAAAAACCAGTAACCTCGTCAAACCACCTTGTTTAAGTAACGGACCCCAGTTACGCTGAGGATGAAAATTGGAATACATGAGGATATTGATGATTAGAGATGACGGAAAGGTAGATAAATCTATATCAGGTAGTTAGGCATGAGTAGGTACAGGTTATGAAGTCTTTGTGTCTAAAAATCATGATAAAAATATACAGCAAACAATATACAAACGGACTGC
This sequence comes from Acrobasis suavella, assembly GCA_943193695.1. Lineage (NCBI taxonomy): Eukaryota > Metazoa > Arthropoda > Insecta > Lepidoptera > Pyralidae > Acrobasis > Acrobasis suavella. Next base: position 11,033,674 of record OW971950.1, read on the forward strand.
TTAAAAAACTTGAATCCCCAAACATCAAGGATCCCTTTGAATATTTTCCTCCAATTTTAACCGACATCTAGTACACAGCGTCAAAGAATAATCCCAAAATCCCTCAGCGTAAGGAATTATAATTTTCGAAATTAATTCCCATTCATTTTTCAACAAGCGCCTTAAACGTTGTCACAAATTAAATAGCATACAGATATGGTTTCTTCTTTTTCATTGACCTCTAAATACAGATTATTGTGTTGTGACACACGCTCTTCTATGCTATGTGGTTTTTAATATTTTGGACGCCTTATGTGAGCTGCCGCCAACAACTATCTTTAGCATAATCAGCTAATCTAACAGTTTTCTTGTGGCAAGTAGTTCTTTTTTCGGCAATTACTGACCGAGCGAGCGAAATGTCTTAATTTCGAGACTGGCCAAAAATGCTAGTCCGGTTGTCCGGCTGTTCTCGCCTACACTAAAGGTTGCATTTCTCAACTTATTCTCGTAAAATCTTGTGAGAAGGTTCGTTAATTATAAAGGTAATATAATCGACAGAAAAAAAAAAGTTTTTTTTAGATGCGGCTTTTCGAAATTTTTCGTATAGATATGACATATGAAAAATACCATATGTCAGCCAATTTAAAAAATGTCCTAATTCTTTTTTGTTACCCTTACTTAGACCCTATTTTGCCTGAACAACTTTTTTATCGGATACATTTTACCGAGTTTGGGTGACGTCGGGGCAAAGTCTTCAGCTCACAGAGTCACTAGTTAAGGGGATACCTGAATTTTCCGGGGTCCAGTGCTGCCCCCATTTTAAATAAACCAATGATAGGAAACGGAGACATCATTTAAAATTTTGTCTTGACCAGGCACTAGATAACCCTTCGAACTATTTAATTAACTATACTGTTTACAGTTTAAAGTGAGAACGTGAAGCTTCTCTACGCACATGCGCCAAAAGTGGCCGTTTTTCACAATTTTGCGTAGAAAAGCTTCACATTCTCACATTAAACTGGAAACAATAGTTTATAAAATAGTTTAAAGGGTTATATAGTGCCTGGTCAAGACATAATTTTAAATGATGTCTCCGTTTTCTATTGAATGATTTATTTCAAATGGGGGCAGCACTGGACCTACCCGTTCCCGTAAAACGAAAATTTAGGTAGCACCTTAAGTTTTTTGTGATAAGGATTAAGTATCTGAATAACATGACCAAATTCACACTTTTAAACACGCGCCTTGTACAATGGTGCTATCATATCGTTTTTTCTAGACAATATAACATGGGGATCTTTAAAAGATTGTAAAATAAGGTAATTTGATAAAACTTATACGATCCTATCACATTTATCTAAATCCTTTTTGTCTGAGCAGTTTAACATAAAACTGTTCGACTTTGAGATCAATTTTAACAACTTTGCAGATGGAGCAAGTTTATGATTTACCAAACCTCTGTTTTTACTCGACAATGGCAAAGCTAAAAGGAAGGATAATGATTGATTTACCTACGTGTATACTTCTGTACATGCGGTATTTTGTGCATTATGTAAGGGACAGACTTGAAATGTTTTCCGGAAATTAATTAATTTTTAATAAAATTCTGTGACAGGTGAGTTATTGGCAATACGGTTTAATTTTAAGTGAAATATTTGTCTCGATTTGTTTGTCTTTTGTACGTTATTAATTTCTGTCATTGGTGTTCATGGCTTATTTGGAAATCCCTATTTAAGAAATACGTATTACCTATACCTTAATCACATCTATATAGTTTCAGAGGTTGACTGAGCCTAAGGCCATGAGACGTCAAGAAATGCGAATCGAAATAGTAAAGGTATGCCGCAATCGTATGCCGCATCTGCTAAATTTCTTTTAAAAGAACATTAAGTTATGATTTTTGAAGTAAAAAAATTCTTTAGCGCGTTGCGCATTATTTTTAGAACTTAAGACACTGTTACCGAAACGACACCAAGTTTTCCTTCCTGTTGGCACTTCCATAGTGCTACTGTTTTTTTAAAGCCAATTGATAAGTCTTTTTCCAGATCAACCTGTAAAAGTCTAATAGACTGATATGGAAAATGAGAAAAAGCAAAATTCACTTATCGGCTTTTTAACAAACAAAAAAAAGCTTATGAAATGCCAACTTTAAGTACACACCTTTAGAACTCAGAAATACCTCTAGATATTCCAAAGAGTTCCAAGTCGACTCGGACGGATTACGGTCTTATTTTTGTGGTTTATTTAAATTTATATACCAGTGGCTGTCTCTGATGGAGTTTTAAACTAAATCCGAGTTTTTCATCCTTTATTTTGTTTGGAACTTTTTTGTTTGTAATTGGATTGTTTTACATACAAATTGCTTGGCTTGATATGATGAAAAGTTGGTCGTCTTAGCGATAAAGTAAAACTTGGAGATTCGAGCTTGCATTTTGTTCTGAATTTGCTTGTGTTTTATAACACAAGCAATCTTTGGAACGAAGTTCTTTTTCATATGACGGACTTGATGGAAAAAAGGTTAGATTTTTCCGTCACGAATTGAAAGGTAATTCACAAGTTTGACTATCTTGTCGAAAACTCATTAGCGAGAGAAGTTCTAGCATTCGGTCGCGGTCGTCATTCGAGACTCTTTTTGCCCCATCGGCCATCGGTTCTTCGCGCTATGTGTCCCGCCTACAGCCACTTCAACGAGCTAATCCGTTGGCTTGGCTATGTCAGTGACCTTCGTTCTCCTACTAATGTCTTCATTTCTGATTTAATCACGTAGAGAAACAGCGAGCATAGCCCTCTCCATAGCGCGTTGACTGACCTTGAGCCTTATGAGACCTAGTAAGGGACCACATTTCAGAGCCATGAGTCACCTCTTCTTATGTTTCTTCTTACTTTTTTAAGTAAGAAACCAAGTTGATAAGTACTAATAGATCGTAGAAAATCAAGTCTCGCTCATGTGGTATTTTTTCATTATTTCTTATTTCATTGAACTAGCGAGTGAAGTTTTCCTAGTGTGAACAATACGTCGTTTGTATGTTTATTTGCGATAGCTCGAGAAGTTTTGATCTGAGCTTTATGAAATTTGGTACGCGTATAGTAGCTACCAATAGAATTTTAAAATTGAGCTAAATCGGTGACGGGGTTGCCGCGATATTTGGTTCGCAAGTTTACGGCTCTACCTACTAGTATCAAGATTTCTTATCCTAACTAAAATTATTAATGCGAAAGTGAGTTTGAATATGTTTGTTACTTCTATGCGCTTTAACCACTGAACCTATTTGGAGAACATTTGGAATAGATATAGTTTGAAACGCAGGGAAGGAAATTCCCACGGGGAGTGAAGCCCGAGGGCACAGCTTGAACGCGCAAAAACCCTATAAATAAGCTATATGAGGTTTTAGTTTAAAGTTGTTCTGCTTTTCCGAGCTAAACAAGGTACGGATTAAAAAGCAATTGTCGTAGTATCCGCTGCATTTGAGAGGCAAATGAGGTGTACCGCAGTTCGTTGTTTCGCATTTACGATTGGTAGGGTGTCCAGATGGGTTCTACTTCAGGTGGTGACGGCTTTACCATAACCTCTTTACCTGTCACAATATCAATAGGACTATCGATAGTATCGATAGTTTTTAATTTATACAATCAATATTATCGATAGTAAAGGTACTATTTATATTAAAAACTATCGATAGTATTGTGACGAATATCGATATTATAATACTATCGATAATAAAATCGCCCGGCGCTCGCCCCGACTGGACTTCGGTAAATGCAATTTTAGTTTTTTTTTTTATTTGTTTAGGAGATTATCGACTACAACAACAGCATAGCATTATAATTTTAAGAACATGAAGTCATTTATAAATCTCCACTTATAACAGTTACATAAGCAATAAAGGAACCGACATGTTAGTGACAGTTTAAAAACTTATTAATGCATAAACACAACATATTATGTTCTATAACAAATGCTGCAATTAGGTAAGTGAGCGGTGAACCTGAGAAAAAGAATTACTGATTAATGATAATGTATATAAAGTATATTTATTTGTTGTATTAATGTGTGATAGGACTCAAATTATATGCACCAAATTCAAACCGCGCTCTGCATGCGCGGGATGTCTGAATGCGCCCTAAGGGTGTTGGAAGAGCCTTTTGAGTTCACATTTGTGCGCGGTTGCATTCTTAGCTGTCGTCAACCTCTGTGGCCTAATGGTCATCATGCCAGGTTTCCATACCTGATGTCTCGAGTTCGATCCCTGGCCAAGTCAAGATAGAAAATGATCTTTCTCAGATTGACCTGTATCTTGGGTATTTATCTATATATGCATTTGTAATAAAATATAGTATCGTTGAGTTAGTATCCCATAATACAAGTCTCTCTGTCGGTACATCTAAATATATATAACTCAAAGGTGACTGACTGACTGACATAGTGATCTATCAACGCACAGCCCAAACCACTGGACGGATCTGGCTGAAATTTGGCATGCAGGTAGATGTTATGACGTAGGCATCCGCTAAGAAAGGATTTTGATCAATTTTACCCCCAAGGGGATAAAATAGGGGATGAAAGTTTGTATGAAACTTTGTCAATTTTAAACCGATCGGGCTGAGACTTTGCATGCATAAAACTACTATGACGTAGGCATCCCCTACGAAAGGATTTTGATAAATTACACCCCTACGCGAGCGAAGCCGCGGGCACAAGCTAGTATTTATATAAAGAGCTCGGTGGCCCGGCGGAAGTGCGCATTACTAGCGCTTTCGCAAGTTAAGCGACACCAGGCGTGGTCCGCACTTGGATGGGTGACCACAAGTGGCACAGAAATGTTTCGAGCTCCTCCGTGCTTCGGAAGGCACGGATAAGCCGTTGGTCCCGGCTGTCATCATTGTATGGCAGTCGACGCTATGTCAGATGCCTTTAGGCAGCCTGAAAAATAGGCAGCCTGACACCAGTATTGGCCACATTACATACACGTAAAACAAACAAACAACATATTTATTTAGCTATGCCGCTTTGGGAGCCTTAGTCTTGTACTTGGGTGTGCTATTTTTGGCTCTAAATATAATATGCATGTCAATAGACTAAGTACAAACAACTCGTGTTACAACTGCTTTCCCAAAAAGGGTGATGTCAGGCAGGCGGCCGGTTGTAAAACTTAGCCAAATCTTTTGAACTGCTCCGGCTGTTTCTTTCCGATTTTGCATGGTCTTCGGCATTCTTGGGTGACCATTGACATGCATTTGGAGAGGCAAAAGCAGGAAAGTGTACCTCGAGCTCCAAAGCAGTACAACTGGGGTTGCAACCGAGAATGCACTGAGATGAAGAAAATTAGGTTGGTACCTATATGTGCTATTAAGATCATGTTATGAGGGAGTTTTAAAACACCTAAAATGTTTTTGAAGTAAGATCAGCCTATTTATTATACTGAAATCATCATCATCATCGTCAGCTCTCAACGACCTACTTCTGGGCATAAGCCTCCTTTTCTCTGCGCCATTGAATAAAATAAAATAATTAAAATACTGAAATACTTTCCATAGAAGCAATTATTAAGAAATATCGATTTTCCATTTCATCATCATTATGTCGTATGACATGTTACTGCACGAATCCTAAATATTTAACACCTTATTATAAAAACAGGACTAACTTTGTTACTAGGGTTAAACCATTATCCGTCCAAAATGAAGTTGACATTGACAGGTGAGATAGTGTGATATTACAAGATGTCAACTTGATTTGGTCGGATAATGGTTTAAACCTAGTAACAAAGTTAGTCTGGGTTTTATAATAAGACGGTTGGTTATTGATTTTTTAGCCAGTAGACAGCTGGCGGACTTCAAGTATGGAGTTCACTAAGTCCTCCAGAGAAGTTGTATAGCGGACATTCTTTGGCGATATGTTGTAATGTTTGGTCAACAGCTCCACAGTCACACTCCAAAGATATTCTGGAATTCCACTTATGTTTATGTGTGGTAAGATCGGCCATACCCAGTTCTGAAACGGTTAAGTTAAACCACGCTGAGCATCGAATCCAGGTGGCTTTTCTGTTGGGTCTGAGATTATTTCTGCTTGTGCAAAGTCTGAAGACTACAGCTTCCAGGAATAACACCAAGATGTTGTTATATCATAGGAGGATTTGATTCTGTCTTCGGTCCAGATTGGGGATCTCGATGGGAGCTGAGATGGTGGTAGATCTCCGGTATAATTTTACATTGGCATTTCTCCAATTCAGCTACCACAACCTTATATCTACGTAGGTCAGGTGGTGGAATATGTGCTAAGGTAGGCAGCCACTAGACTTTCTTTATAAATTAGCCCTTATTCAAATAGATTTTGTATAGGAAGACGAATTTTTTATCTCTCAATCTTCTCAATTTTCAGTAAATTTTTTGTAGAAAATAGATTAGTATCATGGACTGGACTTGCTTCTAAAATGTTGCTAGTGTTTAAAAATTAACGTAAATATAGGTTACGTAGAATATTATCTGGTTGATAAGCAGGACAAGATAACGACTTTCTTCCAAACCTAACAAATTATTCATAGATTTATCCACTACATTAGTCCGCCCTAAATTCCGACGCGTGGTCGCCCTCGCAATTGAATTGCAAAACAGATGTTTTTGTGGAGACAGTAATGACTGCGCGATTCTCTTAATGAGCACTGATTTGTCAACATCTTTATCACTGACGGAGTGTACAGAGCCTCTCATTGCTTGCCTGGGAGTAGAAAAACTTGGAAAAACAAAACTTTCACATATTTATCATTAAGGGGATACCTGAATTTTTAGGGTCCAGTGCTGCCCCCAATTGAAATAAATCAATTGATAGGAAACGGAAACATCATTTAAAATTTTGTCTTGACCAGGAACTAGATAACCCTTCAAACTATTTTATGAACTTACTAGATCGTGAAGCTTTTCTACGCACATACGCCAAAAGTGGCCGTTTTTCGCAATTGTGCGTAGAAAAGCTTCATATTCTCACTTTAGACTATAAACAGTAGTTCAAATTCGCAAGTAGCAATTTCAGCTATTTTTTTTCCAGTATTTTATCAAACGTATCAATGGATAAGTCAACAAACTAAAGCTTATAAATAACGCGCTATACATTACAGCCTGTAACTTAAAAAGGTAGAGTCAGTCGCAGTAACACACTAGCGTTTTACCATAATATACCTAATTAGGATCTTGGAAACGGCTCCGGGTAGCAAGAAAAGTTTCTGACATTAAAAAAAAATAGTAATGGCTGTAATTTGCGTTTTAGTTTTTAAACCCCTTTATATCACTATTTAGAATAAAAATTGTACATAATTATTAAACCTGCCTGGTATCTAAACTACCAACCTTTTCGACACTGCTCCGCGAGCGTGACACTCAACTGCAATACATATTCCACAACGATTAACATTAATGTAAGCTTCAGTATGCTAATTGATTGGAAACGTAGCTTCTCATACTCAATTACAACGACCAAAGCCGTGGCCTTGCAAAGCACAGGGAAAGTCAAAATGAAAAGTCAAAGTCAAAAATCACATATTTATCTTTAGATATTTGTATCACTTGATAATTTTAATTTTCAAAGTGAAAACTTCTTTAGCGGCGTTATACACTTTTTTTTGTAATGGATAAAAAATGTTAAACTCCCGTCAGGGCGTCAGAACACGTGACTTTGATCGAAAATTCGTAAGACGGATGGAGAGTAGACAGCCAGCGCGGCGTAGGAGAGGAAGTATCCCCCTCTCTTCCTACGGCGCGGCGAAAATGTATGCCTGCGCCTGCTGTTTCGTTTAGGCGGCGCAGGGCGCTTGCGCGAATGTTCGTGTGTGTTTATGTTACAGCGTTCCACGCGCATCCATGGCAATTTATTTCAAAAAATAGGCAAATTATTTCAGAACTAAGGAGACAGAACAGAGATTAATTATTCTTTATTTCTTCCAAACTGCAATAGACTTGTGTAGTTTGGCCGTTTCTTTATAAAGAGCCTAAGTATACGCCCTTTATAAATATAAGTTTATCTATAAAAATAAACTTGGAATATTTTATTACATCTGTGGTAACTCTGAGCTACCGAACCTACTAATAGGTATTTATTACTATGAATAAACGGGCTACTCTCGTAAAGAACTAGCTACTAACCTAGCTAATTCTAATGTTTTAACCTCATCCGGAGGGCTAATTCATTATAGGTGGTTAATTCTGTGTCTCACGTCAGTTTTAACATACAATGTGTAACAAAAACCCTGTCCGATCCTTGTAAGAGCAACTCAGACCGTCAATATGAACAACTTTTCCTATGGGACCAATACCTGGAACTCCAAAAAAATCCACAATTTCATACAAAAGTGTTTGACCGGCACGGCAATTTGTATGAAAATGTCGATTTTTTTTCGACATAAAAAAACTACTAACAGAGTATTTTAAAAGTCTAGATGACTCACTCAGCTTTGTCTGTACCTATATGAACTACACTAGGATTATTTTAACATGCATAATAAGGACATGGACTGGGTAAATACATATTATTTTATTTAGTACATCAACTAGATTATCCAAAAATAAAGGTATCATATTTTTTCGTTTAGCAATGTAGTAAAAAATCACAAAGATACAGCGCTTCGAAGTTTTGGAGTTGGGGTGACTTTCGTCACCTTTGGTTAAAAATCCTAGCTGATCGTGACGTCACGCGAAATTTAAATGCCCTGTATCTAAATCATTGCTTGCGCGCTAACCAAAGAAAAGAAAAAATATCTGAGATGCAAATAAAAACAAAGTTGTGCACATCCGTAATACGTAGGCCATAATTATGCATACGCCCACTAATCAATCCAACACTAAAAGGCTTCACACAAGGCAGCTATAATGTAAAGATGTACATTAAAGTCTCTACATCTATACTCATTACATCTCTCCATAGAAATCGTCAGGAGACCACACACGGCAGCTTTAAATGTACCGTACTAACTGTACTAATGTTTTTTAATAACCTGTTTCGTCTCACTGCTGGGCAAAGGTCTCTCCCATTTCCTTCCATCCGTCTCTGTCTATTGTCATTGCTGACCATCCACGCTGTTTGCGTTTAGGTCGTCGCGCCATTTCTTTCTCGGCCTTCCACTGCGACGCTGGCCATCCTCCGGTATCCAAGAAGTTACTTTAGTCGCCCATTTGCCGGGAGGCATTCCGCTGATATGACCCGCCCAATCCCATTTTAGTTTTGCAGTTTTCTGTCCAACATCGCCGATGCCTGTCAAGGAACGAAGCGTAATGTATGGGACTCGATCTAATCTTTTAAAACCTAGTACATTGCGTTCCATTGCTCTTTGGCATACTTTGAGTTTGGACTTCTGATCCTCAGTCAATGACCATGTCTGTGCACCGTAAGTTAGGACGGGCAAGATACACATGAACTCTTTCATGGACCAGTAGCTCCTCCAAGCGTTCTCAATGTGGCAATTTTTTTATTTCTTTCTCCTGCCGGTTGTTATACTAATGTAATGTATATTAATATACATTGTAGCTGCCGTGTGTGAAGCCCTTAACTTGGTATTTTCTGGGTGTTGAACCTTTCTACCTTCCCGACACTGCTCCGCGAGCGTGACGTTCAGCCGCAATACATATTCTACAGCAATTTACATTAATTCTAGCTTCAGTATGCTAATGGATGGGAAATACCGATACCTACGTAGAGTGAGCAGATCTAACTTGATTAACTTAGACTAAACTAACAAACTAAACGCGCTGCCCTAAACGTGACCTTTGTGACAACAAATGTTTTTTTTTACAACTCAGTAAGAGTGGCATCGTTCTGAGGGGGAAAAAAATATTTGAGCCAACGACACGAAAAGAAGAAGACTTTAAACTAGTCTAATAGTCTACATCAGGTATCTAGGTTCAGCAAACATGGTGGTTCTACTAAAGTCACTAAGGATTTGGGCGGGAACACACTTATTTGTCTCATACAAATAGATTATTATGGAAAGTGAATTATTTTTAAATTATCATATGCATTGGGAAGGTTGTTTATAATGATACTAAATTAGATATTAGAATATTTGGAATTGATTAAAAGATAATCATTGCCATATAACATGTCAATGCTGCCAGCCTTCTGGGTACGTTACCAAGAGGCATCGATTTGCCAGAGCTTTTTATTTGTAAGTAATTAAGTTATTAAGTTTTTTTTTACATTCATAATAGGTACTTTGTATAATGTGAATACAGTATTTGTTGTATAATGTGAATACAGGTTATTTAAATAATAAAAAAATAACTTCATAAAAGTAAATATAAAAAAAAAACTTGAGAGGTGTCAAGGGACACCCGAATGGAACGAAGTAAAATATAAATATATATACGTTTAAATTACATTCAAACTCTTTTTTGCGTTCTAAAATCAAGTTTTTATTATCTTCATAAATTTGAATGAACAAAAAGTGTCGTTACAACTTTTGGTCTTAATTTTTTCTGTCTAGCTCCCTTTCGCAACGAGCGATAAGGAACTTCGTTCCAAAAATAAATTAAGAGCACCTTATTATACCTATATTCAGAATTCAGCTGAAATTCCAAAACGAACTAACTAAAGTTAGTTCGAATAGGCGAATGTGAATCGGGCTGATTGGCTCGTGTCACTCTCACGTACACAAGTTCGGCATCAAAACACATTTATAGCGTAATCATGTTTGCGTTGCTGAAAATATTTTTTGGTACGTACGTATTTTTAACCAAATTCGAAAAATGGGGAGGTTATCAATTCGTCGCGATCTTTTTTAGGGTTCCGCAGTAAACAAGGCTCCCTTATAGTTTCGCCATGTCTGTTTGTCTGTCTGTCTGTCTGTTCGTCCGCGGTTTTACTCAGCGACTATAAATACTAGAATGCTGTGATTTGGCATAGGTAAGTACATTAATTATGCGGAAAAACTGGTAACATAAAATACTGAAAATAGGGTCCCATACAAGTAAAGTGAAAAGTCATTTTTTTTCTCGACTAACCAATCATGTGGGGTATCGTTGAATAGATCTTTTAAAAATATTATGAGCTTATGAACACCGTTTTTCGATTAAGGGATCCGTTTCCGAAATATTTGGTTTTAAAGTAAAAATTTTTGTTAGAGTCAAGTGACCCCCCCCCTCTATCTGCTAAACGATTATATTTGGACACGTGACAAAATTCACAGCAATAGTCTATATAACGAAGTTTAAAGGAAAACTATCAGAGCTAAGTAGGGTTTACAAATAAAAAAGTTATCGGCGATTAACTTATAAAATGTACTCGGAAAAGGAAGATTTCGTACAAATTCAAATTTATATTTACGAAAATTAGTTTTTAGAGGTTTTCAGTGGCATGAACTCAAAGTGGGCATTCGTAACTACGGAACCCTACACTGCGCTTGGCCCGACATGCACTTGGTCAATTATTTTATGTATGTTCACCGATTATTCTGAAGCGCCTGGAACGATTTGTTTTTTTTTTGTTTAGTAGGTGTACTTGTTCGGTGGTCCCACAGAAATTTTATTAAAACCGGTTGTTTAATCAGGATGTGAATTCGGTTTTTAGTTTTGAAAAATTAAATTACAGTAATTAGTTTTTAGAAAAAAAAAACGTTTTCGTACAGTTTTCGTGAGGCCTAAATGCTTATCAAGACAGAAGTAACAAGTAATTATTTTAAAAAAGTTTTTTTTTTTAACAAGCTTTTATATAAATCGCTCCTCAAGACGAATCAAACGGGCTGCGTCGTTTCATTACAGGGTTCCTATGGCCACCTTCCAGCTCCATCATCAGGTCAGCTCCATATTATCATAATATTGCATTGTCTTGCGATATACTTACGGGTGCAAAATTTCAGCTCCACCGGAAACCGGGAAGTGGATCAAATTCAACTTGCAAGATTTGATTACAGCCAGACAGACAGACTGACAGACAACAAGACAGGTAAAACTAAATAAAAGCTTGTAATAAGCCCAAACTCGATGGGGTTGCGTCGTTTCATTAGAGAGTTCCTGCAGCTATCTTTCATAATATTGCATTTTCACGTTATATACAAATTCGTGCAAAATTTTAGGTCAATCGGAAGCCGGCAAGTGAGTCAAATTTAACTTGCAAGATTTCATTACAGACTGACAGACAACAGGACAGGTGAAACTAAATAAAAGCTCGTAATAGTTAGGTATTCATTAAGGGTACAATTGTCTTGTAGTGTTTGGTCTAGCGGATTTGCTCATTTAAGTGGCAGTGGGTGGGGCACATAGCGCAAAGAACCGATGGCCGATGGGGCAAAAAGGTTCTCGAATGGCAACCGCGTACTGGCAAGCGCAGCGTAAGACACCCACCTGCTAGATGGTCAAATGACCTGAGCAAGGTTGTAGGGAGGCGCTGGATGCAGGCCGCTTCCGATCGGTCGTTTTGAAAATCCTTGGGAGAGGCCTATGTCCAGCAGTGAACTTCCTGAGGTTGATATGTTGATGATGATGATGTTTGGTCTAGAATAGGGCCAATCCATCTCTTTCTGTAGAAGAGTCAAGAACAGCATAAAAAATTGTGCAAATGCATTTCCAAGAAGGATCGAAATGTTCTAAGCGCACGGTAGTGCGCAGGCCAAGTTCCAGCAACAGGCCGCGCGCACTATTTACACGAACCGTTTCGCCCCACTTTTGACCCCCCTGTAGCTCAGTGCCTATTGAAAGTACAGAGATAAAATTGTACCTTCGCAATCATATACTAGTACTCAAGCAGTATGCCAAATTTTATAGATATAGCTTCAGTAGGTCCTGAAATATGACCCTGTGAAAATAGCAAACTTTGGCACTGACTGACTGACTGACTGACTTACTGACCGGTAATGAAAACCTCTAGGCCACTTCCAATTGTCCTAGCGTTATGAAATTTGTCACTAGATTAACAAAAAAATATGAAATTTAAGAAATTGGTCAAGCGTGAGTTGGCTCAATAGAATATCGAATGTTTAATAAAAATATTTATGAACCATTGATACAATGAGAATACGATGAGGAGGAGGGAGGAGGAGAGGGGAAAGGGGTATAAAATATTGTCATGTATACATAATGCATACTGTATAGGTTATTATTATTAAATACTACCTACTTACCTAAAAAAATCAGGCTACTATTGTTATAAATTACTTTCGATAGATGGTATAATTGAATCGCGATATAGAAATAAATAGGTACGATTTCTTGAAAAAAAGTATTGAATTTCCACCAATAACATACCTGTTAAAAAGGGGCCAAGTTCCTATCGGCTAATTGTTCGGCTAAAAAGAGTTGAAATCTAATCCAATGCCAAGTTTAGATGCACTTTAGAATCGATCATAATCATCTTCATCAACAGCCTGATCCACTGGTAAACATTTGTTATTCCCAAGACTTTAACTTGGCAGGTTTTATTAAATAGGTTTATTTAATTATATAAATAATAAATTTAATCATACTGTACGAGCCACAGTTAGCAACCCGTACAGTTAAGTTAAGTTAGTGTTTGAGTGTACTTTCGGTTAAATAGTTATAAATCAAAGATGTACGTGTTCACTGTTATACGTTTATTTTCATACACTAAATATTACAAGTACAAATGCGGCAGCGGCGGCGGCCTAAAGTAGGTTGCATACATTGCATTTTTATGTATGGTCTTGACTCGTACACATACAATTAATCAAGTGTTACGTACAGCACGAAAACCTGCCAAGTTCAAGTTACGGCCATTAACGGAGTTTTATTATATACTAGCTGACCCGGCAAACGTTGTTTTGCCAAAATTGAGGATTGTATGTATTTTTGTATGTTGTATCATAAAAAAATAGAAATTAAAAATTTTGTCTAAAAAATAAAAGAAAAAATTTAGGGGTGGACTACCCCTAACATTTAGGGGGATGAAAAATAGATGTTGGCCGATTCTCATAGATACCGGATAAGCACAAAAAATTTCATCAAAATCGGTCAAGCCGTTTCGGAGGAGTATGGCAACGAAAACTGTGACACGAGAATTTTATATATTAGATATTGCGTTTGTTTAGGTATTTAAAATAATGTAAACAACCTTGACATGTCTTTTTATTGAAATATACATTTATAAATCAATACAATGCAAATTACAATTTATTTATTTTATAAATTATAAATTACATAATTTATTTGTAATTTGCAAAGGTATTGATTTATAAAGTATATATTTCAATAAAAAGGCATGTCAAGATTGTTTACATTCTTTAAATACCTAAACAAATAGACTATAGGTAGTAAACAAGTATTTAGATAAGTTAATATACGGAGAACGGACAAATCACATAGATTGAGCTAGCCCTAATGTAAGTAGGAGACTAGTGTTATGGGATACTAACTCAACGATACACGTACTTTATTTTTTTACAAGACATATAAAGATCTAAGCCCCAGGTTAATTTGAAAAAGATCATTTTCCATTTTGACCTGATGGGGGATCGAACCCGGGACCTCCAGTGTGACAACGTGGCATGATGACCACAAGGACACAGAGGTCGTCAAGTAGGGGAGCACTAAAGCACCATGAGTGTAACAATCCATAGATTGTTACACTCGTAGTGCTTTAGTGCTCCCCTAAATACTTAGTAATACATATATTACTAAGTATTTAGATTATAATATGATTGTTATGAATATATGTGATAAATTGGCAGAAGGACCTCTCCTTTATGCTGATTACTCGAAGACCGTTTCAGAAAATTTTTAAAGGTGATCCCATAATCATCAGGTCAGGATCTAATGATGGGATCCTGAACCTACTTTATCAATGAAAATCAGCCTTACTAATGTTGAAGTTCCGGAGCGAATGGGCAAAAAACTAGCTCGTTCAAATTATTAAAATAAGAAACATCACAATGTATGTTTTATGGTCACGTGTTGAAAAACCCAAAATATCATCTACTCCAGACCATAATGATGGTCTGTCTGACCATAAGGATGGGACGTCGCAAAATGTCCTGGCTGAGAAACATCCGAATGGACTGGTGTCAAAACGGTAGAACAACAGTTGTTCAGGCTTGCCATGGACATTGGGCATTATAATTTCTGCTTCTTCTACACTAGCGCTTTGGAGGCGGCAGTAAACTTAACTCTAAGTAACTTTTTGACGTCAACAATTATTGTGCAACCAAACAAAGTGACGATTATTAAGAGATATTATAAATATCCTATGATAATAAAGATATTTTTTAATTGAATTGAATTGATGAAATCAAGATTTTAAGAGCTAACTGCCAATCTTCAGGAATGAAGCGGCACCTAAAGAAGATGAACTGACTGGTTATTGAAGTCTGTTTTTATTTTTAACACGTTAAGCGCCACGTTTATATGACATTTTACATCCTAAGGGCATGTTCGGACGACCCGCGCACGCCAGGTCTAGCGCATGCCTAGCGCTCTTTGAAGTTTTTGATATTTGTTGCATATAATTTTAGTCCTATCACACATCAATACTACTCAAATTGCATTAACCGAAATCAACTCGCGCACGCCTCGCCTACGTCATGCGCTCGCCATGCCTCCGCTTAGCTTCGGCCTTGCCTCCGCTTCGCATCCGCCCCGACTGGATTTCGGTAAATGCACATTGAGTTGTATCGATGTATGATAGGACTCAAGTTACTAATATACGCGTGTCGTCTGAATGCGCCCTTATGAGACTCCCACAGGCTTTTTGTTTTTTTTTTTTACTAGCCTATAGTTATTGTGTCCCACTGCTGGGCAAAGGCCTCCCCCTTATTTTTCCACTCGTCTCTTTCTTCTGCGAACCTCTGCCCACAGGCTAGCGAGACAATAACATTATTTTAACAAGATTTAATCATTTTACAATTCAATAATGTAATCAAATTGCATGTATTATTTGAATCAAAATTTTAATGGGACAATTGTAAATCATACAAAATGGTGGACCATTAATTTTCAATTTGCGCCTCAATAATAAGCGTCACGTAGATGTATGAAATATTTTACTAGAATGGTAGGATAAACATTTTACACCCTAATAAATGCAAGACGAATTAGAATAGTGATGGGTTGCTAAGGGCTGTTAACGCGTTCAAAACCGCCAATACCAGACACAATAGTAAAAGAATGGATGGTATTTTTATAAAGACATTCGGGTCATTAGAGGGGGCATAAAACCAAGCATTCTGTTTGTCCCCCCTGCACCTCTGCCCCGAACAAAGCGCACCTTTGTTCGAAGTAGAGGTGCAGGACCTAGAGTCTCTAAACATTGACAACCTTACCCTGGGGCCTGGGAGCCTCCATAAATTGCCTAAGTGCCCCTTATAGGATTGACAATGTTAACTGGCCATGGGGCAAGGGTAATTAAGTGTCGAACCACACTCAGCGTGTGGTGCGCGACGCAAATGCAATATAAGATTTATGTGCCTATAATGCGTTTCATAGAATTTCTACCAACCGTCCACATCACGCACAAGTTTCGTGGGTAGAAATTCTATGAACAACGCAAAATGCTTCGCGCATCTTACGCTGCGTGTACTTCAGCCCTAAAAGACAGATCGCATCTAGTTTTCCTCCATCTTTGTCCCAACAAAATAACAGTAATCTCCATAATTCAGCAACGAATCGGAATTTCGGTAAATGCGTGGACACGACAATTTGGTGTTTAATGCAAATCGTGTCACGTCTGGCGTTAGTGTTTGTGTGAGATTCTAATTAACTCGATTTGTTTGCTTGTAATTAAATCAGGTTGTGGCCGTGTGGTGACACGAGAGTACATACAAATTTCTTGAGAAAAAACCCTTTCCTCTCCTATGGGCATCAAAAAGAAAATGCACTGATCGATTGTTCAATTTTTTTCGATATTTTTGTTTTTTTTTAATAACTGATATGAATAGTTAAAATTGAAAACAAAACCAGCCAAGTGCGAGTAGGATTCATGCACTAAGGGTTCCTTACCATTATGTTTTAAAAATCACGTTTGTTGTATGGCAGCCCCACTTAAATATTTATTTGATCCTGTTTTTATTATTTGCTATTATAGCCACAACAGAAATTCATCATCTGTGAAAATTTCAACTGTCTAGCATACTTTATGAGATACAGCCTGGTGACAGACGGATAGTGAAGTCTTAGTAATAGGGTTCTGTTTTTACCCTTTGGGTAAGGTACCCTAAAAAAGACTAAATTAAATATTTTCGATTATATTTCCCCTTCAGGGATATAGCTGTTCACATTACTGAACGTCCAATCGTTCGATTGAGTACATGTACCCACTTTATTAATATACGACCTGATACTTCATTACGTAGATACGTCATTAATCACGGGGTCATACATAAGATGGATGTTTCCTAAATAAACCCCGTATGTATACTTGCAGAGTACGTGTGGTGCGAGCGGGTAATCAGTAGTCAGTCGCCTCGGTTGATTAAATTGAATTGATTTGGTGCGGGTATACTGCTTACTGCGTGCATTGGTCCACCTCGTACATATAATCTGCATTTAATTTAATAACAAAATGGCGGACATAATGCTAAATATATGCTAGTGTAGAATTTAATTGTTCACCAGTGCCAATGCAATCAAAGCAGACTCTAACCCTATAGTCTGTTTTTATTGCAGTGTTCGGAAAACCCATTCATAACGGTAACCCGGTTCAATCGGTTAACCCTTATTCAGTTAATCTCTTGTTTCAGTTAACCCACACAATAAGGGTAAAAATAACCGTTACCTGAATAGGTTTATTAGGTTTTCAGTGATGCACAGCCGTTTATACTGTAATCTACTGAGTAAATACTCAAATGGGTAGATTGAGTACCCACCGCCCGTCTCTAGCCGTTACGCGGTGCGACTTGCGCCCCGTCTGTTTCGGCCCTAACACGTGCGCTTGTCACAACTGACTTATAATTTAATATATTAAGTAACTCAACTTAAATTGTTGACTTTTTATATTTCAACCTGAGGTGGTAAAGTTGGAATCGCGTCACAACGTGAATTTTAATTCATACGTCGTGCGAGTTCCAACTGCTCAGCTGGCGACCTTCACCAAGGAAGATTTCTGGCCGAAGGGTGTCGTGTTCCGGAGATATTGCGGACGGTTACCCGATACCAGTACACAGTGCAATGCGTCACAAAAACAATTAATAGTCAATTTAAGTTTCGATATTTTATATGCATGTTAGTCTGTAAGGTATTTATAATATGGGCCATTAATATTTTAATATTATGTTGCCTGAAATAAACGGTTTTTTTTATAATTATTATATTATTATAGTCTCACGAGAATTCTACACTTTTCTGGGAAGAAGTATCCTTTTTAGATTATTTACTATTGGTGTGTGAATATTCTCCCGACATTTGTCTTAAATATGTCAAAAAACAAGCATTCATTAATTCTTTCAAAACTTTACGATGTTTAGATGTGATTTCCAGTCCAGTGTTCCAATGCCAATGCAATTAAAGCGGACTTTAACCCTAAACACGTATGCTTGTCACAACTGAAGTGTTAATGAAGTATTGACTCAACTCTGTGTCGAGTTCCGCAGAATCCAAAAAACTTTTCTTTTAAACAAGATTTCATCCATGCTGGTGTCGTTACTACCCGTGCAGGTCGTGAAAGCCGATGGAAGATAATAGAAAAAATCTGAATCTTTTATTTTATTACGTCAATTCTAATAATTTTCTTTGATAGAAAAAAAAAACCTGTTTGTACAAGATTTTATTGTAAGACCGACGAACTTATTAAGATAAATGAAATAAGCCCAAACTCGATGGAGTTGCGTCATTTTATTACTGAGTGCCATCGACCACCTTCCGTCTCCATGATCAGACTCTAGACATCGTCTACCATAAAGTGCTCATCAAGATAAACGAGTCCTACTTAATGAGGTTTTGTTGGTTATTAACTGAGTTCCGTCAATTATCTCCCGGCTCCATCATCAGAACAGCTCATTGACTCCATAATATTGTATTGTCATGCGACTTACATAAAAATGCAAAATTTCAGCTCAATCGGTTGAGGACAACTAGTTGAAAATTTAGTTGCAAGATTTTACCTCAACATACATACATACAAGATACATTGCAAGTTAAATAATAGCTTGTAAAAAAAGCTATACATATAGTATGATACCTATTATTATTTATGGACGCCTACCATGAGGTTTCTTCTCCATTTATCCCCAAGGAGAAAGCTATTAGCCTCAATTCCGCCTTTTGTACCATGTTGTTTTGGTAAATAAAGTGTAAAAAAAAATCTATTTTATTAATTACTTTTTTTTTAAATATAAATAAATATACACGGACAAATTACACTGATTGAACTAGCCCCAAAGTAAGTTCGAGACTTTTGTTATAGGATACTTACTTAACGATACTATTATTTCTAACAAATACATATATAGATAAACACCCAAGACCCAGGACAATTTTAAAAAGGCCATTTTTCAGCTTGCCCTGACCGGGGATCGAACCCGAGACCTCTGGGTGGCAGACTAGCATGGTGACCACTATGCCACGGAGGTTGTCTCTTTGTTTATTTAAAATCTTAGATTAAGTATTATATATAGTATATCTATAAAAAGTAAAATATACTACAAAATATACACAAATTACAAAAAAAAAAAAAACTTAACTTAGCTGGCCACTAGCAGCGGAGCAAGCCTAAGCTACTGGAGGTTAGGGCCGCAGAGAGAGACACCTCCTGACAATGCGTGCCGTGTCCAGGAGTACTGCCTTCTGTATCTGACCCTTGATTCAGCCATCTAGCAAGAGAGTCAGGTATTGGTCAAGACTCTTCGCTATAAGACCGTTCGCAGATTCAACTATCAAGACAGTGATCGTCGATTTCACATAGCAGTCATCTTGCAGGCTAAGTCAAGGTTACTAAGCTTTTATTTTATGACACCTAAGTACTAAGTAGTAAGTACTAAGTAGTAGTAGCAAGTTCAAAAAATTATTTATGTAACGCAAGATATGGTAGCATTTCATGGCTCAGCCTATGAGATATTTTTTAGGAACTATTTTGTTCGCCTTAGCGTAGATGCTGTGTGTAGGTAAGTGAGTCCACGAGGAGCTCGGTAGCCCGGCGGGAGTGCGCATTACGAGTCCTAGCACTTTTGCAAGTAAACGACACCGAGCGTGGTCTGCACTTGGATGGGTGACGAGCGGCATAAAAAATTCTTGAGGTCCTCCGTGAAATTGGTCCCGGCTGACATAATTGTATGGCTGTCGACAAGCTATGTCAGATGCCTTTAGGCATCTAACACGTTGGCTACGTACACACGAAAAACAAAACAATTATTCCACTTCTAGACTGGGCTTCTCGGATTTAGGATTTGCTCCTAATCTTCACGCTTTGCAGGTTGGTAGATGAGATGGTATAAAGTCTTAGCACAGATGACGCTATTGTTCATTCTTGTACCTAAAATACTTACCTTACTCGCCTTTTACGACAATAGGCATGACGAACAGAAATATATTTCTAGCCCATCGAAAAGATTATTAAAAAATGTTGTACACGTATTTTTCTTTTCTCTGAGAGACAAAAAATTACAAAGATACAGCGCATAGAAATTTCGCATGACGTCATGACTAGGTACGATTTTTATTTAGCGGTGACGTCGCAAGCCCCCACTCCGGAACTTTGATGTATCGTATCTCTATGAGTATCTATTTTTATAGCAAACTAAAAAATATAGTCCATTATTTTTGGATAACCATAAAGACAGACTAATTACCTGTCGTCACCAATATTGTAGAAGAGGAATTGAATGATAACTAGTCGTATACTATTCTGCCGTGACCTTTTCTATAATAAGCTTTATTTAAATGCCATCAAATACCTAAGAATCTTTATCTGATAAAAGGAATAAAACACCATATTGGCAGTTTGAAACCATCGACATTAGGATCTAGAACCTTTTATCCGGATTGAACGGCGCTCCTTATTCCCGGTTCTTTATCCGGACGACACTTCAATTTATCTCATTTGAATGTCTTCAGTGTAGCAAATACCCACTTTAAAGGTTTTAAAAGCTATTTGTGTTGTCTAATAGAATTTTTATTACATAAAAAAGCTAGAGTAATTGACTTTATTAGCCCTATCCAATTGTGTTTTGTGTGAATTGTGTACGTATGTGTTTTGTAATTATAAAGTTTTTAAAACAAAACAAACGCTCGATTAATTTCAAAATATCTTTATCTAATCGCAAAGAAATAAAACACCATATTGGCAGTTTGAAACCATCGACATCAGGATCTAGAACCTTTTATCCGGATTGAACGGCGCTTCTTATTCCCGGTTCTTTATCCGGACGACACTTCAATTTATCTCATTTGAATATCTTCAGTGTAGCAACGGTTCGATTCCGACCCTTTAAAAGCCGGTTTTACGTAATTTGTAAGTGGATTCTGATTATACGAGTATACTATTCGGTTCGATGTCAGTTAAAGTGGGGGCACTTTGAGTGACATCGTACCCAAAAGGGGGACTGGTACATTTATTAAGGAAGATCCTTTTATGTGTATAATATTTTATAAGAACTTTTATTTGCCTTAAATTGTTGCTAAAATCATATGGATTCATTATCGTCAGGTATTTTATGTGCACGACCTTCTCTTTACTACCAGAACGATACTTGGGCAAAGCAGCCACAGGTTTTGGTCGACATTCTCTAGACAGGTTGGAGCGGTCTTGCTGATGGCTAAGTATAAAATACAATACGATGCATGCGATGCGATGTGATGCAACGCGATGCGATGCGAAGCGACGGGACGCGACGTGTGCCGTACCGTGCCGTGCCCTGCCTTGCCGTGCCGTGCCGTGTCGTGCCGTGCTGTGAATGTGAATATATAAATAAAAACACCAAAAAGCGGACCCCAGCTCCAAAGCAACGTAGCTAAGGACGTAACCAGGGACGCATTAAGATGAGAGAGGGATCAATAATTACCAACAGAATAATTGAGAGAGGAATGTTCCCAAGACACTTGGTCGGAAGCGAGGCAACCGAAACTATGTATAAAGTTATTAATTGACAGATCTTACATTAGTTACCTGAGAGTTACTAAATACATACCTATAACTAGTACGAATAGCTAATGAATTAATTTTTAAAATACTATCTTCTTCTCGAAACTTGAGTTGATTTAATTTCATGGTTTTATAGTCCAAATTCTCGCCGAATGCCTGTACTGACTATACTTATTAAGGTAGTAAGATTTTTGTAAACAATCAAAATTTCAGGTTCTGTTCAAACATTCTAAGCCCCGTTTTATTGACCCTCGACATAAAAGAGGGATGTTAGAAGTTTGACGCTAATGTGTGTCAGTCTGTTTGTCTGTGGCATCGCAGCGCTCGAACGAATGGACCGATTTTGATGCGGTATTTTTAACTTAAAGCAAATTCCTTACGGTGATTCTAAGCTACATGTTTGGTAAAAATCAGCTCAGCCGTTTAAAAGTAATAGGTGGTTAAAGCTTGAAAGTCAGGGATTTTAGGGTTCCGTAGTAAACAAGGAACCCTTATAGTGTCTGTCTGTCGGTCTGTCTGTCTGTCCGTTTTACTCAGCGACTAGAGGTACTTGAAAGCTCTGATTTGGCATGGATATGTATATTAATTATGTGGAAAACTTGGTAAAATAATTTACTGAAAAAAATTTTTTTTAGTGTAACTCCCATTCAAGTTAAGTGAAAAGTCATTATTTTTTTCCCGACTAACAAATCATGTGGGGTATCGTTAAATAGGTCTTTTAAAAATATCATGAGCTTGTGAACACCGTATTTTGATTTAGGGATCCTTTTTTGAAATATTTGGTTTTAAGGTGAACATTTTTCTTTGAGTCAAGTGTCCCCCCCCTCTATCTGCTCAGCGGTTATTTATGGACACGTGAAAAAATTTAGCTATAGTATATATAACGAACTTTAAAGGAAAACTATCAGAGCTAAGTAGGGTTTACAAATAAAAAAGTTATAGGCGATCAACTTATAAAATGTACTCGGAAAAGGAAAATTTCGTACAAATTCAATAGAAAATTAGTTTTTAGACGTTTTCAGTGGCATGAACTCAAAGTTGGCATTCGTAACTACGGAACCCTACACTGCGCGTGGCCCGACACGCACTTGGCCAATTATTCTCTATTAAATAATAGATTGCAGTATGGATATCAAGTCGTATTGGTAGTTCTGCTACTTATCACTCGATGGCGTTCTTGACAGTAGGTGATTTTTATATTTGCCTAGCAAATAAACTTATAAACAAATAAACTAGTTTTATTGCAATTCCTAACGGCTTACTAATAGTCTGTAAGTAAGGCTAATACTAACAAGCAATGTCAGCTGAACGCTTTAAGCCAGCAGTCGATAATCTAGTCTCTCGAGTTGACTATAGTTATCTCAAACAAAGACAATGGCATTGTGTCCCCTGACACAACCTTATCGTAACTGTCTAACTTTATAGTACAAGTGGTGCAAAATGTAGCTTTAAGTAGATATAGATTGAACAGACATAAAAACAGACATAAAGAGCGACCGTCGTCCAAGTGACGAAAGTGACCAATTTGGTTACCCCAAATTAGTCACAGAAGGCAGATTAGGTTATGGTCGTGCACGTGCAGTGACCATCACAGAAGCGAACGAGCGTTGATCAAGTGGCAGAAGCAACCAATTTCTATAACCCGAATTACTCACTTAAGGTAGGTTAGGTTGTTTATTTCATGTATTTGTCATTATATCATGTGGCAATTATTTTTACACGGTCAGTGTATCACAGAAGCGAGCGAGCGTCAACTAAGTGACGAAAGTGACCAATTTGGACACCTCGAATTAGTCACATTAGTTAAGTTAGGTTATTTATTTCATTTATTTATGAGTTACACTCATTTGTGCATTGGCCATCTCAGGAGCGAGCGAGCGTCGACCAAGTGACGGAAGTGACCAATTTGGATTACGATTTCAGGTATTTTACATTAATTTTAAGACAATGATTTTACTATTAATGATATGTAAAATCGCAAATTTGGCTAACGTAGTAGGTGTTTAATCTGATGAATATTTTTTTTTATGAAATTTTAGTTAAAGAAACACTCCTTAACATAACGCATAAATTGAAGCGTAAACAGTCTTGTTATGTCTTTTTATTTAAATATGCACTTTAAAAACCAATACGTTTGCCCCCCATACAATCAATTAATTATCAGCTTTACCTAACCAATCACGATACAAAGTTAAAAATGTATGGCTTCGTATTATAATTGATCCACAATTTGAATCTAACCAGACAGCCGTGATTCTGCATTGTTTATCGGACGAGCCAGCCGTCGCCCTGTCAGTCTAACTCCCCGCTGTGCTCAGAAGTGCGCATATTTGAGCGGGCCACAAAATCAAAGGCAAACATTTAATACAAGCCGCTTCCACACCTACAATACTGCGACAAACCTTTTCATTTGGAAAACTATTTACCCGAAAACGGCGAAGCCAAAGGAAGGGTTATGTGTGTTCATCTGTTCTCTCATATCATCTTAATATCCGTGGTATTTAATTAATTAATAAATGAGGTATCGTTGGAAGAGTCTTGGCTGCATTCTGGTTATAGACTATGTAACGTCACAATAAATTCAATAATAAGCCCCTCTTTTGTATGGGAGCCCCACTTAAATATTAATTTTATTCTATTTTCAGCATTTTTTGTTATAGCGGCAACAGATATACATAATCTGTGAAAATTTTAACTGTCAATTTCACAAACAAATAACTTACATAAATTAGTTACTTTAAAAATCCTTGATAGACTGATCGACCTTCGCCCTTTAATGGGCCAAGTATGTACAATTTTTGCTTGAAATGTAATACCAGGCCTTTGTCACTCTTCGTTTAGGTATCGAAAATATACTTAGGTACATTATTAGTATAAGTGCGGCGACCACTCTGAAGGAGAAAATTTTGTCACATGAATCGTTTTTCAAGAGTAGTAAGAATGAAATTGGATTGCAATTGATGTCTAGGTAACTACAAAGAGGTGAAGAATTCTGACGAGTGCTAAATTAAACCATAGCGCTAACCTCATTAAGTAGATATTTCTATGCATTTCTTTTCTGAGTAAAACTTCTGTACATGAGTACTAGTACTTATTCTGTGGTAATACGATAAGTCCCGTTACGACCCGCCACAATTTGCTTCTATGCTATTCGCCCCGGTAGCCAAATTATGGCATTTGTTACAAAAAAATATGAAACAGAATGGTTGGAACAACCTGGCCTAATTAAGTTGCAGTGAAAACCCGGGATTCAATTTAAAACTTTATTTTAAACCAAAACGGTTATGGGTAGAATAGTGTAGGTATGAGCGAATAATATGCACTGATTTTGTAGGCGTGATATAATGACATTTGTTTGGGTGCTTTATCAAACATTGCGTTTACAGGATTGACTTTATAATAAAAATAGCTATTCCTAAAGGAATTCCTAAGGTAACAAACATTTTTAAAATTTTGTATTACTTTTAAAATTTACTTTTTCAATCATCTAAAAACCAAAGTTAACGCATCTATAAAAAATGTAACTGTGCTTAAAGGCCTTTTTTACGTAAATGCTTACAAAATCAGAGACATTTATATGCATCTTCTCTATTCACATTGAAACTTGATACATAATTATTAAATAAAATAAACGCTGTAAAATTAATATTCGTTTCAATTTATATTATAGTTTTTAGTTATTATAGTTTTTAGTTTTATTTAATTTAAAATAATTACGTATTTAGTTTAAGTCTAATACTTAGTAGATATGTCAATATTTTATTTACTATATGATTTGAATTACTTTGTGCAATTCCGTAACCAGTTAGTTAATGCAAACTATTGCCGGCCGGCGCCCACCCATTACTGTTAGTCCCAGCGTACCCGCCAACAACAGCCCGTGTGCACCCGCCACCAACAGCTGATACATGCTCCCTCCGATACTGCTGCATCCGCTGCGGCTGCAGCAACATCGGACACCGCATACGCGATACTTGTTTCGCCTCTCCACGAGGCATCCTCAGGCATCAAACTAGTTGTTGATCGTTCGGCGGTCAAGCGTCGAATGATTATTTTATTTAAAAAAGTATATACGAAAACTTCGACGACACCATCTAGTGAAAAGTGGCAGAACTACGTATTCCAACCAATGTTAAGTGGAATTGATATTTATTATTTGCCAGGTAAATTAAAAAACCCCGACTTTCAAGCGTTAACTCTAAATAACTCATCAAAAGTAAATAAGAACCACAGCAAGGAAACTTGCTTTCACGTAAAAAAACCGCATCAAAAATCGGGCCATCCGTTCGAGAGCCATATAAAGCAATACATAAGATGCCGCAGACAGACACAAAGACGGACAGACACAGACAGACAGACTTAGCGTCAAAATTACAACACCTCTCTGTTTTATCAGGGGTTAAAAATGGTTACATCCATCACTATACCTATGTTTTCAAGAGCCGTTGTAGTTTTGTTTTTGACGACCCTAAAATAAATACTACACCCGTGGACAACAAATAAATGAAATAAATATATGGGGGAAAAATTACACAGATTGAGCTCGCCCCAAAGTAAGTTCGAGACTTGTGTTATATGATACTAACTCAACGACACATATATAGACAAACATCCAAGACCCAGGACAATTTGAAAAAGGGCCATTTTCCAACTTGCCCTGACCTGGGTGGTGGCGGACTCGCATGGTGACCACTACGCCACGGAGGTCGTTAAACACAATTCTACGACGTACGACAACGCCAGCCTAATTCTTGAAATCGGGCATTGATTAACCAAACTAAAAGCCCATTTAGACTAGTGCAAAGTTTCTTGATTGTTGCATACAATGCACAAACAAGAAACGTGAACCATCTAAATTCAAATGGGCCTTTAGAAATGGTTTTACCTATACGTCTTTTATAAGCGTGTTATACTGACATCTTATATAAGCGTTGAAGTATTTATTATCTTTAAAATTTACAAGCGATTACTAATACTTCATCAAAAGCAATTGAAAAGATCGCTGCATTTTCGAACTTCTTTGTACGAAGGCGTTTCAACGCGATCAATTTCGTCTTCACCGTAACATCACCCTTATTTGTACAGTTACAAAGAACATATTGGTGCAAACGCCAGCTGTTTGGGGACAAACCTTTTATCTAAATTGAGCCCACTTCTCACTAAGTGGAAGGGACTTAGGGTTTGCGGGCGATCAGTGGCTTATTTCACTTGATCGTACAATTTGAATTTGTTCAAATTCCTTTTTATTGGTTCCAGACTTTTAAGGGATGATTGAAACTTTTCGGGGATGAAAAAGACATTTTATTTATAGACTTGAAAGGTCTTAATTGTACGATAACGAGTCACTTTCCAAGAGGGTTTGACCTCAGGCGACAGCCTGTTTTAAGTCTTTTTGCGAAAATGTATTACTTTACTTTAGAGTTTTTTTTACTGCCTTCGTGGTCCAGTGATCAATGCGTTCGCCTTGTGACGCCGGAGGTTGTAGGTTTAAATCCCACTGGGAAGCATACTTTGTGAAAAGTTGTTCCTAATCTGGTTAGGATATTGCAGATTTGAATAATCTGATTATCTGAAAAGAAAGATGATTCCGTGTTTCGGAAGTTCACGTATAAACTGTGGGTCCCGAACGCCATCTAGCGTTTGCTCATCAAACCTATCCAAGGATTGTTGATGGTCTACCCTTTGGGTTGCGGAGGTCAGACCACGTGCAGAGGTGCCCCCGTGCTACGGAAGGCACGTAAAATATAAATATAATTATATAGGAACAAATCCCACTGATCGAGCTAGCCCCAAAGTAAGTTTAAACTTGTGTTATAGGATACTGACTCAACGATACCATATTGTATAATAGATACACATATAGATAAACACCCAAGACCCAGGACAATTTAAAAAAGGTCATTTTTCAACTTGCTCTAGTTGGGGATCGAACCCAGAACCTCCGAATTAGCGGACTAGCGTGTTGACCATTACGCCATGGAGGTCGTCAATAGAATTTCACTAAAGCACAAAAATGTCACAAAAGGTACTATGTATAAGGTTGTGGTTGCGCAGAGAGCCATGGAACGAGTTATGTAGTCATCATTATCATCATCAGTTCAGCCGCATAACGTCCTCGGCTGGACATAGGCCTCTCCCAAGGATTTCCAAAATGACCGGTTAAGAGCAGCCCGCATCCAGCGCTTCCCAGCGATCTTGGTCAGCTCGCCTGACCACCTTGCGGGTGGGTGTCCTACGCTTCGCTTGCCAGTACGCGGTCGCCATTCGAGAACCTTTTTTCCCCATCGGTCATCGGTTCATTTCAACTAGCTAATCCGCTGGGCTATGGCAGTGACTTTTGTTCTCCTACATATTTCCTCATTTCTGATTCGATCACGTAAGGAAACATTGAGCATAGCCCTCTCCATAGCGTGTTGAGTGACCTTGAGCCTTCTTATGAGACCCATAGTAAGGGACTTCCCGAACGCTGCCCAGTCGAGTCGGATTCGTCGAAAGAACTCTTCCTCGAAGCTGGAACTTCCTGCCTCGATCAATTGACCCAGGTAAATATACTGGTCTACAACTTCGAGAGTGGAGTTAGGTATGTGGTGCCATTTTTCAAACATAGAGACACTAAACGAACGATTTTTGGTAAGGACAAACCATTCGTTTAGGTGACTCCGCGTTTCAAAAATGGTACTTCTGCTCGGCATCAAGACTTCTGTACGTGAGTACTAGTACTTATTCTGTGTTAATATTACCACTGTTTTTAAGTACAATATGAACCCTGTTGGGCATTGCAAAAATAAGATGAAAAGCCAAGCGGGTGTTTTTTTCAAGTTTATTGAAATTTAATTTTATAAGCTTTATAAATCGAGGATTTTGTCGTATTAAAGTATATGTAAATTTTTTATTTCAAGCATTTTTTTATTCTTGAGTAAGTTGGAGTAACATGAAGAGCATTGAATCATTCATGAAGTGCCTTTTTGGGTTGAGACTGATGTGGTACTGGGTAGGACAGCTGGCTCGAAGGAATGATGATAAATGAAGAGTAAGGCCGTCACCGAGTGGTATCCCAGAAATAGGAAACGTAGTGTTGGACGTTCGGTGGCTAGGTAGGTTGATGTTTCAGGCAAGTTGCTGGGAAGAACTGGATTGCGATGGCAAACAACAGAGCAGGATGACGCAGACAAAATGAGGCTTATGCCCAGCAGTAGGTACCTATATCTGTTGATGATGATTCAGCAAAGCGGTATTTGTATTTCTAAACAAACAGAACAGTAATCACTCATCATTTAATTTATTCTCGACAGTTGTGATCCTCAAGTCCTACCTTGAGATAACGCCCCAAGGGTTCTTAAGTTTCGTCGCTGAGAGTTAGTACTTAAAATAGATAGCTTTGTCAAAGTCAGATAAGTTCGCTTGGAATCGTGTTTGAAATGAATAAACTAATAAAAAAATAAGGAAAAACTAGCACCTATGAACTATGTTTGTAACTTTCAAGTGTACATGAACCAATAACATAAATAAATAAATATATGGGGACAAATTACACTGATTGAGCTAGCCTCAAAGTAAGTTCGAGACTTGTGTTATGGGATACCAACTCAACGATACTATATTTTATAACAATATAGATAATAAACATCCAAGACCCAGGACAATTTGAAATAGCCATTTTCTAACTTGCCCTGACCGGGAATCGAACCCGAAACCTCTGGGTGGCGGACTAGCATGGTGACCACTACGCCACGGAGGTCGTCATAAAATAAATAAATAAAGTTATAAAATTAGAATGAGCGAGCGACGTGAACGAATTTCTCCGAGTCTAAGCGTTTGTATTTATTTAAGTAAGTATGTACATATGTTTGTTCAACAATAACTTGTGTAATTTTAATTAGAGCGTATAAAATTTGGTTGGTGTAACGACATAGTCAATAGAACTTTTTTATTTTCGATCATGAGCCAAATCCGTCAATAAGTTTCGGAAATATGGAATTTGCGAGTTCATAGTTCATGTAAAACTTCCAGTTAATTTGAAACTTTTCCTATTTTTTTTGAACAAACGGGCCAAGCATGTACTTAACCTATTAATGAAACTTCTCTACAAACGTTGAGCAAACTCGACTTATTCAATTTTTCTTACAAACTCACGAGTAGGCAATCTTTTGCATTCAGATCGATTATGTTTATTTTATTTTTCCCTCTATAAATAAATATAAATATATTGGGACAAATTACACTGACTGAGCTAGCCCCAAAGTAAGTTCGAGACTTGTGTTATGGGATACTAACTCAACGATACTATATTTTATAACAAATACATATATAGATAAACATCCAAGACCCAGGACAATTTGAAAAAGGTCATTTTCCAACTTGCCCTGACCAGGGATCGAACCCGGGACCTCTGGGTGGCGGACTAGCATGGTGACCACTATGCCACGGAGGTCGTCGAAATATGTTGTTTTTTCTTGTGTATTACATGTACATAATTAGTAATTACCTATAGATCTGAATAAATTGTCATTTTAAATTTGTATCTTGAAATCATCACTGTCAATGTACCACGTAGGAAGTGTCGCGAAATAGGAACCCCTGTTACCCACTACCTACAAACTTGTGAACAATCTCCAAGTGTAGTTTGTTCAGGTGTCCTGTTTCCGAGACAACTTACAGATATCAAGTTTATTAACTAGCTCAAGTAGAACAAGATAAACTTGATAAGACAGAGTCTTTCGAAAAATGTGGGGAAGCATGATAAAAAGTTTCATACCATTAAATCGACGACCTCCGTGGCGTAGTGGTCACCATGCTAGTCCGGCACCCAGAAGTCCCGGGTTCGATCCCTGGTCAGGGCAAGTTGGAAAATGGCCTTTTTCAAATTGTCCTGGGACTTGGATGTTTATCTATATATGTATTTGTTATTTGTTATAAAATATAGTATCGTTGAGTTAGTATCCCGTAACACAAGTCTCGAACTTACTTTGGGGCTAGCTCAATCAGTGTAATTTGTACCTGTGTATTTATTTATTAAAAAAAACGTGTTCCAAACCATTATTTATAAAAAATCACGCTTGTTCTATGGATTATTTTATTCTGTTTTTAGTATTTGTTGTTATATCGGCAACAGAAATACATCATCTGTGAAAATTTCAACTGTCTAGATACGGCCTGGTGACAGACGGACAGCGGAATCCTAGTAATAGGGTCCAGTTTTTACCCTTTGGGCACGTAACCTTTTAGGGTTACGTGCATGGTTTATATCGAGATTTATTCTAATCAACGAACAATGACATGTCTCTTATTACTCACATTTGACAACCAACCACAGACAAGATTACATATTCAACACTTGCTCAACACAGTACTATTATGTTGTTTAAGCAATTG
This sequence comes from Acrobasis suavella, assembly GCA_943193695.1. Classification (NCBI taxonomy): domain Eukaryota; kingdom Metazoa; phylum Arthropoda; class Insecta; order Lepidoptera; family Pyralidae; genus Acrobasis; species Acrobasis suavella. Next base: position 11,065,022 of record OW971950.1, read on the forward strand.
CGCTTTTTTATGAGTACTTGTTGCCGCTACTTACCCGTGGTACTAAAAAGTACCTCAGTTGTGCGACAAACCGTTGCCCGGCAGACCTTTGACCGACATAACATTTGATCGGTACTACTATTGCTTGACATAAATATTGTTCCTGCCAGTAGCCTACTGGCGTACTAGAGCAATAAATATTATGTCCTAAACTTAAACAAGAGTGCGCACTGAAACGAGTAATATTTCTGTAGGTTTGAAAAACATTACCCTCCTTTGCTGTTCGGATAAAACAATAATTACAATGATAGCAGCGATCAAACAGCTAGTTCTCAACAATGAGCTATTGTCTCTGCGATATCTCTTAATGCATTGGGCTTCGTACCTCATTCGAATGAGAAGAGTGCACCTTTTCATAATATGTTTATATGTTTTCTTCTAGGAGGCAATTTTTTTACTGTGTTTGGTATTTTAAAGTCAGTACTCGAATCGTGATCCTATTAAAATACGAAAGTTTGTATGGATGTTTGGATGTTTGTTCTGCTTTTATGGTAACACGTCTGAATGGATTGGAATGAAATTTGGCATTTGAATAGCTTATTATTTAGATGAATACGTAGGACACTATTTATCAAATTATTTTTTCTTTTATCGAAACTTGATCAGCTAATGCATTGTCAAATTCAAGATGGCTACCAATTTTCATGACATAGAAATCTAAAAAGAAATATTCTTTCAAGATTTCTATTATAAAAAGACTTCTATTAGAAAAATATTAAATTTTTCATTTCTGAGACAAAGGGAACAAATTAACGAGGTAAAGAACTAAGAGATAACAAATAGCAAGTTTACGTTTCTGGACCAAATATTGAAATTAAAGATATACCGCACTGTTCTAACCCGTATGAGTTTTCATTTGTGAGGCTAGAGAATGAATGAACGAGGTAAGAGCTATATTGTGTAAGGGATGAAACTTGGGCAGTCGACAAATAGCCATTGTTTTACATCCCTCAGTTTCCCGCTTTGTTTGCGTCGGTTAATAATGGAACATTTGTTTTGATCCATTTTTGTTTAACCATATCTGGCAATGTTTTCTGGATTGACATTAATTGGGTTGTTGTTTAAGTTAGAAATCATATACATTTTACGACTAAAATTCTTGTATGCAAAAGAGAAATAAATTATATTTTAATATACTTTACACGTAACGTAAATTATACTTATTGACGTGTAAAAGTCCCTGAAAAGGTCAAATCACTGAATAAATATTTAAATCTTTGAAATAATAGAACCATGTTTTTAACCCCGGACGCAAAAAGAGAGGGGATTACAGGTTTAACATGCCTGTCTGTGTATATGTCTGTGGTATCGTAGCTCCCAAACGGATGAATCGATTTTCGTTAAGTTTTTTTTTGTGTCATAGATAATTTTATCCCGAGTGTTCTTAGCCATGTTTCATGAAAATCTGTTTAGCCGTTTGAAGATCATCAGCTCTTTTCTAGTTGACGAGGGGATCTGGCTAACTTACTTATGTCCGGTCGATGCGAAATTTGCTACCGTGTTACTTCAATGATATTGAAAGGATATGGTAAGGTAACCATGACCTGATCAGCCGTTTGAAGATCATCTGCTCTTTAATAGTTGATTTATTTTTATTTTTCAGAGTTTATTTCTTGTGTCGGAGGTTTTTTTTTTAATTTTTAAATTTTACTTTTATTTATTTTAAGCTTTGATTTAGTTTCATCTGTCCCGCTGTCTGTCAGTTTGCCTATCTGTTATCAAATCTTGAGAATAAAATTTGACCCACTATCCCAGTTTCCGATGAAGCTGAAATTTTGCACATGCGTGCAAAATTTGAATGCACAAATATCGCGTGATAATGCATATTATGACATGGAGCTGATTTGATGATGCCGGAAAGCGGAAGGTGGCCGTAGGAACTCTGTAATGAAACGACGCAACCCCATTGATTGAGGCTTATTATATTTGTCATGATAAGTACTTATAGTAATTTTTTTTAGGTATTTAAAAGAATTAGACAATCTTGATATATCCTTTAATTGAAATATACACTTAATAAAGAAATACCTTAGCAAATTACAAATTATTTATTTTATAAATTATAAATTACGTAATTGATTATGATTTGCAAAGGTATTTGACATTTATTTATAAAGTGTATATTTCTTTTAAATACCTAAACAAATGGACTATATATAGGCTTTATATTGGCTTTACAATAAAAACAGACTGTACGAAAAATGAAATTTCTTTCAAAAAACTTATTTCAGTTAGCATTCATATAATTTTGCAACTTATTATTTAACATACAATTTTGTAATCGCTAAAATAAAATGTATTGTGTATTTCGCTTAGTAGGTCTAAATCTAAAACAAAAGCTTTTAACTTTACCCAAGGCGTGACGCGTTTCTCTGTGCATTCTTCTTCTTATCAAGCAGAGTGTGACATCGCGCGGGCTTCAGCACTCCTCCGCCTCTCTTCGGCGCAGCGGGGGGGGGGGGGGGCCCATGCCCATATATAACGCGCGGCGGCCGGCGCTCGTCCACCTTTCCTTCGGCTGCATCTCCAGCTAAGTAGTCCTTTTACCTAGAAGGGCTACTCAACGGATCTAGTGCCTATAACTCACGACCCTGACTACCTAATCTGTACCTAGTGTTCTTGTGAATTTTTGTAACTAATGTAATGTTCATTATACCTATCTCATTTGCCAATATCTTGTCTTTCCTTTATCTCATCTATCCTCCTAGATCCTAAATCTAGGTTTTACTAACCTAAACGGTACAAGAGGTAGGTATATAACTTAATGACTAGTAAGATAAACGACTAAGCACTTATTTATGCAGCGATACGGTCCGCGCTCGCAACATTATGAATTTGGATGAGGGTACTATTTACATTTTATCGTTAATTACGCTAACGAAAAAGTTAGTAATGTTTTGTGCAATATCAAGCCAGTTTGTTAAATTAAAATTAGGAATGAAGTAAAGTAGAAAGGAAGCAACAAACGAACAGATATTAACAGTTTCTTGAGTGGGTCAATAGATTGCTCGGGATAGTGACGGTAACAAGTAATTAATATCTATAACAAGTCATTATTAAAATAAAAAACTCGACTGTCTTTTTATATACAATCTGACTCTCCCACAGCAAATCCGAATCTAATGACACCTTTCAAACTTAAATCCATCGAGCCGTTCAGGCTGCACAGCGTGCCAAACAGTTAAACATACATACATACTCTCGAAAAACATAACCAATAATAAATAATTGGCCAAGTGCGTGTCGGGCCATGCGCAGTGTAGGGTTCCGTAGTTACAAATGCCAACTTTGAGTTTTTGCGACTAAAAACGTCTAAAAATTAATTTCTATTGAATTTGTATAAAATTTTCCTTTTCCGAGTACATTTTAATTTGTAAACCCTACTTAGCTCTGATAGTTTTCCTTTAAATTTCGTTATATTTACTATAGCTGTGAATTTTTTCACGAATCCATATTTAAGCGTTGAGCCAATAGAGAGGGGGGGGGGGGACACTTAATTGACTCTAACAAAAATTTTCACTTTAAAACCGAATATTTCAGAAACGGATCCCTTATTAAAAAAACGGTGTTTCCAAGGTCATAATATTTTTGAAAGACCTATTCAACGATACCCCACATGATTAGTAAGTCGAGAAAATAAAATTTACTTTTGACTTTACTTGTATGGGAGCTACCCTAAAAAAATATATTTTTCAGTATTTTATTTTACCACTTTTTCCGCATAATTAATAAACATACTTTTACTTAATTACAGATTTCTAGTACTTATAGTCGCTGAGTAAAACCGCGGACGGACAGACAGACAGACAGACATGGCGAAACTATAAGGGTTCCTTGTTTACTACGGAACCCTAAAAAAGAAGATCTTTGTACAGCAGTGCGCCTTTATATACCTTTTTATACAATCGTATAAGTACATGAGGTTTAAAGCCATTTAATAAGTTAAATTATATAAATATTTTGTGCGCATTGAGATCAAAACTTTCTTGAATTCAAGATGGCTGACAACTTTAATCACAAGCTCTGAAATAGAAAATAAATATTTTTCGCAAATAGGCCAAAACTTTATATTCCTCGGTCAATCTAATGGCGTCAAGAAAATAATAAACACATTTTGTCAATGAATCTGCTTCATCTGAATTCAGGATCTGTCGCTGGTATGTCTACGTTTGTGCGGACGTGTGAACGGTACTTTGTATTCCAAGATGGGCACAGTTTTGCTACTGAATAAGTACTAGTACTCACGTACAGAAGTCTTACTCAGAAAATAAATTCAGAGAAATATCTACGAGCGGCCTTCCTGTCTTGCTTTTCATACAAACGTTCGTACGTGATTATGACGTTGAAACTGATCTTTCTTGAAATTTTTTGAACTAACATGTATCTTGTGCGCTATTTCTAGGTATCTATAGAAATAAAAAATTAAAATTTGGAGAAACGAATTCAGTATAAGCCTCCAAAAATCTGCTTTTTTCCCCAAATTTTACTTGAACTTTAACCGTTTATAAAGTACTAATAAATTATTGTAGAAGTAAAAAAAAATCAATAGAAACCTTGCAAATGTAATTAAAATTTTTAAATAAAAAACATTTATTTCACACACTTGTAAGATTTACTGAAAAACCCGTATCACCTGGAACAAGTTTTATGAAATTTCCGCACCCAATGAAAAGTAAATATTTGTTCAATGGATAGTTAATAATAATAATAATAATTTAATTCATTAGAACGTAAACCGAGCCTTCAGGCGCTATCTCTCCCTTTTTGGTTTGCTCCTTTTTCTAGCATTGCCCTGGATGAAATAACAAGCTTTTCAAGCTGTGCTCGCGTTGACGACGAAACGGCCGGGAAGGGCCGCCTTCCCGCTTGTTCGTTTAGATGCCTAGACATCGGCAAGCCACAATTTCATTTTTACCACTCTGGACAAACGATTCATGAATAATATAGGTGTACCAATATTATTAGTATTACACTCCCCGATTAGGTACCGTTATCGTTAGGTACCGCATAAGCCTGGTTGTTATAGTCACTTTTTACACAGAAAGTAGATACCCATAGCATGTTTATTTATCTCCTACACAATGAACAGGAACAAGTTACTAAATATTGTAGATAAATCAATATATGGATAGTAGCCCATATTTAATTATGGTTTGTGGTTACAGACATAACATCTGGTTTACACGATGTAACAAAATCAACAAAAATAAATCCAAAAGGTTTTAGCTCTCTAGTTGACGTTTCAATAACTTATTAATTCAGTAGAAAAATAAAATGCTTACATATTTACTGTACGCTCAGTGTTTAGCCATGAAACATACGCAAAAGAACACCAAATATTCAAAGTTATTTTTCACATAAAGACCATTCCTTTTCGCTATCTCAATCTTGACATGTAAAGAATCTTTATCCTTGCTCTCTTTCGCACCTTTAGCTTCGTCTGTTACAGTTTCCGAACACGTTTCGTCTAGCGCCGATATGGACACATTCAATGAGGTTCTAAACGTAATGGAGTTTGCATCGTGAACATAAACGTATCAGAACGAGTACTTATTTGTCGAGACTTTAAATGGATTTTCTGTTTTTTTTATTTTCTCCAAATATATATAAAATGCATGTCATGGTCATCCAAGGAAGTCAAAGACTTTGCGAAATGGAGAAAAATAGTCGAAACAGTTTAGAGGATTTGGTTATAATTTTACGACCGGCTGTCTGCCCCCTTTGGGAATGCAGTTGTAGCCAAGGCTTTTGCATGTGCTGGCAAAAAGAGCCAGTTTTAAATGACGTGCATTGTGTTAATATTAAGATAATCCAAATAAGAAGATGGGCTTTTATTTGGTAGATAAGTAAGTAAATTTGTGTTTTATTAATGTATTTTTAAATTTCGGACACATAAAAGATTTAGATATAATTGTATATCTTTAGATGGCACCTTAGCTCCCAAAAGGATAAACTAGTTTTGTGAATTGGCGTATTAGTTTGAAAGGTAACTTGATCCAGAGTATTATTGGCTAGGTAAAACTTGAGAAAAATCTGTCCAGGCGTAAATTTTATATGTTCATCAAATACAAAATGTTTAGAACAATAGGCAAACTTAACGCTAAAAGTGTTGTCAACCAGTCTATGTTCGTTTTATTAAAGAACTAGCTGCGCCCTGCGGTGTTACCCGCAAAAAAATAGCCTATGTGTTAATCCAGAGTGTCAGCGACCTGCATACCAAGTTTTATCAAAATTGGTCTAGCCGTTAGCGCATGAAGAAGTAACAAACGTACACATACACACAAACACTCACAAACTTTCACCTTTATGATATTAGTGTGATTAATTTCCATTATATTATTCACTCCTTGATGACACGTGACGTCGGCTATAAATGGTTCAAATCAACTTTTATTTCGTTTAAGAGATTTGAGACAATACCTGCTAGTATTTCTGTATTGATAGCAAATGCACTTAAGGAAGACTAACATCTACTTTTAATTCTACTGCAGTAGTAGCATAAATGAGAGATACTCGCATATGTATTTTTATCACATTGTTCAAAACCATTCATAAAAAAAAAATACGAAGATTATACTTTCCGAATTAAAATTATTAGTTTTTTTGCTGTGACAATCATACAGACAAACACGCGAGTGATCCTGAGATTAGTAGTGTGGGGATAATAAAATTAAAAACAACAATAATTCACTTCAGATATCTGTATTCTTCAACGACCAAATGAGGAGAGACCTCAGACTATTGCTCATGTTACATTTATAGCCCATATCAGTACAACTACTCTTCTCTGACTGAAGCTAGTTTACAGGAACTACATAGTGTTGCTTTATTCATTATAAAATTAACTACTACAACTGAGTATCAAATATATATATTAAACAATTTAAACAACTATTTCTATAATAAGTAATTACATACATTAAGATTATTTAAAGTAGCATGAAATAGGTTTCTCACTAATAGAGAGAGCTACTGCCTGACATTACATGTAAGTACAGAGTGTGTCTCGAGACGACTTCGCGTACGCGCGTCCTCTAGTCACATTCGCTCTGATGAAGACCTCCGGATGAGCTCGAAAGATGTGGGCCAGTAGCTGACTCTTTACGTGAGTAACCCGTTTAATTCATGCTAATAATGTCAGCGTTTCACGTTAATTTTAATAAAAAAAATAACCTAAAGATCCTGATCTTATACACAATATATGTAATTAAACCAGCGAATTAAACTAATTAATGAAATAAGCAATGGTCAGAAATACTAAGTAAGCGGGGATCGAACCAACGACCTTGGTCTTGATTTCGACGATGCTCTTACCAACTGAGCTATCGCGTGTTCAACTCCGCACGTCGAATTTTTCTACCATCTCCTATTTCTAAAACACGCATTAGGCTTGCGTCACCTAACACTACTAGGTAAAATAATCAATTTCAAATCAATTATATAGTTTGAGTAGGTAGGTATACAAAATGCAGTGCTTAAGGGTTTACCTTACCCTAGACTTTTCCATACAAACGTAGTCTAGCTTTTATTTTGAAATGACATGTGAGATTTCGGCATTATTTTGTAATTTTAAAGAAATTGCATATATCTAGGCATATAACTAGTTTTTGACACTCAAATATGAACTTGAAAGAAAATATGAGCGTGTCATGTAGAAGTCTTCCATACTGGTCATATATTGTATTATCGACTATATTCTCTTTTATGTTCATATTTTGACTGTGAAAACTAGTTATATTTATATGCTTTTATATTTGCAATTTTTTTGAAATTACATAATTTCGCCAACCCGGCTAGAAGGAACGATGGAAGGTGAAGTAAGGCTATCTTCGAGTGGTACCCTAGGAATGGAAAACGGAGTGTTGGGCGTCCGTTAGCTAGGTGGGTAGATGATATCAAACGGATTGCTGAAAGGAAATGAATAGCTAAGGCTAGGGATAGGATTTAATGGCGCAAACAAAAGGAGGCTTATGCCCAGCAGTGGGTCGTTGAGAGCTGACGATGGTGATGATGATGAATTTCGCCAATATATGACATGCACGTTTCAAAATAAAAGCTAGACTACGATTGTATGGGAAGGTCTGATTCTGTCTAGGGTAAAGGGACTCTTAAGTTCTGCATTTTGAATGCTTAAAAACCCTATAATAATATTGTAATTAAACTGATAAATGAAATCAAAGAATTTCCTCGAGCTTCCAAAGCTTGAACAGAGCCAATTCCTCTGAAAGCTAACGCGAACTGTAAAGCTGCAAATCTCCGCGGAAACAATTTGGGAGAGTTCAAATTGTTTTTCTAAGACACGACTAGAATTTTAATTCTGTTTAAAGTTGTTTGCTGACTTTGTTGTACAGGGAATTTAGCTTTGTGTTTGGAAACAATGTATTTACTAGTAGTTTGCTTTGAACTCTAGCTTGCAAAAGAAACTTCTATAAACAATAAAAAAAAATACCACTACAACCAACGTATAAGCGACGGGGCACGGACAGGGCACAGCGGGGCGCCGTTGCGACTTTTAAAAACAGATAGAAAAGACGAGGCACGGACGTGACAGATAAAAACAAATCAGTATCTATGGCAACACTGCAATGCGCGAGTCCCCCCACACCCACCCATAACCCCGATTCGCCGGCTCGTGTCTGTGCCCCGTCCGTTCTGTATATTCTTCCATAGGGTACAGACGCGTAAGCCTCACGTCTGCGTCCCATCGCTCGGTGCCCCGTCTTTTGTGTGTTTTGCTTTGCGACGCTTCGATACATTTTGTATGCAATGGACGCGGAGCAGATATATGTCTGAGTTTCAAAGATTCAAATGTTTATTGAGTAATTAGACCTTTACAGCCACTTTTACACGTCAATAAGTATAATTTATGTTACGTGTAAAGTATATTAAAATTTAATTTATTTTTAAAGAAAATCTACCGATACCAGCGCTTCGTAACGACCACTGCTGAGTAGAAACGCCGAAAGAAACTCATTTTCACAGTATTGGTCGCCTACTCGCCAGAAGGGCTTTGTCATATTATTATAATTGTCTTTTAATTAATAAATACTTATAATATAATACAATGTTAACACATTGTAACATGTAATGCTTGCGAACAAGTAAACAAACATAAATTGCGTAATAAAAAATATTAAGTAGTCAAAAAAAAAGCGAAGCCGAGCTGACCAGTCCCTCCCGGCAGTACCCGTTCACGTCTTACGTCTTTTCTGTGTGTCCAGCGCCTAATATTTTTATAATGTTTCCATTTTTACAAACTTATCGTTGTCTGTCTGTAATCAAACCTTGCAAGGTAAATTTGATCCACTTCTGGGTTTCTAATTGAGCTGAAATTTTGCACGCATACGTATATCGCGTGACAATGCAATATTATGATGACATGGAGCTGGTCTGATGATGAAGCTGGAGAGTGGTCATGGCATCTGTGATAAAAAAATATATTTAACCCCACCGAGTTTGGGCTCCATTGATTTGTCTTGATCACTTTAACATTTTGAGATCATTATTAAATATAAAAGCTTGTTTCAAAATTATTATTTATATTTTTAATAATTTTTTTAACTAAAATATATAGGGACAAATCACACAGATTGATCTAGCCCAAAAGTAAGTTCGAGACTTGTGTTATGAGGTACTAACTCAACGATTCTATATTTATAACATAAACATATATAGATATACGTTCAAGACTCAGGAGAATTTGAAAAAGACCATTTTCCAACTTGCCCTGACTGGGGATCGAACCCAGGGCCTTTGGGTGGCTGACTAGCATGGTGACCGCTACGCCGCGGAGGTCGTCAAATAATTACTTGTTTTACTTTTTAACCCAGCAAGCGAAGCGTCTTCGTTTCAGCTTCGGCATACATTCTTCTCTCTCGCCTCACCTGGTCGCATTCTTCAATAGAAAAAAGATTTTTTTTCGATTTAGTATTATATTAAAACTTTTCAAAATGCCAGAAGTATGTAGTTGAAAGCTTAAAAATCAAATTTTTCAAAATCAAATCGCGACGCCTGCAACTCATAGAACGACTAGTTTATTTCCTTGTTTTTAAGTAGGTACGTTTTTATCTAGGGACACGGGAGTGCCCCGCCAAGACGAGCCAAGCTGAGCGCGAACACGAACTTGTTATTTCACACACGATGAACGATTGCCAAAGAAATCTTCGTAAGCGTAGCAAAACGGCCAAGCCACACGTTATGACTAAAATGTAGAGTATGTGAAGTTAGGCCTAGTAAAGTAAGGGCGCATAGATTAATAATCTTGGCTGTACATGAGATCTGACCACTTTTTCATAGATTTCGATTAAGGTGTAGTGTAAAGCTTGTAGGTTTAGAGTGTGTAGTCTTTAGAGCTTGGCTTTATACGAGATCTGATAACTTTTTACAGGGTATGCTATGTAGACTCGTCTTGGCAACATTTTTACATGAAAATGTTTTTGGTGGCATTTATTTTTCTTGACTCCAAGCTCTAAACTGCAAATCTGCGCTGGAAATGTGAAGTATTCAAATGATTAATTTAAGTTTTAACAAGAAATTAAGCCCTATTTTTAAACGAGTACGCAGTTGTTGACTGGCTTTAATATATCATACATAAAATGTACTAAAGTTTTGCTTTTCAGCATAGTTGATTGTACAATACAGTATTAAAAGTTACGTAGTGTTATTTTTGTGTTTCAATTTTCTTAACAAAAACATTCTATGTTAGTTTGAAAAAGCACAAAAAAGCACGAAGGTGCCAGAAAAGGTTGCCCCCTGAAAAAAAATATCTTCACGAATATACGTAGTATTAATAAGTAAGATAATAATTTTTCAAAACTTATAATCGACTTCAACCAAAAATTTTACAAATTAGATCACACGTTTTCGTGTAATCGGGGGAAATACATATAAATACATTCAAATTTTAAAACTATTGAAATAACTATTCGGTATGGGCCAAATTATACTACTGTTTATCTGTTGAACTATAATATTTTCACTTTACTAGGATGTGTATACGTCTGTCACCTAGCACAGTTTGCAACGGAATGAACGAGATAACTGGGGGTTGCAAACAGCAACTTGATTGCTTTAGTAATGCCATATTAAAAAATAAAGATAGATATTTGCAAATAAAACAAATTAAATCAAAAGTAACCTCCACTTTTTGAAGTAGTTTAAAATAAGACTAATAGGTAAAATAATGGTTTAATTCGAGACCAGTCTGCGTTCAACAATAAGAATCCTTAAAATGTCTAAATCTAATGACCCCAAACTTTGTCTTCTCCAATAGGAATAAATCCGTGATAATATAATATCAGCTCTGCTTATATCCAACGCCCTTATTCATAAAAAAATACAAACGGTTGCTAAACCTATTTTAGTTAAAATATGTTTTGTATCGTTCTTTCAATGTTAAATACTCAAAAGAGGGAAAGGGACAAAACATGTTTTAACTAAAATAAGTTTAGCAAACGGTTGTTATTTTTTATGAATTTGAGGGTAAATCTTTAAATATTTGTGAAAAGCATAGATTCATGTTACTATACTAGTGTTGTTTAAAATGATTACAACATTTTCACGAAATAAATCCACTGACAGCCACGAGCGAGGCAGACGGAGCCTTTCAATGTGAATTGAATTCGCATTGAGTTCGCTCTGTATTCGGATGAGTCGCTTATTCGATTTGTTGCTACTACGAGATTCGAGTTCGTAAGATCTTGAGACGTTCATGTACGAAAATTGTGAAGTGTTAACTATTTTATCATGAACGTCGGATTTATCCGACAAACATTTTCGTGACTATATCGCGAGCGTCGGATATTTCCGAGAAAACAAGTAATTATTACTAAAACAAAAATCCCGAAACCTTTTTTCATTTTGTTTATTTTTGTTTTGATTTTTATTTTATTTTATATACCTAACTAACGACACCTCTCAAGCTAAAATCCATCGAGCCGTTTAGGCTGCAGAGCGTGCCAAACATTTCAATTTAGCGCCAAAAATCCGCCATTTTTCTTATTTTGATATACCTAGTGTCACTTTCACAGTAAATACGAATCTAACGATACCTTTTAAGCTAAAATCCATTGAGCTGTTCAGGCTGCAGAGAATTATACATACATACATACATACATACATACTCTCGAAAAACATAACTCTCCTTCTGGCGCAGTCGGATAAAAAACCACTGCTCGTATTGCACATGCACATCGTCCTTTTTCGGTTGCAGGTATTCATTTTCAATTCGCTATACGTCGCACTGGGAGAACGGCAACTGATATAGTCTCGCAGTGAAAGGGTTAAACATGGCTTTAAATTTCGATCCTTTGAGAATGTCAGGGAAGTATCGATTTAATTTATCACTTGCAACTGTGAACTCGCGATCCCCATAAGTCGGCAACCCGTTACCAATTTGGCTTATATTCGAAATTTTAAATTGTATTCTCTACATCTACACGCCTACTAAATTCATGAAGCACCAATTAAAACTACTCGAGTAATCGTTAAACAAACATACATACATTCAAACGCCGGACTATTCAAATAAATTTGGATAACTTTGCCACGGGTATGGCACTTTATACAAGCTGGTCCCTTACGTAGTTGCGATCGCCGCTATTGCGACATACGCCGTTGCGAATTTTTTTTCACTGCCTCATAGGTTCGAAGGCTTGTGGACTCGAAGGATGTGGTCGCGAACGACGCTGTTTCGAAATCATTTCCACCGCCTCACACGCTCGAACGCTCGTGAACTTACTAATACTGTCTCATGTGCAATTGATTCATTTCGATAACATAAACCACTTGAATAGATAATTGTTTTTAAAGATCAGTCGTATATTTTGTGTTACACATAGAAAATCAATAAAAATGTACATTTTAGGAACTAATACTTTTCGTGTGGAAATGTTTTTCGATACAGCGCTGTTCGGGATCACATCCTTCGAGTCCACAAGCCTTCGAACCTATGAGGCAGTGAAAAAAACGCATACAAATAATAATTAGTGAGAAAATAAAAAGGTCTTGCACCTCTTCGGGTCTTAATCCATAATTATTTTGAAGTTTGTTAAATTATCAATGCAAACAAATAAAGAAACATTCCTAGACATATTAGACATAGACTGTATTATGCCAAATTGCCGTATCAACTCCAAATATCTTCGCACTCCACCATACCGAAGTGAAAATCCCCTTTAAAGGCGAGCACTATTCAGTGGCAGGAACTTTGTAACTAGATATACTCATCGGAACTAATAACAAACATAGTTTTCTATTCAATGAGTGTTTGTAAATAGCGAATACTATTTTTTAAGTATCATTTTGTGTTTTTTTTTGTGTGTCATTCATCATAGCTCATCGAGGGACTCAGCGAAACACATAACGTGTAGTTTTACCACTCACTATTCGCGAAAAACACTATTTGATCAAATTTTTTAATCCATCCTGTCAGTAAAAATAATAATAATGTTTTACGCAGAAAACTTCGAAAATTTGTGTACGAGTTCTCCGTGAAAGGTTTCTATGACATGCTGCGCTACAAATGTCACAATTACGAGTGGTCAAGACCACTCGTTGCAAATCCCTCGCATACGATACTACTAATTCAAAATGCACCCGTTTGGAAACGCTCGTGCAAACCATTCGTAATGTGACAAGTGATTTCAAAAAAACGTCCCCTAATAACTTATATCATTTGCGGATGGTTTTTCTAAAATGTGCAGCATTGTTAGAAGTGAATGGCAATCCATTTAGTAACGTTTCTGTCGGCTTCGTGTATTTTCCAAATGCCACCATGTTCAAGATTGGGCAAGAGTCAGCAAGGTTGCCCTCGCAGCAGCAATTAGGATCTACTGCAAATTTCCCTCTGGACCAGTTCGGCACATATTCCTTGTGAAGTTAGGTATCTATTTATCTGGGTCCTGTGACCCAGATCAGTTATGATATTATCATCATATTGTTACGAAACTGGGGTTCGAGATTTGGAGAAAAACGCCAAACTGCGTAAGAGGGTCTTTATTCACTACGGAACCCTAAGTTGGCACGTGAAGATGTTCTTCCTGATATCTAAGTCCAAGTCACGTAGCAGCTGAGGTCCAGGTATCTCGCCGAGGTTGTCGCAGGTACTTCCACTTGTCGCACTAGAGTAGATTCCCTTCGCTTCGGTTCGCTTCGAAGTGATCGCTTTCGTAGCTCGTATGGAACTGCCGTGGTGCGCACTCGTTCTCCTTTTTATATGCGCCGATATACAGGTCTATGTAATTCTCGAATATTCCCCACACTTGACGTGTGTGTGAGTGCAACTTGCCAAACAACTCTAGACTTAATGCCCTAAAAATATAAGGCCTAGTTTCGCTTGCACCATACCGACGTATTTCTACGTGGTTCTTGCTCGCGAACATTCTGCGCCTATCTCGTTCGCGACAATATCATACATAACTAATAAAGATTTATTATTTTATTATGTATGCTTATATTTCATTTTCAACGAATTATAAATGAAACATGTATTTTTTAAACACGCTTTTATCTGAAACAATAAACTAAAAAGGGTAAAGTGCTCTTCAAGACAAATCAAACGAACCAAAGCTCGGTTGCGTGGTTTCATTACAGAGCTTAATTTTACAGACATTAATGATGACCTTACAGAAATTAATGATGGAGCCAGAAGGTGGCCATATGGCCACCTTCTGGCTCCATCATTAGATTAGCTCCATGTCATGGTAATATTGCATGTCACGTGAATACAAAACTTCAGCTTTATCGGAATCGGGGAAGTGGGTAAAATTTTACTTACAAAATTTAATTACAGACAGACAGACAACGGGACAGGTGAAACTAAATAAAAGCTTGTAAAAAGATAACTTAGTTGAAAATGAAACTACAATCAAGCGAAAAATAAAATGTACACAATTACACTGCCATTTTTATAAAATGCAATCCTAAAACCAAAACCATTTGCGCTGGCTTTGCACCTCACATGTAGTAAATGGTGCACACATCTCCCGTCTCTTTCTAACTTACTGGAAACAGTACGAGTGAGTGAGAAGAGTGTATATAATCTGACAACAAGTATACACTAATTGCACACTTGACTCGTCAGTGGGGTAGCCATGACATTTTAGTTGATGGGATGTTCTTTGCAAATATTTTTGTCTCGTCCTGGTATACTCAATGTGGTTACCGATATGGTTTTTTTTTTCAATAAATCTCATTTCGATAAACTCAAACGAGTAGGTATGTACCAGTTGTCGAAAACTTTAAATCTTTACACATAACAGGTTAGAAGTACCGGTAACTGAAGATCATGTATGAAAAGAGTGATTAGTGTAGATGAAGCGATGGAGGTTTTTCACGATTGTAACAAATGGAGGTCCTTAAATTCTACCGTACCTGTAAGCAACATTCTTGATTATATGTATGCAAGTATTTCAAATTATTTGAGCCAAAATGTCCTCCACTTTCCAAACTCATGGAGACCCTACCCAACGGTGTCACCGAGCTCTGAATGCGCTGTTAATTAGTCGGTTTATTAGCGATTCGAGGGTTGCAGCCGAGGTAACTACAGCTTTTCATATTTCTGTATGTTTTTGTATCATTTTGAAGTATAAGTAGGCATAATCCCAAGCTGCATACACTCAGACTGCTTAGGAATACGTTTTGAGGGGTTATACCCGTATCTTCAGATTTCTATTTCTTTAGATTTTCATTTCAACGGATTCCCATATTAAGTGATACATTATTTAAGATTAGAATATCTAATTTTGTCTTATTGACTTAACATTATAAATATCAACAAGAAAAAAAAGAAACAAACTAAATCTAAACTATAGCTAAAACTTCTAAAACTATTCTTATATTTAAAAAAGCTTATGAATAGAAAATTTCATCAAAACTGACACAATAAAAAAGGGCGGGAAATGAAGCATGTCGCACAGTCTTACTTTATTCTTTTTTCATAGACAAGCATGAAAAAAAAAGAAGAAACAAGTAAGTAGATTAAAGTACACATGATTTGAAACATCAAACGTTTAACTATGCAGTTGAAGTTACCCTGGAGTATACAATTATCTAGCTATCAGGCAATGCTAACTATGTATTCGGGATGACTAGACTGAAACATTCGGAAACAGATTTAGATCGCAAATCTAACTGGCAGCTGCATTCTGTAGAATGAAACAGATTTTTGTTTGATTTTGGGTTTTACAAGCCTTAGAAGTATAGACATTTGAACTAGATTGCGACTGCCGGTACTAACGGCTTTATTTATAAAAGTAAGAGAGAATTTGAAGCTTTTCTAGTTTTTCGCAATTGTGCGTAGAAAAGCTTCAAGTTCTCACTTTAAACAGTAGTTTATAAAATTGTTTGAAGGGTAATGTAGTGCCTAGTTAAGACAAAATTTTAAAAGATATGTCCTTTTTCTTTCAAATGATTTATTTCAAATGGGAGCAGCACTGGACCCCGAAAAATTCAGGTATCCCCTTAGCGTGCCTTTTCAAGCGAAGCTTGAGGTATTTTTTAATATCCATTGTGGTACAGGATCATTTCGACAAATCAAAACAATACCAATCAGAATTAGCTATGTGCAGTTAAAAGGTACAAGATTATTTACATTAATTTATAGCATCATAATAAGTACATATTATTATAATTTAGTATTATTGATTTCCATGGCGTTTGTTTCCCACGAGGAAGGCAGAGACTATCGATCTTCATTTGCTACGATTGCAAACATGTTTTGCTTTATAAATGCAATAATAAGCAAAACATAAGTATGCAGTTGAACTATGAAGTTAGAATACTATCCAGCGATCAGGCAATCCCAACTACCTAGTCAGACTAGTCTGGAAAATTTGGAAACTCCATTAGATCGCAGATGTAATTGGCATGCCGCGATGTGTTTTGGGTTTGAGTAAACTAAAACTGATGCCGATTTAAGAATGAAATTTTGATTTCTTTAATAAATAAATATATAGGGAAAAATAACATTGATTGAGCTAGCTCAAAAGTAAGTTCGAGACTTGTGATGCCGAACATTTGGCAAAGAAAATGGTTGATTTGAAAGTAGACGGGTATAGAGGAATTGGAAGGCCGAGAAAGACGTGGGAAGAATGCGTGAGATCGGATATGGGGGAACGGGGGGTTTGTACAGAGATGGCGAAGGACAGGAAATTATGGAGGGAGTTGACATACAGAGCTGACCCCAAATAGGGAAAAGGCGAGGAAAGAAGAAGATGTTATATTATTTTTAATTTTAGTAAATTTTCGTCTTTTTTCGTGAATAAAATCAAAACTATTTGTTTTAAAATAATATATTTGAAATCCTCATTATAGGTCCTTTCAATTGGTTTAACACAATATAGTTTGCAAAACTTTTTTTTTTAATTTCCTGATTTGGCCCTCGAACATCTCTTATTTAGAAAATATATTTGTTTTCTTATTTTTCCAGTAATCTACAAGCAATGAAAGCACCTATATTTTATAATTTTTTCGATTTTTTGTCTCAGTAGTTTCGGAGATCAGGGGTCAATTTTCGTCTTCTTTCACGAATAAAATCAAGTAGATTCGGAGCAAATTGACTGTGACAGACGGACGGACAGACAGACGCACGAGTGATCCTCTAAGGGTTCCGTTTTTAATTTTTGTACGGAACCCTAAAAATGGCACTTCTGGTCACTAGAAAGACGTCATGTAAATTTAAAAATAAATTAAGTCTTCCATAGATACCTAGTATCTACCTACCAAACATATGGTAGTATTTATACTATTCTTTGTTTGTTTTTGTATTTAATTTAGTAAATATAATCGTAGAAAAAGTATTGTATGCAATGTTCTCGCATTTTTGGAACCTTCTTATTCAACTGTTGCGTAAAATACAATTTTCTGTACTGTTATCTGTATTTTACGGTCCCAAATACTATTATAAGAATATAATTTTAGAAAGCTCTATACTCTATTCCTAATATAATAACTCATGTGTCGTTAATTCTCGAAAAAGATACTTCAAGCCATAAACCTAGATTTTCTTTCTTTAGATCAATGCACAATAGTACATACCTATTTAGATGCACTTAGGTTAAGGTTTTATTCGATCAACACTAACTTAACAAAAAAAAAGCACAACTACCAACTTAACAAACAACTGAATTCATACAGTTTGTATTAAAATAAAACTTTCCGAAATAAATTTTTTTCAAAGTCATAATAAGAAAAACTTTTTTTTTTATATAGTCACTATAGGAATTAAAAGTCAATTTAAAAAAAGTTTACCATAGTATCTGTCTAACACAATATGTCAAACATTTTCTGTATAGGTACGTCAGAAAATGCTCGATGGCGTCTCCTTAGAATGCTCGCCATGGCTCGCATCGTAACCTGCCCCACTCGCATTTTTTGAACCTTCTTATATAACTGTTGCATAAAATACTATTATTAGGTATTTTTTAAAGAAATAAAGCAAATTACTATAAAATCAGTATTGAAATCAGTTATAAAATGGTGTTTTGGGCTTATGGTGTTGTTGACAAAACTCGAAAATTACTAAAATAGCACTGACGGCTGCAAAGTGAGGAATAAAGCCATTACATGGAAAATTGCATCTTCTGGGATTTTCTGCTGGTGCTACTTCGGTGGTAATGGCCCGGGCAGCAACTCATACCCAAAAAAGGAACCACACGATGAATGAATGGCAGATCAGTTGAACAGTGTTACATAAATAATTTGCAATTTCGGTGTTGTTTTTGTTTGAGCAAAATTATATGAAATTCGGTAAAAACTATTATAAATTATGGACTTGCGGTATTGGTGGTCTTTTTTTGTGACATACCTACCAGTTTAGTTTATAATAATTTAATTATTGATTTTTATTTTTATAGTATTATTTTAAAGATATAAATCCCCTATTATTTTAGGTAGATAGGTATGATGAGTCAGATATCTCAAGCTCCTAATTGGGCTATGACCGTTAGTCAGTCTGGTGCAGCAACGTCCCAAGAATCCGTGCAATGTATGGATTGCCCTCAACCACGTTTTTTCAAGGGACAGAGAGGCCTACATATCCATCAAAGTAAGTGCCACAAGGGAAGCAATATTTTAACAAGCATTCAAGCTAGCCAAATTCGGACATCTCCCCCTTCCTCTACTAGTCCATTGTGGCAAAAACTGAATAAATATAAGAAAAACATACCCGTTGTTAGACGCATACCACGCGGCGCTAGGCGCTGCGTAGCTGCCTCTCTGTCCTCTTGTATAAAAAATGTAGTAGAAAAAAATGACAAGAACGGTTGGGAGTCTCTTCTTTTTTTTACATACAACATTCTTAATGTAAGTAAGGAAACGAGTAGTAGCGGTACGCTAACTCAAAAAATTAAAGACAATTGTTGCCCCAACATTAGGCCAGAATTAGGTACAGATCAGAAAAAAAACACTAAGCACAAAATTTCTAAATTAATTGAACTAAAATTTAACGATGGGGACATTAAGGGTGCTGCTGACCTCCTTTTTTCTACTGACGTAGTTGCACCAGATACTCCAGAGACCTACGCCGCCTTGTTATCGAAACATCCTCAACCTTTAGTAACATCTTGCTTGCCAGATGCCCCCGGACCTGCGGAGCGCACACTAGAGACTACGCCGGAAGAGATACGAGCCGCGATTATGTCCTTCAGAAAGGGCTCTGCTGGCGGACTGGATGGCATGACGCCGCAGCACCTTAAAGATCTTGTCTGTGGTACATCAGGTGACGCTGGCACGGCCCTACTGGGAGGACTGACGCGGCTCGTAAATCTTATGCTTTCGGGTACGGTATGTGAAGACATACTAGAAGTACTCTATGGGGCCAACTTATGTGCGCTTCGGAAAAAGGACGGTGGCATTCGCCCTATTGCTGTAGGTAACACAATCCGCCGCATAGCTTCCAAAATCTGCTGTAGGCACATCATTCACAATCTACAACAAGAGTTTCAACCAACCCAGTTAGGTTTTGGATCTAAAGGGGGGTGTGAGGCTGCCGTTCATGCGGCCCGCACCTTTCTTAATTGTGGCGGAGGCGAAGTGTTCCTAAAGGTTGATGTGAAAAATGCTTTTAACTCCTTGGATAGGGGCGCTCTGCTGACTGAAGCTAAAAATTTAATTCCTAGCACTTATTCTTATTTGTGGCAGTGCTACGGTAAACCAACCAGCTTGGTATACAATGGCCAGCTCATTGAATCGGCGGTCGGCTGTCAGCAGGGTGACCCACTCGGACCGGCTATTTTCAGTTTGGCTATACATCCTTATATTAAAGTTTTGGCTTCAAAATTCAACGTTTGGTACCTGGATGACGGGACCTTAGGTGGGGATGCTGCATCAGTTTTATTAGATTTAGACAAAATTATAAAATCATTTGGCAAAATCGGTTTAGAACTAAATTTTTCAAAATGTGAATTATTCATAAGTGGCGACGTCTCTCTAGAATCTCGGAACGATCTAAATTCTAAATTCAATGTATTGGCTCCAGGTATAAAAATTATAAATGAGCAGTCACTCCGCCTTCTGGGGTCACCGGTGCTGGAGGATTCCTTCACAAAATTTGTAGAAGAAAAATTAATAGCTTTTGAAGACTCCTCCAGACGCCTAACGGACATCAATCCCCACATGGCATATTCGATCATAAAATTCTGTCTCTTTATACCCAAGACTACCTACACACTCCGTTGTACACCACTTTGGACCTATAACCATCTTTTGACTGTGCTCGATCTAAAAGTCCGAAACACTTTAACCAATATTTTAAATTGTAAACTAGATGACACAAGTTGGATCCAAGCAACACTACCAATTCGCCACGGTGGTCTTGGAATCAGAAAAATTTCAAGTGTAGCACTTCCAGCGTTCCTGTCCTCAGTCTATAGCACGGCTAACCTCGTCGGTAAGATTTTAGGCCCGTCGCTAAGCGACGTAGGGGTAGCCGGCTTAGCTGTGGCCAGGGATGCTTGGATCGGTGCAACCGGTTCGGGCCAAGCTTTACCCTCGAATCCGGCTTCGCAGCGGCAATGGGATGAGCCTCTCTGCCTACTTATTCAGAAACAACTATTAGATAATACGAATAGTGAGGTGGAGAGGTCTCGCCTCTTAGCCAGCTGTGAGCCGGAGTCGGGTTACTGGTTAAATGCCATACCGTCGGCAAGTATAGGTACCCTCTTGGAGAGAAATACATTTACTTTAGCGGTCAGTCTACGATTAGGGGCTAGAACGAATGAGCCACATCGCTGTCGTTGTGGTGGGGATGTCGATCCCCTGGGTCACCACGGCCTGGCTTGTCGTCGCAGCGCAGGGCGTATTTCGCGTCACGCCACCTTGAATGACGTCATCCGTCGGGCTCTTGCCAGTGCCGGTGTGCCAGCAATTTTAGAACCGAATGGTATCACGCGGGACGATGGCAAGAGACCCGACGGCATGACGCTCATCCCTTGGAAGAACGGGCGGTCGCTTGTGTGGGATGCTACATGTGTAGACACTGTAGCTCCATCCCATGTACGAGCGACTGCTCGAAAAGCGGGCGCGGCAGCGACGGCAGCGGAAGCCATCAAGAGGCGCAAATATTCGGCTCTAGGGGAGCCGTATATATTTGTGCCTTTTGCAGTGGAGACCTTAGGGCCTTGGGGTGCGGAAGCTCGTCAAATTTTTAAGGAAATTTCCGCACGCCTGATCGACGTTTCGGGGGACCCAAGGGCCGGCGCGCATTTCGGACAGCGTCTAAGTATTGCTATTCAACGCGGAAATGCCGCCAGTCTCTTGGGTACTTTGCCCTGTGACGGCAGCGATTTGGCTTCCATTTTTATATAATTTAATATAAGTTTTTATTATTTAATAATTTTTTATTTTATTTAGTTTTAATTGCAGTAGGTAGTATTTTAGTTTGTTTAGTTTTAATTAAGTGTTTTTTTTTGTTTTCTTATATTGTATATATTTTTGTGTGTTAAATAAATAAAATTATTTAACCAGTTAAAAAAAAAAAAAAAAAAATTATTAGGTATACCATCTTATTTTACCATCTTATAATATTATCTTACTAAACCGTCTTTTTATGTATTATCTTATTATAGCGGTGATTCATCCCGTCAATACGGTCAACGTTTAAGTTTCAAAAAACTTTTCATACTTAAAAGAAACTTTTTACCACGTACGACCGAACTGTGGAATCAACTTCCTGCAGCAGTGTTCCCGGATCAATACGACATTGAAACCTTCAAAAAGCGAGTCTATATCTTCCTGAAAGGTCGGCAACGCTTCTGTTACACCCTGTCCATGGGCAGCGGTGATCACTTACCATCAGGTGACCCGCTTGTTCGTTTGCCGCCCTATAACATAAAAAAAACTTATACTAATAATCCGATTGCTGACCGCTGGACCATCCAGCTACTCAATTGATTTCGTATCTTAGTTATAGATCCCAATAGAGATCACAGTGTTAAGTGGGCCACGTCATGCCCAAAGTTAGTGCAACCGTAGCAATATCAATATAACTTGTCGAAGACTTCGATACACTAAATAGGACGTCGAGTTTGGAGCTAGACTCGACTTAGAAGCCCTAAGGGCCGTCACTGTGAGTAGATTGAAACAAATTTACATTTTACCCCCTGCAGTTCTATTTAGATTGTAGATCTATCTTCTTCGTCTTAGCGCGTGCATTTGTATTGATAAGAAGATTTTTTTCAAAATTAAAACTCGACTTTACCCCCAAAATACATAATTTCTATAAAATTTCTACGAGATCATCCGACAAGCATGCCACTTCAAAAAAAAAAATCTAAGTCTATAAAGGCGTCTTCGAATAATTGGTGAACATACATTAAAAAGATTCGATGAATAGATGTTAGACAACCTCCTCTTTTTTGGAAGTCGGTTAAAAATAATATCACTTGTCATTGATAATATCTATTAACAACGTTATTTTAGATTTATTTATGCAAAAAAATAAACTGGTTATTATGATATAATCTGGTAATTATGGTATATTCCAATAAACTATGAAGTCACCGCGTGCTATCCCATGTACACGTTTGTTTTGAAGTTTAGAAACAAGTATCTAATTTGACTTGTTGGAAACTAACGGATTTAATCTACTGGACTGTCTAGATACCTTTATTAAAAAAATTAAATGGGGTATTCCTCGAAGCGCAACCACTTTGAGGCGCACCTAAGAGGGGCACCTTAACTATTCCTCGGAGCGCTCCCTTTTTAAACGTGGGTGCGCTTCGAGTAATAAAGTTTAAATATTTTTGAAAGCTATCGTGAGCGCAACTATAATAAGGGTGAATCCAAACGAGCGTAATTTTTTGAGTTGTATGTCGCAGAAAATGAATTACGCAACTTCTTTTTTAAAGACGTTCCCAACTCATTTTCGGTCGCCGTGTGGCAAAACAGGGCTTTTGTATAAAACCGAACGCAGCAGAAATTCTGCAACTCATTTTCTGCGACTCAATTTACGCCCGTCTGGCCACGCCCTAAAAGATGCGCTTCGAGGACCTCAAAGATATTAAAATTGTATCCCTCAAAGCGCACCCACGTTAAAAAAGGTGCGCTCCGAGGAATAGTGAAAATGCGCCTCATTAGGTGCGCCTCAAAATGGTTGCGCTTCGAGGAATACCCCATTCAAATAACATCTATATTTCTACGGGAAATTGTAGGAAGTCGGTCTTGTGAAGTGAGGACTCCCTTGAGACTGCCTTCCACTTCCGGCTGCTATTCACTTCAATACACTTACTAGCTTAGCTGTATTGACAGGTATATACTTTCTTAAAGTAGCTTTAACTTTAAAAGTATTTTCTAGCATTAAATCTTCTTCCATGCCGGTCTGAAAGAAAAGAAAAAACATAACGAAGAAGTAAAAGAACATCTGGTATCAGTTAACACCTGTGCAGTTCATAAAAAAAACGGTTAAGTGCTCGTCGGACTCGCGCACGAAGGGTCCTATTAAGGATAAATACGTGACAGTAAGTATGTATGAATGTCACATGACTTTTTCACAATCCATGAGTAGTATACACTACACATAATGCAGATTATACTTATTGACGTGTAAAAGTGCCTGTAAGGGTCTAATTACTGAATAAATATTTAAAATTTGAATTGTCCAGACCAGCAGAAGAAACTGGAAGAAACTGTACACACCATAAGTTATAAATAAATAAATATATATGGACAAATCACACAGATAGAGCTAGCCCCAAAGTAAGCTTAAGCTTGTGTTATGAGATACTATCCCAACGATACTATATCTATACTATAATAAAAGAGTAAAAAAAATGTGTCTGTACATTGAAAATTTTTCAAAAAAAAAAATTTGGGGCTATGGAGATATAGTAATAGAGTAAGAATATAAAAAAAAATGTCTGTCTGTTTGTCTGTTTGTCTGTTTGTCTGTTTGTCTGTTTGTCTGTTTGTACACGCTAATCTCCGGAAATACTGGACGGATTCAAATGAAACTTTTTTGTTATATAGCTGTGATGCCTGGGCAACATATAGGCTATAATTGATTTTGGAAAATGGAACACATGATGCAGAACTATATGGTCCAGCTAAACTATAAGAAATATTAAAATGCCGCCTTAGCAAAAGTTGTTAAGTCTGATGAGAACTTTTTGTTGAGTTATAATACAACTGGCCAAGCGCGAGTCGGACGCGCGCGAAGGGTTCCGTACCATAATCTATGAAAAATCACGTTTGTAGTATGGGAGCCCCCCATCAATACTTATTTTATTCGATTTTTAGGGTTCCATAGGATAGGGTAGAAACGGGACCCGATTACTTAGACCGTCCGACTGTTTGTCTGTCTGTCTGTCACCAAGCTGTATCTCATGAACCATTATAGCTAGACAGTTGAAATTTTTATAGATGATGTTTTTTGTTGCCGCTGAACAAAAACATACTAAATCTATACTATAATAAAAGAGTACAAAAAAATGTGTCTGTATATTGAAAATTTTTCCAAAAAAAAGTTGTTTAGCCCGAAGAATAACTTATAAGTTCAATATTTGCGGACCTTCAGAGCATAACACACCAGAAAATTCTTGGTTATGTGAACGCGCCATATTGACACCAAAAAATTAAAAATCAATTAATAAAGAACTTATGACGCAAATTATTGTTAACTAGCTTTTGCCCGCGGCTTCGCTCGCGTAGGGGTGTAATTTATCAAAATCCTTTCTTAGGGGATGCCTACGTCATAGTAGCTTTATGCATGCAAAGTCTCAGCCCGATCGGTTTAAAATTGACAAAGTTTCATACAAACTTTCATCCCCTATTTTATCCCCTTGGGGGTAGAATTGATCAAAATCCTTTCTTAGCGGATGCCTACGTCATAACATCTAACTGCATGCCAAATTTCAGCCCGATCCGTCCAGTGGTTTGGACTGTGCGTTGATAGATCAATCAGTCAGTCACCTTTGAGTTACGAATATATATATTTAGATTTCTTGGATAGTGTTGTTGACGACGCCACCAATTATCCAGTTGAGTTTTTTAATTCACTTGCAGCAAATGGACTCTCGGCTCACAAAATAAGTCTTACTGTCGGAGGGCCAATAATGCTGATGCGAAATTTGACTCCGCCGAAACTGTGTAACGGAACCCAACTTAGTGTCTCAGCACTGTATGCCGAAGTTCAGCGGCTGAATTTCAGCCAATGCATGCCTGCAATGTTATTTGCATTACTAGCAACACATAATGCCGAACTTCCGATGCTCTTGCCTGAATCGGACCCGTACCCGTACCCGTACCCGTACCCGTATCCGTACCCGTACCCGAATCCGTACCCGTACCCGTATCCGTACCCGTACCCGTACCCGTACCCGTACCCGTACCCTTACCCGTACCCGTACCCGTACCCGTACCCGTAACCGTAACCGTACCCGTACCCGTACCCGTACCCCTACCCGTACCCGTACCCGTATCCGTACCCGTACCCGTACCCGTGCCCGTGCCCGTGCCCGTGCCCGTACCCGTACCCGTACCCGTACCCGTACCCGTACCCCAACCCGTACCCGTATCCGTACCCGTATCCGTACCCGTACCCGTACCCGTTCCGCTCCCGCTCCCGCTCCCACTTCCGCTCATACTCCTGCTCCCGCTCCCGCTCCCTCTCCCGCTGCCGCCGCCGCCGCCGCCGCCGCCGCCGCCGCCGCCGCCGACGCCGCCGCTGCCGCTTCCGCCGACACCGCCGCCGCCGCTTTCGCCGCCGCCGCCGCCGCTTCCGCTTCCGCCGCCGCCGCCGCCGCTTCGGCCGCCGCCGCCGCTGCCACCGCTGCAACCAACGCCGCCGCCGCCGCCGCCACCGCCGCCGCCGCCGCTTCCGCCGCCGCCGCCGTTGCCGACGCCGCCGCCGACGCCTCCGCCGCCACCGCCGCCGCTTCCGCCGATGCCACCGCCGCCGCTTCCGCCGCCGCCGCCGCCGCTTCCACCGCCGCCGCCGCCGCTTCCGCTTCCGCCGCCGCCGCCGCCGCTTCGGCCGCCCCCGCCGCTGCCACCGCTGCCACCACCGCCGCCGCCGCCGCCGCCGCCGCCGCCGCCGCCTCCGCTTCCGCCGCCGCTGTCGCCGCCGCTGCCGCTTCCGCTCCCGCTCCCGCTTCCGCTTCCGCTTTCGCTTCCGCTCCCGTTCCCTCTTCCACTTCCGTTCCCTCTTCCGCTCCCGTTTCCGTTCGCCGCAGACGCGCCAAAGACGGAAGATTAAATTCTCATATCGGCACATCAATACTGTCCAGCGTGTCCACCGAACTTCAGCTTATTTAGTGTGTTATCCCCACCGAACTTTAGACACTGAACTTTAGCCGCTAAACTTCGGCATAGTCTGCTGAGACACTTAAAGTTTACTGTGAGTGGTGCCAGTGAAACTGTATTAATTTATTCCGCGTATGCCACTCATCCCCAACAATTTTCCTTTTGAAAATACACAGTTCCATGTGTTTACTTGCTTTGCTATGAAAATAAGTCACAGTTTAAGAAGCTTAAAGCTGCTGATGTCGATCTGGTTTTTCGCATGGCCAACTTAATGTGACTTTCTCTAGGGTTAGTAGCACTTCAGCTCTTTTCATATTGGCTCCCGAAGGAAAGAATTAAAATAATATTGACTTTTAACTCCTGTTACAAGTACTTTCTCCCTCTGTCTCTCTCTCTCTCTCTCTCTCTCTTTCATTAGTTTTTATTTATATTAATATGCCGGAGTCATAAAGTCCACGCGAACGAAGTCGCGGGCATCAGCTAGTTTTATAATAAATACATATACAGGGTGGCCAAAAAGTCGTGGATCAAACGAAACAGGGAGATAAAGGAGGTAATTTCCAACAAAAAATCTTTCCCCAGCATGGCCATAACTTCATTGCAAATAAGTGCTCTTAAAGTGAGAAGTAATTTTTTGTAACGCTTTAAAATTTACGGAAAAAAAATCATTGCTCGTTAAGTTTGATACCAAGAGCTGCAATACAATTTTTGTAGTATTGATACATTATCGACTCATAATACAACACCTTTTGTTTTATTGTTTTTAATCAATTTAATTTTTTACTGATTAAATTGTAAAAAAACTCGGTAGTTTCATTGAAAAAACTAAAATAATTCATATCTTTTCGTGCAATGAAGTTATGGCCATGCTGGGGAAAGATTTTTTGTTGGAAATTACCTCCTTTATCTCCCTGTTTCGTTTGAGCCACGACTTTTTGACCACCCTATATAGATAAACACCCAAGACCCAGGACAATTTGAAAAAGGCTATTTTCCAACTTGCCCTGGCTGGGGATAGAACCTAGAACCTCCAGATTGGCGGTCTAGCGTGTTGACCATTACGTCATCAAGTTCTATCAGTAGGTATTCAACTACTTGCCTCACAGTAAGTGCTCATAATCTTGTTAACTCAATACATTACTGTTTCAATTAATATCTAGTTATTACTGGTAACATAATCATCAATAGTGGACATGAGATGAACATTATTACAGTATGAAATCTCATTAAGATCATGCTCGTACTTTAGAAGATTTAAGTAGGTGGCCGGAACGACTAGTCGTGATGACCCGGCTTGCGGCCAGTGGCCGTTTCGGCTAAGTGTGCGACGTGTGGTTTCTGTAGTAAACTGGTCGTTTCGGCCATTGGTCGTGATCGAGAACGTCTAGCACGCGAGGTGCCTGAACACTTACATATGCTGAAAAGCACTAGTTGAAGCCCCTCTAGATCAGCCATTTTGGAAATCCTTGGGAAAGGCCTATGTCCAGCAGTGGACGTTATGCGATTGAAATAATGATAATGATAACATAATGTGACGACCTCTGTGGCCTAGTGGTCATCATGCCACGTTGTTACACCGGGGTCCCTGGTTTGATCCCCGGTCAGGTCAAGATGGAAAACGATATTTTTCAGATTGAACTGAGTCTTGGATGTTTATCCATATATGTATTTGTTATTAAATATATTTTCGTTGAGTTAGTATCCCATAACACAAGTTTCAAACTTACCTTGGGGCTAGCTTAGTCTGTGTGATTTGTCCGTATATATTTATTTATACTTAATACTTGAGAATTGGCCGTGTCGCTTCCAGATATAATAAGACGACTACATCTCTACCTGATGATGTCGTAAGAGGCGACTAAAGGATTACATCTCGTGCTACAAATGTATTCCCAAAGAGAGTTGACGACGAGCAGTTTTTAGGGTTCCGTACTCAAAGAGTAAAAACTAGACCCTATTACGAAGACTGTCCGTCTGTCTGTCACCAGGCTGTATCTCATGAACCGTGATAGCTAGACAATTGTTTCTCATATAATGTATTTCTGTTGCCTCTATAACAACAAATACAAAAAACGTAATAAAATAAATATTTAAGAGAAGCTCCCGTACAACAAGTGTGATTTTTTATAGATAATACTATTCGGAAACCTTCGTGCGCGACTCGAACTTGGCCAATTATTGTTTAGCTGAAAGGTCTGTATTTGATTCTATATGAAACTGTCATGTCAAGAAAGTTATTATTGAGCAAGCGAGCGAAGCGTCAATATTTCACCTCCGGCAAAAAATCTTTCGTGTGTCGAATTCCGGATTTTCGGATATCCAGATTTCAAATTGTTCTCGCCGACAGGTCATAGTTTTCAAAAATAGACTTGTAAAGGTTACTTTACTAACCCTAAATCTAAATAAAGTAAGAGGGGTAGTTTATAGCTCGAAACGAACTTCTATCACCCTTATAAGTAATCGTATTATAACACTAAGGGCTAAGTTGGAACGAATTAGCATATTGTTAAATTCCCATCAAAGTCGGATATTATACGTCGAGACAAAGTTACCGCTTCCAATATTCCAAGATACACTTCCAAGATGGCCTGGATTCTGTAGGTTTATTGAGGAATGACCTGGGGTGCCATTTTCAATATACCTAGAGAATTCAGGCCATCTTCGAAGTATATCTTGGTTGATTGGTTTTTATAATATATTAATGGCCATCTCGTGTCCACTTTTTCTTTGTATATAATAAGAATTTTATTGGTTTTATATTTTTTGACGTTACGCGTGATTCTGATCTATCCCCCTAGACAGAATCAGACTTTCCCATACAAACGTAGTTTAGTTTTTATTTAAAAACGGCATGTCGTACATTGACGAAATTATGTCGTTTCAAAAAAATTGCATATATTAAGGCATATAACTAGTTTAACAGTCAAAATATAAAATTAAAAGAGAATATAATGTATCATATTATATTTGACCATCAGTAGGGATAGTTATATGCCTAGATATATGCAATTTCTTAAAAATTAATATTCAATTTCTTTTCGTTCTACTATTGTAGATCAGGCTTGCGTTTTCGATAGTAACAACTTAAATTGAGGGTAGACTGCACACGAACTTACAGTATTCTACCGCTACGAACTGGTGAACACAGTTAGAAACTGCGCAGCTTGCGACGCGAACGCACGTGTGAGAAATCGAACTGAAAAACTATAATTCTACTATAGAACACCGAGCGAGCACTCGTGTTACTTTGTTTTCGGAAGTAATTGTTTATGATTATTTGAGGTAAGTGTTTTATTGTTGGTATTTGCTACGAGTAATTGTATATTATTACATTTTAAAAATTATACTGTTGTAATTTTTTTTAAATATTTTTTTAAACGAAGCCACAAATATGCATACATAGGATTTAAAAAATGTGTTGATTTTCTTATAAGTCTCTTAGTCTGATACTGAATTTCTATTAAGTTTGAAAGTACAATTTTTTTATTTGATTAATGTAAGATTAAAGTATAATTTAATATTATAAAAATATTTTTTTTATTAATTTATTTTTCCTGTATTAAAATTACAAATGAAATTGTTCTACGTATGTAGAGTGCGGGTACTCGTGATAGAAGCGCGGGTAACGGAGTGTCCTACGAAAAAAAGAAACAAAAATTTTTTTGGGGACGTTCAAAATGATGGACTGAATCGCCCCTAAAACATTTTCACCTTATTAAAAAGGATACTGTATATATTTATAAACTAAAAGAACGATTCCTTAAACAAATTAAGAATTTCACGGATTTGTCGCCATCGTTATGTTTGCGGCCGATTTTGATTTGTAATTCACGAAATCATCAAGAAGTTGCTACAAACTTAAATCGACTTCTCTTGTACCGAATACAGAGTTGTGACTGCTGTTGGCAACTTGAAACTTACATGAAAATGAACTTTATCGCTTTGCAGTAAAGTTTAGTTGTTTGTTAATTTGATTTATTAAAGTCGTCCGTTGAATGACATTGACACATTTTAGAGAATCCGCTATTTCCCAACAAGTCATATCAGATACTTTTTTCTAAACGTCAAAATAAACATTTTTATGAGATTTGTATGAAATACAGGCAAATGACGTCATAGTTCCTTGGAATCAAATAGCGCTCTAATTATCAGTTATTTTGCAATAATAAATAAATAAATTAATATTTACGGACAAATTACACTGATTGAGCTAGCCCCAAAGTAAGTTCGAGACTTGTGTTAT
This sequence comes from Acrobasis suavella, assembly GCA_943193695.1. Taxonomy (NCBI): domain Eukaryota; kingdom Metazoa; phylum Arthropoda; class Insecta; order Lepidoptera; family Pyralidae; genus Acrobasis; species Acrobasis suavella. Next base: position 11,096,040 of record OW971950.1, read on the forward strand.
GGGATACTAATAACTCAACGATACTATATTTTTATAACAAATACATATATAGATAAACACCCAAGACCCAGGAGAATTTGAAAAAGACCATTTTATTACTTGCCCTGACCGGGGATCGAACCCGGAACCTCTGGGTGGCGGACTAGCAAGGTGACCACTACGCCACGGTGGTCGTCGTAATAAAAATAAATCTAAAATCACGTTAAAATGATATTTTCAAAGACAAGTGACATTATTTTGCAATCATTTATGTTCTTATCAGAACAAAATGATTTATTTTTGGCCTAGGAAACTACCCACATATAAATTATTCGGTACAGTTGATAAAATATTATTTAAAAAAAACTGAAAACCAACCTCACCCCCAAACAACACCACCAATGTTGATAAAATTTCTATGAGACCAGCAAAAAATTTTACGCTTTTTAAAAGTCGGTTCAGGCTTTTTCGAATAATCGGTAACGATTATTCGAAAAAGCCTGGACATACATAAAAAATAAAAATAAAAGATCGCCTCGAACCTCCTTTTTTGGAAGTCACACAGCTGAAAACGTCACAAAAATGTATCACTTTACATTGATCATAACTGTTTTCAACAAGATATTAGATGTTTTCATGCAGAAAAACTGATATTATGAGCGTTATTGACTCCAAAAAATATGACGTCACCGTTGGTTATTTCATACAAATCCCATAGAACATTTTTGTTGTGAACATTCGTACCATAGTTCAGTACCATTATCTATAAAAATATCACGTTTGTTGTATGGAAGCAAAAAAAAGTATTTATTTTATTCGGTTTTTAGTAATTTTTTAAAATAGCGGCAACAGAAATGCATCATCTATAAAAATTTCAACCGTATAACTATCATGTCTCGTGAGATACAGCCTGATGACAGACAGAGGGACGGACAGAGGAGTCTTAGGTCCCGTTTTTACCCTTTAAGGCTTGGTAGGCCGAAATTTTTAATTTTTATAACAATCTGAGTCATCGAAAATTGTGTTTTAAAATTTGAAAAAAAAAAAGATATGTCTTCTTAGTTAAGGATCCAGTCTAGTAAAATTCGCATTTAGGTCCATGATCTAATAAACTTCACTCGATAAAGAAAAATCCTGAAGTAGCCCCTTTTTGTAATATTTTTTCAAAACTACGACTAAACTGCTGATATTTTACATTTGACTTTTGTGCTCACTTAAAGCCACCAAATATGTTTAGGCAAATTCGCAGAGTTGCCTTTTATAACCCGTATCCCTGTTTAAAAAAAAAAAAACCGATAAAATCTACATTCCGCGTCCTTTCACGTTCATTCCCCGCCTCCCGTTCCTCAGTAAGACGAGATATGTAGAAGTCTGCGGAGACCTCATCCGAGTGGGCCTTTGGAATACAGGGCCTTAAGTACGGAACCCTAAAAAGTATCTGATTTGGTTTGTTATCGGATTATTGATTTTGGTTGGAGAGGATTTTGGAGTGTTTAATTTTTGCAATTGGATGTTGTATTGAACTCACTGATGAGTTCGAAAGCCTGGCGGGAGTACAGGAGCGGTTTCACAAGCTAAGCGATACCGGGCTTGGTCCGCACTTGGATGGATGGCATGAAAATTTTTCAAGCTACTCCGTGCTTCGGAAGGCATGTAAATCCATCGATGCCGGCTGTCACCGTTGTACAGCAGACGTCAAGCTATTTGTATCAGATACCTTTAGGCAATGACAGCTTGAAAAATCTGACACTAGTGTTGGCCATTTGCACACACGAAAACAAACAAAATTTATAAAAAAAGGTTTTTTATTTGTCTGAATAAAGTATCAAGCTTCGATTATAAATTTTTCGTGACATGAAGGTTTATGGTCGTAATATTCCTCTCCATACATTTTTTGTTTGGAAAAGATCAACATTTGGCACGAAAAGTTTTTATCCTCTCGCTTCTTACGATATCGACCAAACAAGATGGATATAGTCTCGTACCTATGTACTATGCTACTTTCATAAAGTTTTATTTGTAAATTTTCAAGTGTACCTAAACGAATAAAATAAAACTAAATTAAAATTAAATTAAATTAGAAACACGGCACAAACATTACAAATTAATTTAAATCATACAACTTTGAAGTGCACTGTAAAAGTTATGAAATTCATGCAAAGTTAGTATTCCTGTACTCGGTTTAAACGGGATGTTATCTTATTTGGATATTACTACTGCATATTTGATTTGCTGAAACGAAACTCCTCCGGGTAGGGAAACAACACTAATGTCTACATCACATACACATCTACATATGTTAGGAGAAGCTAATGCATTAAGTTATGAACTCAATATTGTTTCTACTAAAACTTTCAATACATTATGTAAAGTGACAGTGAGGTATTTACTTCGAGACATCTTGAAAGATGTTTCTATATTTAGGTCCACTCTTTCACTTCTTGCGGATGTCGTAAGAGGCGACTAAAGGACTAAGCACAAACATTTCGTACTACAATTGCATTCAAATAAGGGTTCACATCGGGTAGTTGTAAAACTATAAGCAAATTCATCTCTTCGCTATTTCGAATTATCTTTAGGTATGAGTTTATGACACGCGCAAAATATTTCGATAGTTGTCTCGTAAGAGTATGTTTCATCTGAAAAGATGTCTAATGTCTCTAATGATTCGTTCTGTGTGACTGGTCATGTCGATGCCCAAATTACAGCGTTGTAATGAAACTAAAAATATAATTCTTGTTTTGAGACGTAGGACGTATCATATCATCAAACGTGGGTTGTGTTATATAAATATTTGATTCGCTCTAAGAGAATGTGAATGAATTAATGAACAATGAAAAATTATGTGTCTTAAAAGATGTCTTATGTCTCAAGAGGCTATCTATGGCTAATTTTTCGAGGTCCAGTGCTGCCCCCATTTGAAATAAATCATTTGAAAGGAAAGGGAGATATTATTTAAAATTTTGTCTTGATCAGACCCTAGATAACCCTTCGAACTATTTTATGAAATGAAGCTGTATTACGCACATTAGCTAAAAATCGGTATTTCGCACTGGACCACGAAAAATTCAGGTAGCCCCTTAAATGTGATTTTCTGTTTTGTTTGTCATCCCGGAGCCGAAACTTAGGTTTCAAATAGAAGCAGAAAAGAAAACGAACAAGAGTTCACACGAACAAAACACTTAGATAGTTGTCTCGTAAGAGGATGTGTCATCTCGAAAGATGTCTGCCGTTGCTCAAACTACAATATTGTACCTATGCTACAAATAGAATTCTCGTTTTGAGCCGTAGGACGTATGTCATCAAACGTGGCCGTCATAAGTAAATATTTGATTCGAGCCGAGATGAGGTTTAACCGGCTAAAATTATGAGCGTCTGGTGTGGCTGCCGAATAAGGACAGCGATACACTGAGTATCTTGAAACTCAACTGAAGTTATCGGAATACTTAGATCATTTAATACAGGATGAGTTACACAGACAAATCTTCTTACAAAACTTTCTGCCGCTTTTGGTGCGGGGGTAAGCTACTACTACTTCTAAACAAAATCACACATGCTCAGAAATAATTTGTGTCGCTTTAAATGCACACTACAATAAACTCAAACAATAGCTTATTTTCTGCACACCAATAAAATTCACACTGAAAAAAAATGAGGAAATACACATAATAATACACTCTTGGCAAGAAAGAGAGAGAAGATAAAAAAATATATCAACTCTAATGCACAGGGAATAAAGACGAAGGTTATAAATCATAAATACATAGTCTCGTGAGGAGTGCGCCTTAGTCTCGTAAGGAGTGCGCCTTAGTCTCGTGAGGAGTGCGCCTTAGTCTCATGAGGAGTGCGCAGCAGTGCGCTATAGTCTCGTGGGGAGTGTGCCTACGTCATCAACTAATCGTTTTTCAAATTGGAATCTTATTACAGAACCTTAAGAATGTAACTGATACATTTAAAACGGGGGTTAATGAACTAGTCTCGTATGCGATCTTAGATTATTTTATGGGCTGGAAGGAAATCAGTTGCAAACGTGATTCGATTATTTTTTCCGTAATCGATACTAATAGATATTTCTTCGATTTTGCAGAAATTACTTTTAAATAGAAAACAACGTTAATAAAATAAAAAAGTACTTACTAATGAAAGGTTGTGCCATCTTTTGGAAGATTAAATGTGTTTGACATCTTTTTACATGAGAAAATTGCATAACATGGCATTTTAAACGGAGCACTTTTAGACGTCTTTTTGATGCCTTACCGATTCACTAATTATCATAATCGATTACGCAACTAGTTTTTATGAACGTATTAGATTTTTGTATTAGTTTTGGCAGAGGGGAACGCTTAGGTAAGGCTTATCTTGTATGAAATGATCTATTATATAGGTCGGAATATTACGAAACCGAGGAGTGAAGTTAAAGGAAAATTATGAAAATTCACTTTCATTATCATTTTAAGAAATGACGTTGACACCTTTTAGCGTGATTGGTCTGTAGCAGTTTTGAATGAAAAATGGAAGGAAATGGGAGAGATATTTGCCCAGCAGTGGGATAGAATGAATGTATATGCCAATGTTGTAATACTTGCGACTACGATAGTGACCCTTCGGCCGTCATGTTCACTACCGTCTACCCACTTTCTTCGTCCTCTCTTGCATAAGTCCTTACACACAACACTGACGGTGTCCATTAGGCAATTGTTTTTTGTTATTCGCACACACATTTCACAAAGCTCAATCACTGGATCCTAATAAGAGTTACTGTTACCGCGAAAATATAAAATTTTATATTGACGGTAGTGAATAATATATTAATATGAAGACATTTATAATGGAAATGTGTTATAAATTCAACAATTGCTTGATTTATCTGCATTAGTATCTATGCAATGCATGTTTGATAATAGACGTAATTCGTTTGTATTACGATAAACAATGAATTAATTAATAACAATTTTATTCGACGTAAATAAAAATACTTGTAGACTTGAATCGCGTATATTCGAAGACGCAAGAAATACAAAAGAAAATTGAAAATTTTGCACAGTACGATGTGTGGTTGAATACATGGAACAGACTAGAATTTTCAATTTACCTCCATATCAAAAACAAAATTAGTACTTGTTACAGCCGAAACATTAGTTCTACTATTACATAATAGATGGTGTTAGTAGTAAAAACAAAATTATAAAAACAAATCAAAATAAAATAAATACCTAAAAAAAAGTTGAAAAAAAATCAGGGTCTAGTGATATATTCACAGTTTATCGGTAAAATGATTTGGATAATTTTTAAGTCTTAGTGTGCTACCTGCCTTGCTGTATGAACATCAGACGTAACATATAACGTTTCCAATTTAAGGAATCGAGCGACATCAAATTTTAGTTGATAGGAACAGACTAGAATTTTCAATTTACCTCCATATCAAAAACAAAATTAGTTCTTGTTACAGCCGAAACATTAGTTCTACTATTACATAATAGATGGTGTTAGTAGTAAAAACAAAATTATAGAAACAAATCAAAATAAAATAAATACCTAAGTGCGTCGCCTACAGTAGGTAAAAAAAAGTTGAAAAAAAAAATCAGGATCTAGTGATACACTCACAGTTTATCGGTAAAATGATTTGGATAATTTTAAAGTCTTAGTGTGCTACCTGCCTTGCTGTATGAACATCAGACGTAACATATAAGGTTTCCAATTTAAGGAATCGAGCGACATCAAATTTTAGTTGAAATTACATTCGTCTCGGCGCTAAATAAATAAATCTGTTCATTTTGACACGTTAACACACACACATACATGTACAATATCACGTCTTTATCTATAACAGGGTAGACAGAGTCTATGGCTATAAGAGCTGAAAGTTAAGTTTAGGGAGGAGGTGGATGTGAAGATGGAAAACGGAATCAATGCATTCTTTCATATTTCCTTGATCGAATTTTAGGATCTACATAGTTAGACAGACAGCTGTTATTGAAATACTAAGCCGTGTGGCTTCCAGTCTAGAATAGACACTCCATATCTCCCTGTGTATTATTAATATGTTTAATTTTGTATCTCCTTTGAGAATCACCGGTCTTTTTACCCCGATGCTTTGAGAGGATTGCGTGGGGATACAGATCTAACACGTAGAGGTCCTATGGAGAAGTTTATGTAATTTGGCGCTCCCGCCGAAACCCAATCCTGTATGTATCCTTGAATAGGTTTCAGCAGGAGAAAGATTTACGAGTATTGCAAGAAAAAGGAAAGATTTATGGGTTATGGAATGAGGTTGGGATGGACTGATGCTGGGATATTGCATTAGAAACGTCACCTTCCATAATCATAATTACTGACTATTGTAGGTAGGTGGTGGCTTGCCGCCCACTAGCCCATCAAAACGCGTTGACAATAGTTGCCGGCAAAGGAGAAACACCGGGGGATCATTGGGCTTTTCACACCGCGAGCGGTTCATACCGCGGTGTGAATCTCCCAAGTACTGTTTCTGAAGGGGGTCATTCAATCTCTCAAGCACTGTTTCTGAAGGGGGTGCACCGCAGGGGTTGAAGCGGTGCGAATAGCCCAAAGTATCTTTTGGAATGGGTCAATTTGGATCACAGGGCGAAACGACCCAATAATCTTTTCATAGGTCCGATTTGGACCAATTATTTATTTGTAAAGATAAGTAGAAAAGAGGTCGATAAAAAAATAAAAATTTAATATAAAGTGGAAGAGACATACCTGTAATAAATCGAACCACTGCCTATACTAGATCACTATAGTATAATGAAATTAAAATAACGGTGAAAAAACGAGAAAAAATGCGATATTCCCATACAAATTGCTCTAGCGGGCGGCTGGACACTTTTGTATGGAAATGCCGAAATTTATTTTTGTTTTATGACAGTTACAATCGAACTGTTTTGTTTTCCACTGCGATGGCGCATGGCGGTCCGAACAACTCGAAACGTCGAACAACCCCACCGGTGCAGGCGATAATATATTTAATATTATTTCGTAAATTACTTGTTGAGTAATAATAACATACTAATTTGTTTTATTATAAAAACGGACTAAAGTTAGAGCTTGGCAAAATAATAATCCGTCCAAATGAAACAGTGGTAGGTATTAACACAATTAAAGTGGATAATGGTTTAACTTAGTTATATATATAGCTATATATAATATATATTATATATATATTATATACATATAATATATATATTAGTATATGCCAGTTCTTGTTTCATAATAAGACGACTTCTGTGTAAAAAGCAAAGAACTATTTATATAAGAGAAGACGCCACATATCACTATATATAATTATCATTGCTCAGTGTTTCCCTACATGATCGAATCAGACATGAGGAAATTCGTAGGAGAACAAAAGCCACTGACATAGCCCAGCGGATTAGTTCGTTAAAGTGGCATTGGGCGGGACACATAACGCGACGAACCGATGGTCGATGGAGCAAAAAGGTTCTCGAATGGTGACCACGTACTGGCAAGCGAAGCGCAGGACCCCACAAGGTGATCTGACGCTGAAAAGCGCTGGGTGCAGGCCGCTCTAGATCGGTCATTTTGGAAATCTTTGGGAGAGGCCTATTTCCTGCAGTGGACGTTATGCGGCTGAAATGATGATGATGATTAATATATATAGGGACAAATTACACTGATTGAGCTAGCCCCAAAGTAAGTTAGAGACTTGTGTTATGGGATACCAACTCAACGATACTATATTTTATAACAAATACTTATAAAGATAAACATTCAAGACCCAAACACTTTGAAAAAGGCCATTCTGGCCATTTCTATCTACAAGGCAAAGAGCTATTATAAAGGACTAAATACTAAAGAAGACACTACGTATCACTGTTTTGGCCCATTAATTGTTGCTGATATGTACATAATTTCAGCAATTTCAATATTTCATAATGAGATTGCTTCTGTCAACAAGACTAACAGCTATTATAAGGGACTAAGTATTAGAGAAGACACCACATATCACTGTTTTGTCCCATTCAATCATAGCTATCCCCATAAACTTCACTTATTCGCTTGTTAGCTCTTATACGCTTAGAACTTTTGACAGTTTATAAGCGAAACCATACAAAAACATGTTAAAAATAAAAAAAATATTTGGCGGACAAATAAAAAAAAACGACTTTCATGCGTCACCCAACAACGTTTGAACAGTTGAACCGATTTGCATCAAACTTAGAACTACCGCAAGGTTATTTGCTTTTACATGAAAAAAAAACTTTGTAGAAATCTTTTTATCCATTCGAGAGCTACGATGCCACTGACAGACAGATAGACAGACATCGGTATCAAACATATAACACCCCTCTTTTTGTAATGGGGTTAAAATGCTTTGGTGTGTGTTAAAATATTGTAAGAATATTTCAAGGAACACAGAAAATGTAAAGACTTTTCGTCGGTAAGTACTAAAACAGATCGTTTGAAAATTAAATACGTATTACAAAATTTATGTCGCAACGCCATATATTCTGAAAAAGAACAGAGGCCAATGTAGGTTAATGTTTGGGATAGCTGTTACAAGCGGTTACAAGATATTTAAAAAAATTACAAGTACAGTATTAAAAGAATTTAAAAAAATTACAAGGAAGCGTTATATTTTCGAGAAGAAAATTATAACAAGTAATAAAGTATAAGTGTTAGAATAATTCAAAAAGCACAGCAAAATGTAAAGAAATAATAAACCAGATTTAATAACGTTGTTTAAGATAAGTAGTCTATTATAATATACGTCAATGATTCAAGGTATTTTTATAAAAAATATTTACAAGGAAAAGTTATATTTTCGGAAGAAAAATATAACAAGCAGGATATGCCTGGAGTCACGGAGATGATTTCAAAAGATTTCCGTCAGAGCCTTCTGACGTTTTTTATTATGATAATAAAGTAAAAGGAATTGGTGGCAGTGTAGATACTCGTTCATAAACAAGACTACTTACTTTTAGAGGTTTACGACTGTTCACTCTTTCAGTGGATACTATGAAGGTGATCATGATATCAGGTGATGATGACGGCATTTCAAAAATTTTATTTAAGAATAGTAAAGTGTTGTTCTTCTTAGGTACAGTTCGTTTTATATATACAATGTCCTTTTTAATTAAGTACAAATATTTTAAGGGGTTATTCAGTCCATCATTTTGAACAACTTTGCCCAATAAATGTATATCGAAATACGAAAAAAAATATTTAGGTTCTCATACAGATCGAAGTAGTCACGTGATATTGTTACTATGAAAAAGGCAAATAAAATTTTTCGTATTTCGATATATATTTATTGGGAAAAGTTGTTCAAAATGATGGACTGAATCACCTCTTAAAATATTTGTACTTAATTAAAAAGGATATTGTATATATATATATATATATATATATATATATATATATATATATATATACATCCTGCAACCTTTTTGGCGTCATGCACGTGGTGCATCATTACGACGTCCCCCAGTTCCCTTCACTTTATTTAACATGTCTTAATGAATATTGCTTAGTTTTTTGATTTCAAGCCCTTTGGGATACGTCGGTTCCCGATAAAAAAAAAAATTGCGATATTCGTCTTTCAGTCATGCCCAAACATTTTTGAACCCCCAACCATGGTGATACATTTTAGCCATCCTAGATATATTGATCATAATTTACCTATGGCATCGATTATTTAGCGTCCTCACAGGATGGACTGTATTTGGGAGTGCGACGTTGCCAGCTTTGGGTTTATTGTCTCTTTCTTTTCCTATCGCTTTTCTGTACTAAACAGTTTCAACGTTTATTTTGTTCCAATATTCGCAAGGTTTATACATATACGGATGCCCAATATGTTATAATGTGTAAATACAAAGCTTTCTCACGGAGGATCAGCGAAAAACTTGAGCGGATTCAAAATTTCTATATTAGATTCATATTTGGTTTGCGCAAATATAATCGTGTCTCTCATTTTCGCTCTTAGCTCAAAGGGCTGCCCATAAAACTTCGCCGGAATAATTATGTCCTCTCTATTATATTACTTTGTTGTTGTATTTGTCATCTCCTGTGTTTTTTTCCTGTATGTCATAAAAAATCTACCTACCAAATTTCATATTTACATTAATAAAATGATAGTATTTATAATAAAATGAATTAACTGGGAACAGTGCTTTCATCTTACAGTTGGTAGCTTGCAGCCACATAGTACCACCTCAAATAGTACCGTATGCCTCAAGATCACCATCGATCGGCTATTGGGCGTCCGTGTACAGCTATTGGGCATCCGTATATGGCTATTTGGCGTCTTTACAAAGTACAAAGCTTGACGCCGGTTTGTTAACACCAAATAATAAAAACTACCGATCACAGATAACAGAAGACTTAACAGTACAGATACCTATATATCATCACGATTGATATAGACGTTGTAGAAACTTCCACCCCTTTTTACCCCCTTAGAGAATGATTTCGTGGATGAAAACTATCCTTTGTCATACTATCTTCATACCAAATTTAATTTAAATCGGTTTAGCGGATATAGATTCCCTATACAAACTTCTACTCTCCTTTTTTATCCCTTTAAGAGATGATTTGGGGACAAAAGTATCCTCTGTTCTTCTCCGGGTCTGATACTATCTCCATACTAAATTGAATCTAAATCGGTTCAGCAGTTTAAGCGTGAAAAGATAACAGACAGACGGACATACTTTGTATTATTAGTATTAATTATTATCTATTTATGAATAAATTATTTAAATAAAATAACTTATTTCCTGTAGCTCTATGTTAGTATTTATCAATCTATATTTTACTGATATAGGGTAACTATTCTAGGTAAGCAAACAAAAACAAAGACATGTAAATGTAATCACTTTTATTTTCATAGTTCTCAACCATACAAAGTACTTAAATAGGTTACCATAATTTAAAAACTTCTTAAACTTTCAACAAACTTTCGTTAAAAATTTGACTTTGCCAACTTCGTTATACATTTTTAACAAAAAATAGTTTCACAATGGGTATAATCTACTCTAACTAATCAACATCATAATTACCTTCAATAAAATCACCTTAGATGACTGGCACACAGACGAGATAGTTTGACATTGCTTATTTTTAGAAGTAGTTCTTTTTAGTAGTACAATCAATAACACAACAGTAAAATTACTCCTATGGCACAAGAAATTTTGGTATTAATACTAAAATATCTGACATTAGCTAAGCTACTATAATTAATAACATAATAACGTTATTACGAGATCATCCCAGACTTTAGTTGCTGATCTAACATCACAAAAATTATGATAGATACCTAATAAAAAAACTTTATACAACGTGTTTTTTTTTATATCAAATTGCATATAAATTATTTGTCAAATCAAAAGTTACTTTTTTTTCTTTTCCATGTCAAAACGTAGTTTTGTCGAATGAATTTGTTAAGAAAAATAAAATAAAAACTTTTGATTTGACAAATATGAATATGCCACATGAATCTTTTACATGGTCTGATCAAAACCTTAGTCGTGGGATATCAAAAAAACAAGTTGTATAACTTTGGAACTTAGTTCCTTAAACTTTGCTTATAATACAAGAACAGCTCAGACTTTGGCGTGCTTTAGCAATTACTATATATGTTAGCAATTACTATATATTATGAATGTTATAGTATTGATTAATAAAATTATTGATCAAAATATTTACATACAATGTTAGGCAAGATATATTTGAGTACGTACTTACCTAGTTATTAATACTTTCTTAATAAATTTAATTTAAATATTAGAAACCAATCTTTGAACTTTTCATATAAGTAGGTACTTAAAAAAGAAACGCTTATAACCTAGTATAAAAACTTCGCATCAGGTGGTGTAGTAACACGCGTTGCTAACCTACATACGTAAGTTTATTAAATGTTTTTCTTTATAATGTCTTACAGACATACAGTCCTTCTTTTACTACCCTTATCTATTTATGTAGGTACCTACCTACATAACTTACTTAAACACTAGATAAATACTTAAGAACAGTCGCTTCGTACTTAGGTTGAGTGGTTTGATCCGTCGTCACGATAACTTTTTTTAAATTATCACTGGCTGCGCCTGTCTTCAGTATTTCCACTAACAACAGCTGGCGCCAACGTTTGACTGAAGATTGAAAAGATCGATGTAAGCAGCTTGCCAATAGACCAATCAGACAGGCCACTGATTGGTATATTGGCAAGCCGGTACTGCAATCTTCAATCTCCGGTCACATATTGGCACCAGCTGTACTCTTTCTTAACCACTCAAATTAATTACCTACGTATTCAACAAAGAAAAAAGTTTAAATTTTAAAAAAGAAATCTTTTATGGTATAAGCTAACCGAAATTATTCCGGACAGTTATTTACTGCAGAATCAAAGTTGAGTCATTACAGGGTTATTTTTGAAACACTTATAACCTCGCAGGAGTAGATTACTAACGTTATAAACAGTAAAATTTGTTCTACGACTTTTGAGAAATTGTTAGATTTTGAATTCATACAACAAAAAAATATATTTTCAGTCACTACTCGAATGTTCGTATCTATTCGCGCACCGTTCGCCCGCTCGCCGTCTTGCGCCCGCCTTCGCGCGCTTTGCCATAAAGACTTATAAAGTGTAGGTGAGTGCAATAAAAGTTAAAAAAATAATATTTAGATAATGTATTGAGTCGTAGAACAAAAGTTGTTGTTAATAATGTTAGTAATCTACTCCTGTGAGGTTATTAGTGTTTTAAAAATAACTCGGTATATCAATGAAAGTATCATAATCAAACATTTTCCTTAAAAAGTCTCCAATCGTCACTTCAACTTTTTGAATAAATATTTTGTATATATACTTTAATTTTAAGCCAGTCTTTGTTATGAAAAAGTGTAGGATATTTATTTTTTAATTCGTCACATTCAGCTCGTTTGGGGGGTTTTTTATACTTAATGTGGTCTTTAAAATATTTTGTTACGACATTTTTTTGTTCAGTTGTCCAAGGAACAAGTGTTCTCTTTTTTTTTGCAGATGTCTTGTGGCTTATTTCTTGGGAAGGGGCAGCAACTGGCTCGTCTCTACTCAAACTAATATGTTGCGATGGACCTGCTTCTTCCAATTCAAAATCAACAACTTCCTGATTATCTATCTCGTTTCCTGTGATTTCTTCATCTAAGTTTAATTCAATCTCATCTAAAGCTTTTCCTTGATATTCATCCGCTTTCCCGTCTTCCATCAATAGTAATAGTTTAGAAATTTTAGCAGTCTGATATACGTCACTAGGTAGCCTGTAATTATTTCTATGTACACTCAGGGTGTGACCCATAAAAGTAGCTAGTTGTTCGAGCTCTGATTCAGTCATTGAAAATAACTGGGTCATTGTTGCTAAATGTTTTCTCAGACGCGTGGATGTTAAAGCCTTATAATTTTTAGCACCGCTTGCTTTTGCATATTTTTCTAAAATTTTGTACCCACAAACAGTTGATCCACCTGCCTTTACAAATAACAAATTATTGTCATCTGCAACATACATGTGTCTGTCTGATAATATTTTTTTTAAATCTTCTTGTACTTCAGTACTAAACAGTACTGGCACCCCTCTCCCTCTTTTACCACGGATCACTATTCTTTTTAATTTACTTATTAATATTTTTTCAGTCGAAGTAAGAACTTTGTCAAATTCTTCATATTTATTGCTGTCGTTGCCATGATCATTGTAATCACTTAATTTTAATCGTTGTAATTCGCCGGGCCGACGCCTATTCAATAGAAGAACGCGACAATATGTAGATTCCACCAAGTTATTGAAAGCTTCAACGTTCGTTTTTCCTTCGGATTGTGTTAAACTATCGGATGACTGTTTTGACATGCCACAAAGATAATCTTTGAATAATTTTAAATCAGCAGCAAGTGGCACTATAGTGGTTTTATTCCACTTCTTCACATTAAGGTCATCAGCAGCTTGGCTAGAAATATCAAACTTCCAATTCTCCTCAATTAATTTTGATAGTGTTTTTAAATCTGCTTGAACAGAAGCCGTTTGAACAGAGGCTTCTCTTTTACAACTTTGCAATAAAGCTATACTACAACATTGTTTTATTGATGTAGCAATGTTCATGGCATATGTCGGTGCATCAAATGTTTGTGATGCGTCATTATACCGGGCTACGATTTTGGTTGCCTGTACTAAAGTGTCATAGTATTGTGGTTTTAATACTTGTTCAAGACTATTAATATCCGGGTTCAGTTTAGTTACTTCCACAAGCAATTTCGCTAACTCCCTCATCTTACGTGAGACCACAGTTGCAAAATGTTCCTCGCGATGTGTTCTCAAATACTGTGCTCCAAACATACAAATCAATTTATCTTTTTTAGCTACTAATGATATTTTGTCTGGTTTCATACGAGGAAACACGTTTTTCATTAGATTGTTGTCGACTTTAACGTAACGTACAAGAAAATTTTGTGCATCAGCTTGTGCTTTGTTTGTAGAAGCAGCATTATCACATTTTTTTACATGTCTCCACAGTTGTTTCCTTGAATAAAAACCAAGACATTTAGAGCAAGGTAAATAGTCAGTCTTTTCAGAAAACCTACACTTCTTCACAGGTTTGAATGCAGTTTGCGAATTACTCACATAATTACCCTTTTTTCTTAAAGCGCTAAAAACTTGTTTACGTTTAAGACTATTTTTGGGATGTGCTAATGCTGATTGTACTTCAGGTTCAGCTGAGTGGTTTCGAACCATATGTCGTGAAAAATTCAAAATGAAATCTTCACAGTAGTAACAAAAATCTCTTTCTCTAATGCGTTTACCTTTCAAATTACTCTCTGATGTTTTTTGATTATTCGGCACTTCTGTATCTATATTTTCTTTGTTTGTTTCGTGATTATTTTCCGAATCTTCCCCTAAGCAATCTTCTTTCGACGAAACTTTTTCTTTTTCTGTTGGATTTATATCATCGCAATGGCTTGAAGCAGCCTGAAATAATATAAGTTTATCGTATAAAGAGCTTACGAGCTAATGTATTACCGACAGCGTGTATGCAAAATTCTATAATGATCAGTTTTGTAGTCAAAGCATGAAAGTAACAAACAAACAAATAAAATCGCTGTCACACCATATAAACTGTTTAATGAAAATTATAGCATTAAAATTAAAACAGTGTTATTTCTCTTAATGATCATAAATGTCTTTGCCAACTTTGTAGGTATGTGTACCAATTTTCTACTGACCTTATGTGATCCATCTAAACATTCGGTTTCCATTAATATTTCTTGATCAGATTCTGACGTGGATTCATAAGATGATGGTTCATAATTCATATCATTTGAAGATTCAGAAAAGTCAGACTCATTGTCAAAGCATGGTACCGACTGGTCTTGATTTCGGTCATCTGATATTACGCATGGGATTTCTACCGGAGGTTTTTCGATATCGTCTACATCTGAGACGTAAGTAGGTTTATTTAAAATTGTATTATCAGCAAGATCAAGCTGTCTTATAGGGCTTAAGATAGACGATTCAATTGCTTTTAGAGGAGGTTCGATATTATCAGTACTTAACAGGCAGGTGTAATTTTTCTCTATATTTTTAGGATCAAGGGGTCTAGCGTAGTTCAAGATAGTAGGAGGATCAACTGTTATTGACGGAGGCTCGACATTATCACTACTTAAAAGGCAGGTGGAATTTTCCTCTACAGTTTCAGACTCAGGGAAGCTAGTGTGGTTTGAGATAGCAGGAAGATCAACTGCTACTGGCGGAGCCACATCAGAAACAACTGCACTTGAGACGTAAGCAGGGTTATCTGAGATTTTATTTCCATAATCCAGAAGGAAATTATTCACAAAGGATTCAGATAATATATCAGATGATTTGCAAAAACTATGCATCTGAGAATCAGGTATGTCACTGAAAGACACATCAAAAGAACTATTATGACCTGCTTCACTAAAGGGAACACTTTCTTGATTCTGAGTAGAAAGAGACGCGTAGGAATCTGATATATGAGTAACATTTGAAGATATGGAAGGATCAACAGTGTTTTCTATCTTCTGATTTAAAATAGACGCATTAAAGTCCGAGATATTGGTAACATTTGGAAGAATGAAAGAGCAATGAGTGGAACTTGGAGGCTCGTCCACGTGAGCACTGACTGGGACAGATGTTAACAAAGTATTATTTTTGTCACTTATATCTTGATCGATTGCTTGAACAGGGTTTGCATCAACTCTACTTGTTTTCTTTTTGCGTCCTCTATTTGTTTTTCTGGTACCGTTTCCTCTTTTTTGATCTGCAAAATAATAAAAATGATAATATTTTTAATTCAGACCAAAATTAATCCATAGTAGTGTAAGTAACAAAAAAACTTATACACACTAGTGTTAGTAAACATTAACGTGCGGACAAAGTTTTTCTAAACCGGTGAGTTTTAGTTCTACTATACTGTTTTCAGAATGCTGTTGTGACTATCTCTCATCCTTCTCAGCAGCGAAATAATGCAAATTATTAATGATTTAGTCAAGTATCATATGATTTTTTGTGCGGAAAACTATTTTCAATGAAAAATCCTAGATAAAATAAAAATTCTAAATTTGAACTATGATGTTGATGATACCTACTTAATAAATGATTCACTCTTACAACTGTTAATGCGTAGATAAGTGCTTTAGATTAAACAGTTAAAAATATTTTATTGTTACCTATGGGAGAGAACGTATAATTTATGTATCCATTATATGTTATGCTGAGTTAGCTATTGGTTTGTTGCAGCTCGCTAACCGTGAAGGAAAACATCGTGAGGAAACCGGGGTGCTCGGGGTGTGTTCGCATATCTCAGTGCCTGAAACTCGAGCCATGTTAGAGGCCTTAAAAGGCGGCTCAAATAATTCTGACACTAGATGGTTCGTTCCATCACACGATAAGAAGAAGCTGTTGGTTTTCCAATAAACAAAAAAAAGTAAAACAAAAAATTTTTTTTTTTACAAAAAGTCTTTATCTCTTTGTTCTTCACTGCCTTCGATATTCATTAAGACATGTTAAATAAAGTGAGGGGAACTGGGGGACGTCGTAATGATGCACCACGTGCATGACGCCAAAAATATTGTAGGATGTATATAATATATACAGACGCCGAATTAACGCATAAATCTGCGAAATACCATCTTAATATAGGTAGAGTAGCATATTTATTCGCATTATTATTACAAAATTAATAATGTGTTCGAAGAGTAGTCTTAGGATTTGTGTCTTTATGTTTTTTACAATTTACCTCAGCATAAGCTAAACGAATAGGTGTGAAGTGTTGTATGGCAGTCGTTTACTCCTTTGATTAACATACAAATAGGTAGACTAGGTACAAGAGCGTCGGTGGCTCAGTGGCTAGGGCGGTTGTCTCTCATCCGGGAGGCGCCGGTTCGAGCCCCACCACGTACCAATGTGTTTTCGATTTTCGAATTCATATGTACGTTTATTCGACGCTCTTACGGTGAAGGAAAACATCGTGAGAAAACCTGCATACCACTGCGAAGAAATTCAAAGTTTGTGTGTGAAGTTGACCAACCCGCACTGGGCCAGCGTGGTCGACTATGGCCTATTCACCCTAGTTCAGGGTAGGCTCGAGCCCCTCGGTTGGGGGCATATATGGGCTGATAACGAGGTAGACTATTTTTATCCCGACGTATGTAAGTGAACAGCAATCTTAACCGATTTCCACGCAGATGATATCTTTATATGTAGGCACCTATTACACTTAAATGTACTTTGAAAATATTAATGTAGTAGGTACAAACCTTTCTTAATTTAATTATTTAATTCAGCACATATTATACACTCATCAGTTGGGTAGTGATCGTACAATAAATAGTTACAAATATGACAGAAAGAGACACTATTCTCTAGCCACCAAATGATGTTTAATTTGTTGTTCATGTCGACAATTATATGTTTAGGTTTCCCAAAAGAACTTGAATACACTCCACAAATTAAACACTTATTCCGCAGTATGAAATGAGTCGAAGGCCACGGCCACTTTAATTCCTTTTTTAAAATATATTTTAAGTAATTTTTGTTCAAAAATCTGTCTATATCAGCAAAGATGACCATTTTGTAAGAGAAATCTAATAATTTAATTAGGTAGGTACGTTGTAAGAAAATTGTATTGTTTAAGGTGTGAGTAGATACAGACACAAGAACAGCATAGATCGAACTGACGTTCTGTAAGACGATTAATAGAAAAACACTAGTCTCCACTCATAAAAATATTTAAACGCTTGATTAGTTAAATAGTGTTTTGTCTCATTTTGACATTTGCGAAACATTTGGTGTGAGAAAGTGACAATTTAACTAATCAAATGTTTATAAATAAGGGGTCATACATATACCGATCCTCAAACTTAGATACAGAAAATAAAACTTACCTGTAGTGAAGCCTGTAGCCAAAGTATTCTCTTCGACTAATTTTAAAATTTTTCTACCACGAAATCCTTTTGAATTCATCTTCAAGCAACATTCAATAAGTTCCAATAACTGCACGTGAGTTTATTTGCACACACTGATGTAAACAAACAATAATCAAGCGCCGAATATTATGCAACGCGTACGTGACCGAAGACGATATATATTGTTTTGATTGCGGTAAGTAGTTAGTAGATTGTGTAACAGATTTACTGAGCGAGATGGCAACGTCGCAATTGTGGACGCCAAATACGCGAATCCGTAGTCGGGAATTCCCCTAGATATACAGTGTGGATATACGCGCTGCAGCAGCGCCTCACCTGCGCGGTGATTTCTTCGGGAACTTTTCAATATTTTATTACAACCATTTAAAGCGACTTTTAGCTTCCGTCGATTTTTGTACTACGGCTAGCTAGGATCAATAGGACCTAAGTGCCACCGGCTAACAAAGTAGCGTCCGGTATGCGGACGCCAAAAGCAGGTGGACGCCAGTTTAAATGCACTTTCGCCTTCAGTGGACGGCCAATTGTTTGCGGGATATATATATATATATATATATATATATATATATATATATATATATATATATATATAAACAAGTATACCTAGACAGACAAATCACACAGATTGAGTTAGCCCTAAAGTAAGTTCGAGACTTTTGTTATGTAGGATACTAACTCAACGATACTATATTTTATAACATCCAAGACCCAGGTCATTCTGCAAATGATCGTTTTCCATCTTGACTTGACCGGGGATTGAAACCGGGATCTCTGGTGTGACAGCCTGGCATGATGACCACTAGGCTACAGAGGTCGTCAAAGTTTGTTAGTTCTAAAGCATATTTTTTTCAAGCTTTTATTTAGGTTTACAAATCCTGTTGTCTGTCTGTCTGTTATCAACTCTTGCAAGTTATGACATACTTCCCGGTTTCTGATTATGCTGAAATTCTGCATTCATATATATTTCTATTTAAAATAGTTTCGACTTGGCTTCATTTAATCTCTTATTCATTGGTTTATCGTCAAGTTTTTATCTGTTGCGCCGCAAACAAAATGTCCCCACCCCTCCCTCTCTGGTGGCGATGTGCGGAGAGACACGAAAACTCGATTTAAGTTCGCGGAACTTGTTAATAAAATTCATGAATTACAAATCAAAGTTAGCCGGACTTACCGCGGCAGTTTTTGAAAAAAAATATTATATTTTTGACAAGGTTTTATTTAGTGTCACCTTTTACGTTGTCTGTTTGTCTGTCTGTAATCAAAACTTGCAAGTTGAATTTGACCCACTTCCCGGTTTCCGATTGAGCTGAAATTTTGCATGCATACGTATTTCGTGTGATAATATTATGATGACGTGGAACTAATCTGATGATGGAGCCGGATGGTAGTTTAGGAACTCTATAACGAAATGACGCAACCCCATCAAGTTTCAGCTCACTTGATTCGTCTTGAGCGGCACTTTCAACATTTAAGTTCATTGTAAAAGAGCTTGAGTCTAGTAAACTATTTGCACGAATACCCAAATTACAGAAAAAATCTAGTTTGGGTGTTATTGTTCCAACTTAAGAAAACGACCAAAAATATCTGTCTCTCATCTTTTAGTTATCGATGTAACGATCCATGTCCCTCCGTAGTCCAGTGGTCAAGGCGTTCGCCTTGTGACCCGGAGGTCATGGGTTCGATTCCCACTGGGAAGCATACTTTGTGAAAAGTTGTTTCCAGTCTGGATAGGATATTGCAGGCTTGAATTACCTGATTATCCGAAAAGAAAGATGATTCCGTGTTTCGGAAGGCACGTAAAACTGTGGGTCCCAAACGCCACCTAGCGTTTGATCATCAAACTATCCAAGGATTGGTTCCTGGTTTGCCCTTTGGGTTGTGGAGGTCAGACGGCAGTCGCTCTGTGTAAAAACCAGTAACCACGTCAAATCTCCTTGGTTAGGTAGCGGACCCCGGGCTCTGAAGCGTTACTGCTGAGGATGCAACCGGGAATACGCTCGGATGATGATGATGTAACGATCCATGTCCCTGGAACCCTCGCAACGCCACCTGCCACTCGAGATACAGGTTTATTCCTAGTTCGATGGTGGGCTGCCGAGTGAGGGAACCTTCGATATGATGTGTTTAATGTACATGTTTAGATATGTAAGTTACTTTGTAAACAATCTCTATGTTGTACTAGAATTTAAGAGACACGACAATAAAGTTTATTATTATTATTATATTATTATATGTTTAAAAAAAAATTTACAACTACTCGTTTTATTTTTACTTTGTATTTCATAAGCCTCACATACATGCACTAGCAATAACTACTTCAACATCACGTCTTTATCCTTAACGGGATAGACAGAGCACTGAAGTTGTTTCCAGTCTGGATAGGATATTGCAGGCTTGAATCACCTGATTATCCGACAAGAAAGATGATTCCGTGTTTCGGAAGGCACGTAAAACTGTGGGTCCCAAACGCCACCTAGCGTTTGATCATCAAACTATCCAAGGATTAGTTCCTGGTTTGCCCTTTGGGTTGTGGAGGTCAGACGGCAGTCGCTCTGTGTAAAAACCAGTAACCACGTCAAATCTCCTTGGTTAGGTAGCGGACCCCGGGCTCTGAAGCGTTACTGCTGAGGATGCAACCGGGAATACGCTCGGATGATGATTGCAGAGCACTGAAGGTCTTGCGGCTCTTAGTAAACAAGGCCACAAAACCCAAAGACTGAAAATAGTAGAAGAGACTGAAGACTCAAAATAGTGATGGGTTGCTAGCCGCATCGCTTAATAAAATGATTCGCAATGTCACTCATTCTCACTGTGATATCCCGATAACTATCACTATGACACTGGCTCGCTATCATTCCAAGTACACGTCCGTACTGCACGAAGTCCACTCTAACACTGAGCGGGCCGACTGTCACACCATCTCACTATCGGCTTTTACGATCTACGTGGAAAAGAAAGCGTTAATTTGAATTTCATATGCCACTTGTTGTATCTGTCTTAGTGTTTGTTTTTGTTTTTCGTGTGTGTATGTACCCAACAATGGTGTCAGATTTTTCTGGCTCGAAAATTTTTTATGCCACTTGTGGTCACCCATCCATGTGCTGACCACGCCCGGTGTCACTTTACTTGCGAGAGCGCTGTAATGGGCACTTCAGCCAGGCTACCGAGTTCCTAATGATCACCGCCTCTCACTTTACTACTTCTCATTATTATTTCATGGTAACAAAATTGATAGAAACTTCAGAATTATTGAGAGAATTGGGAATTAACATAAATCTTCAGTCTTTGTTACGTAGGACGCTATCGTCAGAAAACGCTGTCACGTAGTAAACAACAAGGGTGTGAACTTAGTAATGAGCGAAGCGGAATATGCACTATTACAAGCCTTTATTTAGTTTCACCTGTCTCGTTGTCTGTCGGTCTGTCTGTCTGTCTGTAATCAAATCTTGCAAGTAAATTTTCAACCACTTCCCGGTTTTTGATTGAGCTGAAATTTTGCATGCATACTTATATCGCGGGAGTGGGCGCGCAATGCAATATTATAATGACATGGAGCTGATCTGATGATGGAGCCGGACGGTGGCCATTGCAACTCTGTAATGAAATGCCGCAACTCCATCGAGTTTGGCCTAGTTGATTCGTCTTGAGGATCACTAGATAAAAGCTTGTTTTAAAACATATATATTTTTTTAAATAATGACTTGTTTTTATCATAGACCTGAAATATTTTTACTGCGTAAGATTTTTATACAGGGCAACTTTTTATTTTAAACACCGGCAACATTTTAGAGCAAGTTAATGATCCTAAACTATTTTTTATGAAACAATATATTAAAAATTCGTCCGCACATACAATGTCCTTTTTTTCATTCGGAAGCCGATATTTTTTCATTTTTCAATAACAGTTTTTCCGAATTCTATCGATTAAAACAATTCAAGAGTAATGAAACAACGAAATCTTTTTGTAATGTTGCTCTAGGGTAAGACAAAAAGATTATACTTTTCCAACATTTATTTTATAATCACAGTGTTTGTAAAATGCAAAAGTGTATTTAGACTATTTACTAACGCTACAACGACGTAGAACATCTACGAACTTTGCTACGAAGAAGCCGTAGATTATCTACAGTATCGTAGCGGTCTACGGGTTCGTAGTAGAATAATCGAAGCGAAAACAATATTAGCCCGCTTTCTCTCATCCCAGAAAACAATCCCTAACCGCTTTTCAAACTTCGAACACGCTTCCACTTCCAGACCTATCCCAGTGTCGCGCGAACCGCTCCCGACGACGGACGCGTTACAACTGACTCCATATTTCGCGGGAAAAGAGCATTCTTTTTTCGAGTCATTTTTAAAAGTTTTCTTTCTTGTTTTTTTCTTCCCGGTCGCCAGTCCGTTTGGGTGTAGTGTATTAGACTTTTTTGTGGCATCGGAATTAGAATTCATCGTTCCATTTGCTTCATTTGGTAAGTAAATGAACTTGAGTAATTAAGTTTGTATCTATTCCGTATTTTTCTTTTCTCGTCCTTTTGGTTTAATGAACCGTTGTAAACGGTGCTGTAATGTGTGTTTTAGGCTTTGTACGTTGTATTTTTTTATCAAGCTGTACATTAATTATATGCTTTATTTCGATTATCATTTTAATTCAGTCTGAAGTTTGCCAAAATTTTAATGTATAATAATGGATAGAAAATCGTAAAAGCAAAGTGGCTTTTGCCCAGCAGTGGAATATGAATGGCTAATGAAGAAAATAAAAGGCCGTGGATATTTTCTATTTATTTAAATTACTTACCTACTTACAACAAATATCTTTAAAATTTCTTATTTTAACACGTCTATTACAAATATTTAAAACAAATCTTTTCTAAGCTTTCTTCTTGAACACCTTTAAAATTAGTATTACTTACTATTTAGACTTACTTTAAGAAGAATGAGAGTGTGACATACTTAATTTTTTTTTAAAGTAGGAACCTTTTATGTGTTTCTTTCATGTTTAACCCAAAACGTTGATTCAGATTCCCGCCCATTCCCTCGATTGGCTTTTACGATATGAGCGGAAACAGAAGCACTATTATTCATTTATACCAATTTTTATCTATTCGTTTAAGTACGGCGTCGAATTTAGAAAAAAATCACTAAAACTTAGAAACAACAAAACAAACTCTTCTTCTATAGTACTTTAAAACTTTACACAATCGATTTTCATTATATTCCATAGATTGCAAGATTTTCAAACAATTATTTTTGCGTTTACTCAATATAAGTTCAAGTATAAAAGATGGATGAGTTAAGTGTTTGTTATATTTTTACACAATGGGTGGGACATTGAAAGTTCTTACTTAACGTTTAACTCGAAAATAACGATTTAGTTAATTTTCATAATTTGGAATTTTCTTAAAAAGGCATTAAAATAATTATATTATTTTTTTATTGTTATATTATTTTTTTATTGTTATATTATTTTTTTATTGTTATATTATTTTTTTATTATTATTATATTATTTAAATAAATTCAAAGTGATTCAATAAAATTTAGAAATAACAAAACATAAACTCTTTTACTACTATAAAATTTTACGCAATCGATTTTCGTTGAACTTAATCGATTAAATTAATAAATATATACGAACAAATCACACAGATTGAGCAAGCCTCAAAGTAAGTTCAAGACTTGTGTTATAGGATACTAACTCAACGATACTATACAGCGTGTTCGGTCATGAACTAGCAATAATTTAAGGACATACTGTCATCATCTATACGAACACTTATACGCGATATAAAAAATCGCTGCTCCATAGTAATTACATACCTATCGCATAAAAATGTATGGAGCAACAATATTTTTTATCGCGATTTTTATTTTTTCCCTTAGTAAAAGTTGTTCGTATTAATGACGACAGCATGTCCTTAAATTATCGCTAGTTCATGTTCGAACACACTGTATATTACAACCAATATATTGTAGTGAAATATCCATTTCAATTTAATATATATCGAAAACAATTAAATAGTAGTTTCTTATTTGTGATATTAATATTACAATTTTGAAGGTTTTTGAAATTTCTGTTCAAGTGATGAAAATTGCAATTCACATAATTTTTATAACTTAAACTTAACAAAGAGCCATAAAGGTAAGGTCGCGATAAGGGTAAATAAAGTTCATTGAAGCGTGCACCGTGACAAGTTAATGACGTCACCGCAATCTCGGTTTCCATAAAGGCCCGCTCCACGTATTTTGACAGACGCAAATATTGTGTCGGTTCATGTTTATGCCGTGTGGTTTCTGGCAGAATAGAATTGGACCACTCCAAGTCCTCCCGTGGATGTCGTAGAAAGCGACTTAGGAAACACAAGCTGAACAAAGCTTATAAACATCAACGAGACTTCTCCAACCCGTCTGGCCAGCGTGGAGAGTGTAGGTTGAGTCCTCTGGCTGCTCTGGCCAAGTATGGCTCTGGTAGTACAGAGAGAGTCGTGCTCCTGCAGTGGAAACTAAAAAGACCTGAGGACGATGATGATGTTTATGCACACATACTTAAAAATCTAAACGATTTTTACTTATTAGGGTTCCGTAGTGTTAGAGTTTGTATACCTAGTTTATAAGAAATTCTAGGCAATATTTTGAATGAAGAATGTGTAATTCACATTGTGTTTTGATGGCGTTGGGAGCAATATAAAACTAGCTTTCGAGATTTTTGTGTATTTTACGAGGTCATTGAGTTCCCAACGATTGTTGATACCGAACCAGGCTACAAGGTAGGTCACGTTAAATCATAGTACCAAATAGTCTTTGGTTTTTTGGGTATCCATTGCTCCTTGGACTTTTACACGTAGTAAACAACCCTTAGAGTTTCGCCATGTCTGTCCGTCCGCGGTTTCACTCAGAGAGTATAAGTACTAGAAAGCTATAAGTTGGTATGGGTATGTATTTTAAGCATACCAAAAAAATGGTATGATAAAATATTGAAAAACAATTTAGGGTTGCTCCCAAACATGTAAAATGGGAGTAAATTTTTTACGACGAGTCTTTTAAGAATATTGTGAGCTTGTGACACCATTTTTTGATTTGGGGATCCGTTTCTGAAATATTTCGTTTACCCTCTATCTGCAAAACGGATATACAATGTGGAAGAGACATATATACCCGTAATAAATCGAACCACGGGCTATACTAGATCAACATAGTATAATTAAATTAAAATAACAGTCAAAAAACCAGAAAACAATTCGACATTCCCATACAAATTGCCCGGGCGGCTGCACATTTTTATATGGAAGAGCCAAATTCTTTTTGTGTTTTGACTGTTATTTTGTTATCATTATACAAAAGTGATGTAGTATAGCCTGTGGTTTGATTTATTACGGGTATGTCCCTTCTACGTTGAATATGGACACATGAAAAAATTGAAAAACGTGGAATAATATCAAAGCTTAGTAGGGTATACACATTAAAAAGTTATTGTGTCACAAAGATTTTTCGAGCTCCTTCTTGCTTCCGAAGGCACATTTACAATTTACCTGAATTTTTCGGGGTCCAGTGCTGCCCCCATTTGAAAGGAAACTGAGATATTATTATAAATTTTTGACTTGATCAGACCCTAGATAACCTTTCAAACTATTTTATGAATAACTGTTTACAGTTTAAAGTAAGAACATGAAGCTTTACTAACCACATTAGCAAAAAACAGCCTATTTTGGCAATTTTTTAGTTTAAATGATATCTTTGTTTTGTTTCTTTAGTTTTGTTTCTTTTACATAATATGCAGCAGTAGAATATAATCATATAATGACATGTTGTTAGTTAGTTGCTTAGTTAATGAATTTAGGTGTAACTTCGCGGTAGTCAAAGTTACATGCCTCTTGATCAAAACTACTACTGTGCGTGCAGTTAGTTCATGCAAACTTTTGGCGGCAGGCATGCTTGTACGGTGGGACTGTTAGTGGAAGTTATGCTGGGATTAACAGCATTTTGCATGAACAATAGTCCATGGTGGCCGAAGCACACAAAGTAGTTAAGATTAAAGAGTTGCATATATTTCAGTCCCTTGATTGATCCGATCCGATCGTGACGACCTCCGTGGCGTAGTGGTCACCATGCTAGTCCGCCACCCAGAGGTCCCGGGTTCGATCCCCGGTCAGGGCAAGTTGGAAAATGGCCTTATTCAAAATTATCCTGTGCCTTGGAAGTATATTTATTTGTTAAAAAATATAGTATCGTTGAGTTAGTATCCCATAACACAAGTCTCGAACTTACCTTGGGGCTAGCTCAATTAGTGTTATTTGTCCATATATATTTATTTATTATTTATTATCTCACTGGAAAGAAAATCAGGAGGTTTTATTAACCACCGACAAAATAGAGGGGTGTTATACATGTAGTTTGACGCTAATGTCTCTCGGTCTGTCTGTCTGTGGCATCGTAGCGCTCGAACAGATGGACCGATGCGGTCTTTTTACGTTAAAGCAAGTTCCTGTGCGGTGGCTCTTAGCTATGTTTAATGAAATTTGGTTCAGCCGTTTAAAAGTTATTGGGGGTTTATGCTTGAAAGTCAGGGCTAGGTATCTCTAGCAAATAATTGATGGCGCGACGGATACTAAGTTGTATTATCATCATGACCATTTCAGCCGCATAACGTCCACTGGTGGACATAGGTCTCTTCCAAATGACCACCCACAAGGTGGTCAGACGATCTGACCTGAAGGTCGCTGGAAAGCGCTGGATGCAGGCCGCTCTTGATCAAGTGGTATCGTAGTTCCGCTTCTCATCACTAGATGGCGTTCTCATAACAGGCGGGGTTTTTAAATTTGCCTAGCAAATAAACTTGTGTTTTTTTGTCAAATATTTATTAAAGGTTTACTTAAAAAGTCGAAATGTACTTCTACAAGAGTCGAACCATTTCAACTCGATAAGAAGAAGTGGTGGCAGTGTTAAGGGTGACGATAGGGTCAGAAAAGTATGATTGTAATTACTCCGTATTTTAGATTTTCCAAAAATAATGAACCCATGTGTTACGATCTCCGGATCGTCTAGGTATCACATACTTCCTCATTCGGGTACTTTTAAATAAAACCTGGGAGCTCTATAAATCTTATATATTCTGTATTAGTATCATGAATACATTTCAACACTTTTACAAAATTTATCTATCTAGTCCTGTTAAAAAACGCGGCAATCGTTCTAATGTCAAACTTGATAGTTGACAGCAGCGTGACCGGTGTTACCATTTTCTTACATTTTGGATGGCAGTATTAATAAAATCACGGCTGACTTATAGAAATGCTAACACATATTTTTTCAGTTTACCAAAAAAGTAAAAAATCACGAAGTTCTGGAGTGAAAGCTTGCAACGTCACCGCTAAGTAAACATCGTACCTAGCAGTCACATCAAGCGAAATAGTAAAATTTGTACGTACTTGCTTCTGCCTTTTGATTGAGTAAATATCCTCTCAATCTATTACCGGTTGACTGGAAGAGATCCCTACATGGGATGAGTCCGCCTTTGTATATGTGCTCTCTTGTATATTGTCTTTGTAGATGTATTTGTTTTTGTACCACAAAGTTATTACAAACAAACAAGAAGGGTTGAAATACAAAAGTATCAAATTAATGACGTCACCACAATCTTTGCTTCTATAAGCTCCGCGTCACGTGTTTTGACAGAGGTAAATATTGCGCTGGTGAGATAACGAAATGACAATTTTACGTTTTGCTGGCAAAAATACAAGGAAATGTCTGTTATAAACGACTGCTTTTGGAACCAAGTTCCTTTTTGGACAGTACTTGGCGGGCTAGGCGAAAAAATGTAAGATTTTCCGGTCACTTTTTCCGTCACGATTTTTTTTAACTTCTTTCCAACCGAGTATTCCATTTTTTTTTAAATAGGTATTATTTAAGTAGAATTTACCTATTATTTGATTTACAAAAAAAAAACAAATTTTATTAAAAGTTACAACTGACAATAAAAGAAACCTTACACAAAAATTAATGAGGACAATAATAATAAGGAATATTTTAAATATATATTCCTTATTATTATAGTATAACGACGTACACTCTGTTACCAAATTGCAGATGTTCTGAAGAAAGATGAAGTAAGGAGTAGTACCCAGAGATCAGGGATAATATGAATATTATTCTTTGGGATACCTATATCCGGAGAGCACGCATGACAAGAGTAATGAGTATTGACGAAGCAAAAAAGGTTTGCAAGGATCGTAGCAAGTGAAGGTCCATAGTCCCTAACTACCCCTTTAGGAAACAGGCGTGAAAATATGTATGTATGTATTAAAATTATTCAATTTTTTTAGAGAATTTAAATTAACCGCTCTTCTATGCTGGTCTAGGAGAATAAGCACTCAATTTATGGTCTTGCGTCGGATTCTTGTTCACTTAAGAGTCGCAAAACACCAATGCTATGTCTGCCTTGTAAGGGACAAGGACTGATAGTCAATTTTATAGTATCAACATTCATCATTAACTTCATCAAGGGGTTAACTTCAAAAGTGAAATACAAGACGGACGTTACTTCGTATCTGCGTTTCAGTGTCAACCTTGAGCATTAATATATTAAATTCTAATTTGGTTTATCATAGAAATACATACATATATATTTACACGCCTGTTTCCCATGAGAGTAGGCAGAAACTATAGATTTCCACTTGCTACGATCCTTGCAAACCTCTTTTACTTCGTCAACACTCATTACTTTTTGCATTACATTATAGGTATAATAGAAAAAGGATATCACTATCAGACGACTATCGTATTTTATGGAGTAACCCCCAAGTATTTTTCGTTTCCCCTGCAGGAGCACGATATGTAGTATAGTATCTAAAAATATGTTACTCGTAAAATAGCATTAGATACCGTATCTATCGAATATCGAAGGCATATGATGACGTGGCCGTCTTGGCCCAAGGGAAATTATCTTGAGACACTAAAGCGTGTTTCAGTTTTCTATGGTCTAAATTCGAATGTATTGGTCAGCTTTCTTGAAAAGAAAAGTATCATAGGGCTTTATTATTGTAAAAAACATACAGGGAGACAAAATATTGGTTAAAAAGTGGCCCCATGTATCGAAAACGATAATAATTTTCAATAATAGTTTTATTTCGACTACCTCTGTGGTCCAGTGGTCAAGTAAGACGTTCGCCTTGTGATCGGGAGTCGTAGGATCGAATCCCACTGGGAAGCATACTTTGTGAAAAGTTGTTTCCAGTGTGGTTAGGATATTGCAGGCTTGAATCACCTGATTATCCGAAAAGATGATTCCGTATTTCGGAAGGCACGGGTAAACTGTGGATCCTGAACACCATCTAGTGTTTGCTGAACAATATCCAAGGATTTGTTCTGGTCTACTCTTTGGGTTACGGAGGTCAGACGGCAGTCGCTCTGTGTAATAACCCGTAACCTCGTCAAATCACCTAGGTTAGGTAGCGGACCCCGGGCTCTGAAGCGTTACCGCTGAGGATGCAACCGGGAATACGTGTATATGATGATGATGATAAGTAATTTTATTTCATTGTCATGTCAAAAAGCAGACTTCAGCCATATTAATGGCTGAAATAGCAAACCAGATGAAAATTATCGCGATACAATAAATCTATACTTCTAACATAAATTGTTCAACATAAGATACCGCAGAAAAAATGAAATTTTAATTAGGCTTTAGTAAATATCATGAATAATATAATGTCAAGAAATGTCAGAATAAAAATGGACTGCAGGGGAAATTATTCAGGGGCACTAAAAACACATATTTTTTATGTTATGACTATCACCTTTGCCCAGCCGTCTGACGAGCTGGGCAAGATTTAGTTTAATCTTCAAAATATATATAACTCAAAGGTTACTGACTGACTGACATAGTGATCTATCAACGCACAGCCCAAACCACTGGACGTATCGGGCTGAAATTTGGCATGCAGGTAGATGTTATTACGTAGGCATCCGCTAAGAAAGGGTTTTGATCAATTCTACCCCCAAGGGGATAAAATAGGGGATGAAAGTTTGTATGAAACTTTGTCAATTTTAAACCGATCGGGCTGAGACTTTGCATGCATAAAGCTACTATGACGTAGGCATCTCCTAAGAAAGGATTTTGATAAATTACACCCCTACGCGAGCGAAGCCGCGGGCAAAAGCTAGTTTATTATAATAACAAATGATTAAATTCCTAAATAATGGTCATCTTGTAATGAAACTCATATATATTTTAGAAGAAGTGCGATCGACGCTTCCCCTAGCAGCTTGAGCGAAAATCCTTTCGGTTATCTATCCGGCTGTCCGTTTATCCCACTCTAATGTCAATTTTGTGAGGACGTCCAATAAATTATTTTTGTTTTTTTTTATCGATTCAGTTTTAGGAAATTTTTATAAATGGCTAAGTCGTGGGAATTTTGAGATGCGCACTGAAAATTTATTGAGTTTTAAGAGGCATTTCACATTTGGTTGGCTGTCTCGGACAAACAATATTTTTTTTTAAAGATTATTAAAAAATGAGTGTAACATTTCAACTACATTCGTAAAAACGTGGTTCATTAACATTCAATATATATTGTGGATATTTTAGACATGTTTGTATATCGTGTAGACATTGATTACATCGCAAATTAGGTCAGCAAAATTTAAAATTTTTGATGACCTTATTCTCGATACATGTGTGTATCGAGAATCAAGTCATCAAAAATTTAAAATTACACATAAACAATAAAAAAACATGTCTACAATATCTAACACACAATTATATTGAAAGTTAATGAAACACTTTTCTACACATTTTTTAAAAATCCTTATAGATGTTTGATTGTGCGAGCGAGACAGCCAACCAAATGTGAAATGCCTCTTAAGTTACACAAAAACAGATGCA
Source organism: Acrobasis suavella (assembly GCA_943193695.1). NCBI lineage: Eukaryota > Metazoa > Arthropoda > Insecta > Lepidoptera > Pyralidae > Acrobasis > Acrobasis suavella. The sequence goes on from OW971950.1 coordinate 11,127,330, forward strand.
AATCAGCTCACAGAGATACTAGTTATTGTAGAAATATATCATGAAGTCATACGATGTCAAGAGACAGAGGTCAGCATAAAATGGCCGTTTTGCCCAAGGGAAATTATCTCGGGACACTAAATATATGCCGCATGATGTACGACCTGGCCTGTTTTGTTAATTCACTCAAAAATGATTTATCGCGACTGTGATAAATGTTCCGCTTAAATTGATATTCACGTTTGAAGATTTTAGATAACCATTTTTTTTACAAGAATATTACTTTTCACATGCATTTTATCACGCCTTTTTCTCACAGGGGTAGGCAGAGACTATAGACCTCCACTCGCTACGATCCTGATAGACCTCTTTCGCTTCATTTACACTCATCACTCTCTTCATGCATGCCCGCCGGAGTCGGGTACTTCTGACCTTTCCTTTTTTTGAGAATATTGAGTATTTAATTATTATTTATTAAGCAACAAGACCGCCCGTTGTACTCATTGAATGTAAAATCTTATCTTTGTGTTACATTTTTCTTTTGGTGTACAACAAAGAGTTATTTACTCGTATCTAATATCTTGCGTTATTTAAACGAGTAAGCGATGTGAGTAACGTATTTTGTGTCTAGTTGGACAACAAGGTATTTGTGCATGTTTGCCCAAAAATAACTTGAGTTTATAATGATCGAGACTCATTTTTTTTAAGTGTGTTAAAGTAAATACTGTACGCACACTCTACAGAAAAAATCTTTGTCGAACGAGCTGGCAAAACGAGCAAAGTTCGTAGTTATTTAACTTGGACAAACCGGTAATTGTATGTATTAGTTTTTAAACTATTGCGCTTTCAACACGTTATCTAAATATATATAACTCAAAGGTGACTGACTGACTGACATAGTGATCCATCAACGCACAGCCCAAACCACTGGACGGATCGGGCTGAAATTTGGCATGCAGGTAGATGTTATGACGTAGACATCCGCTGAGAAAGAATTTTGATCAATTCTACCCCCAAAGGGATAAAACAGGGGATGAAAGTTTGTATGAAACTTTGTCAATTTTAAACCGATCGGGCTGAGACTTTGCATGCATAAAGCTTCTATGACGTAGGCATCCCCTAAGAAAGGATTTAGATAAATTACACCCCTACGCGAGCGAAGCCGCGGGCAAAAGCTAGTTAAATTATATATAGTCTAACGTTTCGAATAGGAGTTATATCCTTAGAGTCTGTTTGCGACCACGAAGGATGTTACTCCTATTTGAAAGACGTAACAAAAAAGGTTCGTGCTAAGCCCCGTTTATATATATATATATATATATATATATATATATATATATATATATTTATAATTGTATGTATGTTTTAGAACTGCAAAATAATTTATTATTTTATTCCGAAAACATAATATCATTTCGTAAAAGAACTATATTTTCACAAAAATATTCGCACTTATTATTTTCCACCCAATACCAGATTGTCAGTTGTCACCGTTTGTGACAAGGGTGCTCGCGTGTTACAAGTTGGTAAGTTTGTAAATATGGATCATTGCTGTTCGACTGAAGGAAAATTTATGATTAGAGTAAAAAGTTGTAATTACGTTTATGAATGACTAATACACTCATTTAATAAAATTTGGTAAAAATAAAATTGATAATTATATGACAAACAAACAAAAAGTTGAGTGAAAATCTTTTATATTAATATAGGTAACCTCTATAGGTAATCCTCTTATATTAGTAAGGTAACGATGGCGGCCTAAAGCTGGTGAAAGAAGCGACTATCATCCAGCAATGAAATGGATCGACGTTAATTTGCGGGTTGCACCTGGATAAGAGCAACACAGGGCCAAGATGGGTGAAGTCAACGAAGAGAGGCCTATGCTCAACAGTGAGTGGAAGAAGGGTTGGGATGATGATGGTAGAAGGTTAGCAACACTGGCAAAGCAGTAAACATAAACAGATATTAAAAATACAATTCTTAAAAAATGCAATTATTATTCCGCCCAATCCAAGATTGTCAGTTTTCACCATTTTTGACATGGGTGCTCTCGTGTGACAAGTTTTTATAAATATGGTCGATTAGCGTTCGACTGAAGGAAATTTTATGATTAGAGGAGGAAGGTTGCAATAACGTTATATTAATTTACCCTGTAGTAGAGTACCAAAAAATGGTGGCCTCGAAGTGGTGGCTGGTGAAAGAAGCATCGGCCGTCCAGCAATGAGATGGACGAGGATTTGACAATAAGTCGCGGGTTGCACCTGGATAAGAGCAACACAGGGCCAAGATGGATGACGTCAACGAAGAGAGACCTATGCTTAGTAGTAGGCAAAAGAAGGGTTGGGATGATGATAGTAGAAGGTTAGCAACACTGGCAAAACCATAGATTTAGAAGTAAGAAGATTGAACTAGTTTAATGTAAAATAAGACCAGAAATAAAATGTTACGTCTGACTTTAAAAGGGTTGCACCTACTACACGACACATATAGTTTGTCGATATCGATAAAAAATTATATTGATTATGAATTAATATTCTTGTTAATATATGACACTAAATAAATACTAAAACATTTTAATCTCTTTGTCCCTAGCGGAGTAGACTAAGCCCAAGCTCAAAATTAAATATGTATATTAGTAGACCCGTAAGTGGAAAATGGAATAATTTATAAAATATAAAAAAAAACTTTTATTTACTGCTTTTAACTTTAGCTCTAAAATTTTTAAGAAGCTTATTTTTTTTTGCAATTTTTTATCTTAAAACGAACTGTTTTATTTGAAGGGCCAGATTCTGGTGATGTAGATAAAATGTCTCTATTTACATTCAAATTTGGTCTTCTGATTTTCAATTTCACCTGAAAATTTTTAATAATTTTTTAAAATTGATATCTTTGATATCGTTTAAAGGAGCGACATTCTACTGAGTTCATTTGAACTTAATTACACGTATCAAATACTTCTCACGTAAAAAGGGCTTCATTTGAAATAATAACAAAAAGTAGTCCACCATCCAACTGACACATTATGTATATTAGTATAAAAAAGTTGGAATCATTGATTAAATTTACACGTTTTAATCAATGATTACAACTTTTTTCTTTGTATGTGCAAAGAGTCCTTGATTAGATCGTGCATCTACTTTCTTTGTATTTAATGCGTTAGCTCAAAATGTTTACTGCAAACAGTACAAATCTTTGTGGGAGGCCAACCCGGTCTATTTACAATGGTTATCCATTTTTCTTTATCATTTACATTTATTGGAAATGTGTAAAAATAATAAGTCATTACATTAATTACTTTTACTATAATTTGAGAACTTATAACGCGTTTCATACTACTAATATCGATGTTTAACGAGGAGTTGCGCTATGCTGATAAAATTGACCGTAACAAATGTTGGGAAATAAATTTTACCAACCAAAACTGAAACTCGATATAAAATCTGCAAACGTCGACCAAATTGATTTTGGTCGAATCATTACAATTGATTTTTTATCGATATATATTTTCATGACATAAAATGACGTCAATAATAATTAGTCAAGCTCTAGCGAAATCAAATCTTTTATATTTTATGCAATATATTACTGAATTTCTTTAATAACTAATAAATATTGTGTTATCTCTAAATAAAAATAAAAAAGGCGCTATTTTACATGATTTTTTGGTGGGGTCGCAAAGAAAATATTGACTAATAGGAAAAGGATGAGTCTAGCAAAGTTACCTGTAAAAAGTGTATTTATTGGGATTATAGTTTGTTGTTGTATCACAGTCGATAAAACTACACGATACCATCTTTCCAAGGTAAAAAAGTTATAAAAGAACACAGTTTACAATTAGAAAAATCCAATTTTCGTGTGACACAATATAAGTCTAGTTTCCAGGAGTCGACTCATTCAAAAGTTGGTCACACGTCAATCTAACCGCTATCTCTATTGCTCTTGTGAGTGCGACCATTAACGTATCGTTTGTCTCACTTTGCTAGTTCTGTCTATTTACGTATTAAAAAAAAGGTCTATGGGCAAAACAGTAAACATAAACAGATATTAAAAATACATTTCGTAAAAAACTTTATCTTTACATAAAATATTCGAACTTATTATTTTCCGCCCAATCCTAGATTGTCAGTTGTCACCATTTTTGACATGGGTGCTCTCGTGTGACAAGTTGTTATAAATATGGTTGATTGGCGTTCGACTGAAGGAAATTTTATATGAAGCAAGAAGACTGCAATGTCTTCAATTACGTAAGTAAATAAAATGTTTAGGTACTAGTGGCGCTGAGCTGTAGACCTCGCCAGTCCGTGCATCACACCCTCGGGGTCAGACACTTGAAGTTTATCGGATAAAAAAGTTGTTCAGACAAAAAAGTTGCGTCTTCATATGGGTAACAAAAAAGTGTTTGACTTTTTTTTTAATTTTTGCTTTTATTTAGTTTCACCTGTCCCGTTGTCTGTCTGTAATCAAATCTTGCAAGTTAAATACCAAATTTCCGGTTCCCAATTGAGCTGAAATAGGCTAGAACGAGGAAAACTGGACGTTGGCTATGCGGACATACGATTTTCTTTTGTCAAAGCTGAAATAAATACTCTTCGCTCACTCGGTTAAAGAAGAAGAGAGATGGAATCAAGTGGTAGGCTTTTATTTAAAAAAAAATAAGATAAGTAGTTTATATTCTGAATTGTGGTTATAATATGTATATATATATATCTAATATATAAAATTCTCGTGTCACAGTTTTTGTTGCCATACTCCTCCGAAACGGCTTGACCGATTTTGATGAAATTTTTTGTGCTTATCCGGTATCTATGAGAATCGGCCAACATCTATTTTTCATCCCCCTAAATGTTAGGGGTACTCCAACCCAAATTTTTTTTTTTATTTTTTAGACAAAATTTTTAATTTCTATTTTTTTATGATACAACATACAAAAATACATACAATCCTCAATTTTGGCAAAACAACGTTTGCCGGGTCAGCTAGTATATATATATATATACACATGTCGGTGGAGTTTCTTACATTTCTCTCTGTCCTCAGCCAGCTTTTTGACGTCTTGGTACGACACCACTCCTACTTTCTCCTTGATTTGCTTCATAAGCTGTGTCTGGGTTTTCCTCTTCCCCTTCTTTCTTCTATTTTGCCTTCTATTATCGTCTTCATGAATTTGTTGTGTCGTACTAAGTGTCCCAACATATTTTCTCGCCTATTTCCGATAGCTTTTATAAATTATCTCCTTTCGCCTACTTTGCTTAGTGCTTCTTTATTTGTAATCCTGTTCTTCCAGCTAATTTTCCATCATTCTCCATCACCATATCTCAAATACTTCTAATATCTTTATTTTTTTCTTTGTTAATATCCATACATAAATACTATCACGTCAATATCCCTAAGGTACGATTCAGACCGACCGGCCTGCATCGGCTCGGGCCGGAACGGATCCGGAGGCATGCCGCGACAACCGGCCACGTGCGTTGGAACCGTAATGTGCCGCGGGAGCCGTATGCGCTTTACGGGAGCCGTACGGATGTCGCGGTAGCCGTACGGATGCCGCGGGAGCCGTATGCGTGCAGCGGCAGCCGAGAGCGTAAACACCCCGAGCGCCCTTCTGGGAGCTTGAATTGCGCTGTGTAGACACCATAAAATTATATTTAAAGAATGGTACGTGGTATTACTTGCTTATTAAAGCTATTACGTCCTTATATTTTAGTGTACACAACTTCTAATGACTTGTCTCACTGCACCGCTATTCGCGTTCCGCGACAGCGGCATTCCTGTAACACAGGTTTCTTCCTTTAACAGGCTCCAGCCTCCTCCAATCTGCATTGGTATACACCCCGAAAAATGTCTTCTTCTCTCTGTATTCTACTTGATTGTATGGAGGAAATAAATCATTTTTTTTTACTTTAAAAAAACTTGTAAAACTTGTAAAACACTAGAACTGAACCGACGGAGCCGGCCATCTGTCGCAGTATCCGTCGGGAGCCGCTCGGAGCCGACCGGAGCCGACCAGCGCCGACTGGAGCCGTAAGGCCGTCGCTGAATGTATATGTGGCAGAAATATGAACTGTAATTTCTTGTCACAAGTTTCAATTTCCTTTACCGCATTGTGAAATGCAATCCGGGCCAGGCCGATGCGAGCCGGTCGATCTGAATCGTACCTAACTCTCCCTAACACTCGGCTCTTTTATCGTGATGGTGGGCGAAAAGGAATCAAATACGTATAAGTGATGGGTTGCTAGCCGCATTTCCCTCAATCGGCTTCTACTATCTGCACATTGTTTATTATATGAATAAATTAGGATGCCACTAGCAAATACGAGCACTACCTAGAAATAACTACACATATTAAATCCTCGTGTTATGTTTAAGTTTGGAGCATGGTTTGCATAAACATTGGGAGGTTTTGCATAATAGAAGCTCTATTTCGACGTTACTATGTTACGTGTTATACGAGATTTCATATATTCATTTATTTACCAATTTGTACACGGGAAATGTATACAGAAAAAAACAAAATATAAGTTGAAAAAAGACAAAATTTTGAAAAAAAAAAATCGTAGATATACAACGTGCAAAGGACATAAGGACATAATAAATCGAACTACAGGCTATTCTAGATCACCATGGTATCATGGTAATAAAATAACAGTAAAAAAACAAAAAAAAACGACATTCTCATACAAAATGCCAGGGCGTCTGCACACTTTCGTATGGAACTGCCGGACTTTTTTTTAAACTTTTGGCTGTAATTTTAATTTAATTATACTATAGTGAGTGATCTAGTTATAGTCCCGTGATTTGATTTACTACGGGTATGTCCCTTTCTCGTTGCATATAGTTATAAGTTTTATATTATGTACTCGTGGTTATCACAGATAATATGACGCATGGCTTACACATTCATTGGTTACTTTTGGCATTATATCATGTCGTCCTTAATTACTGTACTAAAATTATAAATTATTGCAAGACGGTCTGGGACGAAAAAGGGCATCAGCTGCTTTTCTTCTCGTGCAGATGTGAAAAAAGCCGATCGAGGGAATGGATGAGATCTAAATCAAGTTAGTGGGCGGTACGGTTATCTATCCATATTTTGATTCCTTTTGTCCATCCTAACTTCTGCATTTGTCATGATATTCTAATTATGACGCCAATTTCTGTCTGTCTATTTAGCTGTCTGTGGTATTTATTTATTGATTTTACCTTTATTGTACAAAATACATTTTGTAAAGCACGATAGTACCGTTATAATAGTAGTAGTAGCGGTATTGTAGCTCTCGAACGGATAAACCGATTTCTATGCGGTTTTATCTTACATGAAGAAGAATTGCGTTTCAATGTGGTAGTTCTTAACTGTGTTTGATGAAATTAGGTTCAGCTATTCAAAAGTTATTGGGAGTGAACGCTTGAAGGTCGGGGATTTTTAATTTGCGTGACAAATAAATTTATTTTATTTATTTTACCAATTTAAAAAGGACAATACATCAAATAAACTTGTTACTAAATATAATATATTTTCCGTACATTATCATTTACATTATTATAGATATTCTAACTTGATTGAATACTGCAAATCAAATATCCTGACAACTTGACAAGTCAACATGAAGCAGTAATATCGTCTCTCAGTTAATCGAAATTGAAGGATCGAGTTACCGGTCCAATTCGATGTAATTTGGAAAGTATCGAAATTACTTGGACGATAATTGAATTGGAAAAATTAAGAGGTATTGTTGCTGGTCTGAATGGCTACTTTGAACATTGGTGAATATGGCCGGTTTATCGCAGAAACCGGTAAAAGAATTATTTAATAAATAAAATACTGTTTTTGAAACAGTATTTAATTTAGTAAGTATTTGTTATAAATTTTATAAGTAAATTGTATAATAGTTTGCGTATTAGCTAGTAGGTGTGCTTCCACATAGCAAAACAGTCGTAGAGCAAGAGAGAGACAGGGCAAGGGTTAATACATTTATTTATTTTACTGACGACCTCTTTGGCCTAATAATGGTCATCATGCCAGGCTGTCACACTGGAGGTCACGGGTTCGATCCCCGGTCAGGTCAAGATGGAAAATGATCTTCTTTAGATTAACCTGGATCTTGGATGTTTATCTTTGTATGTATTTGTTATAAAATAAAGTAGCGTTAAGTTATTATCCCATAACACGAGTCTCGAACTTACTTTGTGGCGTGATTTGTCCGTATAAATTTATTTATTTATTATTTGTATCTACACTGATAAAATTATACCTATCATTTAAATTGCTTGTATGAAAGGTGGTGTAGGAATAAGTCAGAATGGTGAGGATGAAAACAATGTGTAAAAATATTAAAATTGATTTTAAAAATGAAATTTGAAAACGTTTACAGAATGAAATAATGGAGAAAGGATTATATAAGGGCATCAAAGATAGCGTTTATGGCAACATTGTTAACCGCAGTAATAATTTTCAAAAATAAACGATGACTTCATCCCCAAACTAAACAACTGACTTTGATAAAATTCTATGGGACAACCTGAAAATCATGTTATTACAAAATAAAAAAAAATCAAATCGGTCTAGGCGCCTTCGAGTAATCGGTGAAAAAACATACAAAAACAAAAGATTCTGACGAATTGATAATATCCTCCTTTAGTAGGTTGGTTAAAGGTGTACATGGCTCTGTTGAATAATGCAAATCTAATGTCTCAACCACTAGACAAGTCAAAATCAAGCAGTTCCTTGATTACAATATTGTCTCTCAGTTACTCGAAATTGAAGGATCGAATTATCAGTTCAATTCGATGTAATTTGGAAAGTATCGAAATTCATTCGACAATAATTGAATTGGAGAAAATATAAGGTTACATTGTATCGAGTCTGGTTTTGTATTTCTAAGTAAGCGCCACACATGATCCTTTTTTTCAAATTTGAAGTTCAATATCCAACCAGAACAAGTTGGCAGTTACAAAATTAGATACTATTTGATCTGAATTAGTTACTTTGTTTTTCAACTGTTAGCTTGAAAAAGAAACACTATGTCTTACAAAATGTCTTTGGCTTTTCTGTGTAAATGAAGCCTATGTTGAAAATCTAACCAGCTATGTCTTACAAAATGCCTTTGGCTAATCTGTATAAATGAAGCCTATGTTGGAAATTTAACCAGCTTGAATATTGCGAATCAAATCTCCCGACAACTTGACAAGTCAACATGAAGCCCTTAATTACAACATCGTCTCGCATCTAATCGATATTGGAGGATCTACCAGTCCAATTCGATGTAATTAAGAAAGTATCGAAATTAATTTGACGATAATTTAATTGCAAAAATTAAGAGATATTGTTTCTGGTCTGAATGGAACTTTAAACGTTAGTGGAATACGTAGAAACCGGTTGAATAATTATGTAATATATAAAATACTATTTTTGACACGTAGCTTGTGTATTTTACTTTAAAATTGTACAGTAAATTTACGTGGAAAGCAACATTCCATTTTTTAACAAGTAAATTGTTACAATAAAGTTGATATCTGATGAGAACGCAGTAAAGATGTTCATAACTTTGTTGAATAATGCTAATCACATCTCCTGACAACTAGACAAGTCAACACTAAGCAGCATCTTAATAACAATATCATCTCTCAATTAATTGAAATCGAAGGATCGAATTATCAGCCCAATTCAATATAAATTGAAAAGTATCGAAATTCCTTGGCGATAATTGAATTGGGGAAAATATAAGGTTTCATTGTATCAGGTCTGGTTTTGAATTTCTAATTTTGAAAACGTTTATTTTCGACTGAGACAGCTCGAAGCGTCTTGCAATAATCCTTCTTTCTCAACTGTTTCATAATTAAATAGATGATTTTTGGAGGATAAAGTTTTAGAATTTTTTTCAAAGTCAATTTTCAACATCCATTCAGAAGATGGAAAGAAGCTTTTTCAAAATAATAATTCTTTTTAATTTTGGAAGTCAAAGCTAACAGTTAAAACACAAAGTAATTAGTACTTTGTGTTTAAACTGTTAGCTTTGACTTCCAAAAAGTAACACTCATCATCCGAGCGTATTTTCCCGGTTGCATCCTCAGCAGTAACGCTTTAGAGTTTAGAGCCTAGGAACCTCGTCTAATCTCCTTGGATAGGTAGCGGACCTATCTAAGGAGATTAGACGAGGTTACTGGTTTTTACACAGAGCGACTGCCGTCTGACCTCCGCAACACAAAGGGTAAACCAGAACCAATCCTTGGATAGTCTGATGATCAAACGCTAGATGGAGTTCGGGACCCACAGTTTATACGTCCCTTCCAAAACACGGAATCATCTTTCTTTTTCGGATAATCAGGTTCAAGCCTACAATATCCTAACCAGACGGGAAACAACTTTTCACAAAGTATGCTTCCCACTGGGATTTGAATCCATGACCTCCAGATCACAAGGCGAACGCCTTGACTTGCCACTTGACAACGTAGGCAGTCATTCCGAAAAGTAACACTATATCTTTTAAAAAGTTTAAAGCGTTTCTGTATAAATAAAGCCTATGTAAAACTAAGCTTGAATATTGCAAATAAAATCTCCCGACAATTTATTAAACTCGAAAGCCATGCAAACCATTGTTATCGATAAAATTTAATTAAACGTCCAATCGACAATCTCCCAATAATAATGTTGTGTGCTAATTAATATCAGCTTTGGCTACCAAGCAGACCCATTTATATTTAGTGGAGCGAATAATTTATTTTATTACAAAGTAATTTATTTAATTGCAATTATAACTATTACTCTATGAAAGGTAGCCTGCCTTTGTCTCTAAAACGCACAGGGACAGGAATACCGACATTTTTATCGAAATATCGACATATCGATATAATACCAGTATTTAGTATCGATATATCGATATTTTGTATCGGGTATCGATATATCGATACAAAATATCGGTATTTCTGTCCCTGAAAACGCAGACTCAGTGTCGTAAAAGTATGTATTCTGTCCATCAAAGATTCAAATGTTTATTCAGTAATTAGACCTTTACAGGCACTTTTACAGGTCAATAAGTATAATTTATGTTACGTGTAAAGTATATTAAAATTTAATTTATTTTTAAAGAAAAGCTACCGATACCAGCGCTTCGTAACGACCACTGCTGAGAAGAAACGCCGAAAGAAACTCGTTTTCACAGTATTGGTCGCCTACTCGCCAGAAGGGCTTTGTCATATTATTATAATTGTCTTTTAATTAATAAATAATTATAATATAATGCAATGTTGACACATTATAACATGTAATGCTTGCGAACGAGTAAACAAACATAAATTGCGTAATAAAAAATATTAAGTAGTCAAAAAAAGCGAAGCTCCTCACTTAGCGCGTGTTCAGACGACACGCGCACGCAAAGCCCACGCCTAGTGCACGACAAGCGTGGTTTGAATTTGTTGCATATAATTTGAGTCCTATCACACATCAAACAAATCAAATTGCATTTACCGAAGTCCAGGTGATTCAAGCGCCGGGCTACTAGCAAGGCGAAGGTAAGGTGGAGGAAAGGCGAGCGCGTGGCGTCGGCGAGGCGTGCGAGTGTAGACTTTTGTAAATGCAATTTGAGTTGTATTGATGTGTGAGAGGACTTAGATTATATGCAACAAATTTTAAAAATTACACTCCCTTATGGAGCTCAGACTTGTCCTGACGTCCAAACTCAAGGTTTGCCAGAGAGCAATGGAGCGAAGTATATTAGGTGTGACGAGGATGGACAAAGTTTAAAATATTAAACTTCGCTTTGGCACAGAATAAATATAATATACTCTCCCGCGTTTTCGCCTTGTCAACACGCTAGTCCGCCAGATTGGCCAATCCTGGGGTTAGATCCCCAGCCAGGGTAAGTTGGAAAATGGCCTTTTGCGTTTATCTTTATATCTATTTATCGTAAAATATAGTATCGTTGGATTTGTTGTGCTGTATGCTTTGTCCCTGTATCTAAATATATATAACTCAAAGGTGACTGACTGACTGACATAGTGATCTATCAACGCACAGCCCAAACATCTGAACGGATCGGGCTGATATTTGGCATGCAGGTAGATGTTATGACGTAGGCCCAATCGTACTTCCTATCCCCCAATCCTACATAAAAAATATCCCCAAGGGGATAAAATAGGGGATGAAAGTTTGTAGGAAACTTTGTCAGTTTTAAACCGATCGGGCTGAGACTTTGCATGCATAAAGCTACTATGACGTAGGCATCCCCTACGAAAGGATTTTGATAAATTACATCCCTACACGAGCGAAGCTGCGGGCAAAAGCTAGTATAATATATATTAGAAAAAAAAAATAACTTTGGTACATTCTAGTATTTTCTTTTCTCTCAAACTAGTATAGAAGAAATCATTTCATCATACATACAAAAATAAAACATTGTATAAAATAATCCATGCAACATATTTCACAAAAATAGTCTTTATAAAGCAACAGAAACAGTTCAACGGTCTTTAGACTCTCACTGGGTTCGCGTGGGAAATAAAAATAGCTTGTTCTTTGATCGTCTTTAAGGGGATACCTGAATTTTCCTAGGTCACCTGCCACCATTTGAAATTAATCACTTGATAGGAAACGGAGACAACATTTAAAATGTTGTGTTGACTTGCACTTATCTAGTTAATGAATAAATCTTTAAACTATTTAATGAACTCTCGTTTACAGTTGAAAGTGAAAACGTGAAGCTTTTCTACGCACAATTGCGAGAAAAGGCCACTTTTGGCGTATGTTGACGAGTAAGACTAATATACTAACCTTCTATGCTGGTCTAAGAGGCTTCAAATATCCGCGCGGAAAAATAAGCAGCTGATACTTTCTCAGTTTTTTAGGTGTGTATGTCTGTTCCACTGTTGTATCGATGGTACAATTCAAAAATGATACATCAATCGATTCGCTATTATTGTCCGGGTGACATAGGCTACAATTTGTATGCAAAAAATGTGTGTAACGAATGTTACATACAAAAAAGTGAAAGTAAAAAGAACTATTTTTTGTTTCGACTGGGGTATCAATTGAAAGGTTTTGATCAAGCACATTTCAAAAATACATTGTTTGCCGTATATGGCTCCCGTATTCGGGTATAAATTTTTTTTCACCTCATCTACTCGGAAAACGATGTTTGCATCCCAAAACATTTGGAGCTAAAGTTACTGCTTATTTTCTCGGGACTAAAAAGTGAAAAAGAAAATCTCTAATGATTAAAGCCAATTTGAAAACTGAACACGAGTGTAATCTATGTAGAATCAAAAATAATGTTGACAGTCCAGCAAAAAAAAGAAGAATTTTGTTTTAAAATAAAAAATAATTAGCACAGACATAGTAATTTTTAACCCTTAATTTCGCAATGTTGTTTAAAAACAACACTACATTGAGCAGTCCAGCAAGAGAAAATGACTTTTATTTTTTATCTTATCCTACTGTCAAAACCGTCTATGGTTAGTGTACTTTTAGATAATTATAATAGCAACCCTGAAATTTGACACATATTTACACTTTTTTTTGGTGTACGGCATTTCGCGCGGTTATTTGAACGTTTTCCCGCGAAGTGAATTTTTGGCATTGTAAAACTAATTTATTTCGCCAAGTAAGTATTCGGAATATTATTTTTTATATTGATTATATGCTTATTTAGTTATTTTGCTACTTTTTATAAGAATTGATGCGTTCAACAATAATGTTACACAACACTTTTTGCAGAATGTTATATACGGTTATTGCAATCTTTTTTTATTTGTATTTCCAGTATGTCTAGTTTGAATGATGAAGATATATGCGAATATTTGGAACATCTAGACGTGTCTGATGATGGTTATGATGATACTGGGTCAGCAAATGAAGATGAAATGGTCCATTACAACTCAGTTCGTGAAATTCTGCGAGACCTGGAGAATTCGGATTGGGAAGACCCGCCTTGTGATGATACTGGTGAGAATATTCCTGCCCAATCAGAAAACCAGCTGGATGATAACAGTGATCCTCCTCAAGACATATCTCCCGAACAATCGGCTTCACCACCACGCCCTACTCGTACTGCAAGACCTTTAGTTTGGCGAAAAAAAAACTTGATCACCCGAGAAGAGGACTTCATTTTTAAGGGTGAGACACAATTACCAGACGATGTGATACAATGTACTACCCCCTTAGAATTTTTTCAATATTTTTTTACTCAAGATCTGATGTTACACATAGCCGAGTAAAGTAATTTGTATGCTACCCAAAAACAAATTTCAAATCCAGTCATCATAGATGAGAATGTCTTGAATAAGTTTATTGGTATTTTGATTCTTTCCTCCGTGATTCGTTTTCCCAACAGTAGATTATACTGGCATGATAAATATGGTTATGACCTTATAAAAACAACAATGCCTCAAAAGCGATTTGAAAAAATAAGATCCATCATTCATTTCAATGATTTGCAGAAAATTTTACCTAAAGACCATCCAGATCATGGCAGGATTTTTTTATCAGACCACTTGTTGATTCCCTAAACAATAGATTCAGTAAAATTCCTTTAGAACAACGTTTAGCCATAGACGAACAGATGTGCGCCACAAAAATGAGCCATTACATCAAGCAATATCTACCTAACAAGCCCCACAAGTGGGGGATCAAGCTATTTTTGCTTTGTAGCCTATACGGATATGCCCATAAGTTATGAAATCTAAGATATGAATCTACACTGGGGGAGGCGGTAGTATTTCAATAGAAGCTAATGAACCTAATATGGGAGAGTCAGGAAACACTGTCATAAGGTTGGCGCGCATGATACCTCGTAAGGTAAACCACATAGTGTATTTTGTCAATTTTTATACATCGCTACCATTGATGACATTCTTAGCCAAGGAGGGTATTTATTCGTTAGGAACAGTTCGCGCCAACAGGTTGCGTAATTGCAAATTGCCAGATAAGAAGGCTATCATGAAGAAAACTATACCAAGAGGATTCTATGAAGAAAATGTGGCAAATGTGGACGGCGTTGATGTTAGCGCTGTTGTATAGAGAGAAGGACAACAAACCTGTACATCTTCTGTCCACGTATGTTGGTGCGGAACCATCTACAACAGTAACTCGGTTTGACAAACAAAAAAAGAAAAAGTTTTGATTCCCTGCCCAAAAGTCATAAAGGAATACAATGCTCATATGGGCGGGGTAGATCTATTGGATTCCTTCAGCGGAAGATATAGATAAAGATAACATAAAGATGAAAAGTCGTAAGTTGACCATGAGACTCTTTTATCGCTTGTTAGATGTGGCAGTGGTAAACTCATGGTTGATTTATAAAAAACCAGTTCAGCGGAAAAAAAGTTAAATTTATGCAAATTTAGACTAGAACTTGGCGAAACTTTATGCTGCAAAGGCTTACAGTTCAATGGTACGAAACGAGGGCGACCTAGCAGTATATTACAATCCGAAATTGAAGAAAAAAGGCGGAAGGGAGCGGCGCAGCCAATTCCCACCAAAGATGTAAGATAGACCAAATTTCCCACTGGTCTGTATGGATGGATATGCAGCAGCGTTGCAAATATCCCAAGTGCGGTGGATATACCTACAAGCTGTGAAAAAAATGTGGAGTATCATTGTGTGATACAAAACAAAATTGCTTTTATAAATATCATAATAATTAGATTATAATAACAAATAAAATACAATTATAGAATACCTGCTTTTATTTTCCCTTGCTCCTTACTTTACAATATCTACATGGTGCGCAATGTTGTTTTAAAACCACAATATATTTTTTGTAAAAAAAATATATAAAAAATAACTTAGATTTTTTAAAATATTTTTCTAGTTAAATAGACACAATTTAATATCCAAAAATATTTTTTCTTCTGGAAAATAAAAATTCGCGCAACTAAGGGTTAAATTTGGAACATATAGGCGTCAACATGGATGAATGTAAATAAACATTTTTATGTTCTTCGCTTCAGAAAAAAATACCAAATATAACCTAAAAAGGCGCAATTATATTCAAATCATTACAGAAGTTTTAGGTTATTTGTATTGTCATGTTATTATTTGTTTAGAGTGCGTTTGTTTAGGTACCTATTTAAAAGAACATAAGCAATCTTGACATGTCTTTTTATTGAAATACACTTTATAAACAAATATATTTGCAAATAACAAATAAATAATGTAATTTATAATTTATAAAATAAATAATTTGTGATTTGCGAAGGTATTGATTTATAAAGTGTATATTTCAATAAAAAGACATGTCAAGATTGTTTACATTCTTTTAAATACCTAAACAAACGCCCTATAAATGTGAATACTTTTCCGTAAGTTTAAGCTGATAGTGAATATGTATCAAGTTTACTTATAAATAAAAAAGATATGAAGGACCACGCAAACAAAGTTATGGGTGAACGTTTTATCGTTAGTTTCTGGCTACATGAATTTTTCGGGGTCCAGTGCTGCCCCCATTTTAAATTAATCATTTGAAAAGAAACGGAGATATCATTTGTGCGTAGAAAAGCTTCACGTTCTCACTTTAAACTGTAAACAGTAGTATATAAAATAGTTTGAAGGGTTATCCAGGGTCTGATCAAGACCAAATTTTAAATGATATCTCCGTTTCTTTTCAAATTATTAATTTCAAATGGGGGCAGCACCAAATTTTAAATTATATCTCCGTTTCTTTTCAAATGGGGGCAGCACCAAATTTTTAATTATATCTCCGTTCCTTTTCAAATGATTTATTTCAAATGGGGGCAGCACTGGACCCCGAAAAATTCATGTAGCCCCTTAATGGTAAGTTCTTATAATGTTTTTGAAAAAAAAATTCTTAGTATTTATTGTACGAAAACGACACCAAACACAGGTTAGTATTAAATTGTCGGTTGACGTATGATTAGGTATTGTAGGTGTTCTACTTTTCACTATATTCTGTTTTGTATTGTTAGTTTTCGTCACAGATGGAGATGAAAAGTAGAGTGTGCTACTCGGGTACAGTAATATTTTTATCTCGGGCGATATACATCAATCCATCGGTTCACTCAGGATTCCACCGTAGAATCACTCGCTACGCTCTCGTGAAATTTTTGGAATCCTTCGTTTAGCTCTGAATTAAAAGTAGCGCCCTCGCCATTAAAATATTACCTTATCCCCTTGTAGCACAATCTATTATAAACGTATATCTGGTTTCTTTTTTATCTGGACTTGCATGGAAGCAGATACTTATCGCAAACAGTATCCATTTCAATTCCCAAAGGCCAAAGTGGCAGGTAAAAGGTTTGAATATTTTCACAAGTTATAACATCGTGCATAATATTAACATTATCGCCTGTCCCGACTCGCAGGTGTTCCCATGGGAGGTATCGGGTGCTTACTTGGTACTGAAAGCAGATAAACGATGTTCTTGAAATAGAAATAAGAAACAAGTACGTTTTGTAATGCTTTTTATAAATAATTTGTAAGAAATAATATGACGAATTTATTATGTAGTAAAATTTCTGATTTGCAAATATTTGTATAAAAGGTATTATTTGTGAAGCACTACAGAAATTTTTATTTATTTTATTTGATTTTATCAAACTTTATTGTTACAAAGTACAAATATACTTTTTACAAATGGCGGACTTAATGCTAAGAGCATTTTCTCCCAGTCAACCATAGGGATAAACAGAGAAAATTATGCGGCTCAAAAAGCAATACAATATACTTACTTACATATTACTTTATAATATACCTATTACATATAAATATCAAAATGTATACCTACTTATACAATACACACATATACATTTACTTATACTAACAATTAATAGCTACGATGAGAAGAACTAAATAATAATAACTTTATGAAGAAAAGGAGTTTGTAGCGTTGAGCTAACTTGTGTGAGTTCCTTTTTAAATAAAATCACAACACTTTCGATCTGGTGTTTAATTGCAAGACACATATATAACGTTACAAAATGCACGACATGAGATAAAGCGGATGGCGAGCGACACAAGAGAGATTCTAGAAGTGTTTTTTGTAGCGAGACGACAGGGGGCGCGCGGAGCAAGTCCGCGATCGGAGTTTGTTCGCGCGGCAGGCGCTGTAATTGGCTGTTTCGGCCGGACCGACAACATGACGAAATTAATACGCGCTGTGCTTGCGCGGCTAGTGTGTTCATTGGTCGCAGCCGCCAGGCTCGACAACATCGGTGGGATAAGATTGCGCGCTACAAGTTTAAAATATGGGCGGGAACTTTTTTTTTTAAGATAGAATTTGGTTGAAATTTCTCTGATGTCAACGGGTAAAGAATGTGATCATAAAGAAATTGAATTATAAATTCTATAATTAATTCATCATCATCAACATTTTCCTCGTTACTTCCCTATTTGTTACGGCTCTGTATGTTCTATAATTAATTGCTTAATATAGATGTATAAAAAAAAAACGATAAAATCTACGTTCCGCGTCCCTACGTTTTTCAACTTTACGCTTTCCCGTGAGTCTCAATATGTATTAAGCCTGCGGGGCGCCTCGCGGATCGCCCCGCACTTTATCCCCCTCGTCGCCAGATATGTTATAAAGCGGTAAGATATGAAGCCTTTTTAATTTTCAATGTTATATCTTTATGACGACCTCCGTGGCGTAGTGGTCACCATGCTAGTCCGCCACCCAGAGGTCCAGGGTTCAATCCCCGGTCAGGGCAAGTTGTAAAATGGTCTTTTTCAAATTGTCCTGGGTCTTGGATGTTTATTTATATATGTATATGTTATAAAATATAATATCGTTTAGTTAGTATCCCATAACACAAGTCTCGAACTTACTTTGGGGCTAGCTCAATCAGTGTTATTTGTCCCTATATATTTATTTATTTATATATATTTATTTATTATGCATCTCCTTTAGATTTACGGGTCTTTTCACCCTGGTTTATTGGGAGGCTTGCGTAGGGATACAGATCCAACACGTAGAGGCCCTTTGGAGAAGTTGATATAATGTGGCGCTCCCGTCAAAACCCATTCCTGGATATACCTATGAAAGGTGTACCCTTGAATAGGTTTCAAGGGTACACCTTTCAGTTCAGTTCAGGAAGAAAGATCTATTGCAAGAAAAATGGAAAGTTCTATGGATTATGGAATAAGATTGGGATAGACTGATGCTAGGATATTGCAATAGAAACACAATATTTTTTAATTATTAATGCGCTAAACATCCTCTTTGGGTTTTACAGCCCTGGGGACTGTCTGCCCCAGTAAATTCAGTCAAATCATGTATTCTAGCAATCTTCACTTTCTATCGACCTCCAATACCCTGTTAGATACCTTTGGGAACACCTGGGAGCTACACGATTATACGGCTTTGAATTCATTATGAACTGGGGTTAGGTTTCTGTGTCATTTGTAAATTCTTAAAGAGGTTAGTTTGTACGGAGTCTTACAAATACTGAAACTAATTAAAGGGGCAACCTGAATTTTTCGGTGTCCAGTGCTGCCCCTATTTGAAATAAATTATTTGAAAGGTAACGGAGTTATCATTTAAAATTGAGTCTTAACAAGCCCTAGATACCCTTCAAACTATTATATGAACTACAGTTTAAAGTAGGAACGTAAAGCTTTCCTACGCACATTAGCAAAAAGTGGCCGTTTTTCGCAAATGTGCGTACTTTAAACTGTAAACAGTGTAGTTAATATAATAGTTTGAAGAGTATTTAGGGCTTGGTCAAGACACCATTTTAAATGACCGAAGATTCATGAAATTTGATAGGTGTTTAAATAAATATACAGTGCAACCTTAATATAACGTACCTCAATATAACGACTTCCTCGATTTAACAAATTCTTCGTAATCCCCTTGAATTGTCCATAAGAGTCAATATAAAATATACCTTTACATTGCGAACATTCTTTGCGTACAACCTCTTTATAATGAATTTTCAACTATCAAGAAAAAGTATTCATACCTCTAATTAACGAATTTTGGCAACCCAAAACCTTTATATAAAGTTTCCACCAATAATAATAACTCTTAATCTTATATGTAATGTGATTCATGTCTCGACACGCTTTTGTTTGTAAAGTAATCATTGTTGTTTTGATGGAAAGTAATGTAAACACCTCTGCTCGTCACTATCGTTAAAGATTTAAGTTAAAATGGCTCAGAAACGTAAAAGGTGTTCCTTATCGGTCGCAGAAAAGCGAAACATCATTAATTATGTTGACCAAAATCCCATGACGAAAAAATTAGACATAGCTAATAAGTTCGGGATTCCCGCAAGTACATTGGCTACAACTTTAAAATTTAAAGATAAGTTTTCAGAAGAAATTGAGATTAAGCTACTATATAACCACATTGTTAATTGTTTTTGATTATTAATGTAAGAAAAAAAAATTATTATCTACCTAATTGTTTTTAAATACATAGCAAATACATATAGTATGTAATTTGATAAAAATGTGTTATCATTTATTAGTAGAAGTTGTTCGCTATAACAAGATAAGTACGTAATATTGAGGTGAATAAAACTATTCTTTTACCTCTTTATAACGAATTTTAGACCAATCTAACCTCAACATAACAAACCTCAGTTCAACGAATTACTTGATATTACGAATATTTTCTTGTTCCCCTCCGATTTGTTATATCGAGGTTGCACTGTATATGGACAAATAACACTGATTGATGTAGTTCATATAATAGTTTGAAGAGTATTTAGGGTTTGGTCAAGACACCATTTTAAATGACCGAAGATTCATGAAATTTGATAGGTGTTTAAATAAATATATATGGACAAATCATTTTAAATGATCGAAGATTCATGAAATTTGATAGGTGTTTAAATAAATATATATGGACAAATCATTTTAAATGACCGAAGATTCATGAAATTTGATAGGTATTTAAATAAATATATATGGATAAATAACATTGATTGATGTAGTTCATATAATAGTTTGAAGAGTATTTAGGGCTTGGTCAAGACACCATTTTAAATGACCGAAGATTCATGAAATTTGATAGGTGTTTAAATAAATATTTATGGACAAATAACACTGATTGAGCTAGCCCCAAAATAAGTTCGAGACTTGTGTTATGGGATACTAACTCAACGATACTATATTTTTATAACAAATACATATATATATATATTAGATAAACATCCAAGACCCAGGATAATTTCAAAAAGGCCATTTTCCAACTTGCCCTGACCGGTGACGCCACGGAGGTGTGTAGAAGTAGCCAATATGATTTTTAATTTCAAACATGGCCCAAATCAGTCAAGGGTTTTCCAAAATATGGGGTACGCAAGTTCACAGTCCGGGGTGAACTACTAGTTTATACGCGTTTGTTTGTCAGGGGATGAAAACTATACAAAATTGAAAATTTGTTACCAACAGTTTCACTGCAATATTTATAGCAACTCCCGAACTACCGTCCACTCCGGCGTTATAATCACAAGACAAACACACAAGTTGTGCGACATGTTTGACAGCGAACAAACTAGTTTTTGAAGCCCCGGGCGTGGAAAGTAAAAATTTTGTTCAGGAAAATCTGTTCTAAATTATTCAACGTGGAAGGGACATGCCCGTAATAAATCGAACCACGAGCTAAACTAGATCACTATAATATAATGAAACAGTGAAAAAAATAAACAAAAAAAAAAAGTTGATTTTTCCATACAAATTGCCCGGGCGGCTGCACTCATTTGTTAGGAAACACCATTTTTTTTCCTTTTTTTTTACTGTTATTTTAATTTCGTTATGGTATAGTGATCTAGAACAGCCCGTGGTTTGATTTATTACGGGTATGTGCCTTCCACGTAGTATAAGCTTTTATTGGAAGAATTTTGTTAGTATATATTGACGCCTTTTGCGCAATTCCTAGTTTTTAAGATTAATATGTCCTGTATTTATTCATTTTGAGCAATGAAGGGTATTGTAGATATTGTATTGTATATTTTGTGTCATTTTTGCCCAACCACGACAAAGTAAACGTACTTTTTAGCAAGATTTTTCCTGTAGTCGGATTTTTGGTTTTCAAACTTATGTCTGGATTAAACTGTTCAAGCCAAGCTCGCACATTTTGGCTGCACGCGGACACAGTATCAAGGTCGCGTGTCAGCTGATTTTACTTTACGTTTTAAATCAAAGATACTATCGAGCGGCGATCGAGTAACGACGTGGTCTTGTGTCCCTATACCATCATCATCATCAAGCAATTTCTCTCTGCTCTTCATGTATGGTACGGGCCTAGGTGACAACCGAAGCTTGCGCCGTACACAAACGCAAATAAAAAATGCTATCGACGAGTGTCTTCACATTTGTGTTATTGAATTTATAGGAACATATTAAACACTCAATCATATATCCAGATCAATGAATAGGCTTTGAGGCTAGTAACACCTATCACCATTTTAATTCCTTTTTTACAAGTTTTTATTTAGTTTCACCTGTGCCGCTGTCTTTCTGTCCGTCTATAAAGAAAACTTGCAAGTTAAATTTGACCCACTCCCCGGTCCGATTGACCTAAAATTTGGCACACATATACGTATATCGCGTTACAATGCAATATTATGATGACATGGAGCTGATTTGATGATGGAGCTGCAAAGTGGTTATGGCAGCTAGCTGTATGATAAAACAATATAACCCTACCTTTGCGTCTGATTGATTATTACATCATTGTTATAGATTAAAGCTTATTTTTAGGGTTCCGTACAAAAAATGAAATAACGGAAAACCTTAGGATCACTCATGCATTTGTCTGTCCGTCCGTCTGTCACAACCAATTTGCTCCGAATAACAGGGTTTCGAGGGACAAATTAGGAAATAAAAATAAAAATTTTGCAAACCTTAGTGTGTCACATATCAAATGAAAGAACTCGTTATGAGGATCTCGAATATATTTTTGTTATTGTAAAAGAAGACGAAAATTGACCATTCCCGATTAAAATTTTGAAAAAAAAATGTTGGATATAGTTTATTTCTTGTAGATTACAGGAAAAATAATGTAAGAATTCTATTAATTGAAAATAAAATGGTAAGTTCCAATCGTTCGGAAAAAGTTCGGAAGATTTTTCGTAAGTGAACGCATTATGCGTTCACTTACGTAAAATCTTCCGAATACTTGAACTTTCCACGCGAGTTCAACTCGCACTTTGTCAGTTTTTTTTAATTACTTGTTCCTTCTTTATTACCCCCATCACGCTAAGCGTGGCATTTGGATCTTGCGACGTGAGGCTCTGTCAACCCCAATAGGGATAACGCCGTGATAATTTGTTTTATAAACACTATTATTTATAATAAACACTAAGCACTTGTTTGAAAATCTTATTTAAAAGATGTATAAGGTCCGCTAAACAATAAAGCGGTTATTTTACTGTCCGATTTTAATGAAACCACGCAAATAAATCGGGAAAATTATGTCCACTAAAGTTTTGGGGCGTTTCTAAAAACGGTGTAATTTTGGAGAAAAGTAATTTTTAATCTGGGGAAATTGGACAAATCTTGTCTAGTGACCCTGATTTACGTCATCTGTACGATTTAGGATGCGAGTTAGGATAATGTACATTAACTGGCTGCATAGTTAGGATTTAGAGTTCCTACAAATCGGATAGTGTAATATACCCCATATAAGAAAGATTAAACCAAAAATATGTTTTATTCATAGTCTAAAAGTAGAAATTAATCTTTGACGCAAAATAAGCCAGTGCTCAATGTGCCAATCAAAATTTATTTAGTCTAATTCAGTTTAAATTAATTTAAACTGTAACCAATACTAAATTGATTCCACGAAAAACAATATCATCCCGTTGGGGTACATAAAATAATTACGGTTCATAAGCATCAATTTATTGGAAATTATGAAACAAATTTAAAATGCTAATGAAATTGCCTTTCATTAAAGACGATCAAAGAACAAGCTATTTTTATTTCCCGCGCGAACCCAGTGAGCGTCTAAAAACCGTTGAACCGTTTATGTTACATAATGAAGAGTATTTTTATAAAATACTAGCTTTTGCCCGCGGCTTCGCTCGCGTAGGGGTGTAATTTATCAAAATCCTTTTTTAGGGGATGCCTACGTCATAGTAGCTTTATGCATGCAAAGTCTCAGCCCGATCGGTTTAAAATTGACAAAGTTTCATACAAACTTTCATCCCCTATTTTATCCCCTTGGGGGTAGAATTGATCAAAATCCTTTCTTAGCTAATGCCTACGTCATAACATCTACCTGCATGCTAAATTTCAGCCTGATCCGTCCCGTGGTTTGGGCTGTGCGTTTATAGATCACTATGTCAGTCAGTCAGTCACCTTTGAGTTATATATATTTAGATAGAGATAGATGTTCATTGATCCTTTTTAACAATGTTATATTTTTTTTTTCATAATGATATAACTACTTCTATGTTGGTTTGGTAGAAAAGAAAAAAAAACCTGGCACCTTCTGCTTCTTATCCCGCTCAGATCGTAACTCACAGACCATTATGAAAAAAAAAATTGAGTATACGAATTTTTGACATGACTAAAATAAATTTCTGTTTTTAGTCTTATTTCTTGAAATAGATGGAAAAATCATGCGTTGTGTGACGCTGAATTTCAAAAATAGAGCACCTGCTCACTTAAAGTTTAAAATAACCCATAGTGCGCTATTAAAGGCTTCATCACACCGAAACTTTGCGCTTTATAATTCTAGATTTATGAGGTGCGAACGTTATTGTGTTGAAATAGCTGGGACTTTAATTTAGATTACGAGATGAGGAATGTTTGTTTGGCATTAGTATGTATGTCAGGTCTTTTATTATTTTGCCTGATGATGATTGCAATTTAACTCGGCTACGGTGAAGCCAAAAGAAGGGTTATGTGTTTCGCCGCTGTGAATGTATGTATATAAGTATCTATGTATGTTCATCTGCTCCCTCGTATCTTCTATATATATATATCCATGGTACGAGTACCTTAACAAATGAGGTATCGTTCGAATCGTCTTAGCTTTACGCTGGTTACAGGGTATAGGATGTCACAATAAATTTAATATGGCGCGCTATACAGGCCAATCAGAGAGAATTTTTTTTTAAAATAAGGAGCGCCTATGTACTATGTTTTCTTTTATAAGGTGTTATTTGTATATTTTCAAGTATACATGAACCAATAAAATTAAATTAATTAACTAAGAAATATTTTAATCAAATCATACTGTGTTTAATATCAAATAAAAGGGCTTAATTAACACATTTAAAACATATTTACATTACTAGCAGATTTTTTTAAGTTATTTCGGTGTTTTCTACCGAACGGATCCACTGTCAAATGCTATTATTACTTTTGTCCGGTCGGATCCACTATAAGATTTATATCTAAGTCCGGTCCGGTCTGATCCCTTACCTTTTTTTAATGGGTCAGAGAAGAGAAAAACAGTATTTAATAAAAAATGAATCAGTTTTTACTATGGGTTATTATCAATCACAGATAATGATAAATATGCACCTTTGATTTTTATAATAAGAAATAAAAATTGTTAAGAATTAACCAATGAAAAATCAATACTTATAATACTACTTCTACTACAAAAAGAAAACCTTTTTTAGACAATTATCACAGTAATCACAATGACATATATTATGGTACAATAATGTAAATAATCAGGCTTAATAACAACGAAATAACAAAAATCAATAAAATATGTGTTCCAGTAGTAATTGTACTAATATTTTGTTACTGACTGTACCAAAAATACGTTCGGGTACCCGACCGGAAAAAAATATTTAATTATTATTTCTGATACCCTAGACGGGGATCAGACCGGAATAAAAAATAATAAAAATAGGGACCCGGCCGAAATAATTAGTTTTCCATGCTGTGCTTGCATTCACTGGATAAATATATCCGTATTTAGGTTTTTGGAACTACGAGTTTATCTTGTATTAAATGAATTATATGAAAAATAAAAAGCGTAAGCTATAATGATACAAAAAATAGTGGCGAGCTTATTCAGGGTGACTTTTTAAGCATCATCTAAATTTGAGCAAGTTAGTCCCATATACTGAACTACTTTCTATAATTTTTTCGATTATTAATTCGATCAGTATTTTTTTTTACGTATGTTCCGCGATATCTTCGCTCGTGAACCAATTTTGAAGATCCTATTTTTTGTTTCAAAGTCTGTAGTACCAAGTTGGTCACACATTAATATGGTGAAGATTTTATGATGAAAAAGAAATGAGAAAGAAAACTCCTGAAAGAAAATGTAGTCCATTTTTTTTCATTGTATTAATTATTAATTTTATTTCTCTATTGTTTCAGATACCAACTAACACGAAAATGGAAGCTGCATATAAAATTCTCGCACTTTTTATATTACTAGATATAGGTGAGTTTTTGATACAAATTTTGAAAGGAATATAATTAATCTGATTTATTTGTAAGTACCTACATTTACATTATTTATTTAACTATTTTGAAACAATGCTTCCGTTCGTTCCACAAAAGTAAGAGCCATGGTTTTCTCGATAGAGGCAAAATAGCATGAAACTATTTGTTCAGGGTTAACAATGCGCCTTGGGCACCTCTGGTATTATAGGTGTGAGTATGCCACAGAAACTCACCATCAAACAGTTAAACCCGCCTTTAGTTGAGTTACAGAAAAACCCCCAACTTCCAAGCGTTCACCCCCAATAACTTTAAATGGATAAACCGATTTTCATCAAACTAACTTGCTTTCACGTAAAAAACTGCATCAAAAGTGGTCCATCCATTCGAGAGCTACGATGCTGTAGACAGACAGACAGACATTGGCGTTAAATTTATAACACTCCTCTTTTTGCATCGGATGTTAAAATATATACATGAAAGATGGAATGAATATTCCGTAAATAAATTATTTCGAATGAAATGCTATTTATATCCTCTCGCAAATCCGATGGCAAAATAATTCTGAGCGTATTGAATAAATCAATATAGAAGCCACAATTTTCTCGCTTCGAAACACAAAGCTTTGTTTTTACTAGTTTTTTTTTTTTACAAAACACTCGCGAGGCGGAATAATCCGGTTGCATGCACGACTTCGTTCATTCACTTGTTCACATTCGTTCATTCAGCCGCCATTTCGACTCCTACAATAGACTTTTCTATTCATTTAAATGTTTTGTACTTAGTAATGAGGACAGAATTTTCAACTCATTGTTTGGAACTTCGAAAACGCTGTGCATTTTAGCAGCTCTGAGGTTTTGGTTGCCATTGAAGATGTTTGCCTGTTTTTTTATATTTATTTGTAACTTCTTCATCTTCTTTTTTGCGTATTGATGGTTTTTTTCCTTTATATTTGATCAGCCCAGTAGTGGGCGACTTCGATGGCTTTATCGTTGGTCTCAAGTAAGTCATACATGGTGCCAGTACCGGGATCTAGGATTTTTTGAGGCGGGGCAAATGTGTGAATATGCCGCTGCTTGGTTTTGCCGTCTTACTAGTAGTACAAGTACACGGGGGGATGCTGACATTACTTGGTGCGTATGGTCAGTTAAGATTCAAACCGAGATACGATTGTTGCACATTTTTGAGTGGCAAACAACTGTTATATATTCCAAAGTAACCAGACACCGCCCCCATTCCGTTTCGGTAGCATCGGAGTGATGGATATATTCGGCCCTGGCTTGCCCCTCCCTAGATCCG
Organism: Acrobasis suavella; assembly: GCA_943193695.1. Lineage (NCBI taxonomy): Eukaryota > Metazoa > Arthropoda > Insecta > Lepidoptera > Pyralidae > Acrobasis > Acrobasis suavella. The sequence continues at coordinate 11,154,922 of OW971950.1, forward strand.
GGGCTGCATGGTGCAGGTAGTATTATGCCCGGGATAGGAAAGTAGATGCGCCATAGTTTGTAAGGAGGAACAACACTATTTGTAACTATAGGTACTGCTCCGATGGATCCACATAATATACAATTATTTCTATTTTACCTATTTGACAAATAATCAAAAAAATCTTGTTGTAAATACTACAAGCAAGTGATAGTAGCACATAACTATTTAAATATTTTTGGTATTATGGGACTTAATAAAATACAAGTTCGGATTTCTAATAACCTTTATTAATCACATAGATTGATAATACTCTGATTAATACAGGATATCACTAATTCCTGAATAGTTTTTTTGTTTATGATCTTTGAGTATAGGAGTCACGGACTAAAGGTTGTTTCATTAATTTCAGTGTATTTATGTATAGGTTAAATATAGTTATTAAAACTTAAAAAATAAAAAACACAGTCTTTTATATTTGCTCAACTTGTAATTTTTGGGTATATTACTCTTATTCACTCTACAAGCATTAGTTTTGAATAAAATAATAAAGATCTGATATTACCGTTGGCCCCTTGCACACACAAAAAGCAAGCAGTAGTATAAATAATAGTACCTGAATCATAATAGGTGATGCAGCGTGAAATCCATCACAATTATGATTGATTTTTTAAGCGACTTCAAAAAGGAAGGAGGAGGTTATCAATTCGACTGTATGTTTTTTTCTTCTTTTTTTTTCGTATGTATGTTACTCGATATCTTTTCAACAGTCGACCGCTTTTGATGATTCTTTTTTATTTGAAAGCTTGTAGCACCAAATTCGTCCCATGTTAATTAAGTGAAGATATAATGAAGAACTTAGGAAATTAATGAAAGAAACTCTTGAAAGAAAATGAAGTCGATTGTTTTTTTTTTGTTCAAAATTGAATTATTATTTATCACCTTCTATTCTCACCGTATAGTGGCCTTTGGATCTTCAGCACTAGGCTCTGTTTACTCCGTTAGGAATAAAAATGTGATAGTGTATCAGAAATGAATTTACAAACCACTCGAATTTCTAGACAATGCTCATAAAACTAGTAGGTTGATTTTATACCTCCCCAGAGAGGATAGTGAGTGCAGATTTACACAGACTCGTAATGCGCGCTATAAACAGTTTATTGTCTAGTCAGATGGCGGGACTTGTTGTTTACAGTTAAAGTCATTGAGTATAATAATACTAGTATAGTCTATTGAGAAACTAGGCAGTTTATATATATAAGGCTTTGTAAGGAAAAATCCATTTATAAAGCTTTGTAAAGAAAAAATCTTACAGACAAGCAACAGTGTGATGGATGACCTACGAGACCTATTTTTAAATGCGCGAGTCATACAACGAATGATTACTTAAGCGTTTACCAAGTGGCACATTTTAGAATCGTACGCGAAGAACTTGTCATGGAGAATCTGCTCCATTACACCCTGCCTTTTTTTTAACATTGGTTTAATTTGGTTGGATAAATATTGACAAGTTTTCAATGTTTTTAAAAATACGGCGTTATATAGTATTTCGTGACTTGGAACGCGAACAGTGACTTGGAATCCTACACGTTTTGTATTCTTCTGACTCCCTAACTAGAAAAATTGATCTCCTTGTTGTCAACCAGGGTCGCAAGCTGTCGCTGGCATTCTATTACTCACCTTTCTAAGCCCATGCCCATGTTAAATCATAAACACAAAAAAAAAAGAAAGCTTTGCTAAATAAAATTTTGACTGGACTAAACTAAAATTAAATAACACAAAGAAAGCTGCCAAAATGCAAATGCATAAACTAAGCCGACAACAAACCACAAAGAGTCGCTGAAATTCATAGCATTGTTGAAATTCCAAACAATAAGTTGAAAAATCAGTGCTCATTACTACATTTAAATGAATAGAACCGTCTATTGTAGGAGTCGAAATGGCGGCTGAATGAACGAATGTGAACAAGTGAATGAACGAAGTCGTGCATACAACCGGGTTATTCCGCCTCGCAAGTGTTTTGTAAAAAAATGTTCAGCAATTCTCTTTGGATGTGCTTTGAAGTAGAGATATGTGTGGCGTCTATTGATTGTATTCCATACTATCATTATTTCACTCTTTGTTTTAAAATGTATGCTAAAGACAGGATTGTCTTTATACAATATGTAACAAAAACCCTGTCCGATCCTTGTAGGAGCAGCTCAGACCGTCAATATGAACATCTTTTCCTATGGAAACAATGCTTGAAACTCAAAGAAAAATCGTTATATTCGTACAAATTGCCGGGCCGGCCGAACACTTTTGTATGAAAATGTCGATTTTATTTTCGAGTTTCAAGCATTGGTCCCATAGGAAAAGTTGTTCATATTGACGGGCTGAGTTGCTCCTACAAGGATCGGACAGGGTTTTTGTTACATATTGTATAGCATTTTAGCAGACAGAGTTTAGGGCTTTTAAAGATAGCACTTTAAGCGTAATAGTGGGTGAGAATGTTGAAAAAATATATTAAAATAGTGTTTAGTTGTTAGCCTGGACTATTTTTATGATTTGCATTTTCGCACATAGCTTTGATCGGCTTTGACGCTGAAAGGGAGAAGCAATCGTAATATTCTAAGTTTTTCTTTTCTCCTAGGCCAGCATAGAAAAAAATTGAAGAACTAAATTAAAAGAAATGAAAGAATATGTTTTGAGAATAAGGATTTATGTAAATCTAATCCTTTTAAATATACATATAGCGACATCCTTTTATCTAGCTTTTACGCTTGAAAGGGTTTTCCCTGGTAAATAAAAGATGGCGCTACGGATGTCAATTATAATACATAGTCCCGCTACTCATTACTAGATGGCATTCTTGACAGTCGGGCATTTCTTCTTAATTTACCTAGCGACAAAATTTGTTATTACACACTACGCCACAATAGGCATGAAGAATGGAAAAATATTTTTAGCCCATCGGTTAGATTATTAAAAAATATTGCACACGTATTTTATCTTTTCTGTGAGAAACAAAAAAATAAAAAGATACCGCGCATTGAAATTTTGCATGACGTTACGCTGCTTACGATTTTTACATAGAGGTGACGTCGCAAGCCCCCACTCCGGGACTTTGATGCTTCGTATCTCTGTGAATTTTTACTTTTTTGGCAAACTGAAAAATATGGATCGAATATTTTTGGATAATCTTAAAGACGGACTTATTACAAACTTTTCTTTCTTAACCTGTCGTCTTACCTATTGGTGTGGGAAGCAAAACATGCTTAATTCAGGATGTGTCAATTACGGTAAATGTGGCGTTTAGATCTTGGGAAGTTATTTTTAAATGTTTCGATTTGATTTTTAAAATTCTCCATGATGGTTGGGGAGAAGAGAAAAAAAAAACGTAGAATTAACAGCTGCTACCCACGCTTAAAAACCAATCGAGGGCATAGGCGAGAATCTGAATCATTTGATATGATTGACCATACTTGACCATACTTGTCGCGGCGCCCTGGGGCGCCGCGACAAGTATGGTCAAGCGAAAATCCAAGTATGGCGCCTTTTATGCAAAGTACATTCCTACAGTACATGTGTTACTACATTATTTATTTGTGTTTCTTACTCTAACAAACAATATTAATATGTATTCCTGTAATAATTCCAACAACCAAAGTATTCGAAACACTCTTTCGAACCGGATTGTAGCTACGCAGTAATCACAAAGTTTTTCGTCATTGGTTATGTTTGTTACTAACTTTTGCCTAATTTCCCACTGTCAATAACTTGTGTTCGGATATTTAGAGATTGTTAGTGAAGGTTCGTTAGCTATGTTACGTGTAGTAGGTAGTTGCTGTGTTTTAGTTTTCGTTGGTGCATGTTGCCAACACTAGGTTTTAAGAGCGGCCTACCCGTCTTACTTTTCATACAAACGCTCGTACGTAATTATGACGTTGTAAGTGTCTTATAAAACTTTTGAACTAACAGATATCTTGTGAGCTATTTCTAGTATTTTACCAAAATAAAAAAATTTAATTTGTAAAAACAAATTCAGTAAAAGCCTCCAAAAATTTGCTTTGTTGCACAAATTTTACCAGAATTCGACCGTTCATAAAGTACTCATAAATTGTAAAGGTAAAAAAAAATATTTCGACATAAACTTCGCAAATGTAATGAAAATTTTAAATAAAAAACATTTATTTCACACACGTAAGGCTTATTGAAAAACACGTTTCACCTGGAACTAGTTTTGTAAAATTTCCGCACCCTGTGAATAGTTAATATTCGTTCATTGGCTACTTCAATAATACTAATTTCATTCAATAGCATGCAAACCAAGCCCTCATGCGCTATCTCTCCCTTTTTGCGTTGCCTCCTTTTCTAGCATTACCCTGGATGAAACAACAAGCTTTTTCAAACTATGTTCACGTTGACGATAGAGCGGCCGGGAAGGGCCGCCTTAAACTAAAGGCATAGGACAGTATTTGAAGAACACCATCTAATGACGATAGCTGGAACCAATGGCGTAAAGAGCCTCCAGAAGTATAGGAGCTCTAGACATTCAATATTACTTATGCTCCCATCCAAAAGCTGACCGGGTCTGAGGTTGCTTAACAAGCGCTAGTAATACCTATATACATAGATACTTAGGGCATTTACACACGCGCTGCAGCGGCCGCGCCTCTGCGCTTGCTTTTTTAACCGACTTCAAGAAAAAGAGGAGGTTATCAATCCGTTGCGATCATTTTTTAATGCATGTTCACCGATTCTTAAATTATTCTCATATGTACGTTAGATAAGTGGAAAAACATTGCTAGCGACTAAAAATGTTGGGAAATACTGGACAACCTATGCCTATACAACGACGCAGAGGAAGAAGATGAAGACGAATAGTGCTAAAAAAATACAATACAATACAATACAATACAATACAATACAATACAATACAATACAATACAATACAATAAAATACAATACAATATAATACAATACAATACAATACCTTTTATTGCACAAAATAAATAAAAAAGGACATAATTATCTTAAAAACTAGGATATGCGCAAAAGGCGGCTTTATCGCTAAGCAATTTCTTTCAGGCAACCTCGCTGTAATGTAGCGCCCGCCAAAACCCATTCCTGAATATACCTATGAAAGGTGTACCCTTGAACAGGTTTCGGTAAGAGAAAGATCTATTGCAAGAAAAAGGAATCTATGGATTATGGAAAAGATTGGGATGAACTGATGCTGGTATATTGCAATAGGACCGTCACCTACCTATTATTATATCTACCAATTATTCGAAAACGTGTAGACCGAGTTAAAACATTTTTTTTTTTGTTTGGAAGGAAATACATGTCAGGTTATCCCATATTTTTTTTATCAAAATCGGTTAAGTATGTAGTTTATGGGTAAAGTCAGTTTTAAGTTTTGGAAAATTATTTAAATAGATGTGAATGCGGTCCTAATAGGCTCTGTCTACTAGGTTTGGGAAAAACCGAGATAGTATCGCTCTAGGTTCCCTATTTTTTTGCATAAAATTTTATGTCATGATTTAAAATGGCATACTTTCATTTAACTTAATAAAACTTACGCACAATATTCATTTGGCATAACTTTTTAGGCACAATTGTATAAAGCATAACAACTATAAGCATAATTATTGTAAAGTATACTATCCTAAAGTCTAAATATGCTTTGCATAATGATATTTACGCATATCTTTTATATGCATAATACGTCGAATAAATATCTGACTCCTAAATCTAATAAATATGTAGGCACTTAACATGGTGGGTAGAAAATGCCTATGAACTATTATGCCAAAATATTTTATGCCAAAACCGGTCTGTATAAGAACATTAGGACATAACAAATTATGCAAAAAAGATGCCTATCGCTCTATCGAACCAAATTGTAGCTAAACAGTAATCACAAAGTTTCCCGTCATAAGTTATGTTTGTTACTAACTTTTGCCTAATTTCCCACTGTCAATAACTTGTATTCGGAGATTGTTTGTGAAAGGTTGGTTAGCTTTGTTACGTGTTTGAGGAAGGTACTCAGTGATTAGCAAAGACAATACGGTAGTTTCCTGAATTAAAATAAGTTAGAATATATACACAGTTTTTTTTTCGGTTATGAAACGTCACCAAATAATGACACTGTTGACATTGATCACATCCCTTTTTAACAGGATTTGAGCTTAAATTCATGATTCATTATAAAGTAACTAATACATTCTTCTCATTTTTTGTGAAGATTTAACCAAAATACGCATCTCAAGTTTCGCAGCGGTACATAACCTAAGTTTGCAACCAAGAAGGCAAGTAACAGACAGTTAAAATAAAAGCAGAAACTGAAATGCATGTGCAAAAATAATCAAAAATCTTATTGTTAGTTTTTTTACGTGTGTGTAAGTGGCCAACACTGGTGTCAGAATTTGTAGGCTGCAAGGCATTTGACATATCTTGACGACTGCCATACAATGATGACAGCCGGGACCAACGGCTTATATGTGCCTTCCGAAGCACGGAGGAGCTCGAAAATCTTTTATACCACTTGTGGTCACCCATTGAGTTGCATAAAAAAGAAAGTTATTAAAATGAACAAAAATGGATCGCTGGTCTTGATCATATATTAAAGGCATCATCTTCATTTATCATCAATGGCTTTCATGAACTCTCTGCTGATGAGCCTCCTTCTGTCTGCGCTATCTGGCCAACGCAAACCAATTCTTTTCTGCAACTTGCCTGATATCGTCAACCAACCTAGCGGCTGGACATCCTACACTATTTTTTCCATTTCTGAGGTACTTGGTACACCTGAAATGTAAAGTCATCATAATCATCGTAGGTATCGTGCTTAACCTAGGTGATTTGACGAAATTACTGGTTTTTACACAGAGCGACTGTAGTCTGACCTCTGCAACCCAAGGGTAGACCGCAGAACCAATCCTTGGATAAGTTTTCACAAACGCTAGATGGAGTTTGGAACTCACGGTTTGTACTTGCCTTCCGAAACACTCAATCATCTTTCTTTTAAGGTAATCAGGTGATTCAAGCCTTATATCCTAACCAGATTGGAAACAAATTTTCACAAGGTAGTGGGGTTTTGAATCCACGACGTTCGGGTCTCAAGGGGAAACGCCTTGACCACTAAACCAAGGAGCAAGTCTAGTATGAAATGATAAGTTCTGTTTAAACTTAAAAATAAATTATTAAATACGTTTCATGATTTCCTCTCTCTGCAAATTACTCGGACTTAAGCTAAGTCGCAATTCCCGATATATTGATTGGGAGTTACTCATTATTCTTCGTTCTTTCATTCGTTCAATCAGAGTTAATCTCGTTCAGTAGATTCTTGGCTTAATTAATTCTTTAATTGATTTGTTTTGCTTGCTTTTACGTGGAAATTGGAATGAGAAAGGTTCGGGGGAATGTCGTGAATGGCTTTTGTAAAATACAATTAAATTAATCGGGTATCTCAGAGGCTTTAAGTTAGCCATTACACTTGTATTTGTGTATAAATTTCAATAAACAAATATTACATCAACTTTTCCAAGGGGCCTCTACGTGTTGGATTCAAAAGATTTAAAAGATTCAAATGTTTATTCAGTAATTAGACCTTTACAGGCACTTTTACACGTCTATAAGTATAATTTATGTTACGTGTAAAGTACATTAAAATTTAATTAATTTTTAAAGAAAAGCTACCGATACCAGCGCTTCGTAACGACCACTGTTGAGAAGAAACGCCGAAAGAAACTCATTTTCACAGTATTGGTCGCCTACTCGCCAGAAGGGCTTTGTCATATTATTATTATTCTCTTTTAATTAATAAATACTTATAATACAATGTTGACACATTATAACATGTAATGCTTGCGAACAAGTAAACAAAAATAAATTGCGCAATAATAGTAGATTATTAACCAAGGGGATAAAGCAGTGTCTTCTGTCGCGGGTGACGACTTACTCGTATTTAAGTTCACCCAAGACAAAGACAGCTTTATCACCGAGGAAAATACTCTAATTTTCGTACCATTTGCGAAAAAATAAAGACTATAATATCAAAAGACAAGCATTTATTAAAAGATATATTATAATTAATTTTTATCCAGTTACATAAAAGATACAAAATGTTTTACGTTGTAAATAAATATAGGTACGCAGAAAACTTGGCTGTATGTGTGAGACGCAAATGCTTTTCCTTTTTGGAAAACTAAACAGTTGGTGTAAACCACGTAAACGAACAATGACATGACTTAATTTAGTTTAAATTTTATGAAATTTTAGTGGTTCTGTGGACTTTGCGGATACATGTTGTCGATTCAAAATTGTTATTTTTTTACGCTTAACAATATAGAAATGAATTCAGTTCAGTATAAATTTCGGTAAGTATTCCAAACTTAAACCACATTCTCCCTCTAAAGGATGAATGACATTCAGATCCTCGATTGATCCTCGTTTTCATTCATGTCAGTGATCGTTCAATCTTCGATTAGAGCAGTTGTGTCACAATCACATATGACGCGCATTAATACAGTGCAGTGAAAGTGCTAACGCATCAAACCAAAGTCTATCAATGTCACGTATCTTCGGCCGGCCGCGATGACCTACATTGGTGAGTCATAGCACCTTGCTATGTTTACGTACGATAGTTGTTAAGGTGACACTCTCCCCGCCTTCAAAATGAGTACGACGCCATCTAAATCCATTCAGATCAAAACTGAAACGGAACGCTATCTTTACGACTGTTATAGAAGTGAAAAGAATGAAAGGCTAAAACAACAGAGCCTTATCGAAGAATTACAGAGCCAAATTGCGGTTCTTCAAAAACAGTTGCAATGCGCTGTTGAATCAAAAGATACAGCCCAAGCAACCACTAGCACGGAAACATCAGCGCCTCACGCTGAGTATACTACTGACGAAGACGAGTTGGCTAAAGAGACAGAGTGGATTAGAACAAAGTCCAGGAAAAAGAGGAAGTTGAACACGTCTCCCACACTCTCGCCTCAGGCAAAAGAATGCCAAATATCTGAAAAAGCAAAAAAAGTTCTCCCACCTCCTCCTATCGTGGTGGATGGTGTGGAGAACTACCAAAACTTTTATGACTTTTTGACACGAGATCAACCCGCTAGCACCTTCACAGTTAAGATGTTGCATGGCGCTAGCGTTAAGATAAATGCTTGCGACGTAGAAACATATAGAGCTATTACGAAGCTACTCACAGACAACAACTGCCTTTGGCATTCATATGAGAACAAACAGGACAGGCCAATCAGGGTGATGGCCAAAAAATTGCCTTCTACGTGTAAACCGGACAGGATTATTGAAGACCTCAAAGCAAAGGGTCTCCAAATTGAAGACGCTGTGAATAAATTAAGTTGGAAAACTAAAGAGCCCTTAAATATGTTCATGCTGACATTCAAAAACCAGGAAGAAATTGGCAAAATTTATCAGATTCAATCTATCTTGGGGTGCGTGGTTGATATACAACCTCTCAAATCTTCCAAACTTATCCCGCAATGCAAGAGATGTCAGGCTTATGGCCATACACAAATGTATTGTGCCAAAGAGCCAAGATGCGTAAAGTGCACTGGAAAACATCTGACCGTGGACTGTAAAAAACCAAGTACAGAAAAACCGAAGTGTGTGCACTGCGGAGAAAGTCATCCTGCGAACTATAGAGGTTGCATGATAGCTAAAGAGATGCAGAAGATAAGAAACAAGTCTGCTAAAAAAAATGTAGTCAGTCATGAAAATACTGCTCAGAGCAAACTGCAGAAACCTACCAATAAGCCCGTATCAAAAGTAACCACAAATATCTCTTACGCTCAGACGGTTGCGAAAAATTCTATAAGCCAACCCCAACGCAAAGATGAAAGCACTCAAAACCCACAAGAGAAAAAGTTAGATGAAATACTAAAGCTTATGTCATCATTAGACGAGCGCTTGAAAAAACTAGAAAATAGCACCAAACCCGCTATTACTACCAAGAATAAAAAATGATGAAACAACTGAAAATCATGGCATGGAACTGCAATGGGCTACTTAACCACAAAAATGAGTTACAAGTAATCCTAGATATAGAAAATATTGATGTGTGCCTGGTATCTGAAACACACTTTACAAAACAATCTTACATAAAATTAAAAGGTTACAAAGTATATAATGCATTGCACCCAGCAAACAAAGGTAGAGGTGGCAGTGCTGTTATCATCAAAGAAACTATTCAACATCAAGAACATGTTAAACATGAAATTCCTCAGGTGCAATGTGCTGCAGTCAGATTGAATACAAAAAGTTGTCCTCTTACTGTGGCTGCCATATACTGCCCACCAAGACATAAAATACAGAAAGACTTGTGGAAGAACGTACTTTACACACTTGGTGATAAATTTGTATTGGGAGGTGACTTCAATGCTAAGAACACGTATTGGGGTTCCCGACTTACGAACACAAAAGGAAGAAAACTTATGTGCGCCATCACAGAAATGAAATGTGGTGTTGCATCAACAGGTTCACCTACATACTGGCCAACGGACCCATCAAAAACCCCTGATCTCATAGACTTTTTTATTTATAAAAACATGTCGTCTAACTACATGCAAACTAATCAAAGTTATGATATGAACTCCGATCACTCAGCCATTTATTTAGAAATAAACGAAAAAGTTATATTTAAGGAAGATAATTTAACTCTAGTCAATAAATATACAGACTGGGATAGTTTTAAAATAGAATTAGACAGCCATGTAGACCTTAGAGTACCACTAAAGACTCCAGAGCAACTAAATATAGATTTAGAAAAATTTGTCAGCTTAATACAACATACTGCTTGGAATAATACACCTAAGAGTAAGAAAAGGACAGTGAAAAACACATACCCATTAGAGATAAAAGACCTGGTAAAAGAAAAAAGAAGACAAAGAAAACTATGGCACCAAACTAGGTCGCCAGACGATAAAAAAAAGTTGAATAACCTCACAAAAAAGCTTAAAAGGGCAATCCAAAAACATAACGATGAGTGCACAAATACGTATCTCCAAAAACTGTCCAGTGACCGTAGTACAGATTATTCTCTCTGGAAAGCTACGAAGAACATGAAACGGCCAATAAACCAAATTCCTCCCTTGAAACTAGGATTTGGAAAGTGGGCGGTTAGCAACGAACAAAAAGCTGCTTTGTTTGCCGAACACCTCGAAGGGATTTTCAAACCAAATGACAGATCAGAAGGCATCGTTGAAGATATCACTGAGGAACTCAGCGAAAATTATGATGAAGAAATAAATATAAAGCTTGTAACTCCAAAAGAAGTTATGAGGGAAATAAAACAGCATATCAACCCCAGGAAATCTCCTGGCTTTGATCTTATACCAGGAGAACTGCTACACAATCTCCCGAGAAAGGCTTTAGTCAAATTAACTAATCTCATAAACGCTGCTTTGAGACTTAAATACGTGCCCGATTTATGGAAAGTAGCTGAAGTAATAATGATTCCAAAACCGGGAAAACCGCCAAATGAGACGACGTCGTACAGGCCAATTTCATTGTTACCCGTTATGTCAAAGTTATTTGAAAAAATATTACTAAAAAGACTAAAACCTATCATCGAAACCAAAAACCTTATTCCACCACATCAGTTCGGCTTCAGAGAAAAGCATTCAACTATAGATCAAGTTCACAGAATAACAAATATAATTGAAAATACCCTCGAAAATGAAAAAGTCTGTTCTACTATCTTTCTAGATGTAGCGCAAGCTTTCGATAAAGTGTGGCATGAAGGACTTATCATAAAACTTAGAAACATGTTACCCACTAACTACGTAGATATAATTACATCATATATAACCAATAGAGCTTTTAGAGTGCGACAAGAAAATGCGTATTCTAAAATTAAAGAAATAAAAGCTGGAGTGCCTCAGGGAAGTGTTTTAGGTCCGGTCCTGTACCTACTATACACCTCGGACATTCCTGATATAGATGACAATACTATGGCGACCTTTGCTGACGACACTGCTATAATGGCTGTCGGAAGTACTCATGAAGAAGCAGCAGAAAAGGTTCAAATAGCAATTAATAAAATTATTGAATGGACAAAGAAGTGGCGAATCAAGCTAAATGAATCAAAGTCAACTCATGTTAACTTTACGAATAAGCAAGAACAATTATGTCCCGTGTATATAAATGGAAAGCAAGTTCCATTTGAAAATACAGCCAAATACTTAGGTATGACTCTGGATACAAAGCTGCGCTGGAAAGCGCACGTCAAAAAGAAAAGAGAAGAGCTCGAAATACGGTTTCAAAAGATCCACTGGCTGCTTGGGAGAAACTCTGCCTTGTCAGTGCACAACAAAATACTTTTGTATAAACAAGTCCTGATGCCCGTATGGACTTATGGTATACAGCTGTGGGGCTGTACCAAACAGAGCAATATCAGTATGATCCAAACATTCCAGAACAAAGTACTCAGGAGCATTGTCAATGCACCCTGGTACATTAGAAATGCTGACCTGCACCGGGACCTTAACATGCAGTTCGTCGATAAAGTTATTAAAAAATATGCAGAAGCACACGAGTATCGATTGCTTCATCATGTGAACGTTGAGGCAATCCAGCTCCTCGACAACACGGACACAGTGAGAAGACTTAAACGAACTAAACCGTTCGAATTAGTGTAGTGTAGTGACAATAAAAAAAAAATACTTAGTGCGGTCATAGTGCAATAATTAAAGACACACGAACAAAGTGCCTTCCCCTTAATAGAGACAGTAAGAAAAGTGCCGATGGACACATTCTTATACTATTGCTTATAAAACTAGGTCAATGTAAAATTACTAATTAGTCTTAGATTAATAGGCTAGATTGTAATAATACTAGCGTACTTATTGAACAGTATATAGGTACGTTAAAAAAGTGAAAAAAAAAAAAAATTCATGATCTAGAGTTTGAATGAAATTCAGTACATTTTTCTTTCCCTGTTTTTAACAGATTAATAATGACTATTGTTATGTTCGCTTTTTGTGCCATAGAATGTGCCTTTTTTGAGCAAGTGGTACGAAAAAAATATTAAGTAGTCAAAAAAGCGAAGCCGAGCTGACCAGTCCCTCCCGGCAGCACCCGTTCACGAGTTGACGCACGGATCAGCCATCGTTAAAGAAAATACAAAATAAAGTAGATCGATAGATAACTCTTTATTGTACACCGAAATAAAAATGTAACACAAAGAATTAATTTCAAATTAGATGAATTTAATGAGCAGTCTTATCGGCAGTATTATCTCTTTCAGACAACCAATTAGTAGATTCCTTATGATCAGAGATCGGAATCACGGGTGCCATTGCTGTCAAAAGTATGAATATGACTAAAAGTAACGGGATTTCTCGAGAATCTAATTGGGTACTAAGTAAATAAAACAATCCTAATTATGTGATTTTAGGATAAGTCTATTTTTTTTTTCGATTAAAATATATCCTGGAATCACATTATTATGTTCTTTTTATGTTATAGGCGGCAAACGAACAAGCGGGTCACCTGATGGTAAGTGATCACCGCTGCCTATGGACAACTGCAACACCAGGAGTGTAACAAAAGCTTTGCCGGCCTTTCAGGATTTTGCCCTCCCCAGAATAGAGGGAGGGGGGGGGGGGGGGGGGGGCTCCGGCTCTCTCACTCACCGAACGAAGCATAGAAGCGGTGACGCTACTAATCAGACGTCGATTTTTTGTGAGAGTGTGGTACTTCCCCGGATGAGCCGGCCCATTCATGCTACTAGCAAAACAGAGTTTTGCCGGTAGCGTGGCTCTACCACAATTTATTATTATATAATTTTATTTATAGATTATGATCCACCGTGATTATATGATTACGATCTCTGCTTATGATTCAAATTTCGAACCTAGTTGTTACATGGCTGCCCAAAAAATGATTGCAATGTTTCTATGGTTTATTTATGTATGTAAGTGTCTATGAGGTGAAAGCCAGGAGACAAGAAGGAAGCCCAAGAAAGTCGTTCATGGATGAAGTAAAAGAATAGGAAAGTTGCGTCGTATAGGGAGGTCAAGCGTTTAGCCGAAAACAGGGAGACATGAAAAATACTGAACCGACAAGAAACTAGTTCTTAAATGTATCGATGATGATAGTGCGAGTTTCTTTATACCCACCAGAACATCATTTTTTTTTTGATAATTTTACTAAATGCTGGCCACTAAGAAATAGTTGATTTTAGAAACATTATGAAAATTTTATTGCATTTTCGTCGACGTTTTTTGGAGCTTGAACTTATTGTCTTTTTACTTGTTTTACCCAAAACACAATTCAATATTATTTTCCACCACTATTTCCGCATCTTTTTTTTTATAGTAGACTAATTAATTTTACACCTAGTCTGTATGTTGTTAATAACCAAACAATGCTCAGAAAGCAATGCAGTGAGAACCCAGACAAAAAGTTTGTAACAAATACAAATCTATTGTTACGAGTACTCGTGGGTTATTGAAAGATTTCAGAACAAAGAATAACTCTCCATGTTAATTAGCGATACAGTTTCCTCGCTGCTTGAGCGCAAAATAAAGAGAATACAGAAGAGTACAGTACGCGCAAAATAACTCGGCGGCTCTGCGTGGCAAGCATGGTTAGGGCGACAAATTTTTTTCCTTGTGATTTGTCGCATTTCGCGTACTTTACCGCAAAAAAACATAGATAAAATTGAGCGACAAAAGCATTCATAAAACGTATTTTATCTCATGCCTAACTCCCGTGCGAGCATGATTTTGACAGGTCAAAGTAGACATTTCGACGGTTGGCAACGTGAAATCGTCTAAATTTGTCGTCGAATTGCCAGACCCACATAAGACTCAATCAAACCATTTTCAATCGTATTTTAAACAGTTATGCTATGCAATTCATATTAAATGTATACTGACATATTTAAATGTAGGTAGACATCTTCAAACAATGTATTATTGAAGTTTATAAACTTAGAAAAATATTTAATTACGAAACTATAGCGCCATCTTTTGAGGAATTCAACAACCACTTTGGCGGCGGTGACTGGTAAGTCTCGGCGGCTGTTTTATTCTTTTATTCTTTATTCGACATGAGTTGAAACGTTCCGTTGCACATTTACTTTAATGACATTTCATTTTAATAATTTTTAATACTCGTTGTTTGCAATATTATTTCTAAGAATTATTACGTACTCATACAATTCTTTTATCTAACGTGTTTGTTTTACAAAACGCATGTTTGAATTTAAAATTAATATATTTTGCTAGTAGACATTAGAAACACTGTTTAAAAACTGCCTGCGTGTGACGACTCATTTTACTACGTGTCCATTCATGAATTTTATCTTGTCATGTACATTTTTACAGAGGAATGATATGTAAAGACCTGTTAGATAAAACATCATACTAAGGGGGCTGAACTTCGCGCGGACCGCTGCGCAGTAGACGAATACAGGAGTGCGTGGGGACGGTGCGCCGGGCGTCAGCTACCCCGCTGTCACTTGCAGCTAACTTACGAGCCACCAAGTTATTTTGCGCGATCTGTACCTTTAGATACAGGGTGAATCAAAATATACTGAAACTATTTAAAGGGAAGATTCAGTCTATAATACTGAACAAAACTTTCTGAGAAGCATGTAGCCAAATGTGATAAATATTTTACTAACAGTTTTCTCATAATGGCTTGTCTTGTAAAATGCCATATCTGTATTTTATTCATTTTATGATTCAAGGCTCATTGAATCTGCTGCAATGAGAAACGCAGCAATGAACCAAGATCGCGGTTTGTTAAGGCGGCATTTTCCAGAGAAGTGTAATGAGGTTTCTATTTGAAATTGTAAGGTTTCTGAGTCCATGTCTGAGCTATATAATTAGTACTTCTAGTTTTAATAATACTTTCTTGAACTAATACTGTGAACTCGTATTGGACTGATAATTAGAGCCAGATGTCTTGTCACACCGACATTACTTTCTTGGATTGAAGCATTTCATTTATCGCCTATCAAAATGTCGATGGTATCTAATAGAGAACATGCACACAGGGCCACAAAAATTAATATATATTATGTTGCATGAAATTAAATTGGTATTTCCAGTAAACTTTTGTATAATGTTTATCAACCTAGTTTTCTTCTAGTTAGCTCAAATTTTTGAAAATATTCTTTTTTAAAACTTGAAATACACGCGTATTTATGAAACGGCAAAAAAATTTGTTTTGAATTTTATATTTTGAATATTATAAAATTTGCATTTGTTTTCTCCATCAAATATCATAAAATTGAGAGCTGTTAGGCAAATTTTAGTACTGGGTTTCTATTATACATACTGAGTTTAGTAATAAACAGCTTTTTTGACTTTTGTTTTTAGTTGATTGAAAAAGTCAATTTTAGAAGTAAAAATAAAATGTTCAATAATTATATTACCATGGAATTTTCTTAAAAAGTAATAGCTACACATACTTTTGTTATAAGGCCAATCCTGTAAGCGCAATAATAAAAACGGCACCCAAAAAAATGTTTGAACATCACGCCTACAAATGCGACGTAAGTGACGTCACTCCTGTCCGGTTTCTTAAGCGCTTTGACACCTCGTCCAAAGGCGGATTCAATTCAATTCAATTCAAATATATCTTTATTATCATAGGATATTTATAATATCTCTTAATAATCGTCACTTTGTTTTATTGCACAATAATTGTTGACGTCAAAAAGTTACTTAGAACTAAGTTTACTGCCGCCTCCAAAGCGCTAGTGCAGAAGAAGCGGTAACAAACTGCACTGCAGCATTTTCTAAAAGAACGTCAACTCACAATGAAATTAATATTTATAGTTGATATGTGGACAGAGTATACATTGTTTGTTGTCATAATTTAAATTAATTTTTTTAATGTCGAAATTTTGAAATAATGTCAAATCAAGTTGTAAATTCAGTATGTACTTAATGTACCAGATTATGACCATTTCTGAGTATACAAACCTTTAAGAGGGACCCGCGCCAAGCTCAAGCCAGACTTTGTTGTCTTTAAGATAGTCATCGGTCCTATAATAAGCCTTCTCACAGAGTACCTTCTTTACATAAGCTTTAAACTTTTTGTCAGGCATATCAAGGACCGATTGTGGCAGTTTATTATAAAAAAGTATACCGTTCCCCATAAACGTTTTACTAACTGTTTTGAGCCTATAATACGGGGCAACTAAGTCACTTTTATTGCGTAAGTTTCTGACGGTAAAATCGCTTACTTTATTGTATGAGGAAATATTTTTCCTTACATACAGTATGTTTTCAAATATATACTGTGATGGTAAGGTTAGTATACCTATTTCTTTGAAGAATTCTCTGAGTGAGTCTCTAGATCCTAAGCCGTAGATACGAGTAGCTCTAATTGCCCTTTTTTGTAAAATGAAAATAGTCTGAATATCGGCTGCACTCCCCCATAGCAGTATGCCGTATGACATTAAACTATGAAAGTAACTAAAGTACACTAGTCTAGCAGTTGCTACATCTGTCAAATGTCTTATTCTCCTAACAGCATAAGCCGCAGAGCTAAGCTTATTTGAAAGTTTTGATATATGAGCGCCCCACTGAAGTTTCGAGTCGATCGTAATTCCTAAGAAGGTAGTACTTTCAACAAGATCGAGTTTTTCGCCATCTATCAGTATGTCGACGCAAGCTTGCCTCACATTGGGAAGAGAAAATCGAATGCATTGGGTCTTTTTCGCATTTAACATGAGGTTATTGGCAGTAAACCAATCAGAAATGGAAGACAAGGTGCTGTTCACCGCGCTAGCATCTGTGCTATGACGGTCAATTTTGAATATTAGCGAGGTGTCATCAGCAAACAGCACTATGCCTGCCTGTTTCTCAACCATGTAAGGCAAGTCATTAACATAAACTAAGAAAAGAAAAGGTCCTAGAATAGAACCTTGTGGTACGCCGATTTTAACATTAGATCCGTGCGATTTTATGCCGTTTAAATCAACAGTCTGAAGCCTATCTGTTAAATAAGATTCTATTAATTTAATTGAATTTTCATCAAAACCATATTGACTAAATTTAAGCAAAAGTGTCGGATGATCTACGCAATCAAATGCTTTAGAGAGATCGCAAAAGGATCCAATCCCATCATTTTTGCTCTCCCATGCGTCATAAATATGAGTGATGAGTGCCACTCCCGCATCGGTGGTTGATTTTCCGCCAGTAAAGCCGAACTGTTGGCTATGGAAAAGGTTGTAGGTCTTGAAGTGAAGTAGCATTTGATTGAGCATTATCTTTTCGAACACCTTACTCAAAACTGGCAAGATAGATATAGGTCTGTAGTTGCCAGGGTCTGTTTTTTCTCCTTTTTTGAATAAGGGGATTAGTTTACTACATTTCATTAGGTTAGGAAATATGCCTTCATCAATACATTCGTTAAATATAAAAGCTAAGTCACCAGCTATGACATTTATAATATGGCTTACTACAGCAACCGACATGCCCCAATGATCTTCCGATTTTTTTAAATTTAACTGTTTAAATGCTTCTACTATATCACTAGGGCCAACATGCTTAAATTTAAATTTAGAATCACAAAGCCTAACATTATTCTTAAGCAACGCTTCAGCACGTTGGGGGTTAGAATCCACATTGGAAGTAAGTTCCAAAGGTATGTTAGTAAAAAAATTATCAAAAATATTAACAATTTCTTCAGGTTTAGTAATAATCTTACCGCTAGCTTTAATTTGACAGATATTTTCTTTTGCTTTATTTCTACCAGATTCTTTATTAATAACATTCCAAGTTTCTTTTATTTTGTTAGGGGCATTATTTATTTTTTTACTAATACGATTGGCCTTGGCTTGTCTACAAACTTTTTTAAATATTTTAGAATAATTTTTAACATATTCTACAAAGGAAGGATTAAAATTAAATTGTTTTTGGGCATATAAGTCATAAAGCTTGTTCCTACTTATGTAGATGCCGGTAGTAGCCCACTCATTAAATTGTGATTTACTATGCACAGCAACTTTTTTTTGTTTCAATGTTTTAGAATATTCTGAAGAAATACAATTAAAAAGTTTGTTGTAATGGTCGTCCGGATTTTTCCCTGTGTATACGACTGATAACAGTTTGTTATCTAAATTATTTTTAAGTTTTCTTATATTTTTTGAAGTAATTGGCCTACAGAAGGTCTTATCTTTGTTCAAGTGGCTGAACTTGCCTTTGGACTCATTGACATAAGCTACGTATACACCCAAATGATCAGAAGGCAATTTATTAATAACAGATTTGTCAGAATATTGAATATTACTAAAAAAATTGTCTAGACATGTGGCAGATGTAGCAGTGATTCGGGTTGGCTTAAAGAATACGTTTACTAAATCATAACACTTAAAAAGATTTACGAATTGCGTACTTTTTGGATTATCTACTAAGATATCAACATTAAAATCTCCACAAACAATAATATTCTTTTTACTAGTTGAACAGGACTTAAGTACCTGGTCCATTGCTTTTAGAAAACTTTTAAAATCACTATTAGGGGGACTGTATACACAAATAATTATATGATGATCTAGCTCGGCACAGGTCACCTCACAACAGCGCTCAACAGAAAGTCTGACGATATCCTTACGTTCTTTGCTGCGGAAAGAATCTTTAACAAAAATTATGGAACCCCCTCGTTGAGCAGACTTCCTATTAAAGCAGCTTACAATATTATAGTTGTTTAGGCTGAACATCATCTGACTCTCATACAGCCAATGTTCAGTCAAACATAAAATGTCCACATCCATTTCTTCTAAAACTAATTCTACTAATAATTCTTTGCTGGAAAGACCTTCTAAATTTTGATGAATTATTCTTAGCTCATGAGACCTTTCCGTTGTCTTAATGTTCAGTTTAAATCTGCCGTCAAGTCTACAGAATTACCATTACATATTACTGGCAATTCTGTAGGCATCTTATCCCTAGGTTTTTGTTTACAATGTAAACTCGTCCAAAAATTAATATTATTAGCTACTAATGTAGCAATCTTACGTCTAGAATATTTTGAAAGATATATATTATCTTTTGTCAGATTACATTCACTTATGAAATGGTTAGTGTCAAAAAACACTAATTTATCACTATAACGACATGTTATATTATGTATTAAATTATTAAGATAGTGAATGTTTTTGTTATTTGTTGGAGACTGGCAACGTAGATATGGGAATGCACATAATATTATTTTGCCTACTTCTAGTTCAGTTAAATAATCCATACAGCTGATTATTTCTTTCTTTCCTATTTTGTTACTATTGCCTATAAGTAATACAACAGTAGAATTATAATTCAGTTTAGTTGATTTAATTTTGTCTAAAATTTGAGTATAGGTTGCATCCGGGAAGCAGTAGTTAACACAAGCATTATCGAGAATTGTGTTAAGCATGAAACCCATACTGCGACCCATACTGTCAGAAAAAACTACTGTATTACATGGAGGTTCAATAAAGTCAACACAATCAGACACATTATTGCACAAATTACTGTCACAAGGAGAGAGCACTGGTGTGGAGACACTGATGGTGGGCTGGTTGAACTGCCCGCAAGTACATTGCTTAGCTAATGAATCAAGGGTTTCTTGATTGTACCTGCTGTCGCTAATCAATTTCTCCACAGTCAGCATGTGCTCAGTATTTTGTTTCTGTTGGTGGTCATACTTAGAAAATAATGAGGAATAGTCCTCCTGCAATTTTGTAATATAAGATTCTAGTCTATTTCTGTTGACCTCATACAACTCCTGACTTTCCGCCAATTTATTATTACACAAGTCTAATTCTGTTTGTAATTTACAATTTAAGGAACTGGATTTTAATAAACATGATTTTCTGAGATTAATTTTTAATTTATTATTGGTTTTCTTAATTTTTTTACAAACTTTTAAATGTTTTTTAACTTTATTGTGGCTAGTCATGGTATTTGAATGATCTAAGTAACTAACACTGCATGATGTCTCACTAGTGAGATCAATCACTGAGGAATTAGTTGAGGGAGTCACAGGGACACTATCAATGAGCTCGTCAAAGAGGCTGGACACCTCTGCTGACTGACGCAACTGGGCGTCTTGCTCATAACTACTTATAAGTCTATATGCCTCTCCCAACTCTTTTTCTAACTCAGTGGTACGTCTGAGCGTTTGCTCATACGTATCACTGCATTGGCGGAAAGAATCTACTTCTAATTTTAATCGGTTAAGTTGCTCGCTCAACTCATCACATACTTGGAGACTCTCAGAAAGTTTTTGCTCGAGCCTAATGTTTTTAGTACACATTAATTCGTATTCACGTTCATTATCTTCCCTTTCCAGTAATAACTTCTCATTGTCTTCCTTTTCTGCCTTGAGCTGGAGTAAGGCATCCTTCAGCTGAATTTCCAGTTGTCTGGCAGTCGCAGCACAGGTTGTGGAGGACATTTTTACAATATAGGGACTGATGAAATGTGTAAGGAAGATAATAAACGCTAGAATAAGCAAGATCGAGCTAACAAAACCGATCACCTAACTAGGAAATAACAATAACATAACCTACTGTTTTGAAAAAAACTGTGTCAAATTATCTGTTTTAATTTAGGGAATTTCCGAAAGATATGAAAAACAGTGCACAAAGGACGTGGTGTTTTATTGAAATATGTACAAGAGTTACTGTACCGTTCTTACCTTGTAAAAGTTGTAAAAAGCCGGTAACAATTGTACCCACTGATCGTCAACTAAGAGCACTATTATTTCACAAAATACACTGAAATTGCACAAACAAATTATTAATTACGATAATACCTAACTTATTATACAAACAAACAATATTATTTGTTGGATTTAACTATAAAATTATTTAAATTTACAATATTAAATAAGGAGCAATAAAATTGACATATGAGCTCCTGGGTTGCCAGCCGCCAAAAAAAAGACGGACGTGACTATGTACCTTTATACCTTTTGATTTCGAGATTTTGGGTTAGGAAGGTAGTTTTTTCTTGGGAGTGCCTATTTTTAGGAACTCTTTCCATAGCACAACGAAAACTAAATTATTCTTCTTTCCTATTGCACCTGAGTCATATTTTATGTAACTGTCAACGAGTCAAAGATAAATACTACTAACTGATAAAAAGTCATGAAAAGAATGGGATAAATTAAAGCCATTGAGAAAGAAATTAGGTGTTGGTTGATGACGAGACAGAAGTTTCCCTCAGTAATTACAAAAAAACTATAACGTACGTGTACATAAGGGTTTTGGCGAGTATAAAAAGTTTTGATATCAATAAGTTGATAACTAAACGTTTCAATCTCTAGAAAAATGTGACGTCATAACATTTTCAGTACATAACGTTACTCTTTCAACCAAGTTAACTCATGAACAAAATTTCCTACGGAACAATTAAAAGTCTAAACTAAACTAGTAGTTCACCCCAAATTGTGAGCTCGCAAACCCTCACGGCAACCCCTTGACTGATTTGGTTCATGATCCAACTTAAAAAATCTATTAAACATTTTTACACGCTTACTAAATTTCATGACGCCCTGACTAAAACTACCCGAGTTATCGTTGAATAAACGTACATACAACTTTACTTGCTTCGCTTACTCGTTCGAATAACAAATCAAACTTTCTTTCAAATTTAACGTTCACTTGACCTACCAAATTTTATGAATTTCCAATCAAAAATAGTCAATCATATCCAAATATGAAGGCCAGATTGCCCAGTAGACAATTTTAATTCGATAGTTTTTTAAAATTTACTTCTAGGACGAATATAGCCTCACAAGCTGCGCTGCGCCCCTGGTGTTACCCGCGGTATATATGAAAAGTAGCCTATGGTTAATCCAGGTTGTTAGCTTTCTGCATACCAAATTTTATCAAAATTGGTCCAGCCGTTTGCGTGTGAAGAACTCACAAAATTTTCGCCTTTATAATATTAGTGCGATTACTCAGAAAGATCTTGATACTGAGCCATGGTATTTTACTTCATAGAAGCGGAGTAGGTATTATTTACGCCTACATTACTACAAACGAAACTATTCATCCGTGCACACGGTAATGTGTGTGTGTTTACCTGCTCAACACTCTCGACAAGGCGAGCACGGGGAAGAGGTGCGAGACCGGGGATCGGAGACCCATATTGCGCGGAACCTAAGGCGATGCCGTTCTTTATGTAATACATTTATCAATTCTGTGAATAAGTACTAAGGAAGAATAAATTAGTCTAGTTTGCCTTCAGCCCTGAACAGCTAGGGCAGAACTAAGTCTAATGCTGTTTTTTTTTTGTTTACTAAGCCGTCCCTGATTATTACATCTGGAAATAATAATATAGTAACATTCCAATAAAATTACTATTCATTTTCTAGACTATTTTCCCTCAGAGAGATTAAATAAAAGAAATGGAACCTTTAACTTAGATTATATTAGGCGAGTGGTCGACAAGTCAAGTAGCGAGTGATTTGCTTAAGAAAAATTGATGTCACGAAAGAGTACTTTTACTATATGTCTCAAATTTTTCAGTTTATCTAATGCATAACCATTTTCATTCACGTAGCACACAGTGATACAACTCACGTAAACAGAGTCTTCATTATTGAGTAAAGAGCATTATTTTGACTGATGTGACATAAAATATTTTTCTACTCGGCAGTCGTACTCACCTTGCGTGTTGCTTGATCAATGAGTAAAGTACACACATTTAGCACATTATAAGTATCTCAGGAATCTTGTTGTGTGATGCAATTCCGTTACTTGTGCATAAATCTTAAAGCTAGTTCATGTTTTGTAGTCAGCAAGTTATTTTGCTTTGTTTCCTTTATGTGTAAATGACTATAAGATGGTAAATGTTTATTAACTCAAATGTCGCCAAGCAAAATGACGAGTTAGCTCAAGCAATGTGTAATGTAGACACATGTGGCACTATAATCCGGTTGAATTCTTAAATTTGGCTCAACAGAAGGTGTGATTGTATTGTTTCAAAATCTACACCCTGCATCCTTTTACCTTCTACGGCTAAGAGTAGGCCTATTTCTATGCCATTTACTATGGACCTGTGCTACTGTCATCCACACATCCACATTGGATACCTAAGCAATATTTCTATTGTCGTTTAATGTGCGTTCTCTCGCCTCTTCACTCGACCAATGTATAATGTGTAAACACACTTGGCACTGAACTCGGGTGGAATTATGACTTGGTGAGAATTATCGCAGCAATCTTGTTGTGTGATGAAATTGCGTGGCTCATATTTACACGAGAAGCTGTGTATGTCATGTTTATATTACATTTATTTGAGCAAATATTTTAATCCTTTCCTTATAAGCTATAGACGCAAAATTACTAATTTATTTACCAATGTATATACACGGAAAATGTATACAAAGAATACATAGAATAAAATATATACAACGTCGGCGCATTACTTATCTCAAAATAAATTTCTTCTTGTACTATGTATGTATTTTGTGTGTGTAAGTAGCCAACACTGGTGTCAGATTTTTCAGGCTGCCTAAAGGCATCTGACATACCTTGACGACTGCCATGCAATGACGACAGCCGGGACCAACGGCTTATACGTGCCTTCCGAAGCACCGAGGAGCTCGAAAAACTTTTGTGCCACTTGTGCAGACCACGCCCGGTGTCGCTTAACTTGCGAAAGCGCTAGTAATGCGCACTCCAGCCGGGCCACCGAGCTCTGTTCCGTACTGTTTCTAGTACTGTTATTCTGTTACGAGAAGAAAAAACCATAAAAAAAGAAAAAAAAAAAGGAGATTTCTTCTAGTATTATTATTATTCTATTGCGTGTTGTACACAAGATAGTTGAACCCTAGTCATAATTTTTGTAAATTCCTTTTAAAAGTCAAAAACCAATGTATCTTCGGATATTTGTATCACTTGATAATTGTTAACTTTTCTTTCGATTTCATAATAGGCAGTTGTTGACGTCAGGTCAGTAACTTACAGCTAAGTTTATTACCGATTCCTAAGCGCAAGTACAGAAATCGGCAACAAACTGTACTGCAGCATTTTCTTCAAAAATGCGTTCTTCTGCTTATAAGCCCACTAGAGTCTACGTTACCATTACGAAACGGCCGCACATTTTGACTGAAGTGTAAGGTTTCCTCAAAGTCGGGGTTTTTTAATATACCTGGCATATAATAGATGGCGCTACGGATGTCAGTAGTTCCGCCACACATCACTAGATGGTGTTGTTGAGGGTTTTTTAATTTTGTTTTTTTTTTTATTTTAATTTAAAGAAAATATTACAAAGATTCAAAGATTCAAATGTTTATTCAGTAATTAGAACTTTACAGGTCAATAAGTATAATTTATGTTACGTGTAAATTATATTAAATATTTAATTTATTTTTAAAGAAAAGCTACCGATACCAGCGCTTCGTAACGACCACTGCTGAGAAGAAACTCCGAAAGAAACTCATTTTCACAGTATTGGTCGCCTACTCGCCAGATGAGCTTTGTCATATTATTATTATTGTCTTTTAATTAATAAATACTTATAATATAATACAATGCTGATACATTATAACATGTAATGCTTGCGAATTTTGCCATTGGTAGATTAACGATCGCTTCGGGAAAAAATAAAATAAAATAGTCATTTATTTCAGTAATCTTTGTTACAACATGATGCTAGGACTTCCCAGTGAGTAATCTAATGATACTCGTGATGGGAATGACCCGCTGCTTCCTATATAGGTATACATTAAGACTACAATTGTGGATGTATTATATTTATACAAATCAAAAAGAAAAGAAAACAAAGATGAGCATTCATTTTTTCCTTGTGTCAGTGTAAAGATTTGGAAGTGTGACAGTGTTTGTGCGTATGAATGCGTGAGAGTGTTGGTGCGTATGTATGTGATGATATTGAGAAGACCGATTAGATATGTGGAGAATGAGAGTGTGCGTAGGAATGTTCATAAAGTATATATATATGTATACTTGTGTATATATTAGATTAAATGCCTTAGAGAGCTTGAACAAATATTAACAGACTACCTTTAAATATGTTTAGATAATAAGTTTTCAATTTCATCATAAGTAAGTGTGTCCAACCAACGGATCAAAGTTCTTTTGCACTCATATAATTTCATAGGATAAATTTCAAGAAAAGTATTGATTTTGTTATATATATAAGCGGATAGGAATGGGTATTGACGTTTAGCAAAAGCGGTACGTACAAAAGGATTGGAGGCTACTCTAACCTTTCTTCTTTTATTTTGGAGGATTACTTTGTACGGCAATGTTTTATGATAATTTAAGATCAGGTTAAGGACAAAAATCTTTCTAACCGAGAGAAGATTACTAATTTTGTATAGGGCATGTGTGGGGAATCTACGAGGTTTGAAGTACATGACCTTTATAAGGGATCTCTGAGCCCTTTCTAAGGCTAAGAAGTCTGTCTTAGTAGCTCCACCCCAGATCGGTATGCAGTAGGAGATGATTGATTGTGCTAAGGCAGTATAAATCTTATTCAAAAGGTCGCTAGACATAACGTACCTCAAAGACTTAAAAACCCACATCAATTTCCTAATTCGACTTATTAACGCTTACAAATGCGGATGCCAACTAAGCCTTTGATCAAGAACTATACCAAGGTACTTTGTTTGAGTCACCTTGTCTATAGCAGGACAGTTGCACGTGTAATCGTCAGGATCAGGGTAATTATGTAGCTTAATTGTCATATTAGAACTCGGTTGCGACGTATTGTATAGAGCGAAACATAATTATGTAATTAGTCTTTTGAATATTAAGAGTTAATAAATTATCCCTCAGCCATTCTGACACCCGTACCAGACCAGCAGCAGCCTTATTATGCACGGCTTCCCAAGTTTTTCCTGAAAAGACGATGGCAGTGTCGTCCGCAAATATCCTTCCCCCGACATCCTGTAGGTTACACAATTCATTGATATATATGAGAAAGAGAGTCGGGCCAAGGACACTCCCCTGTGGGACCCCGTATTTAACAGTTTCTTCATCACTCACATAACCATCAATCTTAACAGCCTGGGTTCTGTCCTGTAGGTAGCTAAAAAGAGAGAGCGCGACCCCCCTGATCCCAATGCTCTGCAACCTCTCTATGAGAATCGGGATCGAAACCGTGTCAAAAGCGGATTTAAGGTCTATAAATACAGTTAGGCTTTTGTCGCCCCTGTCAACAGTCTCAATTATATTAGAGGTCAAATCTAGTATTGCAGCTTGGGTAGAGATACCCTTACGAAATCCATACTGATATTTAGAAATAATGTTAAGTTTATTAAGATAGTTAGTCAGTCTACTATTTATAAGTTTCTCGATTATCCTTGTAATTGCGGTTAGGACAGAGATGGGCCTGAAATTGTTTACCTCAGTCTTATCTCCATGTTTATAAACAGGTGTTATTATAGATCGCTTGAGAGCTTTAGGGAAAACTCTAAATTTAAAACAAAGGTTAGCTAATTTACAAATAAGAGGAACAACAAAGTCTCTAGCATGTTTAAGGAACGAAATGCTAATTCCATCCCAACCACAAGCACTACCAGAGTCGAGGCTCATGAGTATGTTATGGACCTCATCACAATCAGTGTCCAGTAGTACAATCGAACCAGGGTGAGAACAACTGGGTATAGAAATATTGGGAGGATTATTAGCCGCTTGTTTAAGTATAATTTCTGCCAGAGAAGACCCAATGTTTACAAAATAGTTATTCACATAGTTTACTGACAGTTGTGGTTGCGGTTTGATATTTAGAAGGTCCACGTTATTAACCTTAGGGGGCTTGTATTGCGTAATGTCATTTATCGTGGACCATAATTTTTTAGGTTGGTTCACGGATTTACTTATTTTGTGCCTATTATATTGCCTTTTAAGTTTTCTTATGAGATTAGAACAATAGTTACGGTATCTTTTATAAGTTATTTTTAAGATAGTATTATTTGGTTCACTTTTAAGTTTAATTTGCATGCTGTTTCTAAGATTAATACACTTCAGAGCACCAGTGGTTATCCATGGCTTTAAAATTCTATTACTTCTGGTAACGTTTATGTTTTTGGAGTTAGCCTGGATAGCAGCTCTGATCATACTTATGAATGAATTTGCAAAAGTATCAGGACAGTTATAAATATTAAGGAAAGTCACATCAGATTTAAGAAGCATTTTATAAGCATTTTCGATGTCAATGACATTATTATAGTAAGTAGTAGTGTGCCTATTGCACACATTTGAAAATTTAATAAGGACTAGACTGTGGTCAGTGACTGTAGTATTTAGAACAGCTACATAGGCAGAGTTAAGTTTTAAGTCCAATTTCAAGATAACATGGTCTAGACAAGAGTCTTTCCTAGTCTGATAAGTGTGGGCAGGTAAAAGACCATGCAGGGAAAGAGTGTTTAAGTAATTGAGACGATTTCGACGTTCATGCGCCTTTTCATTTGCTGCGATAATTAAATCAATGTTAATATCACCTACAACCGAAATATTTTTAAAATGTGAAATAGTTTCAAGATGTTTGTCAAGGGAGTTTATGAAACCATCAGCATTTAAGTGTGATGGAGATCGGTAGATGGCCAGGAAGACCCACCCAGAGGACTCAATTTGAAGACCAGTGGCGTTCACAAGCCTGAGTTCTGTTACCTTAGCTTTAAGATGATTTTTAATATATGCTGGGAAGTTTATTAAATAATGTTATACCTACAAAACAACACATCATGAATCGTAAAGATTATAGAACTTGACGTGAATAAATACCCCTGAATTATAGGTAGGTACTTCTTACTCAGATTTAAGTGTATTCAGGTAACCTGAGGTGAATATTTGATGAGTTACTTAACTAAAACATTTTTAAAAGTGATCACAAATTGGCTTTCTCAAAGTTCCTTTCATTCAAGGAGCGTCAGTAGAATATTAATTTTCTGGGAATTCAAATTGTCCAGTTGTTTTTTCTTTATCTTAGATTCTTAAATCTGCCTAACTCATCTGCATATTGTCAGTCTTCTCGGCCAAAATTATGTTTCTTGGCTAGGGGAAGATATTGTTTCTTATCAAGATTGTAAATAGCTAGCACTAGCGTCAGATTTTCGAGCTAGCTAAAGGCATCTGACACCATTATGGTACAGAACACCCAAAATAAGAGTGGAAAAAGCTGGAAGAGGCTTTCGTGTCGCAAGATACACGCCAACAACCAACAACTGATCCATTGTAAATTTTAATGAAAGCAAACGAGAAATGTTTTTGCAAATGAAAGCTAAAAAAGAAGCGGCCAAGTGCTAGTCGGACTCGCCCATGAAGGGTTCTGTCGCAGCAAGTAACATAATATATTTGAGTTGATTTAATTAAAGGTAAATTGCGGTTTACGATTTATGATGTATTAAAAAAAGTACATACTAGATTGTTCAAACCAATTTTTGATAAAAGTTTAGTTAAGTTTGCATATTAATGTACATCATATATTTTTTGTAGTTTTATCATTCTTTTATTTTAGAAGTTACAGGGGGGGGGGGGGGGGTTACGACACACATTGAAAACCTATCCATAGATACTCAGCACAGGTTTGATGAAAATTTGTATGGGAACCCCCAAAATTTGGTGTTTTTTTTTCTATTTTTGTGTGAAAATCTTAATGCGGTTCACAGAATACATCTACTTACCGAGTTTCAACAGTATATATTTTGAAAAAAAATGGCTGTGACATACGGACGAACAGACAGACAGTCATTTGGCTACGGAACCCTAAAAAGGCATTTGACGCATTTGGAGACAGAAGAAACAACGAAGCACGTAATTCTTGAGTGTCCGTGCGTCGCATCAACAAAAGAACCATCTCCACCAGTGGAATTCCAGAATATCTTCAATGTGACTGTGGAGCTGTTGACCAAACATAACAACATGTCGCCGAAGAGTTTCCGCTATACCAATTCTCTGAGGACCAAGTGAACTCCATACTTAAACTTCGCCAGCTGTAGACTGGCTAAAAACCTATCATTAAATGTTAAAGATTCATGCAGTAACATACCATACGACGTGATGAAGATGATCAACAAAAGAGGAGTACCTGATATCTCCAAGTAGGCTGGTGGAGGCCTGCAGGCCCTCTGCACTGCTCTGCTACCAAGACAACGAAAACAACGTTTTCAGTCCACAAAGAAGGAGAGACACAGAAGAATGTAATGTCACTTGCCTCTGTCAAGTGCAAGGGGCTTAAAAAGAAATGCCTATGTGTGGAAAAATGCCAACGGAACCAGGCAAACCAGAGGCATCTGACGCCGAAATACCGATATTTTTTTATCGATATATCGATACCCGATATCGATATTTTAAAGATATATCAATATATCCATACAAATTTCGATACTAAGTACTGGTATTTTATCAATATTTTGTATAAAATACTGGTTTTATAATATGTAGGTAGCAGCAGTACTGGCCATTTAAAATCAAAATAATTATTGTTTGGCTAAGCATTCTAATTTCAAATTAATTTTATTTTAAATACATGGAATTCTTTTTCCAAAAGTAGTCATTTGTTTATTGATTAGTGTTACATTTTTATCGCATTTCAATCTTTTTTGTCATCATGGATACGTTAAAAAATCGAGTAATTATGGAATATGAGTACCGTCGTGGCAGCAACGCGGCACAAGCGGCACGCAACATCAACGACGTTTACGGAGCTAACACTACAAACCAACGCACCACCTGTTATTGGTTTGCTCGCTTCTGTTCTGGAAATTTTGACCTGAAAAATGAATCTCGCGGTCGTCCGAAGACTTTGGTCGACAATGACGAATTAAAGGCTATTGTGGAAGCTGATGATACACAATCTACGGCTGAATTAGCAGCAACGTTAGCGTCATAACAATATTGGTCCATTTGCGTCAAATTGGCAAGGTATAAAGGCTTGACAAATGGGTGCCCCACGAACTCAATGATCGCCAGCGCAAAGTACGCGTCGAGACGTGCCTTGCACTGCTCAACAGACACACAAATGATGGAATTTTGAAACGCATTGTTACCTGCGATGAAAAATGGATTCTGTTTGATAACCGCAAGCGCTCAGCAAGTTGGTTGGATCCTGGTTCAGCACCTAAACAATGCCCTAAACGAAAACTTACCCCTAGAAAAGTGATGGTCACTGTTTGGTGGTCTAGCGCCGTTGTGATTCATCACAGCTTCTTACCGAATGGGGTGAGCATTACTGCAGATGTGTACTGTAAAGAACTGAACACAATGATGGAGAAGCATCTCCAACCAGCATTGGTCAATCGCTACTCTCCGCTGCTCCTGCACGACAACGCGCAACCTCATACTGCACAGCAAACGGTCTCCAAGTTGCAAGAACTGGGGTTCGAAGCTCTCCGTCTTCCGCCCTACTCATCAGACCTTGCGCCTACAGACTACTACTTTTTCCAGAATTCGGATAACTTCTTGGCGGGAAAAAAATTCAATACCCGAGAGGCAGTACAAAATACCTTTAAAGAATTTGTTGTCTCCCGTCCAGCTGATTTCTTTAAGAAGGGCATCAATAAACTGCCACTGCGTTGGGAAAGATGCGTTGATTGCATGAGTAAATACTTCTATTAATACAAATAAAAAATACATGAAAAAAATTCGTTTAAATTTTTTCATACAAAACGGCAATTTCATAGGTAAAGACCTAATATCGACATTTTGTATAAAATACCAATATTTTATCGAAATTTGTAAAAAGTATCGATAAAATACCTACGGGGCATCGATATATCGATAAAAAATATCGGTCCCTGTCTGATGATGATGCAGCTTAGTGACTGCCACCTAGTTTAATATTCATTATCAAACTCAAACAAACTCGTGTGTAGGTTTCCTTACAATATTGTCTTTCACTGGAAGCACCATTTACTTTAGGTAAGGAAAGTATTGTGCATTTTAGTAGTTTTGCGGCTTCAAGCAGACAAAGCCCAGGCACAGAATAAAGTAATAGTACTCAAGAAGTCTTGCTCAGAAAATAAATTCAAAGAAATATCAACTTAATGTGGTTAGCGCTATGGTTTAATTTAGCTCGCGTCAGAACTCCTCACCTCTTCGTTTAGATACCGAGACATCCAATTTAATTTTTATAACTCTTACAAACGATTCATGTATCTGAATTCTCCCCGTCGAAGTGGTTGCTGCGCGCATAGTAATAATGTAGGTATATAATTTCGATACCTGAACGGGGAGTGACACAGGCCTGGCACAGGGCCACAAGCAAGAAACAAATGGCACTTTTAGCCTTTAGCATGATGGTGAGCAAGGGTTATAAACAAATTAAACTAGCATCTCATGAATAGTGGAACTACATATTCCGTAGCGCCATCTATTGTTTGCTATGCAAATTAAAAACCTCGACTTTCAAGCGGTACCCCCAATTAACTTTAAAACGGCTGAACCGATTTTAATCAAACATAGCTAAGAACCGCCGCCGGGGAACTAGCGTAAAAAACCTTTCCTTACGTTGAAGAGACAGACACACAGACGAACAGACAGTTTTTATTTTGATACAGACCTAGAAATAGCGCAGAAGATATCTGTTAGTTCAAAAGTTTTCAAGAAAGGTCAGTTACAACGCCATAATCACGTACGAGCGTTTGTATGAAAAGTAAGACGGGAAGGCCGCTCTTAAAGGCAATTATTGTACGAACCAACTTTACATAAGTATCTCAAAGCCTAGACAATAGTCTTGTCAGGCTGTTTGCCAAGTAGAACGGTAATACTGGTAAATCTAGTGGCAGCGGTGAATCAGTTCGTTAGCGCCCTTTGTGAGAACTGCCGACGCAATTTTGTGGGTTACGACACTTACGACCGATGGTGCTACACAAAGATATTGAAAGTTACACAGGTGTTCAACTATCTTTACTTGCTGAAGCCCACGGCTTTGCTCGCGTAGGGGTGTCATACTGAACTCCGACTTTTAATATATAGATATACAGAACTTCGAAAGTTTCTGAATGGAAATTTGATGATCTTGAAATTGAACTTTCGAAGATCCGCACATCGATATTTTAAAAATCGGAATTTTAAAAGTAAGTATATAGGATATTTAAAATATATTTTTATTTTTTAATTTTACTTTATTTTTCATCAAATACAAATTGTACAGAACAATAGGTAAACTTAACGCTAAAAGCGTTGTCTACCAGTCAACCTTTGGGTTATACAGATAGTCTAAATGTGGGTTACTATTACTTACTAATTGTGAGTTACTATTACTTACTAATAAAATTTTATGCGATGAAGAAGTTGAAAGAAGATAAGATATTATCGATTTTGATAAAACAATTTAAGACCTTTCATTTGATATACCAACGAATAACGAACCAAAAAAAAAATCAATTTTCGTCTCTCACTTTTTTAATGTAACATTCGGTATATTATATATACATTTTCTGGATACAAATTGTAACCTAAGTCACCCGGACAATAATGACGAATCGATTGACATTACATTTGTAAATATTTGACAAGCGATTCGGATGCTACGATGAACAGGCATACATACCTACATACATACATAGACTGTGTAAATCATTACCCTTCCTTTGGATTTACCAATGTATTACATTTACAGTATACTTGTGATCGGGTAGAAAAGCGATAGAAGAAAACGACTAAAATATATTAAGATTTTTGCTCACAGTGGAAAATACCTTCGTTAGCTTTATTTTATGCAGCTCAATCTTAAAATAGTTCGTTACTTTTTAAAATAGTCGCTTTAAATACAGCACAAAAATCGTGAATTCAGAAATGCAAAGCAAGAAAATCCCACCATTACTGAACACGACCGACACACAAATTAAAGTTATTACAGAAAGAACGCTCTGTTGATATATTCTAATGTGTATAACATGTTTTAAAATGTATTTTTACCAATATCGTAAAACAGTGAAAAAAGTGGCTCTATATTGAATAAAATCCAAAAATTTTGGGCGATGTCGACATAATAATACAGTAAGAATTTAAAAAAAAAGTCTGTCTGTTTGTCCATTTATCTGTTCGTACACGCTTATCTCCGAAAAATACTGGACGGATACGAATGAAACTTTTTTTTTATTATTAGTATAGCTGTTAAACCTGGGCATCATTATAGGGTATAATAAATTTTGGAAAATGGAACTCCTGATGCAGAATGGTCCAGCTAAACTACAAGAAATATAAAAAATGTTGTGTTTGCAAAAGTTGTTTATCCTGATGGGCATTTTTTGGTGAGGTATAAAAATCGAAGATCTGGAACACATGATGCAGGTACGCCGGACTCATAAAGTAAGTCCACGCAAATGAATCGTGCGGTCGCGGGCATCGGCTAGTGTATAATACTAGTATGTTTCACTTTTATCGCAGTTAAATAACTCATTAAAAACCTCTTTATTTGATTGAGCTGAAAGGCATATTCATATGATTGTACGGTGAAAATACAATATTATCTATGAAAAAAATTGCGGAAAGGTACACTACATACACGGAGTGTACAGATTTTAATAGGTAGGCGCTAATTTGATGGTAGTTATTTAAATTATAAAGTGGTGGTGGCAGGGTGGGCAAAACAACCGAACAGAGAACATCAAAGTCAGCCTAGGGCTGCCCATCTAACAGGCCTCACACCATTTCGCCACCATTCATACATTTGTAGGTGGATACGTTTGTAGTAGCTATGATACTATCAAGCTGGTGTGATGATGGAACTGATGCTAAAATTATTGTGTTTGAGTTCGTCTGTTCGTTCATTTTAATTTTGAGGTCCATGTCACACGATCATTAACTAATATAAGCTTTATTAATACATCACGGGTTACTCACGTAAAAAGTCAGCTTCTGGCCGACATGTTTCGACCGCATCCGGAGGTTTTCATGAGGGTGAATGTGACGTGCTTGTGCAGAAAGCCGCTCCACGACACACTGATATTAGTGGTGGGTCGCGCAGGCGGCGCGATCGATCGCTCGCTTCGCTCGTAGCGACAGTGGTGGGGATTGCTGGTTTTTTGCGACAATGACTACCACGAATGTACTGTTAGCCTCAATTTCATCTTCTTCATCGTCGGCCGCTGGTGATGATGCCCGTGTATAAGCTTATACAAAAAGTTAGTTCTGAATAAAAGCTTTATAAATCGATAATCCCCGATGACAAGTCATTTAGGGCCCCAGAGGACGTGGTAGAATGTTCGCATGACGTCGTCAAGGATGACTGTATGCCAGTGGTTTTACTACCAAAGATGCTCAAGACTATGCGAAACGTACAGCAATACAACTGAGAATGCAACCAGCAATACGCTGAGATGAAGAAAAGTCATTATAAATAAATAAATATTTATGGATAAATAAATATATATGGACAAATAAAACTGATTGAGCTAGTCCCAAAGTAACTTCGAGACATGTGTTATGGGATACTAACTCAACGATACAATATTTTTAACAAATACATAAATAAATAAACATCCAAGACCCAGGACAATTTGAAAAAGG
This sequence comes from Acrobasis suavella, assembly GCA_943193695.1. NCBI lineage: Eukaryota > Metazoa > Arthropoda > Insecta > Lepidoptera > Pyralidae > Acrobasis > Acrobasis suavella. The sequence goes on from OW971950.1 coordinate 11,190,350, forward strand.
ACATTTTCCTACTTGCCCTGACCGGGGATCGAACCCGGAACCTCTGGGTGGCGGACTATTATGGTGTTCATTACATTGGAGATAATTATTTCATAGGTACATATTATTTTATGTAAATTTTAGGAATTGAATGTGTCTTTCACATGGTACTGACGCAAAAAATTACAAGTCCATTATTATAAATTTGCATCTTCATCCTTTGTAACTATTTAAAAAATATAAAAAAAAAACATTTATTTCAGGTAACTTTGACCCATATACAAAATGATTCAAAATAATAATGTCAGTCGCTCGAAATTACACATACATAAAAGAAAAACATAAAATTAAAAAAAAATGTCAATAAATAATAAAATTAAAATATTAAAAAATTATTTTACTTACAGTTGCCTCTGAAATGGGCTGCACGGTACGTGTCTGTCATTGCATTGTTGCAATGACAGGGACAATCCTGTCTGTCAGCTATTGACGCCGGGACGGTGTTGGCGCTGGCCCGTACCCTGCACACCAGAGACGCAGCGCGCTTGCGCATAGTAGTATGAAAACAGTCAGTATGCGCGTCTGCAAACATCCCTATATATATGTAATATAATACTTCCGTACGCTCCTTATTTTGTGAATGAGACTGTGCAGACTCACAATAGTGTTAACGAAGTCTGCATTCACGGTGACTTTCCACCAGATTCACAGAATTAATACAGTTCTAGCGGTCACTCTTTGTCGAGAAAAAGTCGACCTACTATTTCACCTAGTGGTTTTCTGTTTTAAAACAGCTACTTGCAGACTTGTTACTAGGACATCTTGCAGATTTTTATCAAAACTGACTAAAGGAATTAACTTTTACAAACAATTCATCATCTCTGAATCCCGAGAGTGGGTCTCTTGGGATTCAGATATGTTGAATTATTTTTTTTTGTTTGTTCTTTGTGTTTTTATTGATACTTGGCGGTCGTAAAAAGGGCTTCTCTTGCTCCTAAAATAAGTTATGAAAAAAAAAATCCCGGAAATATTAAAACGATTTAACTAGGTCCAGTTTTAATACTTGGCCCCTACTTGGCGTCAATAATCCTTCTATATATAACTATATCTATATCTAAGTCTATATCTACAAGTAGGATTGACGCCTGACCACAAATACGAGTATCTTGTAAAATGACTATTCATTTTACGAGATATTTGTGGTCAGGCTTTTAGTCGCCCCTTCCGACATTTCCAAGAACAAATAGAGAATTTCGATTATACAACTTGTAACAAAAGGGGGGGGTATCAGCCCGAAAGGGAGTAAGTCTCCAGTCCGTGCCAAAATGTATATAGTTGCAGATTTTTTTAAAGATTTCAGGGATGATCCCACAATAGTAAAAATTATGTTCACATTGATTGGTACGTTTACTTCCTTTCGGGTTGATATCCTTTTATCGTTACACGTTGTAGATTAAGGTAAGAAAGAGGTTATAATACAGAATAGGAAACATGATGACAACCTCCGTGTAGTAGTGGTAACCATGCTAGACCGCTACCCAGAGGTCTTGGGTTCGATCCCCAGTCAGCTCAAGTTGGAAAATTTCCTTTGACAAATTGTTCTGGGTCTTGGGTGTTTATCTATATATGTATGTTATAAAATTGTAGTATCGTTGAGTTAGTGTCCTATGACACAAGTCTCAAACTTAATTTTGGGGCTAGCTCAACCTGTGTACTTTTATATTTATGATCACGTCTTCATTCCCAATGGAGTAGACAGAACTAGGAAGTAATAAATAGTAAATAGAGCAAGATAAATGTTTCGTAAGGCCCAAAGGCCACACTGAGCGTAATACTGGTGTTATTCGGGTTTTTTCATGCTCATTAAAATGTCCAATCTGGTGGTGGCGCCGCTGGTCGGGTCGTTGGATTCCCTCTAATATGGTTGAGTTTAACGATGGCTGATCCGTGCGTCAACTCTCTCGTGAAGGTGAGCTGACAGGAGGGACTGGTCAGCTGAGCTTCGCTTTTTGACTACTTAGTAATTTTTATTTTTTATTTGTTATTTATGTTTGTTTACTTGTTCGCAAACATTACATGCTATAATGTATCAACAATGTATTATATTTTAAGTATTAATTAAATAAAACACAATTATAATAATATGACAAAGCCTTTTTGGCGAGTAGGTGACCAAAACTGTTAAAAATGAGTTTCTTTCGGCGTTTCTTCTCAGCAGTGGTCTATATGAAGCGCTGGTATCGGTAGCTTCACTTTAAAAATAAAAGTAAATTTTAATATACTTTACACGTAACGTAAATTATATCTATTGACGTTTAAAGTGCCTGTAAGGCCGGCCGCATATTATCAGAATTTTTCTGTCCGAAAATTTCTGATGGCTGCTGCTACCACCCCACACACCTATCAGAAATTTCGAACCGGCGATTTCGAATTTAATACGCGGTTGGCCGTCAACGTAGACGGAACTGGGTTCATAAATTTAATAGGCATGATTACAGAAAAATAAAAATGGACAATCGTTAAATTATTAGAAAATACACGTGGCGGACGGGCAGCAGCGTGCAAAATCTCTTTATATTATCTTGTGCAATCACCAACCCATCTGCTCAGTGTGGTGAGTATTTGCAAATCCTGCCTAAATTGGGAGAGGCCTTAAGTCCAGCATTGCACTAATGTGAGATTGATGAGTAATTATTGCAAGCGTTATTTTTCTATTTTTAAATAAAATTATCCCAGAGTCTCGATAAATCAAATAGCGCAGTTTTGTAAAATAAATATGGTATTTATCTCTGCAGGGTTACCTCCTAGCAATATTTCATAGGAAATAACACTATGAAAGTAACTAAAATATACCAAACGTACTGTATCAATGTCAGCTATCTATTTAATTCTCCTAATCGCGTAGGCCGCAGAGCCCGCAGAGCTAAGTTTACCAACAATTTTTTTTATATAGCCACCCCGTTGCAACTCGAAATCAATCGTTAGTCCCAGGAACGTTGCATTATCTACTATGTGTACTACTTCTTTATTAATAAATAAATATTTGTGTTGCAACTTTTATAACATTCGGTACCTAATCAGACGTTGTGATGTCACCGCTATCTAAAAATCGTACTTTACCGTGACTCTATGCAAAATTTAAATGCGCTGTTTCTTCGTCATTTTTTGTATCTTTAAAAAAAGATTTTTTTCAGTCATCATGCCTATTATTTATGTTTGACATGGCGGGCGGGGTCTAGTACAAAATGTGTGCCCCCCCTCAGCCCCGCACCCCATCCGAAATTCAACCGGCCGCACATTACAAGATCTTTTTCTGTCAGAATATTTCGGATGCCCGCCGGAAGGCACTCTGTCCATACATTTTGTCCTAGACCCCGCAAACTATCAGAATTCTGACGTGCCTGACGTCCGACGAAATGCACCGCCGGATGCAAAGTATCTGTCGTGCGAATTTTTCTGTTGAGCTACGATTCAGACCGACCGGCCCGCATCGATTCGGGCTGTAACGGATAAGGATGCACGCCGCGGCAGCCGGCCACGTGCATTAGAGCCGTAACGTGTCGTGTGAGCCGTACGCGTGCCGCGGGAGCCGTATACGTGCTGCGTCAGCCGACAGCGCCCGGGGCATGCGTTAACACTCCGAGAGCCCAGAAGTGCTGCTTGAAATGCGCTGTGTAGACACCATAGAATTTAAATAAAAAACCACCTGCCTGCATCGCCGTTCGCGTTTCGACAGCCGTATAGCTCCGAACTGACCCGACGCATACCGATAGAGCCGGCTATCTGTTGCGGTATCCGTCGGGAGCCGCCCGGAGCCAACCGGAGCCGACCAGCGCTGACCGGGGCCGACCGGCACCGTACGGCAGACAAGAAATGAATATGTGGCAGAAATATAACTTTAATTTCTTGTTAAAAGTTTCAATTTCCTTTACCACATTGTAAAATGCCTTCCGGGCTAGGTCTATGCGAGCCGGTTGGTTTGAATCGTACTTTATTTCCGACGCCGTCCGAAATAAGGTACGATTCAGACCAACCGCTTTCCATACATTTTGCTACACCACGCACAGCTATCAGAAATTTGCTCCTCAGTTGTCAAGTGAATGTCGTGCATTCGGCACGCATTCACTCTGTGCAGCGCACAATATGGCGGATATGGATGTAATGAGTGAAAATATACGAATGTTTATGGAATCTTGCGGATGCAACTTATCTCGTCGATCTAGTAAATTACTCAATAATATAATTAAATAAATTGGCAAATAAAAAGTAAATGAATAAATAAATAAATCTATTTTTAACTCCCGACAAAAAAAGGAGTGTTATAAGTTTGACGCTAATGTCTGTCTGCCTGCCTGCTTGTGTTTGTCTGTGGCATCGTATAGCGCTCGAACGGATGGAACGATTTCGATGCGGTTTTTAGGGTTTCGTACAAAAAATGAAAAACGGAACCCTTATAGGATCACTCGTGCGTCTGTCTGTCCGCCCGTCTGTCACAGCCAATTTGCTCCGAATCTACTGTACCAAATCAGGTGAAATTAGGTAAGATGGTGTAATCCTATAACCCAAACACATATGAGCAAAAAAAAATGTTTTAAATTATGATAATTTTCGAAGGACGAATTAGGAAATTAAAGAAAAAAAGAAAGATTTGCAAACCTTACTGTGTCATACATCAATTGAAAGGGCTCGTTATGAGGATCTCAAATATATTTTTATTATTGTAAAACTAGCAGCGCCCCGCGGTGTTACCAAGGAAAAAGTAGCCTATGTGCCAAATTTTATCAAAATTGGTCCAGCCGTTTGCATTTGAAGAAGTAACAAACATACACACACACTCACAAACTTTCGCCTTTATAATAATAGTGTGATAAATACTTTTGATTTTATTCATAAGAGAAAAATTTCGTCTTCGTCGACCATTCCCCCTGATCTCCGAAACTACGGATCCTACAATTTTGAAAAAAATACAAAATAATATATTTTTGCCTATAAATTACACTAAACGTAGCCCTTGGGTCTAACGGTCGCTGTCTGCTAAAATGGTGTACCTGTCCCGTTAGACATAGAGGCATGATACGAGTTTTTATGAAAATAATGCGTTTTAGTATCTTTAAATCTATAACCATCACAAAAATAAATTGATCACCGTCCATTTTGTTTTTCTTTACTCTTGACGACCACGCTGCATGACGGCCAGCCTAGGACTAAGGTTAGATTAGCCGGATCGAAAGTTCTGATAGTGTGCGGAGTGAAACCAGTGGCCGTCCGAAATTTTCTATAATGTGCTCCCGGCATTCGGATCAGAAAAAATTCGGACGTCAGATGGTTTGTATCCGGCGTTATCAGATTCGGACGTCAGACACGTCCGAATTCTTACAGTATGCGGGGTCAACAAAATGTATGGACAGAGTACCGCCCGGCGGGCGTCCGAAATTTTCGGACCGAAAAATTCGAATAATATGCGGCCGGCCTAAAGGTCTAATTACTGAATAAACATTTGAATCTTTGAATCTATTCAAGGTCCGAAACTACCTGACCATATTTTGTTTTCAATCTCATTATATTTTTATACAAAATAATGACAAAACTCAACTAATATTCTGCGTAACGCATTTAGGACAATTTGCGAAGCAGATATGATTAATTATTGTCATCCATCACCAAACAACAGCTAGATCAGACAAATTGCGGCGTCAGATGACATCACTTATTCAGAGATATCGCCATACGTCGTATAGACTAAAATGCCTTTAGTTAATGACTTTTGGTTGTGTGCTGTGTAGATTCTGCTTATAATTTAAAGTAAATTACTTATAAGTTTAGAATCATTTTTTACGTGTAAAAGTGTCTTTAAAAGTCTAATTACTGAATAAACATTTGAATCTTTGAATCTTTGAACCTTTGAATCTTTGAATCTTTAAATAAATTAAAACAATTTACGAAATAAAATTCTAGTTCACCTACACTGACTATGTCCAGCTGTGGACTTCCTGGGGCAAGGATTTCCAAATCGAGCAATTGGAAGCATTCTGCATCCAGCATTTTCCTTAGTTCAATTTCAAACGTGTTTCACTCAGCTAAGGGCTTTAGCCTTTCCCAGCAATAAGCTAGGCAAAGAGAGACCACTTTCCACGACGTGGAAAACCTTGAATAGGGATACCAAGCGGGCACAACTAGGTATCCAGACGATCCGGGACCGAGCGTCCTGGCGACGAGGCGGGCCGACTCCAAATGATGGGACAAGGCATAGCAAATAACTTTTCAAAACTAAAAGCTGACTTCAACATCTAAGTACTCGTATACCACTGATTTTGATAAATTTTCTGTGAGCCTACATGTTTTTTTTAAACAAACAAGAAGAATGACAGAAGGCGTTATTAAACAAAGAAAAAAATTTTTAAAATAGGTCCAAGCGTCTTTGAGTAATCGCAGAACATACATAAATAAAGGGCTAAGGGCGAGTTGGACTCGTGTACGAAGGGCACCATTATCATAAAAAATCACTTTTACTGTATGGGAATACCTTCTTAAATACTTATTTTATCCTGTATTTAGTATTTTTTGTTATAGCGGCATCAGAAATACATCATCTGTAAAAATTTCAACTGTCTAGCTATCACGGTTCATGAGATCCTGGTGACAGAGAGACAGATAGACGGACGGACAGACATACAAACGGACACACAAACAGCGGAGCGGAACATTCGAATTAACAGTTCTTATTTAAAGTCGGTTAAAAATACAGGAAGCGAGCAAAACTTTTTAAAATTGACGAATTTCCTATTTTATTCCCGGCCAACCCTACAGGAGAGAAGCTTCAAAAACACCTATTGACCTAGATTAAAGAATTCGCATGAAAAGGAACGTACCATTTAAAATGTTTATTTCGTTGGATTCCACGTACCTATCTACCGATGTGGAATCCAGCGAGCTACCTTCACTCGCTGAAATGCACGTTTTTAAAACTGACGAGCTTTTGAAACATTTCATTTAGTAATTTCTATACACGATTTGTAAGAAAAATACGCCTGCGTGGTTCCGGGTTAGAATAGGACCACTCCATCTCTCCCTGTGGATGTCGTAAGAGGCGACTAAAGGAAAAAATAAAATAAAAAAGCACTAATAGCTTGTGCTACAATAGCATTCCCAAGGAGGATTGAAGTCAGGCAGGCGGCCGGTTGTAAAATAAAGCCAAATCAAAAATGGAAAGAAAAAATAAAAGAGTCAGGCATAGGGATAGGGCGCCACCGCAAAATGGCGCGCAGGAGCCCCGCCCGACTCCTGTGACAAGTGGGCCAGGGCTACCGTGTCTGGGGTGGACACGGCCAAAGACGCGAGCCCCAACCCAGAAACTCCGCTTTGCAACGTGGAACATTGGCACGCTAACTGGACGCACGAGGGAGTACGACGTACTTTCCAGGCGAAAAGTGGCCGTGGCGTTCCTGCAGGAGACTCGGTGGAAAGGCTGCAGATCCCGGTCCATTGGGAATGGTTACAAGCTGATCTACACCGGTGCACCTGGTGGCGAGGATGGGGTGGCCGTAGTGCTGTCAGAGGGGCTTCAGGATAGCGTCTTGGAAGTAAAACGCTTCATTAGCCGGCTAATGGTCGTGGTGGTGCTTGTCGAAGGGGTTATGACTCATTTGATAAGCGCCTACGCGCCACAGGCTGGCTGTGAAGACGCCGAAAAAACGAGGTTCTGGGACCTACTCGGCAGCGTGCTGCGTGGCATCCCGTTGTCGCAGGCAATCGTTTTGGGCGGCGACTTGAACGGTCATGTGGGTGAGGCGTGTGAGGAATTTGAGCGTGTTCATGGTGGCTATGGATACGGAAGTCGCAATCCGGAGGGTGGAGAAATCCTCTCAACGAGTGCGGCGGCCGACCTCGCCATCGTGAACACGTTTTTCAGAAAGAAATCCGAGCACCTAATCACCTACAGGAGCGGGGGACGCGCTACCCAAATCGATTACTTCCTAACCAGAAGAGACCATATCGGCAAAGTAACCAACTGCAAAGTCATACCCGGCGAGAGTCTCACTGCGCAACACCGTCTCCTTGTCATGGATCTTCGCATTAAGCCTGCTGGCAAGCCCACTGAGCGCTGTCGACGCCAAATCAAGTGGTGGCGGCTCGGAGAATCCAAGTCCCAAGAGTTCGCAACTGCGATCGGCAACAAATGCGACGAAACCGATGGCGAACCAATCCAGCTTCACTGGGACAAGATTCAGGGAGCTATCACTGGTGCGGCGAAGGCAGTGCTGGGTATGTCAAAGGGTGGACGCAAGTGTGACAAGGAAACTTGGTGGTGGAACGACACAGTCCAGAGGGAGACAAGGGTGAAGAAAGCACTCTTTAAAACGTGGCAAGCGTCCGGATCTCCTGAAGACCACGACGCATACAGGGTTGCAAAACGGGCCACTAAGAAAGCCGTTGCCCGGGCCAGGCGTAACCACGTACAGCCATTGTACGATAGATTGGAGTCGCCTGAGGGGCAGAAGCTTATCTATAAGTTGGCACGTTCCAGGGTCAAAGCGGCACAGGATATCTCCAAGTGCCGCTGTGTTAAAGACCCTAACGGCAAACTTTTATGCGAAGACCTCGCGGTGAAGGAGAGATGGCGCTCATATTTTTACGAGCTACTGAACCAGCAGCATAAAGAGGTGCAGCCACCGGACGTCCCTCCAAATCAAGGATTAGTGCCACCAATAACGCCTGAGGAAGTCCACTCAGCTCTTCGCTGCATGAAGGACCGGAAAGCTGTCGGAGCCGATGGAGTGCCCATCGAAGCCTGGAAGGCTATGGGTTCCCATGGTGTGGACATCTTAACAAACCTTTTTAACCGCATACTCTTCACCGGTAAAATCCCTGACCAATGGAGGCTGAGTATTATTACTCCAGTCTTTAAAGGAAAGTGATCGGTGCAAGAGTGCAGCAACTACCGCGGTATAAAGGTCATGTCCCACACCATGAAGCTCTTTAAGAGGATAATAGACTCTCGGATCCGACAGGAGTGTACAGTCTCGGAGTGTCAGTATGGATTTCGCTCCGGCCTAGGCACTACGGACCCTATCTTTGCCCTAAGAGTCATCATGGAGAAATACAGGGCAAAGAATACGCCTCTCCATTTCCTGTTTTTGGATATGGAGAAGGCCTTTGACTGTGTTCCTCGAGAGATGATCTGGTGGGCTCTGAGGGCCAAAGGGGTGCCAGAGATCTATACTGACATAATCCGCGATATGTACCGCGATTCCGAGTCCATAGTTAGGACTGCTGTTGGTGACTCCAAACCCTTCCCCGTTACAGTCGGGGTTCACCAAGGCTTGGTTCTCAGTCCGTACCTGTTCAGTGTGATATTAGACAAGGTGTCTGACAGCATCAGAGACACACACGAGCAACCTCCGTGGCTGCTTGTGTATGCTGACAATATCGCACTGGCGGATGCGGACAGAGGGAGACTGGTGCGACGCGCAAATGTGTGGAGGGAGTCGCTTGAAAACGGTGGTCTGAAGCTAAATGTGGCGAAGACTGAATATATGGCTTGCAATGCTACAGATCCCCCACCCGTACGCATAGGCGAAGACTTGGTCAAGCGTACGGACCACTTTAAATACTTGGGATCTGTACTTCACGCGTCCGGAGACATCGATGCCGACGTCAAGGCCCGTATATCTGCCGCATGGGCAAAGTGGCGAGAGGTGACTGGTGTCATTTGTGACCCCAAAATGCCGGTTAGGTTGAAGGGACAGGTCTACAAATCCATCATTAGACCTGTCCTTTTATATGGGAGTGAAGCGTGGCCTTTGCTTGAGCGGCACAAGCAGGAGTTGCGTGTCGCGGAGATGCAAATGCTGCGTTGGATATGCGGAGTGTCACGGAGAGATCGTGTTAGAAACACCCGCATCCGCGGCAGTCTTCATGTCCGTGACATAGCGGACAAACTGCAGGAAAGTCGCCTACGCTGGTACGGTCACGTCCTACGAAAGCCGGCAAGCTACGTGGGAAACAAATGTATAGCCATGCCGCCTCCGCCGGGGCCCGGCAGGCGGGGTAGACCGAAGAAGTGCTGGCTTGACGTCGTCAAAGATGATATGCGTGCTAATCGTCTTACAACCAAGGATGCTCAAGACCGTGCAAAGTGGAGAAGAAAAAGTCGGAAAGCGGACCCCGGGCTTCTCAGCTTGTAGCTGAGGACGCAACTGGGAAAACGCTGAGATGAGAGAGAGAGATTTGTAAGAAAAATAGGTTTGGTTTTTCCGCGAGATTTTAATGCATTGTTTAGGTAAATTCTTATGCTCTTATCACTTCATCAACTAGAGTATATGAATCCAAGACAATTGTTGAGGTAAATATCTTTTGTAATTTTTCAACAGGTAAAGGTTATTAGTAAAGTAATATCTGAAAATATTAGTAAAGTAAGGTGTTTAATAAACGAGAATATATGAATCCAAGTCAATTGTTCAGGTATATATTTTTTTGTTATTTATTGACAGGTAAAGGTTATAAGTAAAGTAATAACTAAAAATATCAGAAAAGTAAGGAGTTTACTGGCCCAGCTGGATTAATTACTTGCTTTAATAGCGCTTTCGCAAGTTAAGCAACTTCGGCTGTGATGGGTGAACAGTTAGCTCGAAAAATGTTAAAAAAACTGGCCAAGTGCGTGTTAAACTTGCGCGGAGAGGGTTCCGCACAATGCATTTTTTTTAATTTAATATAAAATATCACATCTGAAATCGTCATAGTATGATGAGTTCGAGTTTGGTGTTTAAATGAACTATTTTCAGTAAGTGAACGTATTATATTTTACTAGCTTTCACCCGCGGCTTCGCTCGCGTACAATTATGACTGTTGAAAAATTGTTGTGTTTTTCTGAAATAAACTCAAAATTATTTCATAATTAGTAGCTAGACGACATCCCCACTCCGTATCGGTAGCATGGGAAGGTTCTACTATTTCGAAATCGACGATTTTACCGCCCTTCTTATTTCGCCGCCCGGGTTAAGTGCAGTTCCTTTTAGTACTTAAACTAAATCGCTGTCTGTACATGGAAACCAATAAAACTACTATTCTTCTCATAACATTTGTACTGTCTTTTAAATTCTGAAGAGTCCCGTTCAAGGCCTGAATTACGATTGAAAACCGTAATTTGGTTCGCATAGCAATTGAGTAACTAATTCTGTGATTTGCTGTTACAATGCTGTGAAATCATAGTTAAATTGCTCAACAATCTCATCATCAAAGTGATTTCGTGTAATCGTTCTGAGTTTGCGATACAAAATAATGTAGTTTCTTTTCCACCATTGTAATACCCCTCTTTTTAAATTTTTTATCGACGCTTCCGGGTGGTCATAAAAAAATTACTTGAACCTAACTTCCTTTTTGCCATCACAGTTGTTCCGGTTGGTTATAAAAAAAAAAAACTTGAACCTAACTTGCCTTCTGCTCTCACGGTTGTTCTGGCTGGTTATAAAAAAAAATAACTTGAACCTAACTTCCCTTCTGCTCTCACAGTTGTTCCAAGTGGTCATAAAAAAAAATATTTGAACCTTACTTCCCTTCTGCCTTCACAGTTGTTCTGAGTGGTCATAAATTTATTGCATGAAGATTAAAAATAAAAACTTCAATATTACCTAATTCTGTTTCCTACTGTATGCCTACGGAGATAATGCGAATTTACATTATGCCAAAACATAAAAACTTGAACCTAACATCCCTTCTGCCCTCACAGTTGTTCCGGGTGGTCAAGAAAAAATTACTTGAACCTAACTTCCATTCTTCCCTCACAGTTGTTCCGGGTGGTCATAAAAATTCATTAAACCTAACTTCCCTTCTGTCCCCACAAATGTTCTGGGCAGTCAAAATAAATACTTAAACCTAACTTCCCTTCTGGCCCTCACAGTTGTTCCGGGTCATAAAAAATAACTTGGACCTAATTTCCCTTCTGCCCTCAGAGTTGTTCCGATTGGTCATAAGGAAAAAAATATCTTACTTAATTTCCCTTGTTTATTTTTAATACTCATGCAATAAATATATGACCACCCGGAACAACTGTGAAGGTAGATACCTTCACAGTTGTTCCGGTGGTAATATATGTTGTGGTCATAAATTTATTGCATGAGAATTGAAAATAAACACTTCAGTATAACTTAATTTTGTTTCTTACTTTATGCCTACGGAGATTATGCGAATTTACATCATGCCAATACAAATTAGACCAAAAGTTAATTATTCCAAAATGTAAGTATGCCAAACAAAATAATGCCTAGGAACTATTATGCTGAAATATTTTATGCCAAAACTGGTATGCCAAATAAATTATGAAAACATAAAGAAGGAATCCCGTTTCATCCCAGTGGTTATCGTTTTCTAACAGAAGTAGAGTCTCATATGCTTTTTGGAACGAAGTTCCTTACGGCAGGCTTGGAGGAGATAGGGATTTTGCTGCGCGACCGAACTGAAAAAAATGTGATTATAAAACCGTAAGGATGACCTCGTTAAATGAGACGTGCGCAGGCGCGACAGTCGTATACACATTGTTTCGATTCTACATTAGCCGAAGGAACTTCGTTCCTACCTGGTGTCCCACGACACCACATTCTTTTTTATCTTATTGAAGAGAACACGCTGTCAGTTTTCTAAGTGATAAGCTAGATGAGTGACAGTATGATGTCTTTTGTGTAAGGGAAAACAAAGAATCCGCCATGCTGCCTCATTACTACTGACATAGGTACTCGGACACTCGTATCGTCCAGCTTGATAGGTTTTTACTTTAATTAAGTAGCTGCGATACATAGAGATGTATGCCCGGTATTATACCATTTGATCATGTTGGTATAATACAAAAAATACCGTATATTACCGTATCCAACGGTATATTTGGAATTTATCATTTAATGTGTTTTAAATAGATACAGTACTTATTAAATGCGGGAAGAAGGGTAGGTTACGTATAATGACGACTCGGTCTCGCGGTACACAGTCTAAAATGACTTTTGTATGGCTACAATCTTGAATTAAAAGAAATTTTTATATAGTTATCTCTTGTTAAGGTGGTTGTAAGTCATTAAATATCTTACACAGGGTGTTTGGATTGGTATTTTTGTCTATTAAACCAAAAAGAACTATATTATTAGTTTTATTATCAATATAAGGATTGATTAATAATAAGAAGCGGTTGGTCTCAACGCAGCTTGCCGTTGAGCTTAATCACCTAAGCCTGTCTGCTTTTGAAGAGGCGTTTTAACAGCTCTTAAAGCTCCTTTACATTTAACTTGTTCTTCCGTTCAGACCAACCAAATAAATACTTACAAAAAAAAACGCCTTTAAAAAAAAGGTAATCGCTTAGCAAAAGACACTCAGCGCCATCTATTATTTTTTTGCAATACTTAGTTCTTGCCGAATCGTTTATCGCAATTCCTACGGGAACAGTAGTTTTTTCCAGGATGAAAGGTACCCTATGTCCTTTTCAGTAGTCCTCACTATGTGTAAGCAAAATTTCAAGAAGATAGCTTCAGTAGATAAAGCGTGAAGAAGTAACAAACAAACAAACAAACAAATATACAAACTCATTTTCGGATTTATAATATTAGTTTGGAAGTTTGGATTGGATTGTTTACAACTTTATTTTCAGTTGATAAAATTCTAATGGGTTTTCCTGTAATCTACAAGCAATAATCGTAATATTTCGTAATTTTTTCTTTCGAAATTTTTGGCTCAGTTATTTTAGAGATCAGGAAGAGAATGGTCAATTTTCGTCATCTTTCATAAATAAAATCAAAACTATTTCTTTTTGAATAATAACAAAAATATGCTTGAAATTCTCGTAACGAAACTTTTTATTTGATATATGACACAGTAAGGTTAGCAAAACTTTTGTTAAATTTCCTAATTTGTCCTTCAAAAATGACCATAAAAGAAAATATTTATTTACTTTGTACATCTGTTTTGTTTAAGTAGATTCGGAAAATTGGCTGTGACAGACGGACGGATGGACGGACAGACGGACGGACGGACGGACGAACTGACGGATAGACGGATAGACGGACGAACAGACTGATAGATGGACAGCAGAAACTTATTAATAGGGTCCCGTTTTTACCCTTTGTTTACGAAACCCTAAAAAGTACTTACTATAACGATTGCTATTTATCGCAGATTAGAAAATTTTCCACCGAAGAAAATTTGCTTGGATTCTGGTTTGTTCTTTAATTGGTTCGGATGTAATGGGGAGAAATAATTAAACGCCCCGTCGGTAATTTATTAAAACATCGTGCCTTGAGAATAATATTAGCTTTAGATTTGTTTATCAGAGGTAAAGCAAAATTTGTTGTGTATTTTCTTTGATGTTAGCTATTACACGAACCCAATTAGTATATCTTGGTTATATAAAAGTAAATAATGAGTTATATTTTTAATACGGGACCATCTATCGCACACAAAAAAAAAACCGGCTAACTGCGAGTCGCGACATCATTATATAAAAAAAAAATCACGTTTGTTGTATGGGAAAACTTAAACATCTATTGACCGTGCGAGCGAAGCGAGCGAGGTCTCAGTTCGAGTTGGGGTGAAAACATATTTTTTGTATATATGCACATATGTATGCATGTTTTAATGTATGCATACAACGCGATTACTTGAGAACCGAAGCTCCGATCAAGATGAAATTTGGAACATACACGTAGATAATATCAGTAGAATTTTTAAATTTGTTGGACATCAAAATCGATTCAGCCTTTTTGAGATTTAGATTTAATATAATATTTTTCATCACATCGCGGGATTGTTTCTCATTAAAAATTAGATGTCGTTTAATTATAATTAATAAAATATTCAAAAAAATTAGCTGGCATTTTGTTAAAAATTTACAAAATGATCGTTCAGAAACAATTAGATTCAAAGAAGCATCCGTTCACGAGTTGACGCACGGATCAGCCATCGTTAAACTCAACGATATAAGAGGGAATCCAACGACCCGACCAGCGACGCCACCACCGGATTGTACATTTGACTTAAAGAAGGATCGGAGATATTTAATATATTTTTATAATTATTTGGTTCTTTTTACATTTTTGTGGAAGTATTTGAGAGAAATAATGCATAAATCATTTAAGTGATACTTGATAACTTATGTAGGTGTTCGGGGTCTGCCGAAACTAAGATGATAAGAAATGATAAACTTGATAACTGTTCAACACTATATTAGCAAGCCAAAACTTAATGAGTAGTACAATATCGTTTGAATGTAAAACGAGTACGCGCGGCTCTCCTGATGACCTATTGCGAACTGAATATAAAACTAAGTGAAGTAATGAGTTGAGTGAAAATGCTGACACTGTACGATGATAGCTCGTACAGTAGGTATATTAAAAAGAAGCCGCTTTTGCATATTTGCGAAAAAAATGAAAAGTCAAAAATGCCCGTCACAGGTTTTGATTTCTGAACGGTTGACTCGCTTGTCAGGAATGATTCATTGTCAAATAAATTTTAATACCTGATATTTAATGTACCATTGTCAATTATTTAAAGGTGCGTTGAAAATATTATTTGTTTTTTTTTATGATCTTTTTCAAAAGAGCGATAGTTTGGGGCTTGAAAACTTTAAAAATATCGTATTAAATATGAGCCAGGTCAAAATTTATTTCTTAAATAAATAAATGTACAGGGACAAATAACACTGATTGAGCTAGACCCAAAGTAAGTTCGAGACTTGTGTTAAGGGATACTAACTCAACGATACTAATTTATAACAAATACATAATATATAAAT
The DNA here is from genome assembly GCA_943193695.1 of Acrobasis suavella. Classification (NCBI taxonomy): domain Eukaryota; kingdom Metazoa; phylum Arthropoda; class Insecta; order Lepidoptera; family Pyralidae; genus Acrobasis; species Acrobasis suavella. The sequence continues at coordinate 11,206,095 of OW971950.1, forward strand.
AAACATCCAAGACCCAGGACAATTTAAAAAAGGAATTCCTATGCCCAGAACTGGGTTGATGAGGGCTGAAAATGGATGATGATCTGAGACTTCATGAGGCGTGCACTTTTGGATTTTCCAAATTTATTTATTGTTATAGCGGCAACAGAAATACAACAATTGTAAAAAAATACAACCTAGGTTCCTAACAGTCAGACAGACGGACTACACCGGAGTCTTAGTAATATGGTCACATATTTACCCTTTCGGCACGAAACCCTAAAAAGCTACTGTTCCATACAAGTCAAGTGCGAGTCAGACTCTTACATGAAGGGGTCATCAGCACAAAGTTTTAAAAGAAAAAAAAAATGTCACACCAGCCACAGTAATACATATTTGGCGAAACATTAAAGTGTTTGTCTATTACTGTTCACAAGATAGAGTCCTGTGACAGACGGACGGACAGATAGCGGAGTCTTAGTCATAAATTCCCGTTTACATTTCAAAATTGAACCCTAAAAAGTAAATAAAAGAAAAAAATACTTGTAACATGATTTTTTTTTTAAGTAATCGGCCCTCATATTTCCGCTATTTTGAATAATTTCAAAGAAAAGAATCGACAAAATGATAAATATAATAGGCATGACGAATGGAAAAATATTTTTAGTCCATCGGTTAGATTTATTAAAAAATATTGTACTCGTACTTTTTCTTTTCTCTGAGAAACAAAAAATGACAGAGATACAGTGCATTGAAATTTCGCATGACGTCACGGCTACGTACGATTTTTACATAGAGGGTGACGTCGGAAGCCCCCACTCCAGAACTTTTGATGCTTCGTATTTTTGTGAATTTTTACTTTTTTGGCAATCTGAAAAATATTCGGTCCATTATTTTTGGGTAATCTAAAAGTCGAGTTAATTACAATCGTACTTTTCTAACTCTGTCGTCACGCCTATCGATACTACTCACAAAATTTCACTAAAATCGGTTGAGAAATTTAACCTGTAGGCAAACTGACAGATAGATATTAAAATTATTATACAATATGTAACAAAAACCCTGTCCGATCCTTGTAGGAGCAACTCAGACCGTCAATATGAACAACTTTTCCTATGGGACCAATGCTTTAAATCGACATTTTCATACAAATGTGGTCGGCCGGCCCGGCAATTTGTATGAAAATGTCGATTATTTTATTGAGTTTTAAGCATTGGTCCCATAGAAATAGTTGTTCATATTGAAGGTCTGCGTTTCTCCTACAAGGACCGGACAGGGTTTATGTTACATATTGTATGAACAGCCATTGAGAGTTATTGCGTTAGTCCGTCTTGTTTTTACCTGTTTTTAACCCCCGAAAAAAAGAGGGGGGGTTATAAGACTGACGCTGTCTGTCTGCCTGTCTGTGTGACTTTCTATGACATCGTAGGGCTTGAACGGAGGGACCGATTTGAATACGGTTTGCGGCTACGTGAAAGCAAGTTCCCTTGCGGTGGTTCTTAGCTCTATGTTTGATGACAATCGGTTGAGCCCTTTAAAAGTTATTGATGTTAAAGTTCGAAAGTCAGGGCTTTCTCTAGCAAAATAATAGATACTTCTTCTTCTTATCGAGTCGAAATGGCTCATATTAGATATTGTTAGACCAGAACCTAGCCACGGCAACCGCCCTGTCATTAGCCATATTCAGATCTGCCTTAGTACAAGGAATCGGGCAGTTGGAACATGATAAAAGATGGTCCATGGATTGTGTGACCCCACAGTCGCACAAACTGTTGCCAGAGTTCCAACCCCATTTGGCTCTGCTCTCCCGGCATCGCCCTGTACCAGACTGGAGTCTGTTTAAAGATTTCCAAACAGCCCAGGGGAGATCCTTACCTAATAGATACTAGCGCTACGGATATCCATTTAGTGATGAGTAGACGGGATTACTGATGTGACTTCGATAGTTCAGCTCCTCATCACTAGATGTTCTCCTGACAATCGGGGTTTTTTGAATTTGCTAACAAATAAACTTATTGGTATAAGTGGTCTCTTTTGGCTTAAACGCGTTTTAAAGTTAGACCAACTACCAGTGATACTTTAAGAGATTATAATTAAAAAAAAATTAAAAAAAAGAAAAAAATTAAGAGCTTCTCAAGACGAATCAAACGAGTCCATACTCGATGGGGTTGCGTCATTTTATTACAGAGTTCCTATGGCCACCCTCCGGCTATATCATCAGATCAGCTCTATGCTATCATAATATTACATTGTCACGCGTATGCGTATGCGTGCAAAATTTCAGCTCAATAGGAAACTGGGAAGTGGGTCAAATTTAACTTGCAGGATTTGGTTACAGACATACAGACCGACCGACAGACAACGAGACAGGTGAAACTAAATAAAAGCTTGTAAAATAAATATGATTAACGTGTTAACAATCGGTGCCAAAGGAATACAATATAAGTCAAGAAAGAAGAGCACGTTTCACCATTTCGATTTAAAGTATCTATTTAGGATGCGAGTTTCGTTCGCGATAAATATTTATGAAGTCTGCCGCCAGACGGACTCGAGCGGGTTTTAACTGTTTTATATTATCATTTGGGTGGAGTCGGTGATGGTTCTGTTCTGACTGGTCCTTCCAAACTCATTAAAAGCACCTTATCGTCCAATAGAAAAGACCAAACAAAAATAGGTCCAAATATACATCATTTTGATACATATATCATACTAGCTTTTGCCCGCAGCTTCGCTCGCGTAGGGGTGGAATTTATCAAAATCCTTTCTTAGGGAATGCCTACGTCATAGTAGCTTTATGCATGTAAAGTCTCAGCCCGATCCGTTTAAAATTGACAAAGTTTCATACAAACTTTCATCCCCTATTTTATCCCTTTGGGGGTAGAATTGATCAAAATCCTTTCTTAGCGGATGCCTACGTCATAACATCTACCTGCATGCCAAATTTCAGCCCGATCCGTCCAGTGGTTTGGGCTGTGCGTTGATAGATCACTATGTCAGTCAGTCAGTCACCTTTGAGTTATATATATTTAGAAGATAGAAGATAGAAGAAGATATAAAATTAAAACAGACAATGCGATGGGATAGTTAGTTTAGTTACTTTACCTGTCACTTTTAACGATGATCTTTTTTTTTTACTTTTAGACCATCATCTTGGTTAGCGTTACCCTGGGTCTCAAAATCTTTGGCTCTGTGTACCCCATAAAAGAATAAGATGCTATTGTAACAAGAGAAGCCAAAGGAATACAATTTAAGACAAGAAAGAAGCGCACGTTTCACCATTTCGATTTAAAGTACATATCTATTTAGGATGCGAGTCTCGTTCGCGATAAATATTTATGAAGTCTGCCGCCAGACGGACTCGAGCGGGTTTTAACTGTTTTATATTATCATTTGGGTGGATCGGTGATGGTTTTGGCTTATTCTAGTATCAACTCATTAAGGGGATACCTGAATTTCCCGGGGTCCAGCACTGCAACCATTTAAAATAAATCATTTAATAGGAAACGGAGATATCATTAAAAATTTTGTCTTGACCAGGCACTAGATAACCCTTCAAACTATTTTATGAACTACTGTTTACAGTTGAAAATGAGAACGTAAGACTTTTCTTTGCACAATTGCGAAAAACAGGCACTTTAGGCGTATGTGCGGAGATGATGTCTTCGTTTCCTATCAAATAATTTATGTCAAATAAGCACTTGTCCCCGGAAAATTCAGGTATCCCCTTAACAGAAACTGATTTAAGTAGTATGACAATGCTCGGAAAAATATTTCAAATAAACAAAAATTTTTACGAGTTTGAATCTCATTCTTGGCGAAAAATTTTCAGCACATATTATTAATTAAGACATAAAATACCTACCTCAAACTTCTGAGTTAAATAAATTATCAAATCAAATAAATATAAATATATATATATATATATATATATATATATATATGTATATATATATATATATATATATATATATATATATATATAACTTTAAAGCGTGATGCTGAAGCCAAGAAAGAAGCGGACGTTTCACAATTTCGATAGTAACATTTAATTTTCATAAGTTCATACTTATCTCACTTCATGCTTGGTTCATGCTGAAGGCAAGAAAAAAGCGGACGTTTTACAATTTTTATAGTAACATTTAATTTTCATAAATTCGTACTTAACTTACTTCATACTTAGTTTATGCTGAAGTCAAGAAAAAAGCGGTCGTTTCACAATTTTGATAGTAACTTTTATTTTCATAAGTTCATACTTAACTCACTTCATGCTTGGTTCATGCTGAAGTCAAGAAAAAAGCGGACGTTTTACAATTTTGATAGTAACATTTAATTTTCATAAATTCGTACTTAACTTACTTCATGCTTGGTTCATGCTGAAGTCAAAAAAAAAGCGGACGTTTTACAATTTTGATAGTAACATTTAATTTTCATAAATTCATACTTAACTTACTTCATACTTAGTTCATGCTGAAGTCAAGAAAGAAGCGGACGTTTCAACATTTCGATTCAAAGTATCTATTTAAGATGCGAGTCGCGTTCTGCGATAAATATTTATGAAGTCTGCCGCTACAGAGACTCGAGCGGTTGTAAACTGTTTTATTTCAGTGGCACAATTTGTCTGTTCGTAAAAACCTATCAGCATAATATGATAGTATATGCGTGAGTTTTATCAAAGAATCAAAAAAATACTTGCTAACACTCTTACCATCTGTTTGCCTTATCTTAAATACAAAATCGCAAAGAAAATCTAGCTTATATATATATATTTTTTTTTTAATTTGATGAATACCTTCTTTTTATGTTTGAATTTGAAAGTTTGTTAGTATTTGTTTAGAATACGAGTTTTGTTCCGTGATAAATATTTATGGAGTCTGCCACCAGACGAACTCGAGCGGTTGTAAACTGTTTTATTTTGAAACTTTTTTTAATGGGAACACCTACAGCGCATTAATTAAATTAGGTAACAAACTTAGATATTAAAAGGCCAATTACAGGTCCTCACATATAGATACTGTATATGTTAACAATAAAATTGAACAAAAGGTAGTAGAACACGCTACTTTAACCAATAATCAATGAAACTAGCTTATTAAGGAGCCTAAAAAATTAAAAAAAAAAAAAACAAATATACTTAATACATAAAATCAGCACTACGCTACTGAAGCAAATGTTCATAAAGTACTCGTAACCGCTTAGCTATCGCTATGCTTGTAGTGAATAAGTCTATATCAACTGTTCGAGATATATTATTAAAGCTATTGCCTACGCGCAAGGCAAACGAGTTTTTTCGATAGTTAGTATAAACTACTGGACCAAATATAAGGGGATTCAATCTTTGTGGTCTGGATGGGCAATTTAACTACAATTTTGCCAAAAGTTCGTACAATTACACTTAAAATACCTTTGTTTGATTTTTGTACTTAAATACCTATATCTACGAAAGTGTTCTATTAAAAGATAAGATAATATAAGAAAAAAGTTTTTTTTGTTTTTTTTTTTGCACAATTCCTATATTATTAGGTTTCCAAGGCAGTACTATTTTATTTAAATAAATACTCATTAAATCGCGTCGTCATGGCCTATATGTAGCAACTCTTGTACGATAAATATTTATGAACTATGCCGCCCGCCCAGAACGACTCAAGTGTTTTGTAAACTGATTTACATTAACATATTTTTACAATACTTTGGTTAGTGAATAAAAGTTTCAAAGCTTGTTTTGTATTTTTAACTAGGTATCTTTTGTTGTAAGGGTAAATAGTCTTAAAATATGTTATTTAATTATAAATTAAAATTATGTGGACATTATGCAGCTGAGATGATGACGGTGACGATTAAAATTTAGTAAAAAAAAATTTAAAGGTACACCCTTTGCAAAAAATAAACCGTAACCGTAAAATTATGTAATCAATAAGTTCTGTAACTAAATAAATAATACAAGATCTATACAATTTAGTTTGTATCTATTTAGGATGCAAGTGTTGCATTGTAATACATATTTATTGTATATTCTGCCACCCGCCCAGACATAAAGCAGTCTGTAAAATGTTTTACATTGTGGGCGTGTTCGACAGGAGCACGAACAGTGCACTTTGAAATTTTTGTGTGCATATAATGTGCATCTTATCACAAATTAATACAACCAAACTGCATTAACCGAAGTCAATACGCGCAAGCCTTGCCTACGCCACACGTTCGCACTGCCTCCGCTTTACGCCTGGCACTCGGCTCGACTATGATGTGATAGGACTCAAATCATATACTACAAAGTCAAACCGCGCTTGTCGTGCACTAGGCGTGGGCTTGGCATGCGCGTGTCATCTGAACGCGCCCTGATATTTTGAATAATACCAAGCGAAAAAAATTGGTCCCCTACCATAATTTTTACTATTGACATTGGAAGATAATGTTTTACGGGTACCTATGTAATATTGCAGCAGATTTAGGATGCAACTTTGCAAAACTGTGACTACGACAAATGACAAAATATATAAATATTTATGTCTTCTGCCGCCCGCCCAGACATCAGGTGTTCTGAAAACTACTTTACATTAACAGACTGTATTATCTTTAAGACTTACGACGTAAATTAACGTCACAAAATTTTTATTAAAATTATATAATATACGGAAAAATTGCATACTCTACACTAATGTTTGCATTATAGTACTAAATGGTATTTTACGGGTACGCAAAATAGGCTATTCGACTAAGTTTGTTTTTGGACAATATTTTATACGAACAATAAATAACACTATCAAGAAGTCTGTTGATTGCAAAGCAAATAAATTGTATATAAGATAAAGCATTTCAAATATTCATATGAAGAAGAGTGGGAGCCTGGTAGGGACATCAGTTTATTCTCGCTGTCTCTTTCGTACGCTATGCGTGAAACCAGAATGGCAGTGACGTCACGCGTTTATCAAGGAAGGGTAATCACTTTCCCGGTTATTCTGTTACTGGCCAGTTTCCCCTTAGACCAGATTTGAAAGACACATTACTTGCTTTTTTTTGAGCGGATTAAATAATTATTTTTGTTTTCGGCTTTGTATTATTATACTATTATATGGATAAAAAAATTGAGTCAAATACCGAATTGCAGCAGATTCAATAAACAAAACTTGTGTCTACGACGTGATAAATATTTATGTATTCTGCCGCCCGCCCAGACATCAAGCGGTCTGTAAACTGTTTTACATTAACATAGCTTAAAACACTTCGGTTTAAGACAACAAGTTTCACAACGTGTTCCGTGTAATCTTGCTTGAAGCTGAGCCAAAATGTGCATTTTTCCAAAGTACGATATTGCTCACAAAAATGCAAAGGCGTTGGATATTTTGCTGAGCATTTTGTAACATCAGCTTTTTAAACATATATAAAGTGTAACGGAAAAGGGGTAAGACCCGAAAGGGAGTAAACATACTAATCAATGTGAACAACTTTTACTATGGGACCATCTCTACAAAATGAAATACCTACCGAACCAAAATGTTTGGAGCTGCAAATTTTTTTACTTTTTCAGGGATGGTCCCAGAGTGAAAATTGTTCACATTGATTACTGTTTACTCCCTTTCAGGTTAGTTTGTTTTTCGTGTGTGTAAGTGGCCAACACTGGTGTCAGATTTTTCAGGCTGCCTAAAGGCATCTGACCCTTTCCTTTTCGGGTTGATACCCCATTACAAGTTGTAAAAAATGAAATATTGGATCATCAAAATATATTGGATTTTGATTTATCGCACTTTGAGCCAATGATTTATTTAATATCAAGTTTCGAATAAGAATTACATTTTTCGTAATCTGTCTGCGACCATGAAGATTGTAACTCGTGAAAATGTAAGACCAAACCAAATAGAAATAGTTACGTGCTAATGAACTTAATAAATACATTAATCATGTCATGAAAACATGCAGCAACCTTAATTTTTTATCACTTTAATTAATAATCTGCTCCAAAATATATATACGCTGGTTTGACATAATATAAATAAATGAATTATTCCACATTATATTAACCATTTTTTCTAGATGAAAATGGCCATAATATATTCATTATGATCATAAAACAATTTGCGGCGTACACAGACTGCATAATGAACGCTGCGGTCGGTTGCAATTAAAATTTGGAAACGGCGCTTCTGTATGATTATAAGTCTATAATTATAACGGATAATTGGGACTACGTACAGAAGGTATTATTTAAGTTTTTATTTTTAAGTTAAATAAGGAGGAGGTTCTCAATTTGTCGGAATCATTTCACATCAATTTATGTAGGCTACAGCGGCGTTTCGGGTATCTATGAAACTAATCAAATAACTACTTAATTAGGTTTTATAAAGGTTATGAAGCCGTTCAATGTTCAATGGCTTATAATTAGGATATTTTTATGTTTGTTGACTTAGTGTGAGTAATATGTCTCTGAGCGTGTTAATATCTACAAAATTTATTATTGTGAGTGTATTTGAATAAACAGCGAAAATTTTGAATATGTTTGTGTGTGCAAATCTAGTCATGTTGCTAGTTTTTAGCTTATGAAAATAGTAATAGGACATTTTAATGCATGGTGCGCCGATATACGTAGGTTATACCTAATTGTTGTTAGTAATAAATGCGTATACATTAGAAACCCCTAAGGGAACTCGATGGGTTTCGGCTACTAAGGAGGCCTCTGGCAACTAGTAAGCTAACCTAGCTTATATTCCCCGATTACTTGAAGGTACCTGGGTTGATTTGGCAAATTCTTTCTAAGGTTCTGTATCAAAAGGGTAAAAACGGGACTCGATTACTAAGACTTCGCTGTCCGTCCATCCATCCGTCCACCCGTCCGTCCGTTCTTCTATCACCAGGCTGTATCTCATAACATTGATAAATCCGCAACACAATGCCAGTGTGGCCATGGCGACCAGACTATGTCACACCTTCTCTCCTGCCCATCCTGCCCCACCAGCTGCACTAAACGTGACCTTTATGAGGCTTCATACAACGCTGTAAGAGTGGCATCATTTTGGAGGGAAAAATGTAATGTTTGAGCCAACGACACGATAAGAAGAAGATCTCATAAACCGTGATAGCTAGACAGCTGAAATTTTCATAGATGATATATTTCTGTTGCCGCTATTTCCATAAAAACTAGTACTAAAAACAGAATAAAATAAATAATTAAGTGAGGCTCCCATACAAAAAACGTTATTTTTAATAGGTAACGATACGGAACCCATCGTGCGCGAGTCCGACTCGCACTTGGCCGGTAATTTTGTTTGAAAAGGCATACTTTCTAGGTAATCCCATAAAAATTGCCGCGACTCAGAACAAGTTTAAAAAAACAGTATAAACCTGTGCGAGCCGAGCCGTGCCTCAGGCCGATGTCTCACCTGCACTATCTGTGTGCATACAAATGCAAAGCTATGCTTACGTCTCGAGAGCTGTACACACATACCGTCTTATTATAAAACCCAGACTAAGTTTGCTACTAGGTTTAAACCATTATTCGCCCAAATCAAGTTGACTTCTAGTATCACACACTATCTCACCTGTCAATGTCAACTTGATTTGGGCGGATAATGGTTTAAACATAGTAACAAAGTTAGTCCTGTTTTTATAATAAGAAGGATAGTATATAATTAATGTATCATACAAACACAGTAAATAGGTAGATTAATACAATCAATATTATACATTCCGTCGTCTTGGGCAACACTAACGCGGGCTGATAGATGGCACCACTGTACCGAGCATTTACAATGGCGACCGCGTGGCAACAAGACGTTGAGTGTTAAATAATTTGAGTATTAAATGCTATTATCAGTGTATTTACGTAAAATAAGACTATAAAGTAGGTATGTTAGGAATAACAGTAGTGAGTGGGCGCCAGCTGGCAATAATTTGCATAAACTAGTGGCAGAAACACAAAAAAATTTTTTAGATCAAGGAGCACGTAACTTTGACTTCCAGTACCTAACACTCTGGTGTTCGATTTTCGGACAATATAAGCTCTTTTTAACCGTCGACGAAAAAGAGGGGTGTTTTAAGTTTAACGCTGTCTGAGGGTGTGTCTGGCTGTGTTATCGTAGCTCTCAAATGGATGAACCGATTTCATTGCTGTTCTTTTTTTTTACGTGAAAGCAAGTTCCTTTGCGGTGGCGATGAAAATAATTCTGCCGTTTAACAGTTATTGAGGGTTAATGCTTGAAAGACGAGGTTTTTTTTATTTATCTGGCAAGATGGCGCTACGGATCATCGGTTGGAGTAGTTTCGCCACTCATCACTAGATGGCGCCGTCTGGGTTTTTTAATTTGCCTGAAAAATTAACTTGTTTATTCTCTACTGCAGGAGAACAACCCTTTTTTGTATTAAATAACCTTACATTTTCCATTAAACAAACAAAATCTACAAACTAATAAAAAATTACTCAGCGAACAAGACGATTTTCATCAAAATTCAATTTACCTCAATCAATGCCTCCTTAGGAATGCACGAGCCATTTCGGTGCCGAGCAGAAATAGTCGATGTGATTGAATATTCAGTACTTCCAGGCTCCTTTCGCCGAATAACATGGGTATTTCACGAATTCACAATACTGAAGGTCAATGCGTTACAATCTAGGGTTGCAAATGCGTGCGAAGTACCACAGAATAAGTATTAGTACTCACGTACAAAAGTCTTAATCAGAAAACAAACTCAAAGAAATATCTACTTAATGTGGTTAGCGCTATAGTTTTATTTAGCTCGCGTCAGAACTCTCATCTCTTCATTTAGATACCTAGACATCCATTGCAAGCCAATTTCACTCTTATTACTCTGGACAAACGATTCATGTAACAGAATTTTCCCCTTCGAAGTGGTCACCGCGCGCATAGTAATGATGTAGGTATATTTTTGATACCTAAACGGGGAGTGACACAGGCCTGGAAATACATGCGTTTTCAAGACCCCTTACCCTGGACAGAATCTGACTTTCCCATACAAACGTAGTCTACGTTTTATTTTGAAACGAAATGTGGGATATGGGCAAATTTGTGTAATTTTAAAGAAATTGCAATTATCTAGGGTTATAATTAACTGAAAGATGTTGAATGTGGTATTAGAATGGATGAGTTACTTATAAAGTGCCTCCTTTATGCTGATGACCAAGTATTACTTGCAGACTCAGAGGAGGAATTACAGAAAATGGTAACCGTTTTGAATGAAGCTTTGGAGAAAAAGGGAATGAAAATGAATGTGAGTAAAACGAAAGTAATGGTATTCGAGAGGGATGAATGTATAACAGAATGCAATATTGTGGTAAATGGGTGTACAGTGGAGCAAGTGGAAGAGTTTGTTTATTTGGGATGTAAGTTTACAAGAGATGGAAAGCACGAGAGTGATATAGAAAGAAGAGTGAATGCGGGAAATCAAGTGAATGGGGCACTACACTCCTTTATGAACAGCACGAAAGTGTCAAATACAGCACGTTTGGCTGTTCATAATGGAGTGCTGATACCGACGCTGGTGTATGGAAGTGAGAGTTGGGTATGGCAGAAAAGGCACGAAAGTAGAATAAATGCAGTTGAAATGAGAGCGCTGAGGAGTATGTGTGGTGTTACTTTGAAAGATCGGATTAGAAATGATGTCATAAGGGAGCAGTGTGGACTGAAAGAAGATGTAGTAACAAAAATTGAGAAAGGAATGTTGACATGGTTCGGACATGTAGAAAGGATGGATGAAAGGAGATTCACTAAAAGAGTCTACAAAGCAAACTTGAGTGGAAGAGCGGGTCAGGGTCGTCCTCGACGAACGTACCGCGATCAAATTGCAGACGTTCTTAAAAAAGGAGAGGTTAGAAGTACCCGTAACCGGCGGGCATGCATGAAGAGAGTGATGAGTGTAGATGAAGCGAAAGAGGTCTGTCAGGATCGTAGCAAGTGGAGGTCCTTAGTCTCTGCCTACCCCTGTGGGAAACAGGCGTGATAATATGTATGTATGTATGTATAATTGGTTTCCGACGGTAAAATTATGAACTTACAAGAGAATATAGTGTATTACATCTAGTTTGACCATCACTATGGAAAACTTCTATACCCTTATATTTTCTTTCCAGTTCATAATTTTAGCATCGGAAACCAATTATAACGCTAGATAATTGCAATTTCTTTAAAATCACATTTTTTTGCCAAAATCTGACATGTCGTTTCAAAATAAAACGTAGACTACGTTTGTATGGAAACGTCTTAGTAGGGTAAGGGGATTCTTAAGAGGGGGGGGGGGGTCCGATATACATTTAGCGTTAGATGTTACACACGACACACGCAATGCAAACAAATAGAAATTTCGTAAAATGATTATTGTCACGTAGTCCCCTAATTCCTCACCAGATAGTGCCAATAAACTCATGATTTTTCAAAAAAAATCTTCTGTCTTCTGCCTTCTGCCTTCTGCCTTCTGCCTTCTGCCTTCTGCCTTCTGCCTTCTGCCTTCTGCCTTCTGTCTTCTGTCTTCTGCCTTCTGCCTTCTGCCTTCTGCCTTCTGCCTTCTGCCTTCTGCCTTCTGCCTTCTGCCTTCTGCCTTCTGCCTTCTGCCTTCTGCCTTCTGCCATCTTCCTTCTGCCTTCTGCCTTCTGCCTTCTACCTTCTATCTTCTATATTCTATATATATAAAAGCGAAAATCACTCATCACGAAATCTTGAAAACTACTTAGCCAATGAAGATGTAATTTGGTAGGAAGGTAGATTGTGACTAGGAGACGTCCACTACGAAAGGATTTTAGGAAATTCTATCCCTAGGGGGGTGAAATATGGGTTGGCAGTTTGTATGGAACTTCGTAATTTAAGTGAGACACATAAAATTTTTAATATATTTTAATAGTTAGAAGAAAATAATACTACATTGATTAGATTTTGAAAATTACATCCCTAAATAAATAAATAAATATAAATATATAGTGACAAATACACACTGATTGAGCTAGCCCCAAAGTAAGTTCGAGACTTGTGTTATGGGATACTAACTCAACGATACTATATTTTATAACAAATACATTATTAGATAAACATTCAAGACCCAGGACAATTTAATAAAAGCCATTTTCCAACTTGTCCTAAATCCTGACAGGGGATCGAACCCGCGACCTCTGAGTGGCGGACTAGCATGGTGACCACTACGCCACGAAGGTCGTCAAAATTACACATTTCTATACCCATATAGGGATGTGATTTTGAAATAGGGGTTGCAAATTTATATGAATCTTCGTCATTTTTGAAGCAAGGCATTTTTGAATTAGTGGTCAATATAAAATAAAAATACAGAAATTAGATTTTAAAAATTGCATCTTCAGGGGTACATTAGGGGTTGCGAATTTATATTATTATGAAACTTCGTCTTTTTTTGAGTGAGAGACAAAAAAATTGAGACAAATAGAGATCATTTGTTCTCTTTTGCTCTAGCAAACGACGGGAACGGGACATTATAACACAATTTCTAACGTAAAAAAAACAATTAAAGATCCTATTAGAACCATTTTAGACTTCTACGCGGACGAAGTCGCGGGTTACAGCAAGTTTTATGATAAAAAGAGAAACGAACTTCCATAAACTTGAAAAATTGGTAAGATTTTCCACTGTGTTCCAACATCTAGCAAACAAATTTCACGAGATTAGGTATATTACAAAAAAAAAAATATAGGAACTTACACACACATATGAACATACACAACAGAACACAGCTATCGCTTTTCCCTTTCACCGCAAACTTCAGATGAATCCGACAAACATTGTCGTGCCCATACCGCGGGAGCGTCGGATATATCCGATAAAAAATATGCTCGTATTGCACTGAAGTATCCACATCCACATCCACAGGTATTTATTACAGATTGCACGGCAACTGTTATAAATACTCCAGGTGAAAGGGTTAATTTTTTTATGAAAAAAGAAATAAGGAAATCGTTTAAGATTGTAAGGAAAAATATGGAGACTACGAAACATTTATTTGTGTACTCTTTAATGGTATTTTCCTATTTTTTAATTCTCGACCTTAAGGGGTTACCTGAATTTTCCGGAGTCCAGTGCTAGTCCATTTGAAATAAATCATTTGATAGGAATCGGAGACATAATTAAAAATTTTGACTTGACCAGGCACTAGATAACCCTTTAAATTATTTTATGAACTATTGTTTACAGTTTAAAGTGAGAACGTGAAGCTTTGCTACGCACACACGCCAAAAGTGGCAATTTTTCGCAATTGTGCGTAGAAAAGCTTAGCTCATAAAATAGTTTGAAGGGTTATCTAGTGTCTGGTCAAGACAAAATTTTAAATGATGTCTCCTTTTCCTATCAAATGATTAATTTCAAATGGGGGCAGCACTGGACCCCGGAAAAAGGTAGATCTCTCTCCCATCCCCTTGTTTGTACAACCTAGTATCATGCCTACCCATCGCCTTATTATCATAATTAATTATTTTCCTTGTCACAAGATGGCACTATAAGTATTTATCAAAATATTAAAATCTTGCATTACTATTATTAAAATAAAGTAGTACCTACTCTAATTAATTAAACATGACTCATATGAAATGCAATAAATATTTCTAAAGCAAATTCAACACTTTCTTTGTCACTTTTTGCTAGTCGTGTGTGCTGCCATCTCTGTGTTGCAGGCACGCAACTCCAGTTTGCATACTTTCGGGCCCTCCAATCGTTTTTATGGCGTTATCTATCTGTTACATTAGTAATTATATTATCTTCGCTAGTATTAAAGCCTTCTGTAACTATTTGTATCAGTTCCATGCTGGTCTAGAAGAAACGCACAAAAATGACAATGTACTCGGTCTATAAATGATGTCGTTCTGATGTTACAAACATTTAAAAAATGTACAGGGTGCAATTGAAATCATTAGCATTAAAAACACTTGAGCCGCGCGCGCGTATTGTGTATAGTATACCCACGAGCCGGCTAGGTCAGAGACCTCGCTGCACACAGCTGAGCCACTGAGCGGGCGCGGGCGGCCGACATACAAAAGTAGACTTTAAGGTACGTGAGTAAGATTTAAAATCGAGTGGGCACGGGTGGGTGGTGTCACATCAACGTTTGAGGATAGTGGGTTATTCAAGGTTACGTTTGAAGTAGGAACGAATGTTACTACGACGCCACGAAATTGGTACTGTTAATAATTAATTTATTTTTCGTTAGTTTAATGACAATTAGTTCAAGTATCAAAGGGTCTAACGCATGTTTAGAGGTTTTCTTTAATATGAAAATGACGACTCTTGATTGACGTTTTGTAAGTGTTAAATTACTTTGTTTCATGGGTATAATAGATACTTAGAAGGATGCCAAAGAATTCAATTTCACCCTGTAAAAAACAAAAAAACAGAATTTATAACCTCCAATAAAAACCGGCCAAAAGACACCTAGGTGAAAATTCAAAATAAACACGCTTAGCTAACATAAATGTACCTAAAATAAAAATCCATCTTTATTTTTCCACTCTGATTCATCAAAATTTAACCTATAATATACAAATTTTACGTCGTATATGATACTTGTAGGTGACAAAATATATTTTAGGTTGTTTTTTCATACTGAAGTACAAACTTCCAGCAGAATATGTAACATTTATTTATGTTATTTTAATAACTAAGATAGGATAACTTATATACTTACTAATAAAAAGAAAAAGTGAAATACCTTTTACAAATGTTTGTGGACATTTAACTTTGTTCCCCAGACATCAATTTTCCAAGTAAAAACCGCTATAAAAACATAATTCACGAAACTCAACCCTCTTCCTTAAAAGGTGAACATCTCATTTCGTCGAAAAACGGGGTGTGCAAAAACGGCCGATACATATAGAGTGACCATGAATTGCGGGAAACAAGGCTTTCGCCTGCGGATGTTTGCGCCATTATACTGATAGCGCTCGGTCTGGGCGGATAGGATGGCTATTACCACATGAGTGAAGGAGACTTTTTCGAAATTATTAAGTCTACATATTACTTTTAACAACAATTAGGGACACTTTCGGCTATTTATGTATGGCACAGTTATAGCTATTTCAATGTGTCTCGTCTAGTAGCTAAGGTAGGTTCAGGTAGTAATAACTACTGCTTTTGATTTCCTATCCCACGGGATTTGTTACTGATTGATAACGGTCTTGATAGTGTGCTAAATAGCAATTGTACGAGTATTTTTCGAATTTTTGAGGACTTTTAAAGAAATTAACTATTATGTATTATGTACACGCCTACTACTACCTGTTTTCTTCTTATGAAGATATTTCTTATGAAATAAACAGTAACTTTGTACTTAATGTTTTTACTTTGTTTGTTTTTCTGTTTGTATTTTGTGTACATGAATTTTGTCAATAAATAAATAAACTAAAGTTCAAACACAATTCTAATCACAGTAAAAGCTTGTACAAAAATAAGAGCTTCTCTCAAATGACGGAAATTTTGGTCCCAATACACTTATCAGGTGTATTGGGGCCAAAATTTCCGTCCCCAAAGGGTAGACCATAACCAATCCTTGGATAGGTTTGAGCAAACGCTAGATGGCGTTCGGGACCCACAGTTTATATACGTGCCTTCCGAAACACGGAATCATCTTTCTTTTTCGGATAAATAGGTAATTGAAGCCTGCATATTCTAAACATACTGGAAACAACTTAAAGTAGGTTTCCCAGTGAGATTCGAACCCACGACCTTCGGATAACAAGGCTAACGCTTATATAATTACTGACCGAACGATATTTTATACCTGAGAATTGAGAAATCTTTCGTTACCTAATTTTTATTATTTTCGTAGATGGCTTTCTCTATACTACACACCCGTCACCTAAGGGAGACAATTTCTTCGTCAGCTAAAATAAATAAATAAAAATATGTTTACGGGAATCCCGTATGTGTTAATTTAGTAATGATGCAGTGAAAAGTAGGAAATTTCTTAACCTATGTGACCAAATAAACATGTTCTTACTTATTCAGAAAGGAAAAAAAAAAGAAAGAAAAAGACTTTATGCTTTTAAAAATTGGTTTTTCTTTTTTGCAGGTAAGTTCCAAGGTGGCAGTTCGTCAAGTACTCGACCGAAGAGGGCTTAATTACCCACTTCACCACTGGACCACGAAGGCAGTCACCAGCTGGTCGTGTAATAGTAAATATAGTAATTTATGTCAGCACTTTTTAAAGAAATATATACTAATATAGAATGTGATTGCAATGACTTTGTGCAATTCCGCTAACAGTAAGCTCATGCAAACTATTGCCGGCCGGCGCCCACCCACTACTGTCAATCCCAGCATACCCGCCACTAACATCTAAAGAATGCTCTCTCCCATGCTGCTAAATCCGCTGCGGCTGCAGAAACATCGAACACCACATTCGTGACACCTGTTTCGCCTCTTCACGAGTCATCCTCAGGCGCCAAGCAAGTTGTTGATCGTCGAATGAATATCATTCGACGCTTGTCTGCCGCTTGTATGTAACTTTGTCTTTCGCAAAGTAACACCTGAGATTTAAATTAAAAAACTTAAATCTAAAATTAAAAACAGAATTAAAATATATGCGTACTAAAAACTAAATTAATTATTTATTATTTTTCCATAAAATTGATTATTTTTAATTTCAAATCAAGCACTCCCGACGTCACGATATAATTCAATTATACGAACGTTTGGCTTTTAAACAAATCTTTTTTACAAAAGAAAAAAAGGAAGATATTATAAGAAGCCGCTTCAATACAAAAACACAACAAGGGGTGACCACAAATTACAAGAAACAAAAGGTTTCGCTTGCGGGTATTTGCCCCATTACGCTGATAGCTAGTCTTGTGCGGTTGGTAGTACCCTTCGAATGGATGTTGTAGGATGACAATTAATATTATTTTCTATGGATTTTACTTATATTCTGTTCTACATTTTCTCTCTTATTTAATAATAAGCCTTTTGACGGTATACAATGACGATTTATGAAAAAGATAATAATAAGGTAAATTCATGAATGAGTGAAAAATCCAACATAGAATAAAAAAAAAAAAACATTTGCCTATTTATTTATAGGTACAATGGGCGGTCTAGTCACTTAAATAGATCTCTTCCAGACAACCGGTGGACAAAGAAGCATGTAGGCACGTCAAAAATAACTGTGGTGCACATTAAGTTAATTTAAATTAATTAAGGTACCATTGAGAGCTCAACACACTAGTGAATTAGATATGGAATATCAAATTTTATATCTTCATCTTTCGCGCCTTGTCCCTTTTTTTAGGTCGGCGATGAAGGTGATTATTATTCATAGTATGCACGTTTATTCACGATGGTTAGCTCAGAAACATGTGATAAGATTTGAAAATCATCATATATAAACTCTGAATAACAACACACGCCTCCAGGGGATCGAATTCTTGCCTCACAGCTGACTGTGATTAAAGTATTAAGCCTGAGCCAGACCCTTGGTCGAAACCTAATCGTTAAATAGGAACTTAAAACTATTTATTCAGATAATGACTCCGCTTGACTTAAAAGGTAGTGCGTGTACATTATCTTTAAAAACTGTCAGTGGTTATTTATATTGATAAGGTATCAGGGAATAATTTATACATGTATATTTTTGTGTAGGTTTATGGTATGTGATTAATATGTATGCAATAATTTTGAAATATCAATATATATTTTTGAAGAGAAAACTTCTCATAGAGCATTTTGAGATGGGGAAAAACGATTGAATTCTCGACGTTATCGTAACCGTATCCGTATAACACCAAGTTTTCAATTCTTTCAGCACTTGGAGGGCCACTGTTTTTTTTTTGTTTGCAGTACTTACCCCCAAAGGATTGCTTTCTCAGCATTATCTGTTGGTTGACTTGTAGAAAAGGCCTCTAGCCTTAAGTCCACCGTTTATATTATATTTAAGTAAAATGAGAATCGCAAAGATGGTCACCCCAAGGCCGTCAGTCACTTTTATCAGACGAGTGCTTGGTTTCGCCGCCGGCCCGTCGGCTCTTTTCCACATACACGAAAGTAATGTTGTAAATACTCTATTATGTTTGTATATTTTTACAAGCTTTTTATAACTTGCAATGTATCTTGTATGTATGTGGACTACCTCCGTGGTCCAGTGGTCAAGACCTTCGCCTTGTAACCCGGGGGTCATGGGTTCGAATCCCACTGGGAAAATGAGTCTATATCTTCCTGAAAGGCCGGCAAAGCTTTTGTTACACCCCTGGTGTTGCAGTTGTCCATGGACAGCGGTGATCACTTACCATCAGGTGACCCGCTTGTTTGTTTGCCGCCTTATAACATAAAAAAAGCATACTTTGTGAACAATTGTTTCCAGTCTAGTCAGGATATTGCAGGCTTGAATCATCTGATTATCTGAAAAAAAAAGATGATTCCGTGCTTCTGTGGGTCTCGAACGCCATCTAGCGTTTCTTATCAAACCTATGCAAGGATTAGTTCTGGTCTACCGTTTGGGTTGCGGAGGTCAGACGGCAGTCGCTCTGTGTAAAAAACCAGTAACCTTGTCAAATCACTTTGGTTAGGCAAGCGGACTTCGGGTTCTGAAGCCTTACCGCTAAGGATGCAACCGGGAATACACTCGGATGATGATGAATAATGATGTATCTTGTATGATTTAAGTCAAATCTTGCAACTCAATTTTCAACCAGTTATCTTTAACAGATTGAGAGAGATTTTACATGAGTGTGTTAGTCGGATGGCAATATGCTGTTTCGATGATGGCGCTAGGAGATATTTCACGGAACTCAGTTATAAAACAAAATAACCTCATTGAGTAGAATTCGTTTCATTTGTCTTGGCGAACACTTTATGGTAGACGATGCCTAGGGTCTGATCACGGAGACGGAAGGTGGTCCATGGAACTCGGTTATAAAACGACGCATCTCCATCGAGTTTGCGCTTATTTAATTTGTCTTAATAAGTATTGCACAAAAAATGTAATTAAAAAATTCTTATAATTTTATTTAAGTTAAAAATATTTTCGGTGATTTGTTTCATTAATATGTTACTTATTTTTTAAGATTTTTTTTACATAATCGACCCCTTGATATCGTGTGTGTGTACCCTTGAATCACGGGCTGTACTAGATCACCAGAAGCTACCTATGATGAAATTAAAAAAACAGTCGAAAAACAAAAAAAAGGTATATCCGTACAAAAGTGCCGATTGATGATTTTGTTTTGGGTTTTGGACTGGTATTTTATAATGATCTAGTAAAGCCTGTGGTTTGATTTATTATGCTTATGTCACTTACACTTGTATATGCTTATTAAAAGAATTCTATTTTTTTTGCGAATGTTGCCTAATATAACGTATAGTTTGAATATATTTGTCGGAGAGTTCAATGTAAAATTCCCTTTTTATTATTTTACACGCGCAAAGAGAAAGTTGTTTACTACAAAATGCAACTGTTGGATTTTAAATGGCAATATTCGTTGGCAACAAGTTATAAAACCGGTCGCCCTACCGACAGTGAGGACAGTCTTGTTCAAGCGGCCGTACTGTGCACAACTCGTTTGTGTAGTTTGCTGTGGCTTGGCCATGACTCATTTAATTGTGATTATTGTAATAGATGTGGATTGGTGAACCGATTTATTACAATGACAGTTTGTTTCAGCAAGACGGTAAGCCCAGGTGTATACACAGTATTCAATTCTGTGGGGCCAGGAAATCCAGACATGGTGGTTGCGATTCATGATTCAGTGCGGAGGCGGGGCACGGGATTTCCGCCACATTTTTATAACGCTCACGTAAGATCTCTCTTGTGGCGGCATCGGTAAGGTGACGCGGCTGTAAGTAAGTTTTCATCCTGATATTATTGTCTGTTCTCGTATTGTAAGTAACTAAGTGGGTAGTTCACCTCACTCGGGATGTCAGATGCCGATCACGCCATGCTCTGCCCACCCCCGTTTTTACTCGGCCTTTCTGCGACATATTTATTTCTCTTTCATAGCCTTAAAGCAAAACTGGATATTAAAAAGTTATGTTGAGTTGAGACCCAATACGTAAAAGTAGAAAGATCTCTAATAACCGCGAAGATTCCATATACCTTGACTTTTTTTAGCTTGCCCTAGCTGATCCTAATATATACATTTATTTTTAAATATGAACAATGAAGGTTACACCCGCGCTCCGCGCATCATATATATTTTTATGTTATAGGGCGGCAAACGAACAAGCGGGACACCTGATGGTAAGTGATCCCCGCTGCCCATGGACAACTGCAACACCAGGGGTGTAACAGAAGCGTTAAAATATCCAATTTTTCCACAATCGTAAGCCCGGACTAAGCGAAATTACCTAATTGCTAATCTTGTGTTAAATATATTTTAAAACGTCGAAATGACTGTTATTTGTCTTGCCAAGTGTTGTGTGTATTTTTGGGTATGTTTTTGTGTTTTCTCGAATCTGGTCTGTTTGTTAATTGTCGCCGCGTCAGTAAAAATGGCTGCTTTAGTGCAAATTGAGTGTTTTTTTTTATAGATTACTTGCTTACTGAGTCAATTTATTTTTTTGAATTATACTTTGAAATGAAGAACCATCAACTTAGGATAAGCGCGGCAGTTAGGTCAGTCAATTTCGTGCTAAGGGGGCTGAATTTTCCGGGGTCCAGTGCTGCCCCCATTTGAAATAAATAATTTGATAGGAAACGGAGACATCATTTAAAATTTTGTCTTGACTAGGCACTAGATAACCCTTCAAACTATTTTATGAAGTACTGTTTACGGTCTAAAGTGAGAATGTGAAGCTATTCTACGCACATTGCGAAAAGCGGCCACTTTTGGCGCCAATTGTCTATAAAGTGCTGGTGCCTAGTAAAGACAAAAATATAAATGATGTCTCCGTTTCCTTTCTAAAGATTTATTTCAAATGGGGGCAGCACTGGTCCCCGAAAAATTCAAGGAGCCCATATCTTAAGCTAATATCCTATTTTGGTTATAAGTAGATCCCTAGAAAATATTTTAACTAAAGGCATTTTTTTGTCATATCAATGGAATATTTATTTTATTTTTTATTACTTAGGCTTATTTTTTTTTTTGCTCGGGCTTTACTTGACTTTTTTATGCCCCGCCACTGAGATAGATAGATAAACACTTTATTTTATGTAAGATATAAACAACTGTGTAAAGAAGATACATTTTATAGTGCCTTAAGTGTTTGTCACACAGCCGATGCAGTAACGACCGGAAGCTGGTACTCTCTGATAGCGTAATGACGCCTCGTAAACGTGGACTGCCTGAAATGGAGAAACTAACAAATGATGGATTCTGAAAAATATTTTCAGTGTATTGACATATTAAAGTAACCGTAACTTAGTGATAAAAATGATAAATATATGTATAGAAAAAAAAAATTGAGCTAGCCTCGAAGTAAGTTTAAACTTGTGTAATGGGATATTAATATATGTATATACAATGTTCTTTTTAATAAGGTACAAATATTTTAAGAGGTGATTCAGTCCAACATTTTGAACAACTTTTCCCAATAAATATATATCGAAATACGAAAAATTTTTTTGCATTTTTCATAGTAACGCTATCACCTGAGTATGAGAACCTAAATTTTTTTTTTCGTATTTCGATATATATTTATTGGGCAAAGTTGTTCAAAATGATGGACTGAATAACCCCTTAAAATATTTGTACTTAATTAAAAAGGACATTGTATATTAATATCCTATATATGGGATATTAATATATTAATATCCTATATATAGATATTAATATATGGGATATTAATATATTATAATGATACTATATTGTACAATAAAAAAACTAGTGATTCTGCGAGAACAGTAGACCTCGCGAACCCTTACAAAGATTCAAAGATTCAAAGATTCAAATGTTTATTCAGTAATTAGACCTTTACAGGCACTTTTACACGTCAATAAGTATAATTTATGTTACGTGTAAAGTATATTAAAATTTAATTTATTTTTTAAAGAAAAGCTACCGATACCAGCGCTTCGTAACGACCACTGCTGAGAAGAAACGCCGAAAGAAACTCATTTTCACAGTACAACTACGAAATGACCGATATTTTACCGTGTCCCTGGCTTAGCAAAGCCATTTAAGCGTTTTGAAACCAACCTACCAATGCTGGAAAGAAAGTAGAAAGCAGTCAAGTGGGGATGTAGTGAAATCGAACAACTTTTCCCAAGGAACATATATCGAAATTTGAAAAATATTTTTTGGCTTTTATAAAGGATGATAATGCGAATCTTTATTTTATTTTTTATTTTAACATTCCAAGTTTATTCAGTGTTTTTAAAAATAAAAATGATTCTCAGTATCATGCTTTAGTAAAAAAAAAACATTTTTTTTATATTTTAATAAATGTTACTTGGGGAAAGTTGCCGGGCTGGCCGAAGACTTTTGTATGAAAATGACGATTTTTTCGTCGATTGCAAGGGATAAATTACATGGTCTACGTTCTTAACGAAACGTCAGCCATACAAATCATTTGTTGCTTCAATAAAATGGTACGCAACAGGCAAGAAACTTGCCTGAAAATAATAATAATATATATATATATATTTATATATATATATATATATATATTTATATATATATATATATAATTTAACTTAACTTCATTAAGTAATTAATAATGTTATAGGCAGACTTAAAGCCCAGGGCGTTTTTTACCAGTCAAACAGGTGATGCCGATAAAAGCTAATTTTGCATGATACATTCTAATTTAGCTATAATTTAATTAGTAATCTTCTAAAATTTACCGAAAATGCATTAAACGATAATTTTATATGTTTATACTTATCTATATATTCATCAACATACACACTGCATAAATTCATAAACCCTACATTTAGTACATAACAGCTCGATGCCCTATAAACTACGTCTTCCTCATCAAAATCATCATCCCAGCCCTTCTTTTGATCTGTGCGTCAACTCGTGAACGGGTGCTGCCGGGAAGGACTGGTCAACTCGGAGTCGATTTATTTCTTCTTATTACGTAATTTATGTTTGTTAACTAGTTCGCAAGCATTACATGTTATAATGTATCAACATTGTATTATATTAAAAGTATTTATTACTTTAAAAAGACATAATAATAATATGACAAAGCCCTTCTGGCGAGTAGGCGACCAATACTGTGAAAATGAGTTTCTTTCGGCGTTTCAGCAGTGGTCGTTACGAAGCGCTGGTAACGGTAGCTTTTCTTTAAAATAAATTAAATTTCAATATAACTACACGTAATGTAATTATACTTATTGACGTGTAAAAGTGCATGTAAAGGTCTAATTACTGAATAATCATTTGAATTTTGAATCTTTTGAATCTTCTTCTGCCCACTGTTGAGCATAAGCCTACATAAATATTTGTAATACTCTTTGACAGTTGGTGAAGATAATGAGCGCGCTTAAACGCTTGGCGACTCGGGGCTTTGAAGATATCAACGGGAAGGGCGTTCCATAGCATCACGGCTTGTTTAGTAAATGAATGATCAAAAAACCCACTCCAGCACCGAGGCACATCAAGAAGAAGATTGTTGTACATTTTGTTTCCAGTTTAAAGTAATTTCGATTCTAGGTAGATACTTCATTGAATGTTCCTGAGGAATGCATGTCCGTACCACGTGAACTGTAACACCCCGATCGGAAATAGTTAAGCGACATCGAATATTCAGCAGTAGTTCGATCGTGTCGCCTGCATTATTCACAAGTTACAGCATTTTGGACAAAGAGCTTCAACTATAAATTTGCTGTGTAGGTTCCAACCTATAAATCCAAGAATATGACAAGTCTATCTCTTCCTATGGATGTCGTTTCTTACGACATCAATAGGAAGAGATAGACTGGCAAGGAAATATGTCAAGAAGCAAGTTAACACGACACGTTGCGTCAGCGTAACGTTGACGCTTTGATAGAGCGACATAGTGTTGACAGCATTTTGGACAAAGAGATTTTACTTTAAATTTGCCGAGTAGATTCCGTCCTAGAAATCCTAGAATATAACCATTCTATTTCTTATTTAACTTCATACACAAATACAAGTGTAATGGCGGACTTTAAGCCTAAGGCCTTATCTACCAGTCAACCAAACGGGTGATGAAGAAAATGACAGGGGTAGTGTAAAACTTGAATCGGTACATGGCGAAAAAAAGACTATACGTCAAAAAAAAAAAAAATTCTCGAGCTCCTCCGTGCTTCGGAAGGCACGTATAAACCGTTGGTCCCGGCTGTCATCATTGTATGGTAGTCGTAAAACTATGACAGATGCCTTTAGGCAGCCTGAAAATCTGACACCAGTGTTGGCCACTTACACACACGAAAAACAAACAAGTATCATAAATATGTCTTTCTTTTACCCCCCCCTTGCTAGAAAGCAAATCTACACTATTTGTATATTCTATATCTTTGGTCGATTTTCATACATATCACCATAGTCTACACATGATGCGCTGCGTCGACTTGATGCACACACGGCTGACTGCAGCCCCCGAGACGGAGCGGGGGGAACTCATTGCAACTACGTTGTAGCAACGCTGCGATGACGCAGCATCTGTGTGGCCGGCAATTTGTCAAAACTTGCGTTACGACGATGCCCGAGTGGTTTCGTACTAAAAGCACAGAATAAGTATCAGTACTCACGTACAGAAGTCTTACTCAGAAAAGAAAGTTAAAGAAATATCTACTCAATGTGGTTAGCGCTATCGTTTAATTTAGCTCGCGTCAGAACTTCTCACCCCTTCGTTTAGATACCTAAACATCCATTGCAAGCCAATTTCATTCCTATCACTCTGGACAAACAATTCATGTAACTGAATTTTACCCTTTGAAGTGGTCACCGCGCGCATAGTAATAATGTAGGTATATTTTCGATACCTTAACGGGAAGTGACACAGGCCTGCTAAAAGACCTCTCATTTATGCAAAACTGCATTCCCAACGAGGTTTAAAGAGAGTTGAGATTAACGGTGAGTCGTCATACTACAATGAAAGTTTTTTTTTCCATTTCGCACGTACTTGGAAATCCTTGGGTGATCATATTATCACATACATAAATAAAGTGTTTGGAGGAGAAGTAGCCGGAAAGTGCAAACATGTTATTGCCTCAGATTTTTCTACTCTTTTTGAAAAAAAAAATGTACATGGAATGCGCCTGCTGTTTCCTTTTCCTAGCAGATCGTTAAAGCTCGAGAGAATAAACGTAGGCCCTTTTTCCGTCACACTCATCGCATAAGTCTGACGTGGTCTTGGGTTTTGCAAACCTCATTTCATTCTATCGCATTCCTAATAATATAAAGACATGATAGTGTGGCGCCTTAATCGGTGCTAAACTGGTAGCTATGTATGATAAAAAAATATTTATATAATATTTTCAACTTTTTCGATGCACATAATTCCTTTGTGTGTTGTCCACAGAAAGATACGCTCAGTGAATACTGTTTTAAACAAAGCTTAACTCAATTAAAGTGTTATTTTTTTAAACTTTATTTTGCAGTGAATTTTTCTGGCAATTATAGGTTCTGACAAATTTAGGTTTTCCAAAAATGTCCATTTTTATGGTGAAGCGAACCTAAACAATGAGAATCTGATAGAATGTCACAGGAATACTCCAATCCTTGGATTTGAGCAAACGCTAGATGGCGTTCGGGACTCATAGCTTTTTGTGCCTTTTGAAGCACGGAATCATCTTTTTTTTTCAGATAATCGTGAAACGATCTAGTGATTGAGGCCTGCAATTTTTTCTTTTTTTTTGATGTCATAGTGCGGCAAACGAACAAGCGGGTCACCTGATGATAATTGATCACCGCTGCCTATGGACAACTGCAACACCAGGGGTGTAACAGAAGCGTTGCCGGCCTTTCAGGAAGATGCAGGGGGGGTGGCGGGGGGCTCCGGCTCTCTCACTCACCGAACGAAGCATAGAAGCGGTGACGCTACTACTCAGACGTCGATTTTCTGTGAGAGTGTGGTACTTCCCCGGACGAGTCGGCCCATTCGTGCTGCTAGCAAAATGGTGTTTTTCTGGTAGCGTGGCTCTACCACAAATAATATCCTAACTATACTAGAAACAAGTATTCTAGGGATTTGAACTCACGACCTCCAGATCACAAGGCCGCTTTGACCACTGGACTATGGAAGCAGGCATTTTCTTTAAATGTCTTTGCCAATAATGATAAAAGTAAACATGTTTGTACAGAGGACGTTTAACCCTGCCTAAATACCAATTAAGTACCTCCAAATGAACCGGCAACAGTGTTTGTATACTGTACACTAACCCTACTCAACTATCACTGGCCTTAACGACTTAGTATTTATTGCAACGGAATAGCGTTCATAATTGCCAGGAATTTCCTTGCTACATTTCTGATACGATAGACTTACAACATTATATTGCAGTTTTGTTGTTCCTTATTTCTTTCGAAATAAGGTTTCATTTGGAGTGTTTCTGGGGAAAAATAAAGTTGCATAAAGGTCATATTTTAAGGTATATGTTAGTGTTTATTTGGCAGTGTACGGAAACACTAAGTATTTATTAGGGTACGTTAGGGTTATTCACTAATGATAATTCTTGGTAATAATCATATTTTTTTATTACTATTAGACACATTTATATATGTATTATCTAGATATCTTATAGAATTATTAAAACATAAACATATGAGGTGACTTTATCTTTATAGAAAGTAGGCTATATAATTACGTACTAGTGGTAAGGCCCTTAAAAGTAGATTTATAGTAAAAAATATTAGTTTTACATTACTTACTGTATTCAGGATGAAATAATAAATGTACATAATAAGAAATGACTCAAATGATATTACGCTCAATCATTGTGTTGATGTGGGCTATGTTAATTTATTTATGTCGAAAATACAAAAAGAACTAAAAAAAACTTGGTAATCATATGGATGTCAATGGACAATCATCATCATTTCAGCCGCATAACGTCCACTGCTGGGCATAGGCCTCTCCCAAGGATTTCCAAAATGACCGATCAAGAGCGGCCTGCATCCAGCGCTTTCCAGCGACCTTGGTCGGATCGTCTGACCACCTTGTGGGTCGGTGTCCTACGCTTCGCTTGCCAGTTCGCGGTCGCCATTCGAGAACCTTTTTGCCCCATCGGCCATCGGTACTTCACGCTATGTGTCCCGCCCACTGCCACTTCAACGAACTAATCCGCTGGGCTATGTCAGTGACTTTTTTTCTTCTATGAATTTCCTCATTTCTGATTCAATCACGTAGAGAAACACCGAGCATTGCCCTCTCTATAGCGCGTTGAGCGACCTTAAGCCTTCTTATGAGACCTATAGTAAGGGACCACGTTTCAGAGCCAAAAGTCATCACTGGTAACACACATGAAGACAATAGAAAAGTTTTATTCTCGTTAATCCATCTTTTATATTTCACAAAAATACTGAGGATCGGAGTACCAGAGAGGGCTTGCAACGCCACCTATTTGTTAAAATCGTACGAAAGCGTGACGTCATACGGAATAGGCATGACGAATGGAAACATATTTCTAGCCCATCGGTTAGATTATTAAAAAAATATTGTACACGTATTTTCCTTTTCTCTGAGAAACAAAAAATTACTAAGATACAGCGCATTCAAATTTTGCATGACGCCGCCACTACGTACGATTTTTACATAGCGGTGACGTCGCAAGCCCCTACTCAGGAAGTTTAATGCTCCGTATCTTTGTGAATTTTTTGGTAAACTGAAAAATATGAGTCCATTATTTTTGGATAATCATAAAGACAGACTAATAACAATAATACTTTTCTGATCCTATCTACACCCTATTTAAATGCGCTGTATCTTCGTATTTTTTTGTTTCTTAGAGAAAAGAAAAATACGTATTCAATATTTTTTAATGATTTAACCGATGCGCCAATAATATTTTTTTTATTATATTAATCTTTTTAAGGCGGACTTAATGCTAAGAGCATTTTCTCCCAGTCAATCATAGGGATAAACAGAAAAAGATATGCGGCACAAAAAGCAATACACTATAAAATATTACTAAATAATATAAAATTACATCATATACCCATTATAAATGCATATCAGAATGGATATCTACTTACAAGACACACATATACATTTACTTAAATTATCAAAAAAGGTATGAAGAGAAGAACTAAACAGTAATGACTTTGATATTATTAAAAGTAACGTCAGATGACATAACTAAATATAAAAAAATGGTTTTACTCACGTAGTGTAGTTGGAAAAGGCCGACTAGTTTCGATCGGTTTAGACGATCAGTGTTAACTCACTACGTAAAACCGGTTTTATATATTTAGTAATGACTTTATGAAGAAAGGGATTATTTCAGTCATCATGCGTTTTTTCGCTTTGTATTAATTCTTAAAAATTTTATTTCGACTATCTCTGTGGTGTATTGGTAACCATGCTAGTCCGCCACTTTGGAGGTTCTTGGTTCGATTCTCAGCCAGTGCATGTCAGAAAAAGGCCATTTTCAAATTACACTGGGTCTTGGATATTATCTGTATGTGTATTTATCATAAAATATAGTATCGTTGAGTTAGTATCCATAAGCAAAGTTTCAAATTTACTTTGGGGCTAGCTCAATCAGTGTTATTTTTCCATTTAATTTATTTATCTCTATGTATGACCAACTTATATATTATTTTAACAAAAATTAAGTTCCAATGACGTCTTTTACTATCACTGAAGATGTAATTTTGCTTTATTAATTTAACTCTTTTACATTCGCTTTAAGCCGTGTACTTCGGTCATAATTACTTTACAAAATATCCGTACACGAAAATTTAATTTAAAACCTTAATTAAATACTCGTATTCATCGAATAGTCACGTGGAATAATGATTCTGTAATATATAGGCCCGGTGTGGGATATTCATTCAATAAGATACAAAGGGATATTTGTACTTACTTTACGTATCTAGACACGCGGCAGCGTGTCAGAGCCAAGTTCAAAGAAAGTTCAACCATGTGAGTTATTACACGAACCATTTCGAGCTATTTTTGACCACTTCACAACTCAAAATATATTTAACCTAAAAACATGAAATTTAGCACATGCATTTAAGTTCTCTAGCTTATCTTGAATCTAAAATTTTAATAATATACCTCAAACAGTTATTGATATAATAACTTTTAAAAAAAAGAGAAAAATATCATTGATTCACTTCAAAATGATAATCCATCTCGGTCAAATACCTTTCACAAATTTATGTACACGGAGAATTTATACAGAAAATACATCAAATAAAAGTTATACAAAGGCACTACTTATCTCTTAAGAGATCTCTTCCAGCAGGCTTGTGAGAGAATATTATACATAACGTTTACGTTATGTATAATAATTATTCTCTCTACATCGTTATTAACGTAAAAAGTTGAAATCCTGCTTATGTAACATTTGATTGGCGCAACGTGCGAATAATTTCATTCGCTGGTAATTTAATAGGTAGGTATTTACCTATCTATAAAATTAACAGCCTTTCGTGCCACTATTATCATCTTAATACAACAGTTAGAAAATTACTGCAAAATATAGGTATTCGTACACAATCTCGTGCAAATGACACGGCAATATGTGTAACAGAAATTTAATTATCGGATACTAATTACATTATGCGGTGGCTGCCTTTGTGCGGATTTTGTATGGTTCAAGTCAGTAGCGTCCAAGTCACCTTTACTTTAAACGTGACATAAGTTAGATACGTGTAGGTACCTATTTTCATTGAAGCAAAATAAGTACATAGTATACAACTAAAATATTTGTATCTAAAACGACGCAGCGACAGCGCTTTGTTATGCTTCGGCCGCACTTGTGCCTATCGTCCCGATGCAATTCGCGGCGAATCTTCGTACGTTTTGTATACTAAAAAGTTATCGCGATAAAGCGCTGGTCACACTAGCGGCTTCGTTATTTTTCGCGAAATATCTGGCAATAATCCAAGATGGCGTCATCTACGTGTTTTAAATATGGACGACGGCTTTCTTTTCCTTAACATGTGTTCTAACAATTACATAATGCATTTATTGAAACCTAGAAAGAAAAAGCTAAAAATTTTAACACCGTCTTATCGTTCCACTCCATTTTTAAATGAACAACGCAAGTGCGTCACGCAAAGCGAATTGTTATCGTGCTTAAATTCTTTGATGTATCGCCAACCGCGTGATAACTACACGAAGTCCGAATATTCGGGACGATACTCGATAACGGCCGGTCATATTTGCGTGTATCGTGTAATAGCACGAAGCTTCATGACGATAGGCGCAGGTCCGGCCCAAGCATTAACGCAACGCTGACAAAACGCGCCGTGTGGACTTGCTCTGTGTGTTGCCTAATGAGTGCGTTGTACCAAGTGTAACGCACCAAGTTGTACCAAGTGTACAACTTTATTTCTGTTATCTAATACGACCAGGGATAGCCCTACGTCAACGCAACGCTGACTCAACGATGACTCATGAGTGCGTTGCGTTGCGTTTCGTCATCACAGGATAAGGACCTAGTGTCTACTTTTTTTAAATCTATAACGACGCAGCGACATCGCTCTACGTCGACTCAACGCGCCGAGTGGACTAGCTCTAAGGGTGGTGCTTCATTGCGTGGCGTGGTAGTAGCGTCAATGCTGCGTAGTTTTCAATATATTGTTTGTGAAATTACGTCGCGTCTTTTCACTTTTTGGTGACCTTTTGTGGGGGAGGGTGATGCGCTGCGATGTCAAAGCTCCCGTGCTTCTTAAAATGTAATATCGTTCGTCATCGCAGCGAAGGCATGGCATACAATGGGTTGATCCTTAATGACGACGCAACTCAACGCACTAATGGCAACACGTACGCTAAAGTTGTGACGTTCTATAAATTGCGCTCCTATGCTTTGGAGCAAACGCTAATATCGTCCAATTAACAGGAGGGGGTACGAATTCAACCTCTAATGACGGATTATAATTGATGGACAAATTGACGGCTCACGTTATGACAATTGTATTATTTGCGTTAAACAACGCGTGCGTGGCAAACGCAATGTCCCCAGCGCTTACTTGGTCTCCATAAAGAAGAGTCTTTGACATGCCATGATTTTTGAGACTAGAATACGGCTTTGTTCCAAAAGGCTGTAAAATGATTTGGTTTACAGGAGGAAATAGGTTTATTTAAATGAGAAATATAGAATATTGACATATTTACAAATAAAAAGAAGAAGTTGAATACTTACTGCTGTTATTTAAAAATTGTGCCCATATTGAGGCATAGTGCCAAGAACGCTTAGCGCATTTCCTAGTTGGATGGCAATACTAATAGGTCGTGCGAAATAGCAGCCGGGCCTCTTTTTACAAGTGGTAGAGATCAGTTTTGGAGAGATCTCTTTAACAGGTTGAGTGGAAGAGGATAACTTCATCTATTTATTTTTGCTCTTTAGATTTTTTTATCTTATTTACGTACTTACATCTACTACAAACACGCAAATTGTTCATTTCAAAAAGCAGTGTATAAGAAGAGTAAAAAAATGCAAATGACCCAGGTTACGATGCGAGCTTTAGCGACCATCGTAAAGAGATGTAATCGAGCATTTTTTGACGTACTTATACAACGTTGCATACAATATTTTTTCCACGACTATATTTACTAAATAAAATACAAAAATAAACAAATGAAAATATATACTAGTATAGTATCTGTTTTAGATATGTTTGGTAGATTACCCAGTAACTATTGTGAACTTTATTTTTTATTGACGTCTTCCTAGTGACTATGTTAAACAACGTTTTTCTTATATTGGCACTCTGGTAGCATGGTATAGTTCTAAGTAAAATAGAAGTGGTAGGCCAATCAATAGGCGTATCTTTTTCATCTAAAATCATTAATTTTATCAATTTCTATGTAAACATATAATTATCACAATTATATGTTCTTATTCGTGTTTGTGACCAAACAAAAGACTTATTAATCTCGGCATCACAAGTTGGTTGACTGGTAAATAAGACCTATGGCTTTAAGTCCGCCTATTACATTTGTAATAAAGTTAAATAAATAAATAATAAATAAGATAACAAATAATACAGGTGTAGAAAAACATTTTCAAAGTACTACTAAGTAATAGATAATTTTACTATTACCAAAAATTACCAACTATATAACCAAAAATTTTTGTTTTATTATTTTTAAAAATATATATTCTATCGCCGCGCCTGTAACAGATTACATAATAAATTTAAGACTCATGTTTAAGACACTAAAACTGTTAACATAATAATAGAACTTGCAAACGATAAATAATTCGTTTATAGTACTTTTATATAATTCGATGATGAATTGGTGGTTACATACCTATTACTTTTGGCTTCTAATTTAATTACTTTGGTTGCCTACTTGAGTTTAGTTTTAATTATTTTTAATTAAGTTTTTATAAAACTCTAAAATTATCGTAAATAGATTTAATATTTTATAATTTTATTTTTATTTATAGGTGGTTGATACAGTTTAGAATTCTTAGATTGTTTTCTTACCGCATAAACTATTATTTTAACAAGATATACGTTTAAAAAACTAATACCGGACTACGGCAGCCATATACAGTTAATAATGTATATTTTTTTGAAATGTGCTAATCAAAACCTTTCCTAAACCCCACTCATATAGAAATTTAAAAAAAAGCCTGTCGCTTTTTTGAAGTAAAATTTGTTAAATACCTTTTCTGCATACAAATTGTAGCCTATGTCAACCAGACAATAATGACATTAATGACAAATCGATTGACATATCATTTTTGAAAATGTAGCAAGCGATTCGGATGCTACGGTGGAACAGACATATATACCTACATACAAACATACTTAAAATGCGACACAAATAAGTTGAACGAAGATGGCGGACTTCAAAGTATTTTTGTACAAATTTCCGGCACGTAAGTTGAACCGAAATGGCATTTATCGGCACAGGTACAAAGAATGGTCCTACGACAGCCATTTTGGTTCAATTTACTTGTCGGGAATTTGTGAAAAAATGCTTTGAAGTCTGCCATTTTTGTTTAACTTATTTGTGTCGCATTGTGGATGGCTAAAATCACTACCCTTCCTCTTCGCTTTGCCAATTAGTCGGGTAAAAAGCGGTCTGAAAAGAAACCGTTTTGTGTGAGTACCGTCCGCAATCCGAGCTTTTTCAGTCATTAGCGGCATCAAGACCAGCTGTAAATCGCGGAGAGCTTTCCGCAATAAAAGCTGTTACCTCTAAGTTGTGCGATTCGGATCTTGATAGCGGCGGGGCGAGCTTTACTTGAACAAAGGGGCGATAAGATAAGGGTTGATTTGGAAGCGCGAATGTAGCTAAGGATTTATTTGCAAAAGTGAATGTAGTAAAATGTAGAAAAGAGATTCAATGCCAAAATAGTATTTTATGCAACAGTTGTATAAGATAGTTCATAAAATGCGAGTGGCGCAAGTTACGATGCGAGCCTTGGCGAACATCGTAAGGAGACGCCATCGAGCATGTTTTGACATACTTTTACAACGTTGCATACAATACTTTTTCTACGACTACATTTACTATAATAAATACAAAAATAAACAAAGAAAAGTACGAAATACTACCATATGTTTACACATACCATATGTGTACATTGTTGGTGATTAAAAGTTCTATACTATTGAACTACTTCACTTACTTTTGTGTTAAAAAAATATCAAACATTTGTTAAACCTTAAAAATATGTTTTGTCTAGTTCTCTCTTTGTCAAATACAACATACTAGTACTAATAGTCTCTGAGTAAAGACGTGGACAGACGTACAGACAGACAGATGGCGAAACTATAAGGGTTCCTTTTTTACAACGGCGCCCTCAAAATAGGACAAAACATAATATTATAACTAAAATAGATTTGATATTTTTATAAAAAGAAAAATAGGTAAAACTGTAAATTTTGGTAAGCAGTACCTTATATTGAAATCAATTAATATTATTTTCGTACCACTTGCTCAAAAAAGGCACATTCTATGGCACAATAAGCGAACATAACAATAGTTATTATTAATCTGTTAAAAACAGGGAAAGAAAAGTGTACTGAATTTCATTCAGGCTCTAGACCAAGAATGAAAACAGGGAAAGAAAATTGTACTGAATTTCATACATCCTCTAGAGGGAGAATGAGGTTTAAGTTTGGAATATTTACCGAAATTTATACTGAACTGAAATAATTTCTATTTTGTTAAGCGTAAAAAAATAACGATTTTGAATCGACAACATGTATCCGCAAAGTCCACAAAACCACTTAAATTTCATAAAATAAAAAACTAAATCAAGTCATGTCATTGTTTGTTTACACCAACTGTTTAGTTTTCCAAAAAGAAAAAGCAAAGGGTCATTTGCGTCTCACACATACAGCCAAGTTTTTTGCGTACCTATATTTATTTACAACGTAAAACATTTTGTATCTTTTATGTAATTGGATAAAAATTAATAAAAATATATCTATACTATAATAAAAGAGTAAAAAAAATGTGTCTGTACATTGAAAATTTTTCAAAAAAAAATATTTGGGGCGATGGAGATATAGTAATAGAGTAAGAAAATAAAAAAAAATGTCTGTCTGTCTGTCTGTTTGTCTGTTTGTCTGTTTGTCTGTTTGTACACGCTAATCTACGGAAATACTGGACGGATTCGAATGAAACTTTTTTTGTTATATAGCTGTGAAGCCTGGGCAAAATATAGGCTATAATTGATTTTGGAAAATGGAACACATGATGCAGAACTATAATGGTCCAGCTAAACTATAAAAAAAAAAAAATGCCGCCTTAGCAAAAGTTGTTAAGTCTGATGAGAACTTTTTGTTGAGTTATAATACAACTGGCCAAGCGCGAGTCGGACGCGCGCGAAGGGTTCCGTACCATAATCTATGAAAAATCACGTTTGTAGTATGGGAGCCCCCCATCAATACTTATTTTATTCGATTTTTAGGATTCCATAGGGTAGGGTAGAAACGGGACCCTATTACTTAGACCGTCCGACTGTTTGTCTGTCTGTCTGTCACCAGGCTGTATCTCATGAACCATTATAGCTAGACAGTTGAAATTTTTATAGATGATGTTTTTTGTTGCCGCTGAACAAAAACATACTAAATGTATATTATAATAAAAGAGTAAAAAAAATGTGTCTGTACATTGAATTTTTTAAAAAAAAAAGTTGTTTCGTCCGAACTAGAACTTATAAGTTCAGTATTTGCGGACCTTCAGAGCATAACACACCAGAAAATTCTGGGTTATGTGAACGCGCCATATTGACACCAAAAAATTAAAAATCAATTAATAAAGAACTTATGACGCAAATTATTGTTAACTAGCTTGTGCCCGCGGTTTCGCTCGCGTAGGGGTGTAATTTATCAAAATCCTTTCTTAGGGGATGCCTACGTCATAGTAGCTTTATGCATGCAAAGTCTCAGCCCGATCGGTTTAAAATTGACAAAGTTTCATACAAACTTTCATCCCCTATTTTATCCCCTCGGGGGTAGAATTGATCAAAATCCTTTCTTAGCGGATGCCTACGTCATAACATCTACCTGCATGCCAAATTTCAGCCCGATCCGTCCAGTGGTTTGGGCTGTGCGTTGATAGATCACTATGTCAGTCAGTCAGTCACCTTTGAGTTATATATATTTAGATATATATTTAGATTTCTTGGATAGTGTTGTTGACGACGCCACCAATTATCCAGTTGAGTTTCTTAATTCACTTGCAGCAAATGGACTCACGGCTCACAAAATAAGTCTTAATGTCGGAGGGCCAATAATGCTGATGCGAAATTTGACTCCGCCGAAACTGTGTAACGGAACCCAACTTAATGTCTCAGCACTGTATGCCGAAGATCAGCGGCTGAATTTCAGCCAATGCATGCCTGCAATGTTATTTGCATTACTAGCAACACATAACGCCGAACTTCCGATGCTTTTGCCTGAATCGGACCCGTACCCGTACCCGTACCCGTACCCGTACCCGTACCCGTACCCGTACCCGTACCCGTACCCGTACCCGTACCCGTACCCGTACCCGTACCCGTACCCGTACCCGTACCCGTACCCGTACCCGTACCCGTACCCGTACTCATACCACTCCGGCTCCCAATACTCCGTACCCCACTCCGGCTCCCGCTCCCGCTCCCACTCCCGCTCCCGCCGCTGCCGCCGCCGCCGACGCCGCCGCCACCGCTCCCGCCGACGCCGCGGCCGCCGCCGCCGCTTCCACCGCCGCCGCCGCTGCCACCGCCGCCGCCGACGCCGCCACCGCCGCCGCCGCCGCCGCCGCCGCCGCTGCCGCCGCCGCTGCCGCCGCCGCTGCCGCCGCCACCGCTTCCGCCGACGTCGCCGCCGCCGCTTCCGCCACCGCTGCCGCCGCCGCTGCCGCCGCCGCCGCCGCCGACTCCTCCGCCGCCGCTGCCGACGCCTCCGCCACCGCCGACGCCGCCGCCGCCGTCGCCGCCGCCGCCGCCGCCGCTGCTGCCGCCACCGCTGCCGCTTCCGCTCCCGCTCCCGCTCCTGCTTCCGCTTCCGCTCCCGTTCCCGTTCCCGTTCCCGTTCCCGTTCCCTCTTCCACTTCCGTTCCCTCTTCCGCTCACGTTTCCGTTCGCCGCAGACGCGCCAAAGACGGAAGATTAAATTCTCATATCGGCACATCACTACTGTCCGGCGTTTCCACCGAACTTCAGCAGCTGAACTTCAGCTTATTTAGTGTGTCATCCCCACCGAACTTTAGACACTAAACTTTAGCCACTAAACTTCGGCATAGTCTGCTGAGACACTTAAAGCTCACAGTAAGTGAGTGATGCCAGTGAAACTGTATTTATTCCGCGTATGCCACTCATCCCCAACAATTTTCCTTTTGAAAATACACAGTTCCATATGTTAACTTGCTTTGCTATGAAAATAAGTCACAGTTTTAGAGGCTTAAAGCTGCTGATGTCGATCTAAGGACTGGTTTTTCGCATGGCCTACTTATTGTGGCTTTCTCCAGGGTTAGTAACACTTCAGCTCTTTTCATATTGGCTCCCGAAGGAAAGAATTAAAATAATATTAATTTTGAATATTAATTAAATAATATTCAAAATTGGCTGGTTTTGTCATACGTCAAACCAAAATTTATAAAGAGCCCGAAATTTCAAAATTGCTTTTTAACTGCTACGTCCGTAGTTTGTTGGAATATTGTAGTCCTGTTTGGAACCCATCGTATGCTACACACATTAATAGAATCGAGAGTGTCCAGAAGAGGTTCCTGTACCATTTGACTTATTCTCAGAATAAATGCCATCAGTTGGAATCTTACCAATCAAGACTCGAATACTTCCACATTGTCTCACTTCAACTTCGCCGTTCAGCTGCTGATATTATAATTCTGCATAAAATTGTCAGTGCTAAAATTGATAGCCCTGATCTTCTAAGTAGGATATCATTTTCTGTCCCTAGAACCAGTAGTCGTCTGCATAATCGAATTACCTTTTGTTTGCCTTCGTGTCGTACAAATTACCGTCATCATTCACCACTGATTCGCATGTGTTCTCAATATAATAAAATTTGCCACGAGATGGATATCTTTAGTGCATCGCCCAATATAATTAAAAGGTTCTTTTTTATTCATACTTTATAATGTTAGTTTACTATATATACATATATGTGTTTTTTTAAGAAGCCATTCATAATTATATATTTTTTACATTGTTACTGCGAGCCAATATATTCTATGTGCATGCTGTGTTCGCTCCTAGAAGGTTGTTCATTATATGCCATGTATATTTCACTTGAACAGTTTATATTATTGTAACAACCAGTTTGCGAACCGAATAAAAATAAATAAATATTGACTTTTAACTCCTAACACTGTTACAAGTACTTTCTCCCTCTGTCTCTCTCTCTCTCTCTCTCTCTCTCTCATTAGTTTTTATTTATATTTATACGCCGGAGTCATAAAGTCCACGCGAACGAAGTCGCGGGCATCAGCTAGTCTTTTAATAAATGCTTGTCTCTTGATATTATTGTCTTTATTTTTTCGCAAATGGTACGAAAATTAGAGTATTTTCCTCGGTGATAAAGCTGTCT
The DNA here is from genome assembly GCA_943193695.1 of Acrobasis suavella. Taxonomy (NCBI): domain Eukaryota; kingdom Metazoa; phylum Arthropoda; class Insecta; order Lepidoptera; family Pyralidae; genus Acrobasis; species Acrobasis suavella. Next base: position 11,245,099 of record OW971950.1, read on the forward strand.
TTGTCTTGGGTGAACTTAAATCCGTCGCTACACTCAGGACTCGTCCTAAATCCCTCGCTTCGCTCGTGATTTAAGTATTTAACACCCTCGCTCCGCTCGGGAGTAAACCTCGAGTCCTTCGTTGCGCTCACGATTTAAGTCGTCACCCGCGACAGAAGACACTGCTTTATCCCCTTGGTTACTAATCTACTATTATTATTCAATTTTTAAATAATACAGTAATATTATTTATTATTACTTTACAAAAAAATATCCTGTATTACTAAACGAGCGAGCGAAGCTAGCTAAACGAGTGAAGTACTAAGAGTCTACTTGGACAAGCCGGTGTTTGTATGAATGTATGTATGTTTTTACAACGATAACTCGAATAGTTTTGATCGGAGTTGCTTGAAATTTCTTAGGCGTTTAAAAGTAGTCAATAGAATGTTTACTTTCGAATATGAGCCAAATCCGTCAAGGGATATGGGGTTTGCGAGTTCACAGTTCGGGGCGAACCCCTAGTCATAAATCATTTGATATGAGAGTATTCAATATTATTATCAAAGATAAAATAATTAATAACGTAACAGATAGTCAACGCCATAGAAACGATTGAAGGGCCCAAAAGTAGGCAAAACTAGAGTTGTCGGTAGGCACACAGAGATGGCAGCACATAACATAACATAACATAAGACACGACTAGCAGACAAAGAAAGTGTTGAATACGCTTTAAAAGTATTTATTGCATTTCATACGTCATATTTAATTAATTATAGTACCTAATGCTTTATTTAAATTACAGTACTAGAAGATTTTAATGTTTTAATAAGTAGCTATAGCGGCATCTAGTGACAAGAAAGAGAAATAATGTTTATAAGGCAATTGGTAGGCATGCTATTATTATACTTACATTTTATGTCGATATCCTAAAATTGGTCCATTAGGAGAACAAACATACATACATACTATCACGTCTTTATAGAGCATCCCTAATAGGGCAGACAGAGCATTTTGGGTCTTGTGGCTCTAAGCAGACAGAGCCCGCGACTGCAAAACTCAAAGGCCACTTTTAGCGTACTTATTGGGGATAAGGTAATGCAATAGTGATAATTTGCCAGCCGCATCCCTTTAAACATGATTTGCATTTTTGCCCATTCCCTTTCATATGAAAAGTTGTTCATAAAAATATAATACATACGTACATACGTAATTGGGTACATAGAGACCTCTACACTACTACTAGGAACGACAACCATACACCAATCAAGTGACAACCGACAACATAGTTCATAAAAAGCATACGAGATGGCGCCAGCAGAGTCCTACATCTCGTTATCATTTTTTCCGGATTCGTTGCATATATACAACTTCCCACGATACACAGCCGGATTATCTCTGATTCCGATGACCAGATTATGGCTGACATGGTCCAATTCGATACCTCTGCGGCTCCGAGAACCTGGACGATTTGCGTCTTCTGGCACCGTAGCTTCGGCCCTTCCGGCAAAACATGGGTGTTCCGACAAAACAGCACCCCAAAATTTGTTATAATCCCTAGCGCGCACAAAGCCGAGGTTTCCCCCTTGGGAGCCCTTTGCGCTGCTGCTAGTAGTATATAAATATAGGAAGCCGGGCCTCTGGCCCGCTCCTCAAACCTTGTCCGGGTGAAGTAGGAAATGCCGTCCGAGGCAACCTATGTCTGCTATTCCAAAAAAAAAAAAAACTCAACCGGAACCACGGTTCCTCAGGCGCAACACTATGCCTGGCGGGAATATCTTCCATTTGTGGTGGTCGAGCTACTTTCCTGGGTCAAAAAAGGAGATTATTTAGTTAATTAATTCTATGGGTTAAGAAAATAAAACGGTACAAAATATTGACACTTGTCATGATCACATCCATTTCCAACGTGATTTAAGATTATTTATTGCAGACAAACTGATTAGAGCGCTAATGAAATAGACATAATAAATAAAAAAATGAGATAGACAGAGTGCTGTTTGACTCCAATAAACTATGACGTCATTAGCCTGTTTTTCATAGAATTTTTTCGTAGAAAAAGAAAATGTTTGTTTTGTCGTTTAGAGAAAAGTCTGATTTGAGTTGTAGGAAAATAGCGAATTTCGCTTTCTAGCTCAGCCATTCCACCGACTCGGTGCTTTCGGGGCAAATGGTTCGAAAAATCTGACCCTAGTAATTATCGTTACAAGACCCCTATTGAAAACATCTTGGCTCTTTCTGAGACGGACTCAGACGAAGCACAAAATAATTAGTATTTCTTCTCTTGTTGTAGAATAGGTGCTCGGAAGTCGAAAGATATTGATATCTATCGATTTATTTCGTGGTTTCTTTACGCGATTTAATCAGAAATGAAGAGATTCATAGGAGAACCAAGATTACTGACATAGCTAAGCGGATTAGCTTATTGAAGTAGCAGTGGGCGGGGCACATAGCATGAAGAACCGATGGCAGAAAGGATCTCGAATGGCGGTCACGGACCGGCAAGCGCAGCATAGGAGACACTTACCTGTTAGGTGGTCAGACGAACTGAGCAAGTTGCAGGAAGGCGCTGGATGCTTGTCGCTTCCGATCAGTTGTTTTGGAAATCCTTGGGGGAGGCCCATGTCCAGGAGTGGACTTTCTGTGGCTGATAAGATGATGATATATGATGGCATGATGATTTATTTTGAGGTTACCGCTTATACCTAAAATACGTTGAAACAAAAATTCTAAAAAAATGTTTTTACTATAGTGTGCGTACAATATGGCATCTAAAGGCGGCTAATCGATTTATTAATTGATAGGGATGATTTATAGCATCAAGTATGATAAAATTGATAAATATATAAAATAAATAAATATATATGGAAAAATTACACAGATTGAGCTAGCCCCAAAGTAAGCTTAAGCTTGTGTTACGGGATACTAATCCAACGACACTATATTTTATGATGAATACATACCTCTATAGACCCAAGACCAAGGACACATTGAAAAATGCCATTTTCCAACTTGCCCTGGCTGGGGATGTAATCCAGAACCTCCGGATTGCTGGACTAGCGGGTTTACCATTACACCACGGAGATACATAATGCAATGCAAGCCATATTGATGGCGCTTGTGTGTAACACTCGTTCATGTGGTTTTATTTTGAAATAAGTACCTTTTTACAAAATTTTAATTTTTTATAACCTTCAACTTTTTTTTACAAAACTTCATTGAGTTAAATTTATAAAGTTGTCGATTTTCTGGTAAGGTACGGTTCTTGCAAGAAGCGCGGAAAAGAAAAACAGTCCTGTCAAGTGACATTGACACTCGTGGCACAAGATTGCCAGCAATCAAAAACACTGCGGTACCAGACCTTTTATTCCTCCTGGCAAGCACGAGCGCATATTTAAAAAAATAGAATGATATGTACAATTAGTTCACTAAACTTCCGCTAGATGTGGCGAAACCACTTACCCCTCTCTAACCTCTGGAACTACTAGACCTAAAATCTTGAAAACAATACAGAGAATAGTTCTTTACCTATAGATTATAGGAAATCCTATAAGGAATACCGAACCCTCTCGCGAGTTTAGCTCGCACTTGACCAAGTTTCAATATTCTAGTTTCTGTTGGCGAGTTTATGGAGCTGCCAATCAAAAAGTCGATAAAGCAATAATTCATAAAGATAGGATGGAATTTCACTTCGTGTTTTATTTTTTGCTGCGTGAAGTGAAATAACCCGCTTTGAATGTCTAGAAAACTTATGGCAAGTTATTATAGTATATGAAATAGGATTCTCCTTTATGAAAGATCTTTATTTTTGCAAATTGAGTCCTTTTTAGGGTTCCGTACCCAAAGGGTAAAAAAACGGGGCCCTGTTGCTATGACTCCGCTGTCTGTTTGTCTGTCCGTCCGTCTGTTTGTCTTATCACCAGGCTGTATCTCATGAATCGTTCTAGCTAGACAGTTGAATTTTTTACAGATGATGTATTCCTGTTGCCGCTATAACAACAAATACTAAAAACAATAAAATAAATATTTAAAGGGGGCTCCCATGCAACAAGCGTAATTTTTTTTAGGTTATGGTACGGAACCCTTCGTGCGTGAGTCCGACTCGCACTTGGCCGGTTTCATTTATGTATATATACCTCAATTGTCTTTCTGTGTATTTTCAATCTCCCAAACATACCTAGCAATAATTCTACATAAAATGAATTCACATTTTTATACAAAACTTGTAAGGTTTTCAAGTTTATTAATAGTTTCTACTGCAAAGCTTCAAAAGAATTCCTTTCACCGCAAAACGCTTTTTTTTGCGTTTTGTTTTTACGACTTCCACCGTATTTCTCGAGAACCCATAGCAATAAGAGAATTTCATGATATTCTATCGTAAAAGTATGTCAGTAATATTGAGTGGTGCACATATTTTATAATATAGTTTCAAAATTAAATATTGTTCCCGTTTAAATATTTTTGTAGGATAATAATTATTTTATTATAAAAAGAAACTAATACAATGTTAGGTAAAAACATACAGCTTAAAAATAACTCCTATTAAATTAAATAAAAAAAAAACGCGGCCAAATCGCTGCCGTCACAGGGCATAATAACTTGATGTGAAATTTTCTATATTTTTACAATTCATTTAATTTTTGGTGAGGCATTAAATCAAATCATTCATATCAATGGCGGCTTTATGTGAATTTTGAAAAGCCTATATTTTATTTGCTTTATATGAAATATTATATCATATTTTATTAATTATTAGAAAAAGAATGTATTTTAAAATCTGCCTCCTATCACCTCCCCGTGAAGATAGATCCGTGGCTGCCCTTCTGAAAAAAAAAAATGTTTATATGGTGTTACTTATTAACAACAATTAAATAACTTATTTAAGGAGTGTGGATATTTTAACCCGACTACGGCAAAGCTAAGAGGAAGGGTAATGATTTTAGCAGTCTATATATATATATATGTACGTATGTGTTTTGATATTTATGTTTCCACCGTCCAAACCACTTATAAATTTTCACAAATGAAATGTCCTTCGATTCCTCAACTTGTCCGTGTGGCATAGGCTAACAAAAATTTATGTAAAATTAATGTATAACAAATGTTGTGTATAAGAAAGTGACAGTATTTTTTTTCTATGTCTAATGGAATATCAAATAAAAGGTCTAAATTAGCACATTTTAAAAATGTATACATAATAAAATGGCTCCCGTATTCATTAGTTTTTTTTAAATGTACGAGTATATCTTGTAAAGAATAGAATTGATAGAAACGAACAATATATTAACAGATGATAACACTCCAATTCTGGCGAAGCATGGTAACATTTACATTACTGGAAGAAACATGCTTATCTGATGAAGGAAGGGTAAAGATCTGTTGTTAGGTTTGAGTAATGTTTCGTTTTATTTCAGCTTCTGTTTCGCTTATCTCGTTTTGCTGATTGGAAGAAAACCAGCACAGTACAGGCTATGAAAAAACAGTTTTTTTTTTAAATAATTTGCCATACAAATTAAAAACCCCGACTTTCTAGCATTTATTCCTTCTAACTTTTGAATTGCTAAAATGATTATCATCAGAAATAGTTATGAACCATCATAAGGAAATTTGCTATCACGTAAAAAACCGAATCTATAATCTAACCTTATCTGTTCGAGAGCGACGATGCCACAGACAGACAGACCCACAGGCGAGCTGTCAGCCATGTTAAATGTTTGACGCCAATGTCTGTCTGTCTGTACAGACAGATATTGGTGTCAAATTTAGACTTGACTTACGGTCCTATGGCCCCCATGTGGGGCAGAGGGTCGCCATCGAGATCGGTCTTGGGCTATGCGCTTTACTTCGGGCCAGGTTAGCCTAATCGTCCCCAAGTCTGCTTAGGGCGGCCAACTTCTCGCTTGCCCTGGGGGGTCCACTCCAGAGCTTGTCTCGAGATGTGTGTGGGCTCCCTCCTGATAGTATGGCCTATCCACATCCATTTGCGGCGTCAAATCTGCTTATCGATTAGCATTTCCCGACACGCCTCCCACAGGCGTTCATTGGAGATCTTTAAACCTATAACACCCCCTTTTTGTCCGGGGTTAAAAATATTTTGGTAGAAATTTTCTTTCGACTTTAACTTCGTTTGTAGAATCTTACATTTTATCCATCTGTCAATTAAGTATTAGGAGCAAGTTACTCCATGATCATCATCACCATCTAACGCTCTATAACCGCGGGTGGGCCTGGGCCTGGTCAATTATTTTCTTCCACATAGTTCTATTTTGGGCTTTCTGTCTCCTCCAGCTTTTGACGCCGTCATTTTTAAGATCCTGTTCGATGCCATCCAGCCATCTGAGCTTGGGTCTGCCTCGGCTTCTACGACCCTCAGGTCGATTCTTCAGTAAGCGTTTTGGTACTCTGGCCTCGTCCATTCTCGCTACATGACCTGCCCATCGTATGCGTCCAGTCTTGATGGATTTAATGACGTTACACCCCCTTTTTGTCCGGGGTTAAAAATATACCGTAATATAGTTAAAAGTCGCTTCTTGTGACGAACTCAATTATGTGTCTAGGACTCAGAACAGCTAAAGATGTAACCGAGAACATCTTTAGCTGTTCTGAGCCCTAGGGTGCGTTTTTTGGATAGTAAGTATAATTGTGCCGTACGTATAATTATGGGTATATGAGTTTTTAATGGACGACCGACACGCAGGTGAGATATGAGATACTAAGAAGGAAAAAGTTCTTTTTTTAAATAAAATTTTTTGTACAAGTTTTTATTATAAAGCCAAATTACTTTTTGAGACAAAACAAATAAGTCTAACTTCGATTGAGTTCCTTTCGTTTTATTACTAAGTTCCATCGAGCATCCTCCGTCTCCTAGACATCGTCTACCATAAATTGTCAAGAAAAATCAAACGTGTCCAACTCAATGAGGTTTTGTTGTTCTATAACTGAGTTCCGTCGAATATCTTACGGCTCCATCATCAGAACAGCTCATTGACTCCATAATATTGTATTGTCATCCGAATTACACAAGTATTCAAATTTTCAGGTTAATCGGTTGAGTATAACTAGTTAAAAATGGAGTTGCAAGATTTGAACTTCGAATAAATATATAAAAAGCTTTTTAAAATAGCGGGGTAAGTAAATTAAACCATTTGCTTACTGTGGCAACATTTCAGTACACCTACAGCTATATTATCATTCCCAACCACCGCTGCCATACGTTTTCCTGTTATCGCCATGGTGGTATATTAATAATTTATACGACGTACAGTAATCTCGAACGGGGAGTTGGTGAATCTCTTAGAAGAATATTTAAAAGACATGAAAATAGACGCCAGTGAAGCTGGATCGGTGATATGTTACAACGGCCTTATGACTATATTCCTCGTAGAGCTCTTGAGTATAACCCACAAGTAAGCATAAGCGTGAGGGTAAGTGTAAGCGTAAGCGTAAGCGTAAGTGTGGTGAGCAAACTTGGCGCCGCACCCTAATCTCGAAAACTAAGCAGCTGGGATTTATTCTTAAGTGAAATCAAGAACCAGCCGCTGCGTTCTTGATTCGATGACGTCAGATCGTGTTGACGTGTATTGTGTCTGCCTCTTGCATAGGAAACGAAGAAGGTTAATACCATTTCAATAAAGCGCACCATAGAGCTTAGAACAGCTGAAAATGCAACCAGAAACACACTTAAATGCTACGCAAGAGAAATCGCGGGAGACTACTAAATGAAACCATTTGCTACCTCTGGGAACGTTTCAGTACACACAGCCACATTATCATTCCGAACCACCGCCGTGCTACGTTTCTCTGTTATCACGATGTGGTATATTAATAACTTTTACGACCTCGCCTTCTGATTAAGACGAAAGGAAGAATTACTTACAGCAGGCTGTTGGGAGTTTATTATAAGAAGTTATTTGTTTCGATCTATCATGTGCCCCACTGCTGGGCAAAGGCTCTTGCCGTTCCTTCCACTTCTTCTATTTTTAAAATTTTTATACAATACTAGCTGATGCCCGCGACTTCGTTCGCGTGGAATTTATGACTCCGGCGTATTAATATAAACAAAAACTAATGAGAGAGAGAGAGAGAGAGAGAGAGAGAAAGAGAGAGAGATAAAAAAGTACTTATACCAGTGTAAGAGCTGAAGTGTTACTAACCCTGGAGAAAGCCACATTAAGTTGGCCATGCGAAAAACCAGTCCTTAGATCGACATCAGCAGCTTTAAGCCTCTAAAACTGTGACTTATTTTCATAGCAAAGCAAGTAAACACATGGAACTGTGTATTTTCAAAAGGAAAATTGTTGGGGATGATTAGCATACTCGGAATAAATACTCGTACAGTTTCACTGGCACCACTCACAGTAAGCTTTAAGTGTCTCAGCAGACTATGCCGAAGTTTAGCGGCTAAAGTTCAGTGTCTAAAGTTCGGTGGGGATGACACACTAAATAAGCTGAAGTTCAGCCGCTGAAGTTCGGTGGAAACGCCGGACAGTAGTTTTGTGCCGATATGAGAATTTAATCTTCCGTCTTTGGCGCGTCTGCGGCGAACAGAAACGGGAGCGGAAAAGGGAACGGAAGTGGAAGAGGGAACGGGAGAGAAAGCGGAAGCGGGAGCGGGAGCGGAAGTGGCAATGGCGGCGGCAGCGTCAGCGGCGGCGGCGGCGGCGGCGGTGGTGGCGGCGGCGGTGGCGGCGGCGGCGGCGGTGGCGGCGGTGGCGGCGGCGGAGGCGTCAGCGGCAGCGGAGGCGCCGGCGGCAGCGGCGGCGTCGGCGGCGGTGACGGCGGCGGAGGCGTCAGCGGCGGCGGCGGCGGCGGCGGCGGTGGAAGCGGCGGCGGCAGTGGCGGTGGCAGCGGCGGCGGCGGCGGCGGTGGCGGCGGCGGCGGCGGCGGCGGCGGCGGCGGCGGCGGCGGCGGCGGCGGCGGAGGCGGAGGCGCCGGCGGCAGCGGCGGCGGAGGCGTCGGTGGCGGCGTCGGCGGCGGCGACGGCGGCGGAGGCGTCAGCGGCGGCGGCGGCAGCGGAGGCGTCGGAGGCGTCGGCGGCGGCGGCGGCGGCGGTGGCGGCGGTGGCGGCGGCGGCGGCGGCGGCGGCGGAAGCGGTGGCGGCAGCGGCGGCGGCAGCGGCGGCGGCGGCGGCGGCGGCGGCGGCGGTGGGGGCGGCGGCGGCGGCGGCGGCGGTGGCGGGGGATGCTGGAGCGGGAGCAGGAGTGGGAGCGGGAGCGGGAAAGGAAGCGGAACGGGTACTGGAACGGGTACGGGTACGGGTACGGGTACGGGTACGGGTACGGGTACGGGTACGGGTACGGGTACGGGTACGGGTACGGGTACGGGTACGGGTACGGGTACGGGTACGGGTACGAGTACGGGTACGGGTACGGGTACGGGTACGGGTACGGGTACGGGTACGGGTACGGGTACGGGTACGGGTAGGGGTACGGATACGGGTACGGGTACGGGTACGGGTACGGGTACGGGTACGGGTACGGGTACGGGTACGGGTACGGGTACGGGTACGGGTACGGGTACGGGTCCGATTCAGGCAAAAGCATCGGAGGTTCGGCATTATGTGTTGCTAGTTATGCAAATAACATTGCACACATGCATTGGCTGAAATTCAGCCGCTGAACTTCGGCATACAGTGCTGAGACACTAAGTAGGGTTCCGTTACACAGTTTCGGCGGAGTCGAATTTCGCATCAGCATTATTGGCCCTCCGACATTAAGACTTATTTTGTGAGCCGAGAGTCCATTTGCTGCAAGTGAATTAAGAAACTCATCTGGATAATTGGTGGCGTCGTCAACAACACTATCCAAGAAATTAACAATAATTTGCGTCATAAGTTCTTTATTAATTGATTTTTAATTTTTTGGTGTCAATATGGCGTGTTCACATAACCAAGATTTTTTCTGGTGTGTTATGCTCTGAAGGTCCGCAAATACTGAACTTCAAAGTTCTTCTTCGGACGAAACAACTTTTTTATGAAAAAATTTTCAATGTACGGACACATTTTTTTTTACTCTTTTATTATAGTATAGATTAAGTATGTTTTTGTTCAGCGGCAACAAAAAAACATCATCTATAAAAATTTCGACTGTCTAGCTATAATGGTTCATGAGATACAGGCTGGTGACAGACAGACAGACAAACAGTCCGACGATCTAAGTAATAGGGTCCCGTTTCTACCCCACCCTATGGAACCCTAAAAATCGGATAAAATAAGTATTTATGGGGGGCTCCCATTCTACAAAAGGGATTTTTCATAGATTATGGTACGGAACCCTTCGCGCGCGTCCGACTCGCGCTTGGCCAGTTGTATTATAACTCAACAAAAAGTTCTCATCAGACTTAACAACTTTTGCTAAGGCGGCATTTTAATATTTCTTATAGTTTAGCTGGACCATTATAGTTCTGCATCATGTGTTCCATTTTCCAAAATCAATTATAGCCTATATGTTGCCCAGGCTTCACAGCTATATAACTAAAAAAGTTTCATTCGAATCCGTCCAGTATTTCCGGAGATTAGCGTGTACAAACAGACAAACAGACAAACAGACAGACATTTTTTTTATTTTCTTACTCTATTACTATATCTCCATCGCACCAAAATTTTTTTTTGAAAAATTTTCTATGTACAGACACATTTTTTTTACTCTTTTATTATAGTATAGATAATTTTACGTTTTTAGGGTTCCGTGCCCAAAGGGTAAAAACGAGACCCTATTAGACTGCGTTGTCCGTCTGTCTGTCGTTCTGTCTGTCTGTATATCTGCCACCAGGCTGTTTCTCATGAACTGTCATAGCTAGCCAGTTATTGCAAGACAAATTTTCACAGATGATGTATTTCTGTTGCTGCTATAACAAAGAATAAATAAGAACGTCAAGCTTTTTGGCACACATTTGCCAAAAACTATTAGCTATTATGCGAAAAAGCTTCGCGTTCCCACTTTAAACTTTAAACAGTAAGTCATAAAATAATTTGAAGGGGCTTGGTTAAGACAAAATTTTAAATGATATCTCTGTTTCCTTTCAAACAATTTATTTCAAATGGGGGCAGCACTGGACCCCGAAAAATTCAGAGAACTCCGCTCGCTACAAAAATCTCACACAAAAAAAAATATACGCGTGCGAAATGAAAATGTTTGGATAATCCCAAACGCAATAAAGCAAATTACTTTGGAACAAGAAAAACATTATATAAAAAAGTGATCCTTCTTAGCTGTGCAAATAAAGTGTGGAATATTCGCCGCCGTAGGTAAGATTTTGGTAAAAAAGTTCTTTCGACTTTAACTTCGTTTGTAGAACCTTACATTTTATCCATCTGTCAATTAAGTACTCATTTACTCATTTATTATTCGCTAACATGTTGCTTAAGGTGGTAAAATATAAGTGCAGTAATACATGTACCCATTTTGGGTGTGGCGATGCAAACATTGAATAGAATTTAACAATATTAGTATATGTACTCGTTAAATACATTTTTAAATTTTAAGATTATAATATAAGATTTAAAAGTTTAATAAATTGACAACGAAAAAAAAAAAAAAAAGGTTAAAGTATGTCAAGGGCTATCATGCAGGTAAAAAGAAGTACGTAACCATGCTTAGTCAAAATTCTTAGGTTCTAAAAACGTCCTAGGTAGTCAAACAATAGGTAGCTACTTATCTATTTAGTCACATTTTTAGGTTTATGTAAGTCAAATATAGAACGAGAGATTGAGAACAAGTCACTGTAAATGTCAAGTATAAATGAGATGGTTAGTGAATGTGCTAAAGTTTATCATTTAGGTATTCGTCTACTGTGTAATATGCTTTTGAAAGTAGTAGTGATTTAACTTGTTTTATAAATGGAGTGTCATTTTGTTCATTTTTTATTGTGTCGGGTAATTTATTGTAAATTTTGATGGACATTTCGTACGGACTGGTTTGAAATATCTCTAGTCTAATTCTATTTTCAGATGTCAAGAGGTCTTTTTGGTGCGTATTTCTGTTGTGCGTGTCTTTAACTTGTTGAAAAAGGTGAAAGTTTTTTCTGACAAACAGACATATTTCTAAGATATACAATGAGGGCAAGGTTAATATATTTTTCTCAATAAAATACGGTTTGCAGCTATTTGGACGTCTTGTGTTTGTGAGGACGCGAATGCATTTTTTTTGCATTACAAATAGGGCGTGAGCATCCACACTATTTCCCCAAAGTATTATTCCATATCGTAACCACGAGTGCGCATAGGCATAGTATGCTGATAATGCAGTTTCGTAGTTAGTGTTCGTTTTAAGTACGCTTAGGGCGTACACGAACCTAGCCAGTTTGGTCTTAATATTTACGATATGGTTTTTCCAAGTTGCATGGCTGTCAATTGTTATCCCTAAAAGGTTGAAGTGTTTTACTTCTTCTATAGTCAAGTTATTTATCTTCAAACTTATATTTACAGCTTGTTTTTGATGGGGTCTAAATTGAATTATTTTTGTCTTTTTATAGTTGATTTCTAGGTTTTGTGCGTCCAGATAGTTGGTTAATGTGTTAACCGCGTCTTTTAGTACAGCACATGATTCTTCGCTATTTTCACATTGTAATAATAATGAGATATCATCTGCGAACATGATGCATAGGCTTTTCTTATCTGGGAATAATCTGGGCAGGTCATTTATGTATACGAGGAACAGAATACATCCGAGCACGCTTCCCTGGGGTATAGAACTATTTGTAGTAATCTCGTTAGATTTTATCAATTGCAATTCATTTGTGTCGTTATTATTATATTCGATTTGTACGTATTGTTTTCGGTCGCATAAGTACGATTGCAGCCACTTGTGTGCTTGTCCATGGATCCCCACGTCGTGCAGCCTACGTAATAGGACTGGATGAGACACTTTATCGTAGGCTTTTGTCATATCAAGCAAGAGTCCGACACCGTATTTTTTATTATTCATATGCGATAATAGTTCTTGCACATAGTGATAGACAGCAAGGGCTGTGCTGCGTTTTTTCCTAAAACCGAATTGGTTTTCGTCAAATATACGATATTTTTCAAAGAAATTATTTATTCTATACGTCATAGCTTGTTCGAATATTTTTGAAATTGTTGACGGTAGGGATATTGGTCTGAAGTTTGTAGGATTTGTAGGATCTCCACCTTTTTTTAATATTGGTTTTACTAAAGAGATTTTCAATTTGTCTGGAAAACGTCCTTCGTCGAATGATTGATTGATAAGTTTTACTAGGGGAGGAGTCAATTCTATAGCACATTCTTTTATAAGTGTCGGAGGTAATTCGTCGTACCCGAAACTGCGCTTATTTTTTAGGCGTTTGATGATGTTATAAATTTCGCGTTCGTCAACATACGAGAGGAACATTGAGTTTGTAACGACCTGCGTCGGGGCCGCGCGGGCGCATTCTGGCAGCCCTGCACTATCATCGCCCGCGTTACGTAATGCACATTTGTGCTGTTGTTGTGTTTCCCCTACCGATACAAAATACTCGTTGAACGTATTTGCGACAGAGGAGGGACATTCTATAACAGATCCGTTTACTTTTAGTTGAATGTTTTTTGTATTTTGGACCTTGTTGTCAGTAATGTTTTTAATTATTTTCCACATGGTTCTACTTTTATTTTTAGATATTTTCATTTCGCGTTGATAACTTAATTTCTTTGATATGTTCACACATTTTTTTAGTACCTTACCATATCTTTTACAGTGTAATTTAAAGATTTTATTTTCTGATTGGTTTGTCATTTTCCATAGTAAGCGCTTATGTTTACAAGACTTTTTCAGTCCTGTTGTTAGCCATGTGTTTTTTTTTCTATTTGTGAATTTTATACGTTTTTTGGGTATATGTTTACGTATCTTTTCTATTAGCACGTTTTGGAATTTGTTATAGTTAGTATTTATATCTTTGTCATCTTTAATTACTTGTGTCCAATCGATCTGTTGAATCTGTCCTGCCTCTCGATAAATTCAATTGAGTCTTGTAGCAGAATCGCCGCGCCTCCCCCACCATGCTTCTGACGATAGTAAGCCGCTGCGAATTTGTAGCCTTCTATTTGAATGATGTTAGCTTGATGGGCTCCTATCCATGTCTCGGTTAAACATAACGCTTGCAATTTCCGACCGTCAATTAAACTTTCTAGTATGTGCGGTTTATTTTTCAGGCTTCGCATATTTTGAAATAAAACTTTAAATTGGGTGACGAAATGTACGCATCGGTTTTTCGCTAACAGTCAGTGTGTGTTTGTTTACTTGTTCTGTGTTTGTGGTCAAGTCAGTTGGAGGCGTATTTTGTGATGTGGATATAGTCCTACATAAGCCAGTGTCTATATAACTTGATTCTGGGTTTACTTGCCGTTTCGGGGACTGCGATAGTGCCGGTTGGGTTAGTGGTTCTTCTTTTCCGTTTATAAATAACTTGCCATCGCGTATGATAGCATATTTACCGCCTTTCCTAGCTGTCAACATTGCTTCACGCAGTAATCGTCTTTCATGCAGGGATTTTTCGTCAAGTATAGGAGATATGTTTAAAGTAGTGTCTCTAAAATAAAGTGTGTTTTGTAATATATGTTTTGTCATTCTCTTACTCGTCAACTCGATAATAATAGGTCGTCTATATCCTCGTTTTCCTATACGTCTAATGTCTTCTACAAAGCCAGTCAGATCTATTCGAAGTATTTTATAGAAAATTGTTTTTATCTGTGTGTAAAGTTGATCCTCGGTCTCATTGTTGCGTTCTTCTAAGCCGTATAAAACTATTTTTTTGTCTTTGTCGGTATCTAGTGAATGGTCTTGTGTATGCTCTTGTGTGAAAGTCTGGTGTGTGGAAGTTTCAAATGTAGTCCTTAAGTTTTGCAAATCGCGGCGTAGTGTTTTATTCTCTTGTTCTAGTTCCTGTACTCTTTTTTGACGGCAACTATTTCTTCTAACGTGTCTTTTTGTTTCATAGCTAGCGAATTGATACTTTGTTGAAAATCCTGCTGCACTTTACAAATTGACTTTTTAATTTCTGATTCAATCGTACTGGTCAAGCTTTTTAGAAGAAAAGGTTGTGAGCTCTTTAATTTGTGATCCAGTAATTCGCCAAATTTTTCATACGTTATCAAATCTTGAATTTTAGGTACGTTTATATCGTCATCTTTGTCTGCTTGTGGGGTGTCATTGTTTTCGTCATTTATTGTTAGGTTAGTGTCACCTAGTAAACTTTCATTCTGTAGTAAAATATCGTCAACTGACATATCAGTGTCATCAAGTATGGTTTTCGAGGATCTAACAGGTGTATTGTCGTGTTTTCGTCGAGTGATATTGTTACATGACGGGCATCGCCATGTACTTTTTAACTCATTTCGGTTTGCCATGAAGTGCGCTGATGTGATGTTTAGGCATAGGTAATGGTATGTGTTTTTACAACAAATGCATCGTAGCGTTTCTCCAGGATAGGCTATTTTATTGTTACAGGCTGGACAAATCATTTTGTTGAAGGGAGTTTGTGTACCCTACCAAACTGTTGGTGCGTTAATATGAGCGAGTGAGGTATACTAATTGCAGATCTCTGAGGTACTTGCCAGAAGAGGACGACAAGACTCGCCTTTCGATGTTGATGATGTCACTAACGATAACTTGATTTGATTTCGAGATGAGTTTTGTTAAATTGCACTGATATCACAGGTGTTCTGATGTTTTATAATAGTTCAAAACTTCACTTTAGATGTAATGTTTAGTTCAACACACTTTTTTAATAAGAATTCTCTTTTAATACATTGATTAACAAATACTTTTTACGGAGCAAACGTTCACCTGTCACCGGACACCGGTCATTTCAGTAGGAGTATTAGGAGCAAGTCACTCCATGATCATCATCATCATCTAAGGCTCTACAGCCGCGGGTGGGCCTGGGCCTGGTCAAGTATTTTCTTCCACATAGTTCTATTTTGGGCTTTCTGTCTCCTTCAGCTTTTGACGCCGACATTTTTAAGATCCTGTTCGACGCCATCCAGCCATCTGAGCTTGGGTCTGCCTCGGCTTCTACGACCCTCAGGTCGATTCTTCAGTAAGCGTCTTGGTACTCTGGCCTCGTCCATTCTCGCTACATGAACTGCTCATCGTAGGCGTCCAGTCTTGATGGATTTAATGACGTTACTCTATGATAACGACCTTATAAAAAAATCTAAGATTTTTTTTTAATTTTTTTTTTTTATATTTCATGGATCTCCCATCGTCCCATAAAATTTGTCAAAATGTTGCCTTTCCGTAAAAAATCTTTCGGCTGATTTCTCATTTGTAGAGGCTAAAGAAGCTGTTTTCTTTTATATTAATTACTTTTATTGAGAGATTTGTAACATATACATACCTACATGGTTTAAAACACGGATAAAATAGTCAACTTAGTAACTTTATAGGTAAATAAAGTACACCCCTATCTTTCACTTCAGAATTTTAAGCACGTGTAAGCCAAGCGAGTTAGCGAGAAAACCAATTTTCTTTAGGAAAAAGATATTTCAAAGTCTTAGCAGGTGTTACGCTATATTGTGTATTTTCTCTACATAATAAGGATTTTTTCAGCAAAATGAGGACATTACGAGTGAATTTCGTCGATATTGCTAACATTTTTCTTTTTCCCGCAACCGGTTTGAGGCGGTCTGAACTGGAATTAGCTGGAATGGACTGGATAAAGCAAGATTGTGAGAAAAATTGCGGACTTAGTTGTGTAATAATGTAAGCCTACAACCACCAACTGTTGCGCCTAACTGGTACATATTTTTTAATCTTAATAACGATGTATAAAATCTGTTTACTAGATTTTTTTTAAATAGGTAAACAGTGTAGCATTATTATATTAAAATATACATATAAGTCGGTTCAGAGATTGTTTTAACTTTGTTTCTTGTCTGCGTGTAATGTATGTGTGTAGTTTTATAGTACATACCTATTTAAGTATAATTATTTGGTATCCTGCAGTCTAAACGGAAATATGGATTTTTATTTGAGAGATGTCGTTCGATTCATCTTCATAGTCAGAGTGACACTAAAGTATGTTAAAACAAAAAAAAAATGGCGGATTTTTGCTCCAAGTAACATGTTTTATAATTTTTTCTTACCGTATCTAGTGGAATACCAAAATATAGGATTTTATAAAACTATTGCAAAATACACGGTGACTTTTAACCCACCTGCCAAAATGTTAAAGCAAGTTCAGTCCATAATACTCAACTACTTTCCATAAAAAAAAAAGTTATTAAAAATCGACAAATAATTTCGTCCATACAAAATTCGTTTGGCCGAACGCTTAGTTATAAGACTTATAAGGCAAGACGATTTTTTTCGTTTTACTTTAATTGCATTTATGGAAAATAGTTCAGTGTTATGGACAGAACTTGCTTTAAAATTGGCTGATTGTTAAAAAGTGAGCCTGTATGCATATATACATAACTTATTGTTGAATGTACATTGGAATGAGCAATGCAATACCTTTTTTCACAAGGCATACCGTACTAATGTTGTTTTTTTTTCTACTTTTATCCTTCTAGTAGGTAGTTAAGATAAAAATCTAACTACCTACTAGATAGAGGTGAATAAAACAAGATTGCGGGTAAAACTGCCGGGTAGCCACAATCTGTGCTTTACCGGTAGCCATAAATTAATTAGAGAAGGTCTCTTAGTTTGCAACTACTTACCGGGAGGGTTTAGACTGTTAATAAAAGTTTAATGGTACTTTTAAAGGGCGGAACTGCATTAGAGGGTCATTTCTATGTTAAAGCAGAATTGCATAATGCAAAAACATTTCTCGTCCTAAAATTGTAAGTGCTGAAACACATAGCCGCGTTGTGGCGCCGCACCGCAACGCAACGCGCTGAGCATTGCGTTGAGGTGCCGTGCTTGCAACGCGTAGTTATGCGTTGCACAAATTAATTTCTACGTTGCAGCGGGCGATGCCTCAACGCGGCTATGTGTTACAGCTCGATGTTGATGTGTTTCGGCCCTAAGAGACAACTATAGTACAGTCAACCTAGTACTTAGTAGTTAGTATAGTAAACACCTGACTAGGCCTTCTACCTATATCTTGAATTTTCTCTCAAACTAAAAATAATATTAACATGAAAATTTATCTTCGAAAAGATTTTGATGAAGTTTCTTTGAATGTACATAATCATATTAACATTTTTTTCAGTTTAACAGAAAATAGATAAAGGGCCTGGTCAGGTATTTCTTTGGCTGACTGTACTATAACGTACAAATTGGAACCTTCGGGAGATTACGTTTAACATAGAGAGACATGAAAATTAAATAAGGAAGTAATCGCTATAAATTTGACATATCTTGATAGCTGCAATACAGTAATAATACACCAGCATAAACCAGATGAGTAAAATGTATCTTTCTACGGCTCTAGCTCTATGTTTTACTCACACACAGACCTGTGTGTATGTACAAACGATGTATCTATGGTTGTGTGACAATTTTGCTCAAAAGCTATGGCTATAGACAATCGAAAATATAAACAAAATTCGAATATTATTTCCCCTTTCAAGACTTCCATAGTGAATATTTATATTCCAAATACAACACTATCTATATCCGCAGGGCTGCCACATACGCTGCCGTCTCCACCGCAAGCGATATATCATAATAATATTAAGTTCAGTAGGGTTGCCGCTGGCTTATATTATATTACACGTATAGGCCCGGAAAGTAACTGGTGTTTAGGGAAATAATTTTGACAGTCAGTAAAGTTATAAAGGGTTTTTGATTATAATAAGGATAAAATGATAAAGATGATTTATTTGCCAAACATGTGTTACAAGATATTATATTTCGTCCAATCTTGTTTACCATCCGGTGTGTAAATTTAGTCGGAAAGGCTATAATAAATCATAATTCTATAAGAATATGCTGAATCTATGAACCTTTTACAATTTATTAATACAGCACGGGTTAGGTTAGGTTAGGCGTGCCTGCATGGCGGCCAGTAGGTTACTCACTCACGTAGAGAGTCAGCTACTGGCCGCCATGTTTCACTTCATCCGGAGGTCTTTATCAGGGTGAATGTGTGGGTGGGTTGCGCGGGCGGGGCGCGAGCGATCGCTCGCTTCGCTTGTAGCGACACTGGTGGGGATTGCTGGTTTTCTGCGTCGACGACTCCAGCGGATTTTACAATTTACTATAAAAAATACAATTTACAATTTATCAGATCAGAAATGCTCAACACAATAATAACATTCATGTATTAAAAATAACTTAATTTTCTTCTTAAACAAAGTCAAATTTAATTACATATATATATATATATATATATATATATATATATATATATATATATATATATATATATATATATATACTAGCTGATACCCGCACCCGCGACTTCGTTTGCGTGGACTTTATGACACCGGCGTATCTTCATCAGGTGTTCCAGATCTTTTTTTGAATCCATCCAGTATTTTCGAAGATTAGCGTGTCCAAACATACAAACAAACAGACAGTTTTTTTTTAATTACTCAATTTTTATGTCTTCGTCGCCAAATTGCTTTTTTAAATAGGCGTATTTAATGTACAGACACATTTTTTTACAATTTTATTAAATGTATAGATATCGGTGCCATTCTAGTTGCTTATTAAACATACTGTTTTCCTAGCGCTCATCTTTTACACGTCGCTCTTTTATGCGATCTCTTTCCTATTTTCTTCACATTAAGGAACTAAATTCTTCTCTGTGGAGCAACCAATGCCTTCCATTTCTCTCTGTCCAAATTTTTATAGTCATATTCCCATAGTCTTAAAATGACCTTCCTGTCATTCTGTCGTGCCCGTCTCGCCAATTTTGTTCAATTACTAAACATATTTTTCATCTAATTTACTCGAAAAACTATGTTTTTTTTCCAAAACATTTGGAGCTTAAGTCATTGCTCTCGGGACTACAAAGTAAAAAGAAAATCTCCAGGGATTAAAAACAATTTGAAAACTGAACACGAATGTATAGATTACATTAGTAGCATCAAAATACTGTTAGCAGTCCAGCACAAAAAAAAAATGTTTCAGAACAATAAATGACAGGAACAGGTGTCAGTTCTTTTTTTAAATTGGATTACCTATCGTCGTCAACATGGAATAATGCTGGAAAATATTTTTATGTTCTTCTCGCTTCACTCAGGATTCAAAGTAGCGCCCTTGCCTTTACCCCTTGTAGCACAATCTACTATTTCTACAGCGACAACCCTATCTAACTGCGACCACAAAGGCTTGAATACACATAATATTCTGTCTGAATTTACGAGCAATATTTGATTAGACACATGTATAACTAATGTACAGCTAAAATTTAATATTAATTACGCTACTGCGAGCGTTTGTGATGTGAAATGGAACACACTTGTGTATTTGTAATTGGTATGCATAGTTAGGTATTTAACTAAGGTAATTGATATAAGCGAGAAAAGCGAGCGAATTGTTCTCTGAGTCTACTTGAAGAACCCGGCGTTTGTATGTTATTACGTTACATATTGAAAGGGGGCCTCGATTATCTTTCCAAAAGTAGGTGCTTAAAAAGTTAACAATATTATTTAAAAAAAAAGTGTGGACACTTGCGCTGCGCGCGATGATAAGCGATTGAGCGGTGCTAGGTAGGTACCGAGCGCGTGGTTTCCCAAACATCCCGAGACTTTGCGCTCTAATTCGATAATCTTTTGCTTTGTAATTAATAAGTATTTTATTGTTTTCATATTTTTTGAGGTTACGTGTGGTCATGATTGATTATGTCTTTAAGTATGACACGCGATTTACCAGAAGCTAATAGAATTTTTAAGTTTGATCTATGGATTTTGCGTGTTTACAGTTCGGCTCTTTGTACGGTAATGGTTTGTTTTTTTTTCTTTTTTATTGAGAAGAACCACAAAATAAGGTACCTACCTAGGGGTAAATGAAAATTCTAACCCTCATATTCATAAAAATTAACAACCGTTTGCTAAACCTATTTTGGTTAAAATTTGTTTTGTCACTTATTATATTTTCAATATTTGGCATTGAATGAACGAGATAAAACATATTTTAACTAAAATAAGTTTAGCAAACGTTTATATTTTTTTATGAATAAGGGGGTAAGCCTCCAAAAGTAAAAATATTTTTCGCAAGGTTTTTTTCACTTGAACGCAATATTAAAAGTGTTTTGATGTGTTGTGACGGTAAAATTTATCATCACTAAAATATCTAGGAAAGCACTTAACATTTTTCTTCTAGGTTTACTAAGGTTGTTATACGAGAAAGTAAGAAATAAATAGTGTGAGGAACGTGCCATATATAAATATAAAAGTTTGCTTAACAATTTTTATTTAACAAATGAGCTAATAGATTTTATGCAACAGTTGTATAAGATGGGTCAAAAATGCGAGTAACGCAGGTTACAAACCTTGGCAAGCATCGTAAGGAGACGCCATCGAGCATTTTTTTATGACTACAATACTTTTTCCACGACTATATTTTGTGAGTACTTTAAATACAAAAAGAAACAAAGAAAAATATTTAACAATTGTTTGGCATATACTAAGTACTTGTACAATATCTCAATTCATTGTATATTATTATATATGCATCATTATAATATTCAGTATTTATTATAAATTTTAAGGTGCAATATCTTTGACTTATCTGTAACTTATTTTTTTTTATTGACGTTTACTTCCAAGTGTCTATTTTACAAAAAGTTTTTCTTATATCGTCAGCAGTGTTGGGCAAAATGTAATTAAACTACTAAATACTAACTACAATTACATTTTGTAGTTAGTAATAGCAACTACATAATTACAGAAAGTAATTGAAAAATAAGTTGAACTATAAACTACAAAAAGTAGTTGTAATCACAATTACAAACTACTTTTGAAACTACATATTTTATAAAGATTTACTTACTTATAAATGTTATTTTCTTGCGTGCAACTTTTTACACTTACAATTTCGAAATACAACAACTTTAACAAACACCCACGGTAATAAGTTCTAATTGTAATTTGTAGTTATAACTACTTAATTACAATTACAAATTACAACTACAGTACTTTCAATTGTTGTAGTTAAATTTAATCTAATTTCAACTACTTGTAGTTAACTACATGTCATTGTAATTTGTAATCAAATAACACAATAGTAGTTAACTACGCCCAACACTGATCGTCGGTAAAGTTTTTATCTCGAATGTATAGGCAGCCAGGCGCATAGATTTTAAAACTTTTTTTCATAGAATTATTTTCTCTATAAATGAAAATCCAGGTCTATGGCTAGGTGTATCTTTTTGGCGAAATTACGACACATGTGCTGTTATGGGGAATAGAGTATAGAATTTTCTGAAATAATATTATCAATGTTCTTTTATTGGTGTCCGTGACCATAGTAATAATAGTACATGAGTAGACGAGACACTCTTTTCATCTTAGCGCATACGGTTGCATCCAAAGCTGTACTGCTTTGGCGCCCGGGGTGCGCTTTCTCGAAATCGTCTCATAATATAATATGCATGTCAATCGTCACACAATCACAAATATGCTGAAGACCATGCAAAATTAGAAAAATAGACGGAACAGTTAAAAAGATTTGGAATATGCATATAGTTTAATTGAATTCAATTGCAATATATTTTTATCGTCGTAGGTTATTTATAATTTCTCATAATAACCGTCACTTTGTTTAGTTGCATAATTTCTGATGGCAAAAAGTAGCGCTAGTGCAGAAGAAACGGTAACAAACTGCACTGCAGCTTTTTCTCCAAGGACGTCAACTCACAATGAAATTAATATTTGAAGTTGATATATGGACAGAGAATATTATTGTTTGTTATAATTTAAAATTAAATGTCAAAATTTTAAAATACTGTAAACTCAAGTTGTGAATTCGGTTTGTACCAAATGTACCAAATTATGAAATTTGTGAATATACACCCTTTAAGAGTAACCCGCGCAAAGCTCAAGCCAGACTTTGTTGTCTCTAAGTGTGGCTCACTAGTTAAAAAATTAGAACTAAACTCTATCCAAAACAAAGCTGAGATACCAACAGCGTATGCAGAGCAACGATATCCTCAATTCCCCGAATGAACATTGCTGGACCAACGGTTATCCTAAAAGGTACATATCCATAATCCCGTGTACAAATAAAAAAAGTAACATAGTTTATAGATTCAGGTGTTACTTTGCGGAAGTCAAAGTTACATACTACTTGATTTGAATTACTTTGTGCAATTCCGCCACCAGTAAGTTCATGCAAACTATTGCCGGCCGGCGCCCAACTACTACTGTTAGTCCCAGCATACCTGCCACCAACAGCCCTTGTGCACCCGCCACCAACAGCTGATGCATGCTCCCTCCGACACTGCTGCATCCGCTGCGGCTGCAGCAACATCGGACACCGCATACGCAACACGTGTTTCGCCTCTCCACGAGGCATCCTCAGGCACCAAACCAGTTGTTGATCGTTCGGCGGTTAAGCGTCGAATGATAAAACTACACCTTTTTTTTTTGTATTGACAGACATAGGTTGCCTCGGACGGTATTTCCTACTTCACCCGGACAAGGTTTGAGGAGCGGGCCAGAGGGCCGGCTTCCTATATTTATATACTACTAGCAGCAGCGCAAAGGGCTCCCAAGGGGGCAACCTCGGCTTTGGGCGCGCTAGGGATTATGGCAAATTTTGGGGTGCTGCAACACCCATGTTTTGCCGGAAGGGCCGAAGCTACGGTTAAAACTACACCGTATTGCCTCATCCTTTTATACTGTTAGAGAAGAGGGTGGGGGAGCGGAGTTGCTCGAGCGTTTTATAGTAAAAATATTTAATAAAGGGGAATTATTTACCTCAAGCTGTTTATTTATTAATTGAATATTAGATTTTTTAAATTATTTTTTTTCTGGTATTCATAATTTATCATCAAATAAAAGTATGAGAAAAGCAACACTGCTTTGAAAATCTCCCTTTAAGTTAGTTATAATATAAGCGTTTATTTTAGTTTTCTATTTTAGACATAGACGTAGATTCTTTTTACCACTTGGGAATGTTTTTTTTTTAAATAGTGACACAGTAAACTTTTGTTTGAGAACCATGAGATCAATTAAAAACAAAGCTAATATTTAATTTTTTAAACATTCTAACTTAAAGACCAAGCTTCATTCAAATTTGTAGAATGCATTTCCAAAAATCCTTTCTTTTAATTGCTTAATCGTTTAAGCATAATTTAGTGCTTCTAGAATCTAGACCCAGCGGTTGCAGCTGTGCGTGCGTTGATCAATCAGTCAGTGAATAGGTCAGTCAGTCAGTTTCTTGAATCATATCTAAACACAGCTTCAACTGTCAAAAAGAAAACTAACAGCTGCCAAATGAAGACAATCGTTTTGCAGATAAATCATATTTTTGAGAAACTGATTTATTAATTTATCAAAGTTTATTGGTCCAAAGTAAAAAAAAAATATACTTTTAACAAATGACGGGCTTAATGATAAGATCATTATCTCCCAGTCAAACATAGGGATAACAGAAAAAAAATCGGCACAAAAAAGCCATACAATATTTTTTATTTTTAGAAAAAAAAACTATTTATAATACAATATGTAACAAAAACCCTGTCCGATCCTTGTAAGAGCAACTCAGACCGTCAATATGAACAACTTTTCCTATGGCACACCTTGAAACTAAAAAAAAAATATGACATTATCATACAAAACTTTGGCCAGCCCGGCAATTTATATGAAAATGACGGATTTTTTTCTTCGAGTTTCAAGCATTGGTCCCATAGGAAAAGTTGTTTATATTGACGGTCTGAGCTGCTCCTTCAAGGACCGGATAGGGTTTTTGTTACATATTGTATAATGGGATCCCTGAATCCCAAACATACACAAGAATAGGCTTACTTATAATATAAGACAAACAAATACTGCGATACTAATGGACGCCAACCCCTTGTTTCAGCTCCATTAGGCACAACGTAGCGACCTCTGTATCTTACGGCGGCTGAATGATATAGAACAGTCGTTATCTACATTACTGAATTCGATACTTGCTGCAATACAGACTTACAATACATAGTGCGTACCTACCGATTAATATTTTTCCAGTCAAAATTTTCCACGATGTGACTGAACAGCTTCTGTATCCTGTATAACTATTTGATATAACTATTTGAAACGTGAAGCATTTCTACGCACAATTGCAAAAAAAGGCCACTTTAGGCATATGTGCGTAGAAAAGCTTCATGTTCTCACTTTAAACTGTAAACAGTAGTTCATAAAATTGTTTGAAGGGTTATCTAGGGTCTGATCAAGACAAAATTTTAAATGATATCTCCGTTTCCTATCAAATGATTTATTTCAAATGGGGGCAGCACTGGACCCTGAAAAATTCAGGTAGCCCCTAAAGACCTTTTATACTATATTTATTCTACACTCTCTACCTATTTATTATACTTAAATATATCACCCACCTCATCCTTTTTTCAGAGAAATCCTACTCAAATGTGGTATGTTCTGATATAGTGTGGGTAGAATTTTCTCAATTCAGTCTTGCAATAAATACGTTACCGAACGCACGTCTATTATTTATCACTGGATCCCATCCTCGTCGCCAGTGATAAATAATAGACGTGCGTTCGGTAACGTATTTATTGCAAGACTGAATTGAGAAAATTCTACCCACACTATATCAGAACATACCAAAATGAAACATCTTTTCCCCCAACACTTTCTTTATCACATCATTAATCCCCTAGCTCGTATGTTTAATGATATACTATAGAGTTTAAGTATCTTCATGTGTCCTAGTCGTAAGTTCTACATCCAGTGAGAACTCTGGTGAACTGTGACGCAGGCCCGGCCTTTACTGCCACCGGTCTCCGTATAACAATGTCTCATTACAAATGTTGTTAGTAGATTTAAGTTTTATGGAGAATAATAAATACATTTTTACTTTACGTTTTTACTTTTACCCTACTATGTACCGTCATGGTCGCTGGCAGACTGAAGAGCTGCGATGAATTTTCGGCTGTCAAGGGTGACCATATCGGTCTACCCTCTTTCTATTGAATTCCCGTAAAGACACCGTCAGTGTATTGCGTACGGACTTGTGAAAAGTTTTGTAAAAATATCCGACACCTAAATTGAACCAAAATGGCAGTCGTCGGTGCATTATTTGTACCTGCGCCGATAATTGCCATTTTGGTTCAACCTACGTGCTGGGAATTTGTGTAATAAAGCTTTGAAGTCCGCCATTTTTGTTCAACTTATTTGTGTCGCATTATAGGCAGATAGATCATACGTTTATTTTTAGCTATAGTCACACGCGAACAGAGGAATATATAAAATTACAAAACATGAAAAATCATTGTAATATAAACGAATCCTTGTGCTTCACCAAAGCAAAGCGGCCAAGTGCGAGTCGGACTCGAGCATGAAGCTCTCCCCCTCCTCCTACATCTTTCCTTCCTGAAAGGCCAGCAACGCTTCTGTTACAACCCTGGTGTTGCAGTTGTCCATGGGCAGCGGTGATCACTTACCATTAGGTGACCCGCTTGTTCTTTTGCCGCCCTATGACATAAAAAAGTGAAGGATTCCGTACCATCTATAAAAATCACGTTCGTTGTACAGGAACCCAACTTATTTTTTTTCTGTTTTTAGTATTTGTTGTTATAGCGGCAACAGAAATACATCATCTGTAAAAATTTCAACTCTAGCTATCACGGTTCATGAGGGTAACAGACAGGCAGACGGACAGCAGAGTCTTAGTAATAGGGTCGCGTTTTTACAATTTGGGTAAGGAACCCTAAAAATCACAGCTCAGTGCTAGTGCTGCTCAGATTGAAATTCACTGATTTTCAGCTACCTAGGGCCTGTCAAGTAGAAACATTTGTACATAATTAGAAATTCTTACACGTAAGTACATACTAAAAATTTAAGGATATTGAATAAGTCCAAACTTTAAAATAAAAGCGATGCCACATTGTTTAAGTAACATTGGTACAATTTCGGGTACAATTTTTTTCCCAGTTCTAAAGAATTCCTTGGGCTCTAACAGAGGAGTGCGACAGTATCCCGCCACAGATATCGCGACCGACGGTGACGGTCGTCGATTGATGTCTTGAGGTGACGCGCGACTGTCGATCGTCTGAGCCCTCTGTACAGCACCTAAAGCGAAATGGAAGCGAAGCAAATTGTACATAGCATAATGAACTTTATATCAATCTTATAATGTTCAAACTATGGCGTTACTGGCGCGGCGGCGACGCGCAGAGTCGCGCCGAAGTCAAGCGAATCGGCGCAACTCGGCGCGTCGCCGCCCGCAACGCCAAAGTTTGAACATTAAACTATTGACATAAAGTTCAGAATGCTGTGTACGATTTTGTCGAATCGCTGCGACTCTGTCGCAATGTAAATTTAGCCCTAGACGGCTTAGCCAGCCTTTTTAAATCTTTAGATCTCTAAAGTGTCGCCTTCCAGACGCCCTGCATTTTCGGGTCGAGTTCCAAAGGCGTTTGTTAGCGAAATTGAAATTTCAGTGTAAAATTTCAGCCGCGACTCAGTGAATGAAGCCTCATTAAAGAGATGCTACCGCGTAAATTGCAATTTATTGTGTTGCATAGGGTTGCTACGCGGCTTGATGAAACTAGTTACATTAAGGCGAAATTAAGTTTTTAATCTATTGCGCTTTGAATACATTATTTATTTATTTAACAATATTATAAAAAGAATACATCAATTATAAGTAAGCTTAGCTCGATCCTTTTTTGTTATGTCTAGCGTTTTGAATAGTTCTCCCCAGTACATCCTTCGTGGTAGAAGATAGTCTGTCTACGACCACGACCAAATAGAGGAAAATTTGAAAAAAAAGAAATTGGTTCTCCATTTAGAACTGCTAATCAGCTGGTCGATTTAGTATAAGAAGTCACATTTGTTTTTAAGCTATTACATAGCTTATATCGCGGGCTTTGAGCGCGGCAACCAAATCAAGAAATTCCGTAACGAAAATAAAACATAACACCCACTCCGCCTACCATGTAGGCTTACAAGCAAATTCATCACAAATCACAGCGGCGCGGCGTTGAAAGCCGTGCATCGTCTAACGTCGTTCCAGTTCAGCAGACTTCGTCACGGTGTTTGTGTGCGTGCGACTAGACGTATGCGTATAGACTAGCTGCTAACTGCTCATAACTGATTCCATCTCTTTTAGACACGATGCTAGGTGAGACAGCGTGCTTTTTGGCCGCGCCCACGAGTGACATCGAGCCTGCGACTTGTTTTCTTATCGGTCACCACGCTCAAAAAGTGTAACTTGAATAAATAATAAAGAATAAAAAAATACTGCATAAATAAAGATAAATAAATAATTATAAAATTGCATTAGTTAATAAAAAATGCTATGCATTAACTTTACCGCGGCAGTCCCCGAGTGCCACACTTTTTTTTTCTTGTTTCGATATATGTTCCTTGTTGTTAATCAGTATGATCAGTATAAGTAAGTTCGAAAACATGACAAGGTTACAGATTTACCTCCCTGTTTAGATAAACATCCAATGAATATGTCAAACTTTTATTTAGTACAAGTATGAATGTGTGTCATTACTCCAAATGCGTTGCTATAGCCAAAACAATCTGGCGCCAAATCAAAACGCATTCAAATCTCCGCACACCGAGATCTGCCAACCCTACGCTGTTTTGTTTGAAATGTTTATTTATTTCGTCGTAACCATTTGGCCGAAATTGTCGCTAGCATTGTCTGACGCTGAAAAGGCTGCCTTTTCGAGGTTCTGAATAATTATATGGCGGTTAACTTGAGCATGTTGCTGAAATTGAGATTTTGGGTCATCATTCTTAATTTCAATTTTGTTTTTGTCTTTGATTTTAATTCATTATAATTGCGGAGATCGGTGGCCTGGCGGGAATATCATGAAACACAGATACATTTTCACGTCCTTATCCCTGACGGTGTAGAGTCCAGGGCCGTCGTAATTACATCTTTAACGCTTACCGTCACGCTTAGCGTGATGGTAAGCGTTAAAGATGTATAACCGGCCAAGTGCGAGTCGGACTCGCTCACGAAGGGTTTTTTACTATTATCTTATTGTCCTGGGTCTTGGATATTTATCTATATATGTATTTGTTATATAATATAGTATAGCCGAGGTAGTATCCCATAACACAAGTCTCGAACTTACTTTGGGGCTAGCTCAATCAGTGTAATTTGTCCGTATATATTTATTATTATTATCTATAAAATCACTTTTTTTGTATGGGAGCCCCACTTAAATATTTATTTTATTCTGTTTTTAGTATTTGTTGTTATAGCAACAACAGAAATACATCATGTGTGAAAATTTCACCAGTCTAGCTATCACGGTTCATGAGATACAGCCTGGTGACAGCCAGACGGACAGCGAAGTCTTAGTAATAGGGTTCCGCGTGTTTACCTTTTGAGAACAAACCCTAAAAAAAAGAATCGCAAAAGCATGAGAAACCCAAAAATATTATTCATATTTCAATACATGTTTTTTGGGGAAAGTTGTTCAATGTTATAGACTGAATTCAGCCTTAGTTTAGTTTCGGTATATTTTGTTGACCCTAAAGGCTTAACTAGTTTTAAGAACAATATTGTTACCAGGTTGTTACAAAAAGTACTTATATGCGTTTTTACAACATTTTCAACATATCCACAGCATTAGATGAAACGTCATTATCCTAATCGTCAGGAACCACGTGTCTTCACGCAGATGGGGAAATAATTCGCGAAGGCTTTGTATATCGCTGATGGATCTGTTTTGTGAGAACAAAAAGTGTTAGACGTGTTTTCTTGTTTTCTTTTTCTTATCTTAGTTTTTCTTCGTTGAAAGACTTATTTATTTCTTACAAGCAATTTGATTTTATCAATTTTTTTTCTAAATATTAATTAAGTTGAATACACACATAAGTATTCTTCACATATTATTGATTTAGAAATTAGCTGATCGGTAAACTTGTATTGTAGGCCAAATATTGTTTTTCGTATTTCACTGCAAGTTTCTTAGCGAAAGTGGTTCTCGCTTGAAAGTCAGGGCGTACCAAAGCAAAAAAAAAAAATGATGGCGCTATGGATATCAAAACAGATGAGTAGTGAAATTACTGATACGACATCAGTAATTTCACTACTCATCACTAGAGGGCGTCCTTGACACATGTTTTTTTTTAATTCCTAGCAAATAATCTGTTTCTTTAAATTTCCCTCTTTCAATTGGCGTCGTGACCGTCGTAAGAGGTGACTAAGTTAGATAAAAGCATCTGACAGAGATTGGGAAACTGCGTCGTAACGGCTTTATACAATCACGCCTGCCTAGCGTGGAAACTATGGAAAATCCTGCCTTTATTGGGAAAAGCTTACAATTCCTGAGTAGATTAATATTATGTTGGTTATAAAGAAAAAAGACTTAGCTTGTGGCAGTATAAAACTCATCAGCCATCCTGTGTTAAATAAGCCTGAAACGCTACATAGACGTTAGATTGAGCGCACAGACATAAAATACCGAGAGTATAGAGAGATAAATCATGCAAGTGTAAGAGCGTATCCATATGGGCGTTGAATCATCGTAACGCAAAAATTACGACGCATTGCCGGCTACACAAGCGCTGCGTCACCGCAGCGTTGCTACAACGTAGTCGCAATGAGTATACCTCTCCCGTTTTGTCTCGGGGGATCAGTCGTATGTACGTGGCGTCAACGCAGGACATGGTGTGTACACTATGATTATTTATATGTAAAACGACGCAGCGTCAGCGCTACGTTAATGCAACGCTGTGGCAATGCGTCGTGGGAACTCGCTCTACCCAGGTCCCATATTTTTAAAACAATGAGTTTCATCCATTAAGTGATTTTTCGATTTTGCAGCTTATAGTTTACTTTTCATATAGGTACCTTATTTCATATTTTGGCAACTCCATAACTCATCGAAAGTCAAAAATTCCAAAATAATTTATTCATGTTTGGATTTTTGTATTACTTGCTAATTGTCACTTTTTCTTTCGATTTCATAATAGGCACTTGTTGCCGTCAGATCATTTACTTATAGTAGTATATAGTACTCTGTTCTTACAGCTAAGTTTATTACCGCTTCCTAAGCGCAAGTACAAAAGAAGTAAGAACAAAATGTTCTGCAGTATTTTCTTCAAAAACTCAACTTACAATTACATTGGTATTACAAAGTGGACTGAGAATATATTATTGTTATGTCATAATTATTAATTTAAAAAGTGTCGCATTTGAAATTCATGTCCATTTCTAATGCACATCATGGGTTTTATGCTTTAGCCGACGATACGCACACAAACGACTTCATCAAGCGTTTGTTCAAATGATTGTATCAACAAAGTTTTCTTGACTGATTCATGTCCGGATTTCTTGTCTATGCTGTTGCTTTTTATCTTTTTTATTTTGTAGCAGCGTCATTAGACTAATGGGCGCGGAACCTATGTGGTTTCCTGCGGGATGGAAAAAGCGATGAAACATTTTGAAGACAACCTACTGCACAAGTTTTACATGTTGGGCCAAGAGCTACATAACTTTTATTTTTTGGTGATTTTACAAACTTTACGAATTAATTTATAGCTTTTATCGCGGGCCTTGAGGACGGCCACCGAATCAAAAAATTTCGTAACGAAAATTATACCTAATACTCGTCTAACGTCCAAAAAGTGTAACTTGAATTAATATCAAAGAAAAACTTTAATTAATATCAAAGAAAAAAAATACTGCATAAATAAAAATAATAAAAAAAAAAATATTACATTAGTTAATAAAAAATGCTATGCAATAGCTTTACCGCGGCAGTCCCCGAGTACCACACGTTTTTTTTTTGTTACCTACCTTTTTAGGTAGGAACCCATTATAATCAGATTGGAAAATATATTTTTTTCGAAAACGAGTTTTTTTTTGTTTAAAATAAGAAAGATCCTTTCTTCTAGCAATTTAGTAAAGATTTCTCGTAATAATACAGGATTGGTTTCCATTTATTTGTTTGTAAGCCTCGACAAAAAAGTGGGGTGTTATAAGTTTGATACCAATGTCTATATGTCTGTCTGTGTGTGTCTGTGGCATCGTAGCTCTTGAAAAGATGGACCGATTTAGATGAGCTCACTATATTCGACCAAAATAACCTTGGTCGATGAGTAAAAAGGTTTTTTTTTACGTGAAAGCAAGTATCACTTGTAAATTCAGTGCTGAATAAATTTAGTAAATAAATTCATAGATTTCAAAATCTTCTCTTAAAAATAAACTACCTACTACTGAAAAATCTTCAATATTCGTACACAAACGAAATAAAATTTTAGATAGCATTTTCGAAAATCGCGTATGTTTTCCATAGAAAGGCTTTAAAATCTATTCAGCTGAATAAACTGCGGTTTTAAACTTGGTGAATCGAACTGAATCAGACTAAAAATATCGAAACTACAAAAGAATACTTCGTGCATAAAAACTTTATCTAAACTATTATTACAAAAAATATTTTTAAACAATAATCATAACTAAAATTTGTAACAAAACTAAATATACATACATATATCTTCATACATTATACTCTTTTAAGGTAAAATTACTCTGTTCAAAAAAATAGATAGGGAGAGGCCTTATGTCCAGCATTTGCAGGGAAACAAGAAGGCTTTTGTGGCTGCTTTCGTTCTACAGTGGTCAAGGGGTCTCTTTGTGATTCCGAGGTAGTTGGTTTGAATCCCACAATCCCACATCGCAGCATACTTTGTGGAAAGTAGTTTCCAGTCTGGTTAGGATATCATAGGCTTGAATCACCTGATTATCTGAAAAGAAAGATGATTCCGTGTTTCGGAAGGCACGCATAAATTATGGGTCCAGAACGCCAGCTACCGTTTGCTCAAACCTATCCAAGACTTGGTTCTTAATTACCCTATGGGTTGCGGAGGTCAGACGACAGTCGTTCTGTGTAAATACCAGTAACCACGTCAAATCTCCTTGGTTAGGTAGCGGAGCTCGCGCTCTCAAGCGTTATCGCTGAGGTTGGAACCGGGAATACGCTAGGATGTTGATGATGACGTATGATAATTTTTTCATCCTCGTCATTCATTTGACATAAATATTTTCAGTACCCCACCTACGTCCAATCTTTAATTTATAATAAAAGGAAAACCAAATTATTGAAATTCATATTGAAACTTGGATGAAATTTAATCAAGATATTTGTTTTCAATTCGTTTCAATCCTTCCACTTTCGGATACAGGCAGTATTATTTTTAAATTATGATAATATTGTGCATAATTTTACGCGAAGTTTCTGAAATGGTATTTCTTAATTTACATTTATGTGCTTGTTTTTAGGGTTCCGTACCCAAACGGTGCCAACGGGACCCTATTACTGAGACTCCGTTGTCTCTCTGTCTGACACAGGGTTCTATCTCTGGAACTGTAATATAGAAAGGTACTATGTATTAACATATCGGTAATTTTACCGATATGTTTATACATACATACATATCGGTAATTTTACCGATATATTAATACATATCAACAAATACTAAGAAGATAATAAAGTTAAAAATTAAAGGGGGTCATCACAAAAGAAACGTGTTTTTTCAGCGTTTTTAACTAAATATTTATAATGGCATTAAAAAGACGAAAGTTTGCAGCTGCCCATTGGTAAATAAATAAATTGTCCGGGGACAATTTATTTATTTACTAATTTATGTATACGCAAAATGTATATAGAGAAAACATAAAAAAAGTTGTATAAAAGAACTACTTATCTCAAAAGAGATCTCTTCCAGTAGGCCTGTGAGAGGAGACGTTTACGTAAGAGAGGCATACAGGCGTGCTCATATACGTGTACAGAATCAAACCAAACTTGTATGTATTGTAGAATAATTTGTATGGATCTGTCAATTTTTCTATGGTTTTTGACCGTTTTTAGGGTTCCGTTGTAAACAAGGAACCCTTATAGTTTCGCCACGTCTGTCTGTCTGTCCATCCGCGATTTTACTCACAGACTATAACTACTAGAAAGGTGTAATTTAGGTTTAGGAAGGTATTAAAAAAAAAATATTGAAAAAAATTTTTTTAGTTTCGCTCCCCTACCACTAAAGTAGCAGTCAATGTTTTTTTGTGTGGAGGGTGTTGAGCGGCCGATTTTTTTTTATGTCGTAGGGCGGCTAACGAACAAATGGGTCACCTGATTTTAAGTGATCACTGCTGCCCTGATGGACAACTGCAACACCAGAGGTGTAACACGGAAGCGTTGCCCGCCTTTCAGGAAGGGAAGATGTGGGGGGAGTGGGGAGGGGGGGGGCTCCGGCTCTCTCACTCACCAAACGAAGCATAAAAGCAGTGACGCTACCACTCAGACGTCGGTTTTCTGTGAGAGTGTGGTACTTCCCCGGACGAGCCGGCCCATTCATGCTACTAGCAAAACAGAGTTTTGCCGGTAGCGTGGCTCTACCACAAGGCGCCTGCAGCTATCGACAAGGCGAGAACGGTGGAGAGGTGTGATGACGGGGAACGGGGACGCATTTTTTTTTGTCGTCCTTAAGAGATTCCGTTCTGTCGTGATAAAAGCTTGTAAATAGTATCTACCTAAAAACTAAACTTAACAGGCAGAAAGGAAAAAATTACAATGTACCAGCTGTTTCTCGTTTCACGCAGATCGTAAAAACCGATCAAGGGAACGGGAGAGATTTGAATCACGTTAAAAGGCGATGCGTCTGGTAACCCATAACTATTATGATTTCTTTTTCGATCTTTACCCCCACCATCACGCTAAGCGCGGCCTTTATTTATTTATTTACCAATAATAAATAATACAAAAGGCGGAATGCTAATAGTATTCTCTACCAGTCAACCTTCGGGATAAATAGAAATTTTTGTAGTAGGCGCAAAAGTAAGGTACTCAAACATTATGCTCCAAACATACAAAATATTAAACATATATAACATAAACATATACTATACAATATACATAAATAAATAATATATATATACATAACCATACATACAATAAATACATTAAATAAATATGTCTTATTACTATAGAATACCAGTATAAACATTGCTGCTTACAAAGAGAGAGTAAACACGTGTGGACTTTTTTCTTAAACAGATATCTGTTCGAAATTGTTTTAAGGTCCACAGGCAGGCCTTTGTATATGATGGTCCTGGGCTCTGTCTACCCCGTCAGGGATAAGGACGTGAAAATGTATCTGAATAAATACTACCGCTTTCACTCCAGATTTCTTTTGAAATGGAACGCAATGAAGAAATACTGAACTAGACACATAAAATGCGCGTTTTAAGCGGCTGCTTTAGAAAACCCCGGTATCCTTTGAAAACCCCAATTTAGTTAAGAGATACGAGCTGAATAGTTGTTATATTTGTCACGTTTCTCAAATACTTTACAGTAATATTGCTGTAGATTTGTGTAACATTCCAAATTCAATTTGTTTTAACCCCCCATAAAAGAGGGGTGTTATAAGTTAGACGCTCATGTCTGTCTGTCTGTCTGTCTGTATATCTGTCTGTTTGTGGCATCGTAGCTCTTGAACGGATGGACCGATTACGATGCGGTTCTTTTTACGTGAAAGCAAGTTCTCTTGCGTTGGTTGTTAGCTATGTGTGATTAAAAACGATTCAGCCGTTTAAAAGTTATTGGGGGGTAACGCATGAAAGTCAGGATTTTTATTAACTAGCAAAAAATTAAATGGCGGTATGGATATCGATGTAGTTTCACCACTCATCACAAGATGGTGTGATAATAGCGGGGTTTTGACAATTTGCCTAGCAAATTAACTTGTTCATATATTTCTTATTTCACTCCAGTTTATTAGTTGTTTCTTGTCCCCGCAAATTATAAAATTATAAAAGTCAATAATCAAGCGGTTGGATAAACTCAACGAGCTTGCAAATAATAAAACAATAGATAAACAATTGACCTGGGAGGAATTCCTCCAAGTGACAGGTAAGGGGTTATGTACTTACGTACTAGAGTAAACGCCACATATCACACTTTTGTTCCGTTCATCATATGCTATTACTGTTCGTTCAGCTCACATTAGTCGCTTGCTAGCATTCACGCGCCAAGCACACTCCATAGTCGATAAAAGAAAACACTGTCAATATAATCAAAAATGCCTTGGTATATGTTAAGATACTTCTTTAATAACTCAAATAACAAGGCAAAATATGAAGGATTAATTTTCCCTCAGCAAGTGACTAGATTTCATTATCTGAAAATTAAATACAGATTGCAAAATCCCCGCTGCCATAATGAATGAAATGAATGCTTTAGTCTATGACATCTGTCAATCAATTGAATGAGTAAGAATGACAATTAGCGAATCTAGCGTTGTGCTTTTACTTACGACTTAAAAGCGAACTTAGCGCTGCAGCGCGATAAGTGTCAATTACCAAAAAAAGACATAGCCGTTATTGTAGTGAGCTGGTCTAGATATATTATGTCGATGGTTAAACTCTTAATTCTTCTGTGAGTAAGGCTTTTCACTATTTCTGATCGTCAGTCGTAGGTCCATCTTTTCAGGTAATCAAATATTTTATAAAGATAAAATTAAAAATATGAAGATTAGGCTGCTTCCACAAGGCGGAGCCTTAGCGGAACTATGCAAGAAAGTAATGCAGAGTGAAGTTGGGGCCTGTTTCTGTCCATAGACGCGCAGCTAAGTAGCGGAGCGGAGTAGCAGACTATGAACATTATAAATATCAGGAATTTATTGGTCCATATCTGGTAGCGTGAAATAGCACTCCGAACCGTAATTGCTAGAGCGAGAGAGAGAGAGAGATAGAATTTCGTGAAATCGTCAGTTCCGCGGCATTCAGACTCTCTTTCTCTCGCTCTAGCAAATGACGATTCTGAGCAACAGAAAGGGATAGTAGCATTGGAAAGTGCTGTCCCGTGCCGTTATTGACGGCACACTTCGGTCACAATCCGCGCCCACTCTCTTCTCGGCTTCCCTGCTCCTCTTCCCCGCTTCACATCTCCACTGCCCCTCTCCGCGAGCCCGTTCTACGGTAATTTGTATGAATATTAAAACTAATTTTAGAATCCTTGACCTCTAAAGCAAGATACTTTATGCAATTTGATTGGTTCATATTGCCACAGCTTCACTCTTCTTTTCTCCTCTCCGTTTTAGTGGAAAGGAAGCCTAAGCTACTTAGGTATACAGAGTCAAAAATATACAAACGGGCGACTTTTATCTTCAAACCAGCTATCGCAATAATCAAATTTAACATTAAAGCAGTTCTAATCAGAACACTTTATTGTGTAATAACATAAACACTTCAAACAACGCCAGTAATTAAAGTTTACAACGCGCTGAGCAAATTAAACCTTTACGATTACGAATGTCGTTAAGATGGCGCCACCATAATGTTTGATATTCATTTATTTATTAAATCTTTATGGAACACAATAGTACAAAAGGTGGACTTTAAGCTGACATATTCTCTAGCAGCCTTTGGCAAAAAGAGAAAAGTTGGTTTAATTGCAATAGGCGATATTATACGTAATTATTATTTGGGGTGATTTTAAATCTATTCGCTGATATTCCAGAAAAATACGCATTCTATCATAAGTACCTTGTGTGATAAATGATAATAAATAAAAGATATCTTCCGAAAAATGCATACCAAAAAAATTTGTTGTTGTTGTTGTTTTTTGTATATCTTTATTGTACATAAACAGTTTACAATTATAACAACAGTTACAAACCACATAATGTGTAAGTACAAAGGCGGACTTATCCCGTAATGGGATCTCTTTCAGTCAACCAAGTATTTGCGAAAGGATACAATAAATGGGCAGAACGAGTAGAGGTCAAAGTATACAGATCAAAAGAAATCTTATCTTTACTAAATAAATTAGAATATAGACATACGTATAATACTCAACCTAATACATATCGAAAACATACATCTTTTAATACTATAACTACCTATATAATAAATAAAATACATAAACTACAATAATATAAGCTCTACATGTTTAAAGAATCGTCATAATATCCTCTAAGTCTGACCTTGAAGGAATCGAGGGAAGGCGCACTATTCACATCTGATGATACCTCTGTACAGCTTTTGTTTGATGTTATTCTTTGTATAAGTTTTCCTTGTACATAAATTAGTAAATAAATAAATAAAAATCTCACATATCTAAGCGCACGTTAGTGCGCAGGCCAAGTTCCAGCAACAGGCCGCGCGCATGCCGTGCACTTTTAGACCCACTTTTGACCCCCCTGTAGCTCAGTGCCTATTGCAAGTACAGAGATAAAATTGTATCTACGCAATTATATTCTACTGAAGCAGTATGCCAAATTTCAGTAGATCCTGAAATATGAGGTTTTATTAAATAGGTTAATTTAATTATATTAATAATAAATTTAATCATACAATTAATCAAGTGTTACGTACAGCACGAAAACCTGCCAAGTTCAAGTCTTGGGAATGGCAAATGCTTACCAATGGATCAGGCTATTGATGAAGATGATTATGATCGATTTTAAAGTGCATCTAAACTTGGCATTGGATTGGATTTCAACTCTTTTTAACCGAACAATTAGCCGATAGGAACTTGGCTCCCTTATTAACAGGTATGTTTTTGGTGGGATTCATTTTACCGCCCGCTTCCAAGTGATTGGCGG
Organism: Acrobasis suavella; assembly: GCA_943193695.1. Classification (NCBI taxonomy): domain Eukaryota; kingdom Metazoa; phylum Arthropoda; class Insecta; order Lepidoptera; family Pyralidae; genus Acrobasis; species Acrobasis suavella. The sequence goes on from OW971950.1 coordinate 11,283,701, forward strand.
GCGGAGACTGGAGAGCGATGAGAGCATCGTATCGTAAAGTCAGTAGGTTATACATTAGTTAAAATTTCAAAAAAAAGACAAAGAAATTGACCATCCATAAGACCTTATATGGCAAAATACGATTACACCAAACAAAATAAGAAATAGTGATAAAATACTATGTCAGCGGTACTATATTTTGAAAGCCTTTAAACCTTATAAAAATGCAATTACATCGTCGGGATGATTGTTGATCGATCTTCTATTTATAAACGCGAAAATCACTCGCTCACTCATCACGAAATCTCTAATACTACTTGGCCAATGAATATGGAATTTGGCAAGAAGGTAGATTGTACCTAGGAGATGTCCGCTAAGAAAGGGTTTTTGGAATTTCTATCCCTAAGGGGGTGAAATAACGGTTGCCAGTTTGTATGAAACATTGTAATTTTTAATTTATTTTAGTAATTAGTGGTAAATAATAATGCATTTATTAGAATTTGAACAATCATCCCTATAGGGGTAAAATAGGGGTTGCAAATTTGTATGACTTGTATGATTCGCCATTTTTGAGCGGAGCGGGAGCGGGAGCGGGAGCGGGAGCGGGAGCGGGAGCGGGAGCGAGAGCAAGACAAAGATCGCCGGGTCCGCTAGGCCTTTAAATCCCCACACTATTGTAAAGATAGTTATTTACACCCCCCACTATTACAAACATTTTAAATTTTTAACATTATAACAAAAAAAAAAAAGTAAATAAATATCCTATTAGAAACATTTTTGACTGCTAGGCGGACGAAGTCGCAGGTTAAAGCTAGTACTTCTATATTTTTAAATTTTCGTTATCTAATATAATCTCTTTTTGTTTCAGTTACTGCCATCACAATATCGTACCAAAGACACGGAGATGTGCACAAAATATTCAAACAGTATGAAAGGTAATGTATTGTATAAATTTTTTACTTATGTACAGTAATTTTAATTTGGCTACTTACATAATTTATTGCAAACGAGGGCGTCACTTCTGCACTGTATTCGCTTTAAGAGCGGCCTTCCCGTCTTACTTTTCATACGAATGCTCGTACGTGATTAGGGCGTTGTATCTGATCTTTCTTAAAAACTTTTAACTCACTGATATCTTGTGAGCTATTTCTAGGTTTCTATCGAAATAAAAAAATTAAATTTATAAAAAAAACAAAGTCAGTATAAGCCTCCAAAAATTTGCTTTTAAACACAAGTTTTAGCCGAACTTCGACCTTTCATAAAGTAATCATTAATTGTATAGTTAAAAAAAATATTTCGATAAAAACCTCGCAAACGTAATGAAAATTTTGAATACAAAACATTTATTTCACACACTTGTAATTGGCTTACTGATAAACACGTATCTCCTGGAACAAGTTTTATGAAATTTCCGCACCCTATGAATAGTTATTATTCGTTAATATTCGTTAAATGGATAGGTATAAAACTAATTTCATTCAATAGAATGTAAACCGTGCCCTTAGGCACTATCTCTCTCTTTTTGGTTTGCTTTCTTTTCTAGCATTGCCCTGGATGAAATAACAAGCTTTTCAAACAATGCTCGCGTTGACGACAGAGCGGTCGGGAAGGGCCGCCTTAAGGGTTAAATAAATCTTTGCCTACTGTTCTGTTTAATACTTCTATTAAAACCTTTATCTGCTCGCTTTGGTCATAATTATATTGACTACATTTTGAAACAACATAAAAAAAAATGCAAACGAACCGGTTCTATTTTTCTCGTTTTAACTTTGTTTAACTTCGAATACTTACAAACAAATAGAAAAATATTAAATTAATGAAATATGCTGCTATTAAAATTTTATATAATATTTTGCTAAACGATGGAACTGCAAAAAATGAATGAAATGAAACATATAACCCTTAATCATATTTATTTTAAATCAAAACCGCTTACGATTTAAAACCACAATATCATATTAATAAAATAACGCTGCTTTAAACGGGTGCAATTAAATACATCGCTCAAGCGAGGAAAATCCGATACCACACGCGCGGTCTTTCAATTATGGCATTATTCGAATATTATAATGGCTTTAATCGACCATTTTTTATTTGTTTATTAATTAAATACATATATTTTTTGTAAGGTCATACTTCACCACCATCATAATTTCAGCCGTAAACGTCCACTGCTGGACATGGGCCTCTCTCAAAGATTTCCAAAACGACCGATCAAGAGCGGCCTGCATCCAGCGCTTTCTAGCGACCTTGATCGGGTCGTCTGACCACCTTGCGGGTGTCCTACGCTTCGCTTGCCAGCGCGTAGTCGCCATTCGAGAACCTTTTTGCCCCATCAGCCATTGGTTCTTCGTGCTATGTGTCCCGCCCACTGCCACTTCAACGAACTAATCGGCTGGGCTATGTTAATGACTTTTGTTTTCCTACGAATTTCCTCATTTCTTATTCGATCACGTAGGGAAACACCGAGCATAGCCCTCTCCATAGCGCGCTGAACGACCCAGAACTTTTTTATGATACACCTAGTAAGGGACCACGTTTCATACCCATAAGTCATCACTGGTAGCATATATTGATTAAACATTTGTCTTGAGGCACTGAGGTATTTTGGATGAGAAGACACTATATGACATACTTGTTTGCTATTAATAAACAAGCATGACCTTATAAAAAAAAATACTACAGAATAGGTCGGCGAACGTTCAACGAGACTTTATAGAAAAAGAAGAGGTAAGAACATAGACGTACAAGATTTTTTACAACGTAAATATACGACACTCTTACGACACTATCGATTTTTGACAAATAAATAATTTTTCAAAACTAAAAACCGACTTCACCCCAAACTACACAACCGATTTTGATAAAATTTCCATGGTACCTGGAAAGTATAACTTTTCGAACGAAAAAAGAATTTTTAAAATAGGTCCAGGCGTCTTTGAATAATCTAAGTCTAAGAAATAAAAAGGATCACGACGAATTGATAACCTCCTCCTTTTTCGGAAGTCGGTTAAAAAAACGACAAGAGCATACATACGAGGGGGGGTCAAAAAGTTCGCGGAACGGAGGGGAAGGGGGGTGAAATAAAATACTGTACTATTTTTCTTTTTCAATATATTCCCCCTTAAGTCGAATACATTTTTCAGATCTCTCTATTAACTTATTAATACCGTCGAAAAAAAATGATTTGTCTTTGTCCTCAAAATAGGCCGAAATCGCCGACTTGACTTCTTCATCATCGGAAAATTTCTTCCCCCGAAGCTCTTTTTTTAATTTGGGAAATAAAAAATAATCACAGGGGGCTAAGTCTGGACTATAGGGAGGATGGTTTAACATTTCGAAGCCACAGTGATGAAGGGCAGCCATCGCAACGCGGCTCTTGTGTACCGGTGCGTTGTCATGCAAAAGCAGCACACCCTTTGTCAACTTTCCCCGCCTTTTCTCCTTGATTGCTTCTTTTAATTGTCTTAGTAGATTAGCGTAGTATTCTCCCGTTATAGAAACACCCTTATCTTTATAATCTATTAATAAAATACCCTCTGTATCCCAAAAAACAGTTGCCATGATTTTTCCAGCCGATTGTGACACCCTGTATTTCTTAGGGGGGGGCTGACCCTTTTTATGCCACTGCATAGACTCTTGCTTCGACTCAGGCTCATAATGATGAACCCAAGTTTCATCTGCAGTAACAAGTCTTGCAAAAATTCCTTCCTTGTCGGCGCTACAGAGGTCTAAAAACTCCTTTGAATACTCGACGCGCAGCTGTTTCTGTGGTGGTGTGAGCATTCTTGGCACCCATCTTGCGCTGACTTTTGACATCCCAAGATTGTCGTGTAGAATATTTAAAATGGTTGTAGGTGATACTCCAACCATTTCTGCAAGTTGTTTCTTCTTCAAACGAGTATCCTCCAGTATAAGATTCTCCACTTTTTCAACGATGTTTGAGGTGGTGGCCTCAATCGGCCGTCCTGAGCGAGGGTCGTCTTCAAGAGACTCTCTGCCTTGCTTGAAAAGGCTATTCCACTTGTACACCATGGTTTTCCCAGGGCAAGAGTCCCCGTATACTGATAACATTTCTTCCAAAATTTTCTGAGGTGGTTTTCCTTGCTTAGTGAGGAACTTTATGACGGCACGAAACTCGATTTTTTCCATGTTCAAGTTTTTCTTCCGGATTCACTTGTTTGATCGACGACAGGTCAAAGGTTATTGACACAATCAGGTTCAAACTTGGCATATATACTCACAAAGAGTTGCTCATTAGTTACTACCTGCGGCAGGTCCCCCACCCCCCGCTATCCCCTCCATTCCGCGAACTTTTTGACCCCCCCTCGTAGTTGGGAGTTTTTGGTGGGAAGTCAAGGGGTTCGGTTGGAGTTTGCTTTAAATTGTTTTGCAAATTGTTTCTAGTGGACTCTATAATATGAAATTTGTTTAAATAAATGTTATAAATGCTCATGCTTATGGGCAATATGTATAATGTTTAAAGTGAACACTCATAATGCGGCTGTAGTGATATTTATTTGCGGACTGTGGTGGGCGTCTTTAGGCGCCCCGTCCGCCACTCAATCAGCTATGAAAACCAGTGGGCTCGTAAATATTTGTCGCCAGAAGCTCCCTTGAAGCTATGAAAGGAACTACACCAACCTTTTATTGTATAGTTAGGGTTAGGAATAAAGAAGGGAATAAATAAAGATAGGCTCTAACCGTTTTATTATAAAACCCAGACTAACTTTGTTTCTAGGTTTAAACCATTATCTGCCCAAAATGAAGTTGACATTGACAGGTAAGATAGTAAGATATTATTATATGTTAACTTGATTTAGTCGGATAATGGTTTAAACCTAGTAACAAAGTTAGTCTGGGTTTTATAATAAGACGGTATAGGACTAGTATCCAGTGCCGTAAAATAATTATAAAAAAATAGCACAGTTCTAAAATGTAAGCAGAAGAATAATGTCTGTCTCTGTGTGTGTCGGTATGTGGCATCGTAGCTCTCGAACGGATGGACCGATGACAGTTCTTTACGTGAGAGCAAGTTTTCTATAGCGTTGGTTCTAAACTATGTTTTATGAAAATCGTTGTAGCTATTAAAAAGTTACTGGAGTATTCTGGTGTCACTTTACTTGCGAAAGAGCTAGTTATGCGCACTCTTGCCGGCAAACAAGGTTTAAATAATTGGCGAAGTGCGTGTCGGGCTACGCGCAGTGTAGGGTTTCGTAGTTATGAATTACGAATACCAACTTTGAGTTCATGCCACTAAAAACGTCTAAAACTAATTTTCTATTACATTTGTTTGAAATTTTCCTTTTCCAAGTTCATTTTATAAGTTGATCGCCTATAACATTTTAATTTGTAAACCCTACTTAGCTCTGATAGTTTTCCTTCAAATTTCGTTATATTTACTATAGCTGTGAATTTTTTCACGGGTCCATATATAACCGTTTAGCAGATAGAGGGGGGGAGACACTTGTATCTAACAAAAATTTTCACTTTAAAACCAAATTTTTCAGAAACGGATCCCTAAATCTAAAAACGGTGTCACAAGCTCATAATATTTTTAAAAGACCAATTCAACGATACCCCATATGATTGGTTAGTCGACAAAATAAAATTGACTTTTGACTTTACTTGTATCGGAGTTACACTAAAAAAATTTTTTTTTCAGTATTTTATTTTACCACTTTTTCCGCATAATTAATATACATACTTTTACCAAATTACAGGTTTCTAGTACTTATAGTCGCTGAGTAAAACCGCGGGTGGACAGACAGACAGACATGGCGAAACTATAAGGGTTCCTTGTTTACTACGGAACCCTAAAAAGAATTAGGTTAACGTTTAAAAGTCGGAGTTTTTAATTTACCTGCCAATAAAGGTGATACGGATATCAATTCTACTTAACATCGGTTGGAATATGTAGTTCCGCGACTCGTCACTAGATGGTGGCGTCGGGATTTTTTTTATTTGACTGGCAAACAAATTTGTACAAATTCAGTTTTAATACTTTTTTTTTGCAAAATTTTTAGTGATATCTTTTTTTCCTAGGTCGAGTTTGGATATAATTCCTCTTTATTTGAATACGTGAATTTTTAAAAATGTTCTTATGCAAAAAAGGAGGGGTTGACTAGATACGGGATCTTCTCCCAATACTAACAAAAAATCCGCATGCCGTTCCATTGTTTGCTGTTGCAATGCCCTATCAGAGTTCATGTTGTACCTACTTATTTAGGAAGTGACTAGGAATGTAGAAAGTGTAATATATGTACAATGTATGAGCAATAAATAAATTGAAATTGAAATGCGCACTCCCACTGGGCCACCGAGCTTCTTTTAATCACATATAGTTATTTGACATTTGCAATTTCTCATAGGCCTGTCAAAAATTCTTTGTAAAAATTATTTTTGACACTGAAATATATTGAATCAGCAATGAAAAATATCTACAGACGGTACCGTCCGCAGCCCCATAAAAAAGCGCTTATCAGCCGTTTCGGAGATGTTCACGTTTATTGCCTTTAAAGTTTTACGTCGCCAAATGTAACTAAAGTTTGGGCCACCCCGGGAATAAAGGTTTTAGAAGTCCAATAAAATTGAGTGGTTTGTAACTTCTGTTTGTGGTTGTAGGGTAACGCACATAAGATTTTATTTGTACAATTCGAATAAAGATAAAATTGGTTTGATTTGTATAAGTCTTATAAAAAGCTCGAAAATAATGTTTTAAACAAACACATTGAAGAAACGAGGAAGTGATGTCATTTGAATGAAATTCCTTTTCAGATGATACGGACTTGGCGAATTAAAAAAAAGTGTAAGATTCTTCCATCATGATATTTTTTCAAATTTAGTTCCAACCGAATTTTCCACGACACACACGTATTTTTGTATCGTAAATATGGTGATTATTCACATTTTATTAACCGCCAGCATAAGATAAATTACGTGGTAACGCATAGCCTAAGTTAACACTTATGTGCTTTCAAAAAGCAGGTTGTTTGTTTTGTTTGTTTGTTTTTCATGTAAGTGGCCAACACTTGTGTTAGATTTATGTATAGACAGCCGAGACCAACGGCTTACACGTCTCTATCGGAGCACGAAGGAGCTCGAGAAATTGTATGCCACTTGTGGTCACCCATGCAAGTGCAGACCACGCCCGCTGTCACTTTACTTGCCAAGGCGCTAATAATGCGCAATCAAAATTAGGGTTTAAAAAAAAGATGAACAACGAAGTCTGAGTGTACCACCAACTGAAACTTTTTACGAGTAAATCCGACAAAGTAAACATCGAGTATCAAACATTAAAAAGTAGTATTAAATCCGACATTTTGTTTATTGCCGCGTGTTGTTAATTACCAAGCAATCATCTATTTAAAAGAGAAGGAAAAATATACACATAAAGCGATGACAGAAGAAATAAGCGATGACAAATTCAGATTAAATCGCGCATCAAACAAGTGCCATTCCGCTAAAGAGATAGAGATAGTGATAGATGATATCGCTCAATAAACACTGCTGCCGGTGCAATACCACGGAGACTGAAGCCACGAATCAGAGAAAAGACGCTGAACAAACAATTCTCGATGTACAGCCTTCTAAAACTTTTTACGAGTGAAACCGACAAAGTAAACAGCGAGTGTCAAAGGTTAGAGCAATACTAAACCCGACATTTTGTTTATTGCCGCGTATTGTGAATTGCCAGGCAATCATCTGTTTGAAAGAGAGGGAAGAATTTACACCGAAAGCGATGACAGAAGAAAAAAGCAATTACAGATGAAAGAAACGATGACAGTCTCAGATTATATCGGGCAACAAACAAGTGCCATCCCACTCAATATTGTTACGTAGAGCGAGATAGTAATAGATGATATCGCTCAATAAACACTGCTGCCGGTGCCATACCACGGAGGCTGATACTGGTGTTTCTGGTGACCACATACATTTCAACCTTTAAAAATAAAAACGACTTTTCCGTCTAACTACACAACCGATTTTGATAAAATTTATATGGTACCCCACCTGACAAGTATACCCTATCAAACAAAAAAGAATTTTTTAGATCCGTCCAGGTGTCTTTGAGTAATCGGTAAACATACATGAAAAAAAGATCCCAATGAATAAAAAAACCCCTTTTTTATTCGTCGGTCGGTTCTTTTGGAAGTCGGTTAAAATGGGAGAAAAGTAGACAAACAGTTCTCGGTGTACCGCTTTCTGAAACTTTTTACGAGTGAAACCGACAAAGTAAACAGCGAGTGTCAAAACGTTAAAGCAGTATTAAATCCGTCGTTTTGTTTATGGCCGAGTGTTGGGAATTACGTGTAACACTTAGTTTACTTGGCAATCATCTGTTTCAGAAGGAGTCATCGAAAAGTACAGATAACATAGTATATACAACGTGGACATACCCGTAATAAATCGAACCACGGGCTATACAAGATCATTTTAGTATAATGATAATAAAATAACAGTTAAAAAGAAAAAGAAATTTCGACATTCCCAAATTTCTTGGGCGGCTGCACACTTTTGTATGGAAATGTCGATTTATTTTACTGTTATTTTAATTTCACTACATTAGTTTTAGAAGGAGTCATCGAAAAGTACAGATAACATAGTATATACAACGTGGACATACCCGTAATAAATCGATATACAAGATCAATTTAGTATAATAATAAAATAAATGTCAAAAACAAACGACACTCCCAAATTTCTCGGGCGGTTGCACACTTTGTATGGAAATGCCGAGTTTTTTTACTGTTGTTTTATTTTCACTATAGTTTAGTCATCTAGTATATCCCGTGGTTCGATTAAGGGGCTACCAGAATTTTCCGGGGTCCAGTGCTGCCCCCATTTGAATTAAATCATTTAAAAGGAAACGGAGACATAATTTAAAATTTTGTGTTGACCAGACCCTAGATGACCCTTCAAACTAATTTATGAACTACTGTTTACAGTTTAAAGTGAGAACGTGAAGCTTTTCTACGCACATACGCCAAAAGTGGCCGTTTTTCGCAATTGTGCGTAGAAAACCTTCACGTTCTCACTTTAAACTGTTAACAGTAGTTTAAAGTGAGAACGTGAAGACCCCGGAAAATTCATGTAGCCCCTTAATAACGGACATGTCCCTTCCACGTTGTATGTTACGCTCTAAAATCGAAAATGTTGTCGTCACGTCATAGTTACAAAAAGACCACAACTGCTGTGATCGTTTTGCGATTGCCACAACCCATAGTGGCCGTTTTTATAAGGATCAAGACATGAATTTCGCGTCGTAGCCATTTAACATCTGCTTCAACGCGTGTCCTATTTTTTCGCTCAATTAGCGTTTTCGGTATTAGAGCGTAACATACACCTAAGCACACACTACAATAAAAATAATAAAATGTATTTATTTCCTCCATAAAATAGTTACAATTTTAAACAACGATTCGATACCTTGTGGCTCAAAGGGCGTAACCACCATTTTGGCCAAAATAAGTTTTAACTGCCATCTTATTCAGTTTTTTCTTCTCTGTCGAACTGTATATTTAAAGTCCTTAAATTCTCAAAACAATGGTGAATACGACCTCAAGTTTTATTGCTAGTAATGGAGACTTTCTTGTATTTTTGGACGTAAAAGCAATCATTATTAGGCGTCATCAAAATGTTGGGCGTAAACGACACTATCAAATAAAATTGAAGGGCGTATATATTTGAGTCTAAAAGCCATTTATGAACGCATAAACTGACTAAAGAATATACACCCCAACATTTGTTCAATTTTGTGTCAACGTTGGTTTTTACGACCCAGTCATTTAGATTTGCTACAAATAAAATGTCAGTTACTCCCATAATTCAAGCATTAACATAGAAGGTAGCCCTTATGGCTTGAAGAAGAGTACGCGAGCATAATTATATAATACCCAATAATAAAAAAATAACAGAATTTTGCAAAATGAGAGCTTTCTGCAGAACAGCAGAAAGCTCTCATTTTAACCAGTTTTAAACTACCGACAAAATATTTAAAAAGTTAATAAATAAAAACCTTGATAAAAATTACTGTAAAGTTGTTTGAAATTCTAAACCTATCTTAGCTTACTTAGGTATTAAAAAACTGCCCCATGAAAATATAGTTTTTCGTCCAAAACTCTAAAGTTCCTCATAGTAACATCACCAAATTAATATGAAACCAACTAGATAGTAAAGGCTTTCAAAATCGGTCTACGATTCGTGACGATATCTTTGATAATTGTCTACCGATTTTTCATGTTTTTTTTTTTTATTACTTGCAAGTATATTTTTATTTTTACATACACACAAATACACGGCCAAATTAATAATTTCCATATTTTTTGAAGTGGGTTTAAAACCTTATAATTACGCAATAAGAATTAAAAAAAGAAATGCTACCCAAAAACGTTCTTGAAAATAGAAATAATTTGGAAATTATCCTAAGAGGCAGTCAATTTTTTACATTTAATACCGTTTGTTCCAGAGATAAGGAGGATGCTACGTCATCTCGATCCCGGGGGATTTACGTCGGGGATAAAAGGGATTATGGTAAGTACGTTTTGTAATATAGATCTTCGAGATATGGTTTTGTGTCATCGTTTAGTAAGGGATAATTTGTGTTGGTGAATATCTTTAGGTAAATTCTCGAGTGTATCTTTTAATTTATGTAGTTTTGGGAGGGAAAATGTGGATTATGTTTTCCTCTTGTACGCGGTTAAACGTAGTTTTAGGCTTAGAAATGAGATACGAACTACATCCTTAGATACTTCTACTTGGCAAAATAAAACCGGCCAAGTGCGTGTCGGGCCACGCGCAATGTAGGTAGGTCCTTAGTTGCAAATACTCGCTTTGAGTTCACGCCATTTAAAACGTCTATTTATAATTTTTCTATTGAATTTATATGAACTTTTCCTTTTTCGAGTACATTTTATAAGTTGGTCGCTTATAACTTTTTACTGATACTGATAGTTTTCCTTTAAACTTCCTTATATATATATATATATATATATATTACTTGTGTGAATATTTACAAATGTCCATATATAACCGTTTAATAAATAGACGGGGTACTTGACTCTAACAAAAATTTGCGATATATAACCAAATATTTCAGAAACGGATTAATAAATCAAAAAATGATTTTGTCAAGCTCACAATAATTTAGAGAGACATATTTAACGATACCACACACGATGGGTTAGTCAGGAAAAAAAAAGATTGACTCATACTGTACGTGTGTGGGAGATATACAATTTTTTTTTAATTTTTTCTTTTACTACTTTTTTAGCGTGATTAAAATACATACTTATACCAAATTATAGCTTTCTAGTACTTGTCGTCTCTGAGTAAAACCGCGGACGGACAGACAGGCATGCCGAGACTATAAGGGTTCCGTGTTTACTACGGAACCCTAAAAAGTGACATTCAAATAAAATAAAAGTTATTTAAGCCATAATATATTTTCTTTAACGTCACAAATATAAAAAATGGTGCACTCGAGTCTCATCTAGTGATCGTTGACTTTTTAAAAGCAATAAAATATGAAATGAATTATCTTACTTCGTTTCTTTCAAATTCAGTTTAAAATAGAATATAGTATGCTATATTCTGGATAATAGCGACTGCCTCCGTGGTCCAGTGGTCAAGGCGTTCGCCTTCGATTCCCACTGGGAAGAATACTTTGTGAAAAAGTTGTTTCCAGTCTGGATAAGATATTGCAGGCTTGAATCACCTGATTATCCGAAAAAAAAGATGATTCCGTGTTTCCGGGTTGTGGAGGTCAGACGGCAGTCGCTTTGTGTAAAAACCAGTAACCTCGTCAAATCTCCTTGGTTAGGTAGCGGACCCCGGGCTCTGAAGCGTTACTGCTGAGGATGCAACCGGGAATACGTTCGGATGATGATGATGCTATATTCTGGATAAATGCCAGTGTTTTTTTGCTTGTGTTTTAAGTATGTATACTATAGAATATTTGCTGAGTTTCAAGACATAATGTATAACATATTTTTAAAATTATATTTAGCTGAGGTGATAAATGTGAAAATATGAGACTTGAAAAATACTTATTTCACTACTTTGTGAACTCTGACCTTTTAGGAACAGAAATAAAGAAACGAAGAAATGAAGAAAGGCTCTAAAGGACTTGTATCCAGAGCGGTTAAATATATATATAAAAATAATAGAGGCAGACTTAAATCAGGTCGCCAGAAGTATTCTAGTTTGGAAATAACACAGCACAGAGCGGCGAAATATTTTATAAGAGGAATTAAAATATCATTCAGTGCTACAAATACAAAACCGACCGATCTTTTAATGATATTCATTTTTCATCATAAATAGAGTAGTATCCAGGGTCAACAATAAATTATTATGTACTGAAAAACGTCATAAAAATAATGTCATTTGGCATTAATCGTATCCATTTTTAACGCGATTTTAGATTTATTATTGCAGAAAAACTGATAATATGAGCGATATTTGACTCCCAGAAACTATGACGTCACTACGTGCTTTTTCATTTAAATCTCATTGAAAATTTTGACGTTTTCTCTTTAAAAAAATGTACAAAGCGACACAAATAAGTTAAACAAAAATGGCGTACTTTAAAATGGCAGTCTTCGGCGCATTATTTGTACTTTCGCCAATAACCGCCATTTTGGTTCAACCTACGTGCTGGGAATTTTTACATAAATGCTTTGAAGGCTGCCATTTTTAGGAACTTATTTGTATCTGATTTGACATTTTCCAAAAAAGTACCTTTGATTTGACTTGTTACTACAGTATACTATCTCTAACTTGTTACACTAGCGGATTACATCTCCTTGATAATGTTATTCCTTAATTTGAATTTCTCCTCAACCACTTTTTTTGAAACACAGCGGAAAACTGCAGCTTCGTCCGAAAGTTTTCAAAACAAAATGCGTACCGTTCTTGCCATTAAAGTTTCTTTCTATAAAAAAGTTTTACAAGTTGAAACAAGGCAGAGTTCCGGCTGACTTTAAAACTTTTAGTTTAGTTCCCCAGTTCGAGTTTTGTGGTACTGAACAGAACATTAGTGAATACACTTGCTGGCAAAGTTTCAATTTACACTGTACGGCTTGATCTGACTTTCTAAAATTCAGATTCTGATTTTGATTTTGTTTTTCATGTGTACATGGCTAACACTGGTGTTAGATTTTTTAGTTGCCGATTACAATACAACGATGCCTTCTGAAGCAAGGAGCTCAAGGAATGTCTTGCCACTCATGATCCACCCAAGTGCAAACCACGCCCGATGTTACTTAATTTTCGAAAACGCTAGTAATGCGTTAAAATATAAATTATTATAAAAGTGAAGACCTTCTTCTTTATCCGAACGCGTTCCCAATTGCATCCTCAGCTGTACAGTTCTCCAGAACTGTACAGAAATCGTAGGCTCCAGCCTAGGATGCGCGTTTCTGCCTTTTCTTCTCTAAATGCAATGTAATATATATTATATAGGGTAGGGGATAATCTAGGGTATATTTTTAGTCATTAGACGCTAACAGCCAATAGATAGAACACAATAAAACCTTATTTATTAAGATTTCATTGAGTTCTGCAACCAAATTGCAGATGTTGTGACGAAAGGGTGAAGTAAGGAGTACCTATAACCGGAGAGCATGTATGAAAAGAGTAATGAGTGTTGACGAAGCAAAAGAGGTTTGCAAGGATCGAAGTAAGTGGAAATCTATAGTCTCTGCCTACCCCCATGGGAAACAGGCGTGAAAATATGAATGTATGTATGTTCATTGAGCTTTATTCACTGCAGTTGATATTTTTTTATACTCTGTAGCTGCAGTGTTCCCGTTTTAAAAGCAACCTCAATAGTTAAGGGTTGACTGTGTTCTGTCCAATGACTGTCAGCATCCAGTGGCGGGAATTATAAATAAAATATTTTATTTATTCTATAATTCATAACACTCTACAAATGTGTCCTAAAATCTGAACAAACCGTTGATTTTAAATTGACAAACACCCAAATAAACAAACTAAATAAACCCACACTTCAAACTTTCACACTCAACATATAAGTAGTATTTTTGAATTACAACGCTATCCAAACTAATAACTCTAATAACTAACTAAGCCCAAACAATAAACAACTAAACGTCATAAATTAACAGCGACACACTACAAAACTTTTTCGCAGCTCCAAATTCAAATTACGACTGAAATTGTTCTATCAAAAGTTGTACATATAACTTTGTCCTGCAGTGTACTGAAGTTCGTTTCGTATTATTCGGAATTGTTGAGAGATTCCGGGAATTTGTTACGTTAAAGCTGGGGATTTCCGGAGATTATTCGGAAACCTTTTTTTTCGAGTAATTGATGCATCGGTCTGTTAATTAACGGAATACGATTCACGAAGAGCTTTCTTAACTTTATAATTAATTACGCACAGGGGTATTTTTGGTATTATATCTAGGTATATATATGTATTTTTACTACGTAGCTAATAAACATACTTAAAAGCATACACTGTCAGGCCTTTATCTCTCATAGGCAGACAAAGTATTTCGGGTCTCGTGGCTCTCATCAGACAGAGTCCAAGGCACAGAATAAGTACCTACAAGTATTCACAGAAGTCTCACTCAGCAAAGGAATTCAATGAATTATTTACTCAATGTGGTTAGCGATATGGTTGAATTCAGCTTGCGTCAGAACTCGGCACCATTTCGTATAGATACCTAAAAATCCATTGCAAGCCAATTTCATTCTTAAAAACTGATAATATGTTCAATATTTGAATCCAAAAAACTATGTCGTTACTACTTGCTGATTCATACATATGTTATTTAAAATGTTCGTTTGATCATTTTTCAAAAAAAGGTATCCGATTTGACTTTTTTTTAAAGTATCCGATTTAAACTTGTTGCAAACTAGCGGAATGCCGTTTCGTCCAAAATCTTTCCAAACAAAACTCGGCACCTTTTCGTTAATATACCTAAATATGCTTAACGGGGAGTGACACAGGCCTGTCTAAGTCAGAAAGACCTAAAGGTGACCTTTAGCGTGATGGTAGGCGAGAAGATGGAAAATTATACCAAAATAGTGATTATTAGATTCGGACTGCCTCTGTGGTCAATGGTTAAGGCTTTCGCCTTGTGACCCCGGAGGTCATGGATTCGAATCCCACTGGAAAAGTTTCTGAGAAAAGTTGTTTCCAGTCTGGTAAGGATATTGCAGGCTTGAATCACCTGATTATCTGAAAAGAAAGATGATTCCGTGTTTCGGAAGGCACGTATAAACTGGGTCCCGAACGCCATCTAGCGTTTGATCATCAAACTATCCAAGGATTGGTTCTGGTTTACTCTTTGGGTTGCGGAGGTCAGACGGCAGTCGCTCTGTGTAAAAACCAGTAACCTCGTCAAATTTCCTTGGTGAGGTAGCGGACCCCGGGCTCTGAAGCGTTATTGCTGAGGATGCAACCGGGAAGATACGCTCGGATGATGAGTGTTTGTTAGGTTTTACGATCTGTGCAGGAAAAGAAGCAAATTGTACATTCTAAGTTTTTTTGTTTTCTCTCAGATAAGTTATAAAAAAATCCAAACATGTAAACTTCCACATACTTACATTAGTAGGAATAAAAGTAAAATGGAAAAAAAGACATGTTTAAGTCTAAACAAGTAATTATTTAAAAATATTTTTTTTATCTAAAACAATAAATATAAACTTTAAAGTGCTCCTCTTGACGAATCAAAGGAGCCCATTCTTGATGGGGTTGCGTCGTTTCATTACAGAATTCCCGCTCCATTATCAAATCAGCTCCATATTGTCTATATCTCCTGAAAGAACTGCTTCTGTTACACCCCTGGTGTTGCAGTTGTCCATGGGCAGCGGTGATCACTTATCATCAGGTGACCCGCTTGTTCGTTTGCTGCCCTAGAACATAAAAAAAAGAAAAAAATGTCATCATAGTATTGCATTGTCGCGCGATATACGTATGCGTGCAAAATTTCAGCTCAATCAGAAACCGGGAAGTGGGTCAAATTTAACTTGCAAGATTTGATTACAGACATTCAGACCGACAGGCAACAAGACAGGTAAATAATAATAAATAAATAAATAGGGACAAATAACACTGATTGAGCTAGCCCCAAAGTTAGTTCGAGACTTGTGTTATGGGATACTAACTCAACGATACTATATTTTATAACAAATACGTATAGGTATAAATAAACATCCAAGACCCAGGACGATTTGAAAAAGGCCATTTTTCAACTTGCCCTGACCGGGGATCGAACAGAGGACCTCGGGGTGGTGGACTAGCATGGTGACCATTACGCCAATAAAAGCTTGTAACAAGATACATGTTTAAAAAACTAATCTTTGACTACGGGACCCATTAATGTATAAATTGTATAAATTTTTTAAATGTGTTTTTCAAGACCTTTCATTTGACACCCGGCCCCAATCGAATCAGAACAAAAATGTGTCTTACTTTTTTTATGTAACATTCGCTATTTACATTTAATGCATACACGTTGTAGCCTATGTCACCCAAACAATAATGACAAATCGATTAATATACCATTTGTGCAAATTGGACAAGCGATTCGGATGCTACGGTGGAACAGACACATATATCCACATACATACATACTGCTAAAATCATTACCCTTCCTCTTGGCTTTGCCGGTACAAATACGGGTAGATTGACCTGTTCGATTTTCATCGAACTATTTTACATTATATTAGGCGTGTCCAACTGTCTGTACCTGCCAAACACATCGTCCACTATTATCAGCTGAAGCTAAAGTCGTTCGGAGGAGTTGGCGGCTAATAAAAAAGTTCTGTAACTCATATTGAAACTGTAGTCAGAGTTTCTGGCTTATATATAAGTGAAGGCTATTTTATCGGAACTTGTTTTTATTTTTTATTTTTATGAGTTGGCTTTTTTACACACACGCACACACGCACATACACGCACACGCATACACACTCGTACACATACACAAACACGCGCACACGCAACGCGCACACGCACACGCAACGCGCACACGCAACACGCACATGCACGCGCACACGCACACCAGTGAACACGTACACGCACACCTACACACATAAGCGTGCGCGCGCACACACACACTTTATCCCCGATAGGGCAGACAGACATACAGCATTTTGGGTCTTGTGGCTGCCCACGGCCGCAAGATACAGAGGCTACTTTTAGCATCATGAAAGGCAAGAAAAGCCCAGCTGCTTTTTTTGCCTTTCATGATGCTATGCATGATTTTCTTTTCTTACAAATCTGCATATCAAAAACAACAAATCATTTGCTCTTGAACACTTTAAAAAAATATATGTAGTCCAATAATACTGATTGAGCCCCAAAGTAAGTTCGAGACTATAATACTATATTTTATAACAATACATATATGCTTAGTCTGGCCATAAATACTGTTACAATTAAAAACAAAAGAAATATTACATTTAAATTTGGAATCCGTTATTTTTATATGATTTTTCATTGTCTTCTCTTATTTTGGCGCCAATAAATTAAAGAAACCTAATCGCTGTGATTGCATTACACAAAATAGGTATGGAGCCAAATGCAATTTATAAAACTCTCTATTAATAGGTACAATGAGACCTTTTTTGTCTGTGAAAGAAAAAGATCTGGCCGTCCACGTAGTGTTCGTACGAAAAAGGTGGTCAAAGCAGCAAGGGAAAGAATTCGAAGAAGTCCTGTCAGAAAGCAAAAGGTTTTATTATCACGGGAGATGAAGATAGTACCTAGAACCATGCCGCGTATTTTAAAAGATAACTTAAGACTTGCAGCCTATAAGAGACGTACTGGTAATTTCTTAACTGATAATTTAAAAAAGAATAGGGTGGTAAAATCGGAACACCTACTGAAGCGGTACGCAAAGGGAGGTCACAGAAAATTTTTGTTTATGGATGAGATTTTTTTTATAAAATGACCGTATTTATACTCAAAGCTCTAAGAAAGCTTGCCAATTAGTCGACAGAGTGCAACGTGGGCATTATCCGACTTCAGTGATGGTTTGGTGGGGTGTTAGCTATGAAGGAGTGACTGAGCCATACTTTTGTGAAAGAGGTATCAAAATATCGGCACAAGTGTATCATGATACCATTCTTGAGAAGGTAGTTAAGCCCCTTAACAACACCATGTTCTATAACCAAGAGTGCTCCTTTCAGCAAGACTTGGCACCGGGTCACAAAGCTCGGTCCACGCAGTCTTGGTTGTAATCGAACGTTTCCGACTTCATCAGACCTGAAGACTGGCCGTCGTCTACTCCCGATCTTAATCCAATGGAATATTATTTAGGGTCAGTTTTAGAGAGTACGGCTTGCTCTAAACGCTATGATAATTTGGAATCCTTAAAACAATCCATACGATTGGCAGTGAAGAATTTTCTCATGGAAAGAGTGCGTGCTTCTATTGATAACTGGCCTCAACGTTTAAAGGACTGTATTGCAGCCAATGGATCTAACACTATTAAGCTAACACTTTGTAAAAGTAATAAATCTTTTTTGCGATAGAAAAAATTTTTTTTTCTTTTTTACAATATTTAAGGCTTGACTAGGTAGATAAACATTCAAGACCCTGGAAAATTTAAAAAATGCAATTTTCTAACGTGTCCGGACCGGGGATCGAACCTGGGTGGCGGACTATCATGGTGACCACTACGCCACGGAAGTCGTCAAACACCTTCACTCACACACACATACGCACTCGCACCCTCGCACGCACACGCACACGCACACCCTCAAACACGCACACGAGTGTGCGCGGGCACGTACACCCACCATATCACGTTTTTAACCCGAAGGAAGCAGAAGACCACTTTTAGGGTCATGGAAGGCAAGAAAAGCAGCTGGTATATTCAGTATTTCTTTTTTACCAGACCAGCATGTAAAAAAAACAGCCAATCATTTATACTTTGCCACATTAGTTAAACAATATTATTAGGAATAAAATGTAACAAAAGAAACATGAGGACAAGTCGTAAGCTTGTCCAACAGTCTGTACCTGTCAAACACATCGCCCACTATTGTCAGCTGAAGCCGAAGTTGTTCGGAGAAGTTAGCGGCTGATAGAAAGTTGTGCAACTCGCAATAAAACTGTAGCTGACTTTGAGTTGTATTGTGGCTTATAAGTTATATCTACTGGTACTTTTTACTGTAGGAATGTAATTTGTTTTTTAACCAACTTCAAAAAAGGTATCAATTATAGTTAAAGTTAATTTGTATTGTATTGTATCAATTCGAATGTACTTTTATATCTTTATTTATGAATTTGTTACAAAATATAGTATCGTTGAGTTAGTATCCCATAGAATCAGTGTGGTTTCTCCCCACAAACGATGGAACACGTACTCACATGTCCCAGGTGTCCAAATATCTGCACTTGGGAAGACCTGATGGCTGCAAATGATAAAGCTATAGATGTGGCCCGACACTGGAGTGACAAAATATAGTGTTATCATCGACACGAAAAGAAAAGAAGAAGTATCCTATAAGCATAACACAAGTCTCGAACTTACTTTGGGACTAGCTTAATCAGTGTAATTTGTCCCTATATATTTAGGACCATGGGGCCCCGGTGCTAGGGGAGAGATCTCCCCAAGACTGATCTCCGCCGCTGGTGACAAGAGAGTTGTCTGCTTTTTCGCCCAACGCATCAGTATTGCGATCCAACGGGGAAATGCGGCCAGCGTTCTTGGGACTATGCCGCATGGGCACGATTTAGATTAAATTTATAATAGGTATTTAATTTTTTCTTTTTATTTGTAAATGTGTAAATTATCCTATCCTAGCTATTTAAATAAAAAAAGTATTTTTGGACGGTATTTATGGACTTGGTGGTGCTAGGCAAAAAAAGTGTCAATCAAAAGATTTTTCCGTCACGAATTTCAAACTTTCGTTCTTATACCGAGTATTCCATTTATATGTTCCATATTTTCCTCGATTTCTCGAAGACGCGTGGACCAATTTTCGTGTTTGAAAGGGCATGCTTGCGACGTGGCCTAATCTAATAAGTTTTATCAAAATTAGTTTTGCAATTTGGTGATGAACTCGGCTTTTTTAGTTTTGAGTTCACACTACCACAATCTATAATTCTTAATATGGCAGGAGAATATCCTGGGTCTATCGGCTCTAAACAGACTGAACTCAGGGCCGTAAGACCCAAAGATTACTTTTGGTAATTACAAAAAAGTAATCAAAATAGTAATGGTTTGCTAGCTACATCGCCTCTGAACATAATTCGCATTTTCGCCTAATCCTCGATTGGCTTTTACGATCTGCGCAGGAAGGAAAGCAGCTGATACATTTTAAGTATTTTGTTTTCTCTTATGTTCTAAGTATTCTTACAACACAAAAACTTTATATCACACCAAATGTTCCTCGTGGAACATGTAACATTATATCCTTACTCCTGTAACCCCTAACGAGTGAGTAGTTACTTTAATGAGGGACTGCAGAAGGAAGGTTGACACGTGGCATGGTAATTGCGAGGTAATAATAGTTAAGTCACTTAATACTGAGACGTGTAACGGAACTCTTGATTTGTGTGGAAACATATTTTACCAATATGTAAAATCGAAAATTTATAACAATTAAAATTTTCAAAATAATAGATTGGTGTATTACAGTTTATATATTTTCATTGTAACTTAAGTTATATCTACGGGTTGTTGTAATCGTCACATTATGTTTTTTTTTAATAAATTTTTAAGATTTCGCATTTTCAGATACACAAATCGCGGGCAGCATTACCTTTTTATATTATTTTCAGCATTCAAACTTTTACATAACTACAATACTAGTAGGAATAAAAAATAAAATGAAGAAAAAAACCACCAAAAAAGCCGTTTATATTATTTTAATAAATTTACAATGCTACGAATAATATTTACATTGAAAATACATATAGGTAAGTTCACATACTTATCACTTCTTTATCCCAAACAGGGTAGACAGAGTCAGACGGACAGACAGGTTAGATAGCGGCCGAACTGTGTCTCCCCGTTTACAAAAGACAGGTTACGTAGGCGGCGGAGTGGGAAATTCAGTACTTAGTCCGCTGAAAACTGAATGGGGTCTTTCATGGCTCGCCTAAAGGTTTTGTTTAGGTACCTACCTATTATGAATCGTTTATCCTGAGTAATAAGAATGAAATTGCCTTGCAGTGGATTTCAAGGTATCTAAACGAATAGGTGCTGAGTTCAGACGCGAGCTAAATGAAACCATATGGCTAACCACAGTGAGTAGATGTTTCTCTGAATGTCTATGCTAAGTAAGACTTCTGTACGTGAGTACTAGTACTTATTCTTTGATAGTGGGTAAGTAGGCAGAAAAGTATTTTTACGATCTTATTAGTATTCTTAGTTATTTCTTTTTTTTTCTGAAGATATTGAAACATACGATGAAAATGTGGAATTGTTAATTCTACCAAATTTAATCTTTTTTTGCAAAAAGCCGTTCTGTATGATACCTAAAAATTGTAAATTCAATTCAATAAATACTAACGACGAAACTCAATTGGAATTCCCAAGGCGTTTTCCAAAAGATTTTCACTGCATCAATGGATTTAATTAGATCACGTAGAAAAAGGTTGAGGGACAGGCAGAAAACTGGAGTGGGCACAATGAGCCGGGCCGGATGCTTGTAGTGCGTATATTCCTTTTGTAGACCCTTTTTTGAAACCCGGAGTCACAAAACGAACGGTTTTTTTTGTATGGATAAAAGGATTCTTTTAGTGATACTCACCGTTTCAAAAATGCCTTCCGCCTTCGCTATCATTTGCTACACTTCATAAAGATAAATAAAATATTAATTGAGACTGGTTTTACACTAAATTATTTTGTACTGATAAGAAAATAAAAAGTCACAAATTAATATCACTTGTCAATGATCAGAATCACGTCTATATACAAAAATAAAATATATAGAAACAAATTACACTGACTGAGCTAGTAAGATCGATATTTGTTTTAAGATCTATATTTGATTAGATTTTAGATTTATTCATGCAGCAAAGAGCACTATTTGACTCCACCCTATTTAATGCAAATAAAATATTGTCTTATGAGTATTCCGTCAGTTCGTTTTTCATACAAATCCCATACATACTTTACCGTTAAGAAAAATGTTTCTGATTTGACTTGTTGTAAACTAGTGGATTGTGCTAACTCGCAGCAGATTATTCAGTTGCGGCCCAACCTGTGACGTCCCGCCCGAATATGCTCACTCCATCATACTGAATTCTGTAAATAAGTCCAAGTCGTTCAGTGTTAAACAATTTTCAGATTGGAAATGTAATGACCCGGAAATTCGAAGCGGAATCTGAATCTTTATAAATGCCGAACTTTTTTAATTTTTGGGAATCTCTTTTCTTTTATATTTTTCTTATGTTGTTTATTTTTTCGGTTTGTATCACAAGTTGGTTGATTTTTTACCGTCCTCAAAAAAGAAGGGTGTTATTATATACGTTAGTTGCCAACGTCTTTCTGTCCATCTGTATATCTGACTGGGGCATCGTAGCTCTCGAACGGATGGACCGATTTTGATGCGGTTTTTTTTTTTACCTGAAAGCAAGTTTTCTTGCGGTGATTCTTAGCTTTGTTTGACGGAAATTCGTTTAGCGGTACAAAGTTATAGGGGGTGAACGTTTCAAAATCGGATTTCTTTGTTAATTTGCCTGCAAATTGTTTACTTGTATTCTGGATTAAAAAATGCAATGATCCGGCCATTTGAAATGGAAGATTTACTTTCTAAATACAAAACTGATTAATACTTGTATCTTCATCATTGACTGCCTCCGTGGTCCAGTGGTCAAGGCGTTCACCTTGTGACCCGGAGGTCATGGGTTCGATTCCCACTGGGAAGCATACTTTGTGAAAAGTTGTTTCCAGTCTGGATAGGATATTGCAGGCTTGAATCACCTGATTATCCGAAAAAAAAGATGATTCCGTGTTTCGGAAGGCACGTAAAACTGTGGGTGCCCGAACGCCACCTAGCGTTTGATTATCAAACTATCCAAGGATTGGTTCCTGGTTTACTCTTTGGGTTGTGGAGGTCAGACGGCAGTCACTCTGTGTAAAAATCAGTAACCTCGTCAAATCTCCTTGGTTAGATAGCGGACCCCGGGCTCTGAAGCGTTAGTGCTGAGGATGCAACCGGGAAATACGCTCAGATGATGATGATGACTTGTATCTTCATCACATCAGCTTTGCTTTGTCCACTGCTGGATATATACCTTCTTACTCCCAAAATTTTCCAAATTGAAAGACTGAAAGCGGTCTGCGTTTTCCTGCAACATTGCTCAGGTCGTCTGACCACCTAGATAGATAGATTCCTTTGCTGCTCTTGCTGATCTTTCTTTTCTGGATCAACGAACGTAGGTTTTACCTAAATTAAAGGAATCAAATCAATTTTTTTATTTTATTTATTTGTCAAAATATAAACCGAGCTCAGCGTTGTCATTTTTTTCTTATATCTATTACTTTAATTTTAAAAACAACTTTATAATTAATTTACATAATCGAAGACAAAATTAAAACCTCCAGTAGGTACCATCTAGGAGGACTCTAAAAACTTGTACCGACTGTCATTAGCAAACCGAACTTTATTTTATAAGTCATAAAGTTGAAATTGCCTTGGTTTACTACCAGTATAGATTAGTCAGGGAGGCAACTTCACAAACCGCTATGGAACTTTGTAGTGCCGAGTTCCAGAGTTTCCAACTAAACCGAGTGGAAATTGAACGTACTACGTTTTAATAGTTTTTCAAGTGCTTTTTAAATATTTTCGAAGTAAAAGTTTTAATTCGCTCGTTTCATTGGGGCTGATTAATTTTGTTTTGCGTTTGAGTTGGATTTACTAAGGTAGATTCTGAAGTGAATTTTTTACAGTCAACAACCCGATTATTTACCTTCTACTCGTATGTACAGTCAGGCTTCAAAAATGGAGTCATCATTTCTCATACAATTTGTATGAGATATTATGACTGCATTTTGTATCTGGGAGAACGAGGTTACCAAACGCAGCTTTAGAGTGTTGAGCTGCAGCCTATACAACAAACTAAATGAAAAGCTTAATATAAACCCATGCACAAAATATAAATGTAAGCTTATTATACGGAATTATTATACGACCTCCGTGGCGTAGTGGTCACCATGCAAGTCCGCCACCCAGAGGTTCCGGGTTCGATTCCCGGTCAGGGCAAGTTGGAAAATGGCCTTTTTCAAATTGTCCTGGGTCTTGGGTGTTTATCTATATATGTATTTGTTATAAAATATAGTATCGTTGAGTTAGTATCCCATAACACAAGTCTTGAACTTACTTTGGGGCTAGCTCGATCAGTGTAATTTGTCCCTATAATTTTATTTATTAATTTATTTATTAATTATTTAAATAAGCTCAGTTACGAAGACACAGAAGCCTTCCTGAAGGCCCAATACTCATAAACAATAGTTAAAGTATAAAAATAATAATAATACATACTTACTTACATGAAATAAAACATAGACAATTTTATAAAAAAGTACATTAATTTACATTAACTTAATTATGTTTTCTTCCATAATGAAAGTACGGTCAGGTGATAACTTGTGTAATATAGTAAACGTCTCACTTTCCATACTGCTTGTACACACAAACACACCTCTCATACATAAATAACACACACAAACACCAATACCACACCACAAACACACATATTCGCTCACGTCATGTATAATTTACCCTAATTAATGATAAAAACACCTAATTAGTGTTAAGTTTTTTTATAACCCTACTAATTATAAGAACGCTTCTGCCCAAAATCGGAAACTTCTAGTTGGGCAAGAAGTTATACAAGCTATGTCTGTGTAATAGCCGTTTAGCACATACATTAATACATATACTTAATTACTATAATTCACTTTCAGATTTCCTACGGGTGACCAATCTAGTCTAGTTCGACGGATGGTTTCCCGTGGGACTGGCTAGTGAAAATTACTTTAGAAACTATGCTATCAGAAGTATTAGAAGTGTAACTACCTATTTATGTCTTGTGTTTCTGGCAAAGAAAGATTTATTATTTATTATTATTATTTTTGAAGCATACCGTACGTACCTGTGTAGTAATACTGACGAAATTTCAATGAGTTTTTGTAGCTGGATGTGCTCATTAAATGTGAATACATGAACAATCACGCCTTAATCCCTAATGAAACACACAGAGCATTTTGGATCAGTCTGAATTAGTAGTCAGATTAGCACAGGATTTTATGCAAAATAATAAAAAGATATTATAAGTTATGAGCGTCAAATTAGAATGTTTCTTTTTTATTCAAAACCTTTTGAACATTTTGGATCAGTCTGAACTAGTCAGATTGGCACAGGATTTTATCCAAAATAAAAAAAAAGACCATTGCAGGTTATTAGCGTCAATTTAGATTTTTTATTCATTTATTCAAAACCTTTTGAGTGGGGTGTTTAAATAAAAGATGTTATAAAAATTAAACAAAAATATAAACAACGGACTAATAGGTTAAAATGTAAATTAAAAAGTGAAATTCTATTGTGTAATGTGTGTTGTTGCATCCTATAATACATTTGGTTAGGTATTTAAATAAATGTAAACATTTTTGACATGTTTTTTTATTGAAATAATCACTTTTTAAATTAAGTATGTATTTATAAATTATAAATTAATTGATCTGTAATTTGCAAAAGTGTTGATTTATCTTTATATGTGTGTTGATGTATATTTTAATAAAAAGACATGTCAAGATTGTTTACCTTTATTTTAGTACCTAAACAAATGCCCCTTTATTCATAAAAATATACAAACGTTTGCTAAATCTGTTTTAGTTAAAATATGTTTTGTCCTGTTCTTGTAATGTCAAATATTGAAAGGAATGAAAGGGACAAAACATATTTGAACTAAAATAGGTTTAGCAATCGTCTGTATTTTTTTACGAATTAGGGGCTAAGACTAGACTTACTGCTGTTGTATCTTTTTTCAGTTTTTCTATTGAGTCAAAGTTTTCTTTCACGCAGTCGGGATTTTATATATATTTTTAATAATCACTTGCTTCTTTGTTTTCCTACCACGAGGAAATTCGTTCACTTATTACCTCTCGACCTCTTATGCTTTAGAAATAGATTGTACTAAAAAAGTCTATTTCAATTACTTAATATTGATTTATGTTTCCAGGTGTTCATTTCCAAGGTGAAAGGACGAGGCACACAACAAAGTAAGTAGTTAATTCTGTATTTTAGTAGTTATTACAAAAATATTTTCCTTAATCATCATGTTTGACGCTATTTCGTGTATTTGATGACCTCTGTGAAGTCAAATTGGTACTGGTTAACATCTGCTTTTCGTGGTTTTTATAAAATTCACATTATGTTAATCACACTACCGTGAAATATCCTTGAAGTATTTTTGAATTGATAGTTTCAGAACGGGTAACTGGCTTTAAAATATATATAAACTTTGGACATACTATTAAGATGAGTTTTTACTAAATTTGACCTAATTGTTAGATTATTATTATTTTTTTTTATTTAATTTATTGCACTTAAATCTTAAGATTATAGTACAAAAAGGTACAACTTAATGCTAAGCATTGTCTACCAGTTCACCTTTGGGACGTAGCAGAAAAAATGGTAGATGGGGTGCAAATTTAATTATATGTACTTTCGCCTATAAAAAAGATTGGTTGCTAATAGCAAAACTTTTTGCCAGACGTTACCAAAATCGAGTGACGCTGAACTCAGGGCTACTACTTAAAATTGTGTAAAACTACATGGTTCTGCTAATTGGATCAAAAATTGGTATCTACTAACCTAATCGCAAGTAGCAAAATTGGTTCATCTGTTTCTTTTTCTCAGTGTAGGAAGTATAGAGCGTATACTTCCTTATTATACTTATTATATGAGTATAGAAGTTTTCCATATTGATGGTCAAACATAATATGATCGACTATATTCTCTTGTAAGTTCGTATTTTAACAGTGAAAACTAGTTATATGCTTTAATATATCCAATTTCTTTGAAATTACAAAGTTCGCCAATATCTGACATGCCGTTTCAAAGTAAAAGCTAGACTACGTTTGTATGCGAAAGTTTGATTCTGTCTAGGGTAAGGGGACTCTTAAGGGCTTCACACACGGCAGCTATAATGTATAGAAATGTACTACATTAGTACAGAGTATGGCACATTTAAAGCTGCCGTGTGTGGTCTCCTGACGATTTCTATGGAGAGATGTAATGAGATGTATCTTGCTATAATGTACATCTTTACATTATAGCTGCCGTGTGTGAAGCCCTTTAATCTGCATGACTTAAGTAAGTGTGCTCAACTTAACCCCGCGGCATCAAATTCACCAACTTGCGAATTATGCAGCGGCACGAAGTCTTAGTTTAGTCTGAGAGCTTCTCAAACATTGCGGAAAAGTTGAGTCAAATTCAATTCGACCCCTTTAAGCTGGTTTTACCTTGTTAAATAATTTTATTCAACGTGGAAAGGACATGCCCGTAATAAATCTAACCACGGGCTATACTAGATCACTATATAGTATAATTAAATCAAAATAACAGTCGCAAGACAAAAAAATGGCATTTCCATACAAAAGTGTGCAGCCGTTCGGGAAAATTTTTATGGAATGTCGAATTTTGTTTTGCTTTTAACCTGTTATTTTAATTTTATGATACTATAGTGATCTAGTACAGCCCGTAGTTTGATTTATTACGGGCATATCTTTTCCACGTTGAATAAAATTATTTAACAAGGTAAAACCAGCTTAAAGGGGTCGAATTGAATTTGACTCAACTTTTCCGCAATGTTTGAGAAGCTCTCAGACTAAACTAAGACTTCGTGCCGCTGCATAATTCGCAAGTTGGTGGGTGAATTTGATGCCGCGGGGTTAAGTTGAGCACACTTACTTAAGTCATGCAGATTAAAGGGCTTCCAAGTTGTATATAGGTAACACTATCACGCCTTTTTTCCATGCCTGGATAAAAAACAGAGTAGACAAAGCCACTCGCAAATTATGTAACGGAGGTATTCTCAAACATGGCGAAAAAAGAGTTAATTTGGTTGAGTCAAATTAAATAGAACGCCTTGATGTAAAAATAGAACGGGGATACTTACATGTATTTTCCAGGGTCCAGTGCTGCCCCCGTGTCAAATAAATTATTAAAAAAGATACGATAAAGAAAATTTTGTCTTGGTAAAACCTTAAATAATTCTTCAAACTATTATACGAACTGCTGTTTATAGTTTAAAGTAAGTACGTGAAGCTTTCTTTACACATTTGCGAAAAACCGTTTCGGGACATCGGCCGGTTTTGGCTAATCTGCGAAGAAAAGCTTCACGTTCTCACTTTAGACTATAAACAGTAATTCAAAAATAGATTGATGGGTTGTCTAGGGCTTTATCAAGACAAAATTTAAGATGATATCTCCGTTTCCTTTCAAGTACTTATTTTAAAATGGGGGCAGCACTGAACCCTGAAAAAATAATGTATAGGGTTCCACGTTGTTAAGAATTTTCGATGCAGATAGAGCATCACGTATATTTCCCTAACAGTTAACTACCTACGTATTTTACGCGGTAGACAAAGCCACTAGCGAATTAAGCAGTGGCACTTAATCTGAGTTTAGTCTGAGAGCTGCTCATACATGGTGGGAAAGTTAAGTCATATTTAATTAAACCTTGTTAAGCTGGTTTACTTTGTTTGATAATAGAAAAGATGCATAATTGCATAATGAGTAGATTTTGATAAATGTCTCTAATTTTGTAAGCATTTACGTAAAAAGGCTTGTAAGCACAATTATGTTTTTAACGATTCATTAACTTTGGGTTTTAGTTGATTGAAAAGCTCGAATAGTTTTCTTAGACAGCCAGCCCTTTATGCCAAAGAAGCCGCTAGATCAAGAGTAGAGCTATGGGGCCATAAGTTTCCGGATTCACCATCTGATATTCCGCCTGCTGAGAAACTTCCACCGGGGGCCGACCTCCCCTGAGCAGTCTGGAAGTCGTTAAATGGATTCCGGACTGGCGTTGGGAGATGTCAAGATAACCGAGTTAGTTTCTCCAAAAACGATAAATGCGAGTGTGGTGCTGTCCAATCAATGACCCACTTATTGTCCTGCCCAAAAAGCCCCACTTCGTGCACATTGCCAGACCAATCTCCCAAATGACCGGGGAGTCGCTGTTTCCAAACAATGGTCAAATTTACTATAGCTTTTCGACTCGAGGAGAAGAAGTTGATTGAAAAAGTCAACTTTAGAAGTAATAAAAAGTTAAAAAAATAGTATTACCATAGGATTTTCTTAAAAACTCCCGTCCGGTCTTTCTAAGGCGCTTCGAGACGCCGTTTAAAGGCTTCTAAAACGTGACTTTGTAACCTTCATATCTTAATGGGCTCCTGAGGTCCAGTGCTGCCCCCATTTGAAATAAATCATTTGAAAAGAAACGGAGATATTATTTAAAATTTTGCTTTGATATAATTCTAGATAACCCTTCAAACTATTTTATGAACTACTGTTTATATTTTAAAGTGAGAACGTGTAGCTTTTTATAGCATTTTAACTCAAAGTGGCCGTTTTTCGCTTCTGACGTAGAGACACACTGAGCATTGAAGCTTGCCAGTGACAGCTTGTAATCTTGGTCGGATATCGCGCTATAGTATCGCAAACTTTCACTCGTCTGAGAGCCGATGTGTATTAGAACCATCTACCGTCTAGCTCAAACTCTCGTTGGTAATGCAGTTGCTGGAAAAGATATTTGTGTATGCCGTGTTTGCCGTGTGGTTAGAATAAAACCACTCCATTTCCACCTGTGGATGTCATAAAAGGCGACTAAAAGATATTTCCGTCACTGAAGATGAACAGACTTTCGATGGGCAGCAGCGTCGGAAGTACGATAGTGACTTCCACTTCGCTAGCCAAACCCGCTGGCCAAGCGTGGCGAGTATGGCAATATCCCCTCATGGATAGAAACCGAACGACCAGGTCTCCAGTACCCGGCAGCCCTGCTATCCTGACTCCGGTAGCGGTCGTGATCACGGCGGGGCAGGGGGGTGCTAAGAATCCCCAGACGGGATCCGGCTACACGCCCCGGCGGGTCACACGACCTGACCAAGGTCGCTTGAAAGCGCTGGATGCAGGCCGCTCTTGATCGGTCATTTTGGAAATCCTTGGGAGAGGCCTATGTCCAGCAATGGGCGTTATGCGGCTGAAATAATGATGATGATGATGTTGATATTTGTGTCTAGTTCTTTAGTCGCCTAACAGGAAAATCTTCCTGTTAGAAATAGGATCATTCTTAAACTTGTATGAGGATCTATCTTAATGCCAACTTTACAAGTAGATAAACAGACAATGGGCCTCTATTAATTGCACCATGGTCAAACACGGCTTGAACCAACAACGAGTAACTACGCATAAATTATACGAGATTAGTGAAATTACCGCACATGCTTGTGCATAATGTGCGGGGAATTTATGACCCATGTCATGTAAGGTTTAGTTTCATGGTATTTATTGTTTTCAATTCGTTTTGAGCCCTTAGTTTCTTAATTAAAAACGTTTCTCTATCATTTGTGTCAGAAAAATCTTATGGTTTTTCGCCTAGTTCCAAACTGAAAAAAAAGGAGTTTTGTAGTATTTAAGCTTTTTTCATTTTACATATAGACGACCTCCGTGGTGTTATGGTCACCATGCTAGTCCGCCACCCAGAGTTCCCGGGTTCGATCCTCGGTCAGGGCAAGTTGGAAAATGGCCTTTTTCAAATTGTCCTGGGTCTTGGATGTTTATCTATATTGTACTTGTTATGAAATATTGTATCGTTGAGTTAGTATCCCATAACACAAGCCTCGAACTTACTTTGGGGCTTACTCAATCAGTGTTATTTGTCCAAATATATTTATTTATTTATATTATCAGAATTATTTGCCACAGGGGTAAGCAGAGGCTATGGACCTCCACTTGCTTCTTTCTTTCTTTTTATCCCCCGACAAAAAAGAGTGTTATAAGTTTGGTTCTAATGTCTGTCTATCTGTCTGTGTGTCTGTCTGCGGCATCGTAGATCTCGAACTGATGGACCGATATTAAGGCGGTATTTTTACGGAAAAGCTAGTTTCTTTGCGGTGGTTCCTACCTATATTCCATGGAAATCGGTTCAGCCGTTTAAAAGTTATTGGGGATTAATGGTGCTACGGTTATCAATTCTACTTAATATCGGTTGGAACTATATAGGTCCGCCATCCATCACATGATGGTGTTGGTTTTTAATAATTTGCCCGCAAATAAACTTGTTAGTTATGTAAATAGCTTTTCTATTTACAACAAAGACTCAGGACAATGTGAAAAATGTACGTACAGAAATTTTCATCTTACCTTGACTGATAATCAAATTCAGATACTTAAAAGTTGCGAATTAGCATCGTAACAACATTGAACTTGCATGATGCCGCGGAAGTCGTCAATTATGTTATCAAGTTTTTGATGACTTCCGAACGAACAATTCTCTCCGATGAACTTCCAATGATGTATTTTATATAAATTTACATAGATATTTACCTACACTTTTGCACGCCAGTGCTTCTTAACGGTACTTTACTCCCGACGCCGAGCCTCGTAAAAATAGTAAAATTTCGACCACTTTATTTGTCCGTGGCGTCTCAGTCACGCGAATATTTTGAAACTAAAGAGGTCAGTGGGGCTCAAAATATTAAGCAAAAATAGTGTAGCTAATGCATTCTATTTAAATTTATATAACTTTTATATAATAGCTCTGAGGAATCCCCATCAGATTGCCGTGAGATTGAGACAGGCGTCCCTCAAGGAGGTATTCTTTCACCTCTACTCTTCTCTGTTTTTATAGATTATATTACTAAAGATCTTCAGTGTTCGAACCACCTTTATGCCGATGACTTTCAACTTAAAGCACAAGCAGACGTAGATAATCTGGACGCTGCTATTGGTCAAGTCAATCCTGCTCTGAGAGCCGTGGCTGAGTGGTCGCGAAAATTCGGGACCAAAAAATAAAAAAATAAAAAAATCAAACCTATAAAATGTCAGGCCTTACTAGTTGGTAGTTCATACTTTATTAGGCGGATTGACATTGATTCCCAACTATCTGTTTGTTTTGAGGGCACAGTAATACCATTTGGCACAACTGTCGAAGACTTGCGTCTTCACATTAATCCATATCTCTCGTGGAATACACAGGTTACGGAAATTTCTAAAAAGGTTACATGTGTCCTACGAACTCTCTATAATTTAAAAAAATCCTCCCCAGTGATACTAAAACAATTCTGGTGAATATATTGATCCTGCCGATTATAGATAATGCTGATGTGCTACTCGGACTTGACTGGCGATATGCTAAACAAACTTGACCGTCTTATCAATAACTGTATTGACAACCTCCGTGGTGTAGTGGTCACCATGCTAGTCCGCCACCCAGAGATTCCGGGTTCGATCCCCGGTTAGGGCAAGTTGGAAAATGGTCTTTTTCAAATTGTCCTGGGTCTTGGATGTTTATATATATATGTATTTGTTATAAAATATAGTATCGTTGAGTTAGTTTCCCATAACACAAGTCTCGAACTTACTTTGGGGCTAGCTCAATTAGTGTTATTTGTCCATATTTATTTATTATTATTATTTATTTATTGTATTCGCTATATCTTTGGTCTTTGTAAGTATGATCATGTGTCGTCTTTCCGCTCCCATGTTCATTGGTTACCTATTTGTCAACGGCGTAACTTGCTCATCCTTACAGCTCTCTTTTCGATTTTTTGAGCACGCTACTCCTGCTCTTACCTCAAGTGTAATTTTCAGTTTCAGGGTAATACCCATCTCAAAGATCTTCGCTCCTCTAACAATTTCAATCTATTTTTGCCAGTTCACCGGAGTGAGTTCTTTACACTTTCTTTCATCGTCCAAGCTACAAACTATGGAACGATTTACCAGTTGATGTCCGGAAAACTAAATCCCGCTTTTTATTTAAGAAATAGGTGAAGGCACACTTTCTTCAAAAACTGTCATATAGATCATAGTGTATTTATGTAGTATATGTAGGTATTGTTTATCATAGTATATACTTAATAGTGTATATTTTTTGTATGTAATTTATTGTTTTGACATACATAGTATTTTTGTTTTCGCCATATACCTATTCAAGTTTTGCGCTACTCTGAACGTAAAAAATTTTTTTTTGCTCTTTGGCGCTACCCCGATCATTCTCTACATCACCCGTTTGGTTGACTGGTAGATAAGGCCTTAGGCTTAAAGTCCGCCATTACACTTGTATTTTTGTTTAAAGTTAAATAAATAAATAAAATAAAAACAAGGGTCAATTTAATAACTACACCATAATTGAGCAAGCATAGTTTTGTCAAACAACGGGTAACTACGCATAAATTAAATGAGATTAATTAAATTGCTTGTGCATAATGTGCGCTGAATTTATGACTTCGCGCATTAAACTATGTGACGTGAAACCTGTCAAGTGAAATTATCACGTATTTTTCCCTTGCTAGTCAGAGAGAGCTCAAGTTTATAAGACTAAAGTGCATCTTAAAGCATGTTGGTAGCTGTGAAGGTAAATAAATAATAGACACGGACAAATCACACAGATTAAGCTATCCTCAAAGTAAGTTTGAGGCTTGTACGATGGGATACTAACTCAACGATACTATATTTTTATCACAAATACATATAAAGATTAAAATCCCAGAAGACCCAAGTCAATCTGTAAAAGATTATTTTCCAATTTGACCTGACCGGGGATCAAACCTGGGACTTTCGGTGTGACTGCCTGACATGATGACCACTAACTAGGCCACAGAGGTCGTCATGAAGGTAGAAAAGAGAAGCCTCGGCCAAAGATTTCATCAAGATTTCATTTCAGAAGGGCAACATATAAGTCAAACAACGGGTAACTACGCATAAATTAAACGAGATTAATTAAATTACTACACATGCTTGTGCATAATTTGCGCTGAATTTATGACTCAGCGCATTAGTGTAAGTAGCGCAAAGTGGCAAATACGTACCTCGATAATGCCTTTAGTAATTTGGCTCATGTCTGAAATAAAAAAATACTTAATCTTGTGAAGTTTTTACAGATATACCTGCTTGGGTTATAAACAAAAAGCCGGACTATCTTAGAAAGTATACTGGTAAAACTTACTTGAGAGAGTGGCAAATAGGCATGACAAATGGAAAAATATGTTCAGTCCATCGGTTAGATTATTAAAAATTATTGTATAAGTATTTTTCTTTTTCTGAGAAACAAAAAATGACAAAGATACAGCGCATTAAAATTTCGCATGACGTCACGGCTACGTACAATTTTAACATACGGGGACGTCGCAAGCCCCCACTCCGGATCTTTGATGTTCCGTATCTTGGTGAATTGTTACTTTTGTGGCAAACTGAAAAATATGAGTCCATTATTTTTAGATAATATGAAAGACGTAATAATTACAATTATACTTTTCCAACCCTGTCGTCACCCCTATTCAAAATATAATTGAATATCCTTGAAAAAACAAAACAAACGTTGAATTTATCCAACTAACTACACTCAGAGAACTTTGCAAAAAATAAGTAATTATCAACTAAATATAACAACTGTTAACCACGAAAGCTGTGGGGTGAAAGAGAATATAGTGACAAAAATTGAGAAAGGAATGTTAAGGTGGTTTAGACATGTTGCGAGGATGGATGAAAGAAGACTAACAAAAAATTTTTATCGTGCGGATGTTGATGTGAAAACTGGACCGGGTCGACCTCGACGAACGTTCTGCGACCAAATTGCAGACGTTCTGAAAAAAGGTGAAGTAAAGAGTACTTATAACCGGAGAGCATGTGATGAGTGTTAACGAAGCAAAAGAGGTTTGCAAGGATCGTAGCAAGTGGAAATCTATAGTCTCTGCCTACCCCCATGGGAAACAGGCGTGAAAATATGTATGTATGTTAACCACGAAATTTAACAAGACGAAACAACCGCACATGCTTTCGCATAATGTGCGCTGAATTTATGACTTGATGTGTTTTTGGCAAGCATTCGGCAAGTTATATGTCATATAGCTTGCTAAGGGAGTTAAGTGACAGCAAGTGACATACACACACTATCACGTCTACATCCCTAATGGGGCGGACAGAGTATTTGGTCTTGCTATAAGCTGACAGAGCCCAAGCTAGACACATCGGCCACTTTAAGCGTGATGATACGCGAGAAGGTAAATACCTCTATATTTGGATAAATCACACAGATTGAGAACACAAGTCTTGAACTTACTTTAGGGCTGTAACTTTGGGGCCGTGGGGACCATCGGCGCATAAATTATATAACACTGTCGCCCGAAAATTTACTGAAATTACGCGTGACCAGAGGGCTGCCCTTTATCTGGCTCAAAAGATAATCATTGCCATACAACGTGGCAATGCTGCCAGCCTTCTGGGCACGTTACCACAGGGCAGCGATTTGCCAGGGCTTTTTTATTTATAAGTAAGTAATTTAAGTAATTAGTCTAGTTTTAGTTTCTTTTTTGTTTTGTTTATATTATTTAAGTGAGTATTGTTAAATTGTCAATTTTAATTACTGAATGAAATAAAACTAAAAAACTTCTTTGGGGCTACCCAAAGTAAGTTCGAGACTTGTGTTATGTGATACTTACACAACGATACTATGTTTGATAACAAATACATAAATAAATAAATATATATACGGACAAATCACACTAATTGAGCTAGCCCCATAGTAAATTTAAACTTGTGTTATGGGATACTAACTCACCGATATCATATTGTATAATAAATACACATATAGATAAACACCTAAGACACCATTTTCCAACTTGCTTTGACCGGGGATCGAACCCGGGACCTCTGGGTGGCAGACTAGCATGTGACCACTTCGCCACGGAGGTCGTCTCAAAATATATTTAATGCTTGAAAGGGCATACTTTTCAGGTGGTCCCATGGAAATTTTATCAAAATCGGTTGTGTAGTTTGGGGGTGAAGTCGGTTTTTAGTTTTGAAAAATTATTATAGAACCTCTTTTTCTCTGTGTTTTTCATCGAGCAAAGCTCGGTCGCCAAGGCACTAAATACTAATCTGAGCTGAAATACGATACCCATAAATACTGAATTGAACATCGCTATTAATCACTGCATACAAATATCTCCCGGACTAATGACCAAACCGCATTCGTGCCTATAAATATACATACCTAAATAAAGTGTATTAACGCAACATTAAACCACAAATTATCGCTCTTAGTGTGCAAAAAAGCCTAAGCCGAAGTTTGAAAATATTTAGAAAGCAGACATGAAATCCTTTTTAAAAAAATAAAAAGCACTTTGGCAGGTCTGTGTCACTTCCCGTTTAGGTATCGAAAATATACCTACATTATTACTATGCGCACGGCGACCACTTCGATGGGGAAAATTCAGTTACATGAATCGTTTGTCCAGAGTAATAAGAAAGAAAATGGCTTCCGGTGTCTAATTATCTAAACTAAACTAAGAGGTGAGGAGTTCTGACGTGAGCTAAATTAAACCATAGCGCTAACCACATTAAGTAGATATTTCTTTTAATTTCTTTTCTGAGTAAGACTTCTGTACGTGAGAACTAGTACTTATTCTGTGACATTGGGAGAAAAATTGTAAAGAAGTAATGTAAACATAACTAATTCAGTAAATATCCTCCCAATATGTCGCAGGTTGACTGGAAGAGATCCCTTTTTGGGATAAGTCCACCATTTTATTTTTGCTCTTTCGAATTTTGTATATATATTTTTTGTTTTTGGTAAAACAAAGTTTATTCAAACAAACAAATTTTTACCTTACTTGATGTTTCACGTCTAATATTAAAGCTTCTCGCTTAAAGGATCTCAAAAAAATCTTTTAATTTTCAGAAACAACTTGCACAGAAAGACACGACGGAGAGACAATGAGACAAACAAATACAGTAAGTAATTTAGAATTTAAAACGCTTTCCTTGTTTCTTTTTAGGGAATTAATAGCGACGATCTCCGAAAGTGACGCGGAGAGATTGGAGGGACAAAAGTTTGTTTTTACTCCCTGCCAAATAAAACGTATTATAAGTTTTGACGACCTCATTATTGTAACCACGCTTGTCTGTTTTGTTTCCTGGTTTTGGGTTTGATTTCCAGCGCAGGAAAATTATCAACTTACCATTTTTAGGAGTATTTGTTTATTGCCAGACTTTATTATGCCATTGCCAGACTTTGTCTTATAAATGGCAAACTAGTTCAAATCTTATTTTGTGATTTAAATAATCTCTCATAATAATTTCTAGGTTATAATATCGTAAAGCAAATGTTTATTTTGGTTTTTCGTGTGTGCCAGAGGCCAACACTGTTGTCAGATTTTCCAAGCTATTTAAAGGTATCTGACATAACGACTATCATGTCGCTTACAACCGGGACCAAAGGCTTGCCTTCCAAAGCTCGAAGGAGCGGAGAAGGCTCGAATATTTTTTTGTGCCGCTTGTGGTTATCCATCCAAGTACGAGACACGCCCGGGTTGCTTAACTTGCGAAAGCGCTAGTATTACATACTTCCAGCGGCCCACTGATTTTGGGCGATATTGATTACTTTAGTTGCAAAACGGGTGCGTGACTAAGACGCCATTGACGACTCAAGTTGTCTTCATTATACTAATTTTACTAGGCTTGGCGTCAGGGGTAAAGTAACGCTGGCGTACAAAAGGTTAAAGTATATGGGAGAAAAAGACGTTGACGTTACAAAAAAGAAATCAAATGGAAACAACGTAAGAACAAGCGCTGTGAAGGCATCTGCTTACGACAAAATAACAAGTGATATTCGAAAAAGCAACTTAAAACTAATATTCAGCAGTTGATTGAAGCTAAACTTATAATATATGTTTCAGGTCCTGAGTTTATTAGAAGCAAGAGGGATCTGGGCAGCAATATCATGATAACACATCATTTTACTGAGAAGATTGGCAGGCCTGGTGAAGATGTTAGTAGCTCTTTCTTTTATGTTTTCTTTTTTATCACTGTTGTTATGTTCGAAGCTATGAAAAGGCTCTAGAAGCATTTCTTCTTAAGCACTGGTGTCAGGATTTTTGGCCCATCTAAAGGCATCTAAATTACTTGACTTCGTTTAATCATTGTCACAGCTATACTAACTAAAAGCAACGGCTTTAAGTAAATACTTTTTATGCCTCGAGATATTTGAAGTATTTATGGTCACCTTGTTTCTCTGATTTGTTCTCATGAACGGTATTTTATACCTGTGAACAACGAAAAGGGATGTTATAAGTCTGTCTGTGGCATCGTAGCTCTAGAATAGGTGGACTCGATGGATGGATGGATGAAAGCAAAGCTTCCTTGCGCAGGTTCTTAGCTATGTTTGATGGAAATCGGTTCAACGGTTCAAAAGTTGGGGGTTTTTTAATTTATTTGGAAAATAAACTTGATAACTACTTACCTCTATTTGCTGTTCCAGTGAAAGAAAACAAACGTCTGCCCATAAATTAACTATAGTCCATTTGTTTAGGTATTTAAATGAATGTAAACAATCTTGGCATGTTTTTTTATTGAAATTATACACTTTATAAATCAATTTTGGGGACTGCCTCCGTGGTCCAGTGGTCAAGGCATTCGCCTTGTGACCCGGAGGTCATGGGTTCGATTCCCAATGGGAAGCATACTTTGTGAAAAGTTGTTTCCAGTCTGGATAGGATATTGCAGGCTTGAATCACCTGATTATCCGACAAGAAAGATGACTCCGTGTTTCGGAAGGCAAGTAAAACTGTGGGTCCCGAACGCCACCTAGCGTTTGATCATCAAACTATCTAAGGATTGGTTCCTGGTTTGCCCTTTGGGTTGTGGAGGTCAGACGGCAGTCGCTCTGTGTAAAAACCAGTAACCTCGTCAAATCTCCTCGGTTAGGTAGCGGACCCCGGGCTCTGAAGCGTTACTGCTGAGGATGCAACCGGGAATACGCTCGGATGATGATGATGACCTTTGCAAATTTAAAAAAAATTATGTAATTTATAATTTATAAAATAAATAATTTTTAATTTGCGAAGGTATTGATTTATAAAGTGTATTTTCAATAAAAAGACAATCATCAAGATTGTTTACATTCTTTTAAATACCTAAAGTGTTTAATGAAACGAGCGAGCGAAGCTAGCAAAGTTCTCCGAGTTTACTTGGTTTGAATGTGTCCGAAAAATTCGACTGGAATCCGAAATTACTGAGAAGGTTCGCAAGTTTACAGTTTGGGGCAAACTACTGTATTACTATGCGTAATATCTGTTTTTCACAAAATTAAGTCACTGCGGTACGATAGATGCCTTATGGCAGCTCGAAAAATCTGACACAAGTGTAAGTTAACACATTTGACAAGAGATTTGAGATCGCCAAACGGCGCAAATATAGTTCGTTATATGATGACTATATTTTTGTGTCGTTTGGTGTGGAGACATTCGGTCTCCTCCTCTCCAAGACTGATCTTCACCACTGGTGACGAGAGGGCTCGCCTGGCTGATTTGCGCCTAACGCATCACTATTGCGATCCAACGGGGAATTTCGGCCAGCATTCTTCGCACTATGTCACATGGGTACGAATTTTTAGATTGATTTTGTAGCAGGCTTCACTTTTTCTTGTTTTTATAAATATGTATATTATTCTGTCTTACTTATTTAAATAAACAATATCCTGAGAATAGAGAAGATTGAAATCACAAAAATGATAATAAATTGAGAAAGTGTCATGTAAATGCTCATACATATGAATGTTCCCGTCTCTTCGGAAACCACATTGTCCAATTTGGAGTGATGAATGTGAACGAAACGCTCGTCGATCAACGCGGATTACTGCCATATGCCGAATTAATTGTATGTAAAAACTTTTTTATTGAAATCCTTTTTGAGAATCAGTTTTGGTTTGAACACGAGTATATTTTACTAGTTTTCCATGGTACAGAAACCTATTAGAATATACAAGAGGTCGTAGAAGTCGAGGAAGGGAACAGGCGTCACTCTCATTAGAGATGTACAATAAAATTAAATACAAATCAACTTTATTGCACCATAATAGACAAAAAAAATACAAAACAAAAAAAAAACAAGAAACAATATAGGCTCAAAGATGCTAATATTCTTTGGAGACCAACTTTGCGATAGGACACGCAAATGTAGTTATCATAGTGTTTCAGTCATTCATAGGAAAAGTTTTGTTTAGTCAACACATACTGCTATAAATAAGTATATGTTGTGCGTAATTTTGTTTTTAATTTAATCATATGTACTATAAAGTATATAGATTTGTTTTTATATCTTCTCTCTCTTTTGTAATACTCTGACTGCACTCCTATCAGATTCTTGGTTGGCTGAAAGAGATCAGAAACTGGGATAAACCCGCCCTTGTAAAAAAAAATATTTTTACTTAAGGCGCTACCTGAATTTTTCGAGGTCCAGTCCTGTCCCCATTTGAAATAAATCATAAGGAAAGGAAGATATCATTTAAAATTTTACTTTGATCAAACTCTAGACAACCCTTCAAACTATTTTAATAACTACTGTTTATATTTTAAAGTGAGAACGTGAACCTTTTTTTAGTATTTTTGCCAAAAGTGGCCGTTTTTCGCCTAAATGCTACAAAAAAGCTTGACGTTCTCACTTAAAAATATAAACGGTAGTTCATAAAATAGTGTGAAGGGTTATCTAGGGCTTGATCAAGGCAAAATTTTAAATGATGTCTCCTTTTCCTTTCAAATGATTTATTTCAAATGGGGACAGCACTGGACCCCGAAAAATTCAGATAGCCCCTTAAGTCTGTTCCTATATATTTATTTATTCCACCTACTAAGGCCACTAAGCTTTTATATAAGAGACAGAGATAACACATAGTAAGTACAATGCGACACAAATAAGTTGAACATAAATGGCGGATTTCAAAGCATTTTTGTACAAATTCCGACACGTAAATTGAACCAAAATGGCAGTCGTCGGTGCGCCGAGAACCGCCATTTTGGTTCAAGCTACGTGCCGGGAATTTGTAAAAAAATGCTTTGAAGTCCGCCATTTTTGTTCAACTTATTTGTGTCGCATTGTACATGGTAATTGCGCACGTTAGTGTGAAAACTTTTTTATAGGACTACTGCTTTTTTGATAAAATTTTTAGCTTTCCAAATCAAAAGTGCTCAGCTAATTAGGAAATTTTACGGAAGCCTTGGATTTTTTCCAAAATAGCTAAAAGGAAAGTTCTTTGTATCAATCTGAGCCGTCTTTTCATGTGCCGACTTATTGAATGTTTTAGATTTGAATTTTTTTTTACAGATTAGTTTGCAGTGTACTGCAACGGCCACTCGACCTCCGAGATTTGTATGGGAGAGAGATGGCATAGCTATATCTCTCAATTCTGACGCAAGGTACGGTTTTCCTTCAAGTTATACATTTTAAAAATAATTGGCCAAGTGCGTGTTGGGCCACGCGCAGTGTAGGGTTCCGTAGTCACTAATGCCAACTTTGAGTTCATGCTACTAAAATAGTCTAAAAACGAATTTTCAAGTACATTTTATAAGTTGATCGCCTATAACTTTTTGATTTGTAAACCCTACTTAGCTCTGATAGTTTTCCTTTAAATTTCGTTATATTTGTTATAGCTGTGAATTTTTTCAC
Source organism: Acrobasis suavella (assembly GCA_943193695.1). NCBI lineage: Eukaryota > Metazoa > Arthropoda > Insecta > Lepidoptera > Pyralidae > Acrobasis > Acrobasis suavella. Next base: position 11,325,347 of record OW971950.1, read on the forward strand.
GTGTCCATATATAACCGTTTAGCAGATGGAGGGGGGGGGGACACTTGACTCTAACAAAAATGTTCACTTTAAAACCAAATATTTCAGAAGCGGATCCTTAAATCGAAAAACGATGTTTGAAAGTTTATAATATTTTTGAAATACCCACATGATTGATTAGTCGACAAAATAAAATTGACTTTTGATTTGACGTAACCCTAAAAAAATTTTGTTTTTTAATGTTTTACTTTACCACTTTTTCCGCATAATTAATATACATACCTATACCAAATTACAGCTTTCTAGTACTTATAGTCGCTGAGTAAAACTGCGGACGGACAGACAGACAGACATGGCGAAACTATAAGGGTTCCTTGTTTACTACGGAACCCTAAAAAGGAGAAGGTAACCAATTCGTTTGATTTTTTTATGTATGTGCCCCGATTACTTGAGGACTAATTTTTTTAAGTAGCATAAATACTTATCAGGTAGTTCTATTGAAACTTTATCAATATCGGTGTAGTTTGGTGAAGAAGTCATTGAAGTGGGTTTTATGTTAGGTATGTTATGAAACTTAAGTTTGATAACCTTATATTTTTTACAAGGTTTTATTAAGTATCACCTGCCCCTTATTCTTTCTGTCTGTCTATCTGACAGTATGTCTGTCTATTTGTAATCAAATCTTGCAAGTTAAATTTGACCCACTTCCCGATTTCAGATTGAGCTGAAAATTTTTCACGCTTACGTATATCAGGTGACAATGCAATGTTTTGATGACATGGAGCTGATCTGATAAGGAAAGTGGCCATAGGCATGCTGTCATGACACGATGCAACCCATCGAGTTTGGGCCCTTTATATGTCTTGAAGAGTACTTAAAACGTTTAACTTCATTGTTTGAGATAAAAGCTAGTTTTAATTATTTTTTTTTCCAATACTAACTTGTTTCAGATACACTGTAGGCCAAGTGATGTCTCCGTCAGGAGTGGGAGTGGTGTCCCATCTCAACATATCCAGAACGAGGGTGGACGATGGAGGTTTATACTCCTGTGTGGCGGTGGAAGGGGAATCTAGTATAGCGCATACCGCCAGGATTGATATTTACGGTTTGTTCTTGTATTTCTTTCTTTCCGTCTGTGGTGACCTCTACGCCTTTACAAGGAACTACCACCACAAACCACAATGAATGAAGAGCGTTGCTACCGCGGTCCTCCGCGCAACACCATGCCTGGGGAGAAGATCTTTCCTATGTGGCGGTCGAATATATCACCTCGCTCCCGCTTATTTGGTTTGATTAGCCAAATGCGGTACTATATGATTTGAATTACTTTGTGCGATTCCGCCACCAGCTAGTTCATGCAAACTATTGCCGGCCGGCGCGCACCCACTACTGTTAGTCCCAGCATACCTGCCACCAACAGCCCGTGTGCACCCGCCACCAACAGCTGATGCATGCTCCCTCCCATAACCGCGTACGCGACGCATGGTGCCGGAATCGCACAAAGTAATTCAAATCATATGACATTCTTCAAAAATTATTAACATATCTGAAACACCATATCCAGTTCTACACAAGATTAATTCTGCCAAATTGTATGTTTTCATACTTTTTAATTTAATTAAGTTGAATTTATTTTATCCATATTAATTTCAGGTCCGCCGTATATAAGGAATTTGCCGCCAATAAAAGTGCAAAGTGGAGAGCCACTGAAGTTAAGATGTCCTTACTATGGATACCCTATCAGGTACGGAATGTTATGAAGTACCAATGTTATTTTGGAAATCCATATCTCGACATTCCCTTGACAGGTTTGACTCATCTTCAAACTCAAAAATTACATTGGCTATTTTAACACGCTTACCAAATTTCATGAAGCTCCGATCAAAACTACTTGAGTTACAAACAATCATACATACAAACGCTGGATTATTCAAGTAAACTGGGAGAACTTCGCTCGTTCGTTCGTTCATAAACTGAACCTGAACTAAATTACAATTAATTCATACCTGATTCCGCTCGCCTTTCATAATAAACATTTAAATTTACTTGCGCAGTCGAAAATTAATTGCGTCATTTATTTATTCGCTTAAGTACACCATTTTTTATATTTCCCTGAACCGCCTCTGGAGAATCGACAAAAAATCAGCGAGAAATCAGAATTTGATTCAATTTGCTGGCATTCTATTAGAACGTGGGAGTCCTTATAACTGTACAGTAAATTTGAAATAGAGTGCAAGCTCTATACGGAAACGCATTTTAAATAAGTATCCTTTTAAAGTTTACTTAAAATTATAAATAAAGCTATAAATAACATTTTTAAATAAAATGTAAATTTTTAAGACCAAATTTTAAGACCAAATTTACTTAATAAAATTCTCTTGGATCCTTGAGTACCTGTTATAAATTGACTTAATGTTGTAAATTGAATTAATTAATATGAGTTTTTGGGGTCCTGTGCTGCCCCCATTTGAAATAAAAATATTTCAAAGGAAACGGAGATATAAAGTTTTGTCTTGACCAAGCCCTATTTAATGAACTACTGTTTATAGTTTAATGTAAAAACGTAAAGCTTTTCTACTCACATTTGCGAGAAACGGCCACTTTTATTCGATGTGCGCAGAAAAGCATAATTTTCTCACTTTAAACTGTAAACATTTTCAATTGATATCTCCGTTTCCTTTTAAATAATTTAGTTCAAAAGGCAGCACTTGACTTCTAAAAATGTATGGAGCCCCTTAATAACATTTTCTCAAATTAGCAAAACTAGCTGGGCAACCGTTTTTATGAAAATATTTTTTTTGTCACTTACTAAATAATGAGTTCATAAAAATCGTTGAAGCCGTTTGCGAAGAATTTCTCGTTAAAAGTATAGGATTTATCGTTTTTGTAACATATTAACATAGTTAAAAATCTTATTGTTTTTATTGACCTTTTTGTGATGGGGAATGAAAAGGCGTAAATAACCAACATAATAAGTTCCTTACAGGAGTTTCTTGTCTACATACAATTTTACGTTCTGCAAAGTTTAAAAAGACACGGTGCGCACTAGGTATCATCCATAAATTGTAAACATATTTTACCTTGAACTCTCTTTAATGTTTACTCTAAACAACTACCCAAAGCAATCTCACTAATGAATGGCCAAGGAATTGATTGAATACAGTCGTTAGCAAGAATTGTCTGTTGCTACAGATATCTTATTAAATATCTACAGTTGCTGGAAAAGTTAATGAAATGGCGCCAATTGAATCAAGAGAGAAAAAATTTTGCCGATCAATTAGATATTTACTTTTACGTAATACAGTATTTGCTGAAACTTATTAATAACATTTTTTGTTTTATATATTTTAGTTTAGGTTATCATACTATAATTTAAAGTTAAGCAAATAAGCATAAATTACTAATTATTAAAAAGCAAAACGAGCGAGAGCTTCAGCCGAGTAGAGTACTTAAAAAAATACAATAGAGTGGGGACCTATTTTTAAAAAGAAAACCATGCTAAGTTTATCTCCTTATAAACAAACAATTATATACGGACAAGTCGCACAGATTGAGCTAGCCCCAAAGTTCGAGACTTGTGTTATGGTATACCAACTCAACGATACAATATTTTTCACAAATACATATATAGACAAAGATCCTAGACCCAGATCAATCTAAAAAACATCATTTTTATCTTGCATTTTTTTAGCAAACTCGAATGGGAATACAAAGGTAAGAAGATAATGAGCTCCACACTGCAGCATGGAAGGTACAAACGGTACTCAAGGAAACGCAAGAAAAGACAACTGTATGACAGTGAAGATGGCATATTGAATATACCACGAATAGTGAAAGAGGAGACTGGAGATACTTACACTTGTATCGTGTACAGTCCGTCGGGGGAAATGGCTAGAAGGTGAGGTGAATTTTCTGCTTCTTTAAATAATAATTATTATAATTGTTTCAAAGTAAAGTGACCACGAGATGCAAGGTCTAGAACATAAAATATGGGCAGAGTGCCTTCCAGCCAGCGGTGTCAGAAATATTCTGACTGAAGAACATCTGTGACCGAGCTGAAGACAGATCAGAAGTATTTATTAACTTTCGCACTCTGGACAATTTTTAAGTGACAAACATCATCACGCATGTTTAATATGCCTAGGTGCCATCATTGATTACAAATGAATACTAAGAAGTCCTATTTTAGAGTGTTGAATTCATTGTAGTCTTATATAGAATGATTTTTCAATACTCGTAGATACCTGAATAGTATAGAAGTTAGAGTACTTGTCACAACTTTGCTATGTACCTATTTATACTAATAGAACAAACTTCTCAAAGTTTATACTAAGTAAGTGCCTTCAGGCTATTTAAGTATCTTGTATAAGAATTATGCGCGCTACTTATTATATTTTTTTAAGGATAAAACAGTTTTTAAAATACTATATTTCAAAGGAGACTTGTCAAACTAGAGAGATGACATTCTTTAAAAAATAAATATATTTTGTTATCACTTCAATCATATTTATAGATATATTTAGGCCGCTTATGGATAGCTACCAAAAAAGTCTGAAATCGGCAGTATCTATATCTTGTTCTGATTTGGATTCTACATGTTGCGTAAGATAAAGCATTTTAAAAATTAAAAAGTTTTTTGTGATGTTTTAAAATAATATGTTTTGTCTTTTTAGGTCATTTGAAATCCAAGTGGTAGAAGCGCCAGAGCTTGACGAGCTACGAGTAGGTTCTGGACTTAAAGAAGGCCAGATAGTTCAGATTACTTGCAATATCATCAGTGGAGATCCTCCAATATACTTCTCGTGGTTGAAGGATGGGAAGAAAATTCCAGCTAGCCTAAAGGTGAGCAACGTGGGAATGTATATTTAATACGATGTCATTTTTCTAATGTTACTTGTTGTTAATATACTCGTACGAGTTTACAAAACAATGATAAAACCTTTTATGTGCAATAAAATCTTCATTATTATACCCAAAAAATAAGTACTTTTACTTACCCTTCAACCACTATTTCCCATTTCTGTAACACTCGATAAAAGTTGTTCAATGTATATTATAATACTGTAAAAGAAATTTGAACTTCCACACAATTTTTAATGTACATTAAAGAAAGCTGTACGTTGTTTAAAGTTTTAAATTTAATTTAATCTTGTTGTTACACCTAAGTGATGATGGTCCAACAACTGACCCTTGTGGTACTCCTACAGATAACAGAGCGCAGCGCAGAACTTTTCAGTGTTCTGATCATCAAACGCGTTTCCTTGGAACATTGTGGTAAATACACATGCATAGCCACCAACCACGTCGGCAAAGTGAACCAAACCGCAAATCTGTACATAAATGGTATGTGTATCAATGACCTAATTGAAATTTGTAATGTGGTTTCTGTTAGGTATGATATTTAGCGAATATAATTAGTGGTAATTTCGAAATGTTAAATGTGCAGGTAATTTTAATATTATCATTATGGGACCTACTTGTAGATTGAAAAAAACATTTATTGTTAAGTTTTACTCTTGCAAAACCATTGCATTGCCAAAGATGAGAAGTTAGTCCGTCTTATAATAAACGGGTGGTATTTTATTAAACAGAAGTTGATATGGGATCTGAATCTTTCGATATGTCGTGTTCATTGGTCCCCAATGTTTGTTGTTTTTAAACGTGTCAGCTTTTCAATCTGACACGTTTATGACACGTGACACGCTAAGTAACTTAACAACTGCCATCTAAAAATGACAGTCGGGGTCAAAAGGTTAACGTACCCTTGAAGCAAAGATTGTCAGATTACAAACAATACTCGTATAAATATTCGTGTTTCAAAATCAATCAATCTCTGAATAAAGAAAACCTTTAAAATTTTTACAGTGGCTCCCAAATGGATAGAAGAACCAACAAATACCTCGCTTCTTTTAGGGCAGCGGGGGGTTGTATATTGTAATGCTAATGGCTATCCCACACCTCAAATTCACTGGATGAAAAGAGATGGTAAGTATAACGTTGTTCTTTATTTTTGAATAGTAAGCAGTAAAGTAAATACTCATTTTACGAAAATAAAGTTAAATGCTTCTTGTTTTTGTCAATTATTATGCATAAATATGTGATAGATGATATTACTATTAATTTAAGTTTGGATTACAATTATGTAAGCCCCATGTTCAATTTAAAAACTACGTAGGTACTCCTTAAGATCTACGTAAAAAAAAGTTATTGAGTTACATGCAATCATATTACCCTCTGGCAATAACATTAGTTCTGGCAGTAAGTTAATCTTAATAATTTGAATGTTCATCTGGACTTATAAAGATCAAGGATAATCTATAATATAATAAAAGAGTAAAAAAATGTGTACGTACATTGAAAATTTTTCAAAAAAAAAATATTTGGTGCGATGGAGATATAGTAATAGAGTAAGAAAATAAAAAAAATGTCTGTCTGTTTGTTTGTTTGTCTGTCTGTCTGTTTGTCTGTTTGTCTGTTTGTACACGCTAATCTCCGGAAATACTGGACGGATTCGAATGAAACTTTTTTTGTTATATAGCTGTGAAGCCTGGGCAACATATAGGCTATAATTGATTTTGGAAAATGGAACACATGATGCAGAACTATAATGGTCCAGCTAAACTATAAGAAATATTAAAATGCCGCCTTAGCAAAAGTTGTTAAGTCTGATGAGAACTTTTTGTTGAGTTATAATACAACTGGCCAAGCGCGAGTCGGACGCGCGCGAAGGGTTCCGTACCATAATCTATGAAAAATCACGTTTGTAGTATGGGAGCCACCCATAAATACTTATTTTATTCGATTTTTAGGGTTCCATAGGGTAAGGTAGAAACGGGACCCTATTACTTAGACCGTCCGACTGTTTGTCTGTCTGTCTGTCACCAGCCTGTATCTCATGAACCATTATAGCTAGACAGTCGAAATTTTTATAGATGATGTTTTTTTTGTTGCCGCTGAACAAAAACATACTAAATCTATACTATAATAAAAGAGTAAAAAAAAATGTGTCCGTACATTGAAAATTTTTCCATAAAAAAGTTGTTTCGTCTGAAGAAGAACTTTGAAGTTCAGTATTTGCGGACCTTCAGAGCATAACACACCAGAAAAAATCTTGGTTATGTGAACACGCCATATTGACACCAAAAACTTAAAAATCAACTAATAAAGAACTTATGACGCAAATTATTGTTAATTTCTTGGATAGTGTTGTTGACGACGCCACCAATTATCCAGATGAGTTTCTTAATTCACTAGCAGCAAATGGACTCTTGGCTCACAAAATAAGTCTTAATGTCGGAGGGCCAATAATGCTGATGCGAAAATCGACTCCGCCGAAACTGTGTAACGGAACCCTACTTAGTGTCTCAGCACTATATGCCGAAGTTCAGCGGCTGAATTTCAGCCAATGCATGTGTGCAATGTTATTTGCATAACTAGCCACACATAATGCCGAACTTCCGATGCTTTTGCCTGAATCGGACCCGTACCCGTACCCGTACCCGTACCCGTACCCGTACCCGTACCCTTACCCGTACCCGTACCCGTACCCGTTCCTGTACCCGTTCTGCTCCCTTTTCCGCTCCCGCTCCCACTTCTGCTCCCACTCCAGCATCATACGCCGGAGTCATAAATTCCACGCGAACGAAGTCGCGGGCATCAGCTAGTATAATAATAAAATACTGTGTTTGTATTAAAATAAAAATTTAACCCGTTTTAATAAATTTTTAGCAACGTTAGGAATATGGCGACCAGTCCTCGACCTAGCCGGTGGTGGAGTGATGAGCTACCCCAACGGAACTCTCATCATTGAAGTGGTGTCCCTCTCCGATGAGGGAATGTACGCGTGCAACGTCGAGAATGGCGTGGGAGATGCTCTGAACAATAATTTGTGGATCAGTGTTAATAGTAAGTTTACTATTTTTACCACGAAAATGAATATTTTTTAAAATACTTTATAAATTTCAGAGTTTTTATTTATGCGAAAATTTTTTCGTTTTGTCGGTGCTGACCATTGACTCAAGTTGAATTTATTTATTTGAAAGATTAAGACTTATTTCAATAATTATTAAAAGTTTGTAAACAATTGTTAGCTATTTATTAATGTACCTATGACTATCTTGTATCACAGACCTAAGCCTGACATGTAGAAATATTTGTTATTTTATTCCTACAATTGACATAAATATTACTATTATATCATTAAAATGTAGAACAAGATTGTTAGCTATTATTATATATGGTATACCTGTGACTATCTTTTACAAAAAATTCATGTTATAAAAGTATTTATGACGGTTTAAGAAATAAAAGAACAAACATTTCTACCTACTTATAGGTATTTCTTTCGTATTATTTTCAGTTGGTATATTGATTCTTTTTCTTCATAATATTTTGTTCTGTAGGAATTTTCTAACTGCATTATTATCTCTAGAGCCGGTGCACTTTGAGTCTGTGGGTTCGAACCTGACTACCAAGATGGGACTGCCAATAACCCTAACATGTAAACCATTAGGGGATAGCCCTATTAGAGTTAAGTGGAACTTGGATGGAAAACCACTGGATTTCTCTTCATCAAGGTACACTTCAAAAATTTCAACAATTTACACATTAGTAAACATTTCAAAAATTTTATTGTGCATCAAGACAAAGTGGCGAATATTAAGAGATATTATAAATTTCCTATAATAACAAAGATATATTTGAATTGAATTGAATAGTTCTATTATTCTTATAATAGAACTATTCAATTCAATTCAAATATATCTTTCAAATATACAATGTCCTTTTTAATTAAGTACAAATATTTTAAGGGGTTATTCAGTCCATCATTTTGAACAACTTTGCTCAATAAATGTATATCGAAATCCGAAAAAAAATATTTAGGTTCTCATACAGATCGAAGTAGTCACGTGATATCGTTACTATGAAAAATGCAAAAAAACTTTTCGTATTTCGATATATATTTATTGGGAAAAGTGGTTCAAAATGATGGACTGAATCACCTCTTTAAATATTTGTACTTAATTAAAAAGGACATTGTATTTATTAGCTTTTAGCATATTGAATTGATAGACAATGAGGTGAAATGTTTATTGCACCAAAATTAAATCCTATTAATAATACTATAATCCGAAAGTTTGTATGGATATGTTGATGTATGAATGTTTAAATAAATAAATATTTATGGAAAAATCACACTGATTGAGATAGCCACAAAGTAAACTGGTAGTAGTATAGATTTTGGTTCTGCTTTCACCCCAAATTGACTGATAGGATTGGAATGAAATTTGGCATTTTGTTAACTGCTTATAGTCTGGATTAACACATAAAATACTTTTAAATTTAATCCCGAAAAATGTGAGGTTCCCGTGGGTATGTCAAAAATTTGACCACGCGGGAAAGGCCGTGAGCAATCTGCTAGTTACCTACAAATAAAGTTTGGTTATGTATTTCATTCATAAGTTTATCATTTGATAAGTCAGTCTATTTGTAAGAGGGAACAATTACATTTGATAATAAAACTTCGTTTGTGAGCGAGTTCATATTTGGCAATGGCGCCATCTATTTTGTTTCCCCAAAAGTAGTACACGGAACCTTGCCTCTGAACCATTTCGCCCAAAAACAAGGTGTTCGTAGAAATAAAACCTAAATACTTAGTAAATTCAAAGGTTTCGAATAGATGGAGTGATCAAGTTTTGTATAAAGTTTTATTCCGAGATGTAAATTGCAATGAAGATTAATATACATACCTAGTAGTTTTTATCACAATGTTATTCTAGGAAATCTTTCTATTACTGTTATTTTCAATTTCCAGCATATTTTAATTATATACTCTTGTTTTGTTTCGGGACATTTATGAGACGAAATGTTGGTTTAAAAAGGGATCAAACATATCATATTTCAGTAATGCCCTAAGGTTAGATTATTTTAAAATAATGAACACTAATTTTCAGTTTATATAAATTGTGAAATACTATTTTATGAATTTTAAACTTTTTTATGAATAACCTTTGCAATTATTATTATTAGTCAGTCTAGTTTTAAAACGTGTTTTCGCCAAAAGTGGCCACTTTTGGCAAAAACCCGTTTTAAAACTAGACTGCCTACCAATATTACTTTCAAAGGTTATTCATAAAATAGTTTAAAGGTCTTTCTAGACAGTGATACAAATCAAATTTATAATTATCACCATTTTTAGTTTTAAACTATTTATTTCAAATGAGGGCGCCACTTTAGCTACCACTTCGTCTTAACTCTTTAGTTGTGTCCCTATTTATTTATTTATCTACCTACATTTACAAAAATGATTGTGCTTTACAGGATAACCATATCAGAAAGCATGACCCACAATGGCGTGAAGTCCGTGATAAGCATTAGCTACGTGGAGGCCAGAGATGGCGGCACGTACGAGTGCAGGGCGAGCAACCCCTACGGGGTGGCCGCGTACAACGTGCATTTAGATATACTCGGTAAGTCATCAAAATCAGTGTCCAAATAAGGGGTGATGAGTGATCAGAAAAGTATGATTTTAATGAGTCCGTCTTAAAGATTATCCAAAAATAATGGACCCATATTTTTCAGTTTAACGGAACAGTAAAAATTCACTTAGATACGGAACATCAAAGTTCCGGAGTGGGATTGGAACGTCAATTTTAAGTAAAAACCATACCTAGCCGTGACGTCATGCGAAACTTCAATGAGTTGTGTTTTTGTCATTTTTTGTTTCTCAAAGAAAAGAAAAAATACGTAATACTTATAATATTTTTTTATAATCTAACCGATGGGCTAAAAATATTTATCCATTCGTCATGCCTAATAACTGGCAGTGCACTTGCATTGTCAAACCAATTCATCTTTATTTCATTGGTATATAGCTTGCGAATAACAAAAGGCTCGTGGCTGCCAGCGGCACCGAACAATCACGAGCGGCCCAGTCTTTTACAAGCCATTTTTCGCATTTTAAGATAGAAATAAAGGCGACCGCAGTTTCCCAGGCGCAACACCATGCCTGGCGGGAAGATCTTCCCTTTGTGGTGTAAGCTGTAAGGTTTAAGCTTATTTTAATCCGCATAGAGCTGAAAATTGGCACGAAAATAAGAAACACCATATACACGAAAATTAAATTTACCACTATCAGGCATATTTTTAAATTATTTGTTCAATACAAATAATTTAAAAATTACAAATTTCCATTCCAGAACCACCAACCCCACCCCTGGATCTGCAAGTGGACTCTGTCACTAGTAACTCTGCCAAACTCTCCTGGCGGGACACCATCATCACGCATGTTCAGTATTACACCATGCAGTACACTACCACGGATTTTATGATGTGGGATAGCGCGAAGAGCATCAATATAACAAGGTAATATTCATTTTGTCCACCTCAAAGGTATGGCACTTCACAGCATGCCTACTACTACTACAAAGGAAACTATACATCTGTGCACATATCAATGTGTGTGTGCCTGTAAACACACTCAACACGGTGAGAATGGGGGAGAGATGCGGGAACGGAAAACGGGGACGCATATTGCGCGGGACCCTAGGAGTTTCCGTTCTGCATGTAATACTTATTTTAATTCCACGGCACCTTAACTTTATTAAATGGCTGCACCAGAAGGAGGGTTATGTTTTTCGAAGAGAGATCAGGTGCAACCGTAACCAGCGGGCATGTATGAGGAGAAAGATGTGTGTAGATGAAGCGAAAGAGGTCCTTAGCTGCCTTGCCCTGTATGTATGCAACAACCCAACCCCAACCCTAAACGGCTTGATAGATTTGTCGTTAGATTGGGTTGAAAAATGTCGTTAGATTTGTTTTGACTGGTTATATCAAAATCTGAGCTGAGTCCTGGGCCAAGTGTACATAATAAGTAACACATACGTATAGAAGTCATACTCAGCAAAGAAATTCAAAGAAATATCTAGTTAATGTGGTTACCGATATGGTTAAATTAAGCTTGCGTCTGAACTCAGCACCTATTCGTTTGGAAACCTAGAGATCCATTGCAAGCCAATTGCATTCTTAAAACTCTGACAAACAATTCATATCACTGAATTTCCCACTATGCAGTGGTCGTCGCATGTATGGTAAGATGTAGGTATATTTTCAATACCTAAACGGGGAGTAACACAGACCTGCCATGGGCTCTGTCTGCTAAGAGTTAAAACCCAAAGCACTGAATTCATATAAGTATTACATAAGTATTAAATAAATTCTGAATCTCCTAAGGTCATGTAGAGGGTTTTAAATAGGCAGCTGCAGCCGCCTGCAGCCGCCTCAAAAAGGCAAGAACGGAGGAGAGGTGCGATGACGGGGAACCGGGACGCATATTGCGCAGGTCCTTGGGAAATTCCGTTATGTAAACTTATGTAATTCTGTGTCCAAAGTGCTCTGTCTGTCCCGTTATCATTATCATCTCAGCCCTTCTTCCGCCCACTGCTGAGCATAGGATTCTCTTCGTTGACGCCATCCATCTCGGTTTTGTGCCGCTCTCATCGCATCGCAGTCATGCTATCTGTCCTATTAAGGATAAATACGGGATAGGCATAGTAGGTATGTGCGTTAAGTTATTAACTTGATTTTTCAAGTGTACCTTCTTTAATTTCAGGCAAGACAGCGATTCTCGTCAAAGCATAGAACTGAGGGACTTGCAGCCTGCGATGGACTATAGAGTGAGGGTAGCTTCCGGCAACCAGGTGGACTTAAGCCCTTACACCCAGCCTGTACACTTCACTACTCAACACGAAGGTATCTTTTCATGTTATTCTTAGTCATTATCAAATTCACACAATAACATGATTGTTTTACAATTTATTGTAAAATACCACATTGAATGTGGAACGCGCATACCTCTGGGGATCACAAAAAATCTAATTAAGAAAAAGTTTGATTTTGGAACATTGTGACAATTTTATTGTTTTTTTCTGCTCTATTTTGTGTAGCTTTTTATATGTATCTTGATTTGTGTTTCTTTTTTTTTTATTAAGTTAATTTTATTTCGACAACTATTTCCGTTATTTTTACTTCTAGTATAGAAGTTCTACATAGCAGTACATTTTATATTTTACAAAATTACTTCTTTAAATTGGAACAGGACTTGATTCTTTATAATTTGGTCTTCTGCTTCTACCGAACTTATCCCATTTTTAATTGGGGTCGGCTCTCCTAATCCCTTTTCTTCAAAGGCATCTTTTTGGGTCGTCATTTATTCTGCCTCGGCCTTATTACTTTATGTTTTGGTAATATTATTAAATAGGATCAATACAATTTTACTTATTTTCTTTGAAATATTTCAGCGCCGTCATCAACCCCACTCGGGGTGCAGGTACAACCAACAGAGAACCCTGGGGAACTGCACGTATCCTGGCTGCCGCCACCCAGGGAGAGCCACAATGGTCCCCTGCAGGGGTATCATGTCAAAGCTGTTCCAAGGATAAGTGGAGAAACAGGTATTAACCAATTTTTTATACGAGGACAGAAAGTTTTTTGTACAAAGTCCCATCTAAAAATTAGGTGGCTCCTTTGGACGATTTGGATTTTGACGGAAAATTAAAGTGGCTCCTAAATTTTCCGGGATCTTGTGCTAAACCCATTTGAAATAAATCATTTAAAAGAAAATGGAGATATCATTTAAAATTTTGTCTTGATCAGATCCTACATTAAATAACCCTTCAAACTATTTTATGAACTGCTGTTTACAGTTTAAAGTGAGAACGTGAAGGTTTTTGCAAATGTAATTAGAAAAGCTTCACGTTCTTACTTTAAACTGTAAACATTAGTTCATAAAATAGTTTCAATTGTTATCTAGGGTCTGATCAAGACAAAAAAATTAATGATATCTTCGTTTCCTTTCAAATTCTTGACCCCGGAAAATTCAGGTAGCCCCTTAATCCACAATTTGCGTACATTACACGCTGGCAAAAGCCCCATATTTCACGCATACTCGGAGGAGTTCACAACGTTTAGATACGCGCTACCACTAAGCAATGCTGCTTCAGAGCCCGAGGAGTGTTTACCCCTTTTTCTTTTCCAAATTTTATCAAAATAAAATAACCGTTACGTTTTGAACGATTCGGCTACAGTTTTACGACCGGCCACCTGTCTAATGACAACCTTATGTACTTGTGCAAAAATTTTAACAACCAGGTACTGCCTAATATCAAGCCTCCTTGGGAATGCACTTATAGTACGAGATATTTGTACTTAGTTCTTTAGTTGCCCCTTACTACATCAGTAAGAAGATTCTATAGTGGTCCTTTTCTATGCTTATATGTATTTACATACACGACCATGGAAAAAAGATGGGTTAGTTATATCTGTTCATTAAAAAAATCTGTTCTTTTACAGGGCCGAATGATACTCAAACGAAGATTGTTAAAGTCATTTATAGAAAAGGCAAACAAGAAACCACTTTAAGTGGCCTTTTGAAAAATACAAGGTGAGTATATTATATCAAATGTACGAATACACGTTTAGTGAAATACATAGTTAGCATAACTTATTATCAACATCATCGTCAGCTCTTAATGCTTGACGGCCACTGGTCATAAGCCTTATTTTGTCTACGCCATTCAACTCTATCCCTGCAGCCCCGCATAGCACCGTTTATATATATCAACCCAGATAAAGTTTATATCGCACGACGGACTAAAGCTATTCCGCTCGTTATTATTACCTAGAGTGAGATAGCAATAGATGATAGTGCTCGATAAACGTTCTGTCAATGCTACACGGGCTGGTCTAAGCAATCCAGCCCCGCTAGTATGGCGCTGGCGACAACGTTTATCGACAGCTATCAATTGTTCTTATGACTTTTCGTTGCTATGCTACGACGTTAGAAATCTACTTATGTCACCGATATGTAATCTGTCATCATAACTACTTAAAAATAAATATTTTTTTTAGATACGCTGTTTCTGTTAGCGCTTTCAACTCGGCAGGAAATGGACCATTTTCTTTGGCTGTGTATCAAACAACGAGAGAAGGAGGTATGCCCCATTATTTTCTAATATCTTGTGTCAGTTTTTTTTTATAACGTTTTATTTAGCTACATATATTTTTTTCCATTATTCGGCAAGTCTTTCCCATCTTCTTCTACTTATCTCTTTCCTGTAGAGGTCTCGACCATCCTTTACGGAATGTCGTCAAAATCGTCTCACCAGCTTTTTTAATTTTCTTTTTCTACCTTATTACAAGTCATTTATAGTTTTTCTAAAAATTTTAGTTCATTCATAAGGGACTGACAAAAATTTCAGCCCCAGAACAACCGCCTCCAGGAGTGGAATGCCGAGGAGTGTCGTCATCATCACTAAGGGTGTCGTGGCAGCCAATCACAGCACATGGAACTTCATTGTTAGGATACGCTGTCTTTTTTGGAACTGAAGGTTTATTCTTTACTTATAGTTATCTTTTTTTCTATTTAGATCTATATAATCTATCTATATATTCTATAAATCTGCTATGATCAATTCTTACGTCATAGCGTAATAAAAGAAACGCGAACCTAAATCGAATGACTAATGCCTTTACTACTGCATAATAGTTTGGCAAGTAATACTAAGCGTTGTTCGCACTTGAATGGATGACCACAAGCGGCATAAAAAAATGTTCTTCGGAAGACACGTTCAGCTGTTGGTCCACACTGTCATCATTATATGGCAGTTGTCAAGCAGTGTCAGATGCATTTATGCACTTTAAAAATCTGAGACCAGTTTTGGACACTTATAGACACGAAAAACAAACACTATTGCACAATGCGGGCTGCATCACTTCTTGACTTAAGTTTGGAACGTACGAGTAAGAGGGTGTAAATTCTAATTTAATCACGTAAATCGATTATTTTACACAGTTCCATAAAAAATAGTGATAATAAGTAACATACGATTTAATTTAATCGCGTAAATCGATAATTTTACACAGTTCCATAAAAAATTGATAGATAGATAAATTGTTTATTTGTCACAATCGACACACACACAAATTAAACTATACATACATTAGTTACACTTAGCTTAAAATAAAATACTAACACAACAAAACAGTAATTACATGTGTGTGCTGCAGCAAGACAAATAGGTCAAAGCTCAGTGACAATATTGCCTCGAAAGCAATGCACTGATTTTCAGCAATAGCCTGGAAAGGTGTTAAAGAAAAACAAAAGATAAAATAAATATGAAGTAAGAAGAGAGATAAACTAAACCTATTATACATATCATATTATAGAAGATACAGTAAAACTATAATCTCGCAAAATAATACATTAAATATGTAAATATGTAGACAGTCGATAGATCATAGTTAGTTTGATAGTTTATAGATAAAAATAATGATAATTAGTAACATACGATTTAAATTTACTAACTGAAATTAATGTATATTTACAGATGGTATTTGGCAGAACATCACCTCACCGCATACAGAATTATACCTCCAAGCTTTGTTGAAATATACAAACTACACGATAAAAGTGGCCGGATTTTCCAATTTTGGACTGGGACCATTTTCCTACCCTATCGTTTGCACAACTCTTCAAGATGGTAAGAATAATAAAATCTTCTATCTAATAGATAGACTTCTACCATTTTTGGGATCTGGGCTCAATTTCTACCCTGGACAAGTGAAGATTCAACCTATATTTTTTAAACATTTAGACAAACAGTAAGTGTTTGTCATTTTTGATATAATTTATTTCTTTGAAATCGTGTTATACAGTAGCAATCTGATCGATACCATTGAAAAAATATGCAATACACGAAAAAGAAAATATTTTATTGCATCGAGTAAATAAGAATCGTCAACCTCAGACCATTATCATAAATTTGTGGTGCGGTTTCATGGCTTCCTATTTTTTGAGGGTTTTTAAAGGTCTTATGTTTTTTCGTCAAAATATTTATCCGAAACAGGGAGACATCTTAGTTAACTATTATTTATTTACACTTTTCTAAACTTTCTACTTTATAGTTCCAGGAGCGCCATCAGCAATCAAAGTACTGGTGTCTTCATCAACCTCCTTGCTCGTCAGCTGGAAAAGACCAGAGCAGCCGAACGGAGAGATCACATACTACACTGTTTACGTGAAGCCAGTGTCTAGGTATTTATTTAATTGGCGAAAAATCTAATTACAATGATGTTTTATGGGAAATTATATGAAATTCATGGGAGTCGATAAAGTTATGATACGCAATAGTTTGTTCTCTAAAGCTTTGTGCCCAAAATCAACAAATTTTTTGGTTTTTGTAGCTTGCTACTAAAATTTCAAATTTTGATCTTGTTTTGTCTCTCTCTCATTGTTCTTCATCTCTATTTTTTTAAATATCAAAGTACCGGCTCTATATCGTTTTAAGTGTTTGCGAAAAGTTGTACAGTCGATATTATGTTGATGGCAATTAGTTATCGGTCTTATATCTATTAGAAGTGCATGTAGATCCTTCTTGTTTGAGTAAAAAGTTATTTAAATGAATAGGAAGTTAATAAAAATGATGTCATTTCCTTACAGCACCAGTCCACCTCAAAGCTACAGAGTAGAAACAACGCAAGAGTCCCTCCGGCAGTTGACTTTCCCTTTATCTGGATTGAGTACTGGCAGACAGTACGAGGTCTTCGTTAGAGCCCACACTACAGCCGGAGAAGGGGCACCTAGCAATAGAGTACATGCTGAGTTGTCTTCTAAAGGTAAATGTCATTATCATCAACATATCAGTCACAGGAAGTCCACTGTTGGTCATAGACCTCGAAACCTCCAAGGTTTTCCGAAAAGATCAATTGAATGCGAATTGCTTCCAGCGTTTTTTTGTACCCTTGCTGAGGTCTTTCAACTACCTAGTAGGTGGATGTAGTAGGCGGGTGTCCTACGCTACGTGCCCTGGTACTTGACCGCTTTTCTAGAACCGTTCAGGGGCAGAAGGGTTTTCGAAAAGTGATCATATACCGGGGCGGCCGTCGGCCTTCAGTCTTATTATAATGTGCCCCTAAAGTTAATGTGATCCTTTTCATCATAACCTTAGTTTAGCTGTTTCAAAACCCGATGCTTAAAACACTTCCATCTGCTGGTGGATCTGTTTAATATGTGATTCACCTCAAGGGTATATAAACGCATAGAAATCTCCATATCTAGTTTTCAGATCAGAAACTGCATCTAGTTCTAAGAAAAATACATTCGTTTAACAGATAGTTATATCTTTTCCAGTGGTAGCAGGAGTTGCATCTCTCGGAGGTCCAGTCTCCGTAGGAGTAGGTAGCTCTTTGCTGCTAGTGTGCCAATGTGTGGGTGTTCCTCCACCCAGGACCGTGTGGTACCATAAGCATAACATCATCACTCATCATCCGCGGTTCACCAGAAATCATGATGACAGCTTACTAATAAATAGTAAGTAAAAATGTACATAGGATATAATGGTTTTTGAGTTCTGCCACACTGGTCTTCACCATTTCTTCCATTACAACCTGTATTCATTGTTTACCTGCGCAAACTATTAACGGATGTATGACCACCTAATATAATGTCTTACAAGAATAATATCTTCCTGAGTATATGTTGTATTAAAATCAATAACAAGTGGCATTATTTAGTAACGCTTTATTCTAATATTGATAAAAAAAAAAATTGATCCAGGATACTAACTCTATTTTCTTAAATTCCAGATATAGACCAATCGTTAAGTGGCAACTACACCTGCCTAGCGAAGAACCTATACGGCTCTGACTCAGTCTCGTACGAAGTGTCAGTGCTGCCAACCCCGGAGCCGCCCAGCTTGCGAGTGACGTCACACAAGAACGCTCTGCATCTGCAGTGGGACCTCCCGAGGAGGATAGCTGGGAGGTCGCAGAAAATATGTAAGGCGATAGCAATTTTTTTTTAGATCCCAAACGCGCAAAGCATAAGCGACGTCCGCATCCATTCAAAATCAGACCCTAAACAACTAGAATGAAGCTTATTATGCAATGGTTGTATTGGCGTGTATTCAAACCTTTGATCGTACCTGGCACCTCCGGAGTGATCAGCTAAAAAGTTAACCATTACACTATAAAGGTCATTAGTCGATAAAAGAAGAAGCATTTGGCTTCTTAGAAAAGTTAATGTTAGTTGAATATTCAATAACAATTGTTTGTAATTATTCTTTACTGATTGAAATCCATCTGAAATAAAGATAATCAAATCTAGATACTAAATCTTAAAAAATGAAACGCCTGTCTTAACCTGATAATTTTTACCCGACAACAGCAAAGCCGAACGGAAGGGTAATTTTATGTATATTTTGATTTATATGGCTACAAAGATATTTAATATGTTCTAGATTACAACCTGACATGGAAGGAAGCTAACGGTTCCTGGCAAGACGCCTGGACCAACAAGGGCACGTCTCTCCAAGGTGCCCAGGAGTATACCTTACAAGGGCTGAAGTGCGGGACCAAGTATTCTCTGAGAATGACTGCAGCTAATAGTGTTGGTGCGTCGCAGCCGACTTATGTTGATGCTACTACTTTGGGAGGAGGTAAGACATTTTGTAATAAGTGATTTTACGTCGTATGAGTTGATGATATCGAGAAGAATTGTTTCTGCGAGCGAAGCGTGACTTCGGCGGAAGTCCAGAGGTTGTGATGATACAATAAAGTTTACTGCATGCTTATAGATAGGCTTCTTCTTAACATCGGAATGCAGAAAACTGCAGATGCTGATGATAATTTTAAAAAATCCGAGCAAAAAGGCATATTCCGAAATTATTCTAGAAAATTTTTGGTATCAGCGTGTTGACGGTACTTTTAAATTATATTTTTTGAGAAAATTGTAACGTTCCATGACTTTGAAACGGCTTTGAAGCTAATAAATAATGTGTTTTTGATTTTAGTGCCCATATCACCAACCAGCACCGAATGGTTCTGGAGTAACGCCAGCCACGTGTACATACAACTGAGCGGGTGGGACGACAATGGCTGTGAGATCACGAGGTTTGATGTGGACTACAGGGAGTACGGCAGCAAGATTTGGAGGAAAGCTGAGAACAGAATAGTAAGTATCTCGCTCGTCTTAACTCGTTCCTGGTTACATTAGCCGTGCTGCTTCCAAGCCCAAGTTCTGGTATTCTAGGTGGTATTCCAGGTTACCCTAGTGCACTATTCAGCTTTTTCTTCACTTCGAACAAAGAGGGTCAGTAGTCTGTCATCTTCATCATCATCATATCAGCAACAAGGGAGTCCACTGCTGAACATAGGCCTCCTTCAATGATTTCCAAAACGACCGATTGGAAGCGGCCTGCATCCAGCGCTTTCCTGCAAGCCTTGCTTAGGTCATCTGACCATCTAGCAGGTGGGTGTCGCAGTGGTCTGGCAAACTGAAGATAATCAAAATTGAGGGGAAAGGACTAAAACCTGAGTGCGGCTGTGTTTAAAGCTTGTCTGAGATAAGCCTGTACGACATCTTGGCTCTTTAGAGAATCTACGTTATTATTGTATTTTAAATTGCGGTTGACTGACGTCAGCTCTGCTTAAATTGGATCTGTAACATATTGTGAAAAAAACATTCATCTAAGCACGTTTCGGTTGCATGCTTGGCTGTGGTGATTCAGAGCCCGGGTGCTATTTCCAGTTTTTTTTTCTAAATAAGTTTAATATTAATTTCGATGCTCAGCCAAGGATGCCAACGAACTTCCTTAGTGGAGAAGAAACAGCCAAAACAGTTAAATAATTTGCATATAATTTGATATCAACCTGACGTCAACCTTCTTTAAGAATACTTTTGTGCGAAAAGTTTTACAACCAGCCACCACCCGACGTCAACCCTCCTTGGGAATGCAGTTGTAGCAAGAGATGTTTGTGGTTTGGCCTTAAGTCACGAAACAGTTGTCCTATTAGTAGAAGTCGTTTAGTAGTACTTTGAGGCTAGCTTAATCTTTTTTTTATGTCATAGGGTGGCAAACGAACAAACGAGTTGCCTGATGGTAAGTGATCATCGCTGCCCATGGACAACTGCAACACCAGGGGTATAACAGAAGCGTTACCGGCCTTTTAGGAAGATATAGACTCGTTTTGATTTGTCCGTATATATGTAGCGGGAGCATGGTGGTAAGCTCGAACGCTACGAAGGGAAGATTTGCCCGCCATCCTTGTTGTTGAGCGGGGAACCGTAGCTCCGACGGTGTATCGTATGTGTGTGTGTGTGTGTGGTCGGAAATAGTATATATGCAGCAAATCGGGCGAACTCTGAGATCGAGATGTAAGATACTGCTGGCGCTATCTTGTACGTTTCTTGTGAACTATGATATCGCTCTTCATCCATTGTTGTTTGTGGTTATAGTGCCTCGTAGTGGCATAGAGGTCGTCACATATTTATTTATTGTAATTTATTCCAGGCCGGAAGGTACACAGCACATATGAATTAAAATTGTATCAGAATAACTTTTTTTCTTTTTCCAGCCACAACTAGACCAGCAATGGAACCACTACATAGCGTCTTCCATCCTCAACCAGCCGAACTCCTTCATCTTGGCTGGGCTCCTGCCGGCACAATGGTACCAGATACGAGTCACAGCTGAAAACGCAGCTGGAATCAGCACTTCACTATATAACTATGCCACTACTACTATGCAAGGAGGTAATTCTTGACTAAAAAGTGATTGAAAAAAAACTCAACTACCTTTTTATACACACACAGTCACTCTCAGAATTAAGACGAATCTAACGACACCTCTCAAGCTTATCCATCAAGCCGTTTAGCAGAACATCCCATAGAAATTTATAACATACACTAGAAAAATATTACCCTCTATCTCATGCAGTTGGGTATTGAGAGGAGCCAAGTGGTCTGGTAAGAGTAAGCATTGCTGGCGCTTCCCCAATTTAAGCAACCCCTTGAATGATCAGCACTTAAATAGGTGACTACAAGAAGCATATTTCTCTAGCTCCTCCGTGCTTTGGAAGGACCGCTAAGCCGTTACTTCCAGCTGTCATCATTGAATGGCAGATGTCGAGCTATATCAGGAAAAATCTGATACCGGTTTCGGCTAGTTACACACACGATAAACACACAAATATAAGCTTATACATGTATCGGTCCACTGAAGTGCCTGGCTTCTTTCTATGAATGGAGGATTTGCTCATCTTCACCACGCAGGGCAGACAGGTTGCTGATTGCAGTAGATGGTAACACACGGCTGCTGCGTCGCCAGTTCCATTTTTAACCACCGACAAAAAGAGGTGTTATAATTTTGACGCTAATATCTGTCTATCTGTGGGGGATACAGCTTTAAAGTCAGGCATTTCCTGAACAATTATAAATGGCGCTATAACACCAAGAATCGATTCGATATCAAATCGTATGGGTAGTTCCGCTATTCGTCACTAGATAGCATTCTTGACATTTCCGGTCGGGAGTTTTTTAATTTACCGAGCAAAAATTTTGTTTTGAACTTGACTCTGATACGCTGCCGCGTGTCAAGATAAAGAAGTAGAAAACCTTTACCCGTTCTTTATAATTCTTGTGTCGCTTCTTACGACACCCGCGATAGTGACAAGATTTATTTCTCCTTACCTTTACATCCGTACAGCAATAGTAAGCCATCTTTTCTTTTATCGAGTGCTGTAAAAGTGATTCATTCTTATTTTCAGAGTCCATCGGCCCGCCTTCGGAGTTCTTCGATATCAATATGCTGGTCATCATCTGCAGTTCCATACTTCTCACATTGTGCTCACTCACTTGTGTATACATACTCGTTAAAAGGCACAAGTGAGTATTAATATTGTTTTCTTCTGTTTTCGAGGCAATTGTAGCTCTAGTGGCTTTTGAGTGAATAGTTGGGAGTTTTTTTATGGATAGAAGGCCTTTTTAAAGTAGGTGGTTTTTAATTCGTCGGAACCTATTATTTTGATATGTTTTCTTTCGTTTTTGTTTGTGCCGCATTTACACAATGCCTGGATCAGTTTGTGGGCCCATAGGTGGTGGTCGAGAGCTAAAACTTTTTTTGCATATTTAACAAATCTTGAGATGGTTGTAGTAGCGTTCCAGCTGGCATGGTATTGAAAAATTCGCCACCACCTGAGAGCAAGTTCACACGGTGCGTTGTGTCAACGTAACGCTGTCAATGCTTCGTTTTACATACAAATAATCACAGTGTAGACACTGCTGCCTCTGAGATGAAGCGGGAGGAATATACTCACAGCTGCAACCGAATACATTGTTGAAACGCTGCGATGTGTAATTTTGGCTTTTGCTTTTTTTCTTTGCGAACGCAAACGCACCTTATGGACCTTCTCTGAACAGACACATTTATATCGGCTTTATTGTTAAAAATCTAAGCTAAACTTCAATTATTGATTTTTCTGACTCAGCCACCAACGCCTAACAGAATACAGAAACTCGCTCACAGCAGAATGTAAATCCGAAAGAAGCAACGCTACAGTGAACACTCCTCAGAGCGTGCCGACAGATGTGAACAACAGGGTTTACAGTACACCGGTTCACTTGACAGCTGATACCAAGCATGGTAGGTTTCTCAACCATTTTTATTTTTCTAGTGTAGATGACGTATTAATTGTCATGTGAAGATGTTCGTCCGCTAAAGCCAGATGGCCTTCGATGTAGAAACGTCTTGTACCAAAACTTGTCACATTGTCAGTTTATTCGCTGCTATACAATGATGACAACCGGGAACAACGGCTTATGTACCTTTCGAATCACGGTAGAGCCGAGAATTTTTTATACAACTTATGGTCACCCAAGTACCATGCCACCGAGGCACAAGTCCGAAGATGTCGGTAAAGACAAGGTTACCGAGATCTTGCGGTTCTATCTAAGTCATGAAAATCATTTACACACTTAATGGCGAAAATGGACGTGAACGTCACGATGCCGTAGAGAGATTGACTCACGGTAGTAGATTCTACTTCTATAATCTATTATATTTTGCCCTATTGTTGGGCAAAGGTCTCTCCCATCTTCTTCCACTTATCTCTTTCCTGTGTTAGGCTCTACCTTCCCTTTTGGAATGCGTCATGATCGTCTCGCCAGCGCTTTCTTGGCCTACCCTTGCGACGGTAACCATCTTTAGGCAACCACTCTGTTGTCATTCTGGCCCATCTCTTGCTGTGCACTGACATGCCTTACCAATTCCAATTGCGTTTTATGTACCACATCAACTATTCCTGTTTTTGAGCGAATTGTGGTGTTTGGTATTTTATCTACCCTTTTAGCACACTTCGCTCAATTATTCTCTGACAAACCTTAACTTTGGACTTTAACTCCTCCGTCAATGACCACGTTTGGATATCATAGGTAGGTTAGGACAGGCAAGGCAATTTTTATTAATAATAATTAAATATATTTTTTTCAGAACTTTACGAGATCAGTCCATACGCCCAATTTGCAATAGGCTTCAGAACGTTTGGACACGTGGACAACCAAGAAGTACCGAGTAGGATACATCTACCGGGAAATAGTAAATCAAGATATGATAGCGGTAAGTTGCTCATCAATTTATTATTTAACATCATACTACATGACACATTTTTTCCACTTTTTACCCCCTCGATCCCTTCGGTGACCATGCATGGTAAATGCCAAGACCCCTACCTCCCCCTCTAAATTTTCACGTTACAATACATAAGAATTATTTTTTGCAAACAAAATATAAAAATATTTTGTTCATATTAGTCTGATTGCCGCGCCAAGCGAGCGTGTTTATCTATAATAATTATCATTTAAAAAAAAATGTTTGATCAAAGATTAAGGAAAAAAAATCTTCTTCAAACGTGTAATGTAGGTATCTGTAAGTTCAAAAATGCTGAACATGACGTGACGCTGTGCGCTATAATTTGAATATAGCTCGAAATAGCATGTGATTTCCTTAGAGGATATTGACTACGTGACAAAGACCTAGACCAAACCAAACGTGGTTTTTTAAAGACCCCCCATCTCCCCCTGAAAATTTCACGTAGTATGGGTAATTGGGTATGTTCCTTTAAAGAGGATACAATTAAATTTTCAGGGCCCAGTGCGGCCTTCGTATGAAATAAAATATTTGAAAGCAAACGAAGATCTTATTAAAATTTGGTCTTGATCAAGCTTTCAATAATTTTATTTCAAATGGGGCTGGCACTGGCCTCCAAAAACGAGCAACTGCTCAAGATTTGAAATAAAACGCACATATAGAACGTAATGCCTCACCCCATGTACACTTAGTTAGTAATAATGAAAAATATTGTTGTCTTTCAGAAACGAGTTTTCAAATGAGATCAGAGTCAGAAGAGAGTGACTGCGTATCGCGGACGACAACTTTGAAGAGTGTACCAAGAAGTAAGTCTTGATATACGAGTATTTATTAGATTTAAATTAAGTGACGTAGTTTGGATGTGGCTTTCGGCCTAAATAGGACCATTTTGTGGATGTCCTAAGAGGCGACTAAAGGACTAAGCAAAACATCTCGTACTAGAACGGCATTCCCAAGGAGAGTCGACAACAGACGGCGGCCGGTTGGTTAAACTTTTCGCAGAAATGCATTCCCAAAGAAGGCTAACGTAAGGCTGGTGGCCGATCGTAGATCTATAGCCAAATCTCCTAGTGCTTTTCTTTTAGTCGCCTCTTACGACATCTACAGGAAGAGATGGAATGGTCGTATCGACGCGATACGGCAAGAATGCTATATCCGACCGATTGATTTTACTTAAATCGAAAATGTGGCACAGATATTTTAGGTATTAAAGCACAAAAGACTAGCTCCCTTATTTATAAAAAATTACAAACGTTTGCCAAACCTATTTTAGTGAAAATATGTTTTGTCTCGTTCTTTCAATGTCAAATATTCAAAAGAGGGAAAGGGACAAGACATGCTTTAACTAAACTAGGTTTAGCAATCGGTTAACCAATTGTCACTAACCAAGGCACAGCATACTAAAATTAGTTTATACCTCCAAATTGTAGCCTAGCGTGCACCGAACGAGCCAAAATGTACCTTACGTCTGCGAAGCGATTGTTACATTTGTCAACAATTTCAAGCTTATGTTTGTGAATAAGCCTCTTCGCAGAGGCGGCCTAGCTTCATACCTAAATCACAGAATTAATTTAAGTATTACATAAAGAACGGATACTCCTAGGGTCCTGCGCAATAAGCATCCCTGTTCCCCGTCCCTGCACTTCTCCTCCGTTCTTGTCACGTGGCGAACACACACACATTGCCGTGTGTACGGATGTATAGTTTTGTTTGTAATAGTAGGCATAAATGATTCCCCGCTTCTATGCAGTGCCATACCTGTACCTGAACCTTGGAAGGCGCCCGGCCTGAGTTGGACAAGACTTTTTCTTTAATCTAAATATATATAACTCAAAGGTATATACATAACTGACTGACATAGTGATCTATCAACGCACAGCCCAAACCACTGGACGGATCGGGCTGAAATTTGGCATGCAGGTAGATGTTATGACGTAGGCATCCGTTAAGAAAGGATTTTGATCAATTCTACCCCTAAAGGGATAAAATAGGGGATTAAAGTTTGTATGAAATTTTGTCAATTTTAAACTGATCGGGCTGAGACTTTGCATGCATAAAGCTACTATAACGTAGGCATCCCCTAAGAAAGGATTTTGATAAATTACACCCCTACGCGAGCGAGCCGCGGGCACAAGCTAGTATTAAATGTTTATCATTTTCAGAAGGCTGCAGAGTTCAACACCACAGGTAGCTGAACAAGTTTAGTTACAATTAATATTTTAATGGTTGTGTTCATTACTTGTAATAAAATAAGATTTTTTTACATTTCTAGTCTACAGAATATGTAACATTTAATAAAGTAATAAAGCAAAATGTCATAGTGCCAAAGGTTTTACCTAATAATTATTTAAAATAACTTTTAATGAATAATTGTTTTTATGCAATATTTATTTTTTCTGTAAAAATTTCTTAGGTTGAACTCTTGTACTTTTTTGTTATTGTATGTAGAACCTTCGGATTTTGGAAAATTTACATGAAAATATTGTAAAGAGTTTTGTAATACAAATAGTTTTTCGTACAAAAAAAAATATATCAAAATCACAAAATGTAATTTAAGTATGCATTTTTGTAAACTAAATTTTGAAATCAAAATAAGTAGGTACTCTACAATTCTATGTATGGTATATATTTGTTTCACACCAAAGTAGATAAATTTTATTTTGGATAAGAAGGTAATACCTATAGAATAAAAATAAACTTATCATTTTCAAATTAAATTTGATTAAATTTATTTTTCATTGCAAATATTGCGACGTTATAAGAAAATAATAAAAAATAAAATATAACAAAAGCTTATCCAATAATAATTTTGTCATAAAATTATAATTATTTGTTTGAAAACCAAACTTTTAAAACAGTTTCTGTTAGAAGACTATTTTCGCCATAGATCAATTAAATTACTTATTTTAAATTTAAAATATATTTGCCATAAAAATTTAAAATAGGCGATTACAAGCTAGTTTTTTTATGCAATATTTTATAAATCCCGATACATACCTAATTTTTTTCTCGTAGTATTATCAGGAAAAAATACTAGGATACTTAAGGGCCGGCGCACATATTGCGAGCGGAGCGCAGAGCATTTTTCACTGTCAAACTATTATTGACATTGTCCTCTTTAAAATAATATCCAAAATCAATTAACACAATACTTATGGTCTAGTCAGTCGAAATAAGCCGTAAGTGCGACAATGTCGATAATAGTTTTACAGTGAAAAATGCTCTGCGGTGCGCATCGCCATATGTGCGCCGGCCCTAAGTATGATGAAAATCAAGAAATTGCACCTTTTATTTTTTTATTAATTAAATTAAGTTGAAACAATTGCTATTAATTAAATTCGTATCATGCATAGCCCTAAAGTTAGAAAAATTGTGCATTGGAAAAAAATATTCTGTGTATCCAATGAGTGAAATTTTAAAATATCATGCATTTAATGTTTATAATCGAGTTATCTTTGAAAAGACTGATTGTTTAATTTTTATTTTGTAAAATAAAATGCGTAAATCCTCGATTTACAAATAGAAATAAAATTTCGATGAAATAAAATAAATGTTAGTCATAATTGAATGTAGTTTTATTCTCCTTTGAGCTTACACATACCTTCATGCCCATTATCACGTGGGCAATATCAGAAATAAATGGCCAGATAGAACACAAATAATATATCTCTAATCTATATATTGTTAAGAAACTGGGGTTCAAGATTTTCGCCAAACTTTAGGAACCCAAGAATTACATATGAAGATGATCCAAGGTCCAAGTCGCACAGCAGGAGGGAGACAGGTATTTTATAATAACGTTATGCAGACGTTATTGTGAAATACCTGAGAGATACAATTATGCAGACTTTGGTCCCTGAACGCCTCAAAGGACCTGGTCCCCATGGACTGGTGTCTTAAAAGCGTACCAACATAATATTATAGGACTCTACATCCCATGGAAGCGTGAAGGTCGAGGCTTTTTAAATGCCAGTCTTCACAACCACGAGTTGTGCAGCCTTTGGGACCATAGCAATGAGTGTGGGTATGCATCGTGATGCTGTGGCAGTAGACAAGGGCCTCACCCCGCTCTCCTTGGCAAATAAGAACGGGGGCAGACCAACGGTGCTTAGTACCTATGATCGCATGAGCGTATAAAAGAGGAAGAAGCTCCACGGGCGGTTCTATTGGGCTTTAACAGAGTCCGATGTGGATCAGCTTGCATCAATGAACTGGCTGCGTTTCGGTGACCTCTTTAGGGAAACCAAAGGTTTTGCCTATACAATTGCAGACGAAGTCATAATGTCAAACAACTATCGGAGATACTCGTATATACTGAAAGACGGTACGATTGACATCTGTCGAGCATGTCAACGTCCCAAAGAGTCTATCAGGCATATAATCTCCAGATGTCCTCATCTGGCTAACGGTGAGTACTTGCACAGACATTACCTCGTAGCCAGGATTGTTCACTAGCAGCTTGCTTTTAGAAACGGACTTGTAGAATCTGAGGTACCGTACTATAAGTACTCACCCATGCCGGTTCTCGAAAATAGTCGTGCCACGCTTTATTGGGATCGATCTGTCATCACGTATAGGACTAATAATACGCCTGATATCGTGCTAACAGATCGATTGATGCGCCAGCCAGTCCCACGTGACGAGAATCTCTTGAAGGCCGAGCGGGATAAGATTAGTAAGTACCTTGACTTGGCAAACGAAATGACTGCTATGTGCGATGTGGATTTGACGATCATTGTCCCGATAGTCGTATCGGCAAACGGTCATAGAGTAAAGAGTCTTTACCGACACCGACTCTCTCATTAGATAGCTGGATCAAGGGTCAGATGCAGAAGGCAGGACTCCTAGACACGGCACGCATTGTCAGGAGGATTCTTTCTCTGCGGCCCTAATCGCTGGCAGCTAAATTAGGGATTTTTACCTGGGTTTGAACCAAGAACATCGACTATCAGGCATACGCTTTCCAAACTGAACTATCAACGAAATAGTCAAACTTGTGGAATTAACTTTCACTTTAATTCGTGACGGAAAAATCGTCTTTATATAAAACCGTACCGTCAAAAAGGAACTTCGTTCCAAAAAAAATTAATGGCACTAGATAGTAACTTTATTGCCTATGTTATAACCCAAAGTTTTCGTATAAAACCGCTTCGACCTATACCATTTTGTTCGAGAAGGCATTCGCGCGGAAAATTGACTGGCTGAGTTTGCCGAACATTCTTATAGGTACCTAATCTTCCCAAATGTTGACTTTATGGTATTGTAGGGGTACTTCCCTGCATTCGTGCTTTATGTTAAAGACAGGAAAGGTGTCATTTGACTGCGTTTGTGGTCCAGTGATCAATGCGTTTGACTTGTGATCCGGAGGTCATGGATTCGAATCCCACTGGGGAGCATACTTTGCGAAAAGTTGTTTCTATTCTGGTAAGGATATTATAGACTTGAATCACTTGATTAGCCGAAAATAAAGACGATTCCATGTTTCGAAAGGCACGTATAAACTGTGGGTCCCGAACGCCATCTAGGGTTTGCTCATCAAACCTATCCATGGATTGGTTCTGATCCACCCTTTGGGTTGCGGAGGTCAGACGGCAGTCGCTCTGTGTAAAAACCAATAACTTTGTCAAATCACCTTGGTTAAATAAGCGGACCCCGGGCTCTGAAGCGTTACCGCTGAAGATAAATAAATATATAGGGACAAATAACACTGATTGAGCTAGCCCCAAAGTAAGTTCGAGACTTGTGTTATGGGATACTAACTCAACGATACTATATTTTATAACAAATACATATATAGATAACCATCCAAGTGTCATTTCCGTCACTAAGTATTTTCTGAACGTCGTCGTTCGTTTTTAGAGGGTAACTTTAACCACCAGTGAAATTTTTAGAGCGAGTTCAGTCCATGAATGAGTTACTTTGTATAAAAAAGGTTATTATAAATCGATAAAAAGAATTTCGTCCTTCCATACAAAATCCGTTTGGCCGAACGCTGATTTCTATGGCAACCCGATTTTATTTTGTTGTTTTTCATTAATAATTTATGCGGAAAGTATCATGGAGAGTATTTGCTCCAAAAATTTGGCTGGTGGCCAAGTCATCCTGTATATCCGATTGCAAAGCTCAGGAAACCAGTACTTGTCCCTTGTACGCCTAATAAAAGCTACTTGCATTTAAAATCTCCTGGTGTTTAATTTACAGACGAAAGAACACGCGACTCACGACACTATACACGCTGAATTTCCATTGGTTTACTACTGCTACTTACAAAAACCGGCCAAGTGAGATTCGGACTTGCGCACGAAATGTTCCGTACGTTTATCTATAAACATCACGTTTGTTGTATGGGAGCCTCACTTAAATATTTATTTTATTCTGTTTTTAGGCTTCCGTAGTAAACAAGGAACCCTTATAGTTTCGCCATGTCTGTCTGTCTGTCAGTCTGTCCGTCCGCGGTTTAACTCAGCGACTATAAGTACTGGAAAGCTGTGTTTTAGCATGGGTATGTATATTATCTGAAAAAAATTGGTAAAAAACTATCAAAGTTAAGAAGAGTTTACAAATTAAAAAGTTAAAGGCGATCGACTTATAAAATGTACTCAGAAAATAAAAATTTCAAATTCAATAGAAAATTAGTTTTTCGAAGTTTTTAGTGGTATGAACTCAAAGTGGGCAATCGTAACTTCGGAATCCTACACTGCGCGTGATCCGACACTCACTTGGCCAATTATTAGTATTTGTTGTTACAGCGGCAACAGTACATCATGTACATCATGTGTCAAAATTTCAACTTCAGCTGTATAAGGCACAAGTTAGACCGCATATGGAATATTGCTCCCATCTCTGGGCACTTAAATACCAACTTCTTCCTTTGACCGTATTCAAAATCGCGCAACTCGTATAATCGACGATGTGACTCTCGTCGGCCGTCTCGATGCTTTGGCTCAACGTAGGGATGTTGTATCCTTGTGCATTTTTTATCGCATTTATCATGTGAAAGATGCAAAATTTCACCACCGCACCACCCGCCTGAAATTAAAATTTATTCAAACCACTTGGATGGTTGGCAATCAACCACCGTACGTTTTAAAAGGAACTTTTTACCACGTATGACCAAACTGTTTAATCAACTTCCTGTAGCAGTGTTCCCGGGCCGATACGATATTGAAAGCTTCAAAAAACGAGTCTATATCTTCCTCAAAGGCCGGTAACGCTTCTGTTACCCCCTGGTGTTGCAGTTGTCCATGGGCAGCGGTGATAACATACCATCACGTGACCCGCTTGTTCGTTTGCCGCCCTATGACATAAAAAAACTGTCTAGCTATCACGGTTCATGAGATACTGCCTGCTGATAGACAGACAGACGGACAGCGGAGTCTCAGTAGTTATTATTATTAATAGGGTACCGTTTTTACCCTTTGGGTACGGAACCCTAAAAAGATACAATTTGCATGTTTGTTAACCCGCAGCAAACTTGTACAAGATCGGATTTTTCCAAGTCGCATGGGACGGGCGCACCGAGCCGGAAAATTGGATCTGCCGTCTGTTTAAATCGATGGCCCAATTTTGAAAAGGTTGTGTCGAACTCATGACGTCATGGCTATCTTGGAACTATTTTTTACTCGACTACGGCAAAGCCAAAAGGAAGGGATTTAGCAGTTTACATATGAAAGTATATACATTCATAATGTGTTTAATCAATGTGTGTTACCAGTGATGACTTATGGCTATTAAACGTGGTCCCTTACTATGGGTTTCATAAGAAGACTCAAGGTCGCTCAACGGGCTATGAAGAGGACTATGATCGGTGTTTTTCTACGCGATCGAATCAGACATGAGGAGTTTCGGAGGAGAACGAACGTCACCGACATAGCCAAGCGGACTAGCTAATTGAAGTAGCAGTGGGCGGGACACATAGCGCGAAAAACCGATGGTCGATGGGGCAGAAAAGTTCTTGAATGGCGGCCACGTACCGGCAAGCGCAGTATAGGACGCCCACCAGCTAAGTGTTCAGACGACCTGAGCACGATTGCAAAAAAACGCTGGATGCCGGCCGCTTTCAATCGGCTGATATGATGATAATCTATATTCATGTGAGTTCTACGATAGCATCTCAATCGCTTATCCAATTTTCACAAATTATATGTCAATCGATTTGTCATTGTTGTCCAGTTGACTACAATTTGTATGCAATTAATGTATGCAACGAATGTTATATTAATTCATACAAAAAAGTGGGAGTCATTTCTTCTTACAATATCGAGTCGGGTATCATCAAATGAAAGGTGTTAATCATCACATTTGAAAAATATATAAATTGTTTGTCAAAAATTTCTGTCGAGCTTGGATAATTTGATTGGATAATATATATTTTTGATTAAACATGTTCCCGTAGTTCTTATACTTATTAGTTTTTCAAACCTTGTTTACAATATCGCTTGGGTTTTTACCCGACTGCGCCCGATAGAAGGTTATGTTTTTCGAGAGTATGTATTTAAGTTTTGAGTAAACCCAGTTATTCATTAAAGTGAATGAAGATGGTTTTTCTGACTGGTAGTTCTGTCATAGAAGAATTAAGATCTTTTGTAGCTAATTAATTCTTC
Organism: Acrobasis suavella; assembly: GCA_943193695.1. Taxonomy (NCBI): domain Eukaryota; kingdom Metazoa; phylum Arthropoda; class Insecta; order Lepidoptera; family Pyralidae; genus Acrobasis; species Acrobasis suavella. Next base: position 11,358,408 of record OW971950.1, read on the forward strand.
CTTGCTGGTGGAGAAGAGTAAAAATTTAAATTTGTTTGGCACGCTCTGCAGCCTGCACGGCTCGATGGATTTTAGGTTGAGAAGTATAGAATACGAATATAACGAGATTCGTAGTTACTGTGAGAGTGACACATGGTATATCAAAATAAAAAAAACAATCTGACCGGGGATCGAACCCGGGACCTCTGGGTGGCGGACTAGCATGGTGACAACTACGCCACGGAGGTCGTCAAACAACACTACATCAAGCCGAATGCTAAAAAAACAAAAAAGAGCAAAGTAAAAAAGGCTGTCGGGTTTTAAGGGTTCCGTATAAATGAAAAACGGAACCCTTATAGGATCACTCGTGCGTCTGTTTGTGCGTCCGTCTGTCACATAAATTTGCTCCGAATCTACTGGACGAAATCAGGTGAAATTTGGTAGGATGGTGTAATCCTATGGCCCAAACATAAATGTGCATAGTATATAATTTTTTTTTTAAATAATGGTAATTTTCGAGGGATAAATTAGGAAATAAAAAAAAAGTTTTTCTAACCTTACTGTGTTACATATCAAATGAAAGGGCTTATTATGAGGATTTCAAATATATTTTTATTATTATTTTAAAATAAATAGTTTTGATTTTATTCGTGAAAGAAGACGAAAACTGACCATTCCTGATCTCTGAAACAACTGAGCCAAAAATTTCGAAAAAAAAAATACAAGATATAGTTCATTGCTTTTAGATTACAGGAAAAATAAGTAAACAAATATATTTTTAAAATAAGGGTCATTTTCGAGGGTCAAATTAGGAAATTTTAAAAAAAAGTTTTGCAAACCTTATTGTGTCATACCTATATCAAATGAAAGGGCTTGTGATGGGGATCTCAAATATATATTTGTTATTATTTTAAGATAAATAGTTTTGATTTTATTCACGAAAAAAGACGAAAGTTGACCATTCCCGCCTCCGCCCCCCTGATCTCCGAAACTAGTGAGTCTAAAATTTTGAAAAAAGTACATAATATAGTTTATTACTTGTAGATTACATGAAAAATAATATTAGAATTATATCAATTGAAAATAAAGAAGTAAACTCAATATAATACTTTCACTTACGAAAAATTTTTGGTATTGTACGGAACCCTCTCCACGCGAGTTCATCTCGCACTTGCCCTGTTTTTTGTTTTTGTAATAATTACTTGTTACAAAAATTTTCAGCTGATCGAAAATCATCATCATCATAATCATTATGTCTTTTTAGTTTCCACTGCAGGAGCATGACCCTCTCTGTACTACCAGAGCCATACTTTGCCAGAGCAGCCAGATGATTTGGCCTACACTTCAAGTTGACCAGAGGTCTCTTTGTTTAGCATGTATTTCCCAAGTCGTCTTCTACGACATCCACGTACGACTTGGAGTAGTCCTATTCCACTCTGCTGGAAACTACACAGCTGATCGAAAATACCCTGGAATCTCAATGTCAATGGAAAGTTTTTTAGATTGACTAACTCAAATTCCTAGTAATTTGACAATAGTACATTGCCGTCACATCCCTTACGGAATGGAACAGGTGTGTCATCATTATCATTTCAGCCGCATAACGTCCACTGCTGGACATAGGCCTCTCCCAAGGATTTCCAAAATTACCGATCAAGAGCGGCCTGCATCCAGCGCTTTCCAGCGACCTTGGTCAGATCGTCTGACCACCTTGTGGGGGGTGTCCTACGCTTCGCTTGCCTACGGTCGCTATCGCTATCGAGAACCTTTTTGCCCCATCGGCCATCGGTTTTTTCCGCTATGTGTCCCGCCTACTGCCACTTCAACGAACTAATCCGCTGGACTATGTCAGTGACTTTTGTTCTTCTACGAATGTGTGTGTGGAATGTATAAAAAATATAATTAATTTTTGTCCGTCAACTAAATTATTTAAAAATAAAGGTATCATTACTTTTTTCGTTTAGCAAAGTTTTAAAAATTCACAAATATACAAGCCGTTGAAATTTCTGGTTGGGACTGATTAACGTTACCATTACCAACCAGAAACTGATCACTTGCCAAAGAGCAATGGAAAGAAGCATATTAGGTTACACAAGGAAAGATAGAAAAAGAGCTATAGATAGCAGTTTCTTCTCAGCAGTGGTCGTTACGAAGCGCTGGTATCGGTAGCTTTTCTTTAAAAATAAATTAAATTTTAATATACTTTACACGTAACATAAATTATACTTATTGACGTGTAAAAGTGCCTGTAAAGGTCTAATTACTGAATAAACATTTGAATCTTTGAATCTTTGAATCTATAGATATAAGACAAGAAACAAAGGTGGAAGACGTTACAACCAAAACGAAAACTCTTAAATGGAGGTGGACAGGCCATATCCTCAGAGAAATTAGGAACAAATAGACTAAAGAAATAACAGAATGGACCCCTAGATTTAAGACAAAAAGAAAAAGAGGAAGACAAAGAAAGCGTTGGTCTGACGACATTAAGAAAACAGCGGGTCCATTATGGTATCGAAAAGCCAAAATAAGAGAAGAGTGGAAAAAGCTGGAAAAGGCTTTTGTGTCGCAAGAGACACGCCAACGACTAACAACTGATCCATTGTAAATTATAATGAAAAGCAAATGACAAACATGTTGGCAAATAAAAGATAATAAAAAAAACGTTACCATTGGTTAAACATTGTAGTTGATCGTGATGTCACGTGAAATTTAAATGCGCTGTATCTTTGTCTTTACTTGGTATTCAGAGAAAAGATACAAGTCATTATTAAAAACAATAAAACGAAAAACCCGACTGCCTTTTGTGTGTCACTCTCAGAATTAAGACAAATCTAATGACACCTCTCAAGCAATGACACCTCTCAATCCATCGAGCCGTTCAGGCCGCAAAGCGGACCGAACAATTATACATACCTACATACATACTCTCGAAAAAACATAATCCTCCTTCTGGCGCAGTCGGGTAATAAAATACTTATTACCATACTTTTTACACATCCCTATAGGCCCAAAGGTCTAAATTCTTCTATGACTTTTATTCAGAAAAACCATCTTCATCCATTTTAATGAATGTCTGGGTTTATTTTAAAACTTATATAGTTGAAAGTGTGTGCTCTAATATAAATTTAAATGAAACTACTTAGAGCTTAAAAGTTTGCAAACAAGCTGGTTTTAAAGACTAATTTGCTCCTTAACTCATGTCAACTCGAGGACGTCGAGCGGAGGTAGCTAATACCAAGTATAAAGAGGTTGCAGAAGGGTAACTTGACTAAATCATAGGTAGTTATATTTTTTCAAAACTAAAAACCTACTTTACCCCCAAACTACACAATTGATTTTGATAAAATTTCCATGGTACCACCTGAAAAGTATAGCCTTTTATACAAAAAAAGAATTTTTTAAATAGGTCCAGGCGTCTTTGAATATTCGATGATCATACATACATAAAACAAATAAAGGAACGCGACGAATTGATAACCTCCTCCTGTTTTGGAAGTCGGTTAAAAAGACACTACTAACCTTCATATTTATTTTAAAAAGATATTTTAAATAAGTGACGGATAAATTGACTGGAGATATAACAAGAAGGAAAAAACTGACATGATGTGCCGATCCCACATAAATAGTTGGATATGGCAGAAGAAGAAAAGTGGCATTTGGATGTTTCGGCCTAGGGCTGAGTCGGCTTAAAGCCGCAAGATCCAAAATGCTTTGCCCCACTAAGGATAGTGATAGTGCATGTATTCCAAAATAGATGTGTAAAATTTTTTTTGCTCTTTAGACAGATTATTAATAAAAAGCATGGAATACGTATTTTTCTTTTTTCTGATTAGCAAATAATGACGAAGGTAAAGCGTTAAAAACGCATGATGTCAAAATCAGTTACGATTTTTAAACTAAAAGTGACGTAAATCACTTCGGAACTTCGGAGCGCTGAATCTTTGTGAATTTGTACTATTTGGCTGAACTAAAAATATGAGTCCTTTCGTTTTGGATGATCTAGTTGACGGGCTAAATAAAATAATATATTTTTTACCCAGTCCACATAACTATTCCGCATGGAAAATAATAAGGCTAATCATATGAAGAGTCGCATCTGATTGTCTCTTTAATTTGTAAACACACCGCAACAAGCAGAAGTAGGTCATGTTTCTACAGTTCATATCTCATCTTGATGTTGGGAACTTCTCTACAATACGGTGAGAAATTTCACATAATAAAGGATTCACCTAGTTGACTTATTTATTGACCGAGCGAGTAAAGCGTGAGTTTCGAGATTGGTCAAAAATGCTTTTGTCCGGCTGTAAATTTGTCACTTTGTCTGTCCCTCTGTTCTTATCTACAGGTCGCATTTCTATGATCTATTATTTTTTTTGTCGATTCAGATTTTCGATTTTTTTTTCAAAAAAACGATAGTATGGGGCTTGAAAACTTTAAAAATATCGTATCATATATGAGCCATGTCAATATATTTTCTTAAATAAATAAATGTACAGGGACAAATAGGACGTAGGAGCAACTGTTGAAATCCGTATAACTGGAAACACTTTCGACCGCGACAAGTTGCAAACTTCAATAATATAAAGTTTGCTATTGTGGGCCCCACTACTGTAATTCGATACGTCTTTCATAATATTTGTAACTGCTGATATCGAGGCGTTACCCGCGTGGAACATTTTTCTTAATCCCGCGGGAATAAGCTATCTACATGCCAAATTTTATTCCAATTCGTATAGCCGTTCATTTATGAGAGTCACAAACATCCATACTTCCATACATACAAAATTTCGCGTTTATAATACTAGTATTTCGCCGCGAACTTAGACCTCGCGATTATTATTCGAACACACTTCAATACCCTAACTTACACCTATATGGCGCTATCCAAATACGCAATATGGTTTCGTTTGTTACCTAATCGCCGTTATTTTTATTTATATTTCAAAAACTACTGAGCTGATTTTGATGCCCAACGACTTGAAAATTCTATTAATATTTCCTACATGCCTACCAAATTTCATCAGAATCGGACCTTCGGTTCGGCAGTTATCGCGGTATAAACATACATACATATATACATACATACAATGTGTTTTCGCCCCAACTAGATTTAGAGACCTGGCTCGCTTCGCTCGCTCGGTCAATTTGTAAGATGTTATCCAGTGAATAAATAGCTAACATCAATTTCAGAATTTTCGCGCTGCCTAAAAGCATCTGACATAACTCAATGAAAGTCATCTAGTGATTATCATCATCATCATATCAGCCACAGGAAGTCCACTGCTGGACATAGGCCTCCCCCGAGGATTTCCAAAACGACCGATCGGAAGTGGCCTGCATCCTGCGCTTTCCAGCAACCCTGGTCAGGTCATCTGACCATCTAGCAGGTGGGTGTCCTACGCTGCACTTGCCGGTAAGTAGCCGCCATTCGAGAACCTTTCTGCCCCATCGGCCATCGGTTCTTCGCGCTATGTGCCCCGCTCACTGCCACTTCAATGAGCTAATCCGCTTGGCTATGTCAGTAACCTTCGTTCTCTTATGAATCTCCTCATTTCTGATTCGACCGCGTCTACAAACACCGAGCATAGTCTTTTCTATAGCCCGTTTAGCGACCATGAGCCATCTAGTGATAACAGTTATTTTTACATACTATCAAATTACTGAGCAGGTTTTTCTTAAGATATATTTTCGTTCGCTTCAAGGGAATTGGAAAAACGCAAAAATATCCAACTTTGTAATATTGTAGCAAAACAAATAAATTACGAACTTGATTATTTGATCCATCAGGAAACGATTGTGCAGTACTGCAAGTTGCAACGGTTAAGATGGGCGGGACACCTCGAAAGGCTAGATGGTTGAAAGGCAGTAAAAGTAGTAACTAATTGGCCATCGCAACAAAAAAGATTCCGAGGTAGACTCAGGAAGCGCTTCAGCGATTCTCTTCAGAGATGGAGTCGAAGAAGACCTACGTGAGATGGGAAAGTACACGGATGAAAAAGGCAGACCAGAGATGGAGCGAAGTGGTGAGGAATCGTTGTGGAGGCCAAGACCCACAAAAGGTTGTAACGCCGAAGGAAGTAAGTACAATATTGTAGCGGGAACGAGGTGGTATGCTCGACTGCCACTAAGGGAAGATCTTCCAGGCGTGATTTTGCCCCAACGGAGTTTTGTCGGCAGTTGTATTTAAGCAGCAAATCGGACTTACTCTTATATCGAAATGTAGAATACTTTAGCGTCATATCGTTGTCTTTTTGTGAACTATGTTCTTGCTTTGTTGTTGTGTTTCCTCATAGAGGTCGCAACAATATAATATTCCGACGAGTCTTGGACAAAACGATAATAGATATCGAGATTTGAGTGAGAATCTATGGGTCGGATCCTCGTTCCGTTCAGTTTGTTGGGCAAACAAATAATTAATCTGCGAGGGTATAGTTTAATTGCTTGTTTGAGTTCGTACTTGCAGGAATTCTAGTCTGATGAATCTCGCCGCAGCTGATTTGTCGGTTGCTACATTGTGAGAGTTTATTTAGGGCTCAAGGGCTTTAGGTAGAATGATAAAACGCAGGGGTATATCTGAGAGACGAAGGGCTTTTGTCCTTTAAGAAGTAAACAAATAGTGATTCTTAAGGGTACAGTTTAATTGCTTGTTTGAATTTGTTCTTGAATTCTAGTGTGACGAGTCGCTGCAACTGATTGAAGGGGTTGCTATTGTACAGAATAGGTAACATTTAGACAAATCCGAGGGCCATAAATTCTAAAATAACAGGTGATGTAGCTAGCAACTTATTACTTAAATTGATTCCCTATTTACAAGCTTTTATTTAGTTTCACCTATCCCGTTGTCTGTCGGTCTGTCTGTCTGTCTGTCTGTAATCAAATTTTGTAAAGTTAAATTTGACCCACTTCCCGGGTCTTGATTGAGCTGAAATTTTGCACGCATACGTATATCGCGTGACAATTCAAAAATAAGATGACATGGAGCTGATCTGATGATGGAGCCGGAACGTGGCCATAGGAACTTTGTAATGAAACGATGCAACCCCATCGAGTTTGGGCTCGTTTGATTTGTCTTAAGGAGCACTTTAGATAAAAGCTTGTTAAAAAAAATATTTTTTTTAAATAATTACTTGTTATTTTTGACTATGCTCCCACTTTCATCCTGAATATGTGCTTTCGGATCGTAAAGCCTTAAGCTCATCTATCTCGGAAGATATTTTATTCCTAAAATAGCAGACAGACATTTTGGTCTTGCTGCTCTAAGCAGAGAGAGACCAAGGCTACAAGACCCAAAAGCCACTTTTAGCATAATGGTCAAGAAAGTGAAAAAGAAAGTAAACTAGTAATGGCTTGCTTTGATGGATTTGCATCTTCGCCTATTCTTTTGACCAGCTTTTATGTTCTGTGGAGGAAGAGAGGCAGGTGGTGCATTCTACATTTTTTCTTTACTCCCAGACGAACATGGAAAAGCCTGTGTCTTGCGGAATTTGGATACCATTTGAGACTCTCTTTTCTTCTAGTCTTTGTTATATAGTTTACTTACTGATAAAGAGGTTTTAATATATATATGTTTATATATCAGTATTTTGTATTAGGTTAATCAATAATATGATAAGGTCTAAATATATATATATCTCAATGCTCGAGATGGTCACGACTTCTCAAGTCTTTTTAGGCATTTCATTATAAAATATATAAGTTATATAAATTTTATTTTTTGCAATGGAGTGGTACGGTCTTATAAAATATATACTATGTTTCGCCCTTTTACTTTTACTTGTTTCAGTCGTGCTATTGAGTGAACGTATTAAATATCATCTAATACAGTCTATGACGAAATCTTAGTACTTATATGTTTATAAACTATCGTAAAAAATCAGGTATTTATTCTAAAAATAATCAAGATGGCTATGTTTATAGTAAACGTTTCCTGCCATGGACTATGGGTAAGTAAATGTTTACTTGTAAATGAAATAAGTAATTATCAAAATAATATATTTTTTTAAACTAGCTTTTATCTAAAACTATGAACTTGAAAGTTTGAATTGCTCCTCAAGACGAATCAAACAAGCTTAAATTCGATGCGGTTGCGTCGAATTTAAGCTTGTTTGATTCAGATCCATTATCAGATCAGCTGCATGTCTTCATAATATTTGCAAAATTTCAGCTGAATCAGAAACCGGTAGTGGGTCAAATTGAACTTGCAAGATTGCAGACAGATAAAAGGGTCTGAAAAGACAGGTGAAATAAAAGCTTGTAAAAAGTTACTTGTCTTCAATTACAATCCGCGTGCTTAACGGTTATTTGTCAATCCTAAAAATATCGTCAAAGTGGCAATAATTAAGCTCCCAGGATTCAAATATATTTTATTAAAGTTGTTCCCGCTTTGCTTTCAAAGAGGGAATACTGCAACGACAGAATATAAAAAGCTATCACCTGCGGTAGACAGAACACAAGTCTAAATCTAATAATAAGTTAAACAACAAAAAACAGACACATCATAAAATGACAGTTTTTCAAAACTAAAAACCGACTTCACCCCCAAACTACACAACCGATTTTGATAAAATTTCCATGGTACCACCTGGAAAGTATACCCTTTCAAACAAAAAAAGAATTTTTTAAATCGGTTCAGGCGTCTTTGAATAATTGGTGAACATACATAAAAAAAGAAATATTAAGGATCGCTACGAATTGATAACCTCCTCCTTTTTTGGAAGTCGGTTAAAACCTTAATAAATAAGGTTTTATTAAGTTCTGTCCACTGCAGCTGAAACTTAAATAAATCTTAATAAATAAGTTAAACAACAAAACACAAGCACAACAGGGTTGGAAAAGTATAATTGTATTAGTCCGTCTTATAGATTATCCAAAAATAATGGACCCTTATTTTTCAGTTTGCCGCAAAAGCAAAAATTCACAAAGATACGGAGCATCAAAGTTCCGGAGAGGGGGCTTGCGACGTCACCTCTATGTAAAAATGGTAGCCGTGACGTCATGCGAAATTTCAATGTGCTGTATCTTTGTCACTTTTTGTTTCTCCAAGAAAAGAAAAAAAATACGTGTATAATATTTTTTTATAGTTTAACCGATGGGCTAAACATGTTTTTCCACTCATCATGCCTATTCTGTCCAACGACTGTTAGCGTCCAATGACTGGAAGTTAACCGTAAAACTGTCTCAAAATCTATTTCAAAGGCACTACTTGCTCCTGCTCCTGCGTACCTAAGTGTGAACCATCCTGCTTCTCCAATCTGAAGTACAGACTGCAGTACTCAGCCGAAAACAGAAGACTGAACAGGCAATGCCCTTGTATTAACAGAAGACCACGATGCTTGAGGAGGCGACGACGTAGAACTAATCCAGTTGGTATTAATCTATGCATTTTTAACCCCTGACAAAAAACAGGGGTGGTATAAGTTTGACGCTAATGTCTGTTGGTCTGTCTGTCTTTGCCATGGTAGCGCTCGAACGAATGGACCGATTTCGATGCGGTTTTTTCACTTGTAAGCAAGTTTCCTTATGGTGATTCTTAGCTATCATCATCATTATTATTTCAGTCGCATAATGTCCACTGCTGGACATAGGCCTCTCCCTAGGATTTCCAAAATGACCGTCAAGAGCGGCCTGCATCCAGTGCTAAAAATCAGTTCATCCGTTTAAAAGTTATTGTTGGTAAACATTTGAAAGTCAGAGTTTTCCCTAGCAAATAATAGATGGCGCTACGGATATCAACTATAATATGTAGTTCTACTCATCATTTGACGGCGTTATTGACAGATGGGGGTTTATTTAATTTGCCCAGTAAATAAGTTTGTGAATGATCATCATCGTAATAAAAGAGCGGTGCTGTTGGTGGAATTTCTTCCATTATATTCTGATTTCCGCCAACCTCTTGTTACCTCCGTAACTTTTGGCTGATATCTTCAATAGCACAACAAAATAAGAGCTAAATCCTATAATATTGATCTCCTTTGACCATTCTTTCTTTTTCAGTTTTGTGATTGCGAGGAAACTCAAATGCCTTGCGTAAGTATTTTTATAATTATCTTATTAAAAATTATGAACGGAACAGGAAGTGCTTTTCTTGAATTTAAGGATAACTTAATAATAAGTAGCAATAGTTAGGTTATTTTCTTTTTCTGGCCAAGTTTGCCAACTCTATGAATGTGAAGTTTTGACATGGTTTGTTTGTTGTTGTTTTTCGTGTGTGTAAGTGGCCAACACTGGGGTCAGATTTTTCAGGCTGCCTAAAGGCATCTGACATAGCTTGACGACTGCGATACAATGATGACAGCCAGGACCAATGGCTTATACGTGCCTTCCGAAGCACGGAAGCGCTCGAGGAATTTTTTATACCACTTGTGGTCACCCATCCAATTGCGGACCAATCGCGGTGTCGCTTTACTTGCGAAAGCGCTAGTAATGCGCACTCCCACTGTGTCACCGAGCTCTTCAACATTCAACTCAACATTTTACATGGTGAAAAATCATATTGTGTGATTAAACTACAAAAAAAGCCGAAGACAGTACACAGTGCCAAGCAAATAGCTGACCCCCAAGATAGGGGGTCAGGCAGGTATTTACTTAGCAGCGTATACCAAATGGAGAAGAAAAAGCAAGAAAGCGGACTCTGTGTTCCAAAGCTACACGGAAAATTATTAAATTTTTACCACTAGGCAAAAGGCTATTGCGGGACACCTGGTCAACTGGCTAGGGGTCCCGGACCTATTAGGAACCCAACGGTCGAGATGGGTCCCATATTTTTTATTGGCCATTCATTGTCCCTCATTTATTTAAAGGGCCGCCAGTCTAGCTTGTAAGGGGCCTAAAATCAAGCATTCCGTTTGTCCCCTCCCTCTGCCTTGATTATGGACCAGAGCCAGCCTTCAGCTTAGGGCCTCCAATAAAAGTTAATGGGGGCCTCTAGCTTTGCATTAGCTGGGGGCCATGTAAAGGCTAATCAAGTCTTGGGAACCCGCTAAGATTAGAGAGAAAGAGAGAGAGAGATGGAGGCATTCTGCTAGAACATTTTCCAAAGAACGTGCCAAATGATTAATTTCAGAAATACGCAAATATGTATGATCATCGTCCTGAACCCGCTAAAAAGACTGTGACCATGAAAGAAGATAAAGACACTAGGTCCAGGTCTAGTTCGCCCAAGTCGACTTCTACGTCACCACGGATAAATGTAAGATACAGATATACTTGGCTTATATTTGATTGCCTCCATGGTCCAACGGTCAAGGAGGTCACCTTGTGAACCGGAGGTCGTAGGATCGAATCTTATGAAGCATACTTTGTGAAAAGTTATTGCAGGCTTGAACCACCTGACTATCCTGAAAGATGATTACGTGTTTCGAAAGTATAAACTGTGGGTTCCGAATGCCATCTAGAGTTCGCTCGAATCTATCCAAGAATTGCTTCAGGTCTATCCTTTCGGTTGCAAAGGTGAGATGGCAGTCGCTCTGTGTAAATACTAGTAACCTTGTCAAATCACCTAGGTTAGGTAGCAGACCTCAGACTCTGAAACAACCAGGAATATGTCAGGATGATGATGACAGATATACCTATACACATTTATATCCCTAACGGGGAATACTGGATCCAGGTCGTATAACTCATCATCTGGTGGCAAAAAATAAAACAATAGATAAACAATAGACCTGGGAGGAATTCCTCCCAGTGACAGGTAAGGGGTTAACCCAAAAGCCACGTTTATGGTGAGTACCGATGCAATAAACGTGGACGTTGGGTGTTTGGTGAAGATGGATAAAGGGAATCAAAATAGTGATGGATTGCTAGCCACACCACCTACATTTTGATAAATAGAAGGAAAATTAAAAATCAGAGCAGAGAAGGTCAAGTGCTTAGTAAGCTACACTTAATAGGTATAAATAAAAACCATCAATATTATAGTCTTAATCTGAAAATCAGTGAACTACTCTCTGAACAGCACCAAGCAATTTTTGAATTGCTGTAGCACACATATACAGGGACATTGATATATGTTCTCAGTGCGATGTTTTATCATATGTTATTTTGGAATTTTGTATATATTTCTTCTGTATGTGTGTGACTATAGCAACAAATAAACATCTTATCTATCTATCTAAATCGCAAAAACTACAGATTTTTTCCATGCCGGATCGAAAGCAAAGAAATACTAAAATGTTCTTGTAAAATAGGTGCCCGAGAGAAAGAGGAAGATTGGTAATTATCGATTTATTTCAAGGTAACTGCTTATAGGTAAATCGCAATGAAAAGGAGGACGAAAATTCCAAAAAACAATTATGTAGTGTGCGTACAACATGACACCTAGTGGCAGCTAATCGAATCACTTATTGACAGGGATGCGCATCAAGTATGATGATAGTACTTAAACATAATGCAATGCAAGCCATATAGATGGCGCTCATGTCAAACACTTCTAGCTACTTCTCGTGAAGAGACAATCTTTTTAAATCAGCAAATTATATTTTCTTAAAATATATATAAATTTTTACATTTAACAATTTGAATAAATAACAGTTCGTTCCATGCCCTGCACTGCAGAAATCCGATTACAAAACTGCTTCATCGGGATACCAGGCCAGACCTTCGACGCCACTAACAAAAGAGGTAATATATATTAAATCATTTTTAAGTTGCACTTTTTTATGCTATGAAGGGTCCCATTGTTAGGCAAAAGACACCCCAAAGAATCTTCTCACGCACTTTTTAAACGTCTCGTATTGTGAAAAAAGATGGCTTATCCATAATTTTTTAGGGTTCCGTACCCAAAGGGTTAAAACGGAACCCTATAAGACTCCGCTGTCCGTCTGTTGGTCAGTCTCTCCTTCTGCCTGTTCGTCTGTCAGCCTGAACTCATGAACCGTGATAGCTAGACAGTTGAAATTTTCACAGATAAAGTATTTCTGTTGCCGCTATAACAACAAATAATAAAAACAGAATAAACATCTGTTAAAATTTCAATTGTCTAGCTATCACGGTTCATGAGTTCAGGCTGACAGACGAAAAGGCAAATGGAGAGACGGACCGACAGAATGAAATACAGCCTGTCACTAGGCTGAATCTCATGAACCGTGATAGCTAGATAGTTAAAATTTGCAAAGATGATGTATTTCTGTTGCCGCTATAACAACAAATAATAATAACAGAATAAACGGGCTTCCATAAAACAAACGTGATTTTTATAGATTACGTAAAAATAAATACGTAAATATTACGTTAAAAAACGTGAGCTCTACGGCACCCATCGTGCTTGAGTCTAATTCACACTTGCCGGTTATTTATATCTTTCGGCTCTGTTGGCTATACAAAACTTAACATATCTCATTTATAATAGGTTTGGCCAATGCTGGCTACGAAACTGAACTCGTCGCTTATCGTGGTTCCAGGGGGTCCCATATAAATCTTCAGTTCCAAAATACTAATCCCTAAAGTTTTTCCTTCAGGCATGTACATGTACATCCAGTGGTGATACTCCTCGGTCGGAGCCTTCATCACCAATCTTGAAGAAATGCCCAGCATCTAAATCGCCAAGTGCAATTTGTCCAGTCAAAGTAAGTTTTTCACAAAGATTCCAACAAAATTCACGATCTCACAGTAAAAATAAGTTGAGAATATTGATAAATTTCACTACTCATAATCATTCAGTAGGTTTTTGTGTCTTTATTTATAATTTGCCTAAGATTTGTTGATGGAAAAAGACAGAGATATATAAAAAGGACACTCTTCTTCTTCTTCTTCTCAGCATGTTTGCGTCCACTGCTGGACATTAGCCTCTTCTATGGATTTCCATTTAGATCTTGCTGCGGCATTTCTGACAATTACACGAAAAGGACACTCATTTTGTCATAAAATATGAAAAATACAGCTCTGTAAATTTTTTTGGATAGTTCAGTTTTATTCATAATGTTATGCATTTTTAACTACTTTAATGCTGGAATATCAGACATAATAGTTAAATTAATGCATTCTCGCACAGATCTGCATCATCACAGCCTGCGAAGAAGAAGAAGTTTGATATTAAAGAAGATTAAGAAATAAACATAACTATTTGTTTTAAAGATATAATGGATACCTTTTAAAACCAAATTAGGCTAATTTAATAAAATTTTAAAGGTAGAAAATAGTCATCCGGAACAACAATCTTAAGAAAAATAGAATACGCCTGCACAAACAATATAGAATAGATGGTAAAAAAAAACAAGTCAGATCAAATGTTAAAATTCTTATAAATATATTTCAGGATTCTCTACAGAACCAATCCAATTCTTTTGTCGGATATTAAACTTGGCTCGTATTTTCACATTTATGTTTTTGGTGGGATAGGTAAATAACGTTAACTATTTGCTTAAGGGCAAGGGATGCTCATGCTCAGTCGTCGAGAAGCCACCACCAGCCGAAAGCCCGTCTCCGGTTCCCCGAAGATGTCCGAGAGCCAAACCTCCTACTCCAGTGTGTCCTAGAAGAGTAAGCGCATCATACGTATATCTTACCCCTTTATGATTAGTTAGATTACTATCATTATTATCATTATTACCATCATCATCATAAAATACTAGCTGATGCCTGCAACGTTACCCGTCGTTAATTTTTAACAAATCCACTATAACCACACAGTTTTCCGAAAGAAATAGTATCCTTTGTTTTAATCCAGTCAATAAGCTATCGTCATGCCAAATTTCATTCCAATCCGTCAAACCATTTTTGGCATTTAGGGCCATAACAGACGGGGCGCAAGTTACGCCGCGTAACAGCTAGTGATGGGCGGTGCATGAATACTCAATCAACCCATTTGAATATTTACTGAGTAGATTGAGTAAATACCCGATAAATATCCTTATTTATCCATTTGGTGAGTAGATTGATTAATATGAGTTGCGACTTATATTTATGTTCATATTCATTATTTCATGTTTTCATAACAATTTTGAAACTCAAATCTAGTATACACTTGCAGTTCTTGCCGGAAAGTGTTTGCATACGCCATAATATGCTTAAAATGTAGGCAAACTTTATATGCGACGCTAAAATATGTGAAAATACCATACTAATCATACACTGAAAGTAGGCTTCTTTGACTAATTATCATTTTTTTGTGGGAGGTGTGCAAAGACGTAATTTTATGTCAAAATAAGTGAACAGACATCAAATGCGATGTCAATATATGAGCACGCTCTATTTATTAAATCTAGTGAGTAAATACTCAAATGGGTAGATTGAGTACTATCCACTGCCATCTCGAGCTGTTACGCGACACAACTTGCGCCCCGTCTGTTGCGGCACTAAAGTGGAACAAACATCCAGACTTTACACAAACTTTTCATTTAATAAATGACAAGATAATTAAGCATTGTAGAGTTAGAGTTGGAGCACGGAGCAGCCCTTTTCTATGCTGCTATTCTTTTCTATCGCTCAGAACAGTCATTAGCTACAATGCAGCCGGTGCGATAGCGTTTCGTTGCTCTCTCTCGCTCTGGCAAATGACGATTTTGAGCGACAGAAAAGGATAGCAGCATAGAAAAGTGGTGCTCGGTGCTGATAAGCGAGATTCGACCCTTAGTAAATATCCCACTACACAAGTTAAACCTTACCTTTCTTTGGGGCTGGCTCAATCTGTGTGATTTTTACAAGCTTTTTTATCTCGAATGTATCTTGTATGTTTGTTTAGTTCAAATCTTGCAACCGGTTCATCATTCATCATCATCATCATCATCATCATTTTAGCTGCATAACGTCCACTGCAGGACATAGGCCTCCCCCAAGGACTTCCAAAACGACCAATCTAGAGCGGCCTACCTCCAGCGCTTTCCAGCGACCTTAGTCAGGTCATCAGACCACCTTGTGGGTGGGTGTCCTACGCTTCGCTTGCCAGTACGTGGTCGCCATTCGAGAACCTTTTTGTTCGTCGCGCTATGTGTCCCGCCCACTGCCACTTCAACGAACTGATCCGCTGGGCAATGTCAGTGACTTTTGTTCTCCTACGAATTTCCTCATTTCTGATTCGATCATGTAGGGAAACACCGAGCATAGCCCTCTCCATAGCGCGTTGAGTGAACTTGAACCTTCTTATGAGACCCAAAGTAAAGGACCACGTTTTAGAGCCATAAGTCATCACCAACTAGTTATTGCAACCAGTTATCCTCAACCAACTAAGTTGAAATTCTGCATACTTGTGTAAGCCGCATGACAATACAATATTATGGAGTCAATGATATTTGACAGAACTCAGTTACAAAACAACATAACCTCATTAAATGGGACTCGTTTGATTTGTCTTGATGCATGAGCTCTCTATGGTAGCCGATGTCTAGGGTATGGAGGGTAAATGGAAGGAGAACTGTCTCTGTATGTAAAAAGTGTCCGCTGAAATGTGTTAAATTAGGGTGGCGCTACAGTAGCAACAGGGTAAATTTTAAATCAAGCGCCATAATTACTATTTTAGGTTATATTTTTCAAAATATATTGGACAACGTAAACAAGAAACGTTTATTAAATTTAACTTTTACTAGCTGACTAATTTAGCCACAAAAATTATTTAACCCAGTAATTCTGTGACTCGGCTAACTTCAATTTGTCACCAACGGCTACATTCATTCCATACCCTTTGCTGCAGCTAGCGCCACTCTTGGAGGATTTTTCAACTGTTATTTACTGCGTACAGCTGGACACTTTTTCAAATATCCCCCATATAAGATAGTTCTCCTTCCATTTACCCTCCATAGTCTAGGGTCTCAAGTAGACGAAAGTTGGTCGATGGAACTCAGTACTAAAAGGAGGAGCAATTCCATCAAGTTTGGGCTTGTAACGATGTTACAATAAACCTCATCCTTCATGTTCCGGTTTACCTCCTTTTTCCATTTCATACTGTCCATCTGTATAAAAATAATTTCATTTTCAAATTCAATTTTTAAATTTTAGATTCCGTCCTCTTCATTCTAAATTCATTCCACTACCATCTCTTGAGCTGATTACATCTATATCAGTATTGTAAATTTATATATATCAGTATTGTGAAGTTATAATAAATAGAATAACTCTGCTGTCTATTTCTCTCCAGCTCTCCACTACGTACCTTACCTACCTCTTCATGTAGGAGCTCCAACTGCCCCAGCTAGTTCGTGGCTACCTACCTACTAGGAGTTCCTACAGTCTTAATTAGTACTTTGACCTCACAATTAAAGTTTGTACAAAAAATGATTTTTGCGTGTGCTATAATTATATTATTTATTTATAACCCTATTTTTTTAACAGGCTGGTATAAAGTACGCCTGTGTACAAGCTCAACGACCAGAGAAAACAGTGAAGATCATGACACCAAGAGAGTACTCTGAATCCAGATCCCCATCACCAACCTGTCAGAAAGAAGTATGTTGTGTTTGTGCTAGGAGTAGAAAATAGCAGGCAAGCCCTTTACAAGTTCTTTTTCAATTCAGCACGCAGTTAATTTGAATTCTAGGTCGATGATCCTATATCTAATCAGCATATTTTATTTTTTGCACAAACATTGATGAACGCGGCCAGCCTACAAATTTCAGAGACATACCTGAGCGCGCACATTCCTCTTCGTAGACCAAAGACGATAATAACCACTTACAATTTGACAATGAACATTAAGGGAATACATTAATTTTTCGGATTCCAGTGCTGCCCCCATTTGAAATAATTATTTAAAAGGAAAAGGAGATCATTTGAAATCTAAGTCTCATCATGCTCTAGATATCCCTTCAAACAATTAAAGAACTACTTTTTACAAGTTTTAAGTGAGAACGTGAAGCTTTTCTTCGAACGAATCAACCACTTTTGGCAAACGTGCGAAGAAAAGCTTCACGTTCTCACTTTAACCAATAAACAGTAGTTCATGAAATAATTTGAAGGGTTATCTAGGTCATACTCAAGACGAAATCGTGAACGTAAAAACATGGTCTCCATTCTAGTAGCCTTTTTGTCCATTATTAAGAGCTTATTCGAGCAATGTGTCCCGCCCATCTCCACTTGCGCTCCAAGCTGATTACTAATAAATAAATAAACAAATTTGTCTGATTGTAGATCTGTTGCTGCTTAGACGACCATCGTTCCAGATCGCCATCACCAGACAACAATAAAAAAATATGCCTTTACACCAAAAATTTTGAAGTTACCAATAGCAATTCAGATCTGTCAGACAAGAACTTCAAAAGTATTTGTAGATTCACTGTGGATGCTTATTTTATATAGTTATTTATTTACTTGTATTGTTGTGTTATAAATAAATTAAAGTTTTATTCTGTTTTATGTGTTAGTAAATAAAATAAAATAAAAATATACGGACAAATCACAAAGATTGAGCTAGCCCCAAAGTTCAAGAATTTTGTTATGGGATACTAACTTAATGGTGCTATATTGTATAACAAATACATATATAAATAAATATCCAAGAGCCAGTTCAAACTGAAAAGATAATTTATCATCTTGTCCTGACCCGGGATCGAAACCAGGACCTCCGGTGTGACTGCCTGGCATGATGACCAATAGGCCACAGAGGTGTTTTTCGAATGGAAAGAAATTTATTTTGCATAAGTAAAAATAAATTAAAAAGATTTCTCGTACACTAACGTCTTTCCCCTGTGTTTAAAAAATATCAAACGTTTGTTGTTTCAGGGTTCCGTACCCGAAGGGTAAATATGGGAACTATTACTAAGACTCCGCTGTCTGTCTGTATGTCTGTCTGTCACCAGGCTGTATCTCATGAACCGTAATAGCTAGACAGTTGAAATTTTCACAGATGATGTATTTCTGTTGCCGCTGTAACAACAAATATTAAAAACAGAATAAAATAAATATTTAAAAAAACACGTTTGTTGAATGGGAATAGAACAAACGTGAATGTTTTAATAGATTTTATATAGCCGGTTTTATTTATTTACTCGTTTTTACAATGTTAAATATCGTGAAGAGAGAAAAGGTCAAGAGTTATTTTAACTAAAATAGTTTGGACTAACGATAGTTAATTTTTAAGAATAAAAGGGTTTATCTTTGATGCAAAAAAAAAGCTAAAGTTTACTAAATCTGAGAATTCGTTTAGCCGTGTGGCCGTGTTGCGAGAGCATTAATAGAAAACAATTTGTCACATACCTCCATTAAAAAAAAAGAAGTTATCCATACGTTTATAATAATATTATAAATGTGAAAGTAACTCTTTCTGTCTATCTATTACTTCTTCACGCTTTAACCACTGAACCGATTTAGATGAATTGGTATGAATATAGTTTAAACCCGAGGATGTTCATACATAATATAGTTTTTAACCCAAAATCACTCATTAGGAAATGATAAAGGTAGTGGAACTTTGTACGGGGAATATTAATTTGTCATACAAAAGTAGACTTTATAACAAATTACAATATTTACACAGACGAAGTCGCAGGTAAAAACTAGTTTTTATAAACGATAAGTATGTACCTTTGTTGTTATTTAAGGACACCATAATAAAGTTACTTAAGAATTTTACCCAACCTTTTCAAATGAATTATGGGCCTCCTGTTATTATGACGAAGCGGTAAGTAGGTATAATTAAAATTAATTCAATCTTAAAATTTATTATTAAAATAATTAACGCTGTGGCCTTAATTGCTTCTGAGATCAATAGCTTTAGGAAACAACTAAATTGGCTTCGTTTGGGAGTTAGTTGGGTTGGTTAAGGGTTTCGTGAATAGGCAGATTTGCTTCAAAAGGTCTGTAGTTATTACAACGGATAGATATTATGCTGAATAGCGGTTAGTCGTTGCGTTTAGTGCCAGACCAGACGGGACGCAAGTTGCGTCGCGTAACAGCTAGAGATGGGCAGTGGATAGTACTCAATCTATCTATTTGAGTATTTACTCACTAGATTTAATAAATAGAGTAAATAGAACGTGCTCATATAATGACATTGCATTTGATGTCTTTTTACTTATTTTAACATCAAATTACGTCTTTGCACACCTGCCAGCAAAAAATGATAATTAGTCAAAGAAGTCTACTTTCAGTGTATGATTAGTATGGTATTTTCATATATTTTAGCGCCGCATTTAACGTTTACCGACATTTTAAGCATATCATGGCGTATGCACACATTTTCCGACAAGAATTGCAAGTGTATACTAGATTTAAGTTTCAAAATTGTCATGAAAACATGAAATAATGAATATAAATATAAATATGAGCCGCAACTCATATAAATCAATCTACTCACCAAATGGATAAATTAAGATATTTATAGGGTATTTACTCAACCTTCTGAGTAAATATTCAAATGGGTTGATTGAGTATTCAGGCAACTCCCATCACTAGCTGTTACGCGGCGCAACTTGCGCCCCGTCTGTTACGGCCCTTAGAGGAAATCGTTTGATCATATTTACAGGGTCGGATTTAGAGGTCTGGAGGCCTCGGGGCAACAAGGAGTGGACGCCCCCTGGTTTAGGGCCAGGGCCTGTAATATTTTACTGATTGTCTGATTGGAGTGAACAATATAGATCAATGATTGTTGTTAATAGTTAAGAGCAACATAATTGTGTTTATAAAAAGTACTATAGGTAGAGGAAAAACAGCGAAAAAAATCAAAGGAAAAGTTGTTTACTAGTGCTAACTAGTCGGAATCTGAAAGATTTTTTCGAAGTCTATTGTGGGAGCCCTACTATTGTGGAGGCCCCGGGCTGTAGCCCCAGTTGCCCTCCCCAAATCCGGCCCTGCATATTTACACACAAACGTAGTTCCCTGATTCCTCGCCGGAAAGTGCCAGGAGAGCAATGATTGTCTTCCAAAAAAATCTTTAAGTATATTAGCATGTCCCTGTGTTTTAGGTTTTTTCATAATTTTATGTTTAAAAGTGACATGAACCTCCATAAACCTAAAAAATTTATAAGATTTTCCACTGTGTTCCAACATCTAGTGAACAAATATGACAAAATTATATTTAAAAAAATGAATCAGGACACAGCCAAAGGATTTATTCAGTTCACAATACAATACCCTTTATTGCACAAATAAAAAATACAGGACATAATCTTAAAAACTAAGTAATGCGCAAAAAAAGAGCTTTTTATGAAAAAATTAATTAAATCATTTAAGATTTGAAGGAGAAATTAGGGGACTACGATACGTTGATTTTATGTAGGTATTTTCGGTCCAAGCTGCAGTTGTCTCTATCTTACAACGCGACAAATGGTTGGGAAGTAAAATATTTGAAAAAATTATATTAGACCAGCTAGTATCGTATTTTAATATTAATAAATTACTTCACTGTCGCCAATATGGATTTACAAAAGGGCGCTCTACCACTGATGAAGCAGCGACCTTAGTTAAAATTATTTACGAAGCCTGGGAGAATCGACAAGACGTTATAGGTATCTTTTGCGATCTGTCGAAGGCATTCGATTGTGTCGATCACATAATATTAAAAAAATAAACTAAAATTTTATGGCGTTACTGATACTGCACTCTCTGTTATTTCATCTTATCTTGATAATAGAACTCAAAGAGTTGAAATCAACAGAGTATCCTCAGATAGTGCACCTGTGAGCATGGGTGTGCCTCAGGGTTCAATAATTGGTCCATTTTTGTTTTTGATTTATATTAATGACCTCCCCTGTCTTGCAGAAAAGTTGTGTGAAGTAGTATTGTTTGCTGATGATACATCTTTACTTTTTAAGGTTGACAGAAAATGCACAAACTATGACGATGTAAGCAATACTATGTCACAAGTACTTAGTTGGTTTACGACTAATAATCTGGCCTTAAACACACAAAAGACTAAGTGCGTTAATTTTTCACTATTGAATAAACCTAATACTCACATACCTTTGAGTCTTAATGGTCAAGTTCTAGAATGGGTACCCAACACCAAATTTTTAGGCATAACTGTAGACTGGAACTTAAAATGGGATAAACATATTGAGGCCACTGCCAAGAAACTTAGTTCGGCAGCATATGCTGTGAGGAGGGTCAGACGGTGTACTAACGTTGAAACTGCTAGGCTAGTATACTTTAGTTATTTTCACAGCATAATGTCATATAGCTTGCTCTTATGGGGTAAAGCGGCTAACATACATGCTATCTCTGTGCTACAAAAGAGAGCAATTCGGTCGATCTACGGACTAAAATCACGCGATTCCTTAAGAGAGTTATTTAAATCTATAAATATTCTTACTGTGACATCTCAATTTATTTACGAAAATCTTCTATTTGTTAAATCTAGGTTAAATAATTTCAAGAAAAATAGTGATGTTCACAGTTATAATACTCGCAACAAAAATCAGCTTCATACGCCTAAATTTCGACTTGCTAAAACTAGAAAGTCACTCTTAGGTCTAGGTATAACATTGTTTAATAAACTTCCCGAAGCGATCGTTAACCTACCAATGGCAAAATTTAAAACACATGTTAAAAAAGTTTTATTGAACAATGCATACTATACTATCAATGATTATTTAAGAGATAAAAACGCGTGGATACTTCCTAAACATTTTCCATTACACTCCACACATGAAACATAAAATAGCTGCATTTTCTGTTACCATAATAAGCTTACTGTAAAAACATGTAAATGCTCTGCGATCAATAGGTGACCAACATATAACTAATATTTTCTCTTGACAAGGTCTGCGAGTTCGGGTTTTTCATGCTCACTAAAATGTCCAATCCGGTGGTGGCGTCGCTGGTCGGGTCGTTGGATTCCCTCTAATATGGTTGAGTTTAACGATGGCTGATCCGTGCGTCAACTCGTGAACGGGTGCTGCCGGGAGGGACTGGTCAGCTCGGCTTCGCTTTTTTTGACTACTTAATATTTTTTATTACGCAATTTATGTTAGTTTACTTGTTCGCAAGCATAACATGTTATAATGTGTCAACATTGTATTATATTATAAGTATTTATTAATTAAAAGACAATTATAATAATATGACAAAGCCCTTCTGGCGAGTAGGCGACCAATACTGTGAAAATGAGTTTCTTTCGGCGTTTCTTCTCAGCAGTGGTCGTTACGAAGCGCTGGTATCGGTAGCTTTTCTTTAAAAAATAAATTAAATTTTAATATACTTTACACGTAACATAAATTATACTTATTGACGTGTAAAAGTGCCTGTAAAGGTCTAATTACTGAATAAACATTTGAATCTTTGAATCTTTGAATCTTTGGAAAAGCGCGACAGCAATAGTTTTCACAAATACATATTTTCGATTATCTTGACCATGTTTTCTGCTAAAGACAAGACTGCCCGTTTTTTGCACTCTGTGTTACACTATGTATTTTTTTAGGGTTTCGTCCCCAAAGTTTACAAGCGGGACTCTATTACTGTCCGCTATCTGTCTGTCTGTCTGTCTGCTTGTCTGTCTGCTTGTCTGTCTGTCCGTCTGTCACCAGGCTGTATGTATCCGTGCATCATGCATTAACCGTGATAGCTAGACAGTTTTTTCAAAGATGTATTTTTGTTACCGCTATAACAACAAATGTTAAAAAAGAATAAAATAAATTTAAGTAAGCTCCCATACAAAAAACGCGTTTGTAGTTTTTTGTTTGATATTAATAACGATAACAGGTACACCCCAACTAGCAAAATTGACAAAAAATTATTGTAAGTATTAACTGTTTATAAGAGGCTTATATGTGTTTTGACTAATAAAACACACCTTACAAAAGCATGTCATAAGATATTTCGCACTAGAGACCATTAGGATTTAGTACGTACTTTTATAGATGTATATAAGATGTTACTATAAGATATTTATCAGAACAAAAGTCTTACAAATACATTTAATCAGACTTATTGCACTTGATAATTTATCTTTACTTAGTAGAGCATCTTATAAGTAAACTCATACTTAGTAATATCTGCAATACATGCTTTGTTAGACTTCTCCTCTACAAAATATTTACTAAAACTGTTATAAAAGCGAACAAAACGTAAGTCTAATTTGTATTGTCTAAGTATTATTATAGAGCTGAAGTATGCAATTAGAGTTTTATAAGATCATTCTATCTAACAAGTGTCTTATTAATTCTTCATTAAGTAAGACTGCCGTTGCTATCTTATTAATTATTTTTGTCGGCGTCGATAATACATACATAGTTAAAATGGATTTAAATAAATGGAAGAGATTTAAAAGAATTGGAGCATACCGAACAAAAATCGATCAAATTTACAACGGCCAAAGTCCGTACAAGTCTCGGCAATATCAGAAAAAAATGCATGCAAATGTCTGATAGTTCCGTGCAATTAAAAAGTGGCAGAATTTCTGACGATCAACAGATAGATATTTACTTTCTCAGCATCACCTGTTGGTTTAATGGTAGAAAAGGCCCCTGGCCTTAAAATCCGCCATTTCCATGTATTGTAATGAAGTCAAATACATCAATAAATGATTGAAGTCACAGTGAGGCTAGTAATGAGCAGACAGAAAAGATTACGAAAAAAATTTTGTGAGAAAAAAAATAAACTTTGAGCCATTAAGAATAACATGGTATGATATGATACATTTTGCAGATAGCACGAAGTGCGTTGTTTTCCAAGGCCGCTTCCTCTTCTATAGCATTATATTTGTTTTCTTATTCATAAAACCATCAACATCTATTATAACAACCATTACCTTCACAACGCTTGACAGTATTCACTGTTAAAAAGAAATCAATATTTTATTAAATTTAAACAATATTGTGAATTGGTTTGTAAGTTTTTTTAAGAGGAACCCCAAAATATTTTTTTTATCCAAAATGGTTACATAGATCTTGCCTGGTGTAAATGTTATATAAGAAATATAGACTTATAGATGACTTATCAAGTATTAAATAAGACGTATTAGTCTCACGCTTATCTTAACGTATACCAATAAGTCTTATATGATAAAAAATGGTATTTACTTTATTTTCTCAAATAAATAAGACAAATCATTAATATTATAGATATATTAAAAAAGGGCCCATGAAAATATTGACATTAAATTTATAAAACACTCGAGAAAATCCACTCCGCAAGCTGTTTAATAAGTTAATAACACATATATTGTCAAATAATCAAATTATACCATTAAAATAAAGATGTCACTAAAGTAAAATGTATTGTTAAATATTTATGGCATGGTGAAAACAATTTTTTTTAAACCGTAATCTTACAACGAACTTACGAAGAGTATTATTAGAGCAGAATCACTCTTACAAGAACATTCAAAGGCTTGTACTTATTACAGTATGCCACTGTAAGGCACTTGTAAGTTTTTTGTTTCTTACAACAGCGTTAGCAAGATTATTATAAGACTTATAACACTTACATAATAACCACCATTGTAAACCAGCCATAAGCGCAAATGGACTTAGTAGCTGCGCCCATTTCCACACTTTCAGATACCTATAAGTTCCTACTAACAGCAAATAATATTGGTCTCTAGACACTTCTAAGATAAAGTTTTGCTAGAATTGCTAGTTGGGACGCTTGAGAATATTCAGTTGTATATTTACTTTAAAAAGAAATAATTAGACTAAAATAAAATAAATACTTAAGGGGAGCTTCCATACAACAAACGTGATTTTTTATAGATAATTGTACGGAACCCTTAATGTGCGAATCCGACTCGCACTTGCCCGGTTATTTTTACATTGGTTCGCCATATATCTATTTATATGTCAACGTCAATGGATTTTTAAGTTTTGAAAATAAACAGTCTAAATTTAGCTTATTTTTATTTTATTTTGACTTTCAGTGTTTTATTAAATTTTAATATTTATAATTATTAAATTAAAAATAAAACAACCCATATTTTTTTTATAATTTTAATTAATTGAAAAAATATCATATATTATAATTTTAAATAATGTTTTGGATTTCCGTTTGTTTTGTATTTATTTTAATTTTCTACGAGGGTATTTGATTTTTTTCCATTTGTCAATTTTTTTTCTTCTATGTATTCCCAATATTTCTGTTATCTCTGTTTTCCTGTTCTCGTTTTTCTTCTATTATGCTAGTTCTTTTTTCTTCTTCTATTTTATTTTCTTCTTTTTAACCCCCAAAAAATGAGAGGGGTGTTTTAAGTTTCACGCCAAATGTCTGTCTTTCTATCTGCCATTGGCATCGTAGCTCTCGAATAGATGGACCGACAAAAATGCGGGCTTTTAAAAAAAATTAAAGCTAAACTTTTATTATACCCGAATGTTTCAAAACAAACCTTTAAGTTTCAGAATCATATTAATGAAATGTAATCTTAATTTATTGAATTCAATTGATTACATTTTGTACCTAATCTAAAGTCGAAAGGGATTTTAAGTAGGTTATATACATGCTCCATATAGATGTACATACAAACAGACTGACTAATCAAAGTAAGATTGCTTGTTGGTAGTGCGTCGTGCATATTAGATGAAGACAATCCGGATCTTCACATTTGTATCTTGACTGTGTGTGTTTTCGTTTATCTCAACTACTTTGTTTACGCGAATGGCAACCCTTCTGCTGTGGATCGACCTGACGGAGGAGCTAGGTGGCCCGGCAGGAGTGCGCATTACTAGCTTTCGCAAGTAAAGCGACACCGGGCGTGGTCCGCACTTGGATTGGTGACCACAAGTGGCATGAAAATTTCTCGAGCTCCTCCGTGTTTCGGAAGGCACGTATAAACTGTTGGTCCCGGCTGTCATCATTGTATGGCAGTCGTTAAGCTATGTCAGATGCCTTTAGGCAGCTTGAAAAATCTGACATTAGTGTTGGCCACTTACACACACGAAAAGCAACGGAGGAACCTCGCAAACTGTTACTTATAAAAGCAACTAAGCAAGTCACAATCTTTTCGTCCAAAATACCTCAGTGCCTCAAGATGAAAGTGCTTAATCGATGTGTATTACCAGTGATTACTTATGGCTCTGAAACGTGGTCCCTTACTATGGGTCTCATAAGAAGGCTCAAGGTCGCTCAGTGCGCTATGGAGAGGGCAATGCTCGGTGTTTCTCTACGTGATCGAATCAGAAATGAGGAAATTCATAGCAAAACAAAGTCACTGACATAGCCCAGCGGATAAGCTTATTGAAGTGGCAGTGGGCGGGACACATAGCGCGAAGAACCGATGGCCGATGGGGCAAAAAGTTTCCCGAATGGCGACCGCGTACTGGGAAGCGAAGCGTAGGACACCCACCCACAAGGTGGTCAGACGATCTGACCAAGGTCGCTGGAAAGCGCTGGATGCAGGCCGCTCTTGATCGGTCGTTTTGGAAATCCTTGGGAGAGGCCTATGTCCAGAAGTGGACGTTACGCAGCTTAAATGTTGATGATGATGAAGTTAAGATCGAGACAGACGAACTTCAACCCTATTATATTGACATAAAGTGTCAGTATATCAGGCAATTTTAGACCTGTGCCTATAGAATGGCTAAAGTACTTATTTGACCAAGCGAGCGAAGTCTCAGTTTCTTAAAATTCAGTTGGCTAAAAATTCTTTTGTTTGGCTGTCAGTTTGTCTGTCCGTCTGTTATCAACCGATTTTGTGAGAAGGTTCGAAAACTATATAGATTATTTTTCGAAATCTTTCAAAATTGCGAAAATATAAATAATAAATAAATATATAGGGAAAAATAACCCTGATTGAGCTAGCCCCAAAGTAAGTTCGAGACTTGTGTTATGGGATACTAACTCAACGATACATATTTTATAACAAATACGTATATACATAGATAAACATCCAAGACCCAGGACAATTTGAAAAAGGCCATTTCCAACTTGCCCTGACCGGGGATCGAACCCGGGACCTCTGGGTGGTGGACTAGCATGGTGACCACTACGCCTCGGAGGTCGTCAAAATATGTAAGTCGAATCCTTATAAAACATATTTCAAAATTTAAAAAAAAATACATATTTCTCTTTTGTTTCCCTTATTAAGGGCCGCCACATATGGCAAAGCGCAGCGCAGAGCATTTTTCACTGTCAAACTGTTATCGAAATTGTCGACTCTGAAATAATATCCAATCGAAATTCGCAATTTGTGAGTGAGAATTGTTAGTTAATTGATTATGGATATATCAAAGCTTTAAATTCCACGCTGCGATTCACCATATATGCGCCGGCCCTAAGACCTAACGTTTTTGTATAAACATTATAAACAACTTTTTATCAGATAAACTTGAACGAATGTAACGTGCGAGGTCTAGTTACAACTCGCAGAGCCACTAGTGTAATAACTTGTCACTGCCCGATCGCATCTGTAATGTTTGCCTATACTACATTTAGTTGTTTACGTCAAATGACGTATTTTTCGAATAAGCCTCAACGGATCGAGGTGACGAGCGAGGTCAAGATACAGCTCACAGAGCCACTAGTGTAATATTAATATTGAACACAACTTGTCACTGCCCGATCGCATCTGTAATGTTTGCCTATACTACATTTAGTTGTTTACGTCGAATGACGTATTTATTGGATAAGCTTCAACGGATCGAGGTGACGAGCCAGGTCAAGATACAGCTCACAGAGCCACTAGTGTAATATTAATATTAAACAAAACTTGCCACATCCCGATCGCATCTGTAATGTTTGTCTATACTACATTTAGTCGTTTACGTCGAATGAGGAAAGCTGGTCTGAAATAAAAATTGTTTTGACTATTGACAAATGTAGCAACAAATCAGGTGATAAAAAGTTATAATTCAATAACGTCCACAGCCGTAAGTATCCTAGACTATGACACACCTCCTCTTCTGCCCATCGTGCCTTACCAGTTACACTAAACGTGATCTATATGAAGCCTCAGACCATGCTGTGAAAGAGGCGACATACTGGAGGGAAAAGAAATCAATTTAATTTTGAGCTTCCGCCATGAGAAGAAGAAGAATTGTTTTGGAATAGGTGAAATATGGATTAAATCGTAATGTAAATGAACAAACAAAAAACTAACGCCATACGTCTGTCATAGGAAGAGATGGGTTTGTGGTAACCCTTATATAAATGTAGATATGCACATCAATAGTTTTCTCATCAGAGTTATCAAAACTAAAGCCAAAGTGCGAGATTCTCGAGGGTATAAAGATTCATCCACATTGAAACGAAGAAGTGCCTAGGTATAATATTTACTCAATCATTAATATTTCTATGACATAACCTGACATAGCCAAGCGGATTAGCTCATTGAAGCAGCAGTGAACCAATGGCCGATGGGCCAGAATGGTTCTCAAATGGCAGCCACGTACCGCAAACGCAGTGTAGGACACCCACCTGCTAGGTGGTCAGACGACCTGAGTAAGGTTGCAGAAAAATGCTGGATGCCAGCCGCTTTCAATCGTTCGTTTTGGAAATCCTCGGGGGAGGCCTATGTCCAGCAGTAGACTTTATTTGTCTGATATGATGATGATGACATGATAATAATTATGAATAAATAGTATTTTCTATGGGAAAATAAGTAAGTACCTAAAATTCCCGCTCTCTCTCATTTCAGATGCCACAAGTTTTTTGGCGAACAAATTTTAAAAAACCCTGATTTTCCATTGTTTCGTATGTATTATTATTAGTGTTATAATCACACACACCACCTAGTGCTGGGCGGAAGAACTTAATTATTGTTTAGCTTTTTTGTAGTTCGTCTTTCAAATAATAGAGCGCCATCTATTATTTGACAAAATACAAAAACTCCCAATTTCAAGCGTCAATACACGTTTAAAAGTAAATGGCTGAAAAATAAAATGTAGTCTGGGTCTGTTTGCTGAAATTTTATGTAAAGTATTGATTATGAATACACGGATTCAGAAGATTACCATTTTTTATTTGTACGAGAACAACCAATCTTACATACGTCGTCTACGAATTATAATATTGTTTTAAGTAGAGATCGTAGTGCCATCTATTGCTTCTCAATACAATTAACTTGAATGGTATTTAAATGGAAACCTAAATAGCACCATCTAGATATAAACCATGGTATAGGTTGTGAGAACGAGCTGATAATCTTCAAATTACGATCGGATCGATTTTTACCTGACATATAAGCTAAGGACTACTAAAACTTGCATTCAGGTAAAAAAATCCCATCGAAATGCGTTTATCAGACAGACGTTAGCGTTCAACTTATAACTCCCCTCTTTTTGTCATCGGGGGTTAAAAAAAAAACAGAGTTTGTTAAACTTTAGACCTAGATATTTTTTGTGTAAGCCGATGCTAAAGATATTCATTCTGAGTGTTGACAGAGTCGTTTGGAGAAAATTATGTGGTTGTCTAATGGTTCTAAGGATTTGATTTGTTTACTCGAAACTACAGCGTACTACAGTAAAATAATTGAGTTTGAGTTTGGTTGTGTGTAACCACAGAAGTCAAACTTTAGACCAGAGCAATGTGGACACAGTCTTAAGTCAATATAGAGTTAAGGTAGACTGCGGGGCTTCCAATTCCAGAAACTGCAATTCGATAGAATATAGAGGTGCCTTTATTTTGATAAATAATATAAGATTATCTAAACACCCGGCAGTGTATCAACGCCAAGGTTAAAGAAACAAACTAGCAACTTAGCAGCTGTGTGTATAATTTACACGAACTATTTCAAGCTACTTTTGACTAAACCTATATACATAAAATTTGGCACATTTATTAAAATACTTGCATCATAATCATCCGACTAATGAGAGAGAGAGAGAGAGAGAGAGAGAGAGGGAGAGAGAGAGAGAGAGAGAGAGACAGAGGGAGAAAGTACTTGTAACAGTGTTAGGAGTTAAAAGTCAATATTATTTTAATTCTTTCCTTCGGGAGCCAATATGAAAAGAGCTGAAGTGTTACTAACCCTGGATGGGTGATGCATAAATACTCAATCAAACCATTTGAGTATTTACTCAGTATATTGAGTAAAAACCCGATAAATATCCTTATTTATCCATTTGGTGAGTAAATTGATTTATATGAGTTGCGACTCATATTTATGTTCGTATTCATTATTTCATGTTTTCATGACAATTTTGAAACTTAAATCTAGTATATACTTGCAATTCTTGTCAGAAAGTGTGTGCATACGCCATTATATGCTTAAAATGTAGGTAAACTTTATATGCGACGCTAAATTAAATGAAAATACCATACTAGTCATACACTGAAAGTAGGCTTCTTTGACTAATTATCATTTTTTGGCGTGAGGTGTGCATAGACGTAATTTTACGCTAAAATAAGTAAACAGACATCAAATGCGATGTCAATATATGAGCACGCTCTATTTACTCTATTTATTAAATCTAGTAAGTAAATACTCAAATGGGTAGATCTATCCACTGCCCATCTCTAGCTGTTACGCGACGCAACTTGCGCCCCGTCTGTTGCGGCACTTAGCTCGCGTTTAGACATTAATTGCAAGCCAATTTTATTCTTATTACTCTGGACAAACGATTCAAGCAACTGAATTTTCTCCTCCGGAGTGGTCGCCGCGCGCATAGTAATAATGTAGGTATATTTTCGATACCTAAAAAGGGACTGACACAGGCCTGGTGTAGCACACACATGCCTACACAACCCACACTGAGCTTTGTAATAGAGCCTTTTGTAATAGTGTAGCGCACACATGACTGTACTTAATTTATAGTAGGTTAAGTTTTCCTTTTTTATGTATTGTCGTATGCCATATATGCTTAACAATAATGCTCTGTCTCCTCCATTAAAAATGCGTGATAATTATAAAACATTCAAGAACGGTTTAGATTTTTTAATTCAATTTCGAGGAAGTAATTAAATTCAATTGAGTATGCTATTTGTCTTCGTATTGCTCCTTGTCTGACTGTCCTTGTGTTCAGAACGTTCAAGGCAAACTGTGTATTGTGACGTCAGGAACCAAACTAACGTCCGCTGTACACGAGTCCTTACGAGCAATCCAACTTAGATTAGTCCGTCTATTTTCACCGAGCCGTAATTACTTAGAAGGCAACCATCATGTTATTTATATATTTATTAGTGTAGACAGGGCTTAGGGACTTAATTAGGGCCACTTTGAGCGTGATTGTGGTCAAGAAGGTGGAAAAAGGAATCAAAATTTGCTAGTTCCACAGACAAAAACAGGAAAGCAGACTAAAAATTATTGTATAATTCAAAGAATGCCGCGTGGTAAGAAATCACACTGAGCTACATTAGTTTTATTACTTTTCTTTAAGATAATTGGTAATATTTGGAACAAAAATAGTAAAGTTCTATACTTATGAATATTAAAGAGTAGTTAGTATACAAACACTTGCAAATAATCGTTTATAAATGTATTATATAAGCAATTAAAGAAAAAGGTTGGAGTGAAAAATTGCCACGCGTTCTAATATGTAATGTTTGGTCTGCTTCCCTTTAAATGTCTGTGTCTAGTTTCATCGCCTATTTGATTTGTAGTTCTGCCCATTCTCTCGATTGAATTTTACGATCTGCGTAGGAAGAGAAGATAATACATAACATACACCGCTAATACATTTAAAGTTATTTGTTTTCCTCCAAACCAGCACGGAAGATAATTTATTTAAATTGAAATCGCAACACAATCATGCTTGACTGTATTTGCGTTCAGGACGTTCAAGGCGAACTGTGCATTGTGACGTCAGACACCAAACTAATTCAAATCAAATCACAGCGTCCGCTGTGAACGAGTCCTTACAAGCAATCCAACTTAGATTAGTCCGTCTGTTTGCACCCGGCCGCAATCACTTAGAAGGCAACTATTATGCTATGTATCTATTTATTAGTGTAGACAGGGCCTAGGGCCTTAAGGCCCAAAGGCCACTTTAAGCGTGATGGTAGGCAACATAGCGGACAAAGTAATTAAAATTAGCTAGACGTAGTTCCATCACCTGGTAATTGATTCGCAATTTTGCCCTTTTCTTCGATTGAATTTTACGATCTATGTGGGAAAAGTAGCCGCTAATACATTTAAAATTATTTGTTTTCTCTCAAACCAGCACGGAAGATAATTTATTTAAATTGAAATTGCAACACAATCATTGCGTTCAGGACGTTCAAGACGAAGTGTGCATTGTGACGTGAGTGACACAAATGAGTTCGCGGTTCATTAGGTGTCTTTCAGAGACCTCGTGAGGTACCCAAATATCGAGCTTTTTTTGTGTACCCATTTTTTTTCAAATGCGCCAAAACTGTTTTGTGGTCAATTCCCAGTTCTTCAGCTACGTCGTAACTACTGATATGCCGATCTTGCTCCACTTTTTCAAAAATAGCATCCATTTTATCCGTAACAGGGCGACCAGAGCGACGTGCATCTTTGACATCAAAATTTCCGGATTGAAAACGCTTAAACCAAATTTGTGCTACTCTCACAGACACTGCACTAGGTCCATAAACATCACAAATTTTTTTCGCGGCTTGCGTTGCGTTTTTACCTTTTAGGTAGTAAAATTTTAAAATGTATATAATTTCTTCATTAGATTCACTCATCTTGACGGTAAGAAAAACAAATGAAAATCACGCATTTTCCTAATTAGAATTTGGAATTATCTTTTTTAAAATTTAAACTTTTAAATGATACCAAAACCAGCCAGGTACAAATAGTATAGCCAAAGTGGTTTTATTACAAGTTCATACATACTATATGCGAAAAGACTTTTTCCCCAACCTTATATTATCAGAGCTAAGTAGGGTTTACAAATTAAAAAGTTATAGGTGATCAACTTATAAAATGTAATCGGAAAAGGTAAAAATTCATACAAATTCAATTAGTTTTTAGACGTTTTTAGTGGCATGAACTCAAAGGTGGCATTCGTAACTACACTGTGCGTGACCTGACACGCACATGGCCAATTATCTAACATGAACCTACTTATCAGAATTGCAAGTATAAACACAACAAGTACACAATAACACTCATATATTCCCGGTTGCGTCCTCAGCGGTAACGCATCCGAGCCCGGTAAACACAGTTTAAAAAAAAAATATACTGAGTGTCATACAAACTCTGACCCCCTATTTATCCCCTGTATATAGGGGGTCAGAGTTTGTATGACACTCAGCTAATAACAGATCGCAAAGAATTGATAACGTCCTCCTTTTAAGAAGTTGGTTAAAAATAGCTAAACAGCGGGAGAATTTTTGCCAAACCTCACGATTGGCAAAAATTTTGGCCATGCGAGCATAACCGTGGGCTTCAGCTAGTGATCCATATAGTTCTATTCTAAATAGTCTCAATTATTCTCTGTATGCGTATATTTCAGCGTTTATTACGCAAGCACTCCCTGAGGAACCATTATTGTAATTTCCAAGTCATAGGCTGGACTAGTTTCTGATGTAACTGGAAGATTAGATTACGCGTCGGAGAGAGGCTTTGCGGTCTACCTTTGATCTTTTAAGTTTGAATAAAGAAAACTAATATTAAATTTATCTTTAGTTGCTTTTAAAATGACTCTTTGTACGTGTAGTCTTCTTCACACCCTGGGCCACAGAATAAGTACTAGCACTTACGTACAGAAGTCTCACTTAGCAAAGAAGTTTAAAGAAATATCGACTCAATGTGGTTAGCGATACAATTTAGTTAAGCTCGCATCAGAACTCAGCACCCTTTTGTTTAGATTCCTAGAAATCCATTGCAAGCCAATTTCATTCTCATTACTCTGGATAAACGATTTATATAACTGAATTTCCTACTCCGGAGTGGTCTGCTTAGAGCCAGAAGAAAAATAATTATTCAAAATAATTAATTATTCAATCAATTATTTTGAACAAGTTTTCCTAATAATCCAAACACGATTTTTTTTGTTCTCATACAAATCGAAGTAGTCACGCGATATCTTTACTATGGAAAATATATTTTTTTATATTTCCATCAAAATTATGGACTGAATCGCACGCCATAAAAAAATTGACCTACTTAATACAAAAGGATATTGTATGCATAAACACTGTATTTTATTTATACTCTTGAAATAAAAAAGTACAAATCATCGATTTTCGCTCATTCCCTCATTTCAGATTCTTACAAACGAGTCTGTTTAAACCGATGGAAAGCTATTTATTCTGAGTGTTGACGGAGTCGTTGGGAGAAAATTATGTGGTTACCTAATGGTTGTGAGGATTTTGTTTGTTTACTCGAAACACAGCGCTTGCAAAATAAAAGTATTTTTTCTCTGTCTTTTAAATGATCCCGAACACTAATATAAGAAAATAGATAATATAATTTCAGAAAAGTCTATATACTATTCCTAATATAAAATACGCGTACATGTGTCGTTATTTCGCCAAAATAAATCCTAGCCATAGACTTAGATTTTTTTATTTTGATCTATGCACCATAGTGCCTATGTAGATGCACTTAAGTTAAAATTTTACGTGATCAACTTTTACTTAACAAAGAAAAGTACAACTACCAATGTAAATCACAACTGAATTCATACAGTTCGTTTTAAAAATAAAACTTCGAGAAATATACAGTCACCATTAGAAGTAAAAGTGGTGCCATTTCGGTATAAAACTAATTTTAGTTATTTAGTAATCCTACTGATGTATACTAATTTGCACTGATTAAAATATTTTTCGTTTCTTTCCTTTTCTAAACGTCAATTTAAAAAATAAAGTTTACCATAGCATTTATACACACTTATACACCTGCCTAACATATTATGTCAAACATTTTCATATTTTTCTTTGTTTATTTTTGTATTTTAATTATTAAAAATAGTCGCAGAAAAAGTATTGTATGCAACGTTATATAAGTACGTCAAAAATGCTCGATGGCGATGCTCGTCAAGGCCCGCATCGTAACCTACGCCACTCGCATTTTTTACCATCCTTATACCTATTGCATAAAATACTATTAAGAAATTGTCACATAAAAATTAGTTTAAAATACGAGTGTGTGTTTAAAAACCCCGCAAAGTCCTAATCAAAAATCTTAAAAAACTGTAGGCGAGGTTTTTATTAATATCGCACAAGTCTTTTAATAATCATTTATGTGTAGTTTTATACACTACAACCCTTAGACAATTTAACCAACTGCTACGCTTAAATACATAGTGTTGCCTATTGGACACATTTCTACAGATTTTTTAATAGATTCTTTTTGTTTAACTTTGCCGAAATGTTAGCAAGAATAAATAAAAAAGTATGTTTCGCATTCATAGGTATGACGAATGGAAAAATATATTTGACCCATCGGTTAGAATCAAAAAATAATTTGTACACTTTTTTTCCCCTTTCTCTGAAAAACAAAAAATGATTAAGATACAGCGCATTGAAATTTCGCATGACGTCACGGCTATGTACGATTTTTATTGAGCGATAACGTCGCAAGCCCCCGCTCCAGAACTTTGATGCTACGTATCTTTGTGTATTTTGTGTATTATTCAGTAATATTGGTAATCCGTCTAGTTTTAAAACGGGTTTTTGCCAAAAGTGGCCACTTTTGGCCAGTACAGTAATAATTTCAAAGGTTATTCATAAAATAGTTTAAAGGTCTTTCTAGACAGTGATACAAATCAAATTTTTAATTATCACCATATTTAGTTTTAAACAATTTATTTCAAATGAGGGCGCCACTTTAGCTACCACTTCGTCTTAAATAACATTAAATATTTATACTAATAACTTTTTACATTGCAGTCGATGTAACATTGCATGTTATATAAAAGCTTGTAAAACCGATGCTTGTGTTCAAATTTACACAGTACTTTACGAGTAGAAGAATATTTTCAGTGAGTTGTGTTTTGTGATCTCAAAAAGGTTAATGCGTTTCTCATGTGGATCACGCGAGCCATTGTTATTCAACCCGTTTGCAAAAAACTATTCTTTGTTTGCTTCGGATAAATGTGTTTCTGATGATGAGTATCGCCTTTATTTATTTACTCGTATATGCACACTTTACAGATTTATACACACAAAAACAAAAATTAACTCATATTTGATTTTTAAAATTCTTTTGGCTATATCTATAGGTATACGGCTATCAAATTTTAGACAAAAAAAAAGCAAAAACACGCAAGAAAAAGCACTTATTTTACGTAAAAACCATTTTAGTTTTCATAGCACAGTGCTCTTGAATCTTAGCCAGAATATTTTTACGGTAACTATGTGTTTTGCGATCTCAAAAAGGTTAATGCGTTTCTCATGTTGATCACGCGAGCCATTATTCAACCCATTTGCAAAAACTCAATTTTCAACCATTTATCCAAAACCGATTGAGCTGAAATTTTGCATGATTATGTACATCTGATGACAACACAATATTATGAAGTTAATAAGCTGATCTGGCAATGAAACTTAGAGATATTTGACAGAACTCCGTTATAAAACAATATAATTACCTAATCTCGTTGAGTGAGTGCAAGTATAAACACAACAAGTACCTTTGATTTGTATTGTTTTTTTTTTATGTTATAGGGCGGCAAACGAACAAGCGGGTCACCTGATGGTAAGTGATCACCGCTGCCCATGGACAACTGCAACACCAGGGGTGTAACAGAAGCGTTGCTGGCCTTTCAGGAAGATATAGACTCGTTTTTTGAAGGTTTCAATGTCGTATCGGTCCGGGAACACTGCTGCAGGAAGTTGATTCCACAGTTCGGTCGTACGTGGTAAAAAGTTCCTTTCAAAACGTACAAGCACTTTATGCTAGTCGATGTTTTGGGTCTGATCAAGAAGACGGAAGTTGGTCGATGGAACTCAGTAATAAAACGACGCAATTTTATCGAGTTTGGGTTTATTTCATTTGTCTTAATAAGTACTCTGGCCTCAACAACAATGACAATAAAAGCTTGTACAAAAAATTTAATAAAAAAAAACTTACGTTGTTATACTCGGGATTAATGAACGAGTCAGCAAAGTTTTCAGTACCAAGCGATCCAATAAAAAATATTGAGGTATCATAAAACCATACATACCTATAAACACCGATCTATCCAAACTCGTAAATTTGTGTTTGATTGTCCCAAGATAACTTAAGTATCATCGGTCAAAATTTTAAAATAAATTTATCTAATAACAATATCCAATAACATGAAACGAATCGAAATACGGTATTCCAAAAAGTGAAGTTTAAGGTATTGAGGTAAATTGATGAGTCATTATTATATCTTTTTTTTTATTATTGATCAATTTTATAAACTTTGATGATGAAAATAAGTTGAAACTTAAAATTAAAAAAAAAATACTTGTCAATATGAAATTGTTTAAGTATTTTTTTTTACATACAATAATGCCATGTTCCACTGCGGTAATATTCATCTTTGTTTTTTTTTGTAGTTCCCAACGCAAATAGAGGGATGTTACAATAAGAAAAGAGAATTCAAAATCTGTCTCTGGAATTGTAGTTCCTAAACAAATGTATCGATTTTAATGCGAAGTTTTTTAAACGCCCTGTCTGTCGAGATGTTTCTTAGCTATGTTCGATTGAAATCACTTCAGCCTTTAAAAAATATTTTGGTGAACACCTGAAAGTTGTTTTTTTTAATTACCCTAGCAAATTAACTTGTAAATAAAGTTCTATCACTTTAATCCATTTAAACTTATATAATGTCATGACCAATTTACCCGAAAACTTTTAATTCAAATGATTCGACTCCATAAGCAGTGGAGGCCTCAAATTGCGATATTAAATTTAATTAGGGTATGCCAGTGTATGGCTGGCTGGACATCAAATGGCGAGGAAGCAGAAATGACGCTTAAGAGCAGCCTTCCCGTCTTACTTTTCATACAAACGCTCGTACGTAATTATTGCGTTGTAAGTGATATTTCTTAAAAACGTTTGAAGTAACAGATATCTTCTAGGTTTCTATCGAAATAAAAAATTAAAATTTGGAAAAACAAGTTCAGTATACGCCTCCAAAAATCTGCTTTTTTTGCACAAATTTTACCTGAACTTCGACCGTTCATAAAGTACTCATAAATTTTAAAAATAAAAAAAAAATATTTCTTTAAAAACCTCACAAATGAAATGAAAATTTTAATTAAAAAAAAGATATTTCACACACATGGAAGGCTTACTGACAAAAACGTATATCCTGGAACAAGTTTTATGAAATTTCCGCACCCTATGAAAAGTTTATATTCGTTCAATGGATAGTTAATAATAATACTAATTTCATTCAATAGAATGAAAACCGTGCCCTAAGGCGCTATCTCTTTCTTTTTGGTTTGCCTTTTTTTTAGCATTGCCTTGTATGAAACAACAAGCTTTTCGAACTATGCTCGCGTTGACGACAGAGCCGCCGGGAAGGGCCGCCTTAAAGGATGAACAGATACATACATACACATAAAATTTTATTCTTCGAGGTAAATAATAATATAAACTTTATTTATTTACGCCACAAAAATCTTACTGTAACTAAATAAAAACCACTTTTGTGTGATGGTAGGTAGGTTGTAAATGGAATAAAAACAGTGATGAGTTGCTAGCCGCATGGCAGATTGCCCATTTTTTGATCAGATTTTCTGATCTGCGTGGGAAGAAAGCAGCTGGTATTTACATTCTACGTTTTTAATTTTCTGCCAGACTAGCATAGAAAATTAAGAACCATAGGAGGCAGGAGTGATTTATGACGCAGCGTTATACAGCAGCCACTGATTGGCCCAGCAATTAGCAAGAAGTAAAGTAGGTGACGGCACAATTAATATTAGTAGTACATACAGAATGGGAACTCACAGAGTCTCCCGAAATACGGCGTCCCCGCACCTCTCTTCCTTCTTGTATGCGGTAGATGGCTTTGAACACTGAAACTCACACATTGACGTGTGCATGGATGTATAGTTTCGTTTGTAGTAGTAGTGGGTATGTATATTTCTTTGCATTTATGAAGTGATGTGGCGTAATGGTCAACACGCTAGTCCGCCAATCCGGAGGTTCTGGGTTCGATCCCCAGCCAGGGCAAGTTGGAAAATGGCCTTTTTAAAATTGCCCTGGGTCTTCGGTATTTATCTATGTATGTATTTATCATAAAATATGGTATCGTTGGGTTAGTATCCCATAACACAAGCTTAAGCTTACTTTGGAGCTAGCTCAATCTGTGTGATTTGTCCCTATATATTTATAATTTATTATTTATTTATTTATCATCCGATCATACCTGTAGTAATAGTATCGATTGAAAACCAGATTTAGTTTGTAAGTACCCCTTAGTTGAATGTTCTTATAATCAGGTAAATTTTTTCACTTGATTCTTCTACCTTACGAGTAGTATCATAATACGCTGAGAACTGTAAGAGGAGGAGTTCTCTGTTCTCTTTATTTTGTGCCTGTGTGACTGTGCTTAAGAACCTAATGATGCTATTAGCGAAGTTTGGCCACATAGTCGCTGATGACTGTGTAATGGAGGAATTTAAACTGATTTTATGGTTTTCCTTCTACGTCTATATTATATGTAATACTATATTTAAGAGCAAAGATCTGGTCCGTTTCGTATTTGGTTAGAGACAATGACTAGTTAGTTAGTTAGTTTAAATCTTTATTGCACCAAAACATGATGTTACAAATAGCTAACATAAAACAAATGTCACAAGGCGGCCTTATCGCAACTGCAATCTCTTCCAGGCAACCGAGGTACTTGGAGATCATCATCATTATCCGAGGGTATTCCCGGTTGCATCCTCAGCAGCAACGCTTCAGAGCCAGGAGTTCGCTACCTAACCAAGGAGATTTGACGAGGTTACTGGTTTTTACACAAAGCGTCTGCCGTCTGACCTCCGTAACCCAAAGGGTAAACCAGAACCATCGTTGTTATAGGGCGGCAAACGAAGAATGTATTGCTGTATACCTTCAGGCAGCTTGAGAGTTTTGACAACAGTATTGGCCAACACACACTAAATTGAATATATTGAATTGACGACCTCCGTGGCGTAGTGGTCACCATGCTAGTCCGCCACCCAGAGGTCCTCATGGTCAGGGCAAGTTGTAAAATGGCTTTTTTCAAATTGTCCTGGGTCTTGGATGTTTATCTATATATGTATTTATTATAAAATATAGTATCGTTGAGTTAGTATCTCATAACACAAGTCTCCAACTTACTTTGGGGCTAGCTCAATCAGTGTTATTTGTCGCTACATATTTATATTTATTTTATTTATATATATCAGTTTTTAAGGGTTTTTAGGTATTCAAGATGCTCAAGTACTCAAACTAAATAATAAAATAAGAAATGGTAGAATAATATCACGGGGTGCGGGTGGAATACGCCATGGCTCAGACCAAGGACGCTGGTTAAATCCCCGCTCACGTGGTATTTTATTACTATTGCTTCTCTCAATATTTAGTTTAAATACTTATTAGTTCACACCTAATAGACAAAAGGTACTTTTGGGTCTTCCATCCCTTAGTTATACATAACAATATATCTGAATCTGAATTAAACTTTGCAAGTTTGGTGTAGCACCACCTACGCCGTAGCTCTATGTCTACGAATTGTAGAACTGCCTCTACGACTCGTAGCGCTAGAGCTACAAAATTAACTCACAATTATACCTCATGTTTAGCTATCTCTTGATTTGGCTAATTTTCAAATTTATATCAGCTAGTAAATTATTAATGAACATACTAAGATACTAACTTTTTCGTTATTTTCCAATTATTAAAATCATTATCATACATAAACATTATTTTAGCAAAGATTTCTTGTTCAGACTCTAAACCGCAACTGCAGAACAATAGGAAGCCATCAGCAATGCAGCGCATTCTGTATTCTGTTTGAATTCCAGATCCGTGTCCGTGTCAGATTTACTGAATCTCTGCATACAATACTATGATTCTTTAAATATTACTTTCAAGACTCCATCTCTTTTTACGTACTTACTTATTATGGTGGCACAGTGACCCAAAGTGGATCTTGTCCTCCGATACTAGATGGCGCCATTTCTAGCGGTCTTGTGAGCGTTGCTGCCAGTCGTCAACTCCGAGGCTTCGCAGGTTTTTCTGTACCTCGTCGGCTCATCTGTACCTGGGGTGAACAACAGGTTGACGGCTATTCGGCCGACCCAAGGAGGCTCTCTTTAATGCCCGATCATCTCCCGTTTTTTATAAGTTATTTTATTATTTATACAAACCTTCAATTAACTTGCCATTGTGTATATTTGTTTAGGTCAAATCTTGCATCTCAATTTTCAACCTGTTATCCTCAACGGATTGAGCTGAAAATTTTCTAATTGGGTTAGTCGGATGACATACAATATTATGGAGTCAATGAGCTGATCTGATGATGGAACCGCGAATTATTCAACAGAACTCAGTTATAAAAATACATAACCTCATCGAGTAGGGCTCATTTGATTTGTCTTGACAAGCACTTTATGGTAAACAATGTTTAGGATCTGATCATGGAGACAGAAGTTGGACAATGGAACTCAGTAAAAAAAAACGACGCAACTCTATCGAGTTTGGGCTTATTTCATCTATCTTAATAAGTACTTATTGTTTACATGTATTTTCTAGGGTCCAGTGCTGCCCCCAGTTTAAAGGGTTATTTAGGGTCTAATCAAGGCCAAATTTTTAATGATATCTCCATTTCCTTTCAAATGATTTATTTCAAATGGGGGCAGCACTGGACCCCTGAAAAATTCAGGTAGCCCCTTAACAATAAAAGCTTGTATATTTTTTTTTTTTCTAATAAACTTAATAAGAGCTGTTTACGGTATTTTTGAACCATTTTAAGATTGTGATGGGCACTTAGTATTTAAGAGATTATTGCATTAATGATGTGATAGTACCTTCTCTGTTCAAAGATGAAGGCATTATTTTAGCAAAGATTTTTCGTTCAAATTCCAAACCACAGCTAAAGAACAATAGGAAGCCATCAGTGATGAAGCGCATTCTGTATTCTATTTGCATTTTAATATCTATGTTAGTGTTGAATTTTTACATAAAGACAGTGATGAGAGTAGATGAAGCGAAAGAGGTCTGTCAGAATCGTAGCAAGTGGAGGTCCATAGACTCTGCCTGCCTCTGTAGGAAACAGACGTGATAATATGTATGTATTTATGAAACTTTGCAGGCAGTAATAATGATTCCTAATTTTTTTGGTTTTTAACAGCATTACAATGTTCGGATAATTATCCAAATTAATCACCCTGACGATGTGTGTGTGATGAGATAATTCTTCAGGGGGATTTGAAGTCACGGTAGCAGAACTGGTAGTGCACTCACTGCGTTAACGTGAGGGTCGCGGGTTCGAATCTCACTCGGGGCGACATCTTTTATTACATGTTTTAATTTGGATTCCTTATTTCTTCGAAACGGTTTACTATTTTAGATATTTTGTCTACGAGATACTATCAGGTTAGCGGTCATTTTTTTGTTTCACTTTTACGATATTTGCTGCTTAAACCAAATACAGAGATGTAGAAGTAAAAAGTATTTAAAAAAACAAGTTAAGACAAGATTTCTCGTTCAATCTCTCACAAATCGCAGCTACAGAACAATGGGAAGACAGCAGCGACGCAGCGCATTCTGTATTCTGTTTGAATTCCAGATCCGTTTCAGGGTCGGCTTTGCTGGATTTCTGCAAACCATGTTAATGACTCTTTATTGCTTTCAAGGAGTCGCATCGTCTGTTCCTCAGAACATTTTACAGCATTTTCAGTTTTCAACTTTCATTGATTGATCTGGAACGATTTGATTCTTCAAAGAAAAGTGTAAGCAAAGATTTCTTGTTTTCGCTCCAAACCTTGTGTACCGAACCATGGGAAGTAAAAGCGATGCAGTGCATTCTGTATTCTGTTTAAATTCCAGATTTGTGTAAGTGTTGAAAATCTGCATGCAATAATAATGAATCCGTAATACCTTATTCATTAAAACGCTTTACCAATTTACTGTTTTTGCTATTCTGTCTACAACTGTCTGTCTAATGCTGGTTTAATATTTTTATGGTATCTACCATAAAAATATTAAACCAGCTTTAAGTATACGTACATATATTCACGTCTTAATCATATGTCCATAAAAGATTAGACAAGGCAAAGGTCGCAAAACGTAAAAAAACGCTTAGAAAAATGGTGGACCTAAGATAGAAAATGAGAATCAGAAATAATGAGAGGTTACAAGGCCATCGCTTGTTTAAATAGATTAACAAAGTATTTAGTATATTCTATGTTTTTTTTTTTCACTTTGAAAACTAAAAGAAAGCCAAAAATATATTTTTTTTATTTTTATTGAATAAAGAGGTGAAAGAGACAAATTAAGACAAAATTTATCGTTCAAACTCCAAACCGCAACTGCAGAACAATAGGAAACCATTAGCGATGCAGCGCATTTTGTATTCTGTTTGAATTCCAGATCTGTTTAGTGTTGGCCTTACTTAAGGGGCTACCTGAATTTTCCGGGGTCCAGTGCTGCCCCCATTTGAAATAAATCATTTGATAGGAAACGGAGACATCATTTAAAATTTTGTGTTGACCAGGCACTAAATAACCCTTCAAACTATTTATGAACTAGTGTTTACAGTTTAAAGAGAGAACGTAAAGCTAATTGCGAAAAATGGCCACTTTTGGCGTATGTGCGCAGAAAAGCTTCACGATCTCTCTTTAAACTGGTATATACAGTCAAGTACCAAGATACCTGACCAGGCCCTCTGCTTATATCTTCAATTTTCTCTTAAACTAAAAATAATATAACATGAAAATTTATATTCAAAAAGACTTAATTAAAATCTGTCTGAATATAAATTTTCGTGTTAATATAATTTTTAGTTTAAGAAAAAATTCAAGATATAAGTAGAGGGCCTGGTCAGGTATCTTGGTATTTGACTTAACTAACAGCGA
The DNA here is from genome assembly GCA_943193695.1 of Acrobasis suavella. NCBI lineage: Eukaryota > Metazoa > Arthropoda > Insecta > Lepidoptera > Pyralidae > Acrobasis > Acrobasis suavella. The sequence continues at coordinate 11,403,054 of OW971950.1, forward strand.
TCATATTTTAATAAATAAATAAATAGACAAATCGTTTATTTGTGAAAACTGCACACACAAGACACACAAAGAAATACACTAATGACTTTTGTGTATATTAAACACAGGTTTTAGCGATGTGGTGTGTGTATGTTTTCTGCAGTACAAAAAGGTCGCAGGCTCAGCAAAAGTATTGTTCAAAGAGCAATACGCTGGTTTTCAAATAAAACCTTAGGAAGGTGCAAGTGCGATCAGTGTGAAGATTGTTAAATTCACGTGTTGAAGACTAACCCTTTATTCATAAAAAAAAAGAAATGTGGTGTCGTGGGACACCAGGTAGGAACGAAGTTCCTTCGACTAATGTAGAATCGACACAATTTGCAAAAGAAAAATCGTGCTCACTACTCGCTTGTGTATACGACTGTCGCGCCTGCGCACGTCTCATTTAACGGTTTTATTTAACGAGGTCATCCTTACGGTTTTACTATCACATTTTTTTCAGTTCGGTCGCGCAGCAAAATCCCTATCTCCTCCAAGCCTGCCGTAAGGAACTTCGTTCCAAAAAAAATACAAACCTTTGACAAACTTTTCTAAGTTAAAATATGTTTTGATTTGTTCTTTCAATTTCAAATATTAAAAAGAGAAAAATGGTCAAAATATTTTTTGTAGCCTTCAGTCGATCCTTGTTTAGGTCGAAATGGAAAACTACGTTTTTCAGATAGATCTGGGTCTTGGATGTTAAAATCTATCTATCTTTGAGTTATGATCCCATAACACAAGGCTCGAACTTACTTACACTTAATCTGTGTGATTGGTCCATATAAGTTTATTTATTTATACTCTTAATGACATTTATCTTGTTTTATATTTGTATTAGCAATAAATGAAGGATTGATCAAAGAAAAATATCACCCAAAACACATTGAATCTCGTTTCTAAATCACGACATTGGAAACGAGATCAAAAGCCAGATGACATGGGTAGTGAACCGCAAAATTATATGGAGTCTGCGAGCTCGCGACACCGCCCGAATACATTAAGGCCAGCACACCTGTTGGCTGAACTATTGTGGATGTGGCATCATTTACAAGCTAGTCATATATCAGCGATATGTTTATCATGAAATTATAAATATTACAACTTATGCCGACATTTAGACGCTGTTAACACTTACATAATCGATCCTTTTTTTATTTTTTGCCTACATCAAGTGCACTACATAACTCAGCCCCTCGGAACGCTCGTATTTTACAATGAAGTATTTCGATAGGTCCCGTTTGTGACGAATCATTAGCAGTTAAGTATTAGAGTAGGCACAACATAAAATCTGTTGTCTTAGTTAAAGTTTCATTATTGCAAATAACCGAAATAAAATCTTTCGCATTTACTTATTAATAATTTTAATTTATAAATCCGCTCCCGAATCTTAACTAGCTTTTATTTAACTTGCAATGTATCTTGTCAACCAATCATGCCTGCCCATCGCCTTATGTATAAACATAATTATATATCTTCCTTGTCACTAGATGGAGCTATAGTTATTTATTAAAACACTAAAGTCTTTTTTTACTGTTATTTAAATAAAGTAGTACTGTCGCGTAAGGAGATGAATGACATTGTCAACGTCACGTATTCGAACAAAAAGAATTCAACTGAAGGAAAATTTCGTCAATAGCGTCAAAACAAGATTGGCCTAGTGGTCTAAGCTAAGGTCTAAGTGACCGCTGGTTCGAATCACAGCCACTTAGTGTTTTTGAAGTTTTGAAAGAAGTTTCTAGATTATACTAGACTTAATGGAAAAGAAAATACAGGACAAAAAATTAGTGAGAGAGAAGGCGATAGAAAATTAGTAATTTGAGTTTCAAACATTGATGCGATTTTGTTCGGATTCGGGGGTATATAAACGGAACAAGGCGCCGCCTGAGGCAGTTTAGTTGGAAAGTGAAATCCGAAGAAGAAGGAAGAAAAGAGAAAAGAAAATAATAGTAGTGAGTAAAGTGAAACAGTGAGTAAAGTGAAGTAGTGAGTAAAAGTGAAGTGTTCAGTGCAGTGAAGTCCGCGCGTGTGACAGTGCAGTGACGTTTACGCGCGTATGACAGTGCAGTGACGTTTCCGTGCGTGTGACAGTGCAGTGACGTTTCCGCGTGCGTGTCAGTGCTGTGACGTTTCCGCGGGCCTGACAGTGAAGTGACAGTTGGAGTGCAAAGAGGACTGACGCTGTCAATTGTGAGTACTGCTTGAGTTGTAAATAAAGGCACCATTCAATAGGATTGTTGTTTCCTTTCCTATCCCCAACTCACTCTCGTGACAGTACTATTAATTAAATATGACTTATACGAAATGCAATAAATATTTTTAAAGCATATTCACATTTTCTATGTCACTTTTTTGCTAGTCGTGTATGCTGCCATCTCTGTGTGCCTACCCGCAACTCCAGTTTTGCCTACTTTTAGGCCATCCAATTGGTTCTTAATTATATTATCTTTGCCGAGCGAGCGAAGCGTCTCAGTTTCGAGATTGGCTAAAAATGCTATAGTCCGGCTGTCCGATTGTCAGTCTGTCAGTCTCCTCGGCTGTTCTCGCCTACAGGTCGCATTTCTCAACCGATTCTGGGGAAATTTTGTGACTAGTTTTGAATATAAAACCGATTTTTTTGTCGACTCAAACTTTCGAAATTTTAAAAAATGGCGGTTGAAAACTTTAAAAATATCACATTTCAGCCATTTTGATTTTTATTAATGTCATAATTTATTTGTTACCCTTATTAAAACGCATTTTTTTTGTCTGAACAACTTTTTGAACCGATAAACTTCAACTAGTCGGGGTGACTCATGAGGTCTACAGCTCATAGAGCCAGTGGTATGTATGTTTGTTTAGGTCAAATCTTGCACCTCAATTTTCATCCAGTAATCCTCAACCGATTGAGCTGAAATTTTGCATACTTATGTAAGTCGGATGACAATACAATATAATGGAGTCAATGAGCTGTTCTGTAGATGGAACTGGGAGATGTTTGACTGAATTAAATTAGAAAACATATTAATAAGCTCATTCATTCATCATCAATTTATAAGTTAACTGCATGTCATAAATGTCGTTTGCCGTTCCACTTTTTGTTTTGCGATCCCCGACAGGGTTCATAGTGTACCTATTATAGAAGACAGTGACTTTTATTAGTTAGAACTGTTGTACATTATGAAATGCAATAAATGATTTGAATTGAATTGAATTGAGTAGGACTCCTTTTGTCTTTACACTTTATGGTAAATTAAAGGTTTTTTAACAGCTTTACAATGCTAGGATTATAATCTAAATTAAAACCTGTAATAAAATAATTCCCTTTATGGTAGACGATGCCTAGGGTCTGATCACGGAGACGGAAGGTGGTCAAAGGAACTCGTGTAGTTAACGGCATGCTCTTGTTTAATTTGTCGAAATTAATTTTTTGGTCTTATAATAAAAGCTTGTATGTATAAATTTTTTTTTTCACAAATCTTATTCATTATACATAACTTGTAATATATATATATGTCTCGACCATACCCATGCCATATGGAAACAGCTCACAAGATTATGATGAAACTCCGTTAGTGGCGCGCTAGCGCCCTCTGTTTTTTTTATAAACATTAATTACGCTAATTAATAGCAGATCATAATTTTATCACTGCTTTCAATTACTATGTGTGCTGTGCTGGCCTCTGGTTTTGTTGGAGTTCTCGATGGAACCGAGAGACGGCACTAGGAGTGACAGTTGTGGTCACGCTCTTAGAAGGCTTCTCGGGGAAGCCATCCATTGCATCAGTCTCCAGTCTTCGCTTGTTCTCCGCACGGCACTTGTGCCAATCGCCGCAGTGTGCTTCCCGTTTGCACATTTTTCCTTGTTATTCCCAATTTCGGGATACGATTGAATGAGAGTAAAACTCGGTCGCCCTATATTATTATTTGGGCCACTGAGCTTTTCACTACAATTTATTAATATATTGTAGTGAGAAGCTTATTGGCCCGGCTATATGCATTACTTGCACAAACTTCTGTGACAAGTAAAAAAAATTCTAAGGCTTTTCCGGAAAGAACGTTAAGCTGTTGATCCCGGCTGTCATCATTCATTAAGCTATGTCAGATGCTTTTCGGCATCTTGGAAAATCTGGCACCAGTGTCAGCCACCTACACACACAAAAATTAAAAAACTGTGGCACCAAAATTTGATATCTTCGAGTATTGTTATTATGTATGTTAGTAGCGTCAAATACTTTACTTGCTTCAGTTCTGACGCTTTTAAATTTATATAAATCATCGTCAGGTCTTTTAGTCTTCCTTTCAGGAGGATTGTATTCGTAAGACACAAGACTTTAATTTGTAATTAAAATTAGTAAATACAAGTATTAAAAAATATATATATATTAAAGTCTTTACTGTGTGTTTTTCTTTTTGATTATTGTTATTTTTTGGTGTACAATAAATAACAATAATCAAAAATAAAATATTACATAACATAACACAAAACATAATTACTAAACTCTGTAAGAGACAATTAGTCTTATTACAGTGAGAAAAAAAATTAAAATTTTGTCGACCAACCCATATTTTATGACCAAATTATTTTAATGAAGTTACGATTTACAAAATACCGATAAGTTCTTGCTTCTTTATTACAAACATTAAATAATGTGTTTCAGCCCAGCAATCGGGCCTTTATTTTGGCGTAAAATTGTTTTTGCCCCATACGCCCGCTCGTTTATGCTCATTAATGCACAATTTGTTTTTGTCCTCGACTTAAAATACACTACACTACTGCTGTACTAACTAGCTCTGGTAATAGTCTATTGGTGGTCTCCGATCCCAAGATTCTATCGCAGGGTTGAGAACTATATAATACAAGTTCATTATTATTATTTACTAATAATGTCAAATCTACCATCAGTATTTGTTATTACACACACACACACTCACGTGCACACATACACACACAACACACACACACACACACACCCCCCCCCCACACACACACACACACATTATGTCAAAGATATATTAAAAACTTCTACTCTTGACTTTCATGTATTTTGTTAACTAGGCCTAAGTTAATATCATGTGTTTGGAAGAGCGGATCCCCCTGCCACAGGCTTTATCTAAGCTTACTAGGTGGGTCCCAGAAATATGTATATTTATCAACTAAGGCTTGAAATAAAGATTTTTTCATTTTTCATTTTTCATTTTCACATGGCCAGAGCAGCCACAGGATTAAAGAAAGTTGAAATTACCGCATCCAAACGCCTACTAATCCCCATTCCTTCATACTGCGGCTTAATCTGCATGTCGTTACAAACCGAGTCTTGACTCATCCATAATTCACGTAATGAGCACAGCCTGCCTCGTGGAGACGAAACAAGGTTTTTGCTTCACAAAGTTCTGATTTGGGGTTTATTTAGGTCTTCATTAGAAATGTCGGCTTGATTTACATGAAAGGAGTAAGAAGTCACTGAAGATAATGGAAACTTATTATATTTTTCTATGTTTGCTGGTTGAGTAGTTGAAGGAATATAACAATCTTAAAAAAGGAGAGGTCAGAAGTAGCCAAAAGCGGCGGGATGAGGGACGAAATGAGGATAAAGTGAAAGAGGTCTGTCAAGATCAAAGACCAATTTTTTGAAGTGAAAACTTCTTTAGCGGTGTTGTACACTTTTTTTGAAATGGGTAAAAAATGTTAAACTCGCGTCAGGACGTCAGGACACGTGACCTGATCGAAAATTCGTAAGACGGATGGATAGTAGACAGCCGGCGCGGCGTAGGAGAGGAAGTATCTCCCTCTCTTTCTACGGCGCGGCGAAAATGTTTGCCTGCTGTTTCGTTTAGGCGGTGCAGGGTGCTTGCGCGAATGTTCGTGTTACAGCGTGCCACGCGCAGCCATGGATGGTGACAGCTGATGGCTCGACCGTCTGCTGTGTATTCATGGCCACACTGCTGTGTATTCGTAAAATTCGTGTACATAAAGTGTTTAAAACATGGAAATTGAACAACCATTCCAAAATATCAAAAATGCACAACGTTAATATTCAAGTTTTCACTTCTGCCGGCACTCCCGGAGAGCAACTCGTCGTTTTTTTTCTACTGCGTACATTTAAGTCTATGGTCAGGATCGTAGCAATAGGGAAGGAATTCAATCAGGTAAAGGGTCCTGCCCGTTAGGTCTATGGACATAAGGAATTTTGAAACCGCTTGAATATTTTTTGCGGTTAGGAATAACATTCCTTATAACAATATCCGATTCTTCTGTTCTTTCAATTTATGATAATAAATAAAAATATTATAAATTGCAATTTTCGACACTTTTCATCCTTACGCCGCCATTTCTCTTCAACCGACCATAATATGAAGGTCTTTCTTTCTCTTTTTCTTTCTTTATTTCTTCTTTATTCATTAGCCTATACCATTAGCCTACAATGCTAAGGTTCTAGTCAAGCCTTTGGGTTGCGGAGGTCAGACTGCAGTCGCTCTGTGTAAAAACCAGTAACCTCGTCAAATCTCCTTGGTTAAGTAGCAAACCCCGGGCTCTGAAGCGTTACCGCTGAGTATGCAACCGGGAATACGTGAAGATGATGAAGAGTATATTGCATTGAACTTTATTAGAAATACTGTTCGACTCTCCAGGTTCTATGTTCTCACCTCATAGAAGACAAATCAAAGGCGTTCGTATTGCGGGTCTACTGCATACATTATTAAGGGGAGCCGTGTTAAACCTTCAAAATCCCACCACACCACCATACGCCAGCCCTTCAAAAACAATCTTCAACACAATCACACTCCTATTTTAAGCACAGCAAAGTCGAAATTAATAATGATTTCTAAAGTCAGCAACTTTGCGATGGCAATATTATATTTGTGAGTATTCCCAAGTGTCAGTTCTATTTCTGACGTAATAAGGACTAAAATTGATTATTTGATTATAATTTGTAAATGTGTGAATCTATATTGGCTTAATGGTTGACTTATTAGGATAATTGCCATCAAATATAGAGCTACCCACGAAGCATAGGTATCCAATACAAGATGCTCTTAAATTAAGAATAGATATTGTAATTGTACTTGTTGATTATATAAAATACCACACAAGTGCGAGTCGAATTCGCAAAAGAAGGATTCCGCATAAATTATCTATAAAAAAATCACGTTTGTTGTATGGGATCCCTACTTTAAATATTTATTTTATTCTGTTTTTAGTATTTATTGTTAAGGCGGCAACAGAAATACATCATCTGTGAAAATTTCAACTGTCTAGCTATCATGGTTCATGTGATACAGCCTGGTGACAGACAGACAGATGGACAATAGAGTCTTAATAATAGGGTGGGGTAGGGAATACCTTTTTTACCCTTTGCGTACGTCCTCTTTAAAAGTAATATAATATACAGTTGAAACTTAATTAAGCTAAAACGAGATCCTTCCTAAATACAGTCAACCCCGCGCCTGATCACGGCCGCTGGTGACAAGAGGGCTGGCTGCTTCTTTTCTCAACGCAGCCAGCGCTGCCACCTCACGATCAAAATATATTACATAACAATGTATTCTCAGTCCACATTAGATAATGTTTACTGAGAATACATTGTTATTTTAATATCAGTATAATTCCAACTTGACGATTTTTGAGAAAATGCTGCAGTATAGTGCCACTTCTTCTGTACTTGCGCTTAGGAAGCGGCAGTAAACTTAGCTGGAAGTAAAGGATCTGTCAACGTCAACAACTATTATGAAATCGAAAAAAAGGACAATTATCAAGTGATACAAATATCCAAATATAAATAAATGATTTTTGACTTTGACTTTTTAAGCGAGCAATGGCAAGTCTACAACAATTTTGCTTTGTCTCCATATGGCCTGCTTTGAAGGATTGAGGGTGTTATTTATAATCCTTCAATAATAATTTGATTTCCAGAAAATTCAAATGGTGAGTCTCAATATCTCATGAATAATCACACCCATAAGGTGGATCCTTTTCACGAAACGGCAATTGATCAATATTTTTAACTGACGAGTCTAAAGAGTTGCTACAAAGGGTGTGAATGCTAACCACAGCATAGTAATAGCATAAGATGGTTTTATTTTTATTTTCAATTCAAATATTTATACTAAGATTTATTTTGTTAGGGATGATTCAGTCCATTATCTTGAATAACTTTGGCAGATTTGTAAAGTTATAAAGGAGACGATATGACTTCTGCGAGTACACAATTTGGAGCAACTTCTAGTGTGAGTAAGATGTATGTAACGTAAACCAAACTCCGCAAACAACCCGAACAAGAAACTCCCACTCATTTGCCGTAACTAGGCGAAACTTTTTCTATCTCCCTTGAACTAATCAAAGCGAAATCAAAGTTAAAATGAACCGGGAATTGGAACGTCTTACCATGAAATGGTGGAGATAGAGAAACTTTATGTGATTTCAGAGCTGTTCACAAAATGACACGGAAATTGGCTGAGAAATGCGTCTTGTAGCAAGCCTATGTCACTCTCCGTTTGCGTATCAAAAATATACTTACATTATTACTATACGCGCGACGACCATTCCAGAGTGGGAAATTCAGTTATATTAATAATAGTTTTTCCAGAGTAATAAGAATGAAATTAGCTTGCAATGTCAAGGTATCTAAACGAACAGGTGCTGAGTTCTGACGCGAGCTAAGTTAAACCATAGCGCTAACCACATTGAGTAGATATTTCTTAGAATTTCTTTTCTGAGTGAGACTTTTACGTGAGTACTAGTATTTATTCTGTGCCTTAGGCGAGAACCCTCTGTGGGTTATTATTATATGGCGAGAACGAGAACTGCCGCCAGAAATTCGGTCACAAAAAATATATTTGCCAAATCTGAAGTGCTATTTTTGAAAAGCGGAGTCACCTATACGAATGGTTTTTCCATACAAAAAACCATTCGTTTAGAGACTCCGCGTTTGAAAAATGGCACCACTGAAACGAAGACGTTTGGCTTGCTCGGTCAATAAGATTTTACTGCACCAACTGAGTATATCAAATAATAAATATTTAAAATGTAAGTATATAGGCAGTTATGTACAGCAATTTACTTTACCCAAACTTTTGGTGTATGTAGACTGAACACGACGGAATACATAGCGCGTACATAATGGACATAATATATAATGTGTAAATAGTGAATTCTTTAACAGTGATTTATTTACTTACAATAGGAATAAGAGATTATGTTCATAGGTTTATATGGAAAATAAAGATTATTTTGTGTTTGTCTTTTACTGATAGGTACCTTAGATCCAAGATAGGATAACAAGCCTTTGTTTGCCAAGAGAAAGTAACGTAAGATAGGTACACGTTAGAAGTGGGTACCGCATACCCACTTACATACATACAAGTAGGTACACTGATTTTGAAGTTACTAGCACTTGCTTTAAAGTACATAAAGTATACATGGGTCTAAGGAAATAGGTCTGTATGAATGCCATGACGCTTGCTTTAACAATGAGAGCGCAAGAATCTAAGTTCCGAGTATTTAAAGGGCCCCCCGCTAGCGGGTGCGGGGCGCTGTGCGTATTAGAGGGGTATTTATACTGGCAACTTTTCCGTGGCCTTTCCTCGGAAAATAGAAGTCTTGGCATTCGTACAAATGTAGAAATGAATAAAAGATAACTTATACTTTATGCTGATATAAGTTTTATAATTGTAAATTGCCTATAAGAAATATAAGAGAAATAAAGTTTTCAAGCTCGCGGGGAAGAGGGAGGCAGGGCATACGCTCGCGCAGCTATAAATATAGCGGGGTCAGCCCGCAGAAATCAGTCCGTGAAATTTCGATACGATCGCGAGGAGCCCTAAGAAGAAAGAAGAAACCCTGAGAAGAAGCTCTGGCCTCCCACTCTCCAAGGCGTGCTGCGTTTGAACCACCATACTGTTGTTTTACTGCCGCTCGGCCCTCTCCACGAAGCTACCTATGAGAAGAGCATATCCCTACAGTCCATAACTTGACACGGAACATCAGACCCGACTTGTGCGAGGCGTTCACGTGTCATCTGAGCTCAACATCGAAAGCCGTCCCGCACAGAGGCTGTTATAAGAATTGGCGCAGTTTTAGTACTACAAATAAAAATACACAGAATATGATGTATTTTTCCGAATGAATTTATGTATTGTCTGTTCTTGTAATTCAGAAAGATACAATTGAGAGAAATAAAAGACAACACTTCAGAGCCCGGATTCCGCTACCTACCTCAGTTTATTTAACGAGGTTACTGGTTTTTACACAGAGCGATTGCCGTCTGACCTCCGCAACCCAAAGGATAGACCAAACCTATGCTTGGATAGATTTGAGCGAACGCTAGTCGCTAGGGACCCACAGTATAAACGTGCCTTCCGAAAAACGGAATTATCTATCTTTTTGCATAATATGAGGTGATTAAAGCCTGCAATATCCTAACCAGACTAGAAAAAACTGTTCATAAATTTTGTAAATTTGTATCTTTTCATACCTACGTTGTCCCACTGCCCGACAAAGGCGTCCTCGAATGCATACGTTAACCAAACACATATTTTTTCCTTATTTACGTAAGTACATAGAATAATTTGTACCGAATACGATAAATATATTCCGAAACTATAATCATAAAGAAGAAAAAAGCCTTCTATAAAAGAAGTACCGTCAAAGCCGACAGAACAAACTAACTTCCCAGTATCCAAGCCAATGTAAATGAGTAGTACTGTACAAAGCAAATTTGCACAAAACTAAGAACTTGTATTCTTGGTTCCGTAGAATATAATATTTTCAGTAGACGTTATTTGGATTAAGTGCTTCTTTTTCTTTGATATTTTTTTAAAAATCTATCTGATGAGTCAATTTTTTTAAGTGAAAACTTCTTTAGCGGAGTTGTACACTTTTTTGTAATGGGTAAAAATTTTTTAACTCGCGTCAGGACACGTGACCTGATCGAAAATTCGTAAGACGGATGGAGAGTAGACAGCCGTTGCGGCGTAGGAGAGGAAGTATTCCTCTCTCTTTCTACGGTGCGGCGAAAATGTATGCCTGCGCCTGCTGTTTTGTTTAGGCGGCGCAGGGCGCTTGCGCGTGGCACGCTGTATACAATATTTATTTATATTCTATATGTGGTAGAATAGAATACAAATAAATATTCTATTCTACCACATAAATAATAGTACTTTTATACTGATAATTAAAGCAATTCGTGCAAAATTATTCCCTAACCATTCCAAAATACCAAGAATGCACAACGTTAATATTCAAGTTTTCGATTCTGCCTGCACTCCCGGAGTGCACCCCGTCGCTTTTTTTTTTCAGTTTACATCCCTATTGCTTAAATTTGTTAATAAATATTTAAGGATTAGAAAATGTTTGTTAACATTTTCTAACTGCAGTGTAATTAATAATGGTTTACTCAACCAAGTCACAAAATTGTGGTAATGTTCAAAAAACCGAGGTACCCTAACCCTAAAAACAAAAAGCTATGTATGCAACCGAGTTCCCACAAACGCCCCACTTTCAGCAGACATACACACGGTGCTCTATTTTACAACCGCGCTTGCAAATTATGCGTTTGCACGCTTATGTTTTTGATGTTGACGAGCTATGAGCACGCTTGTATGAGATGAGGGATTTTTATCATGAATTATATTTCGTAAGTAGGTACTTTGGTGTTTTGTACGTACATAAATTGGCGAAGATATTATAGGTTCCAAATTCGATCCCCGGTCAGGGCAAGTTGAAAAATGGCCTTTTTCAAATGGTTCTGGATCTTGGATGTTTATCTATATATCTATATGTTGTAAAATATAGTATCGTTGAGTTAGTATCCCATTGAGGAGCTCGGTGGCCCGGTCGAAGTGCACATTACTAGCGCTCTCGCAAGTAAAGCGACACCGGGCGTGGTCCGCACTTGGATGAGTGGCCACAAGAGGCATACAAATTTATTGAGCTCCTTCGTGCTTTAGTATGCACGTATAAGCCGTTGGTCCTTGTCATCGTTGTATGGCAGTCGTCAAGCTATGTCAGATACTTTTAGGCAGCTTGAAAAATCTGACAAAAGTGTTGGCCACTTACACACACGAGAAGCAAGCCAGTATCCCATAAAATAAATAGTCTAAAACTTACTTTGGGGCTAGCTCAATCTGTGTGATTTGTCCGTATATATTTATTTATTTATTATGTTTATAAGGCGATCGATAGGCTTGCCTATAATTAAAAATACCTCTAAAATCGTTTGTGACGTTTTGAAGTGTCCAGATGAATGATAATGAATTCCATGTCAATAGCAAGGTATGCGGTGGTAAAAAATGGCCGTTGGAAAATTGGATAAATTATTGGAACATATTCTCATAAACAATACATCACACAAAAAGAGAAAAGATCTCTTCTTGAACTCAAAGGATCGACATCATTCGTAACTTTGGAATCGTGGTGAATTATTAAGCAAATTTTTCAATGGATTAAGCTTTAATGTAAATAAAATCCTAGAAACTTTAAGAGCTTTTTTTAACCTCCAACAAAAAAGAGGGATGTTATAACTTTGACGATAATATCTGTATGTCTATCTGTGTGTGTCTGTCTGTGGCATCGCAGCTCACGAGCAGATGAACCGATTTCGAAGCTGGTTGTTTTTTTTTACGCAAAAGTAAGTTGCCCTTGCGGTGATTTCAGCTATGTTTGAAAATCGGGTCAGTCGTTTAAAAACTATTGGGGGTCAACGCTTGAAAGTCAGGGTTTTCCTTAACAAATAATAGATGGCGCTACGAATGTCAATTCAAATATCTAGTTCCGCTACTTACCACTAGATGGCGTTCCTGAAAGAAAGAAAGAAAAATCGGGAGTTTTTTAATTTGCCTATAAAAATAAACTTGTCGGCTAAAAACTTGACTTCTCTGAAAGACACGATTTTTGCCTTTTCTTTGCTTTATCCATGAACGACCTTCTTGGTCTTCCTTTTTAATCCCCGAAAAAAAAAAGAGTTATAAGTTTGACACTAATGCCTTTTGGTCTGTCTATCTGTCTGACAGTGTGTCTGGTTTTTTTACGTGAAAGCAAGTTCTATTGTGGTGGTTTTTAGCTATGTTTGATGGAAATCGGCTGAGACGTTTAAAAGTTATTAGGGTCAACGCTTAAAATTCAGGGCTTTTTAAATGCAGGGCAATAGATAGCAGTACGGATATCACTACATGGCTTTTTTTGAAAGAAAAAAAGCAAACTCTTTTTTTTTTAAATTAGGTCTGCAATAAAACTTGTCGGCTAAATGATTGACGTCCCTGTGCGACACGACTTTTACCTTTTCTTTTACATCACCCATGAAAGACAATTTTGGCCTTGGTCTTCCTTTTCATCTCTATTTCTTTAATCAGGTTCAGTACTTTAACAAAATCGCTTGTTTGAGTGTAAACGCTCAAATTGTGTCTAGAACCAGTAAATTGTTGTTTGCTTTAAACAAGTATCAATATTCCCTTTGACTCCATTACTCACAATCCAATGTAGCGGTCTTACGGTGGAGTAGACTGTATACATAATAAAATACACGTCCATCAACTAATAGAGGATGGAGACATAGGACTTTTAAAAAAAATTGCATTTCCATTACGTATTACTAAATTGAAAAATTCACCTACATACCCCAGCGAATTAGCTCGATGAAGTGGCAGTGGTCGGGACACATAGCGCGAAGAACCGATGGCCGATAGGGCAAAAAGGTTCTCGAATGGCGACCGCGTACTGTCAAGCGAAGCGTAGGACACCCATCCACAAGGTGGTGAGACGAACTCTTCAAGGTCGCTGGAAAGCACTGAATACAGGCCGCTTTTGATCGGTAATTTTGGAAATCCTTAGGAGAGGCCTATGTCCAGCAGTGGACGTTATGCGGCTGAAATGATGAGGATGAAATTGAAAAATGGCGTTTACAAACTCGCAATATTGACATTCCATGTCATGGGTTAGTCTAGAAAAAAATGATTCCCACTCTACAAGTAAGTATGTAGTAAAAAAGATAAGTGTTGGTAATATTTTATTATACTATTATGACGGCATGATTGATATACCTACATACCCAGGCCAAATAACAGCTTTCTAGCACTAAAAGTCTCTGAGTAAAACCGTAGGCAGAAAGATAGACATGGCAAAACTATAAGGGTTTCTTGTTTACTATTATATCCGGAACCCCAAAACAGTAAAAGTCATTATAAACCATTCCAAACAGAATTTTCAACAGAATTCGTTATTTACAAAACGTGTAATTGACCTCTGTGGGACGACGCTGAGGTTGTGTCCATAATTAATGGACACACAGACAAGTTTAATGAGGTCCTGACTCCAGAAGGACTGTTACATTCGAGTGCCTGCAATCCGCAATAAATTCAAAGAGAATACTTGTAGTTTGAACTGTGAATTTATACATCATTTCGAATATACTTAATTTTTATGCCTTAAAATACACAAAGGGTAAAACCAGGATAGTTGCCCCAGAGGTATAGATGCCTTGATTGTAATTACTCTAGGTTCGCGGATGAATCGTATGCTCTTTTATTAATCTATTGAAAGTGTGTGAACAGACAAAATGCACTCAAAGTTTTTGTGGGATAGATGCCCTTTCTTTCGGCGGGGCATCTATCTTAAGGCCCTGTATTCCGAAGGCCCACTCGGATGAGGTGCGGGGCGATCTGCGAGGCACCCCGCAGACTTCTACATATCTCGTCTCACTGAGGAACGGGAGGCGGGGAATGAACGTGAAAGGACGCGGAATGTAGATTTTATCAGTTTATATTTTTTTTTAAACAGGGATACGGGTTATAAAAGGCAACTCTGCGAATTTGTCTAAACATATTTAGTGGCTTTAAGTGAGCATAAGAATCAAATGTAAAATATCAGTAGTTTATTCGTAGTTTTGAAAAAATATTACAAAAAGGTTCTACTTCAGGATTTTTTTTATCAAGTGAAGTTTATTAGATCATGTAACTAACTACGAATTTTACTAGACTAGATCCTTAACTAAACATATCTTTTTTTCAAATTTTAAAACACAATTTTCGATGTCTCAGATGGTTTTAAAAACTAAAAATTTCGGCCTACCAAGCCTTAAACTTAATTTACATGGATTGGGCAGCTATTTCCTATGTAAAGGATAGATGTACCAAAATGTAGAGGTCCGCATGAAATCGCAATTTTTCTGAATAATATTTATAGGTAATGCTTTTTTTAAAAAAATTCTAGATAAAAAACCAAAGTACCGGCCAGTATTATAAATAATTAAATCATTATAATTCCACCAAAACAAAAGTCGAATATACTAAGGCTCGCCTCGACTCAAAAATCTGATATCACAAAAAAACTCAAATATCCCACAATAATTTATACGCCCCAATGTTTTCTATTTCATTTCCACAGCAGCAAGTCAACCGTGTGTTATTTTCAATAATATCTTCATTTCAATACCGTACCGTCCTCAAAACAACTCATTTCCTTAATTTAAATCTTAATCACTTAACAATAAAGTCCATTTTGGAGCAAAAAATCCACAACAAGGAATTCAAAGTGAAGACTTCTGTGTACAAACAAGATTATTTTTGCGTTTGTTAGGATTCTTATTTGTGGTGTCATAAGATTGATTTTGGTTTGGCGTAGAGTTGTTTTAAAGGTATTGGTGCAGAGAATAACCGGGAACGCTTGGTGTAAGTGTAAGCCGCAATCTGCCGACTTTACAGGTATTTGTGCTTAGTTTATATGGAAACGGCTTCTTTTAATTTCTCTGCATAGAATTTTCTTGGTTTTTGTAAGTGAGTTTTACTATCTTGAATTAATTTCACTGTTTTCAAATACTTGATCAAACAAAAAGTAATGATCAAGGTTTTGTTTGTGTTTAAGTGAAAACAAGGGGTCCCTAATGATTTAAAAGCACACTACGAAGACTGAAAGATCGCGACCAAATAACCTTGGCGAACACAGTTGGCAGATTTGTGTATCTCTGTTTATCCCTATGGTTGACTGGGAGAGAACGCTTTTAGCATTAAGTCCGCCAATTTCAAACAATTGTACATTGTGGATCAAAATTGTTTTTCAAAATATAAATAAATAAAAAATTTCAGCTACCTTAAGGCATCCAAAATAACTTTACGCCTGTTATCTAATGATTACTAGTGGGACCGAGCGCAACGGAAGGCACGTCATGCCTTCCGTTGCGCTTGTGGTCATTTATCCATTTGATGACCACACTCACGGTTTCCTTTACATACGAATGCATATGCGAAGACACCCCGAGATAAAGTAAATAGAGAGGCATAAGAGCGGCAACCTACTGGAGGCGCAAAATATAGTTTAATTTGAGCCAATCGACACGAAAAGAAGAAGAATAGCCCGCTCGGTCATTAAAGGCCCTTTACAAACTGCAAATTTCTTACCTGTTGCATAAAATTAAAATGAAAAAATAAGTAATTTTTATAGTAAACGTTTTGTTTAGACTAAGAACGTAATCTATTGCCTCAATTTAGTTACTTGCAACAGTCAAGAAACTTGCAATGTGTAAATAAGCCGTTTGTTCCCAAGAGACTAATGCGTCGTAGGAACAATATTTCAAGAAGCCTTTGCCACACTATGTACCCTTTTATCTGAATTTGAGCAGATCTCACCGTGAAATATCGACGGCGTGCAGCGAATGTAAAAGAGGTAGTCCTTACATTACCATATCGTTTGACGTTTCAAAAGCCAATTTTATTGCCTTTGTTATCGAACTGACGATGGAATTTAAACAGCCCATTAAGAGCTTAGCCCCTGTTTGGAAACTCAGCGAGGTTTTGGAGTGGCCAGCTATATTTCAGCATATAAAATTTAAAAAAAAGAAAAAGTAACGGGCTTAATGCTTTTAGCGTTACATCCGCCAATTGTAAACAATTGTAACTATATTGTGGATCAATGAAGTTTTTATAAATAAATAAACAAAAAGCTGGCCAAGTGCAGTTGATTTATTTATAAAAAATTCACATTTGTTGTATGGGAGCCCCACTTAAATACTTATTTTATTCTTTTTTAGTATTATTTTTATAGCGGCAACAAAAATACATTTACTTTAAAAATTTTAACAGTCTGGCTATCACGGTTCATGAGATATAGCCTGGTGTCAGACTGACGGAGTCGGAGAGCGGAATCTTAGTAATATTTACCCCTTAGGTACGGAACCTTAAAATGTTTAAGATAAGTACCTACTACCTACCTAATGGTAGTAAGTAATAAGTCATCATCATCATCATAATTTCAGCCGCACAACGTTCACTGCTGGACATAAGCCTTCCCCAAGGATTTCCAAAACGACCGATCAAGAGCGGCCTGCGCTTTCCAGCGACCTTGGTCAGATCGTCTGACCACATTGTGGGTGGGTGTCCTACGCTTCGCTTGCCAGTACGCGGTTGCCATTCGAGAACTTTTTGCCCTATCGGCCATCGGTTCTTCGCGCTATGTGTCCCACCCACTGCCACTTCAACGAACTAATCTTCTACGAATTTTCTCATTTCTGATTCGATCACGTAGAGAAACACCGAGCATTGCCCACTCCATAGCGCACTGAGCGACCTTGAGCCTTCTTATGAGACCCATAGTAAGGGACCACGTTTTAGATCCATAAGTCATCACTGGTAACACACATTGATTAAGCACTTTCGTCTTGAGGCACTATGGTATTTTGGACGAGAAGACACTGCGTAGCTTTCCGAACGCTGCCCAGTACCCAGCCAAGTCGGATTCTTCGAGACACCTCTTCCTCGAAGCTGGAACTTCCTGCCTGGATCAATTGGCCCAGGTAGATGTACTGGTCTACAACTTCGAGGGTGGAGCTCCCAACACAAACAGGTAGTGGCGCGACATAGGCATTCATCATTATTTTCGTTTTGTCCATATTCATTTTAAGGCCCATTTGTTGGGAAACTCGATTTAGGTCTCCGAGCATAGTACTTAAAACTTCCATCGATTTTGCCATGACAACGATATCGTCGGCAAATCGAAGGTGAATGATATACTCGCCATTGATGTTGATGCCAAATCCTTCCCAGTCCAGAAGCTTGAAAGCATCTTCCAGTGCAACGGTGAACAGTTTCGGAGATATAACGTCTCCCTATCTTACACCTCTTTGCAGTCGAATAGCCCTCGTGCACTGCTCCTGTACTCGGACTGACATAGTGGCGTTACTGTATAAGCACTTCAACACTTCTCTGTGCTACAAAAGAGAGCAATTCGGTCGATCTACGGACTAAAATCACGCGATTCCTTAAGAGAGTTATTTATATCTATAAATATGTATTCTTACTGTGACATCTCAATTTATTTACGACAATCTTTTATTTGTTAAATCTAGGTTAAATAATTTCAAGAAAAATAGTGATGTTCACAGTTATAATACTCGCAACAAAAATCAGCTTCATACGCCTAAATTTCGACTTGCTAAAACTAGAAAGTCACTCTTAGGTCTAGGTATAACATTATTTAATAAACTTCTCGAAGCGATCGTTAACCTACCAATGGCAAAATTTAAAACACATGTTAAAAAAGTTTTATTGAACAATGCGTACTGTTTAGGAAGTATCCACGCGTTTTTATCTCCTAAATAATCATTGATTACTATCAATGATTATTTAGGAGATAAAAACGCGTGGATAGTTCCTAAACATTTCCCATTACACTCCACACATGAAACATAAATAGCTGCATTTTCTGTTACCATAATAAGCTTACTGTAAAAACATGTAAATGCTCTGCGATTAATAAGTGATCAACATATAATTAATATTTTCTCTTGACAAGGTCTGCGAGTTCGGGTTTTTCATGCTCACTAAAATGTCCGATCCGGTGGTGGCGTCGCTGGTCGGGTCGTTGGATTCCCTCTAATATGGTTGAGTTTAACGATGGCTGATCCGTGCGTCAACTCGTGAACGGGTGCTGCCGGGAGGGACTGGTCAGCTCGACTTCGCTTTTTTTGACTACTTAATATTTTTAATTACGAAATTTATGTTTGTTTACTTGATCGCAAGCATCACATGTTATAATGTGTCAACATTGTATTATATTATAAGTATTTATTAATTAAAAGACAATTATAATAATATGACAAAGCCCTTCTGGCGAGTAGGCGACCAATACTGTGAAAATGAGTTTCTTTCGACGTTCAGTCAGCAGTGGTCGTTACGAAGCGCTGGCACCGGTAGCGTTTCTTTAAAAATAAATTAAATTTTAATATACTTTACACGTAACATAAATTATACTTATTGACGTGTAAAAGTGCCTGTAAAGGTCTAATTACTGAATAAACATTTGAATCTTTGATATACCGATAGTTAATACGGCATCGCTGGAGAGACTGAAGCACGGCCCACGTTTCGATCGAATCAAAGGCTTTTTCATAGTCCACGAACCCCAAGGCTAACGGCCGGTTATACTCTCTCGTCTTCTCTATAACCTTTTTTTTTTACGGAGGAACGATCCCTGTTACGGATACCCGTTAGCCTGCGAGGGAGGCTGTCGGGTTATGTGGGACTCCACGCCAGAGCGACGTGCCTACCCACTAAAAAACCTCCGGAGTTCCATCTCAACCGCTTTTGCCGGGGACACGGGAACGGAAATACATCCGCGAACCCCGGCGCGGCTGGCCGCCAAAGCGGCCCCTCCTCGGGGGCGTCACAGCGCCCCCCACTCACCAAGTCTGGAACTCACGGACGCGCCGTACCTCCTCAGCCCAATTGAGAGGCGGCAAACTCCCACGCAGTCCACCGCCTGTGGACCCATGGGAGCCAGATAAACCGGCTCCCAGCGGCGGAGAAGATGAAAGGCTCCACCGCTTGCCTCTCGCCGCAAACGCGGTGCGGCACCGCTCGGTCGCGGAGGATAGTGAGAGCGGCAACGTAACACCGATACTCCTCCTCCTCCGCGACCGATCTCCAACCACAGCCACGGCGGTGTGGCCCCGCCTGAAGCGCCGGGAGAGCAATGAAACATTCCCCTCCCGGCGGCCCCACCGCGGGTGGGGGGAGAACTTCCCACTCCCCCGCCGCCCCATTGGGCGCATCCCTACAGGCTCAAGGCCGAAGCCGAGCCCGCGGGAGCGCCCCTCCTCGGGTGGGGGGAGAACTTCCCACTCCCCCGCCGCCCCAATGTGGGCGCTCTCTGCTGGTGGACGACAGCAGGAGCGCCCCCTCGCGGGTTCCTCTTAGCTTCCCCGTGGCTACCGGCTACCACGGGTAGCTGGAAGCTTTCGGAGTTTTCAATTTGGACCTGCGACGGTCGGAGCGTCGACTTCATTAGCCGCGACCTTTCGACTTTGAGATGAACATTCACGATGCCACTCCCGGTGATTGCTCCCGGTTTTGATCCGATTGATCACTGAGACATCGTTGAATATTCGTCTCTTCGTCGTTAGGATGAAGTCGATTTCGTTCTTAACAGGGGGCTGGTTCTTCTTGGTTGGACCTGTCCAGGTCTACTTTCTATGCGGCGGCTTCTTGAAGAACGAGTTCAACGCAAAGAGTCCCTCTAGCTCCAGATAATCAGCCAGCCTACGTCCCCTGTCGTTTTGCACTCCGTATCCGAAATTTCCCAGCCTAAACTCTCTTTTGCCTCGCTTGCCCAGTTTCGCGTTGGAATCCCCCATAAGAACCGTAAAATAGGTTTCAGAAGTATGTATGGCCTTACTGATGTCCTCATACACTTCATCCACCTCCTCATCGGAGTGATCTTCAGTTGGCATATATACCTGTATGACCTTCAGCGAGTATCTTTTAGCTACTCTGAGTATCAGGTATATTACCGTGCTAGAAACACTCTCGATGGATGTGACGTTGTTAATGAGGGACTTGTGGACGAGAAACCTGACACCATGCTGGGACTTCTTTTTGTCTCCTTCCCGGTGATAGAGTAGGTTACCAGATTGTAGGGTTGTCGTGCCCTCGCCCTCTCTTCGGACTTCAGACAACCCCACAATGTCCCACCGTAACCTACTCATTTCCTCTTCCACCTCAGCCAGTTTCTCGTCAGTCCTCAATGTGCGGACATTGTGTGTTACGAGAGCCAGTTTTCGCCGGGAGTGGTAGCCGGATCCCATCCGGGAATTCTTTGCACCCCCTGCCCCGCCGTTACCATAATCGCTACCGTAGTCAGGAATAGCAGTGCTGCTGGGTACTGGGGGCCTGGTCGTTTTGTTTCTATCGATTAGGGGGATATTGCCATACTCGCCACGCTTAGCAGGAGGAAATGGCGTGGTTTTATTCTAGGCCGGAAACCACACAACATAAGTAATAAGTAGGAGTACTTAAATAAATATGTTTTAAGAGACAGCTACTAGATTTTGGAATTTTGGAAATTAGAAGGGAATTAATACTTTAACCGTCAAAACCGCGTGTCATCATCTGACAGCTGCCAGCATCCATCCATCCAACATCCAAATCCTTTTTGACAGTTGACCTGCGTTCAGATTAACGCATTATAATTAACTGATTATTTGAACACGCCTGGAATAACTTGAAAAAATCTTTTTTTATTTTAAAGTGTACACTTGTTAGGTGGTCCCATAGAAATTTTATTAAAATCGGTTGCGTATTTTAACGGTTAAAAGCGGTATTTAGTTTTGAAAATTTTATTTTACAATAGTACTGGAATCTGGATTTAACTAGAGCTACTACAGAAAATCGACTACTACTCCTAGCACCAAGGGAATTGTAACGTACTCTAGAATGGACGGTGCAATGCATTTTAAATCAGCTCTTAGCACTGGAACAAATTATCTGACTACTCCATCATTAGGAGCGGTTTATTTTCTAATTTTCAAAGTAGCCACCCTTTTCCTCTCTCACGGGTGTCGTAAGAAGCGATTAAGGGATATGAGGTATAAGAGAATAGACAGCAGTGTCCTCTCCAAGACCTTATGTATTACATGTTATAAGGTTTTAACATCTTATTATAATAAGACATTTATTAATCAAAAGACATAATAATTATATGACAAAGCTCTTCCGGCGAGTAGGCGACCAATACTGTAAAAATGAGTTTCTTTTGGCGTTTTTTCTCAGCAGCGGTCGTTGCGAAACGCAGGTATCGGTAGCTTTTCTTTAAAAATTAATTCAATTTTAATATACACAACACGTAATGTAAGTATACTTATTGACGTGTAAAAGTCACTGTAAAGGTCTAATAACTGTATAAAATCTGAATTTACAATTTTAAAATTATCGCCAATCCACACTAGGTCCTCTGCGGTACTACTTTGAGAACCACTGGCACCGCTGGAAAGGTAACGTTCTCTAAAATAGACGGTGCAATGCATTTCAAATCAGCACTTAGCGTAGGGCACATGATCTGGGTAAATTATCATAGGGAGGATTTTTTCTATTTTTCAAAGTAGGTTAATCAAAACTAGGTGTGTGGCAACGGCAGAGTAGAATACGATTTGTAACCATCATTTTGTTCTCCTAAGGATGTCGTAAGAGGTGACGAAGGGATGATAAGATACAAGAGAATGAACAGCAGTGTCCTCTGTACAAAGAGCTGGAATGGATGGTGCATGCATTTTAAATCAGCACTTAGTGTTGGAACCAATTATCGGACTACTCCATCATTAGGAGCGGTTTATTTTCTACTTTTCAAAGTAGCCAACCTTTTCCTCTCCTACAGGTGTCGTAAGAAGCGACTAAGGGATGATTAGTTACAAGTGAAAAGAAAGCAGTGTCTTCTGTGCAAAGATCTTATGTATTCTGAGGTCGCCAATCTGTACTACTAAAAGAACCACTGGCATGGAAATGTAACGTCCTCCAGAATGAATGGTAAAATGAATTTAAAATCAGCACTTAGCGTTGGAACAACATTATCTATGTTGACCATCATTAAGAGCCTTTTCTTTTCTACTTTTCAAAGTAGATTATTCAAAACTATATGTGTGGTAACGGCAGAGTAGAAAAAGATTTGTAATCAATACTTTCTTCTCCCACGAGTGTCCTAAGAAGTGACTAAGGGATGATTAGGTATAAGAGAACAAACAGCAGTGTCCTCTGTGCAAAGACATCATTTCATATTCTGGGATCGCCTCCGCCTGGCCAGTGATTATGGACAAACTATTTCTTTATTGAGATAGGCTTTAAGTTCAGTTGTGGACTAATAAAGGCTGGTAAAAAGAAAACAAAAAACGAAGAATACACAATTTTGAATTTTGGGACCTATTCAAAATAGACTACTATGGGAATGTTAACGTTCTGTAGAATGGACGCTGCAATGCATGTCAAATCAGCACTTAGCGCTGAATTAAATTATCTGGCTACTTCATCATGAGGTTTTTTCAATAGTAGGTTTAATGACAATTTTACTTTTTACCCGACTACGGCAAAGCAAAAGGAGGGTTATATTTTGACAGGCTATGTATGTATGTATGTATGTATGTATGTTCATCTGTTCCCTCGTAACTTCTAAACTACTTATCAGAATTCGACAAATAACATATCATATGAAGCGTCTTAATTGTCCGCTGGTTATAGGCTATATGGGGTTTCACAAAATTTATTGCGGCGCCCTCTAGCGGACAAAACATACAGAGTTAAAAAGTAAAGTTAAGATAAATATGCCGTGTTTGGTATCATTTGAAAGCGCTTTACTTGTACATATATATATATATATATATATATATATATATATATATATATATATATATATATATATATATATTACTAGCATTTGCTTGTGACTTTACCTGTATTCATGGGCTGATTGCATATAATTCACATCTTTTCGTTTATAGCTTCTTTACTACTTATCAGAATAAGACCATTGCAGTACCATTAGAAGGGCCTTGATATTCTGTCGGTTATGAGCTATAAAGCTTGTCACCAAATTTATGCGCCACAAATACACTTTAACATTAAAATAGTACAAATAATAAAAAGTAAAAAAACTAAAACCCTAAAAAAAAATCCAAAAAATAAAATTGACAATAATGTCATACAATACTATTCTGAAGTATGCAATATTTACTACGTAGAGATAAATTTTCATGTTTGGAAAGGCGTAGTCACACGTTACATATACTTACCTACCGTAGCACTTTAACAACGTGTGACTTCGGTTTTCCAAACATAAAAATTTATCTCTATGTAGTAAATATTGCATACTTCAGAATAGTATTGTATGACATTATTGTCAATTTACAACGAAGGCATCTTGGTAGAGTCTACTGTGTCCATTTACTTGCAACTACATTAGCAACTTTGTTCAGTTCAGTATTCTGAAAATCTTGTTTTATACTTTTTCAGCGTCGTTTTTTGTCGTAGTTGGGTTTTAGTTTTTTTACCTTTTATTATCTTCACATACCGGTCGGGAATTTTATCATGCTAGTCTGAGAGAAAAGAAAAAATAGAATATCCACCTGCTTCTATTAAGTCGATCATGAAAATGCAAATCAAAAATAGGCGATCCGGCTATTGACACTTCATTTTGATTCCCTCTTGCTTACCATCACACTTATGTTGATTTATTTTTTTGTTTTCATGAGGAGCCAGTAGATAATACAATAATGTTCAAAAATTTTAATGAATATCGGAAAGCCGAGTGACTATCTCACCTGTTTCTAAGCCGAACGCTCGGCCGAGCTCTCGGCTACCGAGTGCTAGGCCGAGGGCAATGTCTCACAACTCTACTCGGTAGGTGAAATCAGACTATTAGGGATAAATCATGATAGTGGTATAGTGAAACAAACATTTAGCAGTTAGCAGGTCGCTTTAAATTCACCAGCATATGCCCGTTAATTAGCTGTTCACATCTAGAATTCATTGGGACGGTCGAGCTTTGTTTGTTTGCAAATTGTACAGATGATGTTTACAGGCTGACTAGTAAATTATGTTCCTTTCATGCTGGTCTGGGAGAAAAGGAAAAAACTTAGGATGTACCAGCTGATTCTCTTCTCGCGCAGATCGTATGATTGGATTGAAATCGAGGGAATGGGCGAAAATTCGAATCATGTTAGCTAGCAACCCATCACTATTTTGATTCCTTCTTTCACGTTCTCGCCCACCGTCATTCTAAAGCGGTGCAAGGCTTTATTTCCTTAGAGCCGCAAGTTCCAAAATGTTCTGTCTGCCCCGTAAAGGATACGGATTTGATAGTATGTATGGTAATAAAAAAATCACTAAAAAGGTAAAATTTCACTTTAAAGGTGAACGCACACTTATCCAAACCGAACAAGTCGACCAAAACGAATTTTAGAACTCTTTCACAGGATTTCTAGACGAATTCGAATGACGTCAACGTCGTGAACGCATTCGGCGCGGTTGATGCGATCGAATCGATCGAATCGCCTGCATTTCGACTGTGACAATTGTGTGCGTAAAATCAACGAGAGTTATGCGATCGAGTTACTGCTTCGATTTATTTTAAATGTTACAAAAATCATTGATTCCAACATAATGGATTAATAAAGCCCTGACAATGAAAATCTCGTCAAGATTCATCACAATTCAGATGTAATTACAGTGCGACACTGAAATAGAAACGAAGGAAATTCTTTTTTTTCTTTCGGTGCGGTCGTTTCTTTCGGTGCGGATAGAGAGATAGATAGATAGATAAAGACTTTATTTGTCTCACTGAGGCACACACATATACATGTTTACACAAATTAACATAAAATCATTGACAATAAGTTTTAGAAATAAGGTGAACCGCAGTGATAAAAAAGGCAATAACTCAGCGTTAAAATTGCTCAGGGAGCAAACACTGATTTTCAGTCATCACCGTCGAGTGAGAGAACATGAGCCTGTCGGTAGAGCTATAAATAAAGATTAGTTATGTATACCTAGCTGTAAACCGCTTTGGATATATTATTAACTACAATTAGATATATTAGAATTAGATAGACATGCGAGGCCTTAAAAACTTAGATCGATTCAACGCGTTCGGCGCGGATAAGTGTGTGGTCACCTTAAGAACATGTTTAGTCATTTATATGGACTTTCGTTATCAACGCTAAAATAAATAAAAAAGCAAAATTTTATTTTGCCCTTACATTTTGTCACGGAGACCGTGTGGCTGTGGTGTTCCATGAAAGTTAAGTGTCGAACTAATCTAGTCGCGTTAAGTGCCTTGTTAATATAGTCACTATAGCTGTAATATACTTTCTATTTTACCCACCGTTCATACCATGTGTATGTGGAAAATCTTCGAACCACACAAGATGCGTCAAGAGTTAGGTTCCACGCTTAAGACTTTTCCATACAAACGTAGTCTAGCTTTTATTTTGAAATGACGAGCGATATTTCGGCAGTATTTTGTGATTCCAAAGTAATTGCATATATCTAGGCGTTGGTTTTTTCGCTGTACTACCAGTGGTCCTACTGGTAGTACCATGAGAGATTTTTTGCCAATGATACTACTGATGTGTCTGGTAGTACTACGGGCAATTAATTTTACCCCTGATACTACTCTTTAAATGTGTAAATAAAAGTTTACCCTGTCTGGTAGTCGACAGTCACATATGAACTTGAAAAAAAATATGAGAGTGTAGAAGTTTTCCATACTGATGGTCAAATATGAAATGATACACTATATTCTCTTTTAAGTTCATATTTTGGCTGTGAAAACTAATTATATGCCTTAATATATGCAGTCTTTTTTGAAATGACATAATTTCACCAATATCTGGCATGCCGTTCTAAAATAAAACCTAGACTTCGTTTGTATGGAAAAGTCTGATTCTGTCTAGGGTATGGGCAGGCCTGTGGCACTACCCGTTTAGGTATCGAAAATATACCTACATTTTTACTACGGGCGCGGCGACTACTTTGAAGGGGAAAATTCAGTTACATGAATCGTTTGTCCAGAAAAATAAAAATGAAATTGGCTTACAATGGATGTCCAGGTATCTAAACGAAGAGATGAGGAGTTCTGACGCGAGCTAAATTAAACCATAGCGCTAAACACATTGAGTAGATATTTCTTTGAATTTCTTTTCTAAGTAAGACTTCTGTACGTGAGTACTAGTATGTATTCTGTGGTATGGGAGCTCTTAATATTTTAAATTCAACGTCACTTGGACACCCAATTGTAAACATGAAAAAATAATTGTATTTCTCTACACCGGTGCATCGGATATGCACATGACATTTCGCCAGCCAACAACTTTTTAGCCACATTAAAATCTTGCATCCGCTGTTTGGCCGCGCGCCAAATGGCATTGATTTTAAATTTTTAACTCGTTCCTGGAAACCCGAATTGATGAGAGAATTAATATTTCATTCTGTTTTCGTTGGAACTATTTGTTCCGAATGGAAATGTTGTAATGGCTTTTTTGTTTATGTGAGTACATTGATAATAATCGTGAATTAATTATGTTCCTCGATTCCACTATTTATTTTGATCATTAAATAAGGCACGAGAAGAGAGTTTTTTTGAGCCAAAATGCTTTTTTGCTTTCTCGTCATTCTCTTCTACATGTTGCATTTATCAACCGATTCTCGTGTAATTTTGTCTGCAGGTCCTTTAATTATTATAATAATAATAACTAACATCCCATCCATAAAGCCCAAACCAAGTAAATCCCTTCCTGGCAATAGTTCAGCAGCTGTGGAGGACTGTCCGTTAGTGCATCTCAATGGTACTTTAAGGGATACACCTCCATAGCCTCTATAGCCATCTCACTTTTTAGATAAAAAGGTACTAAAAGGGCTCTTCATGTTGGCTTTGGCCCCATGAACGCCTCAAAGGACCGGGTCCCCATGGACCCGTGGCTGAAAAGCGTAGCGTTTCAAGCATTCATCCCATAGGAAAAGTTATTTATATTGACGGTCTGAGTTACAAGGATTGGATAGGGTTTTTGGTACATATTGTATATTTATCTTCTCGCCTACCATCACCCTAAAAGTGGCCGTTGTGTCATGAGGTCCTGGGCTCTGTCAGCTTATAGCAAGACCAAAATACTCTGTCTGCTCCGTTAGAGATGTAAACGTGATAGTGTATGTATGTCACTTGCTATCACTTAACTCCCTTAGCAAGTTATATGCCACATAACTTGCCGAATGCTTACATTTTAAAAAAAAACTATTTTTAGTAAAATAGGTAAATTTGGCAACCCTTAGTCCATCAGAGGCTTATATTATAGAGCGTGGAAGTGACATACCCGTAATAAATCAAACTACAGGCTATACTAGATCACTATAGTATAATGAAAAAAAAAATGTAATTTCCATACAAAAGTGTGCAGCCGCCCGGGCAATTTGTATGGGAATGTCGAAATTATTTTTTGTTATTTGGTTGTTATTTTAATTTCATTACACTATAGTGGTTTGATTTTTTATACGTATGTCCTTTCCACGTTGAATATATGGAATTTTTACGTGATTTAGTTTTTGGACATATTTCAGAAGGGAGAAGAAGGGTTGAAATCGTAATAAAATAAAGACATGCACTCCAAGTCTGCATTGTTCATTTAGAGGAACATCATCAATTTGCATTCAAGAACGAGTTCAGTACATGAGTAAAGCGTATAACATACTTAGGTACAGTCCTCTCTGGTGTCAGATATTTCGCGCTGCCTAAGGGTTGGGACATGTCTGGCAGCACGGAACTTTTCTATGTTGCTATCCTTTTCTGTCGTTCAGAACCGACATTTGTTAGAGCAAGAGAAAGAGACGGTATTCCCCGGAGTCGACGATTCCGTGGCATTCCGTCTTTCTCTCTCTCTCTTGCTCTAAAAAAATACAGTTCTAAACGACAGAAAAAGATAGCAGTCTAGGAAAGTGCTGTGCCGTGCTGTCAGATGTGTCACAACCCTAAAGGTATCTAACTGTTATTCAAAGTCAGCAGAAGAAATAAAAAAATGCCATTTTATTTACTTGCGCTAACTGTGAATTAATTATTAGTTTCGCATTAGTAGTCCACTGGTGGAATGAAGGCCTCTTTATTCATGCAGGCACTTTCGCTCCCTTTATGTCTCAAAACATAGTCCTAATAAAACGGTTTAATCCCTAAAACCTGGTTTGTCAGTTGGGCGGTTGCAATCGCGCACTAGGACGACAATCATACCGGACAAAGCCGGCCACTAATTGGAAACTGCGCGGAGGACGGTCAACACATGTGTACACTGGCAGACCTCAACACAGACGCATTTAGTAATTACCTGTTTTATTATCTTTGTGTAAGACCAACACTAGTGACAATTTTTTCAAACTACCCTAAGGTATCTGAGACATAGCTCGTCGACTGCTTGTGCTGTACTTGTAATCATTACTTAAGTGCAAACCACGCCCGGAATTGCTTAACATGCATTAGCGCTAATAATGTAAATTTCTGTCGGGCCATCGAGTTCCTTAACTGTTTACTTAAGGGGATACCGGGATATATGAATTTATCGGGATCCAGTGCTACCCCCATTTGAAATAAATTGGAAATGGAAAAAAGAGGATTTTTTAAATTTTGTCTTTATCATGTCCTAATTAACCCTTTAAACAATTTTATTAACTACTATTTATAGTTTAAATTGAGAATATGAAGCATTTTTCGCACATTTTACCAAAGAAGTTTTTCTCAAATTTGCAAAGAAAAGCTTCACATTCTCACTTTAAACTCCAAAAAGTAGTTCATAAAATAGTTTGAAGGGTTATGTAGAGCTGGATAGGACCAAAATTTTATTAATAAAATGAACTTATCCCTAAACCCTGGATTATCAGTTGGGCGGTTACAATCGCGCACTAGGACGACAATCATACCGGACAAAGCCGGCCACTAATTGGAAACTGCGCGGAGGACGGTCAACACATGTGTACACTGGCAGACTTCGACACAGACGCACTAGTAATTACCTGTTTTATTAATTTCCTTTTTGTAAGACCAACACTAATGACAAGTTTTCCAAGCTACTCCTAAAGCACCTGACACATAGGTCGTCGACTCATCATCATCCTCTCGTATTCCTGGTTGAATCCTCAGCAGTAACGCTTCAGAGCCCGAATTTAGTTAGGCCTGCTACCTAACCAAGCTGATTTGACGAGTTTACTGATTTTAACATAGAGAGACTGCCTTTTGCCCTCCGCAACCTAAAGAGTAGACCAAAACAAATCCTTGGATAGGTTTGATGAGCAAACTCTAGATGGCGTTCGGAACTCACAGTTTATACGTGCCGTCCGAAATACGCAATAAACATTTTTTTTATAAATCAGGTTATTCAAGCCTGCTGTATCCTAACCAGACTGGAAACAACTTTTAACAAAGTATGCTTGATTCGAACCCACGACCTACGGATCACAAGGCGAACGCCTTGACAACTGAACCACGAAGGCAGATACATAGCTCGACGACTGCCATTTGATAAAACACAGCCAGCTGAGATCACTAGCTTTGAATATACGAGCACAGATGAGTTCAAAATCTAATTATACCACTTGTGGTCATTAACTTAAGTGCAAACCACGCCTTGAGTTGCTTGATATGCGTTAGCGCTAATACTGTATACTTCTGTCGGGCCATCGAATTCCTTCAATGTTTAACACAGAGCCTGTTTACTTAACACTTTGTTGCTAATAAAATGGCCTAATCCCTAAAACCTGGTTTATCAGTTGGGCGGTTACAATCGCGCACTAGGACGACAATCATACTGGACAAAGCCGGCCACTAATTGGAAACTACGCGGAGGACGGTCAACATGTGTGTAGACTGGCAGACTTTGACACAGACACACTAACAATTAACAATGGTTCTTACAACTGTCTACGTGTCTTTAGATTATATACATGTATATTTTGTTTTCTATGGGTGGATTACTAAAGTTTTACATCTGAATCTATAGAAAATTATTTCGAAAAAAATCATAAATAAATAAAGAAAAAAATACCAGTATATTTCCCATTCTTTAATAATGAAAGTTTTTCTTCTGTTATCTCACTTAGCAGAATCACCACATCACATAAGTTGTCTACATTTTCCTTTATGCTATCTGTCACTTATTTACAAGACATAGTTCCCATCCCATTCATCCCACTTTCATTGCTGGGAATAGACCTTTCTCAATGATTACTATTTACCTGAATCCTGAGCTACTCTCATCCATGTTCGCCCCGCGATCTTCTAATATTGTCGACTCATCCATGGATGGATCCATTAAGACTAGATAGGCCGAGGGCCTACCCATCTTACTATATTATCCGTTAACTATAGTGAAATAAATAATATATAACCACAATATATGGCTAGTCAGCACAGCATATAAATAGCTTCCAATCTGCTCTATCCTTCATCATCCCAACTGTCTTATCTTCATTACCCAGCTCCCCATTTTGCACCCGTAATTTGTCCGCCAGTGTACCAGCAGGATGACCCACTTTTTCGTTGCACAAAAGGTTCTTTCATACAGGACTGAATGCCGGATTTTGCCCACGTCCGAAACTAGATGGGTTTTTGTTAATTGTTTTACCTAGTTGCTTTGCATCGCAGATATTTTAGGTCAGCATAAATTTCCTGTGGCCTTGATTTGAGGCTTATTCCAACCATAAACGATAGATCTTTGTATTTGATTTTCTACTGATTTTCTACTGATTTTTTACTTTCTTTTTTTACTTTAGATAGATATATAGATAAGATATTTATTTGTTGCCATAGTCACACACATACAGAAGAAATATATACAAAATTACAAAAAAAAACACATAACATCGCATTGAGAACATATATCAGTGTCATTACATCTGTGTGCTACAGCAATGCAAAAAGGTCATAGCTCAGTGCTTTGTGCTGCTCAGAGAGTAACTCACAGATTTTCAGCTACGGCCTGTCAGGTGCGAGTGCGCATCTACGGAATCTTACGACTTCTTCTATCCTTTACAGCCTATCACAGTCTACTGCATCTGCCTGCCTATAAAATAAGAGCGCTGAATTGGATAAATGAGATTGTGATCATGACACATCGTATCATATTCTTCTGTCACCACTCGGCCCACTTATTAGATTATCAGTGATTAGAGTTAAAATTTTAAATGTCATTTTATATATAATTTTGCCTCTTTCTTCCTTTCCTTTTTTTAATTTAAGTCGAGTCAGCACAGCCTACAAATAGTCTTCAATCTATTCTATCCTGTATTATCCCATCTGTCACATCTTCATTACCCATGCTCCCCATTATGCACCCGTAATTTTCCCGCCAGTGTACCAGCAGGATGACCCACTTTTTCGTTGCACAAAAGGTTCTTTCATACAGGACTGAATGCCGGATTCCGCCCACGTCCGAAACTAGACGGGTTTTTGTTAATTTTGTTAGTTGCTTTGCATCGCAGATGTTTTGGGTCGGCATAAATTTGCTTTGGCCTGGATTTGAGGCTTGTTGCCGAAACCATAGATGAGCTCTGTATATTTGACTTTCTACCGAATATTTGCTTTTTTCCTCTACAGCCTATTGCTGCTGCTGGACTGAAGGGTTATCTCAATCAAAGGAAAATTTGTCTATAATCAGAGATTTGCAGAATTAGCATGGCCAGGCCTGTGTCACTCCCGTTTAGGTATCGAAAACATACCTACATTATTACAATGTGCGCGGCGACCACTCTGGAATGGGAAATTCAGTTATATGAATCGTTTGTCAAGAGTAATAAGAATGAAATTGGCTTGCAATGGATTTTTAGGTATCTAAACAAAAAAGTGCTGAGTTCTGACGCGACCTGACTTAAACCATAATTGCTAACTACATTGAGAAGATATTTCTTTGAATTTATTAGATAAGTGAGGCTTCTGTACGTGAGTACTTGTACTTATTCTGTGACCTCCCACACCTCCTCACACACACTCCCCTAGACACCTCTGATGACAATCCCACGAGTGTCTTAAAAAAAGGTACGATTTGTCGCCACTTCTTATTCTAATCTACCGACATCAGTGTTTTTAGTAAAAATTTAATATTATTTCATTGATCTCTATCTCTTTCTTCCTTCCACAATTTAAGTAACTTGACTCAGATTGTGGTAAGGGAAGGAAGCAAGAGATCATATGCCTAATGACTTCATTAGGCATATAGATAAATACTTATATAATCTCTCTAATTACCAAATCAAATAATTTTATTTTAGGATATGAGTTATCATATTAAAGGCCCAACTAAATATATATAACTCAAAGGTGACTGACTGACTGACATAGTGATCTATCAACGCACAGCCCAAACCACTGGACGGATCGGGCTGAAATTTGGCAAGCGAGTAGATGTTATGACGTAGGCAGCCGCTAAAAAAGGAATTTGATCAATTCTACCCCCAAGGAGATAAAATAGGGGATGAAAATTTGTATGAAACTTTGCCAATTTTAAACCGATCGGGCTGAGACTTTGCATGCATAAAGCTACTATGACGTAGGCATCCCCTAAGAAAGGATTTTAATAAATTACACCCCTACGCGAGTGAAACCGCGGGCAAAAGCTAGTAGAATATATACCTAATAGACTTTACTCGTAAGTGAAGAACAATAAATATAGGTAAGTATCTAAACGATGAGGAGAGGAGTTCTGACGCGAGCTAAATTAAAAAATAGTGCTAATCACAACGGGGATGCGTCCCCATAGAGAGAGAAGCCGCTGGATCAGCCAGCGCACAAGCGGATGGAACAGCCATCCCAAGTCTGGTGGAACAGCCACCAAGTTGCGTGGCACTGTCCTTGTGTCAGAGATTTCAGTAAAAGTACTCTAAGAGAGTATTATAATATGAGATACAAGACTTTCGTCATGATGACCCAGTTTTACCAGGCCAGCCTGGGTCATTGGCGACATGGGTAGATATTTCATTGAATTTATTTTATTTAGAAATCAATAATTAAAAAACTTAATTTAGAAACTAATATCTAAATTAAATTAAAATCTAAATTAAATTATATAAAAAATCTAAGTGTGGTTCATGGGGCATGGTGCCAAGAACACTGGCTGCATTCCCGCGCTGAATTGTTATTGCAATCCTCTGCGCGAGATAAGAGCCAGCCCTATTGTCAACAGCGGTGTCGGTTATTTTTTTAATAAACTTTTTTGTATTTGGGCCTCACGGATCAAAAGTTTAGACGCCAAGCGGAACAAAAATATAATCATTAGATAAAGATGAATATTTTTGCCGCTTGGCGTCTTCTGCGGCTTCAGCCGCGGCTCCAGCCCTTGACATCGTCGCCCCGAAGCGCGAGGAGCAACCGTGTCGACGCATGTTGCGTCTCCCACAAGAGTGCCCTCCCCTGCTCCCAAGGAATAGATTTGCATAAATATAATTACATAAATTTACAAACTTAATGTAAATAACTTTTTATTATTTTTGTGTCACATAATATATTTGTATGTACACCATTTAAATAAGTATATTTTGAGCCCCTGGTCCACAAGTGCAGTTTTGTGCGCGCGAAAAATTTCACTTTAATATAGACTCACAATATTAAATTTGAACAAGGTCATATAAAAGCTTTCCTACTCGTATCTACGAGTAACCAAGCCAATAACTTCACAGATGTAGCCCCTCGGTTCTACCGCGTTCACACGAGTAAGTATAAGAAGACCTATCTCTTCGTTGCTTCCTTATTTAGTTACAGGTATGTTGGGACTAACAGTTGTCGCGTCACCGCTTCTATGCTTCGTTCGGTGAGTGAGAGAGCTGGAGCCCCTACCCCCTCCCTCCCCTCCTCCCTCTCCCTATATCTTCCTGAAAGGCCGGCAACGCTTCTGTTACACCCCTGGTGTTGCAGTTGTTCATGGGCAGAGGTGATCACTTACCATCAGGTGACCCGCTTGTTCGTTTGCCGTCCTATGACATAAAAAGAAGTGGGTTTGCACTGGTCGGATATCATCATTCATCATCATTTCAGCTGCATAATGTCCACTGCTGGACATAGGCCTCTCCCAAGGATTTCCAAAATGACCCATCAAGAGCGGCCTACATCCAGCGCTTTCTAGCGACCCTAGTCAGGTCGTCTGACCGCCTTGTGGGTGGGTCTCCTACGCCTCACTTGCCAGTACGTGGTTGCAATTCGAGAATCTTTTTGCTTCATTGGCTGGGTATATTTTGCATGAATTCTGGTGGCTTTGACTATCGCAAAGTAATACAAAAAATTAATAGGCTTCCTTAGATGTTTAAGCAGTTGGCGGGCACCAGGCCAGCGAACTGCTCTTTCAAACAAATCTTTTTTTTTACTAGCCATATATGTGCCACTGCTGGGCGAAGGCTTTCCATCTTTTCTTTCAGTACTCTCTATAATTTGGTATTTTCTGTCCAATCCTTCTCAAACGCTTTCTGATCGTCAGCCTACCTTGTCCTTGTCCTCCTCGTTTGCTCTGGCCATCTGATGGAAAAAACAAATGCTTTAAAAAGAAACTCATTGACATTTATATCTTGCCAATCCTAACTACTTTTGCTGTTTTGTTAGTGACCAAGTCTTAGCACCGGCCAGACTTGGTCACTAACAAAACAGCAAAAGTCCAAACTGAAGGTTTGCCAGAGAGCCATGGAGCGCAGTATTTTAACTGTCCAACTGACTGATAAGTTGAGAAACACCACATTGCGCTCCATCACAAAAGTCGCGGATGAAGGTAAAAAAGCAGCACAACTTAAATGTGATTGGGCGGGTCACGTTGGTCGTATGAATGCGAAAAGATGGGCTCACAAATCTACTAACGGATATACGCATGAATAAATTTTTCTCATGTTAAAATGTCTCGAGCTCTTTCTTTACTTTGGATTTCTTCGCAATTTCACAAGGTCTTCGGCGTCCTTTGGTCATTATTGACATGCAAATGGAAATTTTGTTTAGAAAAGAAAAACGCGGGAAAGCGTTCCCCGGGCTCCGTAGCAGTACAGCTACAGCGGAATCCAATTAATTATTCGTCTTTTCAAGGAATGGTCTGAGATCCAGAAGTAATATTTACCAACATGTTTTTTTTATTTATTTAACTTCATACACAAATACAAGTGTGATGGCGGACTTAAAGCCTAGGGCCTTATCTACCAGTTGACGGTCCTAACGGGTGATGTAGAGAATGACAGGGGTAGTGTAAAACTTGAATAGGTATATGGCGGAAAAAAAAGACTATATGTACAAAATAACCATCAAAACAATAAACTATATACAAATAATACACACTATTAAGTATATACTATGATTAACAATACCTACATATACTACATAAATACACTATGATCATCTGGCAGTTTTCGAAGAAAGTATGCCTTTACCAGTTTCTTAAACGAAAAGCAGGTTTTAGCCTTCCGGTCATCAACTTGTAAATCGTTATTTTTTTTTGTAATCGTACCTTTGATAAATTTTAATTAGAAATATAAAGCCAAATTTTGTTGGCGGTGAGTGAGATTCGAGCATACGCGTCTCAAATATAAGCCATGAGTGCACTACCTATGATGCTACCGTTACTTCAAATTACCCTGACGAATATCCTCATCACACATTTCTCACGCATTTGAAGCACGCGCATATTTACTCATGTGATCCTATACAAACCGAATTCGGCTGGTATCGCCGCCATGCGGGCTCGATATCCGCGATACGGACAAACGGCTCGTGCTGCCTTTGAACCATTTACGGAGAGCTAGTTTAGTGGTATCTGGCCTAGAGTAGAATCAATTTATCTCACTTTTAAAATACGATTAAGGGAATAAGCACAACAATCTAGTGTCATAACTGCATTTTCAAAGAAGGTAAAGGTCCGACAAGCCTTTGGTTGTAATTTCGCTTTCAAATTGTTTGAAGTGTTGGTTACATAAAGTAAGTCTAAATACATTGTTAAACAAATAAAAATGACTTTGTCACAAGTAGACAAAGTTTATTTTTTTATTTATTTAACTTTATTACAAATGTAATAGGCGGACTTAAAGCCATAGGCTTTATCTACCAGTCAACCTACTGGTGATGCCGAGATTAAGAAGTCTTTTGAAGGAGGTGCAAAATATGTAATTTTGAAAGATATATTACTAATAATAATATAAGAATATATTAATTAAATTAACAATATTATATATCAATAAACTTACATTCAAAATATACAAACATAGATATAAGATATAATATCAAATACGAAAGTTCTCTAAATCCACTTAAACAATTGGGCATTTGTATGTATGTGCTCTATTAGGCTAAAAATCTAGACCCTAAACTGATCTAAACCATCTAACTGGCTCATATCAAATAAGGCTCGGTACTGTATTAACAGTATCAAGGCAGGTCGGTTAAGAATTCACAGTGGGATGAATTTTGCCTACTATCTATTACAACAATAGCCTATTCTACTACTATAGAACTTTACAAATCTTTTAACAAACAAGGGTCGGCACTGTAACAACATAATTATTATCTAGGTAAGTTGGTCAAGCACTTCAATGGGATGACTTTTGTTTACTATATTACATGTCTATATTACAATATCCTACTCTACTGGTCTAGAACTTAAAAAACCTGCTGGCTTATATTAAACGAGGCTCGGTACTATAACAACATGTTATCTAGGCAGGTTAGGCAAGCATTCACAGTGGGATAAAATTTGTCTACTATTCGTTACAGTAAAAACATGCTCTATTGGTTAAGAACTAAAGCAACCTACTGGTTTATATCAAACGAAGCTCGGTACTGTAACAACATGTTATCTAGGCAGGTCAGTCAAGCATTCACAGTGGAACGAATTTTGTCTACTATATTACATATAATAAATACCCTACTCTACTGGTCTAAAACTAAACCAATCTACTGGCTTATACCAAACAAGGGTCGGTACTTTAACAACATGCTATCTAGGCAGGTCGGTCAAAAATACACAGTGGGATGAATTTTGTCTACTGTACATTACATTAATAACATACGTTACTGGTCGAGAACTAAGCCAACCTACTAGCTTATATGAAACTAGGTTTGGTATTGTAATGACATGTTATCTAGGCTGGTCCGTTATGCATTCACAATGGGATGAATTTTGTCTGCTATCTAATACATTCATAGCCTATTCTACTGATCCAGAACTAAACTCACCTACTGGTTTATATCAGACGAAACTCAGTACTGTAACAACATGTTATCTAGGCAGGTCGGTCAAAAATACACAATGGGATGAATTTTGTCTACTGTACATTACACTAATAACATACGTCACTGGTGGAGAACTAAGCCAACCTACTAGCTTATATGAAACTAGGTTTGGTATTGTAATGACATGTTATCTAGGCTGGTCCGTTATGCATTCACAGTGGGATGAATTTTGTCTGCTATCTAATACATTCATAGCCTATTCTACTGATCCAGAACTAAACTCACCTAATGGTTTATATCAGACGAGGCTCAGTACTGTAACAACATGATATCTAGGCAGGTCGATCAAGCATTCACAGTGGGACGAATTTTGTTTATTATATTACATATAATAAGTACCCTAATCTACTGGTCTAATACTAAACTAATCTACTGGCTTCTATTAAACGAGGGTCTGTACTGTAACAACATGCTATCTAGGCAGGTCGGTCAAGCATTCACAGTTGGATGAATTTTGACTGGTACGTCCATATACAGTGTGATTGCATCGGATGAGTGGAATATGTAACGATGGATTAGTTTTTAAAAAGAATTTCTGAGTTGAATAGGCTTTGCACCGCACAAACTTTACTTTTCATATTTTTTGCTAAAATAGCTAGTCGTTTTGATGGAGAAGAAAGAGGGTTGACGCAATAGTGAAATCTACAAAAGCTATTTATGTAAATAAATGCTTTTGCTGACATTTTGTTTTATGTGTGAAACAAATGTAGGCAGGCATGGTAGTCTCAAGAAGAGCTGGCTTGGATTGGAGTCATCAAGGATGATATGCAAGCCTATTGCTTTGAAAATTGCTCAAGATCAAGCGAAGTGAAGAAGAAAAATTTGCCAAGTGCGTGTCGGGCCACGCACAGTGTAGGGTTCCGTAGTAACGAATGCCAACTTTAAGTTCATGCCACTCAAATCGTCTAAAAACTAATTTTCTATTGAATTTGTACGAAATTTTCCTTTCTGAGTACATTTTATACGATGATCGCCTATAACTTTTTAATTTGTAAACTCTACTTAGCTCTGATAGTTTTCCTTTAAAGTTCGTTATATATACTATAGCTGTAAAATTTTTCACGTGTCCATATATAACCGATAGATATATATTTAGCAGATAGATGGGGAGAACACTTGACTCTAACAAAAATGTTCACTTTAAAACAAAATATTTCAAAAATGGATCCCTAAATTGAAAAACGTTGTTAACAAGATCATCATATTTTTGAAAGACCTATTCAACGACATCCCACATGTTTAGATAGTCGAGAAAAAAAACATTGGCTTTTTACTTTACTTGTATGGGAGATAACCTTAAAAATTTTTTTTTCAGTATTTTATTTTACCACTTTTTCCGCATAATTAATGTACATGCCCATGCCAAATAACAGCTTTCTAGTACTCAATGTCGCTGAGTAAAACCGCGGACGGACAGACAGACAGACAGACATGGCAAAACTATTAGGGTTCCTTGTTTACTACGGAACCCTAAAAAGCCGGAAAGCGGACCCCGGGCTGCGGGTTACAGTTGAGCGTGCAACTGGGAAAACGCTGAGATGAGAGACAAACAGAGATGCTTATGCTGACATTCTGGTTATAAATGTTTGAGGTAGAATATAGACGGCAAAATTTGGCGCTGTACTTACTATGATTATATTACGGACGAATATTGAAAATTTAGATTTATTTATTAAATTAATTTGTGCGTTTCGTGGTGCACCGTCATATGTAAATACTGATAATACAGGTACCCGTCTTTATTCCTACCAGAGCATACAGGATCTAGGTCCTTAAAACCTAAAGGCGATTGTTACGCATGCTGGTCTGGAAGAAAAGAAAAAACATAGAAAGTTCCAGCTGCTTGCCTTCCGCTAAAGTTTGTAAAGCCGATCGAGGGAATGTGCGTAAATCTGAAGTATATTAAAACGTACGGATAATGCTTTTAAATTGTAGACTGAAATGCTCAAAATAACTTTTTCCCGAACATCATGAAATGCTCCTTTATTACCTAACAATCAAAATGTTCCTGTTGTTATAAATCCTGTCCACAATTCCTAGCACTAGCCATTGATAACTATAGCAACGTTCTGCATATTATATGGATGCAAATTGGAGGCGTCTACAGCACAAAATAAGAAAAGAACAGAACGAACATTTCAAACTGCAGTGCAATTATGAGCTGTTGTTTGTAAATCAAAACTCTACAACCAAAACTCACTTGTCAATTGTAAATTGGTGTTCTGATGAATTTTACTTGACTTAATTCTAGTTGCATCAACTTGAATTGACTTAAGTGACAGTTAAGTCAATTGTCAAACTGTTAAGATGACAGCATGTTAACAGTTTTCCGAGGGTTTCTTACGATTTGAACTGTCAAATCTGAATCGGTATTTATCGAAACTAGATATTTTATGTTTTTGACGCTGCTTCAATGTTGAATAGGTTCACTTTCTCGCTATTTCTTTTACAAACATAATATGCATAGCAGTGGTCATTTAATGATGTATCATCGAATTGACCACGGATATTCTAATATGTTTGGAGAAGAAATAGCGGGAAAGTGAACCCACTCAACATCGGAGCAGCATCAAAACCACAATATATCTAGTTGCAAGGTCGGAGCCAATTCAACGATTTGGCTACGTTTTTCAGCTGCCTAAAGACATCTGACGTAGCTCTAAACTGTCATCTCGTGACAAAAGTAATTATTAAATTTATTACTCACGAATAAACTAGAGTACAGCTTTTTACTTGATATTTTCCTTCATTGGAAGCAAGTGGTGGTAGTTAAAAATGACGGCACAACGGCACATGAGTAAAAACTCAGAGGTACAAGTCGCGCCTAGTGAGAATCGAACTGACAGACGTACGCCAGTGTCTTAGGGCTTAAACAGACGAGCGCCAGTAGAGTACGGCCGCGGCATCTGGGGACGTATTTTTTAAATCACTTGTCACATTACGAATGGTTTACGCGAGCATTTCAAACGGGCGCATTTTTGAAATGATCGTAGCGAAGGATTTGCAACGAGTGGTCTCGACCACTCGTAATTTTGACATTTGTGGCGTAGATATGTCAAAGAAACCCTTCATGGAGAATCCGTTCCGATTCATGCTGCTTTTTTATTAATGGTGAAATTCTTAGAAAACCATAAACATCGATGTATTTAGCGAAAAACGATATTGTTTTTAGCTAACACGACGATTTCAAAAATACGGCCAAATGGTTTCTTACGCGAGCGGTGAGTTGGAAAACTACACGTTTTGTGTTTCGGT
The DNA here is from genome assembly GCA_943193695.1 of Acrobasis suavella. Taxonomy (NCBI): domain Eukaryota; kingdom Metazoa; phylum Arthropoda; class Insecta; order Lepidoptera; family Pyralidae; genus Acrobasis; species Acrobasis suavella. The sequence goes on from OW971950.1 coordinate 11,444,323, forward strand.
GAGTCCTTAAATGAAAACTAGCACTCCTGTCCCGTCGCTGTCATGAAATGACGCGCGACTGTCACTGACAGGTGACTCGAATTGTCGTGAAGGTACTGTCGCAGGCATACTGCCGCTCGTTTGTTAGAAACTTTAACCGCTTGGCCACCACCGCTTCTACATGATTAAATAACCTGCCAACTGCGAGTCGGACTCGCGCACGAAGGGTTCCTTACCATTATCTATAGAAAAACACATTTATTGTATCGGAGCCCACTTTTAATATTTATTTTATTCTTTTTATAGTATTTGTTAATATAGCGGCAACAAAAATGGGTGTGTAATATATGTAATAATAAATAATAACAGATAATAAAATTTTAATTGCAATAACGCTCAAATAATATAATTTTCACTATTTTCATTTCACCTATCATTTTATACCATATAACCATCGTGTGCTCTAATAACTTTTAGTTTAATGTTCATTTTATATAATTATCACTTGTTCAAATGCTCTTTGTATACAACGTTCATTTGTCATAATCTTCTTTTATGTAATTATCCGAGTTAATTTACTTAAATATACTAATTAAAAATTGGTAACTATAATAATATAAGTATTTTGCATCTATGGAAAAAAAATAACATTAATTAATCATATTCACGAGTATTTATTTTTTAGGAAATAATCAGTTGCAACGGTAATGATTACCTTACATTATTTTAAATTTAAGTTTGAGGCCGAAGCTCGAAGATATTTCAAACAATTAAAACAAAAGGAGGGTTATGTATGTATCGCTGCGCATAACCCTTCTTTTGTTTCAATTGCATGTAACTACGTTCATCTGTTCCCACGATGTTAAAATAATATTTGAACTTAAAAAATATTGCAAATTTTTTGTTATGCAGGTAATTTATTGTAAATAAAAATCAAATATTATTTGTACGTAGATTTTTTTTTCATTTGCTCCCTAGATAGTAAAAATAAATATTTAAATTTTAGTCAAAAAATGTGTAACTATTTTTTTTTGTATGTAATGCGCGCGCATTTTGTATTTGTAACCAATTATTAAACATCGAGCGAGCAGATAAAAATAATTAAATATTATTATATACTTACAAATAATTTAACATCGAGGAAGCAGATGAAAAAAAAATTATATACTTATAAAAAATTTGTAAATAACATTCAAATATTATTTTTGTTTAATATATTTTTTTTATCTGCTCCCTCGATATTAAAAGAATATTTAAATGTTATTTACAAATATTTTAATATAAAAAAAAAATTGGTTAGACATAGAAAATGCGCGCGCATTTTCTATGGATAACCAATTTTTTTTTCTATTTTCTATGTCTTACCAAATTTTTATAAGTTTTTAATTTTTTTCATATGCTGCCTCGATATTAAATTATTTGTAAGTATTTGATAATATTTCTTTTTATCTGCTCCCTCAAAATTAAAAAATTTAGGTACACATACAAAATATTAAAAAAAAATATTTACAAACATTTAAATATTACTTTTACATATACGTAAGACTTAAATTTTTATAAACAATTTCTTTTTACTCAATTGCGTCAGAAGGAGGGTTATGTTTTTCTAGTGTATGTATATATGCATATTTCTATGGAACGCTCAGCAGCCTAAACGGCTTGATGGATTAAAGCTTGACAGGTTTCATTAAATTCGTCTCAATTCTGAGAATGTGACTGGGAATATAAAAATTATGTCGGTGATAATTGCTTGTTTTTTATTTCATACTTTGAGCGCATAAAGAAATACAGGCGTTTTAAAATTATGACATATGTTACGTATAGATTATAATTATTAGAGCAAAATAATGTTATAGTAAGTAAACATTAATGTAAATGTGCATTATATATAATGCTCATTATACTACATAAAATTAGGTCATATGAAATTATATAAATAATACGGTAATTGATCTTTATATTAAACAAAAGTATATTAAATAACATTAGGTTATATGATTATTAGAGGATTTGTTGTTATTACATATATTACACACCCAACAAAAATATATCATCTGTAAAAATTTTATCCATCTAGCTATCACGGTTCATTAAATACAGCCTGATGACAGACAGACAGACGGACAGCGGAGTCTTAGTAATACATATAGGGTCCCGTTTTACCCTCTGGGTACGCAACCCCTTGACAAAGATCTATGTCATAATAACATTCTTCCATACTTTTGCTGTTTTGTGTTGCATCGACCACAGCTGCAATAGATTGTTGTAACCGAGTTACGTGCGTAACGGATTCGAATTGTTGTAATCAACGTATCATTTATAAATCTATATACTATTTTCTATCGTGGATCCTTTATCATATTTTTTTAAATAAATAAATATGAACAAATAACACTAATTGAGCTAGCCCCAAAGTAAGTTCGAGACATGTGTTATGGGATACTAACTCAACGATACTATATTTTATAACAAATACATATATAGATAAACATCCAAGACCCAGGACAATTTGAAAAAAGAAATGTGGTGTCGTGGGACACCAGGTAGGAACGAAGTTCCTTCGGCTAATGTAGAATCGACACAATTTGCAAAAGAAAAATCGTGCTCAAAGGTATTATACACTACTCGCTTGTGTATACGACTGTCGCGCCTGCGCACGTCTCATTTAACGGTTTTATTTAACGAGGTCATCCTTACGGTTTTACTATCACATTTTTTCAGTTCGGTCGCGCAGCAAAATCCCTATCTCCTCCAAGCCTGCCGAAAGGAACTTCGTTCCAAAAAGACCATTTTCCAACTTGCCCTGACCGGGGATCGAACCCGGGACCTCTGGGTGGCGGACTAGCATGGTGACCACTACGCCACGGAGGTATGCAATAAATTATTTTAAAAGGTTTTCATCATCATCATCAGGTCTTTTAGTCTCCACTGCAGGAGCAGGTCAGAGCAGTTAGAGGACTTGGCCTACCTATACTCTCCTCGTTAGCTTGGAAGGTTTTTTTTTAATGTTAATATGTTTAAATTTCCTAATTTTGATTTTTTGACAATCTATCCATTTTATTAGGTAGCACTTCGGATTAATACGTGCGAATCATTTTATCATAATAATTATTTAAAATGAAAAAAAAAATGTTTGAAAGGTTTTACTCGTATGTACATTAATTGAATTTCATAATGTTGATTTCATGCGTATCAATCCATTTTATTAGGTAACAATTCGAAATTGAACAAGCAAATATTTCTTTTTACAAGTTTTTATACTTTGCAATGTATCTTATATGTATGTATGAATGTTTGTTTAGGTCAAATCTTGCAAATCAATTTTCAACTAGTTCGCCACAAATCTAGGTTTAAATGCAAATGTCCATATGTGGCACAGTCCGGTCACATTACGTACGCGTCGCACACCGCAAACGGCGGGGGATGGCCGCGCTTCTGAAATTGGTTCTCTAATTTCAGAGATAGCTCAGCATTTCTGGTTTAGATAATACAATATGTAACAAAAACCCTGTCCGATCCTTGTAAGAGCAACTCAGACCGTCAACAAAAATCGACATTTTCATACAAATTGCCGGGCCGACCGGACACTTTAGTATGAAAATGTCGATTTTCTTTAAGAGTTTCAGGTATCGGTCCCATAGGAAAGGTTGTTCGTATTGACGGTTTGAGTTACTCCTACAAGGATCATACAGGGTTTTTGTGAAATATTGTATAACAATTAAGCGAAGTTCTCCAGTCTATTTGGATAGTCTGGCGTGTGTATGATGTAAGTTTGACAATAACTTGATATCAATTACTGGATTTTTTCAAATTTGGCAGAACCGTAGATAATAAAAATAATTTTAATAACCATGTACAAAACCGATAATGGAATTGCTAAGATATGGGATCTTAAGAGCAATTTTTAATTAAAGCAAACCATCACTATATTGATTCCGTTTTATGCTTTGGCACACAAACCATATCATTAGGTATGGATGTGATAAAATGTAAAAATGCAATTATATAGATGAATCATCTTTAATGGAACTGAAAGTTGAAAATTCAGTTCTGCAATAGATTTAGAGCATCCAAGTTCTCCACAAATCTAGGTTTAAATGCAAATTTCCATATGTGACACCAGTCCGGTCACATTACGTACGCGTCGCAGACCGCAAACGGCGGGGGATTGCCGCGCTTCTGAAATTGGTTCGCTAATTTCAGAGATAGCTCAGCATTTCTGGTTTAGAGAATATAACAAGTAAGCGAAGTTCTACAGTTTATTTTGATAGTCTGGCATATGTTATATGTATTACTTATACATCATGTTTGTTTGACCCAAATAGACATAAAACTTATATTGAGTCTCATTCCCTCTCATGGGAATTTACTGTTGCAAGAATAAGACTTCGTTAAACGTCAAAAGTAAAAAAGTAACCTATTTGCTGCTAAATAAGACAAAATATGACATTGTCTAATGACATTGGCACTCGTGATACCGTCACTGCACTGTCACTCACGCGCGGAACTGTCACGACTCTGACACTCGCACGGAATTCACTGCACTGAACACTTCACTTTACGCACTACTTCAATTTACGCACAACTTCACTTTACTCACTACTTCACTTTACTCACTACTAGGTACTAGATAATACTTTTTCTTTTCTTTACTCTTTTCCTCTTCTTTCCTCTCTTCTTCCTTCTTCGAATTTCACTTTCCAACTAAAACTGCCTTAGGCGGCGCCTTGTACTGTTCATATACCCCCGAATTGAAACAAAATCGCATCAATGTTCCAAACCAAAAATTACTAATTTTCTATCGCCTTCTCTCTCACTTATTTTCTGCCCCGTATTTTCTTTTCCATTTAGTCTAGAATCTAGAAACTTCTTTTGTAACTTTAAAAACACTACACGTGACTATGATTTGAACCAGCGGTCTCTCGATTCACAGTCCAGCGCTTAGACCATTGGCCAATCGTGCTCTGACGTCTTTGATGAAATTTTCCTTCAAGTGAATTCTTTTTTCGAATTCGTAACGTCGACATTGTCATTCATATCTGTACGCGTTAATATTCTTTTAATCATTTGCTAACTAGCTGATGCCCGCGGCTTCGTTTGCGTGGACTTTATGACTCCGGCGTATATGCATCAAGTGTTCCACATCGTCGATTTTTAGACCTCAACAAAAAATACTCATTAAGCTGAACAAGTTTTGTTAAGGCGTCATTTTTATATTTCTTTTAGTTTAGCTGGATTCTTATGGTTACGAATCAGGTGTTCCATTTTCCAAATCAATTATACCTTTTGCCCAGGTTTAACAGCTATATAACAAAAAAAAAAGAAATCATTCGAATCCATCCGGTATTTCCGAGGATAAGCGGTACCATAATACATTTTTTTTTTTAATTCTTACTCTATGTCTCCATCGCCTATGCATTTTTTTTTCTATTTACAGACACATTTTAATACTGGTTTATTATTTGTATTGTTTTATTTTTTAATAAACTGTATTATTACATTTTTTTTTAGACTGACTTAAATATATTCTTTTGACAGTTTACTAACTGTTTTAGCTTTAAAAGATTTTAATATACCTCGTGAATTCATTTTATCTCGTTTGTTTCATACGCAACAAACCCATATATTCACCTTTATAATCCGCTTATGAGATCTAGTTTCACGTGCAATATTACACAGTAAATTAGTATTTAGGGGCTTAACGTGATCAAATTTTGCGTTTTAGATGTATTCTAAACCAGGAATTCATAGGTATTATCTAGTGGCCTTGCGAGTCGTTGAAGTTTTTCAGATGGAAACGTTGTTTGAACATAATTTTCAAAACTAAAAACCGACATCATCTCCAAACTACTTTGACGACCTCCGTAGTGTAGTGGTCACCATGCTAGTCCGCCGCCCAGAGGTCCCGAGTTCGATCCCCGGTCAGGGCAAGTTATAAAATGGCCTTTTTCAAACTGTCCTTGGTCGTGGATGTTTGTCTATATATGTATTTGTTATAAAATATAGTATCGTTGAGTTAGTATCCCATAACACAAGTCACGAACTTACTTTGGGGCTAGCTCAATCAGTGTTATTTGTCCATATATATTTATTATATTTATTTATTAAACTACACAACCGATTTTAATAAAAAAAAATCTTTGGAATCGGTTCAGGCGTTTTTGAAAAATTTAACATACATTCAAACAAAACATCTCGACGAATTGAAAACCTTCTCCTTTTTGGAAGTCGGTTAAAAATAATTGGGTCCTAATAAAATACTGTTGACATTTTTGAATATTTTTTGAAACGGCTAAAATATGAAATATTTTTGCCAAGTAGAAAAAAATTGAAAAACCTAATTGATAAAAAGAATTATATTCTTTTAAAGAATGCAACCTGTAGGCGAGAACAGGGAGACAGACCAACAGACGGACAAAAGCATTCTTTGGCGAATCTCGAAACTGATACGCTTTTCTCGCTCTGTCAATAAATTGCTTAAGAGCGGCCTTTTCGTCTTACTTTTCATACAAACGCTCGTACGTGACTATGACGTTGTAACTGATCTTTCTTGAAAATTTTTGAACTAACATGTTCTTGTGCGCTATTTCTAGGTTTCTATCGAAATAAAAAATTAAAATTTGGAGAAACGATTTCAGTATAAACCTCCAAAAAATCTGCTTTTTTGCAAAAATTTTACTTGAACTTCGACCGTTTATAAGGTACTCATAAATTGGAAAGGTAAAAAAATATTTCAATAAAAATCTTGCAAATGTAATGAAAATATAAAAAAAACATTTACTTCACACACTTGTAAGGCTTACTGAAAAACACGTATCACCTGGAACAAGTTTTATGAAATTTCCGCACCCAATGAAAAGTGGATATACATTCTATGGATAGTTAATAATAATAATAATAATAATAATTTCATTCAATAGAATGTAAACCGATCCCTCAGGCGCTATCTCTCCTTTTTGCTTTGCCTCTTTTTCTAGCATTGCCCTGGATGAAATAACAAGCTTTTCAAACTATGCTCGCGTTGACGACAGAGCGGCTGGGAAGGGCCGCCTTAGTGCAATGGATTGACCGAGCACCGATTTGTATGGGAAACCGAAATTATGTTTTTTTGACCTGAAATTCCTAACCTACATGTATTGTAAGATAATAAAAATATTTTAAACGATATTAACTTCTCATTTATTCAATAAAAGAAAAAAAAAATGTTTTCTTATCGGTCACCACGCTCAAAAAGTGTAAATTGAATTAATATCAAAGAAAAAAAATACTGCATAAATAGAAAATAAATAAATAATTATAATTGCATAAGTTGATAAAAAATGCTATGCTTTACCGCGGCAGTCCCCGAGTGCCACACGATTTTTTTTAAGGAAAACTGTTCAGTCTCATTGATAGAACTTTCTCCTGGTGGCTGCTGTTTACAAAGTCACCCTGTACTCACGAAAAATAAATCTAACACCAATGGGAATATTAAGTATAAGCCAATGCAAAATGCAGCTGGTCTCATCTGCGGCTACCCGACAGATTTACGTACGTCCCGATTCACACACACAGGCGTGAAACTGACTGGCTTTCCAAATCGATTGGATTATGTGGCAATTTCCATGGAAAATTTGGGAAACGAATAACATTTCACACTATCGGAGTTGTGGATCAAAATAGGGACTTTTGTGATTCTTTAGACCAACAAGGGTCTAGCAAATAGGATGTCAATAATTACAATACAACTTATGAAATTATAACCAACCTAAGATTAGTAAAATTCATTAATATAAATAACCAAGTGCGATTCGGACTCGCGTATGAAGGGTTCCGTACAATATCTATAAAAAATCACGTTTATTAAATTCAAATAAAATTAATATTTATTTAAAGGGCCATACAAGCGCCCCGCAAATATTTATTTTATTTGTTATATTTTAAGTGAATATACAATTAAATCTCTGTGAATATTTCAAGAGTCGAACTGTTGCCGTAATTAATATCGAGCAAAAAATGGAAAAATATCACGTTTGTTGTATAGAACTATTTATTTGATTCGGTTTTTAGTTGTTTGTTTTTAGTTATTTTATATTTTAAGCGGCAATAGAAATACATCATCTGTGAAAATTTCAACTTTCATGGTCCATGAGATACAGTCTGGTGACAGACAGAGAGACGGAAGGACGGATGGATGTACAGCGGAGTCTTAGTAATAGGGTTCGTATTTTACCCTTTGGGTTCGGAACCCTGAAATTAAAATTACTGCGTTGGACGAAAAAAAGTGAGCTTGTTACCACAGAGTCTTGTTACCATACTAGTTTAATCAAAAACCAGTTAGAAATTTTACAGAACCTCCGAAAATAAAAACTGAGGTATTAATTCTGACATGCAGCTGTGACGTCAAACAATATGCATGGCGCTCCGTGCATATGAATTTCAGTTTAGATGTAACACGCGTTTGTTTCGGCAAGTATACTTGCCCAGTTTTAACTATCTAGTAACTTACACTTTTTCAAAAACAGGGCATTTACTCACCTATTAAATTCATGATCTATTCCTGGGTCTTGGATGTTTATCTATATATATATATATATATATATATATATATATATATATATATATATATATATATATATATATATATATATATATATATATATATTTAAATATAGTATCGTCGAGTAAGTATCCCGTAACACAAGTCTCGAATTAACTCTAGGGCTAGCTCAATCTGTGTGATTTGTCCCTATATATTTATTTATTTATTCTTATTTTTAACCCCCGACAAAAAGAGGGCTGTTATAAAGTTGACGCTAAGCAAATCTGTCTGTCTGTCTGTTGCATCATGGCACCGACTGTCCTCTCTGTGTTATTGAACAATAATCCTGAACTTGTTGCTTGAGCCAATCTCTTGAGCCAGTTTTTTGAGCCCGTAAAGGGGTGACGACAGGTTCAGAAAAGTATGATTATAATTAGTCCGTCTTTAAGATTATTCAGAAATACATAATATTTTTCATAGTTAATAGATTCAGGTGTTACTTTGCGGAATATATAATATTTTAAATAATATAATATCTTTCAGTTTACCAAAAAAGTAAAAAATCTGAGCATCAAGTTCCGGAGTGGGGGCTTGCGACGCCACCGCTAAGTAAAAAGCGTACCTAGACGTCATGCGAAATTTCGATGTGTTGTCTCTTTTTAAGTTTTTGTTTCTTAAAGAAAATATATTATGTGTTCCATATTTTTTAATAATCTCACCAATGGGCTAAATATATTTTTCCATTCGTCTTGCCTTTTATTGGGCCAGTGGAGTGACAGAATGCCAACGCAGCACGTCGGATGCACCCGCTGCGTCACATTAGTCCTGCGATGCATATCTCTCAGGAAGGCAATGAGTGTTGCATCTCAAATGCGGTGAATTTAAATACAGATTTTGAGGTTAGTTCGCGCATGGAAACCAGCACTGGTGTTTGCTTTTATAGCTTTTCTTCAAAAATTCAAATTCAAATTCAAAAATTCTTTATTTTACTTAAAACTATATTCGTAGCAGATATCAAATTTTAATACAAGATTGTAAGAGACTGGTGTGTCTGAACTAAGCTTTTCTGGATTTTATTTTCATGTTTTTGGAGTTAAAACCTCCATACTTATAAAAAATATGACAGGACCAGTGAGATATGAAAAATAAGAGAAGAGTAGTAAACACGAAAAGTACATAACTTAGAAAAACTCAACAAGTGTGTGACTTTTAAAAAGAGTCAATAAAAATATGAAGTATTATGAATGTATTTAGTCCGCCGTTCGGAGGTTCCGGGTTCGAGTCCCGGCCAGGGAAAATTGCCTTTTTCAAATTGTGCTGTGTTTTGTGTGCTTATCTATATATTTATTTATTACTTAATATAGTACCGTTGAGTTTTCCCATATCACAAGTTTAATCTTACTTTAGGGCTAGCTAAATCTGTGTGATTTGTTCCTATATATATTATTCATTATAAGTGTAAAAGTTTAGTTGTTTGAATATTTTAAACTGAATCTCCCAAAATGACTAAACCTTTTGAAATGAAATAAACATAAAATAAACATTATGACCATGATTTAACACAGGACTCTACTTTCTAGGAAGGGAGTAACGGGCAGGTTGACTGGAGATAGAACAAAATGGAAAAAAAACTCACATGCTGTGTTGACCCCACATAACACTACTTGTATAGTATATTCTAAATCTTGGCCACATAACATAGTAGGATAAGGATAAGGATAAGGCAGATTAAGGCCCTATAAACTATGAGGGTTCCATTTCATATTTTAATTATCAAATCTAATTTTCAAGCAATATAATATTAATTACAATATTAAAGGCTCATAAATACTCAATCATAAATTTCATCAAAAACTCAAAGTCAAAAACCATTTATTTAACTTTGGATATCTGTATCACTTGATAATTGTCAATTTTTCTTACAATTTCCTTATAGATAATTGTTGACGTCATATCATTTACTTAAAGATACCCAAACATAAATTTTAACAAAAAGTCAATGTCAAAGTCAAAAGCCATTTATTTAACTTTGGATATTTGTATCACTTGATAATTGTCAATTTTTCTTACAATTTCCTTATAGATAATTGTTGACGTCATATCATTTACTTAAAGATACCCAAACATAAATTTTAACAAAAAGTCAAAGTCAAAGTCAAAAACCATTTATTTAACTTTGGATATTTGTATCACTTGATAATTGTCAATTTTTCTTACAATTTCCTTATAGATAATTGTTGACGTCATATCATTTACTTACAGATACCCAAACATAAATTTTATCAAAAAGCCAAAGTCGAAGTCAAAAACCATTTATTTAACTTTGGATATTTGTATCACTTGATAATTGTCAATTTTTCTTACAATTTCTTTATAGATAATTGTTACCGTTATATCATTTACTTACATTTAAGTATACGTTAGTTCAATCTGTCCATGACAATTCGCTACTTTCCAACAACTCAAATCAGATACTTTTTTCTAAACGTCCAAACAAACTTTTTCTATGGGATTTGTATGAAATATAGACTGGCGTCATAGTTTCTTGGAGTCCAACAGCGCTCTTATTATTAGTTTTTCTGCAATAATAAATCTAAAATCACATTGAGAATGGATATGGTCATGACAAGTGACATTATTTTGTGACGTTTTGGAACAAAGTTCCTTATCGCGCCTTGCGAAAGGGGGCTAGACGGAAAAAATTAAGACCAAAAGTTGTAACGACACTTTATGTTCATTCAAATTTATGAAGATAATAAAAACTTGATTTTAGAACGCAGAAAAGAGTTTTCATGTAATTTAGACCTATTCATATTTATATTTTACTTCGTTTCATCCGGGTGTCCCTTGACACCTCTCAAGTTTTTTATTTTCTTAACAGTATCAAATAATTTATTGTTGACCCACTATAGTACCAAATTGACAACATGATACTCAGAGAATGCCGCGGATAATGGCTAGTAATAAAATAAAATATATTATTCTACTCTTTTCATAAGCAAAGCTAGTAAAATCGCTACTAAATATAGTGTTTCTTATCGCTAAGGATCAAGTTATTTTATAACGGGATACGGGACTCCGTTTTAATTGGATGATACCTGGTGGCGTAACGAGCCTTGAAATTGTCTGCCTTATGGAAATAGTCTGCGATGCTGTGGAATATAAAATTATAACACCCGTAACGTAGGTGTTTTAGTTTAATTTGAAATCATTGTACTTGTAAAATGTTGTCCACGGTGTTGCCAGGTCAGTTTCACACAACGGACTTACACAAATACTTTTTGAACATTTCATTCCAAATTTTTTTTTTCATACGCCAGTTTGAATTCCAGAAAAAAATTGAATTCGAATTCTGCGACCACCCTGACTTACAATACCGACAATACCCTGAATACCGAGTTTTAGTCAAATCAAATATGATGTTCTACTCGTATATAAAGCTGGTATAAATTGCTACTAAAGATATCGTTTCTTACCACAAAGTATCAAATTATTTTATAACAAGACACGGGACTCTGTTTTAATTTGATACCTGGTGGCGTAACGAACCTTAAAATGGTTCGAAATTATCTGCGGTGCTGTGGATTATAACACCCGTAACGTAACGTGCAGATGATATCACCTGCTCATGTGAGCTCGTATGCCTAATTGTCATGTAATTTCGAAAAATAGACATGTACGAGCAAGCTCTACAATAAAATGCTACATCAGCAGAAGGGTGTTCGATGTGCATTTTTACGTGATTTAAAGCAGTTCGCAATTAGCCGGCCAGAGCATCGCGCGTACTCACTTCATATCTCATCAGTATCCATACTTAGTTAAATGAAGTTTCATAGAATATACCTCAGTTTCATTTCAGTTATCAGTGACTTTTATTATCATTTCATCAGTCTTTACCGGGATCTCCCGGTACAAGACAACTGAATTTTCAGTAATTTCTGAAAAATAAAATAGGGAGTGCTAGAACTTGCGAGAATTGAACTCTAGTGCATACAATAGAGATAAAACGAAGAAAGATGTTCGGCAACTTTCGCATGACAGCTTCATAAAAACATCATAGATGGAAAGGTGAAAACCAAAACAAGAAAAAAAAAACCAAGAAGGTCGTTAATGAAAAAAGAAAAGGCAAAGATCGTCGTATATACAGAGAGGTCAAGCATTTAGCCGAAAATGTCACACAATATCTATGATGACTGAATAAATAAATAAAATGTTTTTATTTCGACCAACAAGGATCATATTTTCAATAATGTGTTAGTACCAGAAAAAAAAATATTATTGTACTTTTCAACACACTTGCTCGTAAGTTTATATTATTTCATCGGATTTAGATATATAAAGCAGCTCATAAACACACTTGAGTTATAAACGCAAATAGTGAAGTTATATTCTATAACCGCATTAATTGATTTTTTTTTTATTATTTCGATCTGGCCCCCCCGCCGCTGCGCGTTGTCAGCCTGTACTTGGAGCCGCGCGCCGCGCTAATTTTAAAAAGTAAAACGACCGGAAAGCAGCTTTGTGCATTTCAGTGGTTGAGTTTATTTAAATCAAGGAATTTAGTTTATTAGGAATAATAATTTTTTTATATTAATTTTTACTAAGTCTTAAAAATTACAGGAAAATTTCAAACTAAAAACGAAATTAAATCTAAATTAAAACTAAAGTACAAACTAAATTATAAACTAAATAAATAAAAATAAAAAACTTACAAATAAAAAATGTCGTGCAGATCATTGCCCTGCGGTAAATTATTAGGTATTTTTCCTCGCAAGCGTGTTGAAAACTGTTGTGTACGTATATAAGTTAAACACACTCGGCTCTATTACGCCTTCGCCTGCGGCTTGGGCTGAAATTCCGCCTCATGTGTTATAACCGCACTTATATCGTAGTGTACTATGTATAATCTGTCAGCTAGATTATCCACAAATTATTAAACACAATTACAATGTTATAGGTCGTCTAAGTTTCAAAGTGGGGGTTTATGATATCACCTCTCAATGTACCGCATAACGGGACATGAACTAGAAAACCGCGTAGTAGAAAGTTAAGGGGGTACCTGAATTTTCCGTGGTCCAGTGCTGCCCCCATTTGAAATAAATTATTTGACAGGAAACGGAGACATCATTTAAAATTTTGTCTTGACCAGGCCCTAGATAACACTTAAACTATTTTATGAACTACTATTTACAGTTTAAAGTGAGAACGTGAAGCTTTTCTGCGTACTTTTGCGAAAAACAGTCACTTTTGGCTTATGTGCGTAGAAAAGCTTCACGTTCTCACAGTATATCCACAACATGCTTCGTCAAAAGTTTACAGAAATAAATCCGCAACATGCTTCGTCAAATAATTAGGTAGGTACTTCAAATCAGTCAAACAAACCCCACGGTTCGTATCCGGCCCAAAGCTCCATAATGCTCGCGCCATTACCCCTTTGAATGGCTATAGAAAGCCTTTGGGCCAAATACGATGCCGAGCGATTATTGTTTGACTTTTCTGAAACACGATTGCCTAACTCTTTTATAACTATTTATCTATATTATGTATTTGTAATAAAATACAGTATAGTTGAATTAGTATCCCATAACACAAATCTCGAATTTACTTTGGGGTTATTTCAACCTGTATGATTGGTTCATATGTATTTATTTATAAATTTATAAAAACCCAATAAATCATCGCCATGTAAAGAAGAAGAAGTAGAAGTAAGCAAAGCTCAGCTTGTAAGTCAAATTAATCAAGTAAGCATATAAGTGAAGGTTCCGTATCCATAATCATAAAAAATTAAGTCATAATGTAACATGGCATACTGTTTTTGGCATAATTGTTTATAATGGCATAATTGTATATAAGTTTATCGTTATTACGCATAACAGTTTACGCATAATTATTTGAAGCTTAATGTATCTAAGCATAATACTATTTAAGCATAATATTCTTAAGCATAAAATTATTTACGCCAAATTGGTCACTTCTGTCACTTTGTCGACGCTCACTTGCTTGCTTCGCTCGCTCGCTCCTGTGATGGTTACTGCACAACCATAACCTAACTTACCTTTCGCGACTAATGCGAATGAACATTATGCCAAAACAAATTAGCCTAAAAGTTAATTATGCCAAAATTACCCGTATGCCAAAAAACAATTATACCTAAGAACTATTATGCAGAAATATTTTATGCCAAAACCGGTATGCCAAAGAATAAAAAGAATTATGCGAAAAAAAGGGATATCATTAGTGAAATATCCAACAGTTTCAACATCGAACAGTTTGAACACTGGCTTGAATAGGGTCGTTAAAGACTTGAAACTTTGTGATCTAACGATGATTCTGATTTGAATACCCCTTGATTGTGGCACAGTTTCCTGGTTTACAATTTAGGTCGGAGTTTGTGAATAATTGCATCGATCTTTCTAGTACCTATTTTATTTTGTGGAAATTAGAGCGAAGTGACAATTTGAAACTTAAGAGCAGCCATCCCGTCTTACTTTTCATACAAACGCTCGTACGTAATTATGACGTTGTAAGTGATCTTTCTTGAAAACTATTGAGCTAACAGATATCTTGTGCACTATTTCTAGGTTTCTATTGAAATATAAAATGAATATTTAGAAAAACAAGTTCAGTATCCGCCTCCAAAAGTCTGCTTTTTTGCACAAATCTTACCTGACTTCGACCGTTCATAAAGTACACATAAATTGTAAAAATAAAAAAAATATTTCGATAGAAACCTCGCAAATATAATTAAAATTTTAAATAAAAAACTTTATTTCACAAACTTGTAAGGCTTACTGACAAAAACGTATATCCTGGAACAAGTTTTATGAAATTTCCGCACCCTATGAATAGTTAATATTCTTTCAGTGGATAGTTAATAAAAATAGTAATTTCATTCAATACAAACTGTGCCTTAAGGCGCTATCTATCTCTTTTTGGTTTGCTTTTTTTTCTAGCATTGCCCTGGAAAAAAAAACAAGCTTTTCGAACTATGCTCGCGTTGACAACAGAGCCGCCGGGTAGGGCCGCCTTAACATAGCAAATTGACCACTATATCTCCACAAAAAACTTACTTTATTTTCATTATGAGTAAAGTAACCGGCCATGTAAGAGTAGAACTTGCTCACGGAGGATTCCGTACCATTATCTTTAAAATAATCACGTTTGTTGTATGGGAGCCCCACTTAATTTTATTTATTTATTCTGTTTTTGTAGTTGTTGTAATAGCAGCAACAAAAATACATCATCTGAGAAAATTTCAACTGTCTAGCTATCACGGTTCATGAGATACAACCTGGTGACAGACGGACAGACAGATAGACAGGTGGACAGCGGAATCTTAGTAATAGGGTCCCGTTTTTACCCTTTGGGCACGGAACCCTAAAAAGACGCACGCATTTAACAAAATTCGCGCGTTCGAACGCGATATTCAGCAATCGTTATTAATATATGATACCATGCTCAGGACATCTGATTTACTTAGCAGGTATCCCACGCTGAGTTTGGCGATTGTAGAAATTTTCTGAGCCAGCGGTCTCGGTTTAGCCCTTATTCCTTCCAATGCTATTTTAATTACCAAATCCGCTGAGTTTTGTCAGTAAACTTTGTTTGGCTAAAGCGTTTTAGACGAGTTGCCGCCTAATCTATTTATGTTTGTGACAATTTGATGCTTACTCAATGAATTTATTTCATTTTGTAGGTCAATATTCTTTCGATGACCTCCGTGGCGTAGTGTTCACCATGCTATTCCGCCACCCAGAGGTCCCGGGTTCGATCCCCAGTCAGGGCAAGTTGGAAAATTGCCTTTTTCAAATTGTCCTGGGTCTTGGATGTTTATCTATATATGTATTTGTTATAAAATATGTTATCGTTGAGTTAGTATCACATAACACAAGTCTCAAACTTACTTTGGGGCTAGCTCAATCAGTGTTATTTGTCCGTATATATTTATTTATTAAATATTCTTTACTTTTTTACCTAATATAAATGGAGTCTTATGACCATAGTGTGAAATTGACCAAAGTTGTAAACAGACTAAAGTAAGCTTTGATTTAGTCTTAACGACTACTTCCGACAAGGTCGAATTTTAAGTTTCAAATTTATATGGACACATCATTCAGATTGAGCTAGCCCCAAGGTAAATTCGAAACTTGTATTATGAGATATTAACTCAACATACATACATACATAATATCACGCCTATTTCCCACAGGGGTAGGCAGAGACTATGGACCTCCACTTGCTTCAATCCTGACAAACCTCTTTCGCTTCATCTATACTCATCAATCTCTTCATACATGCCCTTCGGTTACGGGTACTTTTTACCTCTCCTTTTTTCAGAACGTCTGCAAAAGGTCGCAGAATGTTCGCCGAGGCCGACCCTTTCCTACTGTTCCTTTCACATTTGCCTTATAAATATTTTTTGTTAACATGTTTTCATCCATCCTTTCTACATGCCCAAACCACCTTAACATAACTAACTCAACGATAAGTACTATATTTTACAAATACATTGATAAACATCCAAGAGTCAGGTCAATCTGAAAAAGATCATTTTCTCTCTTAACCTGACCGAGGATCGAACCCGGGACCGTGACAGCCTGCCACGATGACCACAAAGTCACAGAGGTACGCTAAAATAAAGTCGATTCAGGATTTATTGAAGGATTAATCAAATTACAGTCCAATTAATAGTTATGGTTGTCAAGTACAACGTCGAAACAATGAGGCGCTCGTTAGACGCTGTCTTGGCTTAAATCCAAAGTGAACCGCAGCTGTGGCTGCTTTAGTGGATTAATTGAAGAACCCTCATTTTGGATTCTTTACTCATGTAGTCTTTTCTTCCCCGTTGCATTTTTAGCAATATATTTGCTTACTTCAAAATGCGACTCGAAACGTGTCATCGTGCGCGTCTCAAGCCACATTCGCCCTGAGGATCACCGGATAAGGTCAAAAGTGTCGAAATATGGCGACCACGTACTGGCAAGCGAAGCGTAGAACATCCAGCCACAAGGTGGTCTGACGCCCAGAATAAAGTCGCTGAAAAGCGCTGGATGCAGGCTGCTCTAGATCGGTCATTTTGGAAATCTTTGGGAGAGGCCTATGTCCTGCAGTGGACGTTATGCGACTGAAATGATGATGTCGGCCAGTATCTGACTCGGTTATAATCCCCACTAGAGATACTGGGTTAATATTCTTTAATCCCCTCACTGTACAGATAAACAATGCACAATTCGCTACTTTCCCAAAACTCAAATGAGATACTTGTTTTTAAATGTCAAAACACGCAATTTCTATTAATTCACTCATACAGAAGGTGGTTAGTAGGTAAGGACATGAACCCTGGCAGGGTGTTGCGAATTTATAGGAATTATTCGAGTTTATATAATAATAATAGTATTTATATTCAAGTAGAAAAAGATAATTAACAAAAATTAAGAGTAAGTTAAATTGATGTCAATGGTTAGAAGATATAAATTAGATTTTGAAACTTGTACTTCAAAAATTGTTAAAAATGCAATAAGTTCAATGTCAACAAAAAGTTAGTAATAGGTGTTTATAGACAAAAAAATATAATTATTGTAAATATAATTACTGCAAGTGCGTTGGTCAGATGCAACTTGTAACTGGATCTAAAACTACGAGTACCTACGCAAATTATTTGTTGTGTATATTGAGTTTTTCTTTAAAACTCTTATCATAGTTTGTTATTTGAATATTCCTTAACCGAGTAATATCTATGGGATTAGTATGAACTATAGACTAACGAGTTCATAATTTCTTGGAGTCAAATAGCGCTCTTAATATCAGTTTTTCTACAACAATAAATCTAAATTCACGATGAAAATGAATATGATCATGACAAGTGACCTTATTTTGTGAAGTTTTATTTTCTTAACAATACCAAATAATTTATTTTTGACCTAGAAAAGTACCCTGTTACAAAAGGCAACAATAATGATACTAACCGTACATGTATGTGCTGCAGTAGTAGTAGGCCAAAGAAGTCAAAAATTTTGCGTGGTTAGCCTAAAAAGCGGTACACTAATGTTCAAGTAGGTACAATCAGTTTAGTTTTTGAAGTGAAAACTTCTTTAGCGGCGTTGTACACTTTTTTTGTAATGGGTAAAAAATGTTTATCTCGCATCAGGGCGTTAGGGCGTCAGGGCGTCAGCACACGTGATCTGAACAAAAATTCGTAAGACGGGTGGAGAGTAGACAGCCGGCGCGACGCGGCTTAGGGAGGAAGTATCCCTCTCTCTTTCTACGGCGCGGCGAAAATGTATGCCTGCGCCTGCTGTTTCATTGAGGCGGCGCAGGGCGCTTGCGCGAATGTTCGTGTGTGTTTATGTTACAGCGTGCCACGCGCATTCATGGAAATGCACAACGTTAATATTCAAGTTTTCTCTTCTGCCGGTACTCCCGGAGTGCAACCCGTCGTTTTTTTTCGCTTTAGTAGCCTCTTACTCAGTATGATATTTATATTGTTAGGTAAGAGTCCATTCAGCGCAGGTTGCTGAGGTACATACAGTATAAATGCAAAACTTTAATCGCAGGATACGATAGAAAAAGTAAAAAATATCATCTTCCACCTTTATCTGAGAGAAAAAAGATTGCTGACATTGTACAACTTGTAAAGATTGCCCAGTCCAGAGCTGATTCCCCCTATCTCCTCTCAAAGATCAATCTCAAAGTGCCTTACAGAAATTTCAGTTACTTTATTCATTCCGAGTTGTGATACAAATTATAGGAAAAACGCGTTCTTTAACCGTGCTGCTGACGCTCTCAATAAGATAGTCGATGTTCCCAAGTTAAACCTTTTTAACTGTAATTGTAATAAATTTAAGAACCTCTTAGTTAAAAGTGGTTCGACCAGGTTCCCTAATCACTAATTTCTAAGTGTATTATACTTGTATTATTGTAAGCAAGTTTCGATATTAACATGCGAAAAACTGTTAAATATGTTCTTAGATGTTTAAGTACAATTGCTCATGTAGATATTAGAAATGCATTGGATTTCCAAAAAAAAAAATTGTGACTCGCTTGTGAGAGGTGAGGAGATGTAACAAATAGTATTCCACCCTGCCGTCACCACACGCAAGCATCAGTCATTAAAAGTAGATACATCTTGAAAATTCCTCATTAAAAGGAGGTTTAGTGAAATATTGAAGTACTTTACAAGAAATGTTTAAGTTTATAGTGCACGATAAGCGGGAAAGTTTTTCAATTAACTATACCAGGGTTGTGTACTGCGGATATACCATACCATAAGGTTGTGTGTGTACTAGCGCCACTACTGCCTTCCCTTACTAATGTTAGTGCGGTTCTTTAAGGGGTTACACAAACACATGCATCACCCTCATTTGAAATAATATTATTACCTGACTGCGCCGGAAGTAGGGGTATGTTTTTCGAGAGTATGTTTGTTTGGCACGCTCTGCAGCCTGAACGGCTCGATGGATTTTGGCTAGAGAGGTGTCGTTAGATTTGTATTTACTGTGATAGTGACAGTGGGTTTAAAAAAAATGGAAATAAAAGTAGGGATTTTTAATTAAATTTAAGTAATAATTACTTGTTAATCTCTATAATACTTAAATTATAATCAAAATTTAAGTAAATGTTTAAAATATTGTCAACAAACGATCTCCCGGCTCCATCATCAGAATAGCTCATTTACTCTATAATATTGTATTGTCGTTTAAGTCATCAGAACAGCTCCATAATATTGTATTGTCATGCGACTTACACAAGTACAAAATTTCAGCTCAGTCGTTTAAGGCTAACCAGTTTAAAATTAAGTTGCAAGATTTGACATAAACAGAGACATAAATTCCAAGTTAAATAAAAACTTGTAAACACATGTTTTTGTCATGGAATTTGAACAATAAATACAGAGAAGGAAGAAAAAGCCCGTAACCTATCCAGTAGTATCAACAACCAAAGATGAACAGGAACGGGCTGAGAAAAGATAGTTATCATTATAGCCGCATAACGTCCACTGCAGGACATAGACCTCTCCCAAGGATTTTCAAGATGACTGATCTAAAGCGGCCTGCATCCAGCGCTTTCCAGCAGCCTTAACCACCTTGTGGGTGGATGTCCTACGCTTCGCTTGCCAGAACGTGGTTGCTATTCGAGACCCTTTTGCCCCATCAGCCATCGGTTCTTCGCGATATGTGTCCCGCCCACTTCAACGAGCTAATCCGCTGGGCTATGTCAGTGAGTTTTGTTCTCCTTGAATTTCCTCATTTCTGATTCGATCTCATGTATACATATACTATCATTTTTTTCTAATGGAGCAGACAGAGCATTTTGGCTCTAAGTAGAAATAGAAAGACCGCAAAATCTAAATGCATTTCCTATAATAATTCTCATTGTATAAAAAGGCAGAAGAATTACTGAAATATTTTCGTCTTAAATTCAGCATTCATCAAACATTTAAATTAGCCAATTTGGAGTCTTCAGCTTAACTAAACGCAGACGCTTTTACAATTCTCCATCTTTTCTTTTGAAACGGCTCCGGACCTATTCACCTCAATCTTTTTGCCGCTGCCACGCAAAATTTGTATTTGTTACGCCATCGCGGCGGAACCCTTTGTTGAGTTAGTACTAAATACTAATACTAACGAAAAATAAGTTCTATTTTTTAACTTTTCACAAAAAGAGGGGTGTTAAGTTTGACGCCAATGTTTGTCTGTCTGTGGCATCGTAGATAGACAATGGATATATTTTTAATGCGGTGTTTAAACGTGAAAGCAAGTTTCCTTGCAGTGATTATGTTTGATGAATCGGGTCTGTGGTGTAAAAGTTATGGGGGGTAAACGCTTGAAAGTCTTTTTTTTTTCAATTTGCTTGGCCAATAAATTTGTTATACTTATAAAGATTTAAATTTGTTGGTATTCATTTTAAATAGTATTTACCTTAACAGAGTAGTAAATAGTTATATGTAATCATTTTAACGACGTAGTGGTCACCATGTTAATATTGCTAATCCGCTACCCAGAGGTCCCGGGATCGATCCCCGGTCAGGGCAAGTCGGAAAATAGCCTTTTTCAAATTGTCCTGGGTCTTGAATGTTTATCTATATATGTATTTGTTATAAAATATAGTATCGTTGAGTTAGTATCCCATAACACAAGTCTATAACTTACTTTGGGGCTGGCTCAATCAGTGTTATGTGTCCCTATATATAAAAAAAAAATGTACCCACTCTAACCTGTTTCTTAAAAATCTATTACTTTTAATTCAAAGTTGACTGGAAGAGATCGCTATCTGGGATAAGTCCGACTTTGTACTGTGCTATTTCTAGTAAATTGTATTGATGTGAATAAACGCTATAAAGGTAGATTCATAAGTACCTACTTAAAATTTAAGTGACGTTAAAGTTGCTTAACGCGTTGCCAAACACATTCTAAGATGAGCTGCTGTAGTGTGTGTACTTGAACTCATTATTTTTCTACTTACACCTTGTAACCTTTCTATGTAGAACACCTAGATTACTCATCCTAGATCTAGATAAACATACCTTATGTTGACTTGTGCTCTATTTTCAATATGTATATAAACCCTATGAAATCAGTAATAAACATGCAGTTACCTACGAACCTACAATAAGTGTGTTTGTTTAAGTTCATCCCTTCATGTAACACCATATGGCAACCTTGACAGACACTGTTTCTAGACAGTGTTCAGCGGTTATGGATCCGAAACAGTTTCTGCAAGAGATGTCTGTGAAAGAAAGAACGTCGAGTTTAAACAAAGGCTTCTTAAGAAGCAAGTTTCAAGAGGCGAGTGGGTCCGTCCTTTGAAACGAACCTCATTCTTGTACCTTAAGCGTCTATTTAAATAATTGGAGGAAGATTCCTTTAAAATGAAGATTTTATTTCTTGTAATTGTCTTCACTCAGATTTTGTGATAGCTGTAATAATTTTACCCTTCTACGAGATTATAGTGGATGTTAGATCTTGGATTTACCATCTGAGCTATAAGGGTACATAATATCTGCGATATCATCTATTCATTTATTATTTGCAAGGAGATAACGAAAAATTTCGGATTAATGAGAATTGAAAATGTTTTTTTAAGTAACTTGAAATCGCTGGTAAAGTATTCAACCCAGTAACTTTAACCGGCGCAGTTTGAAACACTGGAAACTCATAAAAGCCGTAACTTAAAAACAACTTTCTTTTGCAAGGGAAACAGCTCAAACTTGTCGAGTAAATTTGCGAATAGAATTGCGTGTAATCAAATGGTAGAATCCTGCTTAATATTACAAATTATGTGAAAGTGTTTATGTATTATATGTTGGATGGATTGATGTTTATTTAGTTTTCAAACTAAAACGGGGTAGCGAATAAACAATAAATCGTTACATCATCAGTGACACACCGTGAATTAATGATATTTTTTTATTTATTTCATTCCTTGTATGAAGCTAATCAGGAAGAAACTTTTTTAAACTACTATTAAGACTTTCTTATTCATAAATATTTTACACGATAATTAACGCGAAACATACCTTTTTTTGCTGCCGTGTCGTTTCTCTCCAAGTCTTTTCGTGGATATCGTAGCAAGTGACTTAGGAAATACAAGCTAAACAACCAAATCTGATCCGCGTAGAAACTAATCTGGCTGTTTTGGCCGAGTATGGTAAAAGCACAGAGGGGGTCGTGCAGTAGAAACTTAAAAGACCTGATGATATATCTTTATTGAACGCTGACGTTTCAGTCGGATTGCACCGACCGTGGTCTCAACATGCTGCATGCTGTGCATGCATGACTGATGCAGCGTTGTCAGGCCTCCCTCGCTGGGTTAAAGTAATAATAATGCCAAGCGATAATTTTAAAGCTGAAAAAATGATAAGGATACTTTAAAAAAGGTTTATTTATTTCTTTAGTATAGTTATCTCACTCCTGTTTCTCATTGGGGTAGGCAGAGACTATGAATTTTCTCTTGCTACTTGATTGTTTTTTTTAAACAGTACATAATTAACGCACGGCATGTTTAACGCTCGACCAATATGAACCAGTCGTTTAAAACAAGTTTCATCGTCCCAGAGGAAGGAATTTTCGTAAAACAATACAGGGTAATGACAGCCGTTTATCTTGCCCGTATTTTTAGACACGGCATTTGAGATTAAACGTCGTTTGATAAAAAGTTTAAGCATTTCTTTAGAATCCAAGCTCTATGGTTTGCGAAGTTAGGCGATTAACTCATTGAAAAACTTAACACTGAATTACTTCGGTTACGAATTCCCTACACCCCTTGCGTACCTACATCTCATGTGGGGGCTCACCATTTCACGGACACAGTATCATTTATGTGTACTACTAGTACAAACAAAACTATACACCCGTACACACATTAATGTGTGCGTGTTTGCCCCGCAACACACTCGAAAAGGGGCATTAATGGGCATAAGCATTAATATATTAGTATTGAACAAAAAAGAGTTTACACCCAAATAAATGCCTGATCGGTCACTGGGCAGAAAGAAATCATTTCTTTTTTGTAAAAATAAGCGAGACCTTCTCGGTATTTTGTAAATCATACATAATTTTATTAAAATGATAAGTCATAACATAAGTCATCAAATAATCACAGTCACGATAAATCACAATAAATTCTAGCTTGATCGACTCGACTGGAGAGCCAAAAAATGATATTTTGCTCACTCTAACTAAGTCATTACATTAAACATCATCATTCAAAATCAATTTCTTGTTTTTCATAGTCGTAATCTGATTATGTTTTTTGCACGCTCAAATGTAGCTTTTTGAATGAAGATTATAATATATAGCAAATAAAAGTTCCCTGTTAATGAACAAATATTCATTACTTGAAAATTTGACATCATTCTTAATTAATAATTATGACATAACAATGTGTTCTCATTCCACATGTCTAATTAAGTAAGTATAATTTTAAGCTGTTATTTTTGGAGAAAATGCTGCAGTACGAGTATATTTTGTTGCCGCTTCTTCTGAACTTGCTTAAGCGCAAGAACAAAAGAAGTAGCTATAAACTAAGCTGTAAGTAAATTATCTGACGTCAACCTATTATGAAATCTTAAGAAGAAATAGACAAATAAATCAATACAAATATCGAAAGATAAATAAACTTTTGTTTTTTTTTTTTTGAAGTGGAAACTTCTTTAGCGGCGTTGTACACATTTTTAGTAATGGGTAAAAAATGTTGAACTCGCGTCAGGGCGGCAGGACACGTGACCCTGATCGAAAATTCGTAAGACGGATGGAGAGTAGACAGCCGGCGCGGCGTAGGAGAGGAAGTATCCCCCTGTCTTTCTACGGCGCGGCGAAAATGTATGCAGGCGCCTGCTGTTTCGTTTAGGCGGCGCGAGCGCTTGCGCGAATGTTCGTGTGTGTTTATGTTAAAGCATGCCACGCGCATCCATAATGGTGACAGTGACAGCTGATGGCCCAACCGTCTGTGTAGTGGCTACACTGCTGTGTATTCGTAAAATCCGTGTGTATAAAGTGTTTAATTAATGTAATATAACTTGTCATGTTTGTGCACGATAGCGCAATAAATAAATATTGTATTCTACCACATAAATGATGGTACTTTTATACTGATAATAATTAAAACAATTCGTGCAAAATTATTCCCTAACCATTTCAAAATATCAAAAACGTTAATATTCAAGTTTTCGGCACTCCCGGAGTGCAACCAGTCGTTTTTTTTTACTCTTGAAGAAACGGACATTTATTTGGCATTAATGCGCCCACGGGCGTAACCCATCTCTAGCCTTGCTTGATACGTCCCGTCCCAATTTGCTCTTTACGTCTCCACAAACTAAAGTGTGACGTACCTTAGCGTTTAAACTTTAATATTTTATCGTCCTGTTCGATACAAAGTTAGGAAACAGTTGGCCGCTATAAATATCTTGGTACGAGCGTAAAATATGGGTGTCGTTAACTTTTATTGTTATACTTTTGTTACTATATTACTCTTAGGACGGAAAAGTTTAGAGAGTTATAACAAATTTTTACGTTTTCTAGGTTTTAATTAATTGTGTTTTATTTTCATAACAATATTTTTTTTTTATTTAGTATCTTGGCTGAATTTTATTAAAATAATTTTTTCATTATTTGTAAGAAATTGTGTCTCTTCGCAAAATAAAATAAATATATACGAACAAATCACACAGATTGAGCTTGCTCCAAAGTAAGTTCGAGACTTGTGTTATGGGATTACTAACTCAACGATGCTATATTTTATAACAAATACATATATAGATAAACTTTCAAGACCCAGGTCAATCTGAAAGATCATTGGCCATCTTGACCTGACCGGAAATCGAACCCGGGACCTCCGGTGTGACAGCGTGGCATGTTAACAACTAAGCCACAGAGGTCGTCAAAAAAATTACATTAACAGGAATAACTAACTGTTCTTCATACAATAACTCAGCCTTCCAACAATGTCGTCATTTTACGTTGCTTTTTTTTGCGGATAAATTAATTTTACGGTGCACCGAATGAAATATTTTTTTACATAAAAAAATCACGTTTAGTCCATATAAATAAATTGACCATTTTTACAATAAATTCCTTTACAATAAATCCAACATTCATTCAGGCCGTTACATTTCAATAGAAACATTATGTTACGCCCATTTCAATGAAACATTCCAACCACAATTATACTAAAAAGTCTAATCGAATAGGCGAAATTCCTAGCATAAATCTATTTTACCTTTTATATTTAAAAAAACCTGGAAAATTGATTCCTGGCTGATACCGTAACGGTGTTCAATATTGAATCGAATCGGTTTCTCGAGAAAAAAGGGTGTTTTTATGCATCGCAGAACACTGAAATATGGAAAGATATTCCGTTTTTCCCTTTGAATATTTCTTTCTTATTGAGATGTTGTCTTTTATAAAGAATTCTTGCTTTTGGTGCCTGTTTTTTGTGTTTAAGGAAAAATATATGGATGTAATATCGTGTGTATCGTGGGTGCTAAGTCTTGAATTGTTTTGTATTTTTCTTTTTGGTGGAAGTGCGTAGATGAAAATGTATACACACAAAACAGCTATAGAGCTACGAAGGCTGTCAATCAAATTCGATGAATTGATTTTACATGCCTTTATTTCACTTTCAATGTGTCTTGTATTTTTCTTTTGGTCAAATTTTGACGATCTCTGTGGCCTAGTGATGGTTTTTCAGATTGACGTGGGTTTTTGATGTTTATTTTTATACTTACTTATTAAAAATATAGTATCGTTGAGTTAGTATCCCATAACACAAGTTTCGAACTTACTTTGGGGCTAGTTCAATCTGTGTGATTTGTCTGTATAAATTTATTTATTTATTTAAATATTTAAACTCAATTATCAACCAGTTAACCTCAACTGATTCAGCTGATTTTGCAAACTTGTGTAAGTCGGATGACAACACAATATTTAAGAGTCAATGAGCTGCTCTGATGATGAAGGCGAGAGATATTCGTCAGAACTTCGTTAACAATAACATAACCTCATTGAGTGGGACTCGTTTGATTTGTCTTGACGAGCACTTTATGGTAGCCAATGTCTAGGGTCTGATCACGGAGACGGAAGGTGGTCGATGGAACTCAGTAATAAAATAACGCAACTCCATCGACTTTGGGCTTATCTTACTTGTCTTAATAAGTACTTTGGCCTTACAATAAAAGATAGTACGAAAAATTTTTTTTTTTTCAGAATACTTTTTGATGACCAGCTTTTTTATTAACTTGCAATTTTTGTTAAGTTTGTCTTAATTAATTTCCTTGTTATACTCAGTAATTTTATACACATTGCTTCGTCAACCTAGTGACAAAATTATATCCAAGTTTTGTCACAATTTTTACGGTTAGCAATCTGCATAATCCGAGTATATTAGAGGGAGTCTAAGAGTGGCGCCAATAGTGGACAAATTAAAAATCCATCGCCTGACCTGGTATGGCCACGTAATGAGAAGGGATGCCGAACACCTGGCTAAAAATGGTTGACTTAAAAGTATATTATACGGGTATAGAGGAAAGGGAAGAAAGACGTGGGAAGAATGCGTGAGATCGGATATGGGGGAACGGGGGGTTAGTACAGAGATGGCGAAGGACAGAAAATTATGGAGGGAGTTGACATACAGAGCCGACCCCAAATAGGGAAAAGGCGAGGAAAGAAAAAGAAGAAGTAATCCGCACAAGACCGTTCCTTATTGTACCTGATTAAAACTTTCCTATGATACTGGAAGCATATCAGAAATTCTTTGAGCCGGATAAGATACAGACAGACAGATTTCTCTGTTTCAAAATTTGCAAACCTATTTACATCTACTGGTAAATTTAATTCATATTGTTATGTTATTAATATAAATAAATGTTCTAGAGTTCGAAGGTTCATCTCCTCACTCACCATCACGCCACAGACCCAAAATAGTATGTCTGCCTCATTATTTAAAGTTATATTAAGTTTCCGTAAGGAACTTCAAAATTTTCTATGAAGAAACTTTCGAAGTTCCGTACATCCATATTTTAAACGTCGGAGTTCAGTATGACAGTCGGGATTAAGACTTATTATTTATAGTATTTAATAAGAGTATAATACAGAGTGACTTTTTAACCACCAGTCAAATTGGAGTAACTGCTGTTCATGTAACTGAACTATTTTAAAAAACAATGAACGAAAAACGAAACGTAATATAGGTTTGAGATGCCATCGTCCAGAATATGAAATTGTTTTTTTAACCCGTACATAAAACAAATAACACAAAAAATACATTCATTTATCATGCTTGTCATAATTATAATTCACTGTTTAATGACCTCGATATTTTTATGTTGTCTATTGGTTTATATAAAAGGGGACTTAAGTCGCTGAGTGCTAACACTTGAAATATAGTTAAATTAATAAGTCATTATCGGGAAAAAATTAGGTTTAGACTACCCACTTCTTATTTTTTCTTTTTTTATTTGTTCATAGTCTGTTCGGTATTTCTGTATAAGTTATCTGAGGAAACTTGATTGGTTTATACATTACTTAGTTTATTGTTATTGATTTTATTTATAACTGTTTGTTTCCCAAATAAAAAAAGAAACAAATACTCGACTTCCCCGTACAAATCAGCACTCGGCCTAACAGACTTTGTATAGGAGGACGAAAACTTTTTACTGATTTTTAATACCTTTTTTTTAAAGTAGTTCACTATCGTAGACTTAACATGCTTCAAAAATTTGGCTGGTGGGTAAGTCTGTATAGAGGTCGAAGGACCAAGTCAAAAAATCTAATAAAGATACGTAAGTAAGTATAATCTGGGTCCTGTAAGTAATAGTGCGTGAAATCCCCGCTCTCGAGAACGCCCGAACGTTGCGTTCGCGCTCGCATTATTTTTCCTTCCACTGGGCGGACAATACGCGTCATAAAGTTTTGTGGCTAAGGCCGGTTGCACAAACATAAATTAATGGTTTAATCTCAAAACTTTAAATTATATTAGATTGATTTTACTGTCACACTGCTGGGCAATGGTCTCCCCCATCTCCTTCCAAATATCTCGATCGTGTGCCACTTCCAACCATTCCCTTTCAAACCGATGCAAATCGTCACACCAACGCTTCCAGAGCCTGCCTCTTTTCCTTCGGTCATCTTCGGGAGTCCACTTTTATTTTATTTTATGTATTTATATGAATGTATGGGTATGTATTCATTATATAAAGTAAAGTAAAAACCTGTTTTTATTTCTCCATAAAACTTAAATCTACTTAAACAACATATACATTTGTTAAGATATATTTTACATGGAGACTGGTGACTGTGAAGGCCAGGCCTGCATCACAGTTCACCAGTGTTCTCACAACTGGATACATTTACTATATGTTTTTTATAAATGTATGTTTATAATACAGTTTCTTGTGTCAAAGATTCAAATTCAAAGATTCAA
Organism: Acrobasis suavella; assembly: GCA_943193695.1. Lineage (NCBI taxonomy): Eukaryota > Metazoa > Arthropoda > Insecta > Lepidoptera > Pyralidae > Acrobasis > Acrobasis suavella. The sequence continues at coordinate 11,473,739 of OW971950.1, forward strand.
ATGTTTATTCAGTAATTAGACCTTTACAGGCACTTTAACACGTCAATAAGTATAATTTATGTTACGTGTAAAGTATATTAAAATTTAATTTATTATTAAAGAAAAAAAAGTGTCAGTGTCTTAGCCTATCGCTAATAAAGTCCTTTCTATTTTTCCTAAAGGTTGTCTCATATAGAATGTTTTAGCATTAAGACCACCAATTGTACCATAATAGTCAAAAAAAGATTTAATATATAAAACTTTGTATAACGTGTTTAAAAAAATTTCGTTTAGATTATGTATGTACCAATAAAAATTTATAATCAATAATGGCCTAGAATATGACCATTGCATTGCTTTCTGAGGAGGTCATGGCAACTTAAGGACTAAGCACATCTCGGGCAACAACTAAATTTCTAAGGAAAAAATGGTCTTTAATATCCTTAGATGAACATTTTCGCTAAGCATTTTATATATCGAGGGAAAAACCAGGCTGAGGATACAATTGGAAACGCGCAAAGATAAATAGAAGATATGAATATTGTTGTTACGAGGATAAGTTTCGTCAGCACGGAACAGCACTTTGCTATGCCTCTATCCTTTTCTGCCGCAAGGGAACGCTGAAACGCCACGGCTGATGCGTTCCACCATTCTAATGCGTTCCACCTAGTGATGTACAAACCTCGAGGCGTCGAGTTCTACTTTTAAAGGATTGGCAGGACTCGGTGAGCTCGGTAGGCGCCGAGCCGAGACGTGAGCTCTACGCCTCGAGGCTTAAAATGAGTTCGAGCCTTCAAAAGAGCTCGAACCTATCAAAAGAACTCGAGCCTTCAAAAAAGCTCGAGTCTTACAATAAACGCGAGCCTTCAATGAAAGCTTGAGTTCTCTGAGTCCTTTTACTCAGAGATTTCGCAAGCCGAGCCTATTAATTTAATATTTAATTTATTAAAAAAATATATATTTAAATTTAACAAAAGTAGCCGCGCTAAAATGATCAAACATCAATAAATAAATAAATATAAATATATAGGGACAAATTACACATTATTGAGCTCACAAAGCTCATAGAAAAAGTCTCAAGCCGTGATAAAGCCTCAAATTTAATCGAGCTCTCGAAAAGGCTCGAACTCTCAGAAAGGCTCGAGCTCTGAAAAAGACTCCCAAGTCGTCGAGCTTCACACAAACGGGGCAAACCCTGTAAACGACTCCGAGCTCTAGACAAAAGGACTCGGAGGCCTCGAGCCGTGTACATCGCTAGTTCCACCGCTCCCTCTCGATCTATCAAATAACGATTCTGTGTGATAGAAAAGGATAGCAGCATTTAAAAGTTCCGGTCCGTGCAGACAGATGAGGCCCAATCCTTAACCTGAATATTTTATAAAGTATAAAATCTAGCACACTATAACAAAGAGCTTGTGGCGACCTCTACGGCCACTATGAAGAACTACAATCAAGAGACAACCGACAATATAGCTCACAAGAAGCATATGAGATGGCGCCAGCAGTATCCTACATCTCGATCTCAGAGTTCGCCCGATTCGCTGCATATATACAACTTCCGACGATACACCGTTGGAGCCGCGGTTCCCCAGGCGCAATAACATGCCTGGCGGGAAGATCTTCCCTTTGTGGCGGTCGAGCATATCACCTTGCTCCTGCTACAAGCTTATAGACGTCAAGTTTTGAAATGAGTTGGTACTGCATGAAACTGTTAAACTTATATACAGCTAAGTTTATACTTAGTTTTCCGAGAACTCATCTGTCCATACAAAGTGCTTGACAGACGGATTCTAAGTTTCTACAGCAGTTGTCTTCATTGCTACTAAACTTGCGTGTCTATGTTATTAACTATAAATATACAAGGAAATATTATACGAAGATATTACGATTATATATGTTATATCTGCAATATGTAACAAAAACCCTGTCCGATCCTTGTAGGAGCAACTCAGACCGTCAATATAAACAACTTTTCCTATGGGACCAATGCTTGAAACTCGAAGAAAAAATCGACATAATCATACAAATGTTGATTTTTTCTTTAGAGTTTCAAGCATTAGAGTTTCAAGACGGTCTATGTTGCTCCTACAAGTTTCGGACAGGGTTTTTGTTACATATTTTATAATCTCTGCCTACACCCATGAAAAACTGGCGTGAAAATATGTATGTTTGTATTGAGATTATATAAGGCATAACAAAATAAACATATCTACTGTAACTATTTTAAGAGGAAGTGGTAGCTAAAGTGGCGCTCTCATTTGAAATAAATTTTTTAAAACTAATTATGTTGATAATTTAAAATTTGATTTGTATCACTGTCTAGAGACCGTTAAACTATTTTATGAATAACCTTTGAAAGTAATTTAAAACTAGAACCGTTTTAAAACTAGACGGACTATTAGTAATAATTTCAAAGGTTATTCATAAAATAGTTTAAAGGTCTTACAAATCAAATTTATTTCAAATGAGGGCGCCACTTTAGCTACCACTTCGTCTTAAGGGCAAATTCAATCCATAATAGTGAATAACTTTATTCAACGAGCATACTTGTATTGAAATATGAAAAATATATTCTTTTACTTTTCATACAAACTCTGATCAGCTGATCGGTCAACTTGTATGTATGTTCCTTGGGAAAAGTTGTTCAGTATTATGGACTGAATTCACCCTTGAAATAATCAGTCAGTATATTTCGTTAGACCTTGTTTACCTTATAGGCGGTATACCTTATCGTATTAGCAATTTTTCAATATCTAGCTGGTCAGTCAAAAATTTGAATCTTTCTACTGTTTTAAAGATATCTTGTAACAACTATAAAAAAGTGTCAAATCTGAGAGGGATTAGGTACACTTACAATGCGACCCAAATAAATTGAACAAAAATGGCGGACTTCAAAATATTTTTGTACAAATTTCCGAAACTAAATGGCGGTCGTCGGCGCATTATTTGTACCTGCGCCGATTGAAAAAAATGGTGGCTACCATTTTGGTTCAATCTACGTGCCGGGAATTTGTACAAAAATGCTTTGGAATCCGCCATTTTTGTTCAACTTATTTGTGTCGCATTGCATTTGTATGTGTTGGTGGCTACTTTTGCCGCCTTGAAATGGTGAGGATAAGCAACATTTTTTTTAATTATTTTATAGGAAAGGACTAGTCTTTTAAAGACCATATTTATTTTATTAACTTCTTTATACCTTACCTTAACCCTAACTACAACAATTCAAATCAGGCACTTTTTTCTAAACGTCTAAACAAACACTTTTATGGGATTTGTATGAAATATAGATTAATAACTTCATAGTTTCTTGGAGTCAAATAGCGTCAATAATAAATCTAAAATCGCATTGAAAATGGATACTATCATAACAAATGACATTATTTTGTGATGTTTTATTTTAACAGTACGAAATAATTTACTTTTGGCTCAGGAATGTACCCAATTTAAAAAATCATATCAAAAAATCAAACAAAATAATAGGTAACTTGCCTTCTAGTGAGTTAAAAAATTTCCTTTGCTTTAAACGCCTTTTTCGCATCCGTTGGTTTTGTTTTAAAATTTATCTAAGCCTTATTTTCCATTTTAAATCCTAGTATACGTACGAGGAAATCTGAGCTCGCTTCCCGAATATCTCAGAGCTGTGGACTTGTTGCGTTGTTTCCATTTGGAAGCGTTTCAGACCATCTCAATTTGGGATTTTCTAAATTTTATTGCGTCATGTTATTTCGAGTAAATCGCACGCTGTTGGTTTCCTATGTTTGCGACTGTGGTATTAAAATGTACATGTTTTTGTATTTTGTTTTGTTAGTTTAAGTACAATTAATCCCATGTCAGCAATAATAAATGAAAATACATTATTCATTATCACATTTCCAAAAAAAAAAAAACCAACTTTCTTTTATAGTCAATAAATTCAGGTGTTACTTTTCGAAAGTCAAAGTTACATACTATATGATTTGAATTACTTTGTGCAATTCTGGTGGCGAAATTTCACAAATTCAAATCATATAGTATATACTCACTTTGATAAAAATTTAACTTACTTACATTATTAGTAAGTTTTCGCTCACTCGAGGTTATCCATAACCAATCGTTACCTAACCCAGGGTTAATTAGACAGTGGTCCAACCAACCCAAGGGCTTATTACCGATCACAGCCTCGGATTAGCGAGAAAGGCTCTTAAGATTTTATTTTCGTCCCCTCACTTATGTCGTAAAGAGAACGTAGCTTTTATATTCACGGTGCATTTGCAGAATGAATAGTTTTTGGGGTTAATCTTTGTTTATGAGGTTACACTTTTTTTTAAGAGTAAGCGAAAAATTTTGAATCCGCTATTTTCCAACAAGTCAAATCAGATACTTTTTTCTAAACGTCAAAACAAACAGTTTTTATGGGAATTGTATGAAATACAGGCAGATGATGTCATAGTTTCTTGGTGGCTCCAATAAATCTAAAATCACGTTAAAATGGATATCTTCAAAGACAAGTGACATTATTTTGCTACGTTTTATTTTGTTATCAGTTCAAAATAATTTATTTTTGACCCAGGAAAATACCCAATTCTCTAAGTTTACTTGAACAATCGTTGTGGCGACCCCTACGCCACTATACAGGAATTACTGAAATAATAATAAAGTCACGGAAATAGTTCACAAGAAGTATACGAGATGGCGCTAACACATGCTACATCTCGATATTAGAGTTCTGGTTGCAACTTAGCTGAGGCTGCCTATTTATTTTTTATTTATTTAACTTTATTACAAAAATCGTAACAGGCAGACTTAAAGCCTAGAGCCTTTTCTACCAGTCAACCTACAGGTGATGCGGATAAAAGCTAATTTTGGACGACATGGTACATTCTAATTTAACTATAATTTAATTACTATCTTACAGTTTTACCAAAAATACATTTAACGATAATTTTATCATTTATATACTTATCTCTATATTCATAAACATACATGTAAAAATACACAAATATTGCATAAATTCATAAACCCTACATAGACTACATAAATACTCTATGACAATTGGTGAAGATAATGAACGCGCACAGCTCTCTTAAACGCTTGACGACTAGGGGCTTTGAGGATGTCAAAGGGAAGGGCGTTCCAAAGCCTATGTATGTTAAACCCAAAAAAAGATACACCTGCGGAACCGCGGTTCCCCGCGGTTACCAGGCGGCAAATCAGCATTTTATCTTGCAGCTTGGGTAAGGATGTATTTAAGGAAGAAGTTTTCGAATAAATACTAAACTACCTTACACTTATGTAGAATGAGCAGCATTAAATAATAAGCACTCTTAATTATTTATTTTTTTTACTTCAGAATTTGTACTGATAAGTTGTAGCCAGCATCTTTGGGTTCATTGTTATAATTAGTTATTTAGTTTGTATTTTTTAATGTATATTTTACTGTGACAAGTTCACAATCGTTGTGCAATTTAAAAAATGAAAAAAAAAGTTGAAGCGATACGAGGAAAAATAAGAACGAACATAAAGTTTTTACGGTTTTTTTTTTTCATTTATTTATCTTTGGATATATATATCACTTGATAATTGTCATTTCTTTTTTCTTTCGATTTCTTAATAGTTAGTTGTTGACGTCAGATCATTTACTTACAACTAAGTTTACTGCCGCCTCCAAAGCGCAAGTACAGAAGAAGCGGTAACAAACTGTACTGCGGCATTTTCTCCAAAAACGTCAACCTTACAATTATACTGATATTAAAATTAGATGTGTGGACTGAGAACACATTGCTATGTCATAATTATTAATTAAAAATGTCAAATTTGAAATTAATGTCAATTTGTATAAAATTCATGTACTGATTGTATTCAAATTATGTCATTTGTGAGTGTACAAATATAAACCTTTAAAAGGGACCCGCGCCATGCTTAAGCCAGACGTTTTTGTCTTTAAGATAATCATCGGTTCACAGTTATAGGGAAATTTTAGGGCGCGTTTAAACAAGCGTACGCCAAGCCTACGCCAAGCACATGCCATGTGCGCGACAAGCGCGGTTTGAATTTATTGCATTTATTTGAGTCCTATGACACAAAAATGGACCTCATATTATATTTATTGAAGTCGAGTCGGGGCGAGCGCCGGTACGCAAGGCAGAGGCAAGGCGGAGGCAAGGCGGAGGCAAGGCGGAGGCAAGGCATAGGCAAGGCGGAGGCAAGGCAGAGGCAAGGCGGAGGCAAGGCGGAGGCAAGACGGAGGCAAGGCGGTGGCAAGGCGGAGGCAAGGCGGAGGCAAGGCCGAGGCAAGGCCGAGGCAAGGCCGAGGCAAGGCCGAGGCAAGGCGGAGGCAAGGCGGAGGCAAGGCGGAGGAGTGGGCGAGACTTGCACGTGTTGACATTTTGAGTTGTATTGATGTGGACTTAAATTATATGCAACAAATTTCGAAAATTTTAAAGCGCGCTATAAATGCTTAGGCATGGGCTTGGCGTATGCGTGACAACCGAACACACCCTTATAATAAGCAAAGTAATTTCCCAACACACTTTCAGCAACATACGTACTAATTAATAATTAAGACCGAATCCAATTAAAGCTCGATCAAACTCCAGCCAAGTTACAAAGAAAATTCATTATCCCAACTTATCAAAATCCCAGTATCTGTAACAATCGCTTTAATGAGAGCACTTCTGTCGGAACGCTGCTTGATCTGAAGCAATGATGGAAAATTTGTGGAAGATGCTGCAGTCATGTTATCACTGCACTTGGCTTCGACGTCGACGGTTTGTTGGAAATTAATTAGCTAATTAACTATAAATACGTTCAACGAAACCATAATAATATAATTAATTTTGGCTATGCGGCATAGTGTCAAGAATGGTAGCTGCGTTTCTTTTGTGCATAACAATCGTTCTTTTTATCTCTTAAATATGTTATAGTTTTAAAAAGGAAACAAAATTCATGAACCCTTGTATTCATACATATTTTCAAAATTTGATATTTATGGAAAAGGTGAAGGCATATTATTATAACAGAATTTTTGTTTTTGAGTTTTGCTTTCATTTCTTTGATAAAATTTTACAAAATAGGCTTGACGAATGGAAAAATATTTTTAGATTGGTTGATTTGTATATATATTACAAAAAAATATTGCACATGTATTTTTTCTTTTCTCTGAGAAACAAAAAATTACAAAGATACAGTGCATTGAATTTTCGCATGACGTCGCAAGCCGCCGCTCCGGAACTTTTATGCTTCGTAACTTTGCAAATTTTTACTTTTTTGGCAAACTGAAAAATAAGGGCCCATTATTTTTCGATAATCTAAAAGACCGACAAATTACAATTTTACTTTGCATACCCTGTCGTCATCCCTATGGTCTTCATAGAACATATTTTAGATAGAGTTCTTAGATTGAAGATCCAGACAAAAGCTTTGTAGTATTGTGATATCTATCATTTTGTTTACATCTCAGATCAAATGTCGTGTTAATAACTTTCCGATTTCCGATAATCCCAGATGTTTAATTTAGTATTAATTGAAATCAATACTTGATAGCTCGTTTCGGAATTTTCAAAAAGTCTTCAGACTTGCATTTGATACACAACATTTTAACACTTTTTTTATATTATAGTACAAATTTTTCTTTTACTTTAAAAATATTGAATCTTATAAACATTTATTTAAATAAAAGTGTTATATATATAGTAATATAATAATATAAATCTCTGTGAGCGCATGTCTTATCAAACAATGTATGACTTTGTATGCCTAACGGCGCAACACAGTGGTACTTGAATGTATGTACCTCACCCGTTGTACCTGGGATTGACAAATTAAATGATTATGATTTTGATTATGAAAACTTAATACTAACAGAAAACAGTTTTTGGTACCTTAAATTCAAGATGGCGGATAGTGCATACCCACATTAACTATAGGCATTAGTATAATTTAACATGACATTTACTTATTCGTATATGACCTCCGTGGTGTAGTGGTCACCATGCTTGTCCGCCACCCAGACGTCCCGGGTTTGATCCCCGGTCAGAGCAAGTGAGAAAATGGCCTTTTTCAAATTGTCCTGGGTCTTGAATGTTTATCTATATATGTATTTGTTATAAAAATATAGTTTCGTTGAGTTAGTATTCCATAACAAAAGTCTCGAACTTACTTTGGGGGTAGCTCAATCAATGTAACTTGTCCCTATATATATTTTATTATTTAGGGACAAGTTACATTGATTGAGACCCTACATTATATCTTAATTGACTTCTTATCTGTATAGACATTTTATCACCTTTTTAAGCTTTTGTACCCAAATGGTAAAAACGAGATCCCATTACTAAGACTCCGCTGTCCGTCTATCTGTCTATCTGTCACCAGGCTGTATCTCATGAATCGTGATAACTAGACAGTTGAAATTGATACTAATGATGTATTCTTGAACCCGTTATAACAAAAAAAAAATACTAAAAACAGAATATGATAAATATTTAAGAGGGGCTCCCATACAAAAAACGTTATTTTTAATAGATAATGTTTCGGCACCCTTCGTGCGCGATTCCGATTAGCACTTGGCCGATTGCAAAGTATACTTTACCTTTTATTAATTTTGTATGTTAATAAAAATTATTTAAATTGAAAGTACATATCTTATCTAACGGCGCAACGCAGTGAAACTTTGATTTAAACCTAACACCCATTGTACATGTGATTGACATAATCATCATCATATCAACAACAGGAAGTCCACTGCTGGACATAGGCCTCCCCCAAGGATTTCCAAAACGACCGATCGGAAGCGTTGTTCAGGGCATCTGACCATGCATCAGGAGGTCCTACGCTGCGCTTGCCGGTACGTGGCCGCCATTCGAGAACCTTTCTGCCCCATCGGCCATGGGTTCTTCGCACAATGTGCCCCGCCTACTGCCATTTCAATGAGCTAATCCGCTTGCCTATGTTGATTTGATCCCTTTGACATAATATAATTCTATTATTCTGTTTTTAGTATTTTTTGATACAGCGGCAACAGAAATAAATCATCTTTCGACAGACAGACAGCGAAGTCTTATTATTAGGGTCCCGTTTTTACCTTTTAGGTACGGAACTTTAAAAAAACACTTTGATAATAACCTTATTACAATATCATCGATTAAATAATTTAAGGAATTTCGTAAATACTTCACTTTGATATGTACGAGCTCTAAATTCCATACATAATCCAAGAACCGATCAAATAATTCTCACAAAACAATTTGGTCCAACGTTTGACAAACCCTCACGAGGTAGGTATTTGTTTCGAATACAAGTAACTATTTGTCAAGAATCAGCAGGGTTAATCCCGTTTCGGATAACGAGGGATAATATCTTGAGGTATTAATAGGAGTAATCAATATGAAGGTTACCAAGTACAAAAACCGAGGGCCAAGGAAATGGTGGATGGAGTGAGTAAAGAAGAAATAAAACCAGTCAAGCTCGAGTCGGACTTATACATTAGAGGTTCATACTTTATGTATTTTGGTACGGAACACTTTTAAGTGTCTTGTTAATGCCATTACAAAGGTCAAGTTAAAAACGATAAATTACTTTTCTTCGATGAACAGTATGAACAACCCTTTAAGTTTAACTTTATCATATTTTTCGTAAATATTTGTTAAAGTGGCTACAATAATACATAATCGGTCAAAATTTCAAATGTCTAGCTATAACGGTTTCAATTAGATATAGGATAAACGGATACCGTTACCGGACTGCCTCCGTGGTCCAGTGGTCAAGGAGTTCGTCTTGTGACCCGGAGGTTATGGGTTCGATTCGCAGGGAAGCATACTTTGTGAAAAGTTGTTTCCAGTCTGGATAGTATATTGCAGGCTTGAATCACCTGATTATCCGAAAAGAAAGATGATTCCGTGTTTCGGAAGGCACGTAAAACTGTGGGTCCCGAACGCCACCTAGCGTTTGATTATCAAACTATCCTAGAATTGGTCCCTGGTTTGCCCTTAAGGTTGTGGAGGTCAGACGGCAGTCGCTCTGTGTAAAAACCAGTAACCTCGTCAAATCTCCTTGGTTAGGTAGCGGACCCCGGGCTCTGAAGCGTTGCTGCTGAGGATGCAACCGGAAATACGCTCGGATGATGATGATGATAGGATAAACGGATAGTGGCCTGTGACAGACGGACGGACCAAAAGATAGCGGAGTCTCAGTAGTAGTCGGTCCCGATAGTAATAGGCCCCGGCACCCTTGGGGTAGGGAACCCCAAAAATGTAACACAATGGAATGGAAAAGACTCACGGCTGTCCCGACCCCACGTAGAGTGGGATGTGGTTAGGAAGAAAAAGAATTAAGTATTTATTATTTTCCTTTGTGCTGGTCTAGGAAAAAATAAAAACTTATAATGTTCTTCCCTTCCCACGCAAATCATATGTAAAAGCCAATCAAATGATATTTGGAGAAGAAAAGGCGGGAAAGCGCATCCCGGGGTCCACAGCAGCAATTTCAATTTCAATTTATTTCTTGCATTTCATAATGTACATCAGTTCTAACTACTAAAAGTCACCGTCTTATAAAAGGTACATTTTGAACCCTGTGGGGGCATCGCGAAGCAAAAATGGAATGGCAAGCGGATTTTATGTCGTGCCGAGGTTAATTCATAGCACAAATAAGGATGCAGTCGTAAACGCACTAAGATAAAGAGATAGCTATTCATTCATATTCGGGTCAAAAAAAATCATTCCTCAATCCCATGTGATTCAAATTAATTTTAGTCACATAGGATTCAGAATAAAATCATTACTTAATCCCATGTGAATAAAACTAATTTTAATCACATGGAATTAAGAAATGATTTTATTTTTCATCCAAATGGAGAGACTAAAATTAATTTTCGTCGTTTTTGGAATAGATAAGAGGAAAATGTACTAACTGGTATCTACCCAGATTCCAATCTCTGCGTCAGCATTGTTCAAGCAGTTGAGAATTGAGATCGGTATCTACCTACTATCAAAGTAATGCTCTGAGAAACTTTGTGACTAACTATTGTACTATAGCATCTGTAGCGGGTAGCGTATACTCTGTTGCTTTTTAAAACCCGACTAAAAAGTGGAGTGTAAGTTTTACGTGTCTGCCGTCTGTGTGTATGTCTGTGACATTGTATCAAATAAAAGAATGTACCTATTTTGTTGCGGTTTTTATTTTGTGTGAAAGCTGACTTGATCGAGATGGTTCTTAGCTATCTTTGATGGAAATTGGTTCAGCGGTTTAAAAGTTATGGGAAGTGGATGTTTGCAAGTCTTTTTTTTTATTTGCCTATTAAATAAACTTGTTATACAAAGAAAAGAGAGGGAAAGAGAGCTACCTAAAGGCAACTGATGTAGCTCATTTGAGGCCTTCGTTGGCTTAAGGGTTTAAGAGCTCCTAGTAGGGAGGTAGCCGCGCACTAGCTGGGGCAGTTGGAGCTCCTACATGAAAAGGTAGGTAAGGTACGTAGTGGAGAGCTTGAGAGCATAGGCGTAGCCACGGTGGGGCACGGTGCGGCGCTTGCCTTACCCTGGCTCAGACCTTTAAGTTACCGAACCAAACCTAAAAATTAAATTATCTAGGTACTTACTACAATAATTAATATTCGTAAGAAAGTTCACACTCGACATTTTATATGTAAAAATTAACTGGGGTAAGCGGCGGACCGTGTAGTTTGCTAGTTACATATAATTTCAGATTGCTGCCCCACCCTGAGCCCATGGCTGGCTACGCTTATGCTTGAGAGAAATAGCAAAGAGTTATTTTATAAGTTTACAATACTGATATATATATATATACAATACTGATATAGATGTAACCAGCTCGAGAGATGGTAGTGGAATGAATCAGAGTGATGAGGAACAAATCTAAAATTTAAAAATTGAATTTGAAAATAATATATATTTTTTTTTAACTGGAAAAGGACGGTAAACGGGAACATGAATGATGAGGTTTATTGTAACATCGTTACAAGGGCAACTTTGCTAAAAGGCAAACGGAAAACTCTATAAATAGCAACTTTGATGCTGGTCTGTCTAAAAGAAAAAACAAAACGGGGCCTGTACAAGCTGCTTCTGTTCCCGTGCAGATCTTACAAACAATGGGTGAAAATTTGAAGAATTACACCATGATTTTCTTTTCCCATTTTTTTGTCCATCACGTTTGAGATGACCTTTGGGTCTTGCGGCTCTGTGTAATAGAAAGATTAATTTCACACGAAAAAGTCTAGCGCACTCGTTAGGGTGTTCTTAATCATTAGTTATAAAGGGTCTTAATGTCAACCGTAAATTGCTGGTTAAAGTTATAGTTGGTGTCCCAAGTTGCTGATGGATGAGTGTGATAGCAACTAATGATCAATTTACAAATAAACGTACAATGCGATACAATAAGTTAAGTAATAAGTTGAACAAAAATGGCGGACTTCAAAGCATTTTTGTACCAATTCCCGACACGTGAATTGAACCAAAATGACGGTGGTCGGCGAATTATGTGTACCTGCGCCGATAACCGCTATTTTGGTTCAACTTAATTTTTTACTTAATAGGTAGTTGTTTTGTTAGGAAGACCAACAACTAGACTCAATTACATATTATAATATGTAACAAAAACCCTGTCTAATCCTTGTAGGAGCAACTCAGACCATAAATATGAACAACTTTTCCTATGGGAGTAATGCTTGAAACTCGAAGAAAAAATCGCCATTTTCATACAAATCACCGGGCCGGCTGTTCACTTTTGTATAAGGATGTTGTTTTTTTTTTCGAGTTTTAATCATTGGTCATATAGGAAAAGTTTGCCATATTTACGGTCTGAGTTGCTCCTACAAGGATCGGACAGGGTTTTTGTTACATATTGTATAACAATACAAAGAAAGTCCATTACAAGTCCTCACTGATAATTACATTGTACTTATTTTTTAAAAGATCACGATCTCTAAACATCAAGTTATCATTTACAATCAGCTTACAAGAACACAGCTTACAATTAGCTTACAGCTTTAAAATAGCATATTCAGTCCTTAATTGATGTAATTTTTTTTATCGTAATCTCTTGTTAACTTTACCGGAATGGAATGGAATCAGTGGTGGTAAATATTGTGAGTAGTTATCATTGTACTTTAGTGAACTAGTGGGCAGGTATTTTTTTTATAACCTATGTGGTTTATATACGTTATTTTAAGTAAATTTCTTTTAGCATGTAATTCTTTAAATGTTAAATAAATATTAAAATAGAAAAGGTTTCCTCACGATACACATAACCTTTCTTTTGGCTACGCCGTAGTCAGGTAATAGCTTGTTGCCGTTTAAAAACAGATAGGTACTTAAGTTACTTAAGTGTACCTTATTTCTCACGGCTTCTCTCGCAAACTTTAATAATTAGTTACGAAGGGTTCATCTCAGCCGTAAATGCTGGTCAAAGTTATAATTGGTGTCCCAAGGTGCTGATGAGTGTGTATGGCAACTAATGATCTGTCATCAAGTGCAAGTTTGCAAATTAGCGTAATCTCTAGTCAACTTTATCGCAGTGGAATGGTAAATTGGTAAATGATGGGTTGTGGGGCGTTTTGGACTACGAGTGCTTCGGACCGCGGTCCAAATCGCCCAAGTACGGTTTCTGAAGTGGGTCATTCGGACCGCAGGAGTTGAAGCGGTCCGAATGGCCCAAGGTTTTTTTTGGAATGGGTTGATTCGAACCAATACCCAATGTTTTTTTACTTAAGTCCGATTTGGACCAATCATTTATTTGTGGAGATGAGTAGAAAAGTGGTTGATGAAAAAAAAGTAATATAATACACAATTATTTACAGTAATTGACGAAAAATTTACGCAGTGGGCGTAAGACATATAACTTATGCATTATTTTTACCTGTTATTTTGTACCTGGTTTAATAAACAATATGTAACAAAAACCCTGTCCGATCCTTGTAGACGCAACTAAGACCGACAATATGAACCACTTATGGGACATATGCTTTAAACTCGAAAAAAAATCGTCATTTTCATACAAATTCCCGGGCCGGCCGAACACTTTTGTATGAAAATGTCGAGCCGTGTCGTGTCGCCACTTTTTTTTTGAGTTTCAAACATTGGTACCATAGGAAAAGTTGTTCATATTGACGGTCTGATTTGCTCCTACAAGGATCGGACAGGGTTTTTGGTACATATTGTATAGGGCGTGTAATAAAACTCCATAATGTTCTCTGACCTAATTCAATCCGCAAGGGAACTGTATTGTTTCCCACCGTGGTCCGAATCGACCCATTGCAAAATTGTTCTTGTGCGATTTAGACTGCAGTCCGAATGACCCTTCAGAATCAGTATTTGAGCGATTTGGACCTCGGGCCGAAACGCCCGAAAACCCAAAATTACTTTTTAACCGACTTAAAAAGGGAGGGAGTTATCAATTCGTCGCGATCTTTTCTTATGTATGTTCATCGATATTTGAAGACGCCTAGACCGATTTGAAAAATTTAGTTTTTGTTTGAAAGAAATATTTGTCAGGTCCCATACAAACTTTATCTAAATCGGTTGTGTAGTTTGAGAGTAGAATTTCGTTTAGCCTTTACGTTAATATTAAGAGTCCCTTTACCCTAAACATAATCTGATTATCCCATACAAACGTAGTCTAGCTTTTATTCTGAAACGGCATGTCAGATATTGGCGAATTAATGTCATTTTATAAAATGAAGGCATATAACTTTGACGACCTCCGTGGCGTAATGGTCACTATGGCGTACTGTAGTCCGCCACCCAGAGGGGTCCCGGGGTCGATCCCCGGTCAGGGCAAGTTGGAAAATGACCTTTTTCAAATTGTACTACATCTTGGATGATTATCTATATGTATTTATTATAAAATATAGTATCGTTGAGTTAGTATCCCATAACACAAGTCTCGAACTTACTTTGGGGCTAGCTCAATCAGTGTTATTTGTCCAAAAAAAAACATCCAACGTCAACGAACAATAAATTCTGTTCCTTTATCCACGTTTTTTGGCCGGAAGCCACCGACCGATCGATTTCCGGTTTGGAAGCCGCACCGGAAGCTTAAAGATTTTCGTGTTAACTGCTTTTAAATTGTTAGCTGCTTTGTCAAACAAACCTACCTATCATCATCATCCTCACGTATTCCCGGTTGCATCCTCAGCAGTAACGCTTTAGAGCCCGGGGTCAGCTACCTAACCAAGGAGATTTGACGAGGTTACTGGATTTTACACAGAGCGACTGCCGTCTGACCTCCACAACCCAAAGGGCAAACCAGGAACCAATCCTTGGATAGTTTGATGATCAAACGCTAGGTGGCGTTTGGGACCCACAGTTTTACGTGTCTTCCGCAACACGGAATCATCTTTCTTTTCGGATAATCAGGTGATTCAAGCCTGCAATATCCTATCCAGACTGGAAACAACTTTTCACAAAGTATGCTTCCCAGTGGGAATCGAACCCATGACCTCCGGGTCATAAGGCGAACGCCTTGACCACTGGACCACGGAGGCAGTCCAAACCTCATACCTATCGTCATATTCATAATTGACTACGGCAAAGCCAAGAGGAAGGGTAATGTTTTTAGCGGTCTATGTATGTATGTATGTGGGTATATATGTCTGTTCCACCGTAGCATCCGAATACAATTTGTTTGCAAAAAATGTATATATAACGTATAAGAGACATACCCGTAATAAATCTAACCACGGCCTGTACTAGATAACTATAGTATAATAAAATTAAAATAACAGTCAAAAAGCAAAAAAAAAATTAGCATTTTCGTACAAAAGTGTGCAGCCGCAATAAAGTTTGTATGGGGATATAAATTTATTTTTTTGCTTTTTGCTGTTACTTTAATTTAATTAAACTATAGTGATCTATTATAGCCCGTGGTTAAATTTATAACGTTGTATAACGAATGTTACATGCAAAGAAGAGAGAGTAAAAAAAAATTTTTGTGTATTATATTGAGTGAGATATTAAATAAAAGATCTTAATTTCTTTCTTGTGTGTCTGTTTGTGGCATCGTAGCTTTCAAACGGATGAACCGATTTCGATGAGATTGTTTTCACGTAAAAGCAAGTTTCCTTGCAGTGGTTCTTAGCTATGTTTAATGACAATCGGCTTAGCCGTTCAAAAGTTATTGGGAGTGAACCCTTGAAAGTTTGTTTCTTTAATCCTGTAAGTCTCTGTTTCAAATGTTAGGTATGCAATCTGCTTATAAGTTTTTCAATCAAAACTACCTTAACAAGTCAAGCAAAGCCACGGGTCATTAATATCTAAATATATATAACTCAAAGGTGACTGACTAACTGACATAGTGATCTATCAACGCACAGCCCAAACCACTGGACGGATCGGGCTGAAATTTGGCATGCAGGTAGATGTTATGACGTAGGCATCCGCTAAGAAAGGATTTTGATCAATTCTACCCCCAAGGGGATAAAACAGGGGATGACAGTTTGTATGAAACTTTGTCAATTTTAAACCGGGCTTAGACTTTGCATGCATAAAGCTACTATGACGTGGGCATCCCCTAAGAAAGGATTTTGATAAATTACACCCCTACGCGAGCGAAGCCACGGGCAAAAGCTAGTTTTATAATATATTTATAAAGCTGGGATTAGGCAAGAGAATTCCTAGTCTTAAAGAGTAAGAAGTATTGGAGAGATCTAAGAGTGTGGAAGGAAAAGTGGATCTTATGACTGACTTCATTAATGTGGGCTTTTTATTGTTTTATTTTTTTTTATTTCAGGATTCTAAGTATTTTAAGACTTATTCATTGTTTTCGCTAGTAGGTTCCTGGTTTGCCCTTTGGGTTGCGGAGGTCAGACGGCAGTCGCTCTGTGTAAAAACCAGTAACCTCGTCAAATTTCCTTGGTTAGGTAGCGGATCCCGGGCTCTGAAGCGTTACTGCTGAGGATGCAACCGGGAATACGCTCGGATGATGTTGAATATGAGACAGTACTCTTTTTGTCTCTCGACAAAAAGAGGGGTGTTATAAGTTTGACGCTAATATCTGTGTGTCGGTCTGTCTGTCTGCCTGTATGTCTGTCTATCTGCGTGACAGTCTCTAGCATCATATCTCTCGAACGGATGGACCTATTTCCTACCTAAGCAGACCCCGGGCTTCTCAGCATTGCAGCTGAGGACGCAACTGGGAAAACGCTGAGATGAGAGAGAGGATGGACCTATTTCAAAGCGATTTCTCTTATATGAAATCGAGTTCCTTTGCGGTAATTTTTTGCCATCAATAAAGTCAAGGTTTTTAATTTACCTGGCAAATAATAGATGGCGCTACGCATATCAATTCCACTTAACATCGGTTGGAATATGTAGTTCTGCCACTCATCACCAGATGGTGTCATCAGGTTTTTTAAATTTGTCTTTCAAATAAACTTGTCTCTCGAAAGTAAAATTACTTTTGCACGCTTTTACTTTTGTTTACTTAACAATGCTTTTACCACAAACAAAACAATTCGTACCGCTGTGTTTATGACCTGTTTCTGACTGACTAATAAAATAAGATCTGACGCAACACATAAAAAACTCGCGCCCAATTTCGTTCGTTTACGTGTAATTTCGTTTGTTTCAAATGACTTGTTGTAATTTTTTTATTTATTAAAAAAAACAACAGCTTTTCAACCGACTTCCAAAAAGGATGAGTTGTGGTGATATTTTATGATTTTGTTTATGTTCATCGATTATTCGAAGACAACTGAAAAGATTTTTTTTTTAATGATATACTTGTAAGGTGGTCCCATATAAATATCAAAATCGGTTGTGTAGTTTGGAAGTGAATTCAATTTTCAGTTTTGAAAAATTATTACTAACAGGTTGAAGATAAATGTCTTTGTTTACCCTATTACAGGTTTTTAAAAGATCTACTATATGACCCAAGCACAAATGAGTGTATGTGTAGCTGAACAAAAAAATTGTGAGTGGTTTATATTTGTGTGATAACCAGAGGTCGAAATTAGGTAAAGTTTTTTATGTACTTGCATCGAAATGTTGTTGCCAACAATATTACAAGTAAATAATAATAAAAACCTTAGAGACAGATAAGACAAAGTTAATCAACATACAATTTTTATTAGTATATACATTAGTATTTTTATTAGTTTTTACATATTGGCAACGTCGTGCGTGCAGTGGTTTAAATTGTGTAGAAGTTAATTACTTTTTATTTACGAAATCACGGGATTTCTTAGCTCTTTAAAATAAATTCCGGGATTTGAGGCATATCCACTATTTTCTTTCGCTGTATGAAATCAGTGTAAGTACATAAATAACTACTACCTAATTCCGACCTTTGGTGTTAGCCTAAAACTGCTATCTTATATAATAATGTTACATTCTAGTTTTAAAAGAGGGTTTCAATTGAAAATTAACAGTTACAGTTAATTTTAATAATCGAGTATTTTTTTAGATTTTTAATTGTAATAAGTAAATAGGTACTACAGACAATTAACATTTATTTTATTAAAAAATTGGGTTATTATCCTTTCTATGTTGGTCTGGGAGAAAAGATAAAACTGAGAATGTATTAGATGCTTCTATTCCTGCACAGAATGTAGAAACCGATCGAGAGAATTGGAGAAAATGCTTAAAAATGATGAAAATCATGCTATTTTGATTCCTTTTTCCAACTGCTCGCCTACCATCACGCTTAAAGTAGCCTTTGAGTCTAGCAACCTAAAATGACCTGTCTGCCCCAGTTTGGATAAACACATGATAGTATGTATGTATGTACTTATGTATTAATAAAAAAAAAACAAAAAGAAAAACAAAATTAAAGATTTACCTTAAAAATACACAAAATAAATAAACTACCTTTTATGACTCTAATTTGAAGTTTCTATTCCAAAAAAAGTTATAAATCAAACCAAAACCCGTAAACTCATTTTGCGCCTTAATAAACGAAATACAACCCTACCATGTGTTCCCGCCACAATCCAAAACTCGAAACTAAGCCACGACATTAGTTAAAATAATTCACGATGACATACAGCGTTAAAATTCTAAGGGCTTCGCGCGGCTTACCTAACGTCACACACAAATTACTGTATGTCCAACGTAGATTGGAACGCACCCCAAATACAACACAAAATTAATTTAACACTCCCGAAACTAATTCACATTCAAACATGAACTTTAACTCAATACAATAAGGTTTAAGGTAAAGATAATTTGAGTTTGATAACGGAAAATCGGGAGGGAAATAGCATCATGGATACAGGGATGCTTCGGACAATTTTCAGTGCGTTTTCGAACGTTGGGACGCGCGCACGTGTCGTCGTGTGTTCGAAGTTTGCATTTTCGAGTTTTAATACGTGTTCGGGTCATGTTCGAGTTTTTGTGAGTTGACTGTGTGCTTTGAGGGGATTTTTGTTTGAGTACTTTTGTGGTTGGGACAAAATGTGATTTCGGTTTTCGGATTTTTTGAAGGTAAGTTTTATTTTATTAAGTTTTTTATTTCTCTTTCTGCATTGATATAGCAGTTACGAATAAACTTTTGTAACTGTAAAATTGTCATAATTTGTAATAGACTATCAAAAACTTAATTTTTTTCCCAAATGCCGAAAATTTCTATTTTTTTTTTTGTAAAATTTCAATAACTCAAGAAAGACAAAAGGATAATAGAATATTGCAAACAAATAAGAAAAATATTTTCGCAACTATTTGACCCTGCTGCATTTCAATGTGTTCATCCATCTTATGACGGACATAAAGTATCATTTTTTAAACGCGGAGTCATCAAAAGAAATGGGTTTTCCATACAAAAAACCGTTCGTTTAGTGACTCCTCGTTTTAAGAATGGCACCACTGAGTTAAATTCTCGGCGCAGGTTCGTATTTTCGTATTTTCAGAGATACTCGTATAAGCTCTTACCAAAGCCTATGAACTCCTGCAACAGCAGAAGATCAACTCGTGTAACGACTCAAAAAAAAACAACATTTTATTTCGCTCTTTCCACTCGTTGCGCCTGAAGGAGAGTTATGTTTTTCGTGTGTATTTATTTGGCAAGCTCTGTAGCCTAAATGGTTTAATTGATTTTGACCTAGAGAGCTGCCATTAGACTTGTCTTAATAGTTAGAGTGAAACTAAGTAAATCAAAAAATAAAAACAAAGTTTTGGATTTTTGGCGCCAAATGTTTTTATCCAAAACCTATCAAGTTTGGTATGAAAACAAAGAATTTTATAAATGAAGTACAAAAGTATAACAAAAGTTTATGTTTTAATCTCACTCGGATTGAGAATTGTTAATAATTTTTCAGCGCCTACCTGCAACCTTGCTCAGGTCATCCGACCACCTAGCAGGTGGGTGTTCTACGCTGCGCTTGCCGGCCGCTTCCGATCGGTCGTTTTGGAAATCCTTGGGGGAGGCCTATGTCCAGCAGTGGACTTCCTGTGGCTGATATAATGATGATAATGAATAATTTTTCAAAACTAGAATTCGATTTCCAAAAATATACCACCGTTTTAATAAAATTTATATGAGACAACTGAACCCTTTAATACAAAAACAAAAATTAAAAGTATTTTTCAAATTGGTCCCGGTGTCTTTGAGTTATCGGGGAACATGTCATTACTGGTCGACTGGAAGAGATCCCTATAGAGGATAAGTCCGCCGTTGTATGTTTACTTTTCTGATTTGTAACTGTGTTCTTTCTTATGTACAATAAAGCTTTATAAACAAACATGTCTACATAAAAAAATCTCCTCCTTTGATACTCCGTTTTATAAGTCGGTTTAAAACATAATAACCTCGCTCATCCGAGCGTGTTTTCAGTTACATCCTAGGCATACTGCTTTTGAATCTTTCCACACAGTCAGTCACAGAATAAGTACTAGTACCCACGTACAGAAGTCTTACTCAGAAAAGAAATATCTACTTAATGTGGTTAGCGCTATAGTTTAATTTAGCTCGCGTCAAAACTCCTCACCGCTTCGTTTAGATACCTAGACATCGATATAAAGGCAATTTGATTTTTATTACTCTGGACAAACGATTCATGTAACTAAATTTTCCTCTTCGAAGTGGTCGCCGCGCGCATAGTAATAATGTAGGTATATTTTGATACCTAAACGGGAAGTAACACAGGCTTGACTCAGTGAGGTTTTTTGTTTATAAATCTCATCCCTCTTTCTTTTCTTATATCTCATATTCCTTACTCAAAGCAGAAAATAAATGCCAATAAAAACCCCATATTTCAACGAGTGTTAGCAATATCGTAATAAAATAAATAACGAATAGCTAAACCACGTATCGGCAGCAAAAAATATCTCGCGATCAGCAATATATTTGAGATCCAACCGTATTTAAGGGCAAATTGGACTGTCTGTCAAATCTTTATGTGGATTTATTTATTTGTAAACCTTTGAAGCTGTGGTCAGTAGGGTTTTATTAATGTAGAATTTCTGGCGTTTTAACACCAATACAACATAGTACTAAGTCCTGTTTGTTTAAAGCTGGTCGGGTCGTTAGATTCCCTCTAATATGGTTGAGTTTAACGATGGCTGATCCGTGCGTCAACTCTCGAACGGGTGCTGCCGGGAGGGACTGGTCAGCTCGGCTTCGCTTTTTTAGACTACTTAATTATTTTTTTTATTACGCAATTTATGTTTGTTTACTAGTTCGCAAGCATTAAGTATTTATTTATTAAAAGACAATAATAATATGTAATATGACAAAGCCCTTCTGGCGAGTAGGCGACCAATACTGTGAAAATGAGTTTGTTTCGGCGTTTCTTCTCAGTAGTGATCGTTACGAAGCGCTGGTATCGGTAATTTTTCATTAAAAATAAATTAAATTTTTATCATACTTTCCACGTAACAAAAATTATACTTATTGACGTGTAAAAGGTCTTATTACTGAATAAACATTTGAATCTTTTGAATTTTTAAAGCTTGACTAGTTTTAGCATAACTTGCATCATTATATTTGGCTAATTAACTTATCATCAGAGATCGGATATTCCAGTGCATATTAACCTAAACTAGGTTAACATAGAGTGCGATAAATGAACTTCTTGAAAAAAAATTACTTTCACGTTTAAAAAAATCTGTATGAAAATTGCTCCATCCGTTAGAAATCCACGATGCCACAGACAGACACACAGGTAGACATTAGTGTAAAACTTATAACACCATAATTTTTAAAGGTATACTTACTGCTTATTTCATCAGAAATCTCTTTCACAGACCGCGGGAGGAAAATCGTTATATTTGTTTTGACATGAAGAAAAAAGCATCTAATTTGACTTATTGGAATTTAGCTAATTACTAATAAGGTTATAAATAATAACCTTATTTTAAGTTATCCCATACAGACACTACAAAGCTTTAAGTACGCCTATTACATAAACCAGACATGATATTTCAAAAGAATCGTACAGAGTATAAAAAGTCAAAAAGTATCCTAAATTATTAAAGCAATCCCCTCACTTAACCCGAAAGTGACTAGAGAGATTAATTACAAATGTTTTATGCATTACTCACTGGATTACCAACGCTTTGACCTTCATAATAAGGCTGCATATGATTTAGTTTTTGGATAGAAATGGGTATAACCCTTTCTTATTAATTCATTCTTTAGTAATTTAATATAGTATAATTGAAATGATTTATTTAAGGATTTACTTTTCATTAATCATCTAACTAGATTATCCGATGATAACGATTAAATACGTTTTTCTTTAGATTCACGGGTCTTTTCACCCCGGTCCTTTGAGAGTTTTGCGTGGGGATTATTATGTATCTCCTTTGCATTCACGGGTCTTTTCAGTTTCACTCCGATTATTATTATTACATAAGTTATTATTATGTTGGTACGCTTTTCAGACACGGGTCCATGGAGACCCGGTCCTTTGAGGCGTTCATGGGGCCAAAGCCAACATGAAGAGGCCTTTTAGTACCTTTTTATCTAAAAAGTGAGATGGCTGCGTCTATGGAGGTCTGTCCCTTAATGTACCATTGAGATGCACTAACGAACAGTCCTCCACAGCTGCCGAACTATTGCCAGAAGGTATTTACTTGGTTTAGGCCATGTGGATGGGATGTTAGTGGACCGGATAGCTGGGTTATGGAGTGAGATACGGACATCTACCTAAAAAGTAATATTATTATTATAATAACGACTAATAAATTTGGTAATGAGCAAAAATCAGAATCATGGTAATAAACGATGCGTCTAGAAACCCATCAGAATTGGTTCAGTATGGTTTATTTAACTCAACACGTTAAGATATGTAGGAGACTAGTCTGACTAGCGGCTGTCACTTTATTATCGCAATCTGTATCGGCGGCCGTCGCTTGTTTCCCGCTTTCGCCGTTTGCGTGGTACGAGGCACGCAGTTGATACCAACCAAGGCCACGGCGGCCATATATTGCCATTACGTTCTGGAATACGCTTTGAATTAGTCATTTGAGTATTTTCATGTTGTTAATAATTGTTTAGACTTGTAAAAATAAAATATTTTTTAAATAATTAACTAACGGCAATTTGTAATAAGTTAAAGCCTGAATTTATAAACTACCCGCGAACAGACGAGTGGAAACACTCTTTTATTCCTGATCTTTTAAGTTGTACAAAGTAAAAGCAAATAGAACTTTACAGTTATTACTTCAGCAATAAAATTAAGCTGAATATAGACAGCTTGATCTTACAACAATGTGGAGAGTTCTTATGGAAGTTTAAGCAAAACATAAATAAGTTTTTTTGCCACACAAATCAAAGAAATCTCACGACTCCATCTACATATAAGTACCGAAATTACATATTCCAACCGATGTAAAGTGGAATTGATATCCGTAGCGCCATCTATTATTTACCAGGGAAAATAAAAACCCCTGACGTTCAAGTATAAGCCCCTAATAACTTTTACAGACATAGAAATATTTTATTTATTTATTAAGAGATACAAACTGGCTTAAATATGTCACATAGGCTTATGATTTATAAATTTCACATCGCCAAAACTCTACTACTAGCTTATACCTATATTAACGATGAATAAATCTAACAAAATCTAATACAAAGCTGCTTATAAATGTCACCTACTTTTAACAATACTAATGTTACCTAAAACGTACTTATAATAATACTGAAGTTAACGTCCCAGTTATTCTTACAAAGAGCAAAACAATATTTCATTTAAACATTTAGCAATCTTTGAAATTTTGCCATTTTTTCATGAATAATATCGACATGATTATATGCACTGTCATAATTGTGACAAGCTCTCATAAGAAATCGATTATGTGCATAATTAGTATAACAAATCGCCGCAAAGGAACTTGTTTTCATGTAAAAAAAAACACATCGAATTCGATCCGTCCTTTGGAGAGTTACGATGCTACAGACATACATTAGCGTCAAACTTATAACACCCCTCTTTTCTTCGGGGGTTAAAAATTAAACAGAAAATAAATAGCGTGATCTTATAGCAATGTAGAGAATTCTGCAAAAGTTATAGCAGCTTTAACTTTGTAGAATTAAAGCGGCTATGCTAAGCTATTTTAATGAAACAATAAAAATAGGGTTTATTGTTAAGAAGTTTGCTGTGTTGGTCGGTAAGTGCACTTATACAAGCTTATATCAAGCTGTTTAGCAGTGGATAGAGACTTATTTAGCCCCTTACCTGTTACTGGGAGGAATTCCTCCCAGGTCAATTGTTTATCTATTGTTTTATTTATAGGGACAGTTAAAGAGTTAAGCTCCGAAATAATTATCTATTATGTTTACTATCTCATTTGGTATGTTAAATAATTAATACCAAATGACTTTTTATTTAAATAAATTCTTAGAAAAATAAAATTTTTTGTACATACAAGCTTTTATTGTGAGGCTAAATTACTCATAAAGGCAAGTGAAATAAGCTAAAACTCAATTAGTTTTATTACTGAGTTCTATCGACCATCTTTCGCCTTCATGATCAGACCCTAACATCGTTTACCATAAAGTACTCGTCAAGATTGACAAACGAGTCCTACTTAAGAAAACGGAGATATCATTTAAAATTTTGTCTTGATCAGACCCTAGATAACCTTTCAAACTATTTTATGAACTACTGTTTACTGTTTAAAGTGAGAACATGAAGCTTTTTTACGCACATACGCCAAAAGTAGCCGTTTATCGCAATTGTGCGTAGAAAAGCTTCACGTTCTCACTTTAAACTGTAAACAAGACAAAATTTTAAATGAAATCTCCGTATCCTTTCAATAGATTTATTTCAAATAGGGGCAGCACTGGACCCCGGAAAATTCAGGTAGCCCCTTAATAAGGTGATATTATTATATAAAGAGTTATGTCGAAAATCTACCGGCTCAATCATCAGAACAGCTCATTGACTCAACAATATTGTATTGTGATCTGACTTATACAAGTATGCAAAATTTCAGCTCAATCCGTTGAGGATAACTGGTTAAAAATTTAGTTGCAAGATTTGACCTAAACAAACATAAAATATACATAAATATTAATATCGAAAACGCTATTATATATAATAAATTACGCAAAACAGAAACTACGTTATTATATCAATTTATTTTTGACCGGTATTCTCATATAATGTCATTTACCATTCAATTCACATTCATAGTAATACATTATAATATTTCAATCTCAACAAATAGTAATGAACCTCTGGCTATTTCCGAAAGTTTCTGCTGAATTGGATCAGGATTATGTCATCCAGTCCAGTTAATTTCAGTTAAATAGAAGTCCTGTTAATTTCAATTAAATAGAAGTATATCTTCTGAGAGAACATCCTTGTAAGAACCACCGCAAGGGAACTTGCTTTCACGTAAAATCGTATCGATATCGGTCACCCGTTAAAGAGCTACAATACCACAGACGGACACACAGACAGACATTAGCGTCAAACTTAGAAAACCTTTTGTTTCGGGGGTTAAAAAGCGAGTAAAAAAAACTTGCATCCACTTGACAAACAATTTTTCTCAATAATCGCTTACCACACCCCCGAATTTCAAGTTTATTGCTGATATAAAACGGATAGATCGATGTGTCTTACAAGGCTGGATTCTTCTCAGAAAAGCATGACTCCGGGACATCAGGGGTTTTAAGAATCCCCTTACCCTAGACTTTTCCATACAAACGTAGTCTACGTTTTATTTTGAAACGACATGTCATACTTCGGTAAAAAATTATCATTTTAAAGAAATTGCAATTATCTAGGTTATAATTGGTTTCCTACAAAAAAATTATGAACTGGAAAGAAAATAAAGTAGAAGAGAAGGTGTAGAAGTTTTCCATACTGATGGTCAAATATGATATAATACACTATATTCTCTTAAGTTCAAATTTTTACATCGAAAACCAATTATAACCCTCGATAATTGAAATTTCTTTAAAATTACTTAATTTGTTCCATATCCGACATGTCGTTTCAAAATAAAACGTAGGCTACGTTTGTACGGGAAAGTCTGTTTCTGTCCAGGGTAAGGGGACTCTTAAGCTATCAGATTTTCAACCCCCATCAAAAAAGAGGGGTGTTATAAGTTTGACGCTAATATCTGTCGGTCTGTCTGTCTGTAGGCATTGTAGCGCTCGAACGGATACACCAATTTCAATGCGTTTTTTTTTTAACGTACAAGCAACTTTTCTTGAAGTGGAGCCATGTTTGATGAAAGTTGGTTCAGTAGTTTAAAAGTTATTGGGTGATAACGCTTCAAAGTTGGGGTTTTGTAATTTACCTGACAAATAGTAGATGGCGCTACGGATATAATACCACTTAACATCAGTTTTAAAAAAAATATTTGACCACCTCCGTAGCGTAGTGATCACCATGCTAGTCCGCCACCCAAAAGTTCCAGGTTCGATTCCCGGTCAGGGCAATTTGGAAAATGGCCTTTTTCAAATTGTCTTGGGTCTTGGATGTTTATCTATATATGTATTTGTTATATGATATAGTATCGTTGAGTTAGTATTCCATAACACAAGTCTCGAACTTACTTTGAGGCCTCAATCAGTGTAATTTGTCCATAAATATTTTTTTTTATTTAATTGTAATAATAATTATGTAGATGCCTCTCATCACTAGATGGTGTTGCCGGGTTTTTTTTATTTGCCTTGCAAATACTCTTGTATACGCTGCGTCAGCCAACAACTACGCAGTGGAATCATAGTAGAACATCTGAATATAGTATCTGAGTGAAGTTCGCCCCGAACTGTGTGTGTGATATGTTCGCACTTAAAAGTTCTATTATTTAGTGAAGATATTGTGACGGACCAACCACATTTATCGGACAGGCCGCTGGTTCTTGAAGGACGGTGTGGTCCGTTTTCCTATCTCCCTATGCTGCGTCAGCAAACAACTACTCTGTGGAATCATAGTAGAACATCTGAATATAGTATCTGAAAGTATTTCGCCCCAAACTGTGAATTCGCGAATCTTGGCAACCCCGTAAGCCTCGTAACCGATATGGCTCATGTTCGAACTTAAAAGTTCTATTATTTAGTATATCTTCACGACTATCAAATTTCATGAAGCTCCGATATTATTCGCCATGTCAAAAAAAAAAACATACATACAAACACCGGATTGATAAAGTGTTCGCAATGAACTTCGTTTAAGAAATATATTACTTTATTTAGTCCATCAAGTAGATTATCAAAAAACATGGACCCTTTTTTTACCCTTAGCAAAGTAGTAAAAATTTACAAAGATACAACGCATCGAAGTCATTTTTTGGTGAAAATCGTACATGATCGTGTTGAAATTTAAATGCGCTGTAGCTTAGTCATTATCTGCTTATCAAAGAAAATAAAAAATACGTATACAATACTTTTTAATAATCAACCTAATTTTTTTTTTTTTACAATATATTGGTTTAGGCATTTGTCCTCAATCTCACCTGATGGTAAGCGACGGTGAAGACTAGGATGAAGCATGCCTATCCAAAAGATACCCATTCAATCTACTTTTGAATGTCCCGGGGCTGTACTTCTCTGGGAATATAGACGCATGCAGTTCATTCCACACCTTAGCTACTCGAACCAAAAAGGAATTGTTGAAGCGTTTAGTTCGAGACTTAGGTATTTCAACGACAAAATTTACATATTTAACTTAATATTTATCTATTTATTTATTTACCAATTTATGTACACGGAAAATTTATACAGAAAATACATCAAATACAAAAGTTGTATAAAGGCACTACTTATCTCAAAAGAAATCTCTTCCAGTAGGCCTGTTGGATCGCTCAGCCTCCTTTCAGACAGACGTATACGACCTCTTTCCTCTAGGCATAGAGATTATGCCTAGAAAAAGAAAACGGACGGACATTGGCATTACAGGAGAACAAAATGACGATTTTTCCTACGAGACTCGCTACGGCGAATACTATATGATCGAACTAGAAGACTTTTCTTGACTTTTCTTGAATGGAAGAATCAAGTATTTCTTTTCGACAATTTAAGGCCCGTGAGAAGAGATGTTTATGTAAGAGAGGCATATAGACGTGTTTATACATAAGATGAAGAAGGAAGAAAACTAAAATGACATAAAACTACACTAACTACAAATACATATATTACATAAATACATATGTATAAATATAATATTTAGGGAGAATAAAAAGAAACAGGTAAAAAAATGGCCGACAATCAAGAAAAAGATACGCGGAGTTAAGTTCACGCAATAAGATTCCTCACGCCCCGTGAATTTTAAGATTATCACCACAATAAAACTGAAGGGGTTTTATTTATTTCATCTCCTGGTTTACGCTAGTTCAGCGCTAGAAGCGTTAAAAGGTTATAAAGGATATAACTTGGAGAAATGCTTTACAGGTGTGGGATAAAATAAACTAGAATAGATACGTCATTTGTTTTTCTTCGCATTGCTAGACCGCCACACAGAGGTCCTGGGTTCGATCCCCGGTCAGGGCAGGTTGAAAAATGGCCTTTTTCAAATTGTCTGGATGTTTATCTATACATATATTTTTATATATATATTATAAAATATAGTATAGTTGATTTAGTATCCCATAACACACGTCTCGAACTTACTTTGGGGCTAGTTCAATCAGTGTTATTTGTCCCTATATATTTATTTATTTGTGTTAAAAAAAACCTTTAGGCGAGCCATGACAGATTCTTAATAAATCATGAGTTGTAGGCCAGAATCTGGGTAAGTACGACTCTTGGGTGGCCAGTTTCTAAAAGAAATGTAAAATGTCCTTAATATTATAAGTTGTGTAAATTGAATTCGCTTAAGGATTGCTAGGCCAAGTTTTTGAAAAAAAGATTTGTCTTTGTTAAGTGGTTTACATGAATTTTTCGGGGTCCTATGCCCCCCCAAATTTGAAATAAATTATTGGAAAGGAACGGAGATATCATTTAAAACTTTTATCTCCCTACTAACTATTTTGTGTGTGTATTTTTTAAAGTGAGAACGTGAAGCTTTTCTTCACCTATTTGCGAAATCAGACACTTTTGACAAATGTGCGAAGATTTTTCGTTGTCATTTAAACTGTAAATAGTAATTGATAAAATAGTTTGATGGGTTATCTAAAGCCGCATCAGACCAAAATTGTAAATAAAGTCTCCATTTTTTTTTTTATAATTTATTTCAATTGGAGGCAGCACTGGACCCCGAAAAAATTATGTATCCTATTAAGGACCTAGTCTGCTACACGTATCTACACGTTGTTTATGCTGCATGCAGCTATCTGTCTCATTTCTTCGTCATCTCAACCGGTTCACTTTCCAAAATTAAATTTCAAATTGCATTTCTAAATTCTTATTTTGAATTCTTCTCACATTCCCATTCCATTAGCTTGACTTGTTCCATCCTTCCTGGAGATACAATCGCTAACAGCTTATCCAAAAGAGTTAACTCATGCTCATCATCATTTTTCCTTGACACTGCTCTATTTAGGGTCGGCTCTGTCGACTGTTTCCACTTCTTTCTGTCATTTATCATATTTGCACTAGCCCCTCGTTCCTTCATATACTGTCCATACACATTCTTTCCACGTTTTTCTCGATCTTTCTATCCCTTTGTAGCCCTCTACTTCCAAATGGACAATCCTCTTAGCCAGATGTTCAGCATCCCTCCCTCCTCATGACGAGGCCATACCACGTAAGACGATGGCTTTTCAACTTGTCTACTATTGGAGCAACTTTAGAGCTTCCTCTTATATATTCGTATAGGATCTTATTTATTTTCGTTACACCGCACATCCAAATAAAAGAAAAAGACAAACCATGCAAATCGAGCAAACTTGTACATCCCAAACAATTAGGAATTCAAGACAAAGATTTTCCGTGAAAAATTACGAAACTTGGATAATTCTTCCGACATCTGGATTCATAGATTCCGTTAGATTCCGTTAATTAGCAGGATAACGGCACACGTACCGCGGCATCACCAGTCGGTTTTAGATTAAAGGCTGTAAAATCTCCAATTCAAATAGCGCGACTGAATTCAAATGAACCGATGCTCCTACCACTGGAATTTTCGTCTCGAAGATTTTTTACTTATCTAGTGCGCCATTCGGGGCATAATACGCTAGTTTTTAACAACTTAAATCAGTTTCTATTTTCTAAGCGTCAAAACAATAATGTTCTATTGGATTGACTTTGAATTCTATGGATACCAATTTATATGCATGTTAAATTTATTAAACTTATGTAAGTAGTTATATTGTATTGTATACAAAGTGGAAGGGACATATCCGTAATAAATCGAATTACTATACTAGATCACTATAGTATGATGAAGTATATGTATTCTTCTTTTTTTTTTCATTAAAAGTAACCTTTACTACCTATTGATTTAACTTCTAGTTTTGCCTACATTACTCTCCATCCACCGGTTGTCTAAAAGAGATTGCTCTAAGCGATAAGACCAAACATTGTTCCTATGTATATGTATTTTAAATGGTAAAAGTTCCATTTTATGTTTTTTTTTTTTGTATTGTTGCAATGAAGAGTTTTTCATTCATTCATTCATTCATACCAGACAAATTTATCTCAACTTATTCATGTATATAAATTAAAGAATTGATACTTACTTACCCAAAATTTGCATGCCGTGTCATTGTATTATGTTGCAATGCCCTATCAGGATACATACTTTTTTAAGAACGATGTAGTAGGTATATTCCTTTCAATATTATAAACGCGAAAGTTTTTATGGTAATATGGCGTACGAATGTTTGGGTTTTTGTTCCGCTTTCACGAATTATAGATTCCGTTAATTAGCTGGATAACGGCACACGTACCGAGACATCACCCGTCGGTTTTAGATTAAAGGCTGTAAAATCTCCAATTCAAATAGCGCGACTGAATTCAAATGAACCGATAGAAAAGAAACCCCTACCACTGGAATATTTACGACGATGACAATCGTAGACCTAGAATTGTTTTTGATGTGTAAAAAGACCACCATAGTCGAGCGCGACAAATAAAACGCTGTCACAAGAGCAAAATAGAAAGCGATCAATGTGAAAAGATAAAAAACAACTAAATTATAAAATAAGAAATGGTGAAAAATGGTAAAGAATGCCTAAAACACAGTAAAAATAAAAAAGTAAAAAGTTTGTTGTACATCGAAGTAGATACGTGACTTCGTAACAGAACACAGTGGTAGGATCCCAGATCCGACCCGAATTACGCTGTGGAGCAGAATTTTAAATGAGGACTCTGCACGAATCGTCTGAACGTCTTGCCGAGAGATTTATACAGGTTTTTGCATTTACCACTCGTTTGTAAGTTCCAATGTTAGATTGGTCTTCGTTAAAATTATTTTTTCGAAGGTATAGCAAAGAGTTTCTTGAAGGGTTATCTAGGGCCTGGTTCGAGCAAAATTTTAAATGATGTCTCTGTTTTCTTTCAAATAATTTATTTAAAATGGGGAGCAGCACTGGACCTCGGAAATTCAGGTATTCCCTTTTAACTATTAGTAAAATTATAAATTTATGTATATGTTTCCTTGGTAAAACTGTTTGGTACTGTTAAGAGCATAAATCCATCCATTTAGAAATTTTCCATTTATTAATGCAGAAAAGCCTTATATAAAGGATGCCTGTGGATATGCCTCTATGGGTTATTATTCTTAAAGAAGAACTGATATTAAGTACTAACTAACTATTACTTACTATTAAGTACTAAGTAACTATTTGAGTCCTAGAAATTATGATTTCATTGTTTAGTACTACTTAGACACGAATTCCATTGACAATATTTGTTTGGACATTAAGAAAAAATATCCTATTTGACTTGTTGCAAACCTCTATATATTATAATTCATATGTCGCAAACTAACGGTTTTACACATATGTTCTGTACAGGCAGCACATAAGATAGATCCATTGCCTCAAGCTGTCAAAATCAATCATTTGCGACAAGTTAGGCATCTCGTGTATCTGGCAATTTCCCAAAGGCACCTGGAAATCCATGTCTATGTAATATTTTTGTTCATATTTACTTACGTAATCAAACGCTGTTTTTGTATACTATAAAATGGTTATTATTGCATACCATAACTAAAATAGAGAGTTAAAAAAATTAATGAAAATAAAAACGTCGAATAAATATGACTCCTCTCTCTCTAAATAAGACTCGTGGGACTCCAAAGACCCGAGTGCTCCAGAGAGCCGGTCCGAGCCCTCGTCCCCGACGTCTCTTCATCGGTTGGGGTAGAGACCCAAGAGGGCTCTCAGGGCTCTCAGCTCTGCATTGACTCAATTGGCCGTGCAGAGAGGATTCGATGGAGCTATTGTTTCAGGTGTGGAAGTGTTAAAGGGCATAATGCCGTGAGTAACTTCAGAGAAAGCGCAGCACACCTCTCGACACCTTTGAGTCTCTACCAGGCGGAAAGCCATCACCTGCCTACAATAGTCAGTAATCATAATTATGGCGGGTGACATTTCTATTGCAATATCCCAGCATCAGTCCATCTCAATCTCATTCCATAATCCATAGACCTTTCCCTTTTTCTTGCAATAGATCTGTCTCCTACCGAAACTAATTCAAGGGTACACCTTTCATAGGTATATTCAGAAATGGATTTTGACAGGAGCGCCACATTACATCAACTTCTTCAAAGATCTTCTAGGTGTTGGATTTGTATCCCGACGCAAGCCTTCCAAAGAACCGGAATGAATAGACCCTTGAATCTAAAGGAGATCCATAATAATTAATTCCTCAGCTCCTCCACACTTACTTCAACGTAGAGCATACAATTACCTCTTTTCGCTTCAAGATGAGAAAAAAATATAATAAGAATAATAGTAATAATTAGGATAGGATAAGATATGTAGACATCATCATCATCAGCTTTCAAAAAAACTTTCAAAAAATACAAAAATGTTTGTAAAACTAGTTTGATATTGATTAAAACATAATTGTCCTATAAATTTAAAGGGGCCAGATTGATGAAAAAAATAAATAAATGAAAAACAAAAAGCAAATAAATGAAAAAATACGTCAAAACAATACCAAAACCCTTTTCAATCAAAAGAACTTAGACCCCAAAAGGAAGATTGATGAATATCTTAAAAGTTAGAACTGTATAAAATTCAGAATAATTAACGGCGTAAAAATACAATAGAAACGACTCTGCAAATACGTCAAGGACAGAGAGGGTAAAGCAAATGAGAGATACAAAAAAAGTCAAGGCTAATTGTTTGTGATAATGTCTGAAAACAAGAAAAAGAAAATAAAGACTATGGGATCTGTTATAAAAAATGGTCATCGTCACTTTTGCTGTTAGGCTATTTTCAGGGTTCCGTACCCAAAGGGTAAAAACGGGACCCTAATGTATTTGTTAAAAAATATAGCATCGTTGAGTTAAATATCCCAATTTTTCCATACTTATACAACTTGAAAAGGACGTACCCGTAGTAAATCGATCCGCGGGCTATACTAGATCACTATAGTATAAAGAAATTAAAATAACAACCAAAACAAATTCGCCATTCCCATACAAATTGCCCGGGCGGCTGCCTGCACCCGTGTATGGAAAAGCCGATTTTTTTTGTGTTTTGGCTGTTATTTTAATTTCATTATACTATAGTGATCTAGTATAGCCCGTGGTTCGATTTATTAAGGTTATGTTTCTTCCACGTTGTATATTTATATCCGTGTATAACCCGCTATTTTCCAACAAGTCAAATCAGATACTTTATTCTAAACGTCAAAACAAACATTGTCTATGGGATTTGATGACGTCATAGTTTCTTGGAGTCAAATAGCGCTCTTATTATCAGTTTTTCTGCCATAATAAATCTAAAATCACGTTATAATAGATATATCCAATGACAAGTGACGTTATTTTGCGACGTTTTATGTTTTTAACAGTACTTAATAATTTATTTTAGACCCAGGAAAATACCTAATTTCCAATTCTTGGCCCATTCCCATTATCTTGACTCATTTGTATTGGTTAGCTGAGATAGATGGGACCTCACAAACTTAGGTAATTTAGTTGTCAGTTAGCTCTATTCAGTTATAACCTCCTTGCTCAAAGACCTTTGCAGTCGGACAATAGTCGAGACAATTATAAAGATAAAAAATTTACGACTTCAACGTTTAAGAATTTCTTCAGAAAAAGTCAGTAAGATGTTTGGGCTACATAATGACTGTATTTAATTCTAGTACCTTTGTTTTAAAGGAATAACATGCTGATGCCTTTAGGCGGCTTGAAAAATCTTTCACCAGTGTTGGACATTTACACGAAAAACTTACAAAGAAGTTTAAGTCGCCTCTATACTTTTCTGAGTCAAAAATAAATTATTTAGTACTGGTAACAAAAGAAAATGTCAAAAAATAATGTCACTTGTCATCTTGTCCTTTGTAATGTGATTTTAGATTTATTATTACAGGAAAACTAATATTAAGAGCGATATAATTTGACTTCAAGAAACTATGACGTCATAAGGCTAGGTATATTTCATACAAATAACATAGAAAAAATCAATCTGGAAAAAGACAAAAAAGACAACAAAAATTTCTAATTTGAGTTGTAGGAAATTAGCGAATTATAAAGATAAATAAATTGCGACTACCACGTTTCAGAATTTCTTCAGAAGCCGTCTGTAAGATGTTTGAGCTGGTAATGAGTGTAACTCTGGCACTTACCTTTCTTGCCACAGATCCCTTAAGGGCTCTTACATACGAGCGACAATGCCCGTGACATCTGTCAGCGACGGTCTCCGGCTGTCCCAAACGGTCGCACTGTGACACATGTCAATCTGTCAAAAACTGCTGCGCGATCACCGGCGACGGTCACCGTTTATCGGCGACTGTCGGCTTTTATCGGCGACCGTTGTCGATAGTCGTAGGTGTCGCGGGCATACCGTCTCTCGTCTAAGAAGGCTTAGACTTGAAAATCGGTCTCCAGATAAGGACATTTACACGAAAAATATAAAAACAAGTTTAGCTATCGCCTCTGACGATGTCTGTAGAAAGAGATAGTAGTCTTATTCTAGGTTAAAATCCACACTTATGAAACAAACTCCTCGTTAAATCTTTTCATAGATACTCACGCACACAAGCACGCTTTTACGATTCCAATCCAATCCTGAAAGGCATAAAAGGAATTGACAATTGAAAGCATAGATATATACGGTAATCTTGTTGAAAGGGATGAAGGCTTACGTTTTATCTATTCATACTAGATATATTCCATTTATTTGATTGAATATATTCTTTAACAATTAATCAAAGCTTACTCCAGGCCACAATCTATCCTAGCCTAATCGCGTCGAGCGCGACAGAGCCACCTTAAGTGTTTATCTCTATGTCACAAGTGATTAAAAAAGTGATTAAAGAACAACTATTGCCATGTCTTTTCTACGCACATACGCCAAAAGCGGCCGGAATTCGCAATTGTGCGTAGAAAAATTTCACGTTTTCACTTTAAACTGTAAACAGTATGTATTTCATAAAATAGTTTGAAGGGTTATCTAGTGCCTGGTCAAGACAAAATTTAAAATGATGTCTCCGTTTCCTATC
This sequence comes from Acrobasis suavella, assembly GCA_943193695.1. Classification (NCBI taxonomy): domain Eukaryota; kingdom Metazoa; phylum Arthropoda; class Insecta; order Lepidoptera; family Pyralidae; genus Acrobasis; species Acrobasis suavella. The sequence goes on from OW971950.1 coordinate 11,509,664, forward strand.
AAGTGAATTATTTCAAATGGGGGCAGCACTGGACCCCGGAAAATTCAGGTAACTCCTTAAGCTGATAAGTTAAACGCAACACATCGACAATCCAGCTGAAAATTTTTCAGCTGTTTTACAAAACCGAGTTGTAACGCCAAACAGCTAGAAGTATTGCCAAACAGCAGATTATACAATCCAATTGCGACGTATACATATACTGTTTGTTATTTGGACTTTCATAACAAAAATGTTTTTAAAACCTCCTTGGAACGATCAAAAGAGGGCAAAGAACAAAGTCTCCACTCTTAAAGTCTAATGAAAAAGAAGTCAGATTGTCTTTTAAAGATATTTTATTACTGGCAGGTCGTTTCCGAGTTTTATTTGAATACTTTTCGGATAACGGCGTGTCGATAAAAAGAAGTTTCGATTTCTTTTTTCTTTTCCTTTTTATTCGGAAGTCCGGTTTTGTTTTCTTTGCATTTGGCAGCGTTTAGGGATCAGCCGTTTGATTTCACTTATCTTGTTATTAGTGATGTCATTATCTGAATATTATCGACATATTTTATTTTACCAAGTCCAAGTACAAGTATTGGACTCGCGCTCGAAGGTTTCCGTACCATTATATTATAAAAAATCACATTTGTTGTATGGGAACCCCACTAAAATATTTATTTTATTCTGTTTTTAGTATTTGTTTTTACAGCAGCAACAGAAATACATTATCTGTGAAAATTGCAATTGTCTAGCTATCACGGTTTATGAGATATAGCCTGGTGATAGACAAACAGACGGACAGAGAGACGGAAAGCGGGTCTCAGTCATAGGGTCCTGTTTTTACTCTTTGGGTACGGAACCCCAACAAGGTCAACGACAAGTAACATTTTTAAGATTTTATTAATCTATTGTCGGGCCCTTGACCTCCTTTAAAGATTTTAATTTAATTTATTGAACTTGATTACAAATGTAATAAAAGCCATAGCCGAGATGCCGAGAGTAAGAAGTCTTTGGAAGTAGGCGCAAACTATATTAATTTTGAAAGATATATTACTACTAATATAATATATTTTTATATCTATAATATAAACATATATTAAAAAATAATAATATATTATAGCGGATACTGTGAATGACCCGTCGCAAACCTCTTTGCTTCCAACCCGACGATCCGCGCGTGCGCGAAGAGCACCTCAGGTGCTCTATCTATGGTTTAGCTTATGACAGTAGATTTTTTTGAGTTTTACAAATATTGTGAGCTTACGCGCGGCGAACTTATTTCTGCTTCAGAATATTCTTTTAAAGTGGTTTTGTTGCTGTAATAACGGAGTTTAATTGTTCGCACATATTCACCGGAATAATAGTTTTACACGCGTAATGCGCGATTTCTTTTTATTCCATTGCTTACAGTGGGCGACGCCGTCGTTGGTGGAAGAGGCTTTGCCGCCCGCTATAATATTGATAAACTTACATTCAAAATATGCATACATTTAATAAACAATACGTATGCGACATATCTATCTGACATTTCCCAATGATAATGTGCTCGAACTCGACTTTTAAACGCTACACGATTTTCAAAATTATTGACTAAGACATATATTCTACATTTTCCTTCAACTGATCCGTAAGGAAACAGTCTGTGAAGAATCCTTCCGTGAAGAATCCATCCGTGAAGAATCCATCCGTGAAGCCACTGGCGAACTGAAACCATGATGCATTCTGTGCTCCGTTTTCACTCTAAATTTGTTCTCCCGGTAATACTGAAACTTAGTTGACGCAAATTTTTTATAAGTAAGTTTAAAGAGGTCCCGAGTTCGATCTCCGGTCAGCAAGTTGGAAAATGGTATTTTTCAAATTGTGCTGGGTCTTGGATGTTTATCTATATATTTATATGTTATAAAATGTAGTATCGTTGAGTTAGTATCCCATAATACAAGTCTTGGACTTACTTTGCGGCTAGCTCGATCAGTGTAATTTGTCCCTATATATTTATTTACTTTATACAGGTTTATAAGAAACCAGTGTATTTTTAAAATGTATGTAAGTGACCAAAACTAGTGTGAGATTTTTCAAGCTGCCTTAACGCATCTGACATAGCTTAACGACTTCCAAAGCTTCCGAAGCGGAGGAGGAGCTCGGGGAATTTTTAGCCACTTGTGGTCACCCATCCATGTCGACCATGCCCGATGTCGCTTTACTTGTGAAGGGCTAGTAATGCACACACACCGGGCTACCGAGCTCCTCAGTAACCAGTTATAAATAAGTATAATTTATTGTTATAAGTACCTCTATAAAATTATTGTTATAATTATGTATTGGTACTTACATAATTATTCGGATTTTTTACATTATACAACTGACGGTATGTTACAGATCTTGAAACTCTATTCTATATTAATTCATTTCATATGAAATTGTAGCTATTGACTTTAAATTTATATGAAAATGGATACTGGCATTGGCGATGTTAGGAGCAACGGGAGCGCTAAACGCGCTGATTTTAATAAATATTTTACACCTTTGGTTTATGAGTACTAACCTCCCTAACAACTTCGCCTACAGCTATTAATTTCCACACATCGGACATTTAATTAAACACTTACTTATCGACATCTGCTATCGATATTTCCCATCTCTACGGAAATAAACCCGAAAACTTCGCAATGTCTTCGCAAACTTGCAAGATTCATGCCGACATTCAAATGACGGGAGCAAAGTTACATTTTACAGAACATGTCTAGTACTTTGTCATCAATGTACTTATTATGTCACATCTCTGATGGAAGAAGGTAAGTTTTGTAATTTAGAGTATACGTAACTTTTCTTTATGTCTTTCAAATGTTTGTTGTGTCCAATACTAAAGTTTGTTCACCGAGAGTTGATAAGTATGTATTTCGTCTCCGAATAGCAATTATCGCAAACTGTACGGCGGCTGTCGCTTGACTTCCGCTATCGCCGTCTTCGTGATACGAGGCACGTAGTTGTTGTCAACCGCAGCTCGAACAGTCGCGGCAGCCATATTTTGCCAGTGAGTCGTTTGGGTGTTTTTTGCTGTTTTAAACAGTTATTAATTGTGGAAATGGCAGCAATTTTAAAAGAATTAAAACCTCTCCGCGAACACTCTAGTGTCATTTGGCAAGCTCAGTGATCAGATACCTTTCAGTTTTTTTTTAATTTTTATTATAAGGTTCACAAACAGATTACAGACAATACAGATCAGAAGAATTTTTAAAGCATAAAAAAAACAAAACTAGTCAGTTATCCACAATAGTGTACACAACATGGCCAAATATATGAGAGTTAGTAAGATGTAACAAAAAAAATAATTACAAGATAGGATAGTGCAGGTAAGTCATCAAAACAGGCAGGTAGTTGTGATTAAGTTTACATATCTAATGAAGCAAGCAGTGATCTTTTAAATCGTGACAAACTTGGATTGAAGATATCAAGTTCAGCGTTACATTGTCTCAATTCATTAAAATCGCGACACATTCTAACAATGGAATTAAAAAAGGATGTGTTATTTTTGTAGACGTCAAGGCGAAAGATTTGAGGGTTACGCATTGGTCGAGAAGAACCATTGAAATTAATTAAATATAGAAGTTCAGGACAATTAATGGACGAGTGAATAATTTTATGAAGACAAACAAGTGCAGCGAATTGTCTTCGTTTATCTAGTTTGGTAATTCCAAAATAATCTACTCTTTTGTCATATGATGTCAACTGACGGATTAAACCATGTTTATGACACAAATCCCGCTAAAAACATCTCTGATGCACATTATAATAAGGAAACCACACTACAGAGGCATATTCAAGAATCGGTCTGACTATAGCATTTAAAATATAAATTAGACTAGAGGGTCTTTTGAATTCCTTCATAAAGGATGAAATAAAGCCTACCAACTGATAACCCCGTTGAGACAAGTGATCCAAGTGATGTCTAATGCTTAGTTTTGAATTTAAAAAAAAATACACCCAAATCCTAAATTTTTTTCAAATAAAGATTTATTTTAATGTGATAATCATACTAAATCCGGGGTTTTTTAGTTGTAAAATTGATAGTGAAACATTTATCCAAATTGAAATATATCCTATTACGAGAACACCATTGACTTCGTCTATAGTGCGGAACAACTTCAGATTATCGGCGTACAATAATGTTTCACTTGAGATGTGATCCACTAAATCATTAATGAAAATAATAAATAAAAACGGGCCAAGGTGGGATCCTTGCGGAACTCCTGATGTTACTTGCACTGGATCAGATAAAAATCCTTTTATTGCAACGATTTGACTTCGCCTGGATAGATAAGATGTTATCCACCTCAGTAAAATTCCATGTATCCCATATGCGGATAATTTGGGAGGGAGTATCGTGTAATCAACCTTATCAAACGCTTTAGAAAAGTCTGTGTAAGCAGAGTCCACTCGTTTTTTAGACGCGAATGCTTGACAAATGTAATTTTTGTATGCGAATAGATTACTAGTGGTTGATCTGCCAGAAATAATTCCGTGTTGAAAATTGGATATACTGTGTTTGACATGGTTATAGATATGGTCATACACAAGTGACTCGAAATTTTTTGCCATACATGACAGAATACTAATAGGCCTATAGTTTTTACATTTTGTTTTGTCACCAGACATATAAATAGGTATAACATAGGCGTTTTTCCAAATTGAAGGGAATATGCCGCTCCTGAGTGATTCATTAAAGATAATACAAAGTGGCAAGCTAAGTTCCTCACAACATTCTTTAACAAATAATGCTGATATGCCATCGGGGCCAGGAGCTTTGCATGTATCTAAAGATTGAATTTTTTGATGATGTCATCTCTATTTATTTGTATATTTGATAGTATAATATTTATTTTGTCAGGCATATTAAAGTTCGACTCACTTGTGTCAGGTTTTTCAAACACAGACGAAAAATATGAAGAGAAAAGTTCACACACTCCCTTAGGATCTGAAGCAGTTTTACCACTGTAAGACATAGATTCTGGAATACCTTTGTTTGTTTTCTTACCATTAACAAATTTAAAGAAATGTTTCACATATTCTCAACCTCTCTCTGCATAGATTTATAGCATTCATCGATTAAAAGTTTGCTACGACTTCTCAACAAGGAATATGTATCATAATCCCTGGGATATCCAAATTTCTTAAATAGAGAATAATATTTTTTCTTTTCGCGGAGACATCGAATCAGAGGAAAGCTGAACCAGTATGGATATTGGTGCGGATTGCATTTCTTTAAAGGTGTAAACAGCATAATAGCTGAATTCACTTCCTCATACATAGCTTCAACAGCACCATCCGGGTCCAGAGGCCATCCAACAAACCATGCCAATCAATTTTACCTAAGTAGTATTTAACTCTTTCAAAATCACATTTATGAAAATTGGATTTCTAAAGCTTAGGGTTGGATTTAACGAAATTACTTTTACTTTTGTGATATTCGAGATTAATTAATAATGCCGGATGATGACCGTCCAGCTTTAGCAAAGGTTCAACTTCTTGCACAGTTAAATCATCAACCGTGGTTAAGACAAGATCTAGTAGACGACCGTTCTTATTTTTAAGATCGTTGTATTGCTTGAGGTCACATAATGTCATTGTGTCTATAAGAAAACGATCCTTAGTGGAATCGGAAGTAGGAATCAACCATAAACTTGAATCCGACCATCCAGTCAATTTCGGGAAAGTTAAAGTCACCCACCATTACGAAATTTCCTGAACAGTTATTACTAAGTATTATATCATGACAATGCTTCATAAATGTGTCAACATCGTTAGTCTGAAGATATGGAGGAAGATAGCATACGCAAATATTTATTGGCAGGCGGCTAGGAGTATTAGGTTTAAGTGAAATCCACAAATCCTCAAAGTTACTATCCCAGGACGACCTGCGAGTTACGGTAAAACATTTTTTTATGGCCAAAATGACACCGCCTCCTTCATCCTTCCTTTTATTGTAAAGAGATTCATTTCTGTCACGCCTCTAAACATCATCGAATAGTTCTTCATTAAAAATATCTATATCCAAGTTAGTCTCAGTTAAGCAAATAACATCATAAACATTATTATGTATATTTGTATGAAGTTGATTTGTTTTGAAACTCATACAATTGACATTTTGAAAGTACAATAACATTTTTTTTGAAATTAAATTAAAATTAAAAATCTCATAGACAACCTTAAAATAAATACAAAAATAAAAGTAATTAATCATACATTATATTTATATTTCATTTATCACATATTATATTTTAATGTGTATTTGATAATGTTATAATTAAAAAAGGTTTTTATTTAAAAAAAAATATAAATTAATTGATCTATAAAAAAAATTACTATACAGTTAAATTGGGAAAAAGGAAAAAAATATATATTTACTAATTTTAGACCGACAATCTTTAGTTTTAATACGATCTGCCGGAAAGTTCTCATCCCTTCTTGCGTAAATATTTCCAAATTTGACCCATAAATATTTGAATTTGCCACGGGCTGCAGCTCGAGCCAAAGCAAACAGCTCTTTCTGTTCAAGAGATAAGTGTGCGGAGAGATAAATTGGACATCTGTCACCTTGAATCCCCAAATGTACAGAACTTAAGGTGTTTCCAGGATTAGCTTTGTTGTAGCACTTTACTGCTGACAGAAGATTATCGCGATGCCGTATGGAGGGTAATGACAGCAGAATGTTTCGCGGGCGGCTGGTTGATGTAGATGGTAATTTTGCAACTCTGCGACACATACTGATTTCCGCATCTGTTGTTGGTAGGCCAACAGTAGCATACAAATTTCTCACGAGCATCATAATATTCTCATTTTTCTTGTCAGGTACCGCTTGAAGCTGCACATTATGACTCCGAGAAACTTTCAATATTGATTCTAAACGGCGTTGAAGTGTGTTTAGATTGGTTTTCAAATCTGTATTTTGTTTTTCAAGAATCTTTACCCTGGCTTCCGTACATTCAATATTTGTTTTGAGTTCCGTTTGCTCCTTGTGTAGAAAATCAGTAGTCTGTGTAAATTCGACTCTAACGTGATCAATAGCCGCAACAACTTCGTCCTGAATTAACTGTCTCATACACCGAACATATACGAGATGGCAAACTGTAAAAAACATTGTGTTGCCTGCAAGGATACGTTGCCACCACTTGGAGAAAGAGATATGTGCTTGTGTGCCTATTGCAATACAATATATGCAAACAAGAATGGTAAGACTGCAAACAATACAGGGGTTGATAGGATTATATATATATATATATATATATATATATATATATATATATAATAATAAGGCATATTAAATATCACCTTTGTTAACGATTAAATAATTTTACTCAACATGTCAAATTATATAAGTACAACTGGACCGAATTTGGTGTCCTAACGAGCCTTCCCAAGCTTTCATATCACGTTTCGCTGCAGCTTTCTGAAAACTCGCAAATGTTACCGCAAAGCCGACTCAAGTATTAATTGCACAAGTTCGAGACGAGTTTAGAAGCGCTGCTTGTTTATTTAACTCACTATGACCTAGTTAACTGAACTAATGCATTTTTAGGGTTCCGGAACCCTTATACCTAGTTTCGCTTTGTCTCTCTGTCTGTCCGCGGTTTCACTCAGTGACTAGCTGTAATTTGGAATGGTTATATTAATCATCATCCCCTCAATCGGCTTATACGATAAAGGCCTGCGCAGACGACGGAGTTGTCTCCGCGGTGGAGAAAAAAGTACGCTCCGCGAATAAAAAGTCCGCCACGGATTTAGCTCTAGCACGAACTCAACGCACACGGTGCGATCACTTGTTGCCCGGAAATGTAGAGAACAAACGCGGACTAAACTCCGCCATGCGCGTTGCTACGCCTAGTCTCACGAGTTCTATTTTTTTGCGCGGACTCACCCGTACTTTTGTCCGGTCCGCTCTCTGCATGTCCTCGGTTATTCGGGGGACTTTTTGTACGCGGTACTTTTAAGGGGCTACCTGAATTTTTGAAAGTTCCGGAGTGGGGGCTTGCGACGTCATCGCTAAGTATAAATCGTACATAGACGTGACGTCATGCGAAATTTCAATGCGCTGTATCTTTGACATTTTTTGTTTCTCACTGAAAAGAAAAAATACGTGTACATTATTTTTTGATAATCTAAAAGACGGACTAATTATAATCATGCTTTTCTGACCCTGAAATTGCGATAAACGGCTAATATTGGCGTATGTGCGTAGAAAACCTTCACATTCTCACTTTAAACTATAAACAATAGTTCATAAAATAGTTTGAAGGGTTATCTAGGGTCTGATCAAGACAAAATTTTAAATGATATCTCCCTTTTTCTTTCAAATGATTTGTTTCAAATGGGGGCGGCACTGGACCCCGAAAAATTCAGGTAGCCCCTTAAGAGTGCTGTGCGCGCTCATTATCTTCCCCAACTATCATAGAGTATTATGAATATTATTGTAGTCTATGCAGGGTTTATGAATTGCAATATTTGTGTATTTTTTACGTGTAGTAAATGTATATAAATAAGTAAGGTACATAAATAAAATTATCATTTAATATTGTTTTCGCACAATTGTGAAATTTAGTAATTAAAGTGAAAAATTTAACATGTGCCATGTCGTCCAAAATTTGCATTTTATCAGCATTACCTGTAGGTCTTAAGTCTGCCTTTTAAAATTTTAGTAATATAGGTAATTAATTTTTTTCTGACCTATTTATCAACTGTATTTTAACAAAAACATGTTTTTTTCTTTCTTCACGAAGGGGTAAAGAGTAATTGCCGAGACAAAACTGTAAACTTAGCTTATATAAACATCAGCTACGACTTAAATAAATTACAGAAGAATAAACTTCTATACTTTTTTATAAAAGAAGAAACAGACTGGCTGACATATCGACTGATCGATTAACGCACAGCTAAAATCGCTGGGTTTAGAATCAGGATTTTTTTGCAAAAACTTTCCTCTAATGACAAAAGTGAACACTAAGAAGGGATTTTTGCAAATTTATCTCCTAAGAGGTTGAAATGAAGATTGAAAGTCGGTATGAAACTTTGTCAAATTTAAAGTAAGTGCCGTGAAAAATGACATATAAACTTATATTTTAAAAGAAATGTTTTCTGTAGCTATTTTTAAAAAAATCTCTAAGTGGTAAAATAGGGGGTAAATTGTATGAAAGTCAGCTAAAAACGACTAAACAGCAGGAAAAAGAATAGTTCTCGTGGAAATGTCAAAAACCTTAACCCCGCGGTCAAGGATTTGGGCAGCATCTGATCATTTATAAAATTATTATAATCAATATGTCAATGCCACTAATATTTTTCTTCATAGTCATAGTCAATCAATTTTGACGTTGAGTAGGTCAGTCAAACATTCCGCCCCGTAATCGTACCTGATGCAAATGTGCCCACGACGCTTGCGGCATTTACCCGCTGTATTGCCAGCGATATGCGTTGCATCAGATCTGCGCGGTGGTCATTGCTGTTATTCCTTAACCGCCTTCCCAGCCTCATGTAAATATGTTAATTTCAGTTCCTTATCAAATCAAATGTCTAGTCGATAGGGGAATAATAGGCTTTGCTTTACAAAAGGAAGCGTAATAGCGATTTTTAAAATAAATGTTGTTAAGGCCTTTTAAATCTGGATTTTTTTCTCTAAAACAAAGTTTTTGAAATTTTTGGAGAAAAATCCTGAAAGCGCACCACGGGTTTCGAAGCAAAACAGCTAAGGAAGCAACCGGGAATGCGCCAAAATGAGGAGAGCATTATACATCATCCATGAAAATTTCAACTGTCAAGCTGTCACGGTTCATGAGATACAGCCTGGTGACAGACAGACGGACAGCGGAGTCTTAGTAATAGGGTCCAGTTTTTACCCTCTGGGAATGGAACCCTAAATTTGATTATCTATCTATCCATCTTGACAACCTCCGTGGCGTAGTGGTCACAATGCTAGTCCGCCACCCAGAGGCCCCAGGTTCGATCCCCGGTCAGAGCAAGTTGGAAAATGGCATTTTTCAAATTGTCCTGGGTCTTGGATGTTTATCTATATATGTATTTGTTATAAAATAAAGTATCGTTGAGTTAGTATCCCATAACACAAGTCTCGAAATTACTTTAGGGCTAGCTCAATCAGTGTTATTTGTCCCTATTTATTTATTTATTTATCTTCTGTAGTCTCTCTATTTTAAGCATCTGCTGAAGTCGTCGGTACAACTTCCAACTTCTGCAATTAATACTTCCCGCTTGTGGCGCGAACTCCGTGACTTCATAGTGACCAAAAGTATAATTCTTCATTGAAATAATGACGCTTTATAAATACAGAAGTTTTAAAGGGTATTTCTTCCACGCTTTTGCACGCAATTGCGAAAAACGGCCACTTTTGGCGTATGTGCGTAGAAAAGCTTCACGTTCTCACTTTAAAATATAGACAGTAGTTTATAAAATAGTTTGAAGGGTTATCCAGGGTCTGATCAAGACCAAATTTTAAATGATATCTTCGTTTCTTTTCAAATGATTTGTTTCAAATGGGGGCAGCACTGGACCCCGGAAAATTCAGGTAGTCCCTTAATCTCTCATTTGCGTTACTCGATACAGTTGTAAGCGATCTATTTTAGCAGACAAAAAAGTCCGCGGACAAAAATCCCTCGTCTGGGCAAACTTTAAGAGAGAAACAGTTGGTGAATTCTAAGTTTTTTTTCTTTTCTTTCAGATAAGCGTGGAAGAAATACCCTTTAAAACTTCTGTATTGATAAAGCGTCATTATTCCAATGAAGAATTATACTTTTGGTCACTATGAAGTCACGGAGTTCGCGCCACAAGCGGGAAGTATTAATTGCAGAAGTTGGAAGTTGTACCGACGACTTCAGCAGATGCTTAAAATAGAGAGACTACAGAAGATAAATAAATAAATAAATAGGGACAAATAACACTGATTGAGCTAGCCCTAAAGTAATTTCGAGACTTGTGTTATGGGATACTAACTCAACGATACTTTATTTTATAACAAATACATATATAGATAAACATCCAAGACCCAGGACAATTTGAAAAATGCCATTTTCCAACTTGCTCTGACCGGGGATCGAACCTGGGGCCTCTGGGTGGCGGACTAGCATTGTGACCACTACGCCACGGAGGTTGTCAAGATGGATAGATAGATAATCAAATTTAGGGTTCCATTCCCAGAGGGTAAAAACTGGACCCTATTACTAAGACTCCGCTGTCCGTCTGTCTGTCACCAGGCTGTATCTCATGAACCGTGACAGCTTGACAGTTGAAATTTTCATGGATGATGTATAATGCTCTCCTCATTTTGGCGCATTCCCGGTTGCTTCCTTAGCTGTTTTGCTTCGAAACCCGTGGTGCGCTTTCAGGATTTTTCTCCAAAAATTTCAAAAACTTTGTTTTAGAGAAAAAAATCCAGATTTAAAAGGCCTTAACAACATTTATTTTAAAAATCGCTATTACGCTTCCTTTTGTAAAGCAAAGCCTATTATTCCCCTATCGACTAGACATTTGATTTGATAAGGAACTGAAATTAACATATTTACATGAGGCTGGGAAGGCGGTTAAGGAATAACAGCAATGACCACCGCGCAGATCTGATGCAACGCATATCGCTGGCAATACAGCGGGTAAATGCCGCAAGCGTCGTGGGCACATTTGCATCAGGTACGATTACGGGGCGGAATGTTTGACTGACCTACTCAACGTCAAAATTGATTGACTATGACTATGAAGAAAAATATTAGTGGCATTGACATATTGATTATAATAATTTTATAAATGATCAGATGCTGCCCAAATCCTTGACCGCGGGGTTAAGGTTTTTGACATTTCCACGAGAACTATTCTTTTTCCTGCTGTTTAGTCGTTTTTAGCTGACTTTCATACAATTTACCCCCTATTTTACCACTTAGAGATTTTTTTAAAAATAGTTACAGAAAACATTTCTTTTAAAATATAAGTTTATATGTCATTTTTCACGGCACTTACTTTAAATTTGACAAAGTTTCATACCGACTTTCAATCTTCATTTCAACCTCTTAGGAGATAAATTTGCAAAAATCCCTTCTTAGTGTTCACTTTTGTCATTAGAGGAAAGTTTTTGCAAAAAAATCCTGATTCTAAACCCAGCGATTTTAGCTGTGCGTTAATCGATCAGTCGATATGTCAGCCAGTCTGTTTCTTCTTTTATAAAAAAGTATAGAAGTTTATTCTTCTGTAATTTATTTAAGTCGTAGCTGATGTTTATATAAGCTAAGTTTACAGTTTTGTCTCGGCAATTACTCTTTACCCCTTCGTGAAGAAAGAAAAAAACATGTTTTTGTTAAAATACAGTTGATAAATAGGTCAGAAAAAAATTAATTACCTATATTACTAAAATTTTAAAAGGCAGACTTAAGACCTACAGGTAATGCTGATAAAATGCAAATTTTGGACGACATGGCACATGTTAAATTTTTCACTTTAATTACTAAATTTCACAATTGTGCGAAAACAATATTAAATGATAATTTTATTTATGTACCTTACTTATTTATATACATTTACTACACGTAAAAAATACACAAATATTGCAATTCATAAACCCTGCATAGACTACAATAATATTCATAATACTCTATGATAGTTGGGGAAGATAATGAGCGCGCACAGCACTTTTAAGGGGCTACCTGAATTTTTCGGGGTCCAGTGCCGCCCCCATTTGAAACAAATCATTTGAAAGAAAAAGGGAGATATCATTTAAAATTTTGTCTTGATCAGACCCTAGATAACCCTTCAAACTATTTTATGAACTATTGTTTATAGTTTAAAGTGAGAATGTGAAGGTTTTCTACGCACATACGCCAATATTAGCCGTTTATCGCAATTTCAGGGTCAGAAAAGCATGATTGTAATTAGTCCGTCTTTTAAATTATCAAAAAATAATGAACCCGTATTTTTCAGTTTACCAAAAAAGTAAACATTTGTTAAGATACGGAGCATCAAAGTTCCGGAGTGGGGGCTTGCGACGTCATCGCTAAGTATAAATCGTACATAGACGTGACGTCATGCGAAATTTCAATGCGCTGTATCTTTGACATTTTTTGTTTCTCACTGAAAAGAAAAAATACGTGTACATTATTTTTTAACAATCTAACTGATGGGCCGAAGATATTTTTCCATTCGTCATTCCTATTTTCAGTCATCACATCATGCATAATTAGCCTATTTTTTGTATTTTAAAGTCAAATATGTATAAAAGTGTACAAACATCAGTCACCCAGATTTTCAATCCCTCCAGCTAACTTCACTAAGTGCTGTTTAAGTAACACTCGCCCGCGGCTCTCTCTGTTTATTTTTCATCTCAACCGACCTGGATTTAGAAGCTGTTTCATATTACTTTACCTTCCTGAGTATTTTTTTAATTATTTCTTTTTACGGAAAACTTATCAACTCATACTTACTGACATGCGTCGCTGTTTAAGCAACTTGAAGTAGATTTTGCCTCCGGCAAGAGAAATGAAAAATTGATGACCCTTATAAATTTAACACTCACATGATCTTATAGGACAATGAGGTATATGAGTATCAGCCTTAGAAGGCTTCGCTTTTTTTTGACTACTTAATATTTTTTATTACGTAATTTATGTTTGCTTACTTGTTCGCAAGCATTACATGTTATAATGTGTCAACATTGTATTATAAGTATTTATTAATTAAAAGACAATTATAATAATATGACAAAGCCCTTCTGGCGAATAGGCGACCAATACTGTGAAAATGAGTTTCTTTCGGCGTTTCTTCTCAGCAGTGGTCGTTACGAAGCGCTGGTATCGGTAGCTTTTCTTTAAAAATAAATTAAATTTGAATATACTTTACACCTAACATAAATTATATTTATTGACGTGTGAAAGTGCCTGTAAAGGTCTAATTACTGAATAAACATTTGAATCTTTGAATCTTTGAGGAAGTGTCTGGTGTTGAATTTTGCACACTTAGCATATTATTTTAAGACGTTTATTTTAAACCAATAAGTTTGTTTTAATAAGATTGCAAAAACATTTTGATTAAAATATTAAACTAAATGTTTTTTAACAAAGTTTTTTTTTTTTTACTATATATTGGTTTAGGCATTTGTCCTCAATCTCACCTGATGGTAAGCGACGATGAAGACTAGGATGAAGCATGCCTATCCAAAAGATACCCATTCAATCTACTTTTGAATGTCCCGGGTCTGTACTTCTCTGGGAATATAGACGCAGGCAGTTCATTCCACACCTTAGCTACTCGAACCAAAAAGGAATTGTCGAAGCGTTTAGTTCGAGACTTAGGTATTTCAACGACAAAGGGGTAAAACCCCTGTCCGCGCCTCGTAGTCCGATAGAGAAATGGTGAGGGTTTCACGAAGTAAGTACAAAACGTTTTAAAAATGTCGATCAACCGACAGAACTGAGACAGAACCTTGCCAATATGCAGTCGTCAGAAATCACAGTTAACTGTCAAATAATAAATGGTCTTGCTTTTTATTAGTCAGTGACAGTTTACTTCATTGCATTTTTGATTTACATTGCGCTTTTATATTTACTGCTAATTTTTTATCCGACTGATGAATGAACTCCTATTTACTATTGACCCTCTTTATAGTTCATTTGCTAAAATAGCGAGCATTGCCAATATTTTATGAGATAATGACGATACTGAGAGCCCATATGTCTCTACCATTCTACTTTGGATATATTTACTACAGGTATAGGTGTATAAGGAACCCACTGTTCATCATCCAAGCGTATTTTCCCGGTTGCATCCTCAGCAGTAATGCTTCAGAGCCCGGGGTCCGCTACCTAACCAAGGAGATTTGACGAGGTTACTGGTTTATATACAGAGCGACTGATGTCTGACCTCCGCAACCCAAAGGGTAAACCAGAACCAATCTTTGATTAGTTTGATAATCAAACGCTAGATGACTTTCGGGACCCACAGTTTATACGTGCCTTCTGAAAAATCATCATTCTTTACGGATAATCAGGTGATTCAAGCCTGCAATATGCTAACCAGACTGGAACAATTTTTCACAAAGTATGCTCCCCAGTGGGATTCGAACCCATGACCTCCAGGTCACAAGGCGAGCGCCTTGACCACTGGATCACGGAGGCAGTCATAAGGAACCCACTGTTGTCTGACGAAAATCGTAATAGAATGTGTTGTATTGCAATAAAGTGTTTTACTTACTGCTTTTTTTCGCATAGGTAGCTTATTAATTTTGTTCATTATCCCTGACTGAAATGCTTGCCCCTTAAAATATTAATTTTTGATTAAAAAAGAAAATTATTTCCTAAAAATTAAGTTATTCTTACATATTTTAGAAAAAGGAGGAAATTTATAAACAATAAAATAAAATATTTTTCTTGAACAATTTCTTTACAATATCCGAACGTTTCCACGAGGAAAGTTCTCGAACGAAACTTATTATCCAAATTTGTTCGAGCTGCGAAGAGATGCCTCCAATTATAACAGAATTCGGGCAGAGTTCCATTTATAATATCTTTAAAGCCAGACACATAGCCCAGTGCTGCCCATTTTGAAATAATTTTATCTTGAACAAGTATGGTGACTTAAAGTTTACCCTCTTTTGCAAGCTTTTATTTATCTTGCAGTGTATCTTCTATGTATGTATGTTTGTTTAGGTCAAATCTTGCAACTCAATTTGTTATCTTCAACCAATTGAGCTCATCCATCTTACAAAAGTGTGCAAGATTTCATCTTGCATACTTTTGTAAGATGGATGACAATACAAAATTATGGAGTCAATAAGCGGTTCTGAATATGGAACCGGAAGATATTTGACGAAACTCAATTATAAAACAACATAACCTCATTGAGTAGAACTCGTTTGATTTGTCTTCTCAAGTACTTTATGGAAGACGATGCCTAAGGTTTAATCACGGCGACGGAAGGTGGACGAAACCCAGTAGTAAATAAAACGACCCATCTCTTTTTATGTCTGACTTCCATGGACTTATTTTATATATTTGTCTCAATAAGTACATTTAGCTAAAGATCAGGAGGCATGAATTAATTATTAATTATTTAATTAATTATTATTATCGCTTTAAGCGATAAGACCGCCCATTGTACTCATTTAATTTAAAATTATTTCTTTGTGTTACATTTTTTCTTTTGGTGTACAATAAAGAGTTATCTATCTATCTATCTATCATGAAAAATACTCCAACGGCAAGAATGAATGATGACAAAGTACTTTGACCTTAAATAAAGCTTATACAAAAATGTAATTTTTTTTCAAACAATTTTTCGTCGTAATTTTACCATCTTCGTGGCATATTGACAGCTCGGGGGGACTAGTCCACCACTCGGGGGTTCTGGGTTCGATCCTCAGACAGGACAAGTTAGAAAACGGCCTTTTCAAAATGTTTAGTCTTGTTATCCTCAAGTATTTGTATTTATAGAATCGTGGAGCATCCTATAACACAGAACTTACTTTGGGGTTTATGATTTTAGAGTTTCGCGGTCACAATAACTGTTATTGGTAGTACTGGACTTACCGCGATTTCTAACATTTTAGCCAGATATTTCGACGACCCTTCTGCCGTTATGGTCGCTGGCAGACTGAGGAACTGCGATGGATGTTCGGCTGTCAAGGGTAACCATATCGGTCTACCCTCTTTTTTCGTCGTTTGTTGCAAAAGTCCCTACACTCAACACTGACGGTGTCCGTTCGGGAATTGTTTTTTGATGTTCGCACACACTCTTTACACAGCTCAACCACTGGATTCCACGTCCCAGATAACTTGAAGCCATTTTCCCGATTGTAATTGGGATGCTTCTTTATTTCAATTGCCTCTTTAACTAAACGTGGTATATAGTGGCGTTCAGTCGCAAGTATTTTGGGTTAGTGTAGCTCGATCTAATGATTGACTCCAGCTTGTGATGATGACAGATATCTGGCTTAAAATGATAATAATTGCGGTAAGTCCCGTAGTACCACTAACTGTTACTTTGGGGTTAGCTCACTATTTGTGATTTGGCCCTACATATTTATCATTATTATTATCTTAATTAAAACGTATATTATTTTGACTTTTAACGTTTAAGACGAAGTGGTAGCTAAAGTGGCGCCCTCATTTGAAATAAATAGTTTAAAACTAAATATGGTGATAATTCAAAATTTTATATGTATAAAGGTCTAGAAAGACCTTTAAACTATTTTATGAATAACCTTTGAAATTATTACTAATAGTCCGTCTAGTTTAAAACTGTTTTTCGCCAAAAGTGACCACTTTTGGCGAAAAACAGTTTTAAAACAAGACGGACTACCAATATTACTTTCAAAGGTTATTCATGAAATAGTTTAAAGGTCTTTCTAGACATTTATACAAATCAAATTTTGAATTATCACCATATTTAGTTTTAGACTATTTATTTTAAATGAGGGTGCCACTTTAGCTACCATTTCGTCTTAATCTCTTTTGCGCATGAATAAATATTATAAATGTATTAATTAAAAACAACATTGGAAAAATTTCAATTACAGAGACAAGGAACTTTTTTTTACCATATATAGTGCATATATTTCTTTACATATGTTTTACAAATAAATAAAAAGAATTTAATGTTAAATATTGCAAAAACACTTCAGGCACAAATGGCATAATACACCTTCAAATTCATAAAAAATAACAAGCGTTTGTTACCTATTTTAGTTTAAACATGTTTTGTCCCGTTTCCTCTTTTGAATATTTGACGTTGAAAGAACGAGACGAAACATATTTTAACTAAAATAGTTTTAGCAAACGTTTTTTTTTATAAATAAGGGGGCAAGTCTTTAATACACTTTTATGACAAGAACATGACCTTCGACCTCCGGCACTTCATTCAAGAATAAGGTCAAAAGAATAACCTACCTCTTGAAGCTCATTCGGTCGCCTTGAAACTTTCATGTAGAGAGGCGATTGTCATAAAGATAACTCAGTAGTATACTACAACCCAAAGGTTGGCTGTTCATTAAGTCCGTCTATTGTGCTTTATAAAATGTATTTTGTACAATAAAGGTTAAATAGATAAATAAATAAATATATGGGGACAAATAACACTGATTGAGCTAGCCCCAAAGTAAGTTCGTGACTTGTGTTATGGGATACTAACTCAACGATACTATATTTTATAACAAATACATATATAGATAAACATCCAAGACCCAGGACAATTTGAAAAATGAAAAATACTTTAATTAATTACTTTAAATAATTGTGTTAGGTTGTACGTAACACTGATATTTGTATTTTTTAAGTTGTAAGCAAAGTCTATGTTTCTGCAAAGGGCACGCCACGTCGTGTCTCAGTCTGAGCTGACCCTTACGCTTTAAAATAATAACTGGCCAAGTTATTATTTTAAAGCGTAAGGGTCGGACTTGCGCAAGAAGAGTTCCATACCACTGTCTTCAAAAAAATCACATTTGTTGTATGGGGCCCCACTTAAATATTTTAAATATTCGGTTTTTAGTATTTGTTGTTATAGTGGCAACAGAAATACATAATCTGTGAAAATTCCAACAGTCTAGCTACCACGGTTTATGAGTTATAGGCTGGTGACAAACAGACGGACGGATGGACAGCGGAGTCTTAGTAATAGGGCCCGATTTTCCTCTTGGAGTAGGATATCCTAAAATGTTTATTTTTTTTAATGAGAAAAGGTACGTGCTATCTTTTTCTTGATAAAAACGAATATGAATATCTACTTTATAAAGAAGAATATGATAGAGATATGATAGTAGTTCAAAAGCTCAGCAAAAATCTCAACTTTACGCCCATGAAAATGCCAAAAATTATACGTAAAAGACCCACATGCAATTTATGATATCTAATAGATTCATGTGTTACTTTGCGGAAGTCAAATATCTGATTTGAATTACTTTGTGCAATTCCGCCACCAGTTAGTTCATGCAAACTATTGCTGGCCGGCGCTCACCCACTAAGAACTGTTACTTCTATAATACCTGCCACCAACAGCCCGTGTGCACCCGCCACCAACAGCTGCATGCTCCCTCCGACACTGCTGCATCCGCTGCGTCTGCAGTGACATCAGACATCGCATACGCTACACATGTTTCGCCTCTCCACGAGACATCCTCAGGCACGAAACAAGTTGTAAATTGTTCGGAGGTCAAGCGTCGAATTATATACACACAACCCGAAAGGGGTAAACCCCTTTCGAGTTGTGTGTTACTTTAAATTGTATCTGTATTTGTATCGAAACTAGTAAACTCCACAACATAACTACTCAAATTGACCAACTTCTCGGTGGTTGGTAGTTCATAAAGGATTAATCACGCGAAGTGCCAGATCAGAGATACTTGATTGGGAAGAACTAAGTTTCTGAGTGCCCTTAGTTGCTTCGGCTGATGTATTGATCTTTTTTCTAAGAAATGGGTATTGATGGGACCTTATGAACTTTTGTTCAATTTGCTTCTGTGAAAGTCACAATATACTTTGTTCAATATATTTTGATTTTATTACTTTGCAATCCTTTTTCCGTAATAATATTAAATAAATAAGATGATAATACTATCAATATTATAAATGCGACAGTTTGTAAGGATGTATGGATGTTTGTGACACTTTATGTGACGACCTCTTGACAAGGTCTGCGAGTTCGGGTTTTTTATACTCACTAAAATGTCCAATCCGGTGGTGGCGTCGCTGGTCGGGTCGTTGGATTCCCCTTTAATATGGTTGAGTTTAACGATGGCTGATCCGTGCGTCAACTCGTGAACTGGTGCTGCCGGGAGGGACTGGTCACCTTGGCTTCGCTTTTTTGTCTACTTAATATTTTTTGTTTTTTAAAACGCAATTTTTCTTTGTTTACTTGGTCGCAAGCATTACATGTGTCAACATTGTATTATATTATAAGTATTTATTAATTAAAAGACAATAATAATAATATGATAAAGCCCTTCTGGCGAGTAGGTGACCAAAACTGTGAAAATGAGTTTCTTTCGGCGTTTCTTCTCAGCAGTGGACGTTACGAAGTGCTGGTATCGGTAGCTTTTCTTTAAAAATAAATTAAATTTTAATACACTTTACAAGTAATGTAAATTATACTTATTGACGTGTAAAAGTCTAATTACTGAATAAACATTTGAATCTTTGATTCTTTGAACTATCGTGACGAACTAATGGTCAACACGCTAGACCGCCAATCCGAGGGTTCTGGGCTCGATCCCCAGCCAGGGCAAGTTGGAAAATTGCCTTTTTCGTACTGGGTCTTGGGTGTTTTTCTATTTATATATTTATCATAAAATATAGTATCGTTGGGTTAGTATCCCGTAACACAAGCTTAAGCTTACTTTGGGGCAAGCTATTGAGCTACTGTGTGCTCCCCCTATATATTTATTTTATTTATTTATTTGTTCACATCATAACGGCTAAACGTATTCGAATGAAATATGAAATGCAGATAGCTTTATATCTGCATTAACCCATAGAATACTTTTTCTCCCGGAAAAGCGGACCGGGAAATGAGGAGCACGGTGGGCGTGGTCCATACTTGGATGGGTGCCCACAAGTGGCATAAAAAATTCTCGGGCTCCTCCGAGCTTCGGAACGCACGTAAATGCCGTTGGTCCAGTCTGACAGTTGTTAAGCTACGACAGATGCTTTAAGGCAGCTTTAAAAATTTGACATCATGTTGGCTACACACACAAAAAAAAATACCGGGAAAATGTGAGGATCCCGTGGGGCTGACAAAATGTTACCCTCATCAGCTTTAAAAATAAAAACTTATATATATTCTGTGTTTGCTTAAAGCAATAATCAAATTTAAAAAAAAGAATTAACTACTGATTTCATTTTCTTTCAGGAGTTTCTAGCATATCTCCAAGTATCTTCATATCTTCACCAAATAAATATGAGATAAATTTAGTACCAAAGGCTTTTATATAGAAAAAGCATCATCAAAATCTGTTCACATCTAGCAAAATATCGCGTAACAAATAATAAATAAATATAAAGGGACAAATCACACAGATTGAGCTAGCCTAAAGTAAGTTTGGGACTTGTGTTATGGGATAACTCAACAATACTATAATTTATAACAAATACATAAATAGATAATAATTTAATTTTAATAGAAATTACAGAAAATGGTAACCGTTTTGAATGAAGCTTTGGAGAAAAAGGGAATGAAAATTAATGTGAGTAAAACGAAAGTAATGGTATTCGAGAGGGATGAATGTATAACAGAATGCAATATTGTGGTAAATGGGTGTACAGTGGAGCAAGTGGAAGAGTTTGTTTATTTGGGATGTAAGTTTACAAGAGATGGAAAGCACGAGAGTGATATAGAAAGAAGAGTGAATGCGGGAAATCAAGTGAATGGGGCACTACACTCCTTTATGAACAGCACGAAAGTGTCAATCACAGCACGTTTGGCTGTTCATAATGGAGTGCTGATTCCGACGCTGGTGTATGGAAGTGAGAGTTGGGTATGGCAGAAAATGCACGAAAGTAGAATAAATGCAGTTGAAATGAGAGCGCTGAGGAGTATGTGTGGTGTTACTTTGAAAGATCGGATAAGAAATGATGTCATAAGGAAGCAGTGTGGACTGAAAGAAGATGTAGTAACAAAAATTAAGAAAGGAATGTTGACATGATTCGGACATGTAGAAAGGATGAAAGGAGATTCACTAAAAGAGTCTACAAAGCAAACTTGAGTGGAAGAGTGGGTCAGGGTCGTCCTCGACGAACGAACCGCGATCAAATTGCAGCTGTTCTTAAAAAAGGAGAGATTAGAAGTATCCGTAACCAGCGGGCATGCATGAAGAGACTGATGAGTGTAGATGAAGCAAAAGAGGTCTGTCAGGATCGTAGCAAGTGGAGGTCCTTAGTCTCTGCCTTCCCCTGTGGGAAACAGGCGTGATAATATGTATGTATGTATGTACATAAATAGATAAACATCCAAGACCCAGCACAATTTGAAAAAGGCCATTTTCGAACTTGCCCTGACCGGGGATCGAAACCGGGACCTCTGGATGGCGGACTAGCATGGTGACCACTACGCCAAGAAGGTCGTCAAATAAAAAAATAAAATAAAAAAATGCAAACTTCTTTAAAAATAAACGCAAACTTTCTGATCCAATCAATTTATCCTTATCTATAAAACGTACGGTGCCGAAGTTGGATAGTTGGTAACTCCAACTATTAGGCGCAGATGTGGTTTCGTCACCAACTTTACTAATTACTGAACTTCCGTGTTTAGGCTACGTTGGTTGGCAAAATATAAAATACTAGCAGCCCGCCCCGACTTTGCACGCGATGTAAGGAATTTTTAGGTCTGTTTTTTCCACCTTGGGTTACATTATTGGAATTTTTGTAAAGATCCCTAATTCTTTTGAAAATATTATATAGCCTATGTCACCCAGGGATATTGTAGCTTCCCACCAACGGTGAAAGATTTTTTTAAAATCAGTCCAGTACTTTTGGAACCTATTCAATTCAAGAAAACGAACAAACAATTAAATCTTTCCTCTTTATAATATTACGAAATACTATAGATGACTTTATAAAATATTTCCTAAATTAGAAAGTGTCCTATGTGTTGATCCAAGTAATATCTATTTAGAGGTATATCTACTGCCAAGTTTTATTTTAACCCGTTCCGCCGTTTTGGCCTGAAAGCAGTACCGACATCCATACATCTATACAAACTTTCGAATTATAGTAATACTGTGTTAAGTCGCGGCTGCCGAGTAACAAATGAAAATTAAACTTTTACAAAATTGTTTGGTCCAAGTAAAAATACTACAAGCTGATTCTTTTCTCGCGCAGATCATAATATGGACGTGAATCTGGATCATTATATGCGGATAACAACCCATCAGTATGGTTTAATTTTTTGACGCTAACCGTGACCTTTGCTCCGGGCAGTGTCAGCATTAAGCAATTAAATTTTTTATCAACTAATTAATTTGATTAACTTTAATCGCGATTCCTTAATTTCCCCTTTTACAGACGAAGAAATACAAGCTGCATTGCGACACCTCAAATATAATAAAAGTTCAGGATGTGATGGCGTTACAACAGAAGCCCTAAAAATAGGAAGACACATATTAATACCCCATTTAAAAGATCTCTGTAACTCTATCTTATATACAGGCTAGATACCCATAAATTTTTGTCACTCCAACATAATTTTACTACATAAAAAAGGAGACAAAAAAGAGATCTCAAACTATCGCCCTATCAGCCTTATTTCACATATTTAATAAGTCTTTATAATAGCACTCCAAAATAAAATAGCCCTCTCTCTTAATAAACATCAACCTCAAGAACA
Source organism: Acrobasis suavella (assembly GCA_943193695.1). Taxonomy (NCBI): domain Eukaryota; kingdom Metazoa; phylum Arthropoda; class Insecta; order Lepidoptera; family Pyralidae; genus Acrobasis; species Acrobasis suavella. Next base: position 11,532,980 of record OW971950.1, read on the forward strand.
AGGTTTTCGCCCTGGATTTTCCACTACTGACCACCTGCAGACCATAAACCAAATCATAGAAAAACATTCTGAATTCAACAAACACCTGTACATCGGCTTTGTAGATTATTCGAAGGCTTTTGATAGCTTACATCACAAACCTATTTTCTCCGCCTTACATATAACATAACCAAGAAATAGATGAATTATATATCCAAATTATCCAAAACATCTACGAAACAAGTACAGCTGATATGAAAATATAGTTACCATGTCCATCTTTCCTAATAATGAGAGACATGAAGCAGGGTGACCCGCTCTCTCCCAAATTATTTACTAGCGCTCTTGAGGAAGTGTTTAAAACTCTTTCCGATTCATGGAAAGAAAAGGGCATTATCGTCGGCGAAAGGAGATTAACAAACCTTCGTTTCGCCGATGATATTGTAATTTTTGCTTCTTCCGCATCCGAGCTGGAAACAATGCTCCAAGACCTGAGCACGGCGAGCCTTCAAGTTGGACTGAAAATCAACCAGAACAAAACCAAGCTGATGACCAAGGGCACGAAACGTAGGGTTGTGGTAGATGGGCAAGCTATGGAGTATATTGATGAGTATATATATCTTGGTCAAGTAGTCTCTTTCATCGATCGACAAGACAAAAAAATTGATCGCAGGATTGAAAATGCATGGAAAAGTTTTTTGGTCGATGAAAGAGCTACTTAAGGGCAATTTACCAACGTGCCTTAAGATAAAACTCATGGACATGTGCATCTTGCCCCTCCTAACCTACGGTGCACAAACTTGGTCACTCACAAAACAGCAACGGTCTAAATTGAAGGTTTGCCAAAGGGCGGTGGAGCGTAGCATTTTAGGTGTTAAGCTAAGTGATAGAGTTAGAAACACTACGCTGCACTCCATTACAAAAAATACGGATGTGGGCAAGAAATCTGCTAAGCTAAAATGGGATTGGGCGGGCCACGTCGGCCGTATGCACCCAGAAAGATAGGCACACATAGCCACGGGCTGGATTCCAACGGATGGACGTAGAAAGAGAGGTAGACCGAAAACAAGATGGGCAGACGACTTAAAGCCTTTCGAACAGAATTGGAAAGTTAAAACCAAAGAATGAAAGTTATGGAAGGAAAGAGGGGAGGCCTTTGCCCAGCAGTGGGACATGAACGGCTAATATTATTATTAATCGCGATTGAAATAATCAGGACTAAAATAATCACGATTAAACTAATCAAGACTGAAATTTTCACGTTTAAAACTAATTACGATTGAAATTATCACGATTTATAGTAGTGATTAAAAATTCTCAATTTCAGGGGAAAAGAATGTAAATTCTAAATTTTGTTTTGTAACGTATATTTGATCGGTATAGGTGTAACATTAATAAATCGACCAAGTGCGTGTCGGGTCACGCTCGGAGTATAGTTCCAAAGTTTTTTACGTAGTAAGTTTTACGACGTAAAAGACTAAAATATACGTGGCGCGCAAAGACTTAATCAATCAACTTAAAGATTAAACATTATGATTATTAATCATAATCAATTTAAATTTGATTATGATTAATAAATCTTAATCAATTTTTTTCATTATGATTTTAATCTTAGTGATGAATAAATTTTTAATCATCACTAAGATTAACTTTGGATCCGACTCTGGTCCTGGGTTCGATCTACGTCGTCAGGGATAAAGATGATAGTGTAAATAAGAGGGTTTTAAACAAACTTTATTAAGCCATTTGCTGAATGTTTATGCCTGACTTTTAGCCTAAATGTTGTTAGTTCGTGGAGTAGGAAAAGTCACGGCGCATGAAGTTTTATGAGCCAAAGTTGCTAAAAAGTTGGATTCGTTTAATTTTGCTTTTAAAAGTTGGTTATAACAAAGTAAAGAAAAATATTTGATGTTTTGATTTTATTATTACGTTAGGATTAAGTTCACTTAGTGAACTCTTACAGACGAACTACAACTGGGTACTTTCTGGGTCAAGAATTAATTATTTGGTTCTGGTAATAAAATAAAACATCACAAAATGATGTCATTTGTCATTGTTCATATCCATTTTCAACGTGATTATAAATTTATTACTGCAGAAAAACTGATATAAAGAGAACTTTTACCCTCTATTTCACCCCCTTAGAGAATGATTGTTTGAAAATATACGATCTTTTGTTTTGAAAAATTTGTTAATTTCTAATATTTACGTATCTTACATAGGGATGCAACATAAAAATAAAAAAAAACAAATTTGTTTTTTTTTCACAAAGTTGGAAAAAAAAACATGATAAGAAAATTAATTAGCCTTGTTTTTTATTCTAAACTTGTTTTTTTTTCAGAAAGAATAAATGTATAGAAAATTGAATAATTTATTGATGTATGCTTTCATTGCTTTCTTATTTCTTACATTTTACTAAAATTACATGTCTAATTACTTAATTTAGACTTTTTCGGACTTTTAAGATTGAATTTTGGTTTAATTGGTTCATTACTAATGAATGTTCCTGTCTTCCGGACCAGGAAATCCCCGTTCGGTATATGTTTATACCAAGTTGTACCGGGAATACACAATTTGAATTTTGACAATATATTCATGTAAACTTGGTACTATTCCACCAAAAAAGTATGGTAGGTTCGTCAATAAATAAAGAACTTTAATTATAAACTGTTAAGTATTAATCTTTTACAGAAACTGCCTTATCTATTTTGAATTCTGTATTCTTGAAAAAAAAAACATGCACTAGAAAAAAACGTTTTTTTGGTCAATTCTTTTTCAAGTATTTTTTATGTTAGAAAATAAACTGTTTTTTTGCAACACTAATCTTACACAAGTATGCAAAAATTCAGCTCAATTAAGGACAACTGGTTGAAAATTAAATTGCAGGATTTGACCTAAACAAACATACAAGATAATTGGTACATAGGATTGTGAGGAGCTCGGTGGCCTGGCGAGAGTGCGCTTTCGCAAGTAAAACGACACCGGGTGTGGTCCGCACTTGGATGGGTGACCACAAGTGGCATAGAACTTCCATTCATAGAAATTTCTTGAGCTCCCCCGTGCTTCGGAAGGCACTTAAAAGCCATTGGTCCCAGCTGTCATCATATGGCAGTCCTCAAGCTAGTCGGATGCCTTTAGGCAGCTTGAAAAATCTGACACTAGTGTTAGCCAATTACATACACGAAAAACAAAACAAAAACTCGTACATTCCAAGTTAAATAAAAGTTTGTAAAAATCTACAATTTAAGTATCCCATAATACAAATTTAACCCTTTCACCGCGCACGTCGGATTTATCCGACAAACAGTGTCGTGCCCATTCCGCGAGAGTCGGAAATTTCCGTCAAAAAAAAATGCTCGTATTGCACATTACTTAAGTATCCACATCCCTTTTTGGTTGTAGGTTTTTATTTTAGATTTTCTACCCCTCGCGCTGGGGGCACAGGAACTGATATAAAGTCTCGCGGTGAAAGGGTTAAACTTCTCAATCAATGTGATTAGCCCTTATCCATATATATTTGAATAAAAATCTATCAAAGACCGGTCGACATCTTTTATCATTTATCACTCTCAAATATTTCAATTTCAATAAACGCAAAAATCTTTTGAAATCCTATTCACAGGTTTTTAATTTTCAAAATCAATCAAACGTCCAACGCCAAACATAAAAGTGTCATTCAAAAACGACATCTGCGCCCCAAGGAATTGGGTTCAAATTATTTTCCAGTCACAACTCATTGAGTTAAAAGCATGCGACATGAACTGAGATTCACATCAGTTCCGTTTGGACGAGCGTGTATGAAAAAATGAAAAAGTATGCGCCGGAGGGTTATTAATTTTTTTGAGTGATACCTGAGGATTATGTTGGGTGGAGATGGAGAGTATTCATTTTAAGGCAGGCTTTTAAAGTCTACAGTGAATGAGAAAGTGCATAAGAAAATCTTTTCATCATGATATATTTTTATCAAGTGTGTTAATTACTTGCACTGGTGTCAGATTCTTCGAGCTACTTAAAACCTAAAGGTATTTGATGTAACTCAATAACGTTAACGATATTGAAAAGGAAAGGAGGGCGTTGGTAGTCCGATGCAATATGTTGGCCCGTAGATTTAAACGTTGTAGTGCAGAAGTTAAGATAACTCTGTTTAAAACCTTCTGTTAATCGCTCTACACGTGCAATCTATGGTCAATTATACGCAGAGGGCTTACAACGCGCTCCGAGTACAATATAACGATACCTTCAGGGTGATGCTGGGGCTGCGATTTTGTAGTGCACCGAATATGTTTGCGCAAGCGCACATCGAGGACTTTCACGCATTATTGCACAAACCGCTTCGCTTATGCACAGAATACGTTGGAGCAACAACACTATCCTGATGGTTATCTATACTATAATATCTATACTATAATAAAAGAGTAAAAAAAATGTGTCTGTACATTGAAAATTAAAAAAAAAATATTTGGGTCGATGGAGATATAGTAATAGAGTAAGAAAATAAAAAAAAATGTCTGTCTGTTTGTCTGTTTGTCTGTTTGTACACGCTAATCTCCGGAAATACTGGACGGATTCGAATGAAACTTTTTTTGTTATATAGCTGTGAAGCCTGGGCAATATATAGGCTATAATTGATTTTGGAAAATGGAACACATGATGCAGAACTATAATGGTCCAGCTAAACTATAAGAAATATTAAAATGCCGCCTCAGCAAAAGTTGTTAGGTCTGATGAGAACTTTTTGTTGAGTTATAATACAACTGGCCAAGCGCGAGTCGGACGCGCGCGAAGGGTTCCGTACCATAATCTATGAAAAATCACGTTTGTAGTATGGGAGCCCCCGATAAATACTTATTTTATTCGATTTTCAGGGTTCCTTACCCAAATGGGTAGAAACGGGACCCTATTACATAGACCGTCCGACTGTTTGTCTGTCTGTCACCAGGCTGTATCTCATGAACCATTATAGCTAGACAGTTGAAATTTTTATATATGATGTTTTTTTGTTGCCGCTGAACAAAAACATACTAAATCTATACTATAATAAAAGGGTAAAAAAATGTGTCTGTACATTGAAAATTTTTCCAAAAAAAAGTTGTCCGAAGAAGAACTTATAAGTTCAGTATCGGCTCACAAAATAAGTATTAATGTTGGAGGGCCAATAATGCTGATACGAAATTTGACTCCGCCGAAACTGTGTAACGGAACTCAACTTAATGTCTCAGCACTGTATGCCGAAGTTCAGCGGCTGAATATCAGCCAGTGCATGCCTGCAATGTTATTTGCATTACTAGCAACACATAATGCCTCACTTCCGATGTACCCGTACCCGTACCCGTACCCGTACCCGTACCCGTACCCGTACCCGTACCCGTACCCGTACCCGTACCCGTACCCGAACCCGTACCCGTACCCGTACCCGTACCCGTACCCGTACCCGTACCCGTACCCGTACCCGTACCCGTACCCGTACCCGTACCCGTACCCGTACCCGTACCCGTACCCGTACCCGTACCCGTACCCGTACCCGTACCCGTACCCGTACCCGTACCCGTACCCGTACCCGTACCCGTACCCGTACCCGTTCCTCTCCCGCTCCCGCCGCCGCCGCCGCCGCCGCTGCCGCCGCCGCCGCCGCCGCTGCCGCCGCCGCCGCCGCCGCTGCCGCCGTCACTGCCGCCGCCGTTTTCGCCGACACCGCCGCCGCCGCTTCTGCCGATGCCTCCACCGCCACCACCGCTGCCACCGCCGCCGCCGCCGCCGCCGATGCCTCCGTCGCCACCGCCGCAGCCGACGCGTCCGCCGCCGCCGCTCCCGCCGCCGCTGCCGCTGCCGCCGCCGATGCCTCCGCCGCCGCTGCCGCCGCTGCTTCCGCCAACGCCGCCGCCGCCACTTCCGCCGCGGCCACCGCCGCCGCTGCCACCGCCGCCGCCGATGCCGCCTACGCCGCCGCCGCCACTGCCGCCGCCGCCGCTCCCGCTGCTGCTTCCGCTCCCGCTCCCGCTTACGCTCCCGCTTCCGCTTCCACTCCCGTTCCCACTTCCACTTCCGTTCCCTCTTCCGCTCCCGTTTCCGTTCGCCGCAGACGCGCCAAAGACGGAAGATTGAATTCTCATATCGGCACATCACTACTGTCCGGCGTTTCCACCGAACTTCAGCGGCTGAACTTCAGCTTATTAAGTGTGTCATCCCCACCGAACTTTAGACACTGAACTTTACCCGCTAAACTTCGGCATAGTCTGCTGAGACACTTAAAGTTTACTATGAGTGGTGCCAGTGAAACTGTATTTATTCCCAGTATGCTACTCATCCCCAACAATTTTCCTTTTGAAAATACACAGTTCCATGTGTTTACTTGCTTTGCTATGAAAATAAGTCACAGTTTTAGAAGCTTAAAGCTGCTTATGTCGATCTAAGGACTGGTTTTTCGCATGGCCAACTTAATGTGGCTTTCTCCAGGGTTAGTAACACTTCAGCACTTTTCATATTGGCTCCCGAAGGAAAGAATTAAAATAATATTGACTTTTAACTCCTAACACTGTTACAAGTACTTTCTTATCTCTGTCTATTTCTCATATTAGTTTTTATTTATATTAATACGCCGGAGTCATAAAGTCCACGCGAACGAAGTCGCGGGCATCAGCTAGTTAGTAATAAACCAGACTGTCCTATTGAGGCACTGCGTGCATATGCATGTACCTGGGCTGCGCAATGGGGTGGGAAGATATTTAAATTGAAAATTTCTACATTACGGACAGAACGTGGTCTGGAATAAACATTTTTTTTTTAATAACTGTCTTCACGTGACAAATTGAAAATAGTCAGTTGTCCGTACTAGTGAACTAGTTCGCGGATTTTCATCATCATCATCCGAGCGTATTCCCGGTTGCATCCTCAGCAGTAACGCTTCAGAGCCCGAGGTCCGCTACCTAACCAAGGAGATTTGACGAGGTTACTGGTTTTTACACAGAGCGACTGCCGTCTGACCTCCACAACCCAAAGGGCAAACAAGGAACCAATCCTTGGATAGGTTGATGATCAAACGCTAGGTGGCGTTTGGGACCCACAGTTTTACGTGTCTTCCGAAACACGGAATCATCTTGCTTCCCAGTGGGAATCGTACCCATGACCTCCGGGTCACAAGGCGAACGCCTTGACCACTGGACCACGGAGGCAGTCGACTGTTCGCGGATTTTCTCATGAAGTAAACCTTTATAGTCATTTATAGAGTATCAATTGATAGCAAATATAAATAGTCACGGTAGCAAGTCGTCTGTAATGCTCATAGGGTTGCCCTAGGTTTTTTGAAAATATTTAATTTTTTTGTACAAGCTTTTATTGTAGGGCCAAAGTACTGAGAGAAATGAAATAAACCTAAATTCGAAGGAGTTACATCACTTTATTACTAAATTCCATCGACCCAGGCGCGGTCCGAAGGGGGGGGCGGGGGGTTGGGGGGCACAGGGGACATGACCAAATAATAAAAGGAAATTTCTAGCTATCCCCTAACAGCGATAAATTTATAGTTTGCTGACATCTAGTGGTGTTTTACGCAATAATGTTTATTTTATTCCAGATACCAATTTTTTATTAGTGTAGTGAGGGACCCCCTTCAAAATTTCAAGCTGCGACCGCGCCTGCATCGACCACCTTCCGTCTCGCTAATCAGACTCTAGGACATCGTCTACACAAGAAATCAAACGAGTCCTACTCAATGAGGTTATGTTGATTTATAACTGAGTTCCGTCCAATATCTTTCGGCTCCATTATCAGAAGCGCTTGTTGACTCGATAATATTATATTGTCATCCGATTTACATAATTTCAATGCAAAATTTCAGCTCAATCCGTTGAGGATAACTGGTTGAAAATTGAGTTGCAAGATTTGACCTAAACAAACATACATACATTTATACAAAATACATTGCAAGTTAAATAAAAGCTTGTAATGAGGTGATCTAAATATGTCGAAGTTAATCACTTTGAAATTGAACACATGCATGATAAATGAATCAGGGATGACATTGATCTGTTTGCACATGTGCGTCAGTCAATACAACGCTAATCAACAATGTTGATGACTGGCAATCAATCTTCCTCAGTGCGGCCCTGTTCAACTCTCACTTAACGACTTTTATGCGTTTGTTTATTTTATATCATTTTTGTTTTATGTTAAAGTATTTAATACTTGTAATACAAATTTATCTAGAACTAGCTGCACCCCGCGGTGCTTCCCGCGGAAAAAGTAGCCTATGTGTTAATCCAGGGTGTCAGCTTCTTGCATGCCATTTTATCAAAATTGGTCCAGCGGTTTACGCATGAAGAAGTAACAAACATACACACACACTCACAAACTTTCGCCTTTATAATATTAATATGATCAATAAAAATCGATCGATGTATATACGGATGACATTTATCTGTTTCCATATGTGCGTAAATCAACGATAATTAAAAATAGTACAGACAGCCTATCAATCTTACTCAGTGTGGCCCTGTTTAACTCGCACTTAACAACTTATTAATATGTTTGTACATTTTTTTTTTAAGTGCGAAGGATAGATCCAGTACTGGATTTAGTCATTGACTTTTTGTCGTAAACAAGTTGATACTTATAATATACACAATAATGACTTACATAGCCCTTTCAATTATTCTATCAACATTCAAAGTTTTAGTTGTTGTCCTTCAAGCGGCAAAACGCATTTTCGAAATAAGTGGCCACCTTTGGCAAAAAACGCAGTAATTAATACTTTAAAGGGTTATTTTTAAAATGATTCTAATTTTTCAAAACTTAAAACCGACGTCAACCCCTAACTTCATTCCCGATCGTGATAAATTTTCTATAGAATCACCTGACAAGAATATTCTTTCGAACAAAAAAAAAGAAGTTTTCCGAATCCATTCAGGTGTCTTCGAATAATCGGTGAAAATACATTAAAATAATAATCGTGAATAACCTCCTCCTTTGAGGAAGTCGGTTAAAAAGGCACATTTTATTACAAATGGTAATTCTATCTAATTACAAGACTTCAATGAGGCTAATAATAACGCAGTCGCCGTGGCCAAACACTAGTCAAGTTCATTGTAATTTAGTTTATAGACAATTTTGACTCGGAATAAAAAAAATTAGTATTCAGGATTGTTATTATGACATTGCCTACGGTTCGACGATTAATTTCGAGCGAAGGCCTCTGAAGCCTACTTTTCACCTGAAGTATTAAATTTGTTTTAAACTTACGCAATAAATAGCAGGACAGTTCTTTACAAAACGTGAAACATTAACAATCAGATTGCGGTGAGTTTATCAAGGTTGTCTGTTACCACATCTCAAATTTTGCCTTTATTATTGTTTCAAGAAATTAAATTTCAAACTTTGTCTTGTCACTGTTGGGGCCGTTAAGACTGTCATCTGCTTCTATGACAGCCGTTGTTAAGAAAACATGCCAACTGCTCGATCTAGACGGTACTACTTATGTTTGTTTTTTGATTGTTTAAAGGTTATTCAAACATATACGAGTATTTTGATTGAATCTAGTTGGAATAAAATATGGCATGTAAACTTACGAGTATTACTTTGCTCAAAATAGACTAGGGTCGCATCAAGGTTGATTTTCTCTCTCTCTCTCTCTCTCTCTATTTATTTTTCATGTCAGCGTATTGCAGTTCCATCCTCAGCTATTTAGCTGTGAAGCCCAGAGTCCGTTTTCCAGCTTTATCTTCTCCACGATGCACGGTCTTGAGCATCCATGGTTGTAAGTCTTGACGACGTCAAGCGAACGTTTCTAAGTAAGACTGATTGCCAGTCATCAACATACAAATATGCAAATAGGTCATTGTCACCTGATTAATTTTAACGCATGTATATTCACACAAGAAATACAGTTCGTCTCCGAAAAAAAAACTATCAGTAGTAGTAAAGTGTATGCTTTACTAGTTGATATCGTATGCTATACGCTAATGAATCAAAAAGGTGCTTATTTAACAATCCCATAGGAACCTTATATTTCTTGGGGTCATCAAATAACGTACTGCTAATTTGACCACACACGACTAGAAATAATTTCCAATTAATAAAACAAAAAAGGCTGTAAATAAATTATACAAACAAATCAAAATCGTTGTGTCAGTTAAACCAGGGCTGCACTGAGTGAGATTGATTGTCAGTCATCAATATTGTGGGGGATTAGTATTGAATTAACGCAAATGTACAAATGGTTTTATGTCACCATGAATTACAATTGAACATGCATCAATAATTTGCACTCATACAAAATATTTGACCCAAATATTTCCGTAAATAAGTAATAGTTTTATTGTTTGAAAAGGCCTCTGCCATTTACATGCATTGTAATCAATTGAAATAAATAAAGTAATCGACTAATTGATTTTGTACATTATATCCATTCACACTTCGTCTCCTACTACGTCTATGTATTTTTCTATCTCTCTGCACTCTATAAACTATTAAGATGATTTTGATATAGTTTTTGACTTGGAGTTTTATTGGGTACGGATAGACAAATAGATAAACGCACCGGGCCTTAATTTTTGACAATAATGGAATGGATGAGAATTTAAATTTATTGTGGTGTTTTTTTACTGCGAATATTTATTGGCTTCCCTTTACCACCTTTTAGACTAACGTGGTACAAACCAGTGGTCAAACGGAAACGTCGACATTGGCAGTACAACGCTAATCACCCACAATATTGATGACTGGCAATCAATCTTACTCAGTCCGACCCTGGCTCAGCTTTCACTTAACGACTAATGATATTTTGTTTATGTACCACAATACAAGTTTGTTCAGCTAGTTTTCTTTCCGCGCATCGCAAAAGCAGATTGAAGGAATTAAAGAAAATCTGAAATATTAGAAACTGACGGGCTAAACTACAAATACTACATCGTCATAAAATCAGATTAAGTGAGTAAAATATGTATAAAATGTGGATATTTAGGATAAAGTTCTCCTATTGTTCTGTGCAATTTGTATTTGATGAACAATAAAGATTAAATAAATTCAAAAATGTGTGCAAGTTCCGTAACTGCACTAAGTAGTATTAAAATTTGTTTGTATTTCGTGTGTGTAAGTGGCCAACACTGGTGTCCGATTTTTCAAGCTGCCTAAAGGCAACTGACAAAGCTTAAAAACTGCTATACAATGATGACAGCCGGGACTAACCTCTTATACGTGTCTTCAAAAGCACGGAAATTCTCAAAAAAATTTATGCCACTTGTGGTCACCCGTCCAAGTGCGTTGTTAATAAAGTGAGACCGTCGCCTTTGGCGCTCTCTGTTTATTTACCATTTCAATCTACCAGGGTTAAGAAATATTTGATACTATTTTACAGTTCTTTATGAACAATTTTACTCAGAGATATGTCAAACGATATCAAACTAGGTATATATTTCTGAAAGAAACTCAAAAATTCATTAAAAGAATGAAAATCAATCAGCTAAATAACAGCATTAAACAGCTACACTCAAATCCATCAGCTCATCAAAACTTTGCGTGCCTTTGAACCCATTTGAGTATTCTCAGCTTCAAATGGTTTCAAAGGCATTCAAAAAAAATAAAATCTTTTTCGTATAATTTTTTAAAACTAAAAACAGACTTCACCCCCAAACTACGCAACCGATTTTGATAAAATATGGTACCACCTGTAAAGTATACCCTTTCAAACAAAAAAAAAGAATTTTTCAAATCAATCTTGGCGTCTTTGAATAATCGGTGAACATACATAAAAAAAAGGTCGCGACGAATTGATAACCTCCTCCTTTTTTGGAAGTCGGTTAAAAAGCCAAAACCAGGAAATTAAATTGGAGAAAATTGTTTTTTTATCGAAATTTCGTTTTCTAGTTTTTAGTTCAATATCTATATGTCGCGGACGGCCGAGTAAAAGGGGGTGGGCAGAGCATGACGTGATAGGCATCTGACATCCCGAATGACGTGAACTAACCTCTTAGTACGAGAACAGACTAATGTCAGGATGAAAACTTACATACAGTCACGTCACCTTACCGATGCCGCCACATGAGAGACCTTACGTGAGCCTTATAAAAATGTGACGGAAATCCAGTGCCCCGCCTCCGCACTGAAACATGAATTCCAACCATCATGTCTGAATTCCCTGGCCCCACAGAATTGAATACTGTGTATACACCTGGGCTTACCGTCTTGCTAAAACAAACTGTCATTGTAATAAATCGGTTCACTAATCCACATCTATTACAATAATCATAATTAAATGAGTCATGGCCAAGCCACAGTAAACCACACAAACGAGTTGTGCACAGTACGGCCGCTCGAACAAGACTATGTCACTGTTTTTTTTTTTTTTTTGAAATGACGTACATAGGTTGCCTCGGACGGCATTTCCTACTTCACTCGGACAAGGTTTGAGGAGCGGGCCAGAGGCCCGGCATCCTATATTTATATACTACGTGTCACTGTCGCTAAGGCGTCCGGTTTTATAGCTTGTTGCTAACGAATATTGCCATTTAAATTCCAACCGTTGCATTTCGTAGTAAACAACTTTCTCTTGGCACCTGTAAAATAAAATAATAAAAAAGGAATTTTACATTGAACTCTCCGACACATATATCCATCACCTAGTTATTTCATCAACAGATAGCTACACATAAATCCATCGCTGTCGGCTGTCGGCGTCAGTTTGCGCGCCAACGAACCGGTATAACCCAGTTCTGGCTGGTCCAAACTAGATTATGTGTGTATGTACTAAAATTGCATATATGTAAATTTTTTTTTGATGTATTTTTAATTTTTATGAATAATCAATCAATCACTTCAAAGTAAATATTTGCTCATTTATTTTCAGACTGTGCTTTGAATGAATAGTTTCTGATACTTTCAACGACATAATATTAGCGTAATTATGAATTACGATATTCTGGCTAAAAGTGACCCCGAGCCGATTGCTAACTCCAATGATTTGACAAGTAGATTTAAAGTCTACAATTCATTTAAATTTAAGTGCTACGCTCTTGTCGGTGGAGTTTCTTCCATTCCTGTCTGTCCTCAGCCAGCCTTTAGACGTCTTCATACGCCACCACTCCTACTTTTTCCTTTATTTGCTTTATAAAGCGGTGTCTGGGTTTTCCTCTTCCTCTTCTTCCTTCTATTTTGCCTTCTTTTATCGTCTTCATAAATTCGTCGTACCGTACCAAGTGTCCCAACATATTTCCTCGCCTATTTCCGGTAGTCGTTATTTTTTTTTTTATAAATAGGGACAAATTACACTGACTGAGCTAGCCCCAAAGTAAGTTCGAGACTTGTGTTATGGGATACTAACTCAACGATACTATATTTTATAACAAATACATATATAGATAAACATCCAAGACCCAGTACAATTTGAAAATGGCCATTTTCCAACTTGCCCTGACCGGGAATCGAACCCGGCAAATCGATCGAAATCGTTATTAATTGCCTCCTTTCGCCTGCTCTGTTCAGTACTTCTTCATTTGTAATCCTGTCCTTCCAGTTAACTTTTTCTATCCTTTTCTAGCACCACATCTCAAATTCTTCTTATCTCTTTATTTCTTTCTTCGTCAGTTTTCACGGCTCCACAAAGTGCACAAAATACTCTCATTCTGAACTGATTTTAACAGGTAAAAATGCTTTTGTAGTCTTTAAATGTATTCACTTTAGGCATTGCCTTCCTAGATTCCTAAGTCCAAATGCAGTAATATTTTCTCTTCCCGCGCAGATCGTAAAAGCCGATCGAGGAATTGGCCGAGAATCTGAATCATGGTAATAGGCGATGCGGCTAGCAACCCATCACTGTTTTGATTTCCTTTTCTATCTTCACGCCCACCATCACGCTAAGCGTGGCTTTTGTATCTCACGGCTCTAGACTCTGTCTTCCCCGTTAGGGATAAAGACGTGATAATGTTATGTATTGTATTTACAGAAATTCATAAAGTATAATTTTTAAAACTTAAAACCGACTACACCTACGTACTACACAACCGAGTTTGATAAATTTTCTATGGGACCACGTGATAAGTATACTCAATCAAACGAAGAAAAAATTTCAAATCAGTCCATGCGTTTTCAAATTATCGGTGAATATACATAACAAAATCGTGACGAATTGATAACCTCCTCCTTTTTGAAGTCAGTTAAAAATGTCAAGGGCCTTAATTTTGTGGTTTAAAGCCACATAATACAAGAGAACTCGTAAAACTATGTCATCTAATAAAGAATAAAACGGAACGGCTTGCATGACCCGAGGTCCGAGGTTTATGGGTATCTCGTTCTTTGAATTTCGTGTGTTATTGACATTTTTACAGTTTTTTTTTTTTTTTTACTGTCTGTAGTTTTTACTCCTTTTCCCAACTAGTAACATACCTTAGTCAATCTCAACAGCTGCACAGCACGCAACGCCCGAAATACTAGTACAACCAGGCCTGAGTCACTCCCCGTTTAGGTATCGAAAATTTGCCTACATTATTACTATGCGCGCAGCGACCACTCCAGAGTGGGAAATTCAGTTCTGTGTATCTTTTGTAGAGTAATAAGAATGAAATTGGCTTCCTTTCTAGGTATCTAAACGAAAAGGTTCTGATTTCTGTACGTGAGTACTACTTAGTTCTTTTTCTGTGGTACAACTTACAATTCAATAGGAAAATATGTTAAAGATTTATCAATGTTGGTCTAGTAACATTAAAATCCAGTCGATTCTCTTTTGATGTGAAATTTTGCAGTAAAACTTATGGAAGTTCAGATCGTAAGATGTCAAGAACTTGAATTTTGTGGTTTTAAGCCACATCATTCAACAGACCTCGTAAAACTATGTCATCTAATAAAGCATAAAACGGAACGGCTTGCGTGACCCGAGGTCAAACTTTATGGGTATCTTGTTGTTCGAATTTCGTGTGTTATTGATATTTTTATGATTGAGGGTAGACAGGTGTTGTCAGTAATTGTTATATAATATACTAGCTTTTACTCGCGACTTCATTTGCGGAAATTTATTAGTACTTTGTAATAAAGCCAAACAATTATACATTCATACATACATATATACATACATACATACATACATACATACATACATTCATACATAAATACATACATATTACATACATACATACATACATACTCTCGAAAAACATAACCTCCTTCTGGTCTTAAAATCGGCCCATTACAACAATGTGCTTAAAACACGCACAAACAGACAGATAAACGATAGAGGACTACGTTTTATATTAAGTTCGGATTAATTATAGATATTTTCAGAATTTTCGGATTTATAATCTCATGGTCACAGTTAATTCTTAGTACCTTTTAATTAACGCTAAAACCTACAAAACATGGTGTCTACTCAAATCTTTTGTGTATTTTAAGAGTTTTAAATAAAAAACTCAATTCTTCATGTTTTTTTTTTTTCAAAGAAGTAGATTTTAATTAGATTAACTGTTATTTCGTTAATAACCTACCTCATTAATGGGCTATTTTTTTTTATTGTATTCACAAATATAAAACGTCAGCGAAGTGTGAGTCAGACTCGCGCATGAAAGTTTCCGTACCATAATCTATAAAAAACACGTTTTTTGTATGGGAGCCCCACTTCAATATTTATTTTATTTTGTTTTAATTATTTATTGTTATAGCGAAAACAGAAGTACGAGTACATAATCTATGAAAATTTTAAAAGTCTAGTTATCACGGTTCATGAAATGCAGCCTGGTAACAGACAGACAAACGGACAGCGCAGTCTTGGTCATAGAGTCCTGTTTTTACCCCTTGGGAGGGAATCTTAAAAAAAACCATCAGTAACAAATACTTTTTTGTGTCTTCTCATAAAAAGTATAAATATCTGAAACGTGGTCCCTTACTATGGGTCTCATATAAAGGCTCAAGGTCACTCAACGGGCTATGGAGAGGACTATGCTCGGTGTTTCTCTACGCGATCAGTAATGAGGAGTTTCGTAGGAGAACGAAGGTCAGTGACATAGCCAAGCGGATTAGCTCATTGAAGTGGCAGTGGGCGGGGCACATAACGCGAAGAACCGATGGCCGATGGGGCAGAGAGGTTATCGAATGGCGGCCACGTACCGGCAAGCACAGCGTGGGACACCCACCTGCTAGATGGTCGGAAGACCTGAGCAAGGTTGCAGGGAGGCGCTGGATGCAGGCCGCTTCCAAACGGTCGTTTTAAAAATCCTTGGGGGAGGCCTATGTCCACCAGTGGACTTCCTGTGGCTGATATGATAATGATAAAAAGTATATGTCAAAAGAGATAGAGCATTTTGGGTCTTGCGACTTGGGCTCAAAGGCCACTTTAAGCGTAATGGTAGGCAAGAATGTGGAAAATAAAATCATCTGAATCGCTTAACATGTTTACCCAGTCCCGCGATCGAATTTTACGATCTGCGTAAGAAGAGAAGCATCTGGTACTTACATTCTAAGTACTTCTTTATTCCAGACCAACATGGGAAGAATAAGAAGGACTAAATACTAATAAATACACTAGTAGTTCGCCCCGAACGGTAAACTTGCGAATCACATATCTCCGCAAACTATTGACATATTTGGCTCATGTACGAATTTAAAAATTCTATTGGTTGTTTCTACATGCCTACTAAATTTTATAAAGCTCCAATCAAAACTGACCTGAGCAAGGTTGCAGGGAGGCGCTGGATGCAGGCCGCTTCTGATCGGTCGTTTTGGAAATCCTTGGAGGGGCCTATGTCCAGCAGTGGACTTCCTGTGGCTGATATGATGAATCATACATATTTACGTACATACAGACGCCGAAATATTCAAGAAGACTCGGAGAACTTCGCTTGTTTTGCTCGCTCGTTCAAAAATACTTTGAACTTTCAACAAAACAGTTTAAAAGAAAATGAAATCTCTCAAGTTCTCAAAAATTTTAATAATAGTCGCGAATGTACTCGCCGATCACGCGATCATCTGAATTCTCACGATCGAGTTTTCAGTTCATTGGAATTCTTAGATTTGTTACAAGTCACATTTTCAATACTTCGAAAGTATTTCAAAGGAAGATGGAGTATTATTCCATTTGAGGACTATTTTAAAGCTTCTGTACGTAGGCTTTTGGGCAAAAAAATATTTAATGCAGAATGGAAGCACTTTATACTAAATGAATCTTCGGTATTTAGTTGTACATACATATATATTTTCACGCCTGTTTCCCATGGGGGTAGGCAGAGACTATAGATTTCCACTTGCTACGATCCTTGCAAACCTATTTTGCTTCGTCAACACTTATTACTCTTTTCATACATGCTCTCCGGTTATAAGTACTCCTTACTTCACCTTTTTTCAGAACGTCTGCAATTTGGTCGCAGAACGTTCGTCGAGGTCGACCCGGTCCAGTTTTCACATCCACATCTGCACGATAAATATTTTTAGTTAGTCTTCTTTCATCCATCCTCTCAACATGTCCAAACCACCTTAACATTCCTTTCTCAATTTTTGTCACTATATTCTCTTTCACCCCACACCTTCCACGTATTTCTTATCCGTTCTTGCAAAGTTACACCACACATACTGATTGATATTGAGATCCAAAATTCTACAAATAAATTAAAGTTAAAAAAAAAAAACGTTTTAATGGTTAACCAAACTAAAAGTTATAGTTTCCAAAATGGAACCAAATAAAAAAGTCATCGGCCTACAAATGAGTGTCAAAAATTTTACATTTTAAAGTAGGTGAAAATCGCTTTCAAAGATTCCAGTACGAATAAAAATACCTACAGGTTACAAAATTGTCGAAATAAAATGTTGTTTTTAATAATGTTGTCGATGTGGAGCACAAAGCCGCTAATTGGATTGTGGCATTGGACAGGCCACGTATGCTTGATGCACCCTGAGAGATGGACAAATTAATCACGGATGGATGGATGGTTTCTTGCAAATAGTCACAGGAAGCCGGGCAGGCCTAGGAAATGTTGAAGTGATGACATTAGATATTTTGACATTAATTGGTCACAAGTCGCATTAAATCGGTATAACTAAAGTGGATACGGGGAAAACTTTGCCAAGCAATAAAAAAAAAGGTTTGTCGAAGTTCAGTTTGGGACTCAGGCGAAGTTGATTAAAGCATGTTAAAAATTAAAATATTCTGGACTGCAGACGGTTATAGGGGTAAGGTTAGGCCCAAAATAAGATGGCGGGACGATTTAGTCAGATTTTTATATATGTGGCAGAAGGTCACAGAAGAAAGGGACGAGTGGAAATATAAGGGGGAGGCCTTTGCCCATCAGTGGGATATATTATCTACAGGCTAGTAAAAAAATGAGAAAATAAAACTAATAAAAAAAGTTACAACTCAAGAATCCCACTCAAAGCCAAAAATAAATACCTTCGCTGACACCCACATAAGCTTAAACAGCAAAACATAGTGTGATAACAGGTCATAAGTTGACATCATTGACCAAAAATTTTATGGACATAGCAATAATAATATTAATTTATTTTGGTCATTTTACAAACATATTATTTTAGTTTATATTAGAAAACAAAAAGCTTAGTCTAATGTTAGTAGTGCGTTCATACATTTATACAAAATATCTATGTATAAATGTTATTTAAGAGCTATCGCTCTGATCGGTGGAGTAAAACATTTCTTTCATTTGTCTCTCTTGCCAACCAGCCGTTTGAATTCACTGTACTACATGACGATCACCTTTTCTTTTATTTGCGTCATGTAGCTATGCCTGGGTCTTTGTTTAAATTAGATTTAAACAAATAAATTGATTAACTGTCTAATTAACTTATTTAAACGTCTGGTGTGTATACCCCCGAAGATCCCCACCACGTCACGGTGCGTACGTGTGTGAACACTGGATTGCACAATCCGGATAATCAGTAATGTCTTTCAGAACGCTGTTATAGCTCCCACGAATTCTATGAATAACTGCTGCATTCGAAGAACTGCTTCCTTGAAGCGCCTCAAGGAAGAATCCATAAAATGTACTAGCTGATACTTTTTACGTGAAAACTCGACACAAGAAATGGGCAGAAATATTAAAAAATTGAATAAGAGATGCGGATAGCAATCCATTACAATTTTTAATACTTTTTTTCTCTTACAAGCTCATCATCACGCCTTTACATCTTATAGGCATGGTTTTATAAGTTGGTTGAATTTCCAGTTTAATGGAGGTCTCTTGGAATAATGTTTATTCAAAAAAAAGGAACGATACTATTAGTCTTCTGAAGTACCAGGATTTAAGATTACATTGAATACTAAGAGTTATCATACATTAGCGAAAAACAAGAAGGTTCGTATCGAATTTGGGTCGAAGTTACGTGAATTTTTTTTTATATTGTATTTTTTATATTTATTTATTTACGTCCTACGTAACATCTGAAAACGAGTCCGCGCCTTCGTTGTCTACTATTATTTACGTCAATGGCTGTTATAAACCGGGCTCTGGTCTTTGGGGTTTATCTCGGGAAATTGGGACAGATTCCACCTAACTTTGTGTAATATTTGTCACATTAAGTCACCGAAACGGGTCACCGGAATTCTTCTGGATATTGCAATTTGCAGTGATATCTTTTACGAGGTATGAAAGGATTTTAGTTGGATTTTTGTCACCGATGTTAAATATTTTATTTCAAAAAAGCTTTGGGTCTTGTGGCCCTAGACTCTCTCTGTTTAGTCAAAACTATGCAAGACCTAAAATGTTGTTACTACATGATTTGAATTACTTTGTGCAATTCCGCCACCAGTTAGTTCATGCAAACTATTGCACCCACTCCTGCATCCGCTATATCCGGATGCAACGGTATCAGAGGAAGCATGCATCAGCTGTTGGTGGCGGGTGCACACGGGCTGTTGGTGGCAGGTATGCTGGGACTAACAGTAGTGGGTGGGCGCCGGCCGGCAATAGTTTGCATGAACTTACTGGTGGCGGAATTGCACAAAATAATTCAAATCATGTAGTATGTAATTTTGACTTCCGCAAAGTAACACCTGAATCTATTAACTGCCTAAAATGCTCTGTCTGACGTGATAGTCTGTGTATTATGGGACAAAACAATGTAGATCCACTCTTTGAGTAGTAGAGATATCAGGATTGGTCTAGTAAGAAAATTTGTCAAATTTTTTAACCTCGACAAAAAGAGGGGTATTAGTTTGATGCTAATGTCTGTCTGTATGTCTGTCTGTGGCATCTAAGCTCTCGAACAGATGGACCGATTTCGATGCGGTTTTTTTACGTGAAAGCGAATTCCTTTGCGATGTGTCTTAGCTATGTTTGATAGCAATCGGTGCAGCCATTTAAACGTTATTGAGAGTTAATTCTTGAAAGTCGGCACTTTTAGGGTTCCGTAGTTAAGAAGGAACCCTTATGATTTCGCCACGTTTGTCTGTCTGTCTCTCCATTCGCGGTTTTGCTTAGCGACTATAAGTATTAGAAAGCTGTGATTAAGCATGAGTATGTATATTAATTATACGGAAAAAGTGGTCAAATAAAATACTGATTTTTTTTTTATTGTGTATCTCCCGTACAAGTAAAGTTAAAAGTTATAGGCGATCAACTTATAAAATTTACTCGGAAAAGGAAAATTTCGTACAAATTCAATAGAAAATTAGTTTTTAGAAGTTTTCAATAGCATGAACTCAAAGTTGGCGTTCGTAACTACGGAATCCTTCACTGCGCGTGGCCCGACACGCACTTGGCCAATTATTTCAAATTTTCTGGTAAATACTAGATGGCACTACGGAAATCAATTCCGTGGAAAATGTAGTTCCGCTACTCATTATTAGATGGTTTCTAAATGGTTAAATATAAAACTAAAACGAGATATGATTTTTTTTTTCATAATTAATGCCCTTCGGCTACTAATATTGACATAAAATATAGGGGTTGAATGCTTTATAGCTGGTTTTTTTTTAATTTGCCTGGCAAGTGATCATGCCTGTACTAAAGTGGTCTATATGAGAAGTTGCCGTTTACCGTTTAGAAAGATTATTGTCGTTTTGCGCAGTTGCCTTTTAGCGAACGAAAGATTTTGACGGGCTAAATAAGCTGCCCTTATATTGTGTCAACACATTAGTATAACCGGTAGAGCGTTCTTTGTCTCTCAAATTATAAACCCCAGTTGACGACCTCCGTGGCGTAGTGGTCACCATGCTAGTCCGCCACCCAGAGGTCCCGGGTTCGATCCCCGGTCAGGGCAAGTTGGAAAATGGTCTTTTTCAAATTGTCCTGGGTCTTGGATGTTTATTTATATATGTATATGTTATAAAATATAGTATCGTTGAGTTAGTATCCCATACCACAAGTCTCGAACTTACTTTGGGGCTAGCTCAATCAGTGTAATTTGTCCTTATATATTTATTTATTTATTTATTTATCAAAATATAGTGTAATATCGTGTCGTAAGTTTTGGTATAAGCGGGAATATTTTGCTCCGCGTAATATCTCGTCAAAGGATGTTATTTGACCTACTTAGCTGAGTACGCGTCATTATTAAACAAAATAGTTGAGATGCTATAAATTAACACTTTTTGGGACAATCAGCCAGACAAATATACAAGGTGTTTTAAATGCATTACAAAGATTTTAATGAGTAAATAAATCCATCATCTTAACCAACTTCTCCCAATGAAATGTCTATCAAAAGATAAAAAAAACTATGGGAAAAAGAATTAATTTATTTTGTACTAGCTGATGCCCGCGACTTCGTTCGCGTGGACTTTATGACTCCGGCGTATTAATATAAATAAAAACTAATGAGAGAAAGAGAGAGAGATAAGAAAGTACTTGTAACAGTGTTAGGAGTTAAAAGTCAATATTATTTTAATTCTTTCCTTCGGGAGCCAATATGAAAAGTGCTGAAGTGTTACTAACCCTGGAGAAAGGCACATTAAGTTGGCCATGCGAAAAACCAGTCCTTAAATCGACATAAGCAGCTTTAAGCTTCTAAAACTGTGACTTATTTTCATAGCAAAGCAAGTAAACACATGGAACTGTGTATTTTCAAAAGGAAAATTGTTGGGGATGAGTAGCATACTCGGAATAAATACAGTTTCACTGGCACCACTCATAGTAAACTTTAAGTGTCTCAGCAGACTATGCCGAAGTTTAGCGGCTAAAGTTCAGTGTCTAAAGTTCGGTGGGGATGACACACTAAATAAGCTGAAGTTCGGTGGAAACGCCGGACAGTAGTGATGTGCCGATATGAGAATTCAATCTTCCGTCTTTGGCGCGTCTGCGGCGAACGGAAACGGAAGCGGAAGAGGGAACGGAAGTGGGAGTGGAAACGGGAGTGGAAGCTGAAGCGGGAGCGTAAGCGGGAGCGGGAGCGGAAGCAGCAGCGGGAGCGGCGGCGGCGGCGGTGGTGGCGGCTGCGGCGTAGGCGGCATCGGCGGCGGCGGTGGCAGCGGCGGCGGTGGCGGCGGCGGAAGTGGCGGCGGCGGCGTTGGCGGAAGCGGCGGCGGCAGCGGCGGCGGAGGCATCGGCGGCGGCAGCGGCAGCGGCGGCGGGAGCGGCGGCGGCGGCGGGAGCGGCGGCGGCGGCGGTGGCGGCGGAGGCATCGGCGGCGGCGGCGGCGGCGGTGGCAGCGGTGGTGGCGGCGGCGGCGAAAGCGGCGGCGGCGGCGGCGGCGGCGGTGGCAGCGGTGGCGACGGCGGCGGCGGCAGCGGCGGCGGCGGCGGCAGTGGCGGCGGCGGCGGCAGCGGCGGCGGGAGCGGCGGTTGCGTCGGCGGTGGCGGCGGAGGCATCGGCGGCGGCGGTGGCAGCGGCGGCGGTGGCGGCGGCGGAAGCGGCGGCGGCAGTGACGGCGGCAGCGGCGGCGGCGGCGGCAGCGGCGGCAGCGGCGGCGGCGGCGGCGGGAGCGGGAGAGGAACGGGTACGGGTACGGGTACGGGTCCGATTCAGGTAAAAGCATCGGAAGTTCGGCGTTATGTGTTGCTAGTAATGCAAATAACATTGCAGGCATGCATTGGCTGAAATTCAGCCGCTGAACTTCGGCATACAGTGCTGAGACATTAAGTTGGGTTCCGTTACACAGTTTCGGCGGAGTCAAATTTCGCATCAGCATTATTGGCCCTCCGACATTAAGACTTATTTTGTGAGCCGAGAGTCCATTTGCTGCAAGTGAATTAAGAAACTAAACTGGACAATTGGTGGCGTCGTCAACAACACTATCCAAGAAATTAACAATAATTTGCGTCATAAGTTCTTTATTAATTGATTTTTAATTGTTTGGTGTCAATATGGCACGTTCACATAACCAAGAATTTTTCTGGTGTGTTATGCTCTGAAGGTCCGCAAATACTGAACTTATAAGTTCTTCTTCGGACAAATTTTTTTTGAAAAAATTTTCAATGTACAGACACATTTTTTTTTACCCTTTTATTATAGTATAGATTTAGTATGTTTTTGTTCAGCGGCAACAAAAAAACATCATATATAAAAATTTCAACTGTCTAGCTATAATGGTTCATGAGATACAGCCTGGTGACAGACAGACAAACAGTCGGACGGTCTATGTAATAGGGTCCCGTTTCTACCCATTTGGGTAAGGAACCCTGAAAATCGAATAAAATAAGTATTTATCGGGGGCTCCCATACTACAAACGTGATTTTTCATAAATTATGGTACGGAACCCTTCGCGCGCGTCCGACTCGCGCTTGGCCAGTTGTATTATAACTCAAAAAAAAGTTGTCATCAGACTTAACAACTTTTGCTAAGGCGGCATTTTAATATTTCTTATAGTTTAGCTGGACCATTATAGTTCTGCATCATGTGTTCCATTTTCCAAAATGAATTATAGCCTATATGTTGCCCAGGCTTCACAGCTATATAACAAAAAAAGTTTCATTCGAATCCGTCCAGTATTTCCGGAGATTAGCGTGTACAAACAGACAAACAGACAGACATTTTTTTTTATTTTCTTACTCTATTACTATATCTCCATCGCCCCAAATATTATTTTTTTTTAAATTTTCAATGTACAGACACATTTTTTTTTTACTCTTGTATTATAGTATAGATTGAGATATGTCCAGGTGCATTTACCCTTATTAATGTTAATTAATTTTAATAATCCTAATTAATAACGACCTCTTTGGCGTAATGGTCAACACCCTAGTCCGCCAATCCTGAGATTCTGGGTTCGATCCCCAGCCAAAGCAAGTTGGACGATGGAATTTTTCAAATTGTCCTGTGTCCTGAGTATTTATCTATATATGTATTTTTCATAAAATTTAGTATCGTTGGGGTAAGATCCCATAACACAAGCTTAAGCTTACTTTGGGGCTAGCTCAATCTGTGTGATTTGTCCCTATATATTTATTTATATAATTTATGGCAGCATCCTTATAGTTGTACGTAATGCAGCGATTCTATGTGGAATGATGCAATTTGGGACGTCTTATCTATTTCTTTATCATTTTGACGTTGCGAATGAGCGATAATGTAGACGGTATTTTCTTCATGTGTGGGTGTGATCGCTATTTTTCATCTTAGCCGAGTTTACGGTTGTCCATTGTGGCTGCCTGGTGATTCTTGTGCCTTTTGAATTTTCACTGGTGGGACTCGCTTGGGAGGCCAGTGGAAATGTGCACGTTGATCGTCTTTTCATTTCTTCAGGCTTGAGTCTTCGGCTTGCGTGTTGCTCCAAATTTGAGGCGCGTGTCCATCACGTCGGGGTATATAGCGACCATTGGGGTACTAATAAAACCCATTGGATCTGGTTCGATCCATCACCGTCTACAGCCAGGAGTGGCAACGGGATAATGGATAATTTATTTGAATTATGAAGAGTATTTATACAAAAACATTGTACAGTGTTATGCTGAATTTACACGTCCAGTTAGTACGTGATGTGCTAAATTAACAAAATAAATTATTTGCTTATTAATTAAATATATATCCTAGTTCACATCACGTACGACTATAAGGATGCTGCCATATAATGTTATATCGAAATATGATAAAACTTTTCCCAAAAAGTGATTCAAATCAATGGGCTGAATCATCTTCTAATTGTAGGTTCCTAATTAAAAAGCAACGTGTACGTCATAAATAACAATTGTAGCGAAAAGGCTTATAAAGGCTCTCGAAATGTTTTAAATGAAACATACCAATTGTTTGATGTAACTGCAATGCCCACTATAAAAAAGTAATTATATACCTAAAAAAATATTTTTGAAACAAGCTTTTATCTTCAGTACTCCTAAAGACGAATCAAACGAGCCCAAACTCGATGGGGTTACGTCGTTTAATTACAGAGTTCTTATGGCCACCTTCCATCTCCATCATCAGATCAGCTCCATATCTACATTGCATTGTCACGCGATATACGTATGGGTGCAAAATTTCAGCTCAATCGGAAACCGGGAAGTGGGTCAAATTTAACTTGCAAGATTTGATTACAGACAGACAGACAGACCGACAGACACCGGGACAGGTGAAATTAAATAAAAGCTTGTAAAATCGTGTAAATTTCAAAATCATAACGGATAGAGATAACATTTTTAAAGTCAAAAAAAAAAAATTCTTTTCGAAAAAATGTACCGAGATATTATGAACGCATCCTTTACATAAAAAGTTGAAAACTCGGAATTAAAAGCAGCTTTAAGCACGTCGTAAGCGCAAAGCTTAATCCTTCAAGTGTCCCTTCGCGTCTCAGAAAACTTAAGTGTTGTTAAGTTTTTAAGTGCAACTCTTACGTTAACTTTTAAATCTGTCTTAGACTTTGCGCTTTTTTCGAGAGTCAACAAAATCGGAGTAAAGGTATTCGGAGTAAAAGTGAAGCCATTGGGGATTAATGTTTATAAGAGTTTGTTGAGTCTTTTGGGGCTTTCGAGGCTTTGGAAGCGATATAAGAACGGTTTACACTTTTTATACTTAAACAGGGTGTTGCCGAAAGGTGGAATAATATTTCAAAAGCATGCTCAATCAGTGTTGTTAAACGCAAAGGTGACAGACAACTGTTTTGGTGTCAAAATAGTAACTTTACACCCAACTATAAAATACAAATATTTACTAAAAATATTTTGTAGGTACCTACCTACAAGTTTTTATAAGTATTACTTTTCAAGTTCAAATACCCCGCTGTTTGTCTGTATGTCTGTCCATCTTTCTGTCTGTCACCAGGCTTTATCTTATGAACTATGATAGCTAGACAGTTAAAATTTTCACAGATGATTTCTGTAGCCGCTATAACAACAAACATTAATAAATAAATAATAAACAAACAACAAAATAAATATTTAAGTGAGGCTCTGATACAACATATGTGATTTTTTTATAGATAAATGATACGGAACCCTTCGTGAGTTCTCACTTGGCCGATTATTTTTAGATTTATTATTTTAATTTTATACCTGTATATTTTAATAAAACGCACCCTTACTCCACCAAAAACAACACAAAATAAAAAAAAAGCGGCCAAGTGCGAGTCGGACTCGCGCATGAAGGGTTCCGCAGCAGCAAGTAACATATTATAAAAGTTCTTGTAGTTCGTTGTAGTTTTGATCGATGTTTTAATAAACGTATTAAAAATAACTACTTACTAGACCTCGTTCAAACCAATTTTCGTTGGAAGTTTGCGTGATAGTGTACTTCATATATTTTCTTAGCTTTTTCATTTCTCTTATTTGAGAAGTTACAGAGGGGGAGGACACATTTTATCAGAGAAGTTAAGATTTAAGAAAGAGGCAGTGAAATAATATGTCACGAAGTTCCTTCCCGCAGGTTGCGAAGTCGGGTCTAATTAAACAAATCACGTGCGTTACACACAATGATTGACATACTTTTTTCACCATGTAGGCTTTGTGTCCTATGGCCCTAAACCCTTTTCACCCTTTAATGGCTAAAATACTGATTAATATGCATTTAGATGGTCTACGAACCGTAGTGGCAATCTGGCAGCAAATCGGCTATGAATCATAGCGTGCTACGAGGCCTTTAGTCTTCGGTCATATAAAGAAGTAGATACACAGGTGTTTAACACTTTGTAAAACAGTGATTTGCAATCAAATCAAAATCAAAAATGTTTATTTCGGTAAGTAGCACAGTTACAATAGATAGTAGTTGAAGCCTACTTTTAAGTATGAGAATACTTGTGCCAGTAGGCTCCGCTCCTCCGTAACGCTAAATATTGTGAGTACCTACCAGGTAAGAAATCTTATTAAAAAATTCAAACAAAATGTGTCAGTGTGTGCGCGTGTGAGTGTGTGTGTGTGTGTGTGTGTGTGTGTGTGTGTGTGTGTATGTGTGTGTGTGTTTGTGTGTATGTGTGTGGGTGTGGGTGTGTTTATGTGTGTGAGAGAGAGGGTGAGGGTGCGTATGTGTGTGTGTGTGTGTGTTAGTGCGAAAATTAATTTTTAGTGTTACATAAATTCTCCTTACTAATGAAATTCTCCAATTCATCATAGCTTAATGGTTTAAGCCAGTTTATTAGTAGTAGTTTACATTCACGTGAAGTTTTGTTATATATTTTTAATTTCGTATTTATTTTATTGTATATTTTAGCAGAGCGACCATTGTATTGAACTTTTGCAAATTCCGTCTTATAAAAGGGAACATGTGCCGGATTCTGTATTCTTCTACTAGCAACTTGTAAATTAAAAGGTAAGGTATTGTGTTTCTTTAATAGCATTTGAAGTACGTATAGCTTTCTAATTGAAAATAAATTACATGTCTGATACAGATCACTTGTTGAGAATGTTCTTTTTTTAAAGTACATCACTTTTAGGAGGTATCTTTGGGCTCTTTCAACTTCCAGGAATCTAGTTTTCAAGGCTCCACCCCATACGGGGATACAATACATTATGACGGACTGAACAAGGGAGATGTAAATATTGCTAATAAGAGTTTGTGGAACTATATGTCGAAGGGTTTTAAATATCCATACAAATTTACGTATTCTTCCCGATAATTGCTCTATTTGGGGATACCATGAAAGATTTTGATCCACTACCACGCCCAAGTATTTAGTTTGGTTCACCTTAGCAATCGAGGGGCAATTACAATTTGGAGTTATGTTACAGGAGTGAATTTTAATGTCAAAATTTTCGGAAGGCTGTGAATTATTATATATACTAAAGCAAACATAGTTGGTCTTGGAGGTATTTAGAGTAAGCAGATTATTTTTCAGCCAAGCCTGCACCTGAGCCATCCCGTTTTCAGCGTTTTGACGTGCGATTTCCCAGTTTGGACCAGTGAACACTATAGCGGTATCATCCGCATATGAGAATATTTTTGCATTCTTTAATACCATGTTGCACAGGTCATTAATATAAATGAGAAATAAAGTTGGGCCGAGTACGCTTCCTTGCGGAACGCCATAAATTACGCTTTGTCCTTCACTTATACAGTCATTTAGCTTCACTTTTTGAATACGATTTGATAAATAGTCTTGGAAAACAGCCAATTGTCGGCCCCTAATGCCGATTTTTTCTAATTTTGATAGCAAGATGGAAATAGAGACGGTATCAAATGCCTTTTTGAGATCAATGAAACAAGATAAACACTTAACGCCTTTATCTAGGTTATCAATTATGACTGCGGTCAGCGAAGTCACCGCGTCTTCAGTGGAAATTCCCCTTCTAAAACCAAATTGCGAGATAGAGAGTATATTATAAGTTTCAAGGTAATTTAAAAGTCTGAAATTGAGTAATTTTTCAATTATTTTTGCCAAAACTGTAATAACTGATATAGGCCTGTAGTTATTGATATCGTCTCTACTTCCACCCTTGTGAATGGGAGTAATTAGAGATTCTTTCAATTTTTCCGGAAATATACCCTTTTCAAAGCAGAGATTTACCAAATGAACTATAACGGGAGCAACGTCTTCCTTTATATATTGCAGATACCGGGTAGAGATGTTGTCCCATCCCGGAGCACTGTCTGATTTTAGGTTTTTAATAATAGAAATTACTTCATATTTAACAAAAAGAATGATTGGGGTTGAGTGGGAAGATTGTTAAGGTACGTATCTATATCTTCTCTAGAAACAGTTGACAGAATATCATCTGCAAGCTGATGTCCAATGTTTGCGAAAAAATTGTTGATGTAGTTTGCTGATTCAGTTGGTGTTGTTTTTAAATCTTTTAATTCATGGTTAGGACTTTTATTTTTACTGATATATGTAAGTGATTTGATGTTTTTCCAAAGTATTTTATTGTTTTTTATTGTGTTACTAATTAGGTTTCTTTCATAATTACGCTTTATTTTCTTAATAAGCTTATTGCAGAAGTTTCTATACCTTGTATAAGTAATCTTTTTAATGCTATTGTCCGGGTCCTTACGCAACTCTTTTTGCAGTTTATTACGATTTTGTATACATTTGAGAATACCTTTTGTCATCCAAGGCTTGACCGTACGCTGAGTTTTTGGAACTTTTTTAATAGTGGTATTTTGTTCAAGAGATTCATTTACATTTTGTATAAAGTTATTAATTATTAAATTAGGATCGTCACATAAAAGAAGCTGAGATAAGTTTTTCTTTTTTAGGTATACTAATGCATTTTCAAAGTTTATTTTTTTGACAGTTAATTCTGTAGATTTATTAGTTTTTATTTTATTTACTGATAGAAAAGTGGTTGCATGATCAGTAATCGTAGTATTTAGGATAGCAATAAATTCTGATTCTGATTCTGATATGTAAAACTGGGTGGGAATAATAGGCTCATTTATTTGCTCGACTTGGCGGGGGTACTGCGGCGCCCCTAGATATTAGCTCTTATCCTGAAATATAACTTATTATTATAAAGGCCATTTATAAAATAATCAAATTTTTTGCAATAAAAGTTAAAGTCAAAAAGTCAAAAATCATTTATATATCTTTGGATATTTATATCACTTGATAATTGTCATTTCTTTTTTCTTTCGATTTCTTAATAGTTAGTTGTTGACGTCAGATCATTTACTTACAACTAAGTTTACTGCCGCCTCCAAAGCGCAAGTACAGAACAAACAACCGACTTCGTTTTCTTTTAGGATTTTCTTTCATATCTGCAAAGATCTTCATTATGTCTTCACCAAATTAATATGGGACCAATTTGTTACTAATGGCTTCCAAATAAGTAAAAAAATCAATCGTTTTACAAGTGGCTAAGTTATTGCGTAACATAGGTACATAAAAAAACATATGGATGGAATTTAAAAATCTACTTTTTTTTCATTATTAAAAATTAGAACAACATTTGAGTAATTTTCAGGTTTAAAATCAACGTCCTTTTATTTTTCTAATATTTTTTTCAAACTAAGCTGACTTCCTCATAAAATTAATAAGGAAATATTGTTACTTATATAATACACGTGACATGCTGTCGGCAAATATCAAAAGCTGTTTATCTCTTAGATAACACTCGACCTAGTTATTTTTGCCCCACTGTAATATGACAGTGAAGCGAAATGTTAATACATTTCATACGTAATTCATTCGTATTTTTTGTTAATTTAATTTATCAATATAACAATTAAAACTAAGTAATTAAATAATATTATAGATATACTGTCTAAAACTAATTAACTAAAATAAAGTTAAATACTAAAAATAAATAACATTAAAGCATAAAATATCCATTATCACACTAATATTATTAAGGCAAAAGTTTTTGAGTGTGTGTGTGTGTGTGTGTTTGTAACTTCTTCATGAGCAAACGGCTGGACTTATTTTGATAAAATTTGGTATGCACGAAGCTGACTCCCTGATTTAACACATAGGCTACTTTTTATATCCGCAATTATAGGCGCAGCTAGAACTATCTATTGTAAACTATTTATTATAAAGTATAAATTGATTAGTTACTTATTCATATATTTAGTAAGTTTGTTTATTGTACAGTCAAGTACCAAGATACCTGACCAGGCCCTCTACTTATATCTTCAATATTCTCTTAAACTTAAAATAATATTAACATGAATATTTATATTCAAAAAGACTTAATCAAAATCTGTCTGAATAAAAATTTTCATGTTAATATAATTTTTAGTTTAAGAGAAAATTCAAGATATAAGTAGAGGGCCTGGTCAGGTACTTTGGTACTTGACTGTACCTTCATCTGTTCCTGTGGATGTCATAAAAGGCGACTTGCACGGGAAGAGAAGTAGCTGGTACATTCTTAGTTTTTCTCCTCTGAGACCAGCATGGAAACAAATGGTCTTAAGAGTCCCCTTACCCTGGATAGAATCTGACTTCCCATACAAACGTAGTCTACGTTTTATTTGAAACGACATGTCGGATATGGGCAAATTTATGTCATTTTAAAGAAATTGCAATTATCTAGGGTTATAATTGGTTTCCGACGATAAAATTATAAACTTTAAAGAGAATATAGTGTATTAGATCATATTTGACCATCGGTATGGAAATCTTCTGCATCCTTATATTTTCTTTCCAGTTCATAATTTTACTAGGAAAACCAATTATAACCCCAGATAATTGCAATTTCTTTAAAATTACAAATTTTTGCCGAAATCTGACATTTCGTTTCAAAATAAAACGTAGACAACGGAAAAGTCTAGGGTAAGGGGATTCTTAAATGTAGAAGAATCTAATATGATAAATCTTATGAATATTTTGCACTGTTGTTTCAGGATCACAAACAAGCATGGCGCGGAAAGTGTTGATTTTGTTCGCATCAATATCTACGCTTAATACAGGTATGTTACATGAAACCTTTTTAGAATGAAGTTCTTTATAGCATGTGACGAGGGGAAACCTATTATGAGTTCGGCGTTACTCATTACACGCGCTAAACGACAATTTTCTAGGGTTTCGCACCAGTCCCGGATCTAGGAGGGGGGGGGGGGGCAAGCCGGGATTTATATTCAAATAAGTATATTTTTTCTTATAATAAAAGAGGAATGTTTTTTACGCGAGCGATTTCATAAACGATGTTCGGACATGTTATTTGAAAAAGGTTTCACATTTTTAATCTCTTTCGTGAAATATCGAATATTGTTGTATATTACAATAACATTAACATACTCTTTTAACATATTTTGGTGTCTTCATAAAAATTTTATTAACACCTATTTTATTTTATTTTATAGTACAAGTAAGTTGCCAACGCAAATAAAGGTATAGGATTTGGCTACGCTTTTTCTCTTGTGAAAAAACCCAGAACTCATTTTTTTTTAAATTAATGTAGGATTATTTTATCTCTTATTGAAGGTTATTTTTGGGTTCCGTACCCAAAGGGTAAAAACGGGACACTATTACTAAGCCACCACATACCATCTGTCTGTCTGTCACCAGGCTTTATCTCATGATCTGTGCTAGCTAGACAGTTGAAATTTTCACAGATGATGTATTTCTGTTGCCGCTATAACAAAAAATACTACTTATAAAATAAATATTTAATAAATAATTAAATACAGAATAAAATAAATATTTAAGTTGGGCTCCCATACAAAATGATTTTTTATAGATAATGGTACGGAAACCTTCTTGACCGATTATTAAAATATTATTTTAGAGCTAAAGCTAAAAACTAATAGCTTTGCGGAACGACTACTGCTGAGAAGATTACGGCGAAAGAAACTCAGTTCAGAACATTCTAATTGCAGTGTTCCCGGACCGATACGACATTGAAACCTTAAAAAAACGAGTCTATCCTGAAAGGCCGGCAACGTTTCTGTTACACCCCTGGTGTTGCAGTTGTCCTTTGGCAGCGGTGACCACTTACAATCAGGTGACCCGCCTGTTCGTTTCCGCCCTATAACATAAAAAAAAAAGAATTTTTATTTTAGAGCCCTCTAACATATGAGCAGTATGCCCGCGACGCTTGTCGGCGACCGTCGGTGCCAGTCAGTAATGTTCGACAACCTGTGTCTTGGAAATATTATTTTAAACAACGGGTTTCAAAATATTCATTACTAGCTGCGCCCCGCGGTGTTACCGTCGGAAAAATTTGTTTGCCTATGTGTTAAGGGGATACCTGAATTTTCCGTGGTCCAGTGCTGCCCCCATTTGGAATAAATCATTTGAAAGGAAACGGAGACATCATTTAAAATTTTGTCCTGACCAGGCACTAGATAACCTTTAAACTATTTTATGAACTACTGTTTACAGGTACTGTTTATATATTCTTTAAAGGCGACTACATGTCAAAACAATAAACTATCAAATTAATTATCAATAAATTATCTTATCTACGTATATAGATAGATGCGTGAGTACGCGCATGGATGAATAGAATTAAGTAAGAAGTTAGGTAACATGCAGAGCAGAAAGTTAACCTATTATTTAAGTGGAATGACTAGATGTTCCGTATCATCGTAGTTTAGGGTTTGCAGGTATTTCAAGACAGATAATTTGCAGGAATATTTGGAAGAGGAAACATGTTGAGCTTACCGTGACTTGTTGTAAATAATGGATTATCATTGTAAAGCGTTTAACAGCCTGAAATGTAGATCATGACCTCAATATCTGCTCGCGATTACAATCAGAACAAAAAGTATTCTAATTTGCATATTTTGCATAGAGCCGTCCGAAACAATGACATCGTTTCAATTTCGAGCAAACTTTTAATTACGGAGCGAAATTAATTTGGGATTAAGTTTGCTGTGCCAACACAAAATAGTGAAGTACAGAATTTGGTTACGTAATCGATTAGGTATTTATTTTTAAAAAATGTTACTTTTATACAACTAAATAAAATAAAGAAATATATAGGGACAAATAACACCGATTGAGCTAGCCCTAAAGTAAGCTTAAGCTTGTGTTAAGGGATACTAACCCAACAATACTATATTTTATGATAAATACATATATAGATAAACACCCAAGACCCCGGACAGTTTGAAACTCAAATCAAATACGTTTTTCTACACGTCAAAATAAAAATGTTCTACGAGATTTGTATAAAATGCAGACTAATGACGTCATAGTTTCTAGGAGTCAAATAGCGCTCTTAATATCAGGTTTTCAGCAATAACAAATCTAAAATCACGTTGAAAATGGATATGATCATAACAAGTGATATTATTTTGTGACTTTTTATTTTTTTATTAGAGGAGACACACTCGCACATATTCGAGGGTGTCCCCAAAAACACTCTGTTTTAATTTTATTTATGTACATCTTCGACGTCGCATTTTTATAAAGAAGTAAATTCTTCCTTTACTCTATGTATGAACGAACACGCCTGTATGCCTCTCTTACATAAGTATCTCTTGCCACAGGCGTACTTTAAGAGATCTCTTTTGAGATAAGTAGTGCCTTTGTACAAGTTTTATTAGATGTATTCTCTTTATAAATTTTCTGTGTAAATAATTTTTTCAATAAATAAATTAATAAGCCGCGCAATCTCGGACTATGAGTTTAGACACTTACACCGCCAATTTATGAAAAGATAGACGCAAAATAGTATACAATACGTACTTTGGGTGAAAAGTCTATTAACACATTTATAGCATCCTCACAATCAGCTCTAGTTGCTAAGTCTGCAGATCTGAGACATTCTTCATTTTACCGCCTTCAGTATAAATACAAATATCTTTTTCATCGCATCTACTCGGAAAACGATGTTTTTATCCCAAAAAATTTGGAGCCAAATTTACTCTGATTCTCTCGGGACTGAAAAGTAAAAATTAAAATTTGTAGCGATTAAAAACAATTTAAAAACTTAACACGAGTGTAATCTACATGTAAAATCAAAAATAATGATACCGGTCAAGCAAAAAAAGAAATGTATTTTTTTAATCTGAATAACAAATCGTTGTCAACGCGGATGAATGTAGGTAAACAGTTTTATGTTCTTCGCTTCGGAAAAAGAAATTAAGTAGAATTAAAATAGCGCAATTTTTGTCTTTGATTCAGAGTAATTACAGCAGTTTTAAGTAATATTGTATTGACATGTAATTACATGTGTACTAGCTTTTACCCGCGGCTTCGCTCGCGTAGGGGTGTAATTTATCAAAATTCTTTCTTAGGCGATGTCTATGTCGTAGTAGCTTTATGCATGCAAAGTCTCAGCCCGATTGGTTTAAAATTGACAAAGTTTCATACAAACTTTCATCCCCTATTTTATCCCCTTGGGGGTAGAATTGATGAAAATCCTTACTTAGCGGATGCCTACGTCATAACATCTACCTGCACGCCAAATTTCAGCCCGATCGGTCCAGTGGTTTGGGCTGTGCGTTGATAGATCACTATGTCAGTCAGTCAGTCACCTTTGAGTTATATATATTTAGATTTGAATACTTTTTCGTAAGATTAAGCCAATTAGCCATTGTATATCAATTTGAATTATAAAAATAAAAATATTTGAAGGACGATGCAAACCAGTTATAAGTGAAAATTTTATCTAAAGTGGATGCTCTTCGAAAAATTATTTCTTAGTTCCTATTTTTTGAATGAAAACGACATCAAATAAACGGTAATATCTGTTGGTTGAACTCTGATTAAGTATTGTAGGTATTTTGCTTTTTACTCCGTTTTGTAATTGCATTTATTACTCATAGATGGAGATGAAAAGTAAAGATTATTATCCGAGTGCGGGAATATCGTATTTCGGCCGATATACATGAATGTCTCGCTCTCAGGATTCCACCGTAGAATCACTCGCTACGCTCGTTATTAAATTGTGGAATTCTTCGTTTTGCTCTGAATACAAAATAGTGCCTCCTAGCCTTCAAAATATTACCTTTACCCCTTGTAGCACAATCTTCTATATCATACTTTGATCAATAATGTCAAAATAATGCTTTTAATAAATCGTAATTTGAACCGGCAGAATCACGGCGAAATAAACCCAGTTCAGAACATTCTAACTGGAGAATTTTCATTTTAGAGCCCTTTAACATATGAGCAGTATGCTCGCGACGCTTGTCGGCAACCGTCGGCGACAGTCAGCAATAGTCGACAACTTTTGTCTTGAAAATATTATTTATTTCGGCCGATATACATGAATGTCTCGCTCTCAGGATTCCACCGTAGAATCACTCGCTACGCTCGTTATTAAATTGTGGAATTCTTCGTTTTGCTCTGAATACAAAATAGTGCCTCCTAGCCTTCAAAATATTACCTTTACCCCTTGTAGCACAA
Source organism: Acrobasis suavella (assembly GCA_943193695.1). Taxonomy (NCBI): domain Eukaryota; kingdom Metazoa; phylum Arthropoda; class Insecta; order Lepidoptera; family Pyralidae; genus Acrobasis; species Acrobasis suavella. The sequence goes on from OW971950.1 coordinate 11,568,975, forward strand.
TCTTCTATATCATACTTTGATCAATAATGTCAAAATAATGCTTTTAATAAATCGTAATTTGAACCGGCAGAATCACGGCGAAATAAACCCAGTTCAGAACATTCTAACTGGAGAATTTTCATTTTAGAGCCCTTTAACATATGAGCAGTATGCTCGCGACGCTTGTCGGCGACCGTCGGCGACAGTCAGCAATAGTCGACAACTTTTGTCTTGAAAATATTATTTATTTCGGCCGATATACATGAATGTCTCGCTCTCAGGATTCCACCGTAGAATCACTCGCTACGCTCGTTATTAAATTGTGGAATTCTTTGTTTTGCTCTGAATACAAAATAACGCCCTCGCCTTCAAAATATTACCTTTACCCCAATAAAAAAAGTAGCACAATCTTCTATATCATACTTTGATCAATAATGTCAAAATAATGCTTTTAATAAATCGTAATTTGAACCGGCAGAATTTTACATAGCACAATTTAAGTAACAAAAATTGTAATTTAAAATATCATTAAATTTTTAAGAAGTCAAAAACTCATAAAAACCCTTTATGAGACACTTCATATCTTCATTGAGTCTAATATAATATAATATTATATATTGACAGCCATTTGGTAGCTACTGTAATAATATAAAATTATAACTACATTGCTTCCCATTAAGAAATGTAGACTTTTGTGCTGCTGCGCGACCAGCAAGTAAAAAATACTTACGTACGTATGCATAATATTTATTTTTCAGTTCGTTTTAAGGGTTCCGTATCTAAGCGGTAAAAACGGGATCCTATTACTAAGACTTCACTGTCTGTGTGTCACCAGGCTGTATCTCATGAACTGTGACAGCTAGACAGTTGAAATTTTCACAAATGATGTACACGTATTTCTGTTGCCACTATAAAGCAAAATACTAAAAACAGAATAAAATAAATATTTAAGGGGCTACATGAATTTTCCGGGGTCCAGTGCTGCCCCCATTTGAAATTAATCATTTGATAGGAAACGGAGACATCATTTCAAATTTGGTTATGATCAGACCCTAGATAACCCTTTAAACTATTTTATGAACTACTGTTTACAGTTTAAAGTAAGAACGTGAAGCTTTTCTACGCACAATTCCAAAAAACGGCTACTTTTGGCGTATGTGCGTAGAAGCTTCACGTTCTCACTTTAAACTGTAAACAGTAGTTCATAAAATAGTTTAAAGGGTTATCTAGGGTCTGATCAAATCCAAATTTTAAATTATGTCTATGTTTCCTTTCAAATGATTTATTACAAATGGGGGCAGCACTGGTGCCCGGAAAATTCAGGTAGATTCAGAAAATTAAGAGGCTACATGAATTTTCCGGGGTCCAGTGCTGCCCCCATTTGAAATAAATCTTTTGAAAGAAAACGAAGATTTCATTTAAAATTTTGTCTTGATCAGACCCTAGATAACCCTTTAAACTATTTTATGAACTATTGTTTACACTTTAAAGTGAGAACGTGAAGCTTTTCTACGCACAATTGCGAAAAACGGCCACTTTTGGCGTATATGCGTAGAAAAGCTTCATGTTCTCACTTTAAACAGTAAACAGTAGTTCATAAAATAGTTTGAAGGGTTATCTAGAGTCTGATCAAGACCAAATTTTAAATGAAATCTCCGTTTCCTATCTATAGATTTATTTCAAATGGGGGCACCATGGTAAGTTAAGTGGGGCTCCCATACAACAAACGTGATTTTTTTGTAGGTAAATGGTACGGAACCCTTTGTGTGCGAGTCCTACTCGCACTTGGACGTTTTTTTTTATTTTCTCTATTTCTAATCGTATCTTTGGTTGCATCCAGCCCAAAATATGCTTTTCGATTAATGATATATCGGTAAAAAGTGTATTGAATTTGCGAGTTGTTCTTCTGTACCGGTTCTATTTTGTTATATCAATTTATGTTGCAGGCTTGTTGGATGCTTTTCGATTAAAATTTGAATTTATATAATATTCAGTAATCAATGTTTGATTGAAAAGTCGATAATATTGAAAATATCTTACAGTGGGGTCACAGGTTGCAGAGGTCAGACGGCAGTCGCTCTGTGTAAAAATCAGTAACCTTGTCAAATCACCCAGGAAAAGATAATATAATTACTTACGAAACAGATACCCAACGCCATAGAAACGATTGGAGGGCCTGAAAAAAGGCAAAACTAGAGTTGCCGGTAGGCACACAGAGATGGCAGCACACACGACTAGCAAAAAAGTGACAAAGAAAGTGTTGAATATCAAAATACCGATACATGCTTATTGCACTCTTCGCTTTATTTATTTTTTTATAATTAATTTACGGCTCTGGATACTAGTCCTTTAGAGCCTATCTTTATTTATCCACTTCTTTATTCCTACCTAACCCTATACAATCAAAGGTTGGTGAAGGCCCTTTGACTGCTATAAGGAAGCTTCTGGCGACAAATATATATGAGCCCACTGGTTTTCATAGCTGATTGAGTGGCGGACGGCGCCTAAAGACGGCCACCACAGTCCGCAAATAAATGTCACTACAGCCGCACTATGAGTGTCCACTTTAAACATTTAACATATTGTTCATGAACATGAGCATTTATAACACTAAAGTACACCAATTTAATATTATAAAGTCCACTAGGATTAATTTGCAAAACAATTTAAAGCAAACTCCAACTGAACCCTTTGACTTCCCGCCAAAAGCCTCCTTCGCTTTATTGATCAAATCATTGAGAATTAATATAAAATTCAATCAGAAGTTGACCCTGTCAATTTTTATATTGTGTTTTTAGACATTGCATGCTGTGAATGTCCCCAAAGTACGAGTGGAAAATATTATAAACATTGTCACGAGTCAAAAAAAGAAAACATAATTTATTTGAAAATTTATCAAAAAATCAACCAAATGCAAAGAAACATTAGAATTTCTATAGTAATTGATTTAACTATTTAGTAATGTACCTTTTTTCACTATTTGTTATTTTATCTAAATACCAAATATTACAATAAATTTTCTACTTGTACCAAAAAATAATCACGAACTACTATCCCCAAATTTGTACAGCGTTTTTTTAATCGGTTGTCTTATAATATTATTCAAACTAGCGTGAGATCACATAAAAAGGTATTTAGTCGGCGTTTTCCGACTACACTACGTAAATAAAACCGTGTTAAATACCTAGGTTGTAAATAAATATATTCGGACAAATCACACAGATTGAGCTAGCCCCAAAGTAAGTTCTAGACCTGTATAATGGAAAGATTAAACATCCAAGACCCAGGTCAATCTGAAAAAGATCATTTTCCATCTTGACCTGACCGGGGATCAAACTCGAACAATCGGTGTGACTGCCTGGAATGCAATTTTTCATGTAAGGACTCAACGAAACAAAAAACGTGTAGTTTTCCAACTCACCAATCGCGTACAAGACCGTTTGGCCGTATTTTTGAAACCGTCGTGTCAGCTAAAAGTAATATTGTTTTACGCAGAGAACATCGAAAATATGCCTTGAAAGATTCTCCATGAAAGGTTGCTTTGACATATCTACGCCACAAATGTCAAAATTACGAGTGGTCGAGATCACTCGTTGCAAATCCTTCGCATACGATCATTTCAAAAATGCGCCCGTTTGGAAACACTCGCGTAAACTATTCGTAATGCGACAAGTGATTTCAAAAATTCGTCCCCTGGTTTGATGACCTCTAGGCCACACAGGTCGTCAAGTCAATTCAGCACAAGATTGTCCTGATACACATCGATTTCTGAATTTGTTAATACAAAGTTGTTTTTTAAATCCTAAGGTTTTAAATCCTAAGATTTAAATTTGACCTTTTCATTAAAGTTGTTTATTTTTATTTAAAATATCGTTGAGTATTTCGAGTTAATTGCATTACGAACCTTTTAGGGACATTTGATTGCTTTGAACCTTTTAATATTAACAAACTCAGCAAATTATAATTAAAACATAAGACTTTAAAAAAAGTAAAAATTTACATTTTTTCGAAGAGAAGCCTGTCTTTTTTTTATTTGGATTTTCAACTAGTTACGTGTTGCCTTTGTTTTTGAAAGATTTTATTTTTTATTTATTTATTTATTTAACTTCATACACAAATACAAGTGTAATAGCGGACTTAAAGCCTAAGGCCTTTTCTACCAGTCAACCAAACGGGTGATGTAGAGAATGACAGGGTTAGTGCAAAACTTGAATAGGTACATGGCAAAAAATAGACTATATTATATGTCAAAATAATAAACTACATAAAAAAATACACGCTATTAAGTATATTGTGATGGAACCCTTACTTATGTATATTATATACACAGTAAGACGCCGCGGCTTCTGCGGTTATTCCAAATCACCTGAGCTATGATCGTCTAGAATATTTGTAAAACCTTATCAGATCCCCCAAGCTATTCACTCTACTCTGAATAATTTAAAAAAAAATTAAAAAATGAGGATGTCCATACTAGATATTATTTATTACATAATTTAATCCCTTATTGAAATAGTCGTATTACAGAATTGTTCTTTTGTATCTGTTATGGTTTATATCATTCAAATAATTGACTTCATAAAGCGAAGGAATATACGCCATTCCTGAAAAATCAGGCGGATCGATCCATATTTGTAATCAGTTAGGTCATAGGTTTGCTATAGCTTAATTATATGAGGTAATGTCGTACAAAGTACGATAACAGGCGTTGAGAGTCTTGGATATTTGGTTAACCAATGTAATTTTATAAATTCGCTTACGCGAAACAGGTATTTTGGTCGCGATGACAATCGCGAAGAGCTCTTATAATAATAGTATTTTCACAAGACTCTAATTATTTCGAGTAAACTCGATACATCTTGGCGATACAAAGTCAATATATCTGGTTTGCTGTGTTGCGAGGAATGAGATATTATATCGTCATGGACAGCAGGATTCCTCTTTAGGAGAAAGATGTCACGGTTTGACACCTTTTGCACTAACATGCATAAGAAACATATATAGTTTTGGTTAATAAGTCCACTCCGGCGACAGTATATCTGTTTAATCTTTGATCAAAGAGATATACTCTCCCAACCCTTAATAGCCTCGGAAAAACAAAATTTCCCGATGAAATTTGATAATTCTTACCACTTATTAACCTTTTCGCGACTCTAATATTACTATGTAGGAAAGCAATCAAGATCTAAATGATCTTGAGCCAAACAAAACAAAACAATCCTACCCGGCTATCCTAACAAAGAGTCCTAATCCTATCTGCTCTGTAATTACCAGAGCTTCCACGTAAATTCTATTCTTTTACTTATTTTCTAGTTTAACATGCTCGCAACGGTTGGCGTGTCAAGATCCTGAGAGCAAATATATTTGAGACGTTAATTTAGATCATAAGTTCTATACCTAACTTCTGACCTTCTAACCTTTCTCTGGTGAATAGATGTTTGATATACTAGTTACCATATATCTCTATAATCTCAATAAACACATAACTATCAAATATCATAATCTGATAACCTTTAGATATTCACTATCATACATAGGACTAAATTGATCGGATCCTATATCTTTCAATTATATAGATCTAAGGTAACAAATGAAACTTATGTGACTCTTTATTGACAGCAACAATGATAATACTACATTTAACCCAACTATAGAGATTCAAGTAATCTTCGATATATATATTATCTGTCCGTTCTATCGTATCTATCTTTAGCAGATTTATTAATTCAACCGTACGCAAAACCTCACTATATTCCGATAACGAACCTAATCACGAACCTACGTCTAAACCGACCTAAGAGCAATCGCAATTGCTCGCCTATCCTAAGTCTAGTCTATTATAAGACCTAGTGTGAACCTAGGGTCTGTTATTAGCCACCACGCTCATAACAGGTGTGTGAGAAGTTAAACGTGTGTGTGTGTAAAGCGACTTGTGTAGGATATGCAAATAAGAACTAATCTAGGGATATATTAGGATAAGGTCAACCCTCTGTAAACCTACAGGTTGACCTAGGATACCTAGGTGAAAGGAAAGAGGAAGGCCTGAAGCGCCCGAATGCCAGTCTCAGCACCCAGTATAAATTACCTATTCAGTACTTATCTAACGCTCCAGCGGAATTTTGGGGTTTGTGAGAAAGGTATAGATAAAAATATTTAGGAAGTCTAGAATTCTAGACCCGTCACTTCACAGTAATTTACCCGAACACAAAGCAACGAGCTCAAATCGGTAAATGAAATTTATAACACAAAATCACACACACTCGATTTTAAACTCGAAACTTGTATGTCAGGCAAAGGACGTGAAAGGACTGATCCCCTTTCTTGCCTCGCGTTTGGTTTTATTAGCCCTTCTGACCCTCGAACCCTGACGCGACACCAAGCCTACTAACTAGCATGCAACAAAAAAATATTGCATCCCCATTTGCCTTTACATGCATGCAATAGCGTCTCTATCTAAGATAACTTAATATATTTACATTCACATACAGATCTTCATAGAATAATATGACATATTTATAATTTATTTAATTGATGAATGTAACACGATATATGAATCAATACGATAATGAATCAACACGATATCTGTATCTTGTGATTTCATGTGTACCTATAGTATATGAGTAAATAGACGCAACCTCGCCATTGTATATATTTAAATGTACAATTATAAATATGTCTATGTATAGAATTCAATTTTCAGGAAGTATCTAAGCTTTAGTACTACCCGACCTCTGTCCGTGTAATCAGCGAAAATTTAGACCAGAAAAGCCGATCTAAAGATATGACAGAGTATAAACTCGCATTTACACAACACGGCGTAAATATAAACCATGTAATAATGCATAATTACACTTATTTATCACGCAAAATTTTACCAAGTCCAAACAGCTGTGCAGCTCCGCAACCATTCCATTTTTTTTACAAACCCTCATAACGCCCTCGTTTTCGCAAACGAAAAAAAAAATCTTCGGTACACAACAAAACATCTTTATGATCGTGTGATTGTTTTCTACATGTCTTATGTGACCACTACAATATACTATGATAAACAATACCTACAAATACTACATAAATACACTATGATCTATCTGACAGTTTTTGAAGAAAGTGTGCCTTCAATCATCAATTCCGTTAGACATAAAATTATTTTGATAACAACTTTTTATGAATTTTTTTTTTCGAAACTTATAACCAACTTCAATACGAAACTACACAGCCAATTTTAATAATTGTCTATGAGACTTCCTGATAAGTATTATCTTTCTAACAAAAAAGGATTTTCAAATTGGTCCAATAGTTGTCTCCTAAACAGTGAACATATAAAATTACACTAATATTGTAAAGGCTAAAGTTTGTAAGTGAGTGTGTTTGTGTATGTTTGTTACTTCTTCACGCGCAAACGGCTGGACTATTTCTGGTAAATTTTCGTATGCAATAAGCTAACACCCTGGATTAACACCTTTCGGCGCGTTAGGTCCTATTACCGAAAGGTCCAGTCGGTTCATTAGGTCTATTTCCCTGAACGTCCACTTCCCAAAGTCCTTTAGGCTACGTTTTCCGCGGTAATATCGCGGGGCGCAGCTAGTAAAACATAAAAGATTCCGACGAATCGATAACCACCTCCTTTTTTGAAGTCGGTTAAAAACGCGAACTAACTTTAATACGTCGGATATCGCATTTGGCTTCCATTTTGACATTTATGTTATTGATGGGATTATATCATTATAATATTATAGAAATTATTTTTATAGGCATTTTATTGTCAATGTTTATCAAGCTTACTTGCAATTTGAACAAATAAATCAGTATACTATATCGAAGATACAAAAACCCAGCGGTATAAACCCTTTGTTTCATTCTCACGAACCCACTGGCCCGCACAAACTTTAATGAGGCACTACGCTCGATAATTATTTTATTTATTCATTCTATAACCCCATAGTCCAAATGGCCCGCCAATACAACGACATTCTTGCCTTCAACAGAGATATTGACATTTTTCATTTAAGTCTACCTCAATTCCGGAGACAAATACGCACAATTGTACTTTCATAACACTGTATGATAGTTTTAGTTAAGTAAATAATAGTGATATATAGTAAACTAGCTTTTACGGCTTCGCTCGCGTAGGGATGTAATTTATCAAAATCCTTTCTTAAGGGATGCCTACGTCATAGTAGCTTTATGCATGCAAAGTCTCAGCCCGATCGGTTTAAAATTGGCAAAGTTTCATACAAAATTTCATCCCCTATTTTATCCCTTTAAGGGTAGAGTTGATCAAAATCCTTTCTTAGTGGATGCCTACGTCATAACATCTACCAGCATGCCAAATTTTAACGCGATCCGTCCAGTGGTTTGGGCTGTGCGTTGATAGATCACTATGTCAGTCAGTCAGTCACCTTTGAGTTATATATATTTCGATATATGTATATTCACACATAATTGCATGTACCTAATCTTTATAATTGTAACAGTTCTCTCTAGTATCATTTAACTATTATGTTTCGAAGTTAATAGGCACACATATGTCGGATTATAATTAAGAACATTACTTTTTATAAGCTTATACTATATTGTTTTAGAATTCTAATCTGTTCTGTGTGTTAATAAACAAATAAATTAAATTAAATTAAATTCTACTTTATCAGGGCGAGCGAAGCAAGCCCTAACACTGTCCCACAACCTGAGCATTTTGTTGGTACCATTTACTGAAAAACTTTTACGCCTATAGATTTGTGCTTTAAAATATTACACGAGTTCAGGAAACCGCCAAATGATTACCAAGTAGACAAACTATGCGAGCCCTTACAAAGCTCTGTTAAAGGAACTATTTGAAAGAAAGAAAGAAAGAAAATCTTTATTCGGCAAACAAAAATCTTATATACTAGACTTATATCTATTAACCCATCATCTGTTGCAAAAAATAAAACAAATGATAAACAATTGACCTGGGAGGAATTCCTCCCAGTGACAGGTAAGGGTTTAAGTGTGCCGAAAAGGCGGCCAGCTCAGCTTTGTGCTGCGGTGTGAACCACAGCGTTGATTTTCAGCTGGTACCAAGTGATTCAGAGGTTAGGTAGCTTTTAAAATATCAAATTAACTTATAACATCGGCAGTACGATACTACACAGTACTCACATTACTCCCCAAATAGCCGCCGGACCACCTTCTTCTCTTACCATTGGGTTTTACCACTGAATCTTGAAAAAAACATGAAGAAATATTTTTTGCTATTTACAATACATTTAAATGGCGGACTTAGGGCCTGAGGCTTTTTTATCAGTCAACCAACAGGCAGGTGATACTGCTAAAGGAACTATTTGGAACAATACCAATAAAATAGGTCGTCCTTCCATTATATGCGCCACAAATTGCAAAGATTCAAAGATTCAAATGTTTATTCAGTAATTAGACCTTCACAGGCACTTTTACACGTCAATAAGTATAATTTATGTTACGTGTAAAGTATATTAAAATTTAATTTATTTTTAAAGAAAAGCTACCGATACCAGCGCTTCGTAACGACCACTGCTGAAAAGAAACGCCGTAAGAAACTCATTTTCACAGTATTGGTCGCCTACTCGCCAGAAGGGCTTTGTCATATTATTATTATTGTCTTTTAATTAATAAATACTTATAATATAATACAATGTTGACACATTATAACAAGTAATGCTTGCGAACAAGTAAACAAATTCAAGCAAGAACTCTGATATCGAGATGTAGGATGTGTCAGTGCCATCTGATATATTTCTTGTGAACTATTTGTGGCAATCTAGGAACTAGGTTTATGCATGCCAAATTTTATTGTAATCCTGAAAGGATTTTGCGTATTGCGTTAAAGCGGGACAAATATCCATGGTATGTGTGTGTTTATGTCCCTATAAAAAAAATAAGATGAAAAAGAACGTGAGTATTGTGGAACACTCGGTTGAACAAAGTTACTTTCGTAAAAAAGACGGAAAAAAGTAACGGAAATACCTAACGGTTTTTTATAAAAAAAAATAGAATTCAAAAATTTTGCGTGTGCTGGGTTTGATCCAGCAACATCGACCATCTCAGGCATACTCACTTCCAACTGAACTATCGACGAGATAGTCGAAATTAAAGAAAGAAAGAAAAAAACTTTATTTGGAACAAAACAAAAAAATTATGTATTTAAAAAAAATTTTTTCGCCTAGCCCCCGTTCGTACCGTCTAAGAAGGAACTTCGTTCCAATTTCAAGGCATTGATATTGCTTATCAAGCGACATGCAATTTACACAAATAAATCAATATACTATCTTATACATACAAAAACCCGCCCGTATAAACCCTTTGTTTCAATCTCACAAACCCACTGGCCCGTACAAATTTTAATGAGGCACTACGCTCCATAATTATTATCTCGAAAAATACAAAAACACGGCTGTTTCGGCTTTATTCCTTTGATCCTTTATAATGGTGTAGTGCGAAAGGATATGTTTTTATTTGGTGTGTTTGGAATGCTTTGAGATGCCTAGTTTTTGTCAATGATTTTATATTCTACACTAACACGTCTTTATCTCTTGTATGGTAGACAGAGCGTATTGCGGCTCTAAAAGGCCCTTTAACCTTAAGGCCACTTTTAGCGTCATGGCAGGCAAGTGGTAGAGCCACGCTACCGGCAAAACTCTGTTTTGCTAGTAACATAAATGGGCTGGTTCGTCCGGGGAAGTACCCCACTCTCACAGAAAATCGACGTCTGAGTAGTCTATGCTTCGTTCGGTGGTGAGAGAGCCGGAGCCCCCCCCCCCTCCCTCCCCTCCTCCCTCCCCCTACATCTTCCTGAAAGGCCGGCAACGCTTCTGTTACACCCCTGGTGTTGCAGTTGTCCATGGGTAGCGGTGATCACTTACCATCAGGTGACCCGCTTGTTCGTTTGCCGCCCTATGACAATTAAATGAAAATGTATAATAAAAATAAGATTTAAAAAATAGTACAAGCTTTTACAAACTTTGGATTGATCTGAAACTTGCATAAATCCAACGTATGTTCCGCTATATTGCTGTTGCCTGTTATAAATGGCTTTTGTAAAGATGAGTTTTAAAAATCTACAAATATTTGAAGTTTTTTGCTGAAATTTGAGTATAGTGGAAAAAAAAACATTTATCATCCAAGTTTTTATGTGAGGCCAAATAATCAAATGAAATAAGCCCAAACTCGATGGAGATGCGTCGTTTTATTACTGAGTTCCATCGACTACCTTCCGTCTCCGTGATCAGACTCTAGACATCGTCTACCATAAAGTCCTCGTCAAGAGAAATCAAACGAGTCCTAATCATTGGTTATGTTGATAGTTTATGTTGTTTTATAACTGATTTCTGTCAAGTATCACCAGAACAGCTCACTGACTCCATAATATTGTTTCGTTATCCAACTTATAAGTATGCAAAATTTCAGCTCAATCACTTGAGGATAACTGGTTGAAAATTTAGTTGCAAGATTTAACTTAAACAAACATACAAAATACATAATAGATACCTACATTGCAAATGAAATAAAAGCTTAGAACATGAAATTATTAAAATAACATTTTTTTTTTAATGAACTTAAAAGTTTGAAGGGCTTCTTAAGACGAATCAAACGAGCCCATACATACACAATGTGGTTGCGTCGTTTCATCACAGAGTACCTATGGCCACCTTCTAGCTCCATTATCAGATCAGCTCTATGTCATCTTAATATTGCATTGTCTCGCACTATACGTAATTTTCTGCTAATTTCAGCTAAATCAGAAACCGGGGAATGGGTCAAATTTAACTTGCGAAATTGATGACAGACAGACAGGCAGCATAACAAATTGAGACTGGTCTGGGTGCCGGGTCATGTTGGCATTGGGGGAAATGAGAAGGCAGACGGGCTGACAAGGGAAGGATCGAGCAGCTTGCTTATAGGGCCCGAACCCTTCTTAGGCCTATCATATGGAATGGTTACAAATGCCATAAATGCCAATGTCAAAAGTAGACACAGGGCTGAATGGAGAGATATTAGAAAACAGACAAGAACTCTTCTGGGAGCCCTGACTGGACACTTTCATAATCACAGTCATCTCTTCAAAATGAGACTTGTTGAGAGCACTAAATGTAGGGCATGTGAGGAACTAGAGAAGACAATGAGACACATCCTGTGTAGCTGCGACTCAATGGCCGGAAAGCGTATGGATCAGCATATCCTAAGTTAGAGGAGTACAGGCACGGCGCACAAGGTAACATTCTGAAGCTTATGTAGTCCTTCTTCAGAAATCCTGATGCGGGTGAATCAGGCAAGGCGGTAAGTACAATATAACCCAAAGGTTCAACGTGCTTCCAAATATGGATCCCAAAGCAAGATAAGATAAGACAGACAGACCGACGTGAAACTCAATAAAAGCTTGTATAAATATCTACATTGCACACCGTAAAAAGTAATTTCCCGACATTCAATTTCCCAATAACACATTACACAGGTAGTTCCTTAAAATATCGTTCGGTTGATAAATGCGTGACATTTTTCATACCAATTCCTTATATTTTGGGCTCGTGACAGTGACATATTGGGCGATATATTTCGCCAACACGTATATTTTATTCGCTAATCGAGTGTGAACGTTGTTATTGATATAGGATATAATGCTTCGTTATTTGTTTGTTTTGACAAGCTGAGTAATAACAAGGTATATACCTTGTTATTACCGAGCTTGTCAAAACAAGGCATATAAAAAAACCCACGTTTGTCAAGAACGCCATCTAGTGATGAGAAGCGGAAATACCGATATGACTTCATATCCGTAGTGCCATCTATTTTTAGCTACTACGGAAAGCCCTGACTTTCAAGCATCAACCCCCAATAACTTGTAAACGGCAGGACCGATTTTCATCAAACATATCAAAGACGACCTCCTTGGCGTAGTGGTCACCATGCTGTCCGCCACCCAGAGGTCCCGGGTTCGATCCCCGGTCAGGGCAAGTTGGAAAATGGCCTTTTTCAAATTGTCCTGGGTCTTGGATGTTTATCTATATATGTATTAGTAATAAAATATAGTATCGTTGAGTTAGTATCCCATAACACAAGTCTCGAACTTACTTTGGAGCTAGCTCAATCAGTGTTATTCGTCACTATATATAAAAAAAACCACCGCAAAGGAATTTGCTTTCGCTTAAAAAAAAATCATCGAAATCGGTCCATCCGTTTGAGCGCTACGATGCCACAGACAGACCGACAGACTTAAGCATCAAACGTATCACATCACGTAGAGAGTCACTTACAGGCCGACATGTTTTGACCTCATCCAGAGGTTTTCTTCAGGGCAAATGTGTCGCGTAGCGCTTCGTGTAGGTGCGTCACATTCACCCTGATATAGACCGTAACCCGTGCTTATTAATAATGTCGGTGTATCACGTTGATTTTTATCAAAAGATCCCTCTTTTTTGTCGGGGATAAAAAATGAGTCAAGAAATTCCTTTTGCCATGGAGACCTTGGGGTCTTGGTGAAGCTCGTCAGTTATAGAAGCAAAATTTTTGCACGCCTTATCGACCCCTCAGGGGATTCAAGGGCTGGTGCGCATTTTGGCCAATGGCTGTGTCTGGCCATTTTACGCAAGAATGCTGCCAGCCTCTTAGGCACTCTACCCTGCAATCGTAGCGTGGTTCAATATTTTATATTATTTCATGTTATGCTAGTAATGTTATGTTAAATAGTTAAGTTCGTAGGAGAACAAAAGTCATATTGCCCAGCGGATTAGTTCATTGAAGTGGCAGTGGGTAGGACACATAGCGCGACGAACCGATGGCCGTTGGAGCAAAAATGTTCTCTAATTGCGACCACGTCCTGGCAAGTGAAGCGTAAGACACCCACAAGGTGGTGGCTGGATGCAGGCCGCTCTAGATCGGTCATTTTGGAAATCCTTGAGAGAGGCCTATGTCCTGCAGTGGACGTTATGCGGCTGAAATGATGATGCTGATGCTAGTTTTATCTAGGTTAGTTCTACATATATTCGTAGTTATAGGTATTTAGTTTGATTCATCATCATCAGTCCTAGCCATGGTCCCATTTCATTTGGGGTCGGCTCTCCTCATCTTCTCGCGCCAATTTTTCCTATCATAAATCATGTCAGGGGTTACACCCATCGTCTTCATATCTTTTTTAACGGTACTGGACCAAGTGGTGGGAGGGCGTACTCTGCCTCTCCGTCCTCCGGCAATGCTCATCACCTTTTTGTCAAGTGGTTATCATCCCTGCGCATTCCGTGACCATACCATCGCAGTCTACTTTCTCGCATCTTGTCCTGAATCTTGGCTACTTTAAAAGACCAGCGGATGTGCCTGTTCTTAACCCTATCCCGCAACGTAACGCCTCCCGTTCGTCTTAGCATCCGCATTTCCGCACAGTGCATTTTTTGTTCCTCTTGGCAACGCATTGGCCAACATTCTGCACCATATAAAAGGTGTAGGAGCTCCTAGTAGGGAGCACTAGCTGCGCACTAACTGGGGCAGTTGGAGCTCCTACATTAAGAGGTAGGTATGGTACGTAGTAGAGAGCTTGAGAGAAATAACAAAGAGTTATTTTATTTATTATAACTTTACAATACTGATATAGATGTAATCAGCCCAAGAGATGGTAGTGGAATAAATCAGAATGATTAGGAAGGAATCTAAAATTTAAAAATATAATTTGAAAATAAAATTATTTTTAGTTAGGTGGACAGTATGAAATGGAGAAAAGAGGTAAACGGGAACATGAAGGATGAAGTTTTTTGTAACATCGTTACAAAGGTGTTTAGTTTGATTATGGTTTGGAAATAATATCGGAGGTTTAATCAATGTCCAGTGATGACTTACGGCTGTCGAAACATCCTCATGAGGCAAACAGCATTTTAGGTCTTACAGCTTTTAGCAGACATCAGGGCCGCAAGTCCCAAAGGCCACTTTTAGCTGTCTGTCTGTCTGTTTTGTCGGTCTGAATAAATAAATTCTTATTTTAGTTTTATTTTGCTTGGTGGGCCAGAAGATAGAAAAAGCAATCAAAATAATAATGGATTTCCAGCAGCGTCATCTCTTTTCAACCGACTTACAAAAAGAAGGAGATTATCAATTCGTGAAATCTTTTTCTATGTATGTTCACCAATTATTCGAATACGCCTGGACCGATTTGGAAAAATCTTTTATTGTTTGAAAGGGCATACTTGTCAGTTGGTCGAATCGACATTTTATCAAAATCGGTTGTGTAGTTTGGGCGTGAATAAGGTTTTCAGTTTTGCAACAATGAAAAATTTGCGCGGGAAGGGAAGCAGCTTGTAAATTCTAAGATTTTCTAAATGTTGTTCAATACACATCAGTTCATCCAATTTTCCTAATTAATTTTAACATTATTACACGCAGTAAATGATATCGCCTATAATTTAATGACACCCCATGAATAGAACCTCCTATAAAGCCTCTCTCTATTGATCTCAAAGACACAAGATAGTGGCGAAGTAATTTAATTATCACGCATCAAAGAGATGCCTTTTGGGTAGAAGTTACTTGGAATACATAAGGGTGCGGGGTATATAAAGAACTAGTGCCCCGTCATATACAAGTCGGATTCTATACAGTTTTATATAATCATATAAACGTGGTTCGAAATTGCCTTTAGCTTTTTTTTTACCCGACTGCGCCAAAAGGAGGGTGATGTTTTTCTAGAGTATGCCTATGTATGTATATATGTATGATAAATTGTTTGGCACGCTCTGCAGCCTAAATGGCTCAATGGATTTTAGCTTGAGAGGTGAATTTAGATTTGTATTCACTGTGAGAGTGACACTGGGTATATAAAAATAAAATAAAAACAAAATGGCGGATTAATGGCGCCAAATTTAAATGTTTGGCGCGCTCTGCAGCCTCATGTGTCATTAGATTCGTCTTAATTCTGATGCTTTAAACGCACTTGTGCCTATCGTCCCGAAGCAATTCGCGGCGAATCTTTGTACGTTTTGTACACTAAAAAGTTATCGCGATAAAGCGCTGGTCACACTTGCGGCTTCGTTATTTTTCACGAACTATCTGGCAATAATCCAAGATGGCGTCATTTACGTGTTTTAAATATGGACGACGACTTTCTTTTCTTTAATATGTGTGCTAACAATTACATAATGCATTTATTGAAACCTATAAAGAAACCTAAAAAGAAAAAGCTAAAAATGATAACACTGTTTTATCCATTTTTACGCATTAACAACCGTGGCACCGTCGCACAGCACGCGTCCGAACAAGTTGAAAACAAACGTCAAAATGAACAAATGTTTGGCGCGCTCTGCAGCCTCATGTGTCATTACTGTCATTAGATTCGTCTTAATTCGAGTGACACTGGGTATATAAAAAGGCATTCGGGTTATTCTTTAGTTTTATTTATAATGACTTGTTACTTTTTTGATAAACCGAACGGATGGGATAGCTATTTATTTTTTGTATTGTTTTTGTATAACCTTACTGAGGGAGTAAATAAATTAATATTATTCGAAACCAGTCCATATCACTATTTTACAAGCTTTTATTTAACTTGCTTTGTATCTTGTATGTTTGACGACCTCCGTGACGTAGTGGCTCCAGAGGTACCGGGTTCGATCCCCGGTCAGGGCAAGTTGAAAAATGGCCTTTTTCAAATTTTAATATATATACGGGTTTGCAAAATTGCGGTTGTTGAAGGATTAATATTATACTCAAATCTCAGCCAAAAACTTAAAATATTTGTAGATTTTTAAAGTCATGTTTACAAAAGCCATTAATAACAGGCAACAGCGAGATAGCGCAACATCCGTTGGATTTATGCAAGCTTCAAATCAATTCAAAGATTATTTGGATAGAAGTGTAACTAAGTAACGTACTTTATTTTGATAGAGGTCAAACACTACTTGTATAATTTAACCCCCTTATTCATAAAAAAATACAAACGTCTGCTAAACATATTTTAGTTAAAATAAGGTTTATATCTTTCTTTCAATGCCTAATATTGAAAAGAGAGAAAAAGACTAAACATGTTTTAGCTAAAAGAGGTTTTGTAAAGGCTTGTTAATTTTTATAAATGTGAGGGTAAGTGTTTGTGACCAAAAATCAAAGGAAAAATTTTTTTTTTAGATTATTTTTTTTTAATACAAATTATCAATTCGCTACTTTCCAACAACTCACAATTCCTTGCGTCGCTCTTTATGTCAGTTTTTCTGAAATAATAATTCTAAAATCACGTTGGAAATGGATATGATCATGACAAGTGATATTATTTTGTGACGTTTTATTTTCTTAACAGGGCTTCAATTCCAATCATTTATTGCATTTCATAAAGTATAACAGTTTTAACTGCAAAAAGTCACTGTCTTCTATAATAGGTACACTATGAACACTGTCGGGTATCGCAGAACAAAAAATGGAACGGCAAGCGACATTTATGACATGCAGTTAACTTATTAATATAAATGTTTACAAAATATTATTTAATAGTATATGTATATTATTATTTTTTTTAGTATACAGTCCGCCAGTCAGTATGAATCAAAGTCATCCCGCCATCTTCTCCACAAAACAAAACAAGGTTGATTGCCTCCTAGAGACATTTTAACACTAGGCACAAACACCCAATCGTTTGAGGTTTTATTCTTTCATGCATTTTAATAAGTTGCAGGGCATCGTCCGTATGCAAACTCGATGCGTTAGCATCGTGCTATTTTAAAACTATACTAGCACACATTAATTCATCCGCGTATATTCTCAAAGAGCCAAGTTTTACCGCCGCCGCATTCATAAACAATCTGCCCTTCTAAAATCACTTATCTTGGTTGCTATCTGCATTTCGCATTTTCACTCATTCCCTTGATCAGCTTTTACGATTTGCGCGGGAAGAAAGTAAGCAGTAAGCCATTGGTACAATCTAAGTTTTTCTTCTTTCCAGACCCGCAGAAGAGACGACAAAACCCCGGACGCAAAAGAGGGGTGTATTAAGGGGCTACCTAAATTTCAGTGTTTACAGTTTAAAGTGAGAACGTGAAGGTTTTCTACGCACAATTGCGAAAAACGGCCACTTTTGGGGTATGTGCGTAGAAAAGCTTCATGTTCTTACTTCAAACAGTAAACAGTAGTTCATAAAATAGTTTAAAAGGTTATCTAGGGTCTGATCAAGACAAAATTTTAAATGATATCTCCGTTTTCTTTCAAATAATTTATTTGAAATGGGGGCAGCACTGGACCCCTGAAAAGTCAGGTAACCCCTTAAGTTTGACGCCAATGTCTGCCTGGCTCTCGAACGGATGGACCAATTTCGATGCGGTTTTTTCTACGTGAAACCAAGTTTTCTTGCAGTGTTTTTTTTACTATTAATAAAGATCGGTTTACCCGTTCAAAAGTGTTTGGGGGTGAAAGCTTCTAACACAAAATCGTTTTTTAAATTGCAAATTATTTTTGGAAAGAGTTCAATACAGTGGACTAAACTTGCTTCAAAATTTGGCTCGTATCTACAATATATGTTTTAACTGTTCCCAATTCCATGTACCAGCCTTATCCATGTTCCTCCCAGGGACATTCCTGTCAGGCGCAAGCGTTTTTGCGGGGGCATCTCTCATGCATTTTAATGAGCTTCAGTTTCAGGGCACCGTCCGTATGCAAACCCGAATGCGTTGGCAAACACAACAAGTCGAGAGTACAAATTTGTAACTGTTTAGTTAGTTAATTAAGATTTTTATTGCACCAAAACATAATCACAATAATATTATAAAGGCGAAAGTTTGTGAGTGAGTGTGTGCGTGTGTGTATGTTTGTTACTTCTTCACGCACAAACGGCTGGACCAATTTTGATAAAATTTGGTATGCAGGAAGCTGACAATCTGGATTAACAGATAGGCTAATTTTTTTGCGGGTAACACGGCGGGCGCGGGCATGCTAGTGTTACATAATAATAGATAACATATTTTTTATATATATAAACACGCCTGTATGCCTCTCTTACATAAACATCTCCTCTCACAGGCCTACTGGAAGAGATCTCTTTTGTAATAAGTAGTGCCTTTGTAAAACTTTTATTTAATGTATTCTCTGTATAAATTTTCCGTGTACATAAATTGGTAAATAAATAAAAATAAAGCAGATGTTAAAAGGTGGCCTAATCGCAACTGCGATCTCTTCCAGGCCCAATGCTAGTTTCTGTCCCTTTAAAATATATATAAATAAAAATATGCTGAAAGAAACTTCATGGGTGAATTCAGTTCATAATACACTTTCCCCAAAAAAATATTTGTCATATTTATATTTTCCATACATCGAAATATGAATTACGACTAATCAGCTAAATCGAGTTTCTGCGGAAAGCAAACAATTTTCGCCGTCGGTTTCCGAATGTCGCCGACTGTTACCGACGTTCGCCGACAGACTTCGCCCCTCGCGGACATTCGTCGTTCGTCGTTAGAGCCCTATAAAGTAAAAATTCACATAAATACAGCGTATCGAAGTTTCTTAGTGGGAGTGATTTGTCACCGTCAGTTAAAATCGTAGTCCATCGTGACTTTACGCAAAATTTAAACGAGCCGTATCTTTACCATTTTGCTATATAATCAAATCAAAGAAAAGAGAAAAATGTTTTCAATATTTTTTTAATTTACTTTTTGAGATAAAATTTTAAGTCCACATCAAATAGGCAAATAATAAGATGTCACATCTCTACTGTACTAATTTGTGATCCACATACCGCTTTTTTACTCATGTTGTTTTCATGCCGGAAAACTATTTGTATTGATGTCAAAGAGTTGGAAGCTCTTTTGCAAAATGCCGGATGTAGATATGAAGGCTTTTATTAGGCTTCCGGAGCCTTACTGCCAAAAACCGGCCAGTCATGTTTTTAAAAAATTACAGAACATACATTTACTAAGACGTCTTTATTCCTAAGTGCTCTTAGCCGACGATAGTCGATAATCGGCGCCTGTCACCGATTATCTGCGAGTGTCACCGATTGTCGGCGAATGTCGCCGACTGTCGCGCAGCGGTTTTAGACCTATTGACATGTACCATGCGACCGTTTGCGGCAGGCACCGATAGTCACCGATTATCGTCGGTGACCGCCGCCAACCGTCGCCGACAGGTATCGCGGGCGAGCGACAGTATGTCACTCGACTGAAAGAGCCCTAATGTGGCCGACTTTTTTGGTTTTGCAGCTTTAAGAACACTATGTAAGGAATCTACAACGCGATAGGGGAAAAGCTAATAAATCTGACCTCTGAAGTACGGAGCGGGCTAATGATGCGAGTTTGAAAGTTTCCAAAAAGCCGGTGTGAGCTCTAATTGGGATTAAGAAGTTGGCTTGTTAGTGGAGTTGATCAACTGCGATTAATTCCATCTATTTTTGAACATCCTTTTGTTAGCGTCCGTATTCATAACAAGTAATAATTAAAAAAAAAATGTCCTTTATGTATTCATAATATTGTCATGCGATATACGTATGCGTGCAAAATTTTATCTCAATCGGAAACCGGGAAGTAGGTCAAATTTAACTTGCAAGATTTGATTACAGACACACAGATAGACAACGAGACAGTTGAAACTAAATAGAAGCTTGTAACAAGCCATTGTTTAATAAAATATTTTTTAAAACAAGCTTTTATCTAAAGTGATCCTCAAGACGACTTAAACGAGCCCAAAACTCGATGGGGTTGCGTCATTTCATTACAGAGTTCCTATGGCCACTTTCCGGCTCCATCATCAGATCAGCTCAATCGGAAACCGGGAAGTAAGTAAAAATTTAACTTGCAAGATTTGATTATAGACAGACAGACAGACAACGAGACAGGTGAAACTAAATAAAAATTTGTAAAATAGTCTAAAATAGCTTTAATATTCAATATTTTATTGCAAATCATAAAGTACATGAGATGTTATCAATACATTATAAGATCATTTACGGGCACAGCAATTTTGTTAGATAAGGGAAGATCGCACTCAAACGTTAAAAAAAAGGTTAGTAGGTACTATGTCATATTTTTTGAATAAACTTGCTATTGTTAAGACTTTCCTGAAAAAGAAGTGCACGTAATATTTTCGTATATCTCTATATTCACTATCAGTACTCGTACTATCACCTCTTTATCCTTAAGGTAGCCCTTCCCGGCCGCTCTGTTTTCAACGCGAGCATAGTTTGAAAAGCTTGGTGTTTCATCCAGGGCAATACTAGAAAAAGAGGCAAACCAGAAAGAGAGAAATAGCGCCTAAGGGCACGGTTTGCGTTCTATTGAACGAAATTAGTAATTAACTATTCAAAGGGTGCGGAAATTTTATAAAACTTGTACCAGGAAATACGTGATTTTCAATAAACCTTACCCGTGTGTGAAATAATCTTTTTAATGTAAAATTTTCATTACATTTGCAAGGTTTCTATCGAAATATTTTAAGTTTAGGTGAAATTGGTGCAAAAAAGCATATTTTTAGAGGCGTATACTGAATACGTGAAAGGTGTGGGGTGAAAGAGGATATAGTGACAAAAATTGAGAAAGGAATGTTAAGGTGGTTTGGACATGTTGAGAGGATGGATAAAAGAAGACTAACTAAAAATATTTATCGTGCGGATGTGGATGTGAAAACTGGACCGGGTTGACTTTGACGAACGTTCTGCGACCAAATTGCAGACGTTCTGAAAAAAGGTAAAGTAAGGAGTACTTATAACCGGAGAGCATGTATGAAAAGACTAATGAGTGTTGGCGAAGCAAAAGGGGTTGGCAAGGATCGTAGCAAGTGGAAATCTATAGTCTCTGCCTACCCCCATGGGAAACAGGCGTGAAAATATGTATGTATTATACTGAATTTTTTTTTCCAAATTTTAGTTTTTTATTTCGATTGACACCTCGAAATAGCGCATAAAATATTTGTCAGTTCAAAATATTTCAAGAAAGATTAGTTTCAACGCCAGAATCACGTACGAGCGTTTGTATGACGGGAAGGCCGCTCGTAACGGGGCAGACAGAGCATTTTGGGTCTTGCACCTCTAACCACCGTACGTTTTAAAAAGAACTTCTTACCACGTACGATCGAACTGTGGAATCAACTTCCTGCAGCAGTGTTCCCGGACCGATACGACATGAAAACCTTCAAAAAACGAGTCTTTATCTTCCTGAAAGGCCGGCAACGCTTCTGTTACACCCGTGTTGCAGTTGTCTATGGGCAGCGGTGATCACTTACCATCAGGTGACCCGCTTGTTCGTTTGCCGCCCTATAACATAAAAAAAAAACTCTAGCCTACGGACGGTAGACCCAAATACCACTTTTAGCGTCTGGGTGCGTTATAACTGGCCAAGTGCGAATCAGGCTCGCGCACCAATTGTTCCGTGCCATTATCTATAAAAAAAATCAAGTTTTATTTTATTATGCTTTTAGTATTTATACTTAAAGCGGCAACAGAAATACGTCATCTGTAAAAATTTCAACTGTCTAACAATAACGGTTCATGAGATACAGCCTGGTGACAGACAGATAGACGGACGGACAGCGAAGTCTTAGTAAAAGGGGCCCGTTTTCACCCCAAAGGGTACGGAACCCTAAAAAGGAATCAAGTGATGTGATGAGTTGCTACCCGCATCACCTATTAACTTGATTCAGATATTTACCTCGATCGGCTTTTACGATCTACGCTGGTGTAAATCAACATTCTGGATCCTAAACTAGCATGGAAGTAAGCAGTGGTAAATAAAATCTTGCAAAAAATATACCTACTTACTTGACATTCTTCTTCTCAAATGTATTTTCTTTCCAATTTTCTACATTGCGAGTCATACCATGATCTACTACTTTCAAATAATTTTCTTACGCTTGTCGTCTATATGTCTTGCAATTTAAAAGCATGCTCTTGTCGGTGGAGTTGAGTGGAGATGCCTCCATTCCTCTCTTATCTCTGCAATCCTATTACTGTCGTATAGTAACTTTTCTTAAATTTCTTGGAAAAACTTCATCCACGTCTTCTCCTTTGTCTCCCTTCAATGTTTCCTTTTACTACTATTACGAAGATATTGTTATGTCTTATTAGATGTCCAATCATAGTCCTTCTTCTATTTTAAATAGTTTATAAGGACCCGTACAAAAAATTAAAAAACAGAACGCTTATAGGATCACTCGTGCGATTGTCTGTTAGTTCGTCTGTCACGTCACAGCCAATTTGCTCCGAATCAACTGGACCAAATCAGGTGAAATTTAGTAGGACCAGAACACAGATGTGCAATGTAAATAAATATTTTTTTCAAATAAAGATTATTTTCGAGCGACAAATAAGGAAATAAAAAAAAAATGACGGATTGCACTCCGGGAGTGCCAGCAGAAGTGAAAACTTGAATATTAACGTTATTCATTTCTATGGGTGCGCGTGGCACGCTGTAACATAAACACACACGAACATTCGCGCAAGCGCCCTTCGTCGCCTAAACGAAACAGCAGGCGCAGGCAGACATTTTCGCCGCGCCGTAGAAAGAGAGGGGGATACTTTTCATCTTTCTAACGAATTTTCGATCAGGCACGTGTCCTGACGCCCTGACGCCCTGACGCGAGTGTGACATTTTTTACCCGTTACAAAAAATTGTACAACGCCACTAAAGAATTTTTCACTTCAAATATGTTTTGCAAACCTTACTATATCATATATCAAATGAAAGAGCTTGTTATGAGGATTCCAAATATATATTTGTTATTATTGTAAAATAAATAGTTTTGTAACTGTTTTTATAAGAATTCTGTCAATTGAATATAATACGTTCACTTACGGACACGAACGGAAAATTAAGTTCTGCACAAAGAAATAGTAGTAAATTCAAAATTTACAATCAGTAAGAGTACTTATTGTAAAACATACCACAAATGAATAAAAACATTTCACTTTGGCACTGTACGAGAGTGTTCAGCTCTGGTACAGTGTTCAACTCGCACTTGGCCATTTTTTTATTGTATGTTCACCTGTTATTTAAAGACACCTGGATCGATTTGAAAAATTCTTTTTTTTTTATTAAAAGGGTATACTTTCCGGGTGGTTTCATATAAATTTTATCAAAATCGGTTAAGAAGTTTGGGAGTGAAGGCGGTTTTAAGTTTTGTAAAGTTATAATGTCGCAACTTTTATTTAATTTGTTGGAATAACTTTATCCTTATCTTCTCTTTCCTCATCTCCCGTGAATTTTTTTTCTTTTACTGCTAATCTTATTTTGTTTTGCATTCCACTATTTTATGTTTTTTAATATTCTCGACAATATATCAAGAAATCTCGCAAGTAGAAACACAATCTCTTTCCGTCATCTACTCGTAAAGCGTGCAGCAAGCTCCCGGCCTCTGCTAAGTAATATGCAATAAATTTCTATTGTTTACAGATGCTTCGCTTGTCTTCAACACACGCTACTCATCTATCGCCACGTTTGAAGACAGCCTAACGCCACAGACGTAAGTACAACTTTCAACCTTAAACCTTAATCTCAAAGTCGAGTTTAGTTTAAAACAAAATACATTTCCTTGCTTGCATGGCAAGGAATATCCTTGCAAACGATTTTCGACGCTAATTCAGAAAAACTGAGATTGAATTTCAAATAAAATGTCAGTCTTAAAATAAAATTTACATATCATGCAATGTTTTCTACAAAATTGCACTTTAAGCTTTTGAGTTAAGTACGAATATGCTTTGAATAAATACGGAGTTGTTTTAATATTATAATGAGAATGCGAATTGAAATAAAACGAGATGGGACTGTGTGTGAAAGGTTTTGTATGAATTATAAATAGCATGTAATTTTTGTATACTTTTTATTCGTCTGGCAATGACTTCGGAAATTGTATACAGTGTTTTCTTTTGTTTTCAGTAAAACAATATTATGATACGAATTTCTAAGACAAGGAAATAATGAATATTCAAGTATTTGACCGACTTCTAAAAAAGGAGGTTATCAAGTCGTCGCGATCTTTTTGTATCTAAAGTCACCGATTATTCAAAAAATACTGAAGTGCCATTTCTGAAACGCGGAGTCACCTAAACGAATGGTTTTCCCATACAAAAACCGTTCGTTTAGTGACACCGCGTTTGAAAAATGGCACCACTGGACCGAATTGTTTTTGTTTTTTTATGAAACTGTATACTTGTCAGGTGGTCCTATGGAAATTTTATCAAAATCGATTGTGTAGTTTGCGGGTGAAGTCGGTTTTTAGTTTTGGAAAAATATTAAAGAGAATTAAGAGAGGGCTATTCGAATGGGCGAAAATGCGAATGCGGCTAGCAACCCATCACTATTTTGATTCTTTTTTCCACCTTCTCGCCTACCATCGCGACGATCTCCGTGACGTAGTGGTCACTATGCTAGTCCACCACCCAGAGGTCCCGGGTTCGGTCCCCGGTCAGGGCATGTTGGAAAATAGCATTTTACAAATTGTCCTGGGTCTTTGATGTTTATTTATATATGTATTTGTTATAAAAATATGGTATCGTTGAGTTAGTATCCCATGACACAAGTCTCGAACTTACTTTGGGGCCTAGCTCAATCAGTGTTATTTGTCCCAATATATTAATTTAATTATTTACCATCACGCTAAGGGTCGGACTACATCTGGCAGCACGGAACAGAACTTTTATATGCAGCTATCCTTTTCTGACGCTCAGAACCGTCATTAGCTTGAGCGAAAGAGAGCGACGGAACGCTTAGGTTTGGATCTCACTTGTCACCACGGGACAGCTTTTTTCAATGCAGCTATCCTTTTCTGACGCTCAGAACCGTCATTAGCTTGAGCGAAAGAGAGCGACGGAACGCTTAGGTTTGGATCTCACTTGTCACCACGGGACAGCACTTTTCTATGCAGCTATCCTTTTCTGACGCTCAGAACAGTCTTTAGCTAGAACGAGAGAGAGCGATGGAACGCTTAGGGTTGGATCTCACTTATCAGCACGGAACAGCACTTTTCCATGCTGCTATTTTTTTCTGCGTTCGAGATGTGGTGCTGGAGAAGGCTAGAGAAAATTAGTTGGAAGGACCAAGTACAAACATAGAAGTCCTAATAAGAATAGGTGACAAGAGACACATCCTAGAAGTCATTGGAAATAGGCGAAGCAATATGTTGGGACACTTGATTCGGCATCACAATTTTATGCGCATTATAATAGAAGGCAAAATAGAAAAAAGATGGGGAAGAGAAAAGCCCAGGCACAGCTATATGAAGCAAATTAAGGAAAAGGTAACAGCAGTGTCTTATCAAGACGTCAAGAGGTTGGCGGAAAACAGAATAGAATGGAAGAATCTCCACCTACAAGAGCACTGCTCTCAAATTATGATAATGCTTCGGCGCCAAAGCAAGGATAGCAGATTTGCCTCTTTTAGAAAACTAAGTCTCCTTCTTTCGGAGGCTCAGTCTTGTCTGTCTACTTCACTCTTGATGATCCATTTCTGACGCTCATAAACATCATTTGCCAGAGCGAGTGAGAGCGACGCAAAGTCGAAAGTCGCTCTCTCCCTCGCTCTAGTGAAAGGGTATAAGCGCAGGACCCAAAATACTCTGACAACCTCCGTGGCGCAGTGGTCACCAATTCTAGTCCGCCACCCAGAGGTTCCGGGTTCGATCCGTACTCAGGGCAAGTTAAAAAATGGTCTTTTTCAAATTGTCCTTGGCCTTGGATGTTTGTCTATATATATATATATTTGTTTTAAAATATGGTATCGTAGAGTTAGTATCCCATAAGTCATAACACAAGTCTCGAACTTACTTTGGGCCTAGCTCAATCTGTGTAATTTGTAAATATTTAAAATTTTACCTCTATCTGCCCCATTAAGAATAAAAATGTGATAGTTATTGTACAGTGTTCGTTTTACACTGTGTATTTTAACGATGAAAGATCTTTTTCAGATTGACCTTGGTCTTGGGTATATATAATTTAATAAAAATAGTATCGTTGAGTAAGTATCCTATTACACAAGTCTCAAACTTACTTTGGGGCTAGCTCAATCTGTGCCGTTAATCGATATTTATTGAAAAAATAAATAAATTGAGAATAGAAAAAAACGAGCAAACAGCTCGTTTTTTTCTATTTTAATATAAAAAAAATACGAATTACAAAGTAATTGGATCTAGATTTAAATAAGCACACTTGAAAAGTTCGTTTGATCTTCTGTATTTGGAAATGGAGTAGTTAACAAACTTTTTGTACAAAAAAGCTCGTACAGAGCTTATCAAAGCGAGCCAGCGACTCGTCTGTGTCATTATGTGAAAATGAAACACGATATATTCTTGGCACTACATTGCAAATGGCTATTTCTTTCTGAATACTACACTTTTACAACTTTAGCCTTACGGAGTAGACACAGCCACAGAATAAGTACTAGTACTCACGTACAGACGTCTTATTCAGAAAAGAAATTCAAAGAATCTACTTAGTGTGGTAGCGCTATGGTTTAAACAAACGATTCATGTAAATGAATTTTCCCCTTCGAAGTGGAAAATTGTACAGAGCTTATCTGAATGAGCCAGCCAGTAGTCTGTGTCATCATATGAAAATAAACACAATATTCTTGCACAGTATTGCAATTTTTTATTTCTCTGTAAATAATATTATTAAAACTTTATCCTTGACTTGGTAGACAGAAGCCCAGGGCCGTAAAACCCAAAAAGCTCAAAAAGCGTAGAACCCAATATATCTAAACGAGCCAGTCAGTCGTCAGTGTCATCATGTAAAAATGAAATCTGATATTCTTTGAACTATGTTGCCGTATGCTATTTCTCTCTGAATACTACATATCATTAAAAATGTATCCTTACGGAGTAGACACAGCCTAGGGTTGTAAAACCCAAAAAAGCATGTACAGAACTTATATATAAACGAGTTAGCTATTCGTTTGTGTCATCATGTGAAAATGAAACACAATATTCTTGGCACTGTATTACAATTTGCTATTTCTCTCTGAATACTACACTATTTTCACTTTATCCTTACAGAGTAGACACAGCCTAGAGCTGTAAAACCCAAAAACGCTTGTACAAAGCTTATCTAAACGAGCCAGTCAGTCGTCAGTGTCATCATGTGAAAATGAAACACGATATCTTGGCACTCGTATAGAGCTTTTTAAGGAGGTACATGAATATTTCGGGGTCTAGTGCTGCCCCCGTTTGAAATAGATTATTTGAAAGGAAAGCAAAATTGTAAGAAAAGCTTTATTTTCTCACTTTAAAAAGTAAAAAGGAGTTCATATAATAGTTTGAAGGGTTATCTAAAGCTGCATAAGACAAAATTTTAAAAGTCCGTTACCTTTTTAATAATTTGTTTTAAATGGAGGCAGCACTGTACCCCGAACAATTGACGAATGAACGAGCCAGCAAATCACCTGTATCATCATGTGAAAATGAAACACAAAACACTCGTGGTTTATTGATTTGTCGTTTCTCAGACATTATCATGTCTTTTTTGACAACGGAGTAGACCGAGCCTGTGGCGATGAGTAAAAAAGACCGCTTTTAGTGTGATGATGGTCGTGAAAGTGGAAAAAGGGAATTTAAATAGTGATAGTGTGTGATTAATTCAAATGAAAAGTTCTTCATGATATTTACCTTAAAAGCGGCCTTCCAGTCTTACTTTTCATACAAACGCTCGAACGTAATTATGCGCTACTAATGCGCACTCGCGCTGGGCCACCGAGCTCCTCTGCGCCCGGATAAAGACGAGACAGTATTTGTGTAGGTATTCCCAAGATACTAATCAATTGTCAACTGGATTTCCGATCCCAATATAGCGTTGGTACTTCAAGCCAGACATCTTTTTCCAACATTATGTAAAATTCTCCAAGCCTTTGTAAGTTGGAGAGTCTTTCCAATATTTATACAGCGTAAGCCTCTCGTCGTCTTAAGAAGTCGAGAATTTCCTCCGTGATAATAGGATTTGCGAACTATCAATATGAGCTATGCTAGGTACTTTTTCAGTCCAGAATATAGTAGCAGTAGTTTATTGGAACGAAGTTCCTTTTCGGACGGAACGGACGGATTTGAACAAAGATTTGCCACCGAGCGTCCAGGGGTAAGAGAAAGACATATTAATGATTCTATGTAAATTTTTTTCATGGTCGGGTTATTTGAATATATGCAATTTGAAGTGTGCCTATAACCCGTCCATGAAAAAATGTTCGGTCGGTGATAGAGACAAAACATGGCACTCTTTTCTTTTCCTTGTTTTAGAAATCTCAATAAGAATATCTCGCTCTATCAAAGCGTGTCAGGCCCTTGGATTTCAAGGAAAGAGCCAAAAAAAAGTGTAAGTTTTTTCCGTCGCGAATTTCTGTTTCATCTGAGTTTTTCCACGACACTCAGGCATTTTTTCTCTCGTATACTGATCATATTTATTTATAAACATTCTCCAAAAAAGTTAACGACTAATCTATATCAGCAACTGTCGTCATTCGTCTAGTAAACATGTACCTTCATATATGATTTTAACCAGCAGCCAAATTATATTATACAAAGTGAAAGGAACATACACGTAATAAATCAAATCACAGGCTGTACTAGATCACAATACTATAATGAAATTAAAATAATAAACAAAAAGAAAAAAAAAATTCAACATTCCCAAACAAATTGCCCAAGCGGCTGCACTTTTTTGTATTAAAATTTCAAAAATATTTTTTTTTTGCTATTCGACTGTTATTTTAATTTAATTATACTATAGTGATCTAGTATAGTCCGTGGTTCGATTTATTACGGGTATGTCCCTTCCACTTTGTATACCAACAATAAATGCTGTACCTCTTTCCATAAAAATAATAAATGATAAACGAAAATAAATAACCGGCTTCACATACAAATCAGCGAATTTTAATAAAAAAAAGACGGGTTGCACTCCGGGAGTGCCGGCAGAAGTGAAAACTTGAATATTGACGTTGTACCTTTCCATGGATGCGCGAGGCACGCCGTAACATAAACACACACGAACATTCGCGTAAGCGCCCTGCGCCGCCTAAACGAAACAGCAGGCGCAGGCATACATTTTCGCGCGATAGAAAGAGAGGGGGATACTTCCTCTCCTACGCCGCGCCGGCTGTCTACTCTCCATCCGTCTTACGAATATTCGATCAGGTCACGTGTCCTGTCGCCCTGACGCCCTGACGCGAGTTTAACATTTTTTACCTATTACAAAAAATATGTACAACGCCGCTAAAGAAGTTTTCACTTAAAAAATGTGTGGAAAGTAGTTTAATACTATTGAAATTGCTTCAAAAATCTGGCTGGTGGTAACAAGGTCACCCTGCATTTCTCGAGAATATTACTAGAAAACTTTAAAACACAATAGAATTGAAGAGAAATCTGTAGGTTGGTTCAAATCCTATTATTGACGTAAGAATGCTCGCCGTCGGCTTATAGCAGGCTTGTAGTCATATTGCTACTCTAGCGTCTCCAGCCAAGTCGGGTTTCATATCAACAAATATTATTACTAGAATTGTCTTCAATTCTGTCTTTTATAGTGACAGAGGGGAGCATTATTACCATTTCATCTAATTGTACGTGCTTATATTGTGGTAGAATTTGCTTTTATTTTGTAATAGTACTTTCGCCGAAATTTTAGGAATATTCATGATTAGATGCTACAAGAATTCGGCAAAATACAAACAAATAAACCACGTCTCACAGAAAATCTCATAAATCAGCTGATTAAATTAAGTATAAAAAGTATTTTTTTTTTTTTCATCATTAGCACGTTGATATACTGTAAAAAAATTTTAACTGAAAAATAAACTTTTATTTTCACATTACATTCGAATTAAAAGTGCATTATAATTAAAAAATAATATATTCTACTCATTTCAGGTCACGCAGCCACTCTACATCACAAAATGGTAAGTATTGTTATAACATTGTTTTTTATATGTGCTTTTAAACAGAGTTATTGGTTAATTGATGCTGTCCTCTGCAAGGGGTTAAAGAAAGTGGTATTCATCATCATCATCATTTCAGCCGCATAAGTCCACTGCTGGACATAGGCCTCTCCCAAGGATTTCCAAAACGACCGATCAAGAGCGGCCTTCCAGAGCTTTCCAGCGACCTTGGTCAGGTCATCTGACCACCTTGTGGTTGGGTGTCCTACGCTTCGCTTGCCAGCTCGTGGTCGCCATTCGAGAACCTTTTTGCCCCATCGGCCATCGGTTCTTCGCGCTTTGTGTCCCGCCCACTGCCACTTCAACGAACTAATCCGCAGAAAGTAGTATTAAGCAGTGACTATTATTATAATAATGCAAAATAAATCATTATCGAGAAAATTAACGACTTTTTAATTTATTTTTTAGCTAGCTGCGCCCCGCAGTGTTACCCGCGCCTAAAGTAACATATATATCAATCCACGGTGCCAGCTTCCTGCATACCACATTTTCTCAAAATTGGTCCAGCCGTTTGTGCGTGAGGAAGTAATAAACACACACACACTCACAAACTTTCGCCTTTATAATAGTAGCTCTGGCCGCGGGCTTCGCTCCCCGTAGGAATTTCGGGATAAAAATCTTATGTGCTTTCCTAGGTCTCAAACTATATTCATACCAAATTTCATCTAAATAGGTTCAGTGGTTAAAGCGTGAAGAGGTAACAAATATACTCACACACATAGTGTGAGTGCTTAGTGTGATTTACAAAAGTCATTATGTCCCCCTGTCGGGACAATGGGCAGACACAACACGTCGCCAATTCGATTTGTCAACCGCTGCGCTCTTGATTTCGCTCCAGGACAATCCAAGCTGCTTAGCTTCTGAGATGACGGTACGGCGCCAAGTTTGTTTCGGGCGACTAAGGGCCAGAACAGACGGGGCGCAAGTTGCGCCGCGTAACAGCTAGTGATGGGCGGTGCATAATTACTAAATCAACCCATTTGAATATTTACTCATTAGATTGAGTAAATACCCGACAAATATGTATTTATCCATTTGGTGACTAGACTGATTTATATGAGTTGCGACTCATATTTATATTTATATTCATTATTTCATGTTTTCATGAAAATTTTTAAACTTAAATCTAGTTTACACTTGCAGTTCTAGTCGGAAAGTGTGTGCATACGCCATAATATGCTTAAAATGTAGGTAAACGTTTTATGCGACGCTAAATTATATAAAAATACCATACTAATCATACACTGAAAGTAGACTTCTTTGACTCATTATCATTTTTTGGTGGGAGGTGTGCATAGACGTAATTTTACGTAAAAATAAGTAAACAGAAATCAAATGCGATGTCAATACATGAGCACGCTCTATTTACTCTATTTATTAAATCTAGTGAGTTAATACTCAAATGGGTAGATTGAGTACTATTAACTGCCCATCTCTAGCTGTTACGCGACGCAACTTGCGCCCCGTCTGTTGCGGCACTAAGCTTACGCCTACTCTGTGGGTTCCAATCAACGGCTCTACAGGGTATATGGTCGTGAGGCCGACGCAACGTTTGACCGATCCAGCTCCACTTGCGTCTACGGATTTGTACGTCAGTTGGATCTTCCTCGCATAGATTCCACAAGTCCTCGTTCGAGATAACAGTCGTTATTACAGACCATTGGAAATCCTTGAGGGAGGCCCATGTCCAGCGGTGGACGTTATACGGCAGAAATGATGATGATGATTAATTGATTATTACAGACTAATGAAGTGCTGTGCAGGTTTTCTCACGATGTTTTCCTTCACAAGAAGCAAGTGGTGGTAGTCAAAAATGTTTTTTAATACAAGATAAACGTTTAATAAATGAATACGGCTAACAATGTATATATTTTTAAAATTTGTTAATCAAGACCTTTCATTTGATACCCCAATCGACACAGAAACAAATATGTTTTCGTTTGCCTCTCCCATTTTTATAATGTAACATTCGTTTTACACATTTTTTTGCATACAAATTGTAACCATTGTCTCTCGGACAATAATGACAAATAGATTGATATATCATTTGTGAAAATTGCACAAGCGATTCGGATGCTACGGTGAAACAGATATACATATCCACATACATACATAGACTGATAAAATCATTACCCTTCCTCATGGCTTTGCCGTAGTCGGGTAAAAATCAAGCACTGACGAGAAAATTTGCTTAGTGGAAAGAAATGTTTTTTAATTTAAGAATAACGTAACTTCCTACGAAAGATACACAAAGTATTCACCCACATTATTTCCGACTCCGTCCTAAGAACACCCACTTTGCATTCCCGTCTCGAACTCGTTTGAACTGCATAAATTCAGTTCTATCCAGATCGAACCGGATTTGGGCGGAAAGTAACGAGGTTCTAAATTTTTAAATCGTGAAATAATACAGCCTACTTTATTTCGGACAGGATTTAAAGCTTCCTTTTTGTTTGCACAGTTCAATCGTTTATTATTTATTGGAAAATAAAGTTCTATAAGCGCTTCTTGTATTAGTAGTTTGATTGACTCTTATTTTATTACGAAGCACACTCTCTGTCTGTTTGTGTAACTATAGTCAATTAACTCTAAAATTACTACGCATACACACAGATATCTACACAAACCCACAGACTCACAGATACACTGACACAAAGACATGTCAAAATTATAACACCCCTCTTTTAGTCGGAGGTTAAAAAACAAGTGTATTAAATTATTTATTACAGGCATGGTATAATAAAACAAGGTATTATCTTCCCTAGTTAGAACAAGTCTACGTCACGATAAGTGTTGCCACTGGTAGTTCTTTTCAGTAAATTTAAGGACTTTCTCAATTAGTTCATGAATATTAAATAAAATATTAACCAACGTAGCTATTTAGTATCTCCTGTGATTCATATATTTAATGTTTTATAAATTGATATAATGAATTATTAATTCGTTATTGTTATATAAACTTCAAAAATGCATTTTTCTCAGGATATTCAATTACAAACAGTGGCAACACATCAAATTGACGAGTATCATACTGACAGACCATCCTTTCAACGTTAACGTTGTCTTGCTCACACATATAGCGCTATTTCATTCGGTAAAGAAATTACTGTGGTTTCCAAATTTAAAAATTATTTATTAAAAATGAGCTGTCGTGTAAATAACTATTTATCAGATCAAAATTCTTGGAAATAGTGGACTGAAAATTTTAATTCTATTTTTCAAATGGTAAATATATTGTAAAAGTAGAGATTAAGATGTAAATCTTTATTGTAAATTGTACCATAGCCTAAGGGGTTCATCATAATCTTCCCAGTAGTGGTCATTCCTTAACGACAAACAAGGCAAATTATATAAAATTATAAAAAGTTGTACCTACTAACTGTATTGTTTTTATCTTTCATCTTTTCCCCCACTATAAAAGTTTGAGAACCGTTTTGCGACTGATGACGTATTCTTGTTCTAATTACGTTACCAGCTGTCACGGGAAGAGACTACCAGGCGAAGTATACAATAATACCATTATTACAGGTACATAATAAGCAAAATACTTACGGTAGATTTATCTGCAACAGGCTTCGTCAAAAGTATACAAAGATTCCTCAGCAACAAGTTTCGTTTAAAAGTGTACAAAAAGTAGGTATCTGCAACATGCTACGTCATAAGATGTACTTTCTGAGTTACTAATAAGTATTCGCAAATTTCTACGCTAAATTTGTCGGTCTTAAGGTGCTCCCACACGGCAGTTACTAACGTTATATAACGTTATAAAACTTTGTGTAACACGATAACATTTTTTAATAGTGTGTAGCAAACGCTACCGAACAATCATGTCAAGAAGTTATATGTTCTATATTGATATAAGCGCTCCCACACTGGTTGAAGACGTAGTATAATATAACATAACGAGGAAGTTCAATGGAGGGAGTGTTAAACAACAAAAGTTATGATTTGTTATATCATGTTATCCAACAAAAATTATAAATTGATTTTATGAAGTTATATAACATCATTAAAATGTATAACGTTTGTTACAATTTGCTAAAAAAAATTAGACAATAAATGTTATGCAGCATTCTCTAACGTTATACATATAACTGCTGTGTGGGAGCACCTTAAAAACCACCCGAATCGTCTCTGGCCCAAAAGTGCCCATAATGCTAGCAGCAGTTCCAAATTGAGCGAGAAACGAAACGGTGAAAATAGGTTATGCGATACTTGGTCTCTATAAAAGTAAAATAAAAAAATTTAAAAACCCCCGACACAAAGAAATTAACTCTAAAAACTAAAAAATCAACTATTAAAGAGCTGATGATCTACAAACGGCTGATCAGGTCATGGTTACCTTACCTACCATATACTTTCAATATTATTGAAGTAACACGGTACCAAATTTCGAATCGATCAGACATAAGGAAGTAGTCAGATCCCCTAATCAACTAGAGAAGAGCTGATCTTCAAACGACTGAAGAGATTTTCATGAAACATGGCTAAGAACACTCGGGATAAATGTATCTATGACACAAACAAAAACTAAATGAAAATGGGTTAATCCGTTTGGGAGCTACGATACCACAGACAGATACACAGACAGACACGTTAAACTCTTTTAGCGTCGGGGGTTAGAAAGGGATCAAAATCAACAGACATTTGGTATTATTTTGTATGAAACACGGTTTTTTAACAACATTTTTCACATATCGCTACCGTGAATTTTGACCGGCCATAACTTTTAGATTAAACTCAGAAATTGTTTATTTAACGTTCAAAGAATTTAATAACGATTTATAACAAGCTTTTATTAAGTTTCTTATGTTCAAAAAACGTGTCCAGTCTTATTAATCTTCTAAAAGAGTTGTTTGGTAATTTCAGTTCGGCCACCTGCCAATAGATGGTGTTGTCATATTCAGTATATTTTAAAACTCGCTATGGTAATTATTTAAGAACATAGCCAGGTTTACATATTAACAAGTGACAAGTGCGAGTGACAAGTGACAAGTGAATAGCAGGTTGTTCTATTCCTTGACAAGTAGCTCCCTGTGCGCTACCTTGCTTACCCCGCACTTGCCCACCGCCTCTGCTGTAGCCAGCGCGTCACTCACGACTTATAGGCGTGTAATGAGCTTACTGCATCATATGAACACCTACTTGTCACTTGTCTGTATTTACTTGTCACTTCTAACTCGCACGAGTCACTTGTAAAAATGTAAACCAGGCTTTAGTGACTCTGTAGGGTTTTTATGTAGTTTGTATCCTTGTGCCTGCCAGGCCCAATAAACTTAATGAGCAGTTCTGGGTTGGTATCATTACCTAACGTAACGGTATCATTATCAAAAGTAAGAACCTCCCCCATTTTTACTGCATTGTACAAACATTGTACCAAGTATAAGTAAATGGCGTTAAGGCGATGAAAATCATTAATTTCAATCACGTCTTACATTATCTTGTATGAAACGTTTTATTCCTATAATGGCATGCTGTGACAGATTTAATTATGGCCGCTTTCGTGGTAGACGTGGGTGTAATATGGTTTCATAATAGACGACAAGATTATCATTTATCTTAATAACATTTTAAATTAGTTTGGCATGGAATAAACTCTCGTCAGCTTAGGTACCTAAGAAATGTTATTCTGTCTTTCATTGCATGTTCAATTCAAGCTTAGATGCGTAGCGTTCTCTGTCAGTGTACTCACTACGAACATCCCGCTCGCGCCTGGTTTTATCATTCCGACGCAAACACGGGCCGTATCATCACCAGGGTTGCCAGATGGCCGAAAGTTCCGGGATTGTCCCGAAATTTCGCCTGTGGTCCCGTGTCCGGTAATTACACTTTACTGTCCCGGAAATTTATGAATACTTTTTTTTAACCAAATTACGGTGACGCAACAAGAAAATATTGTCGCGGTCTGTAGGTAAGTGACATCAGTCGTGTCACAATACTTACAGAGCCTGTGTGAGTAAGAGTGCTAGGGTGAGCGCCCGGCCGGCCAGTCAGACCGTCCCGCTGGCCGCAGCGCCGTCTAAACATCCAACAGCCAACATTTTTAGTTAGAAACCCCAACTTTCGCCCGCTTTTTTTAATATTTGGAACTGATAAGTTCGTATCTGGCATCACTTGCGAACCGGTAGATCTTTTAAAGCATGGAGTGCGAAGACCACATTCTCGCTCTGATTATCTGTGCTTAAGGCGGCCCTTCCCGGCCGCTCTGTCGTCAACGCGAGCATAGTTTGAAAAGCTTGTTATTTCATCCAGGGCAATGCTAGAAAAAGAGGCAAAGCAAAAATGGAGAGATAGCACCTGAGGGCTCGGTTTACATTCTATTGAATGAAATTATTATTATTATTAACTATCCATTGAACGAATATTCACTTTTCATTGGGTGCGGAAATTTCATAAAACTTGTTACAGGTGATAGGTGTTTTTCAGTAAGCCTTACAAGTGTGTGTGAAATAAATGATTTTTATTAAAAATTTTCATTACATT
Source organism: Acrobasis suavella (assembly GCA_943193695.1). Lineage (NCBI taxonomy): Eukaryota > Metazoa > Arthropoda > Insecta > Lepidoptera > Pyralidae > Acrobasis > Acrobasis suavella. The sequence goes on from OW971950.1 coordinate 11,606,303, forward strand.
TGCAAAGTTCTTTATCGAATTTGGTCGAAGTTCGAGTAAAATTTATGCAAAAAAGCAGATTTTTGGAGGCTAATACTCAATTTGTTACTCCAAATTTTAATTTTTTATTTCGATTGAAACCTAGGAATAACGCACAAGATACCTGCCAGTTCAAAAGTTTTCAAGAAAGATCTGTTACAACGTCATAATCACGTACGAGCGTTTATATGAAAAAGTAAGATGGGAAGGCCGCTCTTAACATCAACTCATGAAAAAACGCTGGAGAACTAACGTTGGTGTTTAGTTTTGTGGTTTCCATAAAATTTCTCGAAATCGGTACTCCTCTTTCAAACTGAGTGCCTTGTCCTCACTCCACCCCTCCGTGTCGTCTAGTTTTTCATGTTGTTGTTCGTGCCCGTGCGTGTCTCCAAAACGACTGTCCAAGCTGCTGCTTTGCGCACACTGCGCTCTCCTTTGTTTTCGTCCGAAAACGGGCAAATCTGGGATCGCTCCGCCGCGCACGGTTTGTAACGCTCGTAGCGTGCGCGTGGAATGCAGAGTTCACTTTAATGTGGAAATACGTGTTAAAAAATATCTTCTAGCTCCGCTTCGTTTCTCAGGCAGTCAAGATTTTTGTTTTTTTTTTACAAACTTTCATTTAACTTGCAATATACCTACCTATCATGTATGTTTGTCTGGGTCTTATCTTACAACCCAGTTATAAAAAAATTATGCTCAACTAATTTAGCTGAAATTTTGCATACATGCTTGTGTGAGTCAAAATTACTCGTATGACAAAAAGCTGATCTGACTATGGAACCAGAAGGTAGCCATAGGAACCCTGTAAGAAAACTACGCAACCCGATGAAGTTTAAGCTTATTCCATTTTCCTTGACTAAAAATTGTGCGAAAAAAAAATAAACTTGTTGCAAATAAATAACATTTGGCAAGTTTTCCAAGCGTTTTTCATTAGCGTAATGCAAAACTTCGTTATAGTCATCCTAAAGCGGTATTAGGATTAAGGGAGCAGTAACTACCGCGCTGATTGGCGCCGGTTTCGACCGCCAAAATCCGGCGCGCACCGGATAAAACCGGATTTGTGCAGTTCTACATAAATTCCGGGTTTAGAGAGGCTGGGAATAGTCGCAGCGATAGCATAATGTCGAAGTAGGTAGTTTTGGTAGGTAAAATAAATAAACAGATAGAGCAGAGGGAGATTTTGTAAACTTTTAGTCAGTACAGATTTCCGTGACGTAAACTAGGCTCCAACGGAAAACCAGCACTAGCAGTCCTCACATAACCAGCAAATTATGCTGAGTTGAAACCTTTTTAATTTACTTCAAAAAAGGAGGAAATTATTATGATTGAATATTCCAGTAAAAAAAATTCTTGGTCTATGATTCAAATCGAACCGTATTTTTTGAGACGCGATATCTTCGCCAATGTGTAAACTGTTTTTGATAATTCTTTTTTTATTCAAAAGCCTTGAGTATAAAGTTGGCAACATATTAATTTGGTGAAGATATGATAAGGAACTTCGGAGATATGAAAGAAACACCTGAAATCGTTTTTTTTTTTTGTTAAACATTTAATTATTTTTATTTTTATTTTTTGTGTTTCTCAAATAAAGCATTTGAGATCTTAAGGCTCTTCTCTTTTTCTTGTCATGACGGTGGCTTAAATTTCAAATGTTGTTCTTCCAATCATCATCATCATCATCTTCAGCTTTCAGGGATCCACTGCTGGGCATAAGCCTCCTTCTGCCTGCGCCATCTTGTTCCATCCCTTGCCATCGCAAACCAGTTTCTTCCAGCAACCTGCCTGAGATCGTCGGGGTCGACGATCTCAGGCAGGTTGCTGGAAGAAACTGGAAACGTAGTGGGTACCTAGCTGCCGGACGTCCTACACTACGTTTCCCATTTCTGGAATACCACTCGGTGACGGCCTTACTCCATCTACCATCGTTCCTTCGAGCCAGGTGTCCCGTCCAGTTCCATTTTAGAGTCGCAACCCTAGAGAGCACATCGTAAACTTTTGTTCGACGTCGGATCTCACGTCTGTTCTTCCAATACGTTGCTTCTTTTACGCCTTTCTCCGAGGCAGAGTATAGGTCAAGCATGGTACAGCTGGTAGGTCCCAAAGGGCATGAGAGGAGGTTCTGCATAGTCAGGTCGTCGTGACCACACTGGCACTGTACTTCTGCTTGGTCAATGTAGCGCCAACTGTGCCAACATTCAACCTACCTCAGTTCGGAGCCGATTCAAGCACCTCCATGTGATCCATGGAATTTTATGACCTGGCGGTAGCTCCTCTGAGGATTGGATGTAATCGGGAGCATATAGAGTGGCGTGGAGTGTCTCAAAGTACCTTCTGAAGGCTCTGAGCAAGCGTTATATCATATATATAGCTCTTTATTCTAAACAACTATAAATTTTCATGCGTCACAAATGTCACAAAGCCTGATGTGGCATTCTGCGCTCCCATAAATCTACAAGTTGCTGCCACATACAGTGACGTAAAATAATTGTGCCCTGACATGTGCGAAATGAACAGGGATGAACTGTCGATTTAAACACTATCACGTCTCTTTTCCTAACGGGGCAGACAGAGCTCTGGACCGCAACACTCAAAGGCCACTTTAAGCGTGATGGCGGGCAAGAAAGTGGAAAAAGGAATCAAAATAGTGATGCGTTGCTAACAGAATTGCCCTACAATCATTATTTGCATTTCTGTCCATTCACTCGATCTGTTTTGTTTTTTTATTGTGTAAGTGGCCAACACTGATGTTTGATTTTTCAAGCTGCCTAAAGGAATCTGAGAGTGCTTTACTGCCATACGACAGCTGGGACCAATGGCTTTGCGTGCCAACCTAAGTACGAAGGAACTCAGGAAATTATTATGCCACTTGTGGTCACCCATCCAAGTGCGGGCCACGCCCGATGTCACTTAACTTTCGAAAGCGCTAGTAATGCGTTCGCCCACTGAGCCACCGAGCTCATCCTCGTTCCAATTGAATTCACATGATACCCTAAATCCAATTCTAACGCGTCAGACTGTGTGGTTACATAAATCTCACTAAACGTGGTTGATGTACTGAAATGAAACCTTTATGGGACAGCCATCATTCTCGTGGATATTTAATTAAAAAGTGATAAACATAGACATAAATTATATAGAAAAGCAATTTCAAAATTGGGTATTTAATTATTAATTTTCCTTGGTTAAAAAAAATATATTTTATACCAAAGATTTAGAATATATTACAAATAAATCCCATAGGAAATGTTTGTTTTGAAGTTTAGAAAAAAATCTAATTTGAGTTAATATATTTATAGTTGTTCTATTTTTTTATATATATTCAACTAGCTGCGCCCCGCGGTGTTACCCGCTATATATACAAAAAGTAGCATATGTGGTGTTAGTTTCCTGCATACCAAATTTTATCAAAATTGGTCCAGCCGTTTGCGCTTGAAGAAGTAACAAACGTACACACTCACAAACTTTCGCCTTTATATAGTTACTAGATTTTGCCCGCGGCTTCGCTCGCGTAGAGGAGTAATTTATCAAAATCCTTTCTTAGGGGATGCCTACGTCAAAGAAGCTTTATGCATGCAAAGTCTAAGCCCGATCAGTTTAAAATTGACAGTTTCATACAAATTTTCATCCCCTATTTTATCCCCTTGGGGGGTAGGATTGATCAAAATCCTTTCTTAGCGGATGCCTACGTCATAACATCTACCTGCATGCCAAATTTCGGCCCGATCCGTCCAGTGGTTTAGGCCGTGCGTTGATAGATCACTATGTCAGTCAGTCAGTCACCTTTGAGTTATATATATTTAGATTATTTAATTATATAGTGTAAAGTGTGATTTTCAAACATTAAAATCTAGTTACTTACCGATGGAACTTACGCTTTGCCGTGTTCCTTGAATCGTTCTTAGTATTTAACACACACCAAGGCATTTTTGGTTATGTACACAATTTTTTCGCATGGTTTTCGCTCAAAAAACTGTCAAAAGTAAGAGCCTAGCAAGCGACTAAGGGAAGTTTTGGAGAAAGCTTCAATTGAACGGGACAAAACAGTGATGTGTGGTGTCTTCTCTTGTACTTAATTAAGTACATAATGGCTCTTTGGTGATGGAATAGGTCTTTGACTCATAGATTAAAAGAAGGTAGAAGATGGGTATCGCGTATTGTAAAATGTGACCAGAAGCGAAACATTTTTGTGTAACCTTAAAAGGATTGTATTTGTACTTACTACACGAACTATCGGTAAAGAAGTACGATACCAGATTCCAAAGTCAGATAACTTACAAATAAATACAGTTAACTATGAGTTAAAATTTGAAAAATCTAATTTTTGCGTGATGATGCTCGAGTCAGGGTGAAAATGGCTTATATTTTATATCTGAAAATTTGGCTCATTGTCAAATTGATAGCTTTCTCCTTTGCTCTTGTGAGGATGACAGTACGAGTATCATATTATCCGTCGCTCTCGAACAGAGTGATCTTTTTAAGCAGTAAAAAAATTCTATGTCTATGCTATGACTGATCACCACCAGAAAGTTGTTACACAATTAATATATGTATTACATACATAACGGGATCTCCTAAGGTCCCGCGCAATATGCGTCCCCGTTCCCGCACCTCTGCCCCGTTCGCTCTGTGTGGAGAATGTTAAGCGCGGCTGCAGGCGCCTCGACAAGGCGAGAACGGTGGAGAGGTACGAGGACGGGAAACGGGGACGCATATTGCATGGGACCTTAGGAGATTCCGTTCACACAATACACTGGTTAAGCTAGCCCCTAAGTAAGTTCGAGACTTGTGTAGTATGAGATACTTCTCAACGATACTATATTTTATAACAAATACATATATAAATAAACACCCAAGACCCAGGACAATTTAAAAAAGGCCATTTTCCAACTTGCCCTTACCGGGGATCGAACTTCTGAGTGGCGGACCAGCATGGTGACCACTACACCACTAAGGTATATACTTATATTAATTCTGTGACAATGCTAGAAACTTCCTGTTGGTGATCAGTCATAGTAAAGACCTAGAATTTTTTTACTACGTAAAAGGTTATACGATTAATGTCATCCTCATAAGAACAAAAGCTATCAATTTGACAATAAGATAAATTTTCATACAAAACATATAAGCCATTTTCACCCTGGCTCGAGCATCATCACACGTAAATTAGATTTTTTAAATGTTAACTCTTATTTAACAGTGTTTTTTTGTAAGTTATCTGACCTTGGAAAGATAGTATCGTACTTCTTTACCGATAGTTCGTGTAGTAAGTACAAATACAATCCTTTTAAGTTCACACAAAAATGTTTTGTTTCTAGTAACATTTTACAATACCCATCTTGTACCTTCTTTTAATCTATGAGTCAGATACGTATTCCATCACCAAAGAGCTATTATGTTCTTAATTAAGTACTAGAGAAGACACCACACATCACCGTTTTGTCCCGTTCAATTGAAGCTACTAATGAAGCAGTACCCAGCCAGCCATATGATATCACGAAGCAACAAAGTTATGTGGCTCAGCTGAGCCAGGCATAAATCCAGCCTTACCGTGCACCTAGACCGAACTAGGGTACACATAGCCAGGAACCGCCGTAATCCCTCAGTTTTGGCTAATGGCTTCGTATTGCTCTGAGCTGTATAATTGTACTATACAACGAGGAAAGTACGTACCCGTAATAAATCGAACTACAGGCTATACTATATCACTGTAGTATGATGAAATGAAAATAAGAGTCAAAAAACAAACAAATAACACTGGACAACAAGATTTTGTCACAAGCATACTTGCAGCGATTTCTAAAAGAATTCAGTACACAAAACATGAATCTAGTTATAAAAAATGTGTAGGACGTCTAAAATTTCAAATATAACACGTCAAAAATTCAAATTTCTTATTTTGTCGGTAATTTTAAAATTATACCATAAATTCAGTTAGGTCTTTTCCGATTTTCAAATACCATTTTAACACTGTACAAACCTTACATTTTATAATATTTTTTACATCATTGCTAAATTATTTAAAAAAATAGACTTATTACAGATTTTTTGAGGGTCGGTATAACGCCATACAATGCGCGCAGTATACAATGTATGGGAAATATTATGGTAACTTTTAATCTTTCTATATCTCTATACATAAAAAAGCTATAAAGGTAAAACAGATTTTGTTTTGATTTTGAAGGCTGATTACATCATTTTAAATTACAAAATTAAAAAGCCTTCACTATTAGTTATTTATTATAAATAATTACAAATATCAGAATTTGGGAAAAACGGATTTTTGATATAACATTATTCCCAATTCTGACCTCCTAGAAATAAAATTTAATTATGTCCATACACACTATACAAAAATCTGTAAGACACTTAGTCTTGTTCTAGTGGGGAAAAAAATATGTAGAATTTTGTCGACCAGTGATAATCAATTTACCCGTACAAATTGCCCGGGCGGCTGGATACTTTTGTATGGAAATTCAGCGCTTACTTACCTTACTTTACTCCTGACGCCAAGGCTAGTAAAAATATGACAATTTAGACCACTGTCGTCAATGTTGTCTCAGTCACACGACCGTTTTGCAACTGGTTAAAGGCGCTAATGTTTAAATTGGGAGGCCGCTTCTAGTTTGAAAAAAAAATAAATAAAAAAAAAATCGCAAAACGTGGCCGCCGGGAGCCGGTAGATATATGTATTATGTCTGGTTTTTTGAACAGACAATTAAAGGTTAATTTACTCACACCTGCATTCATACATAACATGCAAACATAGCTAAGAACCAACGCACGGCAACTTGCTCTCACGTAAAAGACCCGCATTGAAAACGTTCCAACTGTTTGAGAGCTACGATGTCACAGACAGACAGACAGACAAACAGACATTAGCATCAAACTTATGAGACCCACGGCATTAAAAACACGCGAAAGTGCAACCCCGCCTCCAAAGCACAGCTGAGGACGCAAAGGACAGAAAATGCGCTTAAGGTTGAACTAGTCGCGGGCTCGAACTCAAGGTGGGCGCGGCGTAAAAGCATGCTGTCACCTAACAGAGTGTTTGGGCGAAGCAGTCAGGTGAAATGCACGATAATTCATGGTACTCGTAAACCGAGCGCGTAAAAATGTACGTAAAGTCCTTTGGGAAAAGAGGTTTTATGCAAAAACCACGGCATTAATCAATTACAAATTAAGTTTATTAAAATCTTCAATAATTAAGCCGTGTCGGTACGGACTTTGTTTTGCAGATTTAACACTACTTTTATTGCTTATTTACGCCGAAAGTTGCGTAATAATAAGCTAAAAAAAACACATTTTTGAAAGCTTAGAACTTTTTAATGGATTTTTATTCTACTATTCTGTACCTGTTCAGACAACATTTATAATGAGATAAAACGATATCATATTAAACTTTGAATGTACAATGTCAAACAGTGGAGGAAATCCCCTCCGAAATTTGTATAGAAAAAGTATCGACTAGTTTAACCTTAATGAAGAAGAAGATTGTATATCTCAGGTGTATATATACAATGTGTATTTTTTATACTTGATCAAACGAAATCTGCGGATATTAGACGAAATATTATTGATAAAAAACCGGAAAAAAAATCGTTATTAACACTTTAATTTTATTTTTTATTCTAAAGGTCGTGTTTCGTATTTTATTATTATTCTCTTTAAGTAAACGGCGTATTTTCTTCAATTTTGTCTCATTTGAAAACTACAAAGTTTAAGGAAGCTAAGAAAGTAAAAAATAATTAACAATAACAAACAGGAAATTAGTTAAAAAATAATTGACGAAGAAACTAAAGTGCCTGGATTTTTCAAATAATTAACACAACGATTTTTTTTTCCGTTTTTTGTCGATAATATTTTGTCTAATATCTGCACATTTCATTTGATCACGTATAAAAAATACACATTGTATAGGTAGAATGTACCATGTCGGCCAAAATTAGCTTGTCTCGTCTACACCTGTAGGTTGACTGGTTGAAAAAAAAGGTCCTGGGCCTTAAGAGCAGCCTTCCCGTCTTACTTTTCATACAAACGCTCGTACGTAATTATGGCGTTGTAACTGATCTTTCTTGAAAATTTTGGAACTAACAGATATCTTGTGCACTATTTCTAGGTTTCTATCGAAATAAAAAATGAATATTTGGAAAAACAAGTTCAGTATACGCCTCCAAAAATCTGCTTTTTTGCAAAAATTTTACCTGAACTTCGACCTTTCATAAAGTACTCATAAATAATAAAAATAAAAAAAAATATTTCGATAAAAACCTTGCGAATGTAATGAAAATTTTAAATAAAATACATTTATTTCACAAACTTGCAAGGCTTACTGACAAAAACGTATATCCTGGAACAAGTTTTATGAAATTTCCGCACCCTATGAATAGTTAATATTCGTTCAATGGATAGTTAATAATAATACTAATTTCATTCAATAGATTGCCAACCGAGCCCTCAGGCGCTATCTCTCTCTTTTTGGTTTGCTTTTTTTTCTAGCATTGCCCTGGATGAAAAAACAAGCTTTTCGAACTATGCTCGCGTTGACGACATAGCCGCCGGGAAGGGCCGCCTTAAGTCCGCCTGTTACAGTTTTTGTAATATAGTTAAAAAAATAAATAGGTGTATCCGTGGTGTATACCAAAGGTTGCAGTATGTCTGTGTATAATCAGTGCACTATCATGCGCGGCGCATCTGCAGCTGCGCTCGGTAATCCGATCGCATTTGCCTAATTCCGTTACCCTGCCAGTGTGCGGATACATACGATAATAATAAATCGGTGGGAAGTTGAGATTTTGTAACTCGTTTCAGTTTTATTTAAGTTTGAAAAGCTCGATGGCCCGGTGGGAGTGCGCATTACTAGTGCTTTCGCAAGTAAAGCGACACCGGGTGTGGTCCGCACTTGGATGGGTGACCACAAGTGGCATAAAAATATCTTGAGCTCCTCCGTGCTTCGGAATGCACGTATAAGCTGTTGGTCCCGGCTGTCATAATTGTATGGCAGTCTTTAAGCTATGTCAGATGCCTTTAGGCAGCTTAAAAATCGGACACCAGTGTTGGCCACTTACACACACGAAAAATAAAACAACAAATCAAGCAGTTAACAAGGAATTGAATATCATCATCAACATCATCATTTCAGCCGCATAACGTCCACTGCAGGACATAGGCCTCTCCCAAGGATTTCCATAATGACCGATCCAGAGCGGACTGGATCCAGAGCCTTCCAGGTCTGACGACCTGACCAAGGTCGCGTACACCACCTTGTGGGTGTATGTCCTCTGCCATTTGGAGGTATTTAATAATACTTACATACAAATTACCATGTCTTTATTCCTAATGGACATAACACTGATTGAGCTAGCCCCAAAGTAAGTTCGAGACTTGTGTTATGGGATACTAACTCAACGATACTATATTTTATAACAAATACACATATAGATAGATAAACATCCAAGACCCAGGACAATTTGAAAAAGGCCATTTTCCAACTTGCCCTGATCGGGGGTCGAAACCGGAACCTCTGGGTGGCGGATGGTGACCATTACGCCACGGACGTCGTCAGCTAAAGGAAGATAGAGCCTCTGGCCTCAAGACTCAAAGGCCACTTTAAGCGTGATAGTAAGCGAGAAGGTGGAAAAAGGCATCAAACATATTTTAACTAATAAAGGATTAGCAAACATTTATATTTTTTATTTAGGGATATTAATTATAGTGTTTTAATAACTTACATATATAAAAATAAATTAATATAATTTGGTAAGTTATGGTAAATTACGGCACTAAAAAGAAAACATTCTTATTTATATCTTCATCTTATTTAATAAGAACTAGCTCATAATAACAAAATTATAATGTTAAGGATCATCATCACTTTCTATCATCTGTTACGTTTGCATATACTACAAGTTGTTTACGTCGGACGAGGCATGCTGCCCTGCCGTCATACAGTGTAAACTAGTACGGAGGGTAGAAACAATTGTTTTGACCAATTCTAACTCGTGGATATGAGTACTAACAGTGAAGAGTTTTATTTTATTTTATATAATCGCTTTAATTCCAAGTAGGCAAATTGAACTATCTCTTTTGCTAAAAAAAAAAAAACATATTTTTTATGATAAAAGCAAGTTTTTATGCATAAAATATGCGTTTTGACGGCCTCCATGGTGAAGTAGTCACCATGCTAGTCCGCCAACCAAAGGTTGCGGGTTCGATGGCCGGTCAGGCCAAGTTGGAAAATGGCCTTTTTCAAATTGTCCTGGATCTTGAATAATTATCTATATATGTTTGTGTGTACATATGTATTTGTTTTAAAAATATAATATCGTTGAGTTAGTATCTGTATATATGTATATTTTTTATATATTCATTGAAAAATTAAATTTCAAATTTAAACGCCTCCTTTACATCACAAATGACATGATTTTGGTTTCAAACCAAATTACAGTATACCCACAAAATTACATCGCGATAATAGCTTAATCTGACTGCAAAGCGGCGTGCCAGGAATTAGGAACGCCACCAAATAAACCTGAATTATTGCGCATATGTGCATCTAATGTGCATTACGTGCATCTATGGAGTACCTAACTGCCACCTTTTTCAAAGCTTTTTCGCTCGAGCTTTTAGTTTGGCAAATAAGAATTATGAAAAATAAAAAATTTTTTTCGTACTTGTACGGAGAATTAAATTTTACATAAAACTTATATTTAATATAAAAGCTTGTAAGCTTTTAGGTTTTTAAGTACTTAGGAGTACTTAGGAGTACTTATTAAGACCGATGTAATAAGTCCAAACTCGATAGGGTTGCGTTGTTTCATTACAGAGTTCCTATGGCCACCTTCCATCTCCATCATCAGATCAGCTCCATGTCTATATTGCATTGTTACGCAATATAGTATGTATGCCCAATTTCAGCTCAATCGGAAAGCGGGCAGGGAATCAAATATAACTTGCAAGATTTGATTACAGACAGACCGACACAAACAGACAGACACCAGGTGAAACTAAATAAAAGCTTGTAAAAATACATAGTTTTTTTTTTTCTATTGTTGGCCTTATAACTACCATAAAATTGATTGTTATTTGTGTGCTTGAACTAACTTTATTTTACGGTTGTACCAATTACACACAATAAAAATACAAAAAAAAAAAAAAAAAATACAATGGAGTGCTTATACATTTTTAAAGGGATGTAAAATCATTCGATTTAATAATTAAAAATAACCACTGGACTGGTTATCGGACTGGATATACAACGTGGAAAGGACATAACCGTAATATATCGAACCACGGGTTATAACTGGATCACTATATTATAATGAAATTAAAATAATAGTCGTCAAACAAAAAAAGAAATGTGGTGTCGTGGGACACCAGGTAGGAACGAAGTTCCTTCGGCTAATGTAGAATCGACACAATTTGCAAAGAAAAATCGTGCTCAAAGGTATTATACACTACTCGCTTGTGTATACGACTGTCGCGCCTGCGCACGTCTCATTTAACGAGGTCATCCTTACGGTTTTACTATCACATTTTTTTCAGTTCGGTCGCGCAGCAAAATCCCTATCTCCTCCAAGCCTGCCGTAAGGAACTTCGTTCCAAAAACATTTGGCTCTTTCATACAAAAGTGAGTAGCCACAATTTATATGGGAATGACAAATTTAATTTTTTTAATTTTTGACTGTTTTTTTTATTTGATTATAGTATAGTGATCTAGTATAGCCCGTAGTTCGATTTTTTGCGGATATTTCCCTTCCACGTTTTATACGGACCGGACAAAACACACAGATTGAGCTAGCCTCTATATATGTATTTGTTATAAAATAAAGTATCGTTGAGTTAGTATCCCATAACACAAGTTTTCAACTTACTTTGGGGACTTGCTGACGACTCGTTCACGATATTATTCGGACACACTGTCCGATTTTAATATTTTTTCACTGACAATTCGGACACCAATAAAAAAAATTGTTTTGTACAGTCAGAAAGAAATTTCCGACGATACTTAAAAGACAAAAGCTTTAAAAACACTTTTTCATATTTAGTATTAAGATTGAAAAAATAATAAGTAATGCCAAATCATCCATGTGACTGTTGTCGAAATATTTTTTATGTGATTTTATTGTAGATTAACCAATATTTATAAGATGTTGATTTTTATACCAAATATATATTTTAAGTGATTTTAGTTTTTTTTTACCATTCAAGTACATGTCCAAGTATGTCCACAAAGCAATTTATTAAAGCTACTTTAAAATGTTTTTTCATGTGGTAACGCTTTTTTTCACATAGTTAAAACTTTTTCTATCTGACTGTACTAAGTTTGATGGTGTCCAAATTGTCAGTGAAAAAATATTAAAATTAAAATGTGTCAATTCGGACAGAGTGTCCGAATAATATCGTGTCTGAGTCGTCAGCAAGTCCCCAAAGTAAGTTGGAAACTTGTGTTATGGGATACTAATTCAACGATACTTTATTTTATAACAAATACATAAATAGATTAACATCCAAGCCCAAGGCCAATCTCTAAAAATAATTTTCCATCTTGATTTGACCGATAATTGAATTCCGGGTTCGATCTCCAGTCAGAATACCAGACCTACACTAGGCCACCGACGTCATCAAGTATTAATCTCAAATGTCTTAATCAAAAAAAAACTTACTCAAATCCTGTAAATACGTAAAAGCAAATAAAAACAAATGTATATTTGGAAACTTTGGAGTAAATTAGCAAAGAGGTTCATAGTACACGGCACAGAGCGCATAACATATGCAGCACTGTCAGACGGCAAACATCGTTGCATATTTATGATCGCGCAATCTTGTAACGAACCTGCTTTAGGCTCATATTACACTGCTAACTATGCCCAAAATATAAGTAAGCTATACAATATTCAACAAAAACCCTGTCCGATCCTTGTATGAGCAACTTAGACCGTTAATATGAACAACTTTTTTTTTGACGACCTCCGTGGCGTAGTGGTCACCATGCTAGTCCGCCACCCAGAGATCCCGGGTTCGATCCCCGGTCAGGACAAGTTGGAAAATGGCCTTTTTCAAATTGTTCTGGGTCTTGTATGTTTATCTATATATGTATTTGTTATAAAATATAGTATCGTTGAGTTAGTATCTCATAACACAAGTCTCGAACTTACTTTAGGGCTAGCTCAATCAGTGTAATTTGTCCCCATATATTTATATTTATTTATATATTTATAACTTTTCCTATGGGACCAATGCTTGAAACTGGAAAAAAAATTTTTTTCGAGTTCCAAGCATTGGTCCCATAAGAAAAGTTGTTCATATTGACGGTCTGAGTTGCTCCTACAGGGACCGGACATGGTTTTTGTAACATATTGTATAAGATAGCGATCTAGCATTAGTTCCACAACCCTGACTTAAGAATGTCTCATTTGTCGTCAGAGCCGAAGACGAGGATAATAAATATGCAAGATATCAATCTAAAGTTTGTGTATCTTTTTCTGTGGGACCAATAACAATGCGTTATTAAAGACTGGTCATAAATCCTCAATCAAGCCGTTTTTACGACGCCGGTTTTTTCTTATCCACTTTGCACGGTCTTCAACACGAGCTTGACGGCCCGTTAGGAGCACGCTTTCTTAAGTAAAGCAACTCCTGGCGTGGTTCACACAGGTATGGGTGACCATAAGTAGCGAAGAAATATTTTCCAGCCCATCCATGCTTCAGGAGGCACGTTAGCTGTGATCATGATATGTCAGATGCCTTCAGGCAACTTGACAAATTTGACAAAAAAAAATATCACCGTTTGTTGTCTTATCTTGAAGAATAAAGAAGCGCTTAGATGCAAGAAGTACTACCTATTTTATCTGCTATTGTGGCTTTTGGCTCAATCATTTTGAAATCAAATATTAAAAGATTAGCTTATACTGTGCCACCGCCTTCGTACCCTACATATACAATGAAGTTCAAACATGGCTAGGGCTGGCCCTAGATGAGTTTATGACAGTTCACTGAACATTGAAGGGTAGAGATGATGTTTATTTAATATCTAGACTTAGTCTAAATATCTGTTAGTCTGATAATCCAAAAGTGCACGCCTTATAGAGCTTATTAAAAATTATAATTAAACAGCACTGAATTAGAGTTTATCACAAATTATAATTAAACGGCACTGAATTACCAGTAGATGATAATTTTCATTAGGAAACAATCCAGTGACGTGATGTATTAAAAAAATGGTTCAAATATATTAAGTATGTAGTTTCGAGCGTAATCGTGGCATATGTCTATACTTATTAATATTTTGGATATCCGGATGTCTGTGAGGACGTACCTATGTACGTCCTTATAGACATCCGGACATACAACATTTCTTTTTTTTTTTGCTTGGGGAAATTATTTTTACGTGTTTATAAAAGGGTTGTTCTTCATATCTCTGTACTTATATTATTGTGGTAGTGCAATATGAATATAATATAGGCAGTTTAGATCCAGAAAATTCTTGACCCTGACGTGTTGAGAGTAGAGTTGTAAGGTTGACGTTTTTGGAGAAAATGCTGCAGTACAGTTTGTTACCACTTCTTCTGTACTTGCGCTTAGGAGGCGGCGGCGCTAAGAAATCGAAAGAAAAAAAAATTACAATTATCAAGTGATACAAATATCCAAAAATAAATAAAAGAAAGAAAAAAATGGGAAAAAAAGAGCACTTCTTTTTTAATAAATAAATATATAGGGACAAATAACACTGATTGAGCTAGCCTCAAAGTAAGTTCGAGACTTGTGTTATGGGATACTAACTCAACGATACTAAATTTTATAGCAAATACATATATAGATAAACATCCAAGACCCAGGTCAATTTGAAAAAGGCCATTTTACAACTTGCCCTGACCGGGGATCGAACCCGGGACCTCTGGGTGGCAGACTAGCAAGGTAGACTAGCAAGCACTACGTCAACGCTCCACTTATAAGGCATGCAATAAGATATTGATTGATATTGCTGATGGGAAGCGCATAATTCACCTAAAAACTTTTCTACTAAATCAGTTCAAATCCTTCTTGTCTTTTTGTTGCCTGTCTGTCGGCTCTGTCGGCTTAGAGCAACAAAACACAAAATGCTCCGACTGCCTGAATAAGGATCAAGATGATAGTGCGTATGTATAAGTACATTTATAAGAAATACCCCAACACTGCTTCCAACATTTTTTTATTTTATCTTCATATTTCCACCACCGCTTATTCCATGA
Organism: Acrobasis suavella; assembly: GCA_943193695.1. Taxonomy (NCBI): domain Eukaryota; kingdom Metazoa; phylum Arthropoda; class Insecta; order Lepidoptera; family Pyralidae; genus Acrobasis; species Acrobasis suavella. The sequence continues at coordinate 11,621,548 of OW971950.1, forward strand.
ATAATTTACATTAAATATTACACAACAAAGTTAATCGAAATGTTGTAATAGAATGTCCACAACTTCAATCCAACTGACACCGATTTTCTAGAGATCTTGACTGCTCGATATTCACTGCCCCTGGCTGGCACGAGTTTTGTTGATTCAAATTCCTGACCCTTATTTTTTTAATGAACCGATATTCAAAATTTACAACTGTATTTCATTAGAGTAATAAAGAAATGTTTTTAACATGTGACGTTATTTAATTAAATAACGAAAAACCTTTTGAAATATGGAAAACCTTACCATTTCGAATTAAAAGCAGTTCGAATATGCATGGCAAAAATAAAATATATAAAAAACCGACTAAATGAGACTCGGACTCGCGGACGAAGATTGCCGTACCATTATTTATAAGAAATCACGTTTGTTGTATGGGAGATCTAAATAAAATAAATATTCAAGGGGGCATATTTATTTTATTTAAATTTACTTATTTATTCTTAAAATGCAACTAAATATTCTGTGAATATTTCAAGCGTCTACCTAGACGGTTGCCGTTATTAATATCGAGCAAAAAACGAAAAAAAAAACATGATTGTTGTATGGGAGCCCCCTTAAATATTTATTTTATTCTGTTTTTCGTATTTATTGTTATAGCGGTAAAGACATCATCTACGAAAATTCCAACTGTCTAGATATCATTGTTTATGAGATGTCTGGCGACAGACAGACATACAGACAGACGGACGGACGGACGGACAGCGGAGTCTTAGTAATAGGGTCCTGCATTTGAGTAAAAAACTCTATTATAAAAAAAGAACACTTTCAAAAGTCGTTTTCAAAACTGTCAAAGTCAAAAGTGGTTTTTATATTTCGGCTTATTCCTAATCCTAGAACGGTACTGGCACCATGTGAACTGAAACGAACTTTAGCATCCTTTTCAGAGGCCGCAGACTTTCTACGAAATGCATAATTACTCTTACAATTCTGCGAGAAGCCTGGTATAAAATCGTATTATGAAAAGCGGCAACATCTAATTAAGGTAAGATCAGTTTTAGTTAGACCTTGAGCTGTCTTATAATTTTATTAAAAACCTAAGTTCCCTTTCAGAGATTTTAAGGACAAAGAAGAACCAGATTACAATAGATATCTACTACTATTTTAACATCAAATGATAAACATAGTAACCAGAGCGCACATTTCTAATCTGCTTGAAAAAAAGAGATAGTATCGAATGGTCGAAAACGCATATGGCATATGTAGAAACTCGTCTAAAACGCAACTCGGAACAATACGTAGTAAGCGCGGTGTGTCGCTTAGCCTCAATTTATTTATTTTTTTTGGTTGATATGAGCTCTTTCTTATTGGTTCTTATGTATGGAATGCTACAAAAAAAAAAAAACTTAATGGTTGATTAAGGTTGGCCCAAAGGCTACACCTCCCGTTAACTTATAGTATTTTATAGTTTCTGCCTAATGATATCATCTAAACTAATATTATAAAGAGGAAAGATTAGTTTGATCGTTTGCATAGAATAGGCTCCGAAAGTACTGGACTGGTTTTAAAAATTCTTTCGCCGTTGGAAAGCTACCCTATCCCCAAGTTACATAGGATATATTTAAGTATCAATAATATTAGGGCTAACCTTACTAAAACTCCAATAATGTAACGCAATGTGTTTTCACCGCTTGCGCTGCGGAAACTATTGATGATAGAACAAAATAATATACTACAACTTTGTAGAACACATCATAATCTACAAAAAGTGTCGCGACAGCGTATGTGTACTTATTATAGTAATGTCATAAAAATGTTATTTTATTTTAAAAAAAACTAATTAAAATGCCGCCGCTAGAAAAGGCTCTTTATTCGTACCTTGGTTTAATCCTTTTCAAAATAAATCACTTCATATTCTTAACTGTTTTAATACGTTAATGTAACTTTTTGAGTCGTAAAATTCGGTCGGACATTCCATTGAAAAGATATCACGAGTTTAAAAATGTAAGTAAAAAAGTCACGTAGTCACCGCTCACCCCACTCGACTAGCTAGGCAGCAGCACCGTGATAATTATGCGATGCGTTGTAGGCGCCACAAGAGTAGGTACGCGAGTCAATTTTTAAATTTTTTGTTTAATACCTTTTTTTGTTTAAGCTGGGGCGGGCCGCTAGTGTGTTATATTTTTACATACGACACTGAAAATGATGACAAAAAATACTATTAATTTAAAATTTTGGTGAATCGAGGTGATATTAAATAATAAGTAGGGCAAAATATGAATAATCTTTCTATACGTGGGGCGCACTATAAGTTTCCGGAATGAATATGAAAAAATACTATTAAAGGTACAAAATTAATTTATTGTTTTTCAAAATAATCTCCCTTGGCGTCTATGCACTTTTTCATTCGATGAAACCAGTTTTGAAAACTTTTGTGCCACTCCTCTGTGGTGACCTCTGAAACGTGTTTTTCATACTCCTCGACAGCCTCTTCTGGTGATGAAAATCGTTGACCGCGTAATTGGTTCTTAATTTTTGGGAACAGAAAAAAGTCACAAGGTGCCAGGTCGGGACTGTATGCAGGATGACTCATGAGTTCTACATTTTTCGCCTTCAAAAAGTCGTTTGTCTGTCTGGCCGTGTGAGAACTAGCATTGTCGTGGTGCAGGATGATACGGCGTTTACGGTTATTTTTACGGAGTTCGTCAATAACTTCCGGCAAACAAATGGTCGTGTACCAGTCACTATTCACTGTACGACGATTCTCTAAAGCAACAGTAGCCACTTGTCCAGTTTTATTAAAAAAAGAAGGAATTATCCGCTTAGATGTACTTTTCACGCGCGCCACTTTGGTTGGTTTCGGCTCATCTTGAAAGACCCATACGCTCGATTGCTGCTTTGTTTTGGGATCGTAGCAATAAATCCATGTTTCGTCACCTGTTACTATGTCCCACACCAAATTTGACGCACCTTCGTTGAATCTGGTAAGCATGGCACTGCACCAAGTGACGCGGTCCGTTTTTTGAGCCTCGGTCAAGTTGTGTGGGATCCACCGCGAGCACAGCTTTCTCACACCCAAATGTTTGTGTAGGATTAATTGTATTTGACTCATGCCTATTTCTAAGGATGCGCGAATTTCATGGTAGGTCACATGCCTGTCTGTTTCAATCATACGGCGCACAGCATCGATGTTTTTGTTGGTCACAGCGGTGGACGGCCGACCATCGCGAGATTCGTCACTGAGATTGATACGACCACGCTTGAATTCTGCAAACCAGCTATAAACAGTTGTCTTGCATGGTGCTTCATTGCCAAAAGCTGTTTCAAGCCGAGCGATGCTCTGTTGAGCTGTCAAATTAAACTTAAAATCATAGAAAATCATACTACGAAAATTTTCCCGAGTTAAATCCATGTTGATGCAGACACACAATTTTTTAAATGGCGCCACAAGGTAAAAACATAAGACAGTCAGATGAAACAAACTGCATTCTACAGCCAAAGAGTTCTATTTTCAAATGTTGCAATAAATTTTTAAATATTGTTTATGTAAGTGGCCAGTTCCGGAAACTTATAGTGCGCCCTATGTATAATCATGTACATGAAAACGACGTTTTATCGAAGAAACTAAATCATTAAAAGTTTAGGTATCGAAAATAATCGTTACTCAGAATATCAACAACAAACAACAATATTTTACAACTTATGTCTTCGTCGAAGTTTGTTGAGTGCGGTTTAATATTACTTGTGACTTGGTGACTTCTTTGCGTTTATTGTAAATGTAAAAGTTTGACTTACATCACATTATGTGACGTAACGTTACGTGACAAATACAAACATACCGACGAACATATTATCACGCCTGTTTCCCGTGGAGGCATGCAGAGACTACAGATCACTTCTTGCTTCTTCTTTTCTTGTGAAAAGCCCCAATAAAATCAAATGTTTTCCCTCCAGTAGGTTGCCACTTTCACAGCATTGGCTGAGGCCTTAAATAGCTAGCTAGCTAGCTGGTGGGGCACAATGGGCCGGAGACGAGGTATTATAGTCTTGTCGTTATGGCCACATTGACATTGTTGCTTATGAACCTCCAATGGTTGAATGAAATCAAGAGGGGGTGGATATCTGCTGCGCCACATTTAGAGTCGGTAGAAGTTTGGTTTCCCACCAAGTGGTACCTATTGTATTAACAAAACTAGTCGCAATGGAATTTGACGGCCTGACCTGTGACAGTCCATCGTATCATGCTCGCTCTTACAAACATCATCATCATCTAAGACTACAGCCGTGGGTGACCCTGGATCTGGTCAAGTATTTTCTTCCAGATAGTTCTATCTTGGGCTGTCTGTCTTCATCTTTTGACGTCTACTTCTTTAAGATCCTGTTTGACGCCATACAGCCATCTGAGCTTGGGTCTGCCTCGGCTTCTACGACACTAGGGTCGAGTCCCCAAAGCGTTTTGGTACTGTAGCCTCGTCCTTTCTCACTACATACTTTGCCGATCGTAAGCGTCCAATCTTGATCGTTTAAATACTTTAGGCGCGTCGTATAAGCACAGCTCGTGGTTGTAGCGCGAACGTCATTACTCATGTTCAAACACAGCTCCGTTGATACACCGAAGTATCTCTCACTCTAATACCACCAACTGTCCTTATCCTTTGTACTCAAATCCCAGCATTTAGAACCGTATGTCAATGTGGGCCTGAGTTGGATAGTGTACAAGAGAATTTTACTTCTTTTTCAAGTATTTTGGCTCTTACAAACTTTCATCAAAATAATAAGTGTATCAAGCAGATTGCGAAGCATTTTGATGGCCTGACCCCATGCCGTCTCTCTGAACTGAATTATGCTCGCTTTCACCTTTCGTAAAAAAATTTAATCTGTCTAGCGGGGCGTGATGTATTTTGACGGCACGATCCATTGCGGTACAACAATATGCTCCACCTTACAAACGATTGTAAAAAAATATCATAGTGTCAAACTGATGGATTCTAACGACCGTTGTGGTTCGCCGAAATGTGCTCGCTTTCGCCGTACGACAAAATATAAAATCTATCATGCAGATCGCGGCGGCATTTCCCGACCCAACCTATTGCAGCCCGCCCAAATATGCTCACTCTAGTTACTCGTACCATTCGTCAAAATCTTTCTGCCAAACGGATTGCGACGGATTTAGAAAGTACCAAATATGCTCCCTTTTACAAAAATTTGTCACAATAATCATTGTGTTAAGCGAATTTTGACAGCCTAACCCGTTGCGGCCCGTCCGAATATGCTCACTACTGTTACCGTTCCTCAAAATAATCATTCTGTCAACAAACCGAACTTTGCCAATCTTTGTTGACGCCGTTTGTTCTGTTGTGGAACTTTAACATTTGTTAACATTTGTTTAGGCCGCGTGGTGATTTTGTAATTTTATACGGTCTTATCGTTTTAAAGTAAAGGCAGTTGTAAAGTTGTAAGTAATTATTGTTTTGATGTTAAACAAGTTTTATAAAAATTTGCTCGAAATGAAATGGAAAACATTGAATAAAAATATATAATGGCCTTTAAAGTTTGGCTTTTAAGGCCCATTAAGATTGTGCAAGTTTCTTGCCTGTTGCATACCATTTTATTAAAGCAATAAATGGTTTTTACGGCTGATGCTTCTATTTGTTTTATTTTATTATATGTCGGGGAGTTCATTCATTCCCTTTTCTTATTGCTTATTTTTACACATTATATCCAAACGCAGTCTTACGCGACGCAGCGTTACAGGTGCAATTATCCGAACGGTTATTATCGCGTGATCCACGCTCGACCAGCGTGGTACCAGAAGTGCGATTTCTGAAACGCGGAGTCACCTAAACGAATGGTTTTCCCATAAAAAAACCATACGTTTAGGTGACTCCGCGTTTCAGAAATCGGACTTCTGAGGTGGCTACGTTGTTTTTAACCGACTTCAAAAAAGGAGGAGGTTATATGTTCGACTGTATATATTTTTTTTAATGAATGTTCGCCGATTTCTCTGTCAATTGTAGACCGATTTTCAAAAAAATTTTTTTTCATTCACTACGACTCGCGGAGTATGACTTCCCCATCATGCAATTTTTATAAAGCTTTGCTTTCGGTCATCCGGGATGTCAGGTGCCGATCCCGCTCGGCGTCCCCGTTTCAGCACCTATCTTGCTGCGAAATATATTTTTTTCAAGGAGAGCCAACAGCTAACATAAAAATAAAAAATTGAACTGACACCGGAAAGCCAATATAAGGTTTCCACGGAAAACACTAGACCAAGCAAGTTATCTATTGCTTTAATAAAATGACCACCTGCACGTCTCAATAATCGTAACATCTTCCTCAGGCAGCCAAACGTACCAGCTGCAGAAGTTCCTGATGCAGAAGTTGCGCAATGGATAAACAAATATCCACCTAGCCAAACCACCTGCAGAGAAACTCTCACATGGTAAAGACCTCCCCTAGAAGTCTCTCAATAGACTCCGGGCTAGTGTTGGGAGGTGTCGAGAAAACCGAGTTAGGTGGCGTCACGCTGATAACGTCCTTTGCGACTGCCAGTGCCGTAAATAGACCTTTCTACGCCCTGTGCGAGCTTCCATAACTGCGCCCTTGTTTTTTTTTCAGATATTATAGGTACCCTAGAGCAATGCTATGTATAGGCCTTTACTTCATTTCAGGGTGATAAAATAAAGCACAAGGAACTTGGTGTTGGTGAACCAGTTATTTAATATTTTGGAACAAAAATCTATTTTTAAAGAACTGATGTGGGCATACAAGCAGACGAGCCATCTAATGTTAAGTGGACCCTTCGCCTTTTATATAACCCACTGTGTCTCACTCACTAAAACTCAAACGCAAGTTCACTTCTGCAAATGCGTTGCCCACCTTTATGCTTAAGATGAAATTTTTGGGCCTCTCTTCATACATCTATAATAAAATAACACCCTGAAAAGTTTCAGTAAACTGCAAATTAATTTAATTTTAAGTACACGGTATGGTCACAGAATAAGTACTAGTAGTCACGTAGTATGGTAGAGTTTTGAATAAGGAAGGTAGGATGATATGAATTACGTATGAATTTGTGAAAAAACGTTTATTCGAAAATATTTGCTACATTATTCACAACTTCGACAAACACTAAACACAAATACGCTCGTGCGCTGCCATAAAAATGAGCGCGATGTTTTGTCTAATTTAACCTTTCGTGTGTTGCAAAAACCAGACGCAATAGTAAAACAATTGATTTATATCGGAATCCGGTATAGCCACACACAAAAGGTAAATAGACGTTTTTAATGACACTGGCATGTAGGTACGTATGTGATGGAATCGAGCACTAGTAGAGCAGGGGGAACTTATCAGGAGCAAACCGGAAAAATAATAGTCCTGCCTGGTCTGGCCTTTCTTGCGCCTCCCAGAGACTACGCCCTGTGCCTGGGCACCGGTGGCACTGCCCTATTTACGGCACTGGCGACTGCGGTGCCATTCAGTCGATGGACCACATTCTATCGTGTCCGTACTGCCCTACGTTATGTTCTATCGAGGACTTAAATGAAGCTGACGACAAAGGGATCGCCGTGGCCACTTACTGGTCAATTATCATTTGATATAGAAACTATATTGGAAGCATTTGACTCGATAAGAAGAAGAAGAGAAATGGTAACTAGCTCCGTCTAAATAAGCCTTTTTATTTTTCTACTCACATACATTTAAAAACTTGCAAATATCTAACTTAAACTGATTAAAGTTAATGAAGAGAATGAATTTTCATTAACAAAATTTTCTACGCTTTTGGTCACTTTTTTTTATCGGAAAAAGGGTTACCTATAACGATAGGCCTATGCATTGATTAGATAATAGACAGAACGAACGCCAAGCCAACAACACTCACAATATTATAACATTTTTTGAGCTGTTAATATTTGCTACATAAATAAAAGTAACACTGACTTATTGATGCCCATTCATATGTGACTACAAATCATTGACGAGGAAAATCAGAACGCACTCCATCACTATATTACTATCTCGGGCGTAGCTATAGCTTGCTCTTGGGAGGGTCAACTCCAGGACTAAATCAAAATGTAAATAATAATCACGTCTTTATCCTCAATGTTCAACCTGTTAACTTTAGCTCATAAAAGTAGCAAAGTAGCCAACTACTTATCTCATTTTAATTTTAAATTTTTCGCGATTAGCTACAAAAGAGGTGGAAAGACGAGCTTGACTACTGTCAAACACAAGCGCCATCTATATGGCTTTCATTGCATTATATACTTACTATCATACTTAATGCTTTAAAGCATCCCTGTCAATAAGTGATCCGATTAGCCGCCACTAGGTGTCATATTGTACGCACAATATATAAACATATTTTTGTAGTTTTCCTCCTCTGTTTTAACGCACTTAAGCTATAAGTAATCACCTCATTATATATCGATAGATACCAATTTGGTACTTTCCAACAAGTCAAATTAGATACTTTTTTCTAAACGTCGAATTTTCTATGGGATTTGTATGAAATACAGGTTATACAGGATAATAACGTTAAGGTGTCTTGAAGTCAAATAGCGCTCTTAATATCAGTTTTTCTGCAATAATAAATCTAAAATCACGTTGAAAATGGTCAATGACAAGTGACATTATTTTGTGATGTTTTATTTTCTTAACAATACCAAATAATTTATATTTGACCCAGGAAAGTACTCAATTCTCTGTTTCTCTCGGGCACAACTACCATCTTTTTACAACTACCATTGCAAGGATTGGGCTTCTTCAGCGCATAAAGAAGCCCAATCCCCTGCAGTGGGACTGTATAGGCTGAAAATAGAAATAGCTTTAGCTGTTTGAAATCCGCCTGCTTTTCTTTTTTGAGTTTAGCAATCTAAAAAAGTTGAAACATTTTACGCTTTATTTTTGTATAAGAACGTTGTCGATCACACGATCTGATTTATGCTCCAATACATATGAAATTCATCGTATGCTTCTTCTATATAGAGAAAGATGGTGTATATATTATATTTTAACCGAAGAACTTTGAAAAATACTGTTACCCGCGGTGTTATCCACGTTTATAATTATTTAATGGACGGAAACCATATTTTTTTTTCCGATATATAGTGTATCCTTTTTTCCGTAAGTAAGTTCTGGTTGATTAATTAACAGACGTTCAAACTCATTAATATTTTTATTGCAGATTTTTCAAATTATGATAAGTATACAAAACAAGGAAACAAAGCACATATACCTATATGAATATATGTACTCGTAGAACTAATTTTGGAGAAATAATTTAGAAAGCACGCAGCAAAACATTTTGACATCGGAAACTTTAGTTGGAAAACTTTAACTCGCATCTAATTTAAACTTTGTTTCTGAACTAATTATATTTCCCATTTCAGACATCCTAAAGCTTGTGCAATGTATAATACCTACTCTATGCAATTCAAAGCTCGGAATCGACCCGTGGTCCTGTTTTGGCCATTATCTAATTGATAAACTGACAATTTACAAAAAATTTTTTCTTTAAGGCGATATAATAGGCTCATTGAATAAATGTTAGAGTGGGAGTGTTATTCCGCATTACGTCAGTGCATTTTCAAAGTTTGAATAAAGGAGATTCTATTCATCTATAATCAATATATTCATTTAAATTAATTTAATTATTTGATGCGGATTTTTTTGATAATAAACCTAGGAACTAAACTTTCTTTGATTTGTTTTTGTTAACAAGAATAATCTTCTTTTTTGTCCTAGCACTTTCTCGGCGCCAGGTCAGTCTTGGGTTGTCGGGTCGGGTAGATTCTAAAGTTTTAATAACTTCGTTATACTAGTCCACCAGGTAGTAGATTGGTGACCTGGGCCCTCTTACGTTCAACTGGACAATTATACGTTCAGGCAGGCAAAGAGCTTTCTTAACTACATGTTTTTCGTATCTTCGCATGACAAGGCCTCGGAGTCTATTTCATGTAGCCTTTTTCTTAATGGGGATGACTTTAAAACTGCCACATACGTAGGTATTACGGATTTTGTTTAAAGAATACGAATTCTGAGAACAAGAATAATAAAACTGACAAAAAAAAACGAATGCAATCACACTATTCTCTCGTATTTACTCGCACTCGTATTTACAAAATTTTGCCGAAATCTGACGGGGCAAAGGTCCTCAATGATCCAAAGCAGCACACCTAAGGTAGCATCTGGGAATAGAGGTAAAAAGGCAAATATGCTTTTTTAAACTTATTTACGTTTCTAACAGTTTGCAACCGTTTGACCAAGTCAGCGACAATCGCGCGGCAGTTTGTGACGCTCTTCATCGACTATCGCCAACTGTTGTCGATCATTGCCAATCACGATCGAAAGCTGTCGCTAATACACAATCGCTCGTCTGTCTAAGCCCTTACTCATCTCCAGATGCATCAAATAAAGTAAATTCTCGCAACTTGTGCCAGCCTTATACATAATTCACGGCACCGCCTGTTCTAATGTATTAGACTGCTAAATATTTACGTGGATATCTTGCCAATCTACTAATGAATTTTAGCTTTGTCTGATATAGGCGGCACTCGGTTATAATTAGAAGATGGTTTCGTATTAATAATTTCGTGTGTGTTTTGTATAATTTTGTTACAAGAAGTTTTTGTTTCATAAAACTACGCAATCAACTATTGGGAAGTTAAATTTGTTGGTTTTTTTTATGGCGTTTAGACAAGTGTGTGTGGTCACATGTGGTCAAGTATGTGCCTAAGGGGCGTGAGTTCAAATCTTACCGTGATCAACATTTTTATAACATATTTTTCAGTTCAAAAACCAAATTTAAAGTGTGTCGTGTGGCCAAGTGTGAAGTGGCTAAGTAATTTTCTACCACAGACAGATAGACAGATATTTAGACATTAACGTCAAACTTATAACACCCTTCTTTTTTTCTCGGGGTTAAATAAAAACCTATTGACCTTATTTTGATAAAATTGGGACCAGTCACTGCAATGACATATACAAAAGAAAGAAAAACCGCTTCAAACCAAGTCAATTTCAGACTTTGCAGAATACAGATTTCTTTTTTTAATCACCGCCTGCGACCCTCGCAATACAGAACTGTCAGTTCCGCACCCTCATCAGTTGCGTCCAGAGACCCGGCTTACACTGACAGTATTGGAGACAAGTTTGCTTGATTTTTAATCCCTGATGCAAAAAGAGGAGTGTAGACGATGACCACACAGTTCCTGCATTCATCATCATCGAAGCATTCTCGGTTACATCCTCAGCGGTAACACTTCAGAGCCTGGGGTCCGCTACCTAACCTAGGTGATTTGACAAGGTTACTGGTTTTTTCACAGAGCGACTGCCGTCTGACCTCCGCAATCCAAAGGGTAGATCAGAAGCAATACTTTGATAAATTTGAGCAAAGCTAGATGGCGTTCGGAACCCTCAGTTTATACGTACCTTCCGAAACACAAAATCGTATTTCTTTTCGGATAATCAGGTGATTTAAACTTGCAATATCCTAACCAGACTGGAAACAAGTTTTCACAAAGTATGTTTCCCAGTGGGATTTGAACCCACGACTTGCAAGGCAAACGCCTTGATCGGTCCATACATATACAGAAACATTATCACATCTTTCTTCCTAACGGAGTAGGCATATCTTAAGACCGTCAGACCCAAACGACAAAGGGAATCAAAGTATTATACAGCAGACAGAAGATGTATTGGGTCATAAGCAGCAGAAGAGCCAGACCTTACTAATTTTTAACTGACTTTAAAGGAGGAGGTTATCAATTCGAATCTACAATTACTAGAGACCCCTGGACCAATCAGAAAATTCTTTTTGTTTTCTTAATTTCTTTATTTTTCTTTTCTTTATAATTCCGCATACTTGTTCAATCATCCCATAGAAATTTTATTAAAATCGGTGGTTGTTTTGTTTGGTGTTAAAGTTGGTTTGTAGTTTAGAAAAATTATCTCACTTATTATTAATATTAGTATGTAGTTTCAGTTTACACATGTATGATGTAGCGCGAGTATTAAATCAAACACACTCAAAGTTGGTTCGTAGGTAACTGCTCTTTATTGTTGGTTAAACAGGGTTTATATACATATTGAAAATAGAGCACAAGTCGTCATAAGGTATGTTTATCTAGATCTAGGATGAGTAATCTAGGTGTTCTACATAGAAAGGTTACAAGGTGTAAGTAGGAAAATAATTAGTTCAAGTACACACACATTACACAGTCTTGCCAGCTTGACTATGAGGGCCGATTTATACATACGAGAGCCCAAACTCACTTCTCTATTAGTCTCAAGGCTGATTTCTATATATATTACTCTGGCAACTATTTCAATACTTTCTAAAAGCAGCCAGATCGGTCGGACGTACCATACATGCCAGACGCACATTCTGTAAAACATGTGTACACGTGTCCAGAACAGGCTTAAATATTTTTATTTTAATAATATTTAATACACTTGGCTAGGAGAAAAGACAGCCGATGGACCAAAGCAGTAACCGAGTGGTGGCCGAGACAGCGGAACAGACCAGTAGGGAAACCACCGGCACGTTGGTCAGACGATATTGTAAGGTTGACGGGTAAGCAGTGGATGAGAATGGCACAGGATCGTGGGAAATGGCGCAAAAAAAGGGAGGCCTATGCCCAGCAGTGGGTTGATGTGGGCTGAAAAATGGATGGAAAAATGGATTTATTTTATTATTTCGCATAGGCTTGTAATATATGAATTACACATCCCCAAAACGTTTTTACTAAAAGATTATTCTTATACTGACGTTGAAAGTTTAACAACTATACTAAATATAACAAATATTGCAGGTATATTTAGTCACACAGGAAACATAGTACCTACCTATTAACATCGCTAAACCATTTCTACAAATAGGTAATTCCTATATTGACGTGGAAAGTTTAACTTCAGTTTAACAAATATTACGAGTATATTTAGACACACAGAAAACATATCATTATTTTAGACATTAGACATTTCTATTTTCATTTTCTTCTTTTTATTATTTATGGGTAAGCATGTGATGAAAAATCTCCCGTGTAGAAATTATTCTTCGAAAGATTCAACATTGTGAGTATAAGAATTTCATTAAAAAAAAAACAACCTTTAATCATTTTTGAGGGAAGACCTAATTTACCGTTGAAATAGCACATTCTAGAGAATTCCTCTAAAAAATCTCTACTGTAGATTTTATTGTGAAAATTTCATACAGCTGAAAATTCACAGCCCCGATTATAGGTGATTTGACAAGGTTACTGGTTTTTACACAGAGCGACTGCCGTCTGACCTCCATAACCCAAAGTGTAGACTAGAAGCAATCTTTTGATAAATTTGAGCAAAAACTAGATGGCGTTTGGGATCCATAGTTTATACGTGCCTTTCAAAACACGGAATCTTTTGAATAAGTATAACTATCTCTAGTTTTTCCTTTGGCTCTTCTTCCTTCTATTTTTCCTTCTAATCTCATTTTTAAAACTTATTATGTGCTAATGAATGAATGACTGAAAAACTCTTTATTGCACCAATACAAAAAAAAATAGCAAAAACAAAAGAAGATTTAAAATTTAAAATACATAGGTACAATGGGCGGTCTTATCGCTTAAAGCGATCTCTTCCAGACAACCGGTGGATGGAGAGGAATGTAGGCAGGTCAGAAATAACGGCGGTGCAAAGAAAACTATAAGTTAAATCAATAGCTAAGGCTACTTTTTAAATTACATAATACACTACACATATATTCTATAATACACTTACACAAAAAACTACATATATACAATACAATATAACTACATAAATAAGTTTAGTAAATATAACATACATACAAATAAATATAATACAATTATTAAAATAATAATAGTAATGTACGATTACTGAGCTAGATAAAATTCTTTAAGTCTGTTTTTAAAGATGGAGACAGATTGTGCACGTCTAATAGACTCAGGCAGTTCGTTCCATAAACGCACAGCTTGAACTGTGAACGAATTGTCGTAGAAGGATGACCGATGCATCGGCATATTAAGCTTAAGACTGTCTGATGTCTAAGTGCCCTATCGTTTTCCCTCTCCTAGAATTTATAGTTTGTAGAAGCATTTATATTTTATCTGTATACCACAATCAAATTAACTACATATTGGCCGACCAATCGAAACAACAATAGAACATTTAATGTCAATATACCAATAAATATATCAAGAACCCGAGAGATTATTGTCGAAGTCCAATAATTCACTATATGTGTACCGACAATATAATTCGTATGACGAAGGGCTGACGTATTAGGCAAGTTCAGAGAAGGGACGTCACGGACAGTTTTATTCTTATCCAAAGAATGTCTAAAGAAGAAGAAGAAATTAGAATAAAATTAATAAACATATTGTTCCAAGCATTTATACCCGTAATAAATCGAATCACGGGCTATACTAGATCACTGTAATGAAATTAAATTAACAGTCAAGAAACAAAAAAAAAATGTATTTCCATACTAACGTATGCTGCCACCCAGACAATTTGTATGGGAATGCCGACATTTTTTTGGTTGGTTGGTTGTTATTTTTATTTTATTATACTATGTATATCCCTTCCACGTTTTATTTATAATATTTTAAATATAAATGTTTAAATAAATATATATGGACAAATAACACAGATTGAGCTAGGCCCAAAGTTCGAGACTTAAGTTATGGGATATTAACCCAACGATACTACATTGTATAACAAAAACATATATAGATAAACACCCAAGACCGAAGTTAAAAAAGGCCATTTTCCAACCGGCCATTTGCCCTGACCGGGGATCGAACCCAAAAATTTTGGGTGGCGGACCAGCATGGTGACCACTACGCCACGGAGGTCGTCAAGTATTTTATGCAACAATTGTTTCAGAAGACCCAAAGAAGATTTCTTTTGTTAAGTGTAATTTAATAGAGGCAGTTAGGCGCATATCTTTTATCTCGCGTATCTTTTTGGCGAAATTACGACACATGTGCTATTATGAGAAATAGAGTATAGATTTTTCTGCAATCATATTATCAGTAGTGTTCTTATAATTGTTCCCGACCATTTAAAAGACAGATAACAGTACAGGAGTATTAAAAACTGTTTATCGTTTATCAAAAACTTGTGAAGTAGATACTAGCGCTTTCACATGATAAGTAACACTGGTTGTGGTCTTTTCTTGGATTGGTGACCTTTTTTTTGGAAGTTTTCCGGTTTTTTGGTAGTTCTTTGGTGCTGTGAAAGACAACATCAAGCCGTTGGTTCCGAGTGTCTACAAGTGGCAGAAAATTCTTTGAATTCTTCCGTGCTTCGGAAGGCATGTTAAGTCGTAGCCTGCCATCATTAAATGGAAGTTGTCAACGTATTTCTGCTTAAAGATTTGCACATACACACATGGGAAAAAATTAACATTTTCCTGATATTTACCAAAAATCAAAACAATAATGATTAAACGAACTTACTTTAAGTGAAGTTTTATCTTTGCTTTATGGTTTAGAAAATAGACGTCAATAAGGAACAGAGAATCAATAATTTTTCAAAAGAAAAAACCGACTTCATACCCAAACTACAAACCAGATTTTGATAAAATTTTATTGGACCAACTGATAAGTATGCCCTTTTAAACAGAAAAAGAATTTTCCTAGTCAGTCTAGGCGCATCTTTAACTAATTGGGGAAAATACAAAAAGAAAAGATTACGACGAACGATGCGAGCCTTGGCGAGCGTAGTAAGAAGAGGGGATCGAGCATTTTTTACGTATTTATACAACGTTGCATACAATACTTTTTCTACGACTGTATTTATTAATCAAATACAAAAATAAACAAAGAAAAATAAGAAAATATTTGACATATTATGTTATGCAGATACTAGGAACCTATGGTAAACTTTATTTTTTTAATTGACGTTTATTTCCTATAGTGACAATTAAAAAAAAATGTTTTTCTTATTTTGACCTATGGGATATAATTCTATGATTTTGACAGATAAGAATTTATTTCGGAAAGTTTAATTTTTAATACGAACTGTATGAATTCAGTTGTTTGTTAAGTTGGTAGATGTGCTATGTTTTTGTCACATTAGTGTCGATCAAGTAAAACCTTAACCTAAGTGCATCTACATAGCCACTACGGTTCATAGATCTAAAGAAAAAAAAGTTTTAAGTCTATGGCTCGGAATATCTTTTTGGCGAATTAACGCCACATGTGCTATTATATTAGGAATAGAGTATAGACTTTTCTGAAATCATATTATCTATGTTCTTATATTAGTGTTCGGGGCCATTTAAAAGACAGATAACAGCACAGCAGTAGAAAAAACATTTAATGTCAATACACCACATAAATAGTATAAATCAAGATAATCTCACGGAGATTATCGTCAAGGTCCAATAACTCACGAGATTTGTATCGACATATAATTCGCAGACAAAGGGTTGACATATTGGGCGAGTTCGGAGAAGGGACATTCACGGACAGTTTTACTCTATCGAACGAATATCACACTAAGTCACAAATTAGAAAATAATCGCAAAAGTTTGTCTTTTAATTATTCACAAGTGTAGGTTGTTCTAAATGTTATAGAACTATGAAATATAGTTATAGGTTTTACAATAAATATTAACTAAATTAAACTAACTAAAATAAATATTAAAAATAAATTATATAAAACATATATACTATCATAAATAAAAAATATCCTGTGAACGCGCCGGTATCAATCCTTAACCCACGGAAGAGTGCCCAGAAGGCCAGCAGCAGTGCCACGTTGTATGGCAATGTTTAATCCGTGTGCGAACTAATTAACAGCCCCCAGATCACCTGATACTACGACTAGCTTTTTACCTATAAAAAATAAACTATGTTGTGACATCGCGCGGGCTCCAGCACTCCTCCGCCCCTCTTCGGCGCAGCGGGGGGGGGGGGCATGCCCATATATAAGGCGCGGCGGCCGGCGCTCGTTCTCTTTTTCTTCGGCTGCATCTCCAGCTAAGTAGTTCTTCTACCTAGAAGGGCTACTCAACGGATCTAGTGCCTATAACTCACGACCCTGACTACCTAATCTGTACCTAGTGTTCTTGTGAATCTTTGTAACTAATGTAATGTAATAGTTGTTCATTATACCTATCTCATTTGCCAATATCTAGTCTTTCCTTTATCTCATCTATCCTCCTAGATCCTAAATCTAGACTTTACTAACCAAAACGGTACAATGTGTAGGAAGCCCCCACGCACTTTAAAGGCAGTTAGGCGCATAGATCTAAAGAAAAAAGTCTTGTTTTATGGCTAGGCGTGTCGTTTTGGCAAAATTACGACACTTGTGCTGTTATGGGGAATAAAATATACAATGTCCTTTTTAATTAAGTACAAATATTTTAAGGGGTTATTCAGTCCATCATTTTGAACAACTTTGTCCAATAAATATATATCGAAATACGAAAAAAAATATTTAGGTTCTCATACAGATCGAAGTAGTCACGTGATATCGTTACTATGAAAAATGCAAAAAAAAATTTCGTATTAAGATATATATTTATTGGGAAAAGTTGTTCAAAATGATGGATTGAATCACCTCTTAAAATATTTGTACTTAATTAAAAAGGACATTGTATAGAATCTTCTGAAATTTTAGTATCAATGTTCTTATATTAGTGTTCGTGACCATTAAAAAGACAGATAACAGTAGAAAAAGTATATTTTTTATCTCTCAGTATAGTATAGGTATATAGAATTTATAAAGCTTAATTATTTGTATCTTCAACAGGAGACAGGCTAGCACCTGCCTTTATTCTGATCGTCTTTGTTCAGTTAGCTCTCCGTTGTATTGTTCTAGCCTAGCATTTGATTATAATCAAAGGGTCTAGCTTAAGAGTTCTCTGTCTTTCAAATAATATTACTAATTTTTTACACTTATTTTTAGGGTTCCGTACCCAAAGGGTTAAAACGGGACCCTATTACTAAGACCCTGCTGTCCGTCCGTCCATCTGTCTGTCACCAGGCTGTATCTCATGAACCGTGGTAACTAAACTGTTGAAATTTTCACAGATGATGCATTTCTGTTGCTGCTATAACAACAAATACTAAAAAGAAAATGAAATAATAAATAATAAATAAATATGAACAAATAACACTAATTGAGCTAGCCCCAAAGTAAGTTCGAGACTTGTGTTATGGGATACTAACTCAACAATACTATATTTTATAAAAAATACATATATAGATAAACATCCAAGACCCAGGACAATTTGATAAAGACCATTTTCCAACTTGCCCTGACCGGGGATCGAACCCGGGACCTCTGGGTGGCGGACTAGCATGGTGACCACTACGCTACGGAGGTCGTCATAATAGGAGAAGGAAATAAATATTTAAGGAGGCTCCCATACCACTAACGTGATTTTTTTGCCATTTTTTGTTCCTATTCAACTAATTTTATAGATAATGGTACGGATCCTTTCGTGCGCAAGACCGACTCGCACTTAGCCGGTTATTTTAAGAGTTATTGGTCTTGTACCTATAGGTTTACACACAAATAAATAATAAGAGACAAAAAACATAAAGTTAGAGATTATTTTATAATAGGATTATTTTATATGTGTCGAAGTTGTGCGATGTGTGCCCATCGCACAATTTCGACACATATGGCGATCCAAAAAGTTGACCCGCAGAGTCGAAACTCAAAATCTTCAGATCTAACGTCAAATTCTTGCTATATGGGTGCGAAACGTGGAAGGTTACCAAAGAGATCACGCAGCCGATCCATGTTTTTATCCACTTGTTGTTGAGAAAATGTCAATTTTGAGTCAAGGGTAACACCTAAATCGCAAACGGTTGATTTACTTCTCAATTATTGGAAATATTGGAATCATCATCATCCCAGCCCTTCTTCCGCCCACTGCTGAACATAGACCTCCCTTCGTCGACGTCACCCATCTCGGTCCTGTGCTGCTCTCATCCAGGTGAGACCCGCGTTTGTGCTCTCAACCCATCGTTTGTGCCAGCCCCGGATCTAGGGGGGGCAAGCCGGGGCCCATGCCCCGGGCGGCGAAGTCAGAGGGGCGGCAAAATCAAATAAATCCACCGGGGGCGGCGTCTGGTTACTTTTGAAAAAGTATAAAAGTTGTTATGTACTCAAAAATCAAGAATCGCATCTCGGTCTGAATCTTCTGGACCAAATCCGGTGAAAGGTAGGATGGTGTAATCCTATAATCCAAACACATGTGCAAAGTAAATAAATATTTTTTTTCAATAAGGGCCATTTTCGAGGGACAAATTATGTCATTAAAAAGTTTTGCAAACCTTACCATGTTATATATTAAATGAAAAGACTCGTTATAAGAATCTCAAATATATTTTTGATTTTATTCATGAAAGAAGACGAAAATTAACCAATCCCTACCGCGAACTCCAAAACTACTGAGCCTAAAACTTTGAACGAATGACAAAATATAGTACATTGCTTGTAGATTACAGGAAAAATAAAATAAGAATTCTATCAATCTTCAATCTTCTTCTTCTAAATATATATAACTCAAAGGTGACTGACTGACTGACATAGACCCAAACCACTGGACGGATCGGGCTGAAATTTGGCATGCAGGTAGAAAAGAAAGGATTTTGATCAATTCTACTAGGGGATAAAATAGGGGATGAAACTTTGTATGAAACTTTGTAAATTTTAAACCGATCGGGCTGAGACTTTGCATGCATAAAGCTACTATGACGTAGGCATCCCCTAAGAAAGGATTTTGATAAATTCCACCCCTACGCGAGCGAACCCGCTGGCAAAAGCTAGTTGAAAATAAAATGGTAAAATCGAATATAATACGTTCACTTACGAAAAATCTTCAGCATTGTACGGAACCCTCACAACTCGCACTTGGCCGGTTTTTTTTTTTTGTCGCTCAGATACCGTGTTTTCAGAAAGCGCTCTTGTGTTTGCGTATTCATCAATTCACTTGTAACTCCGTGTTTCTTTCTCACTGTCTTTCCTCTTAGTAGTACATAAAATAATATACTTATATTGTTGTTAAAATTGTAAAGGGCGACATCTGTTCGTTACCCGTGACATTATTAATAATCCATAATGCTCTCGATAGCACTTCCATTTGCACAAAGTATCTGCTTATTGTAGGTAACTAAAAAGTTATAACACGTACGAACAGGTGGCGCTCTCCTGTCATTATATAAATGTGGAGATCGGTTAGACCGACCCTTTTTTACCATCATTCTCACATACCAACCGCTTCGAGAATAAACGCCTATACACCACAGAACTGGAGTCCATCATTTCAACAATTGCATAAATATTTTTAATATATCTTCCTTCCATTTATTTATATTAAGTACTTAAATCAACTTCGACGACGCAAACACATCTAGACTGGCGATAGCTGAAAATCAGTGTTTTGCTCACTGGGCAATCTGACATTCTGAGCACACACTGAGCCTTTTGTTATACTGTAGCACACGCATGCGTGTTTCCCAACAGGTGGGCCTTAAAATGAACATGGACAAAACGAAAGTAATGTCGATTCCATGTCGCGCCCATACCTGTATATGTTGGGCGCCCCACCTTTGAAGTTTTAGACCAGTGTATCTACCTGGGTCAATTGATCCAGGCAGGGAATTCCAGCTTCGGGGAAGAGGTCTTTCGACGAATCTGACTCGGCTGTCTTCTCGTCCAAAATACCTCAGTGCCTCAAGACAAAAGTGTGTAATCAATGTGTGTAACCAGTAATGACTTATGGCTCTGAAACGTAGTCCATTACTATGGGTCTCATAAGAAGGCTAAAGGTCACTGAACGCGCTATGGAGAGGGCTATGCTCGGTGTTTCCCTACTTCATCGAATCAGAAATGAGGAAATTCGTAGGAGAACAAAAGTCACTGACCTATGTCACTTCAACGAACTAATCCACAATAATACCGTGCTAATCCAAAATAATAATTGTGTTTGCATTGCAGTGGGCGGGACACGTAGCGCAACGAACCGATGGCCGATGGGGCAAAAAGGTTCCCTAATGGCGACCACGTACTGGCGCTCTAGATCGGTCATTTTGGAAATCCTTGGGAGAGGTCTATGTCCTGCAGTGGACGTTATGCGGTTGAAATGATTGATGATGATGACGCATGCGTGTACTTAATTATGTGTGAAGTGACTATGTAGAAAGTGTTATACGAGTATATGTACAATGTGAAAGCAATAAATAAATTAAAATTGAAATAAATAAATAAATTGAAATTGCTATTAATTTATATTTTTTAAGTTTTCCTTTTAAGCTATTGCATAGCTTTTATCGCGGGCTTTGAGCGCGGCGACCGAATCAATAAATTCCGTAACGAAAATAAAACCTAACACCCCCCACTCCGCCTATCATGTAGGCTTACAAGTAGAGATGGACTTTTAAACAAACAGCAGTTTAAAAAGCGTGCTTATTATAAAAAGCATGTTTTTATGTATTGTACTGCGAGATGCAATAAATAATTTATCTATCTATCTTTCTCGATATTGGAATATATTATACAAATATACGTTGTAACCTATAAAACATGTTCTAAGTAATTAGCAAACTTTTTCCCAACTCTAATGATACGTCGTTAAAGTCGGGGAATGTTATCGTATCGCTCCAATCTAACTTCAAGCAATCAGTCAAAGGGGATCTTGCGAGTCCAACTTAGCTTATATGTCTCACCGCAATCGCAACTTAGATTATACTGTCAATACTAATACCTACCTAGATAGGTGTTAGCCTTTTATTTTTTCTTACTTTTTTATGATAGACAAAAGAACAATAATAAATAATAATAATAAAATTTTATTCAATTTCTTAAAAATGATAATTATATAAACATTAAACATTATAGTCACACATTATATAAAGAATTACAAAAATAAATGGTGCCTGAGCTAGGATGAACTCTGTGTTTCAGGCGCTAGAAGCTACACTAAACATAGATAATAAACAATTAAGAGAATAAAACAATGGTTTAAAAAATGGAAAAATGTAAAATGAAACAAGTAGGTCACCTGATGGTATCACCGTTGCCCATAGACAACTGCAACACCAGGGCTGTAACAGAAGCGTTGCTGGCCTTTCAGGAAGATATAGACTCGTTTTTTGAAGGTTTTTGACAGACTTCAGTATCAAAAAAGGAGGGGGCTATCCATTCGACTGTATGTTTTTTTTTGTATGTTTGTTACTCGATATCTTAATCAACTGTGGACCGATTTTGATGATTCTTTTTTTTTTGTTTGTAGTTGTGTAGCACCAAATTGGTTCTATATTAATTTGGTGAAGATATGATAAATAACTTTGGAGATATGAAAGAAACTCTTGAAAGAAAATGAAATCGGTTGTTAATATTTTTGTAAAAAATTGAATTATTTTATGAACAAGCATTGTTGCATTGATTATTTATTATATAGATAACCTTATTTCCAACTCTAATAATATCTCGTTAAAGTTAGGTATCGTATAGCTCCCAATCTAACTGCAAGCAATCAGTCAAAGGGAATCAAGCAAGTCCAATTTATATGTCACACCGCAATGTTATCCAAATATCAGATGTATACAATTTTAAATACATTTTATAAAAAATACTTTTTTATAATAAAGCAATCTTTCAAAAAAATGCCCTAACATTTGCATTTGCCCAAACATTTATAAGATACTCGCTCCTTCATATTTTCTAGTAACTAGAAGATATAAATACTAGATTATACCAAAAAAAATTAAGACACTTTTGTTATAATACCTTATTACTGACGTATAAAATGTATTCAAATACATATGATCCAAGTAATTAGCAAACTTTTCTCCAACTCTGATACATTGAGACTGTTATCGTACGCTCTCAATCTAACCCATTAAAATTTGTCCTGGCTGGGAGCCAACCCAGAAGCTTCAGATTGGCCAGATAGTACCTGTACCATCTGTACTAGTACTATTTTTCTGTCAGTATCGGTACTATACCGGTATCAGTACTATACGTATACCAGGTACCAGTACCGGTACAAATCACGTCAGAGTGAGAAAGCATATACCAGCAGGTACCTATATTTGGTACCTGTACTTTTAAGGAGACGTACCGATACCCATCTAACACAGGTACTCAGGTACCCGAAATGAAATGAACCTATAAATACCGATATAGAACCTATACTTTTGGTACCGGTAATTACTTTGCCTCTAATTACTTTACAGAACCTGTACTTTTGTTAGCGGTTCCAATCCTTGGATATAAGTGATATAACATATAATATAAGTGTGGTATCATTGACATAATATTATACCAAACGAGAAGGCTTCACTTGACAAGGGTCTGCGTGACGTTTTGCCAAATGCTCGTTTAATTATTCCGTGTTGTGTTTCAGGTCACGTTTAATACCATGTAAAGAATAACAATGTTAGCTTATTATTTTTAGGGTTCCGTTGCCAAAGAGTAGTAACCCTATAATACCAGTAAAACTCCACTCTTTTTCCGTCAGCATCCCTACCCACACCTCTAAACGATTTTCATTTATCTATGTACTTTCATTGATCTTCATGGATGTTTATCTACTTATATTATATGTATTTGTAATAAAATATAATATCGTTGATTTAGTATCCAAAAACATGAGTCTAGAACTTACTTTGGGGATAGCTCAATCTGTGTGCTTTGTTCGTAAATATTTATTCAAATCCTCTAAAATGTAATTTTTTTAATAGGGTTATGCCACAATATAAGAACTACTGACACAGGACAAGACATGAAAATAAAATTATAGATTATATTCAATGGAAAATTAAATTTATATTTTTTATGGTCACTTACTGTTTGTATTATATAGAGTAAACAAACAAAATCGATATGGAAGAGCGAAATCTCTTAATACAGGCATTATTTGCAAGAAGATTTCAAAATCTAGAAACTGCAATGCAAAGTTTTTATGATTGAAATATACAATTTTATTAATTTTTAGGGTTCCATACAAAAAAAATAAAAACAGAACCCTTATAGGATCACTCGAGCGACTATCTGTCCGTCTATCTGTCGCAGCCGAAATTTGGTAGGATGGCGTAATCCTATGACCCAAGGACAGATGATCAAAGTTTGTTTATTAAAAAAGATTGGCCAAGTGCGTGTCGGGCCACGCGCAGTACAGGGTTCCGTAGTTACGAATGCCAACTTTGAGTTCATGCTACTAACAACGTCTAAAAACTAATTTTCTATTGAATTCGTATGAAATTTTCCTTTTCCGAGTACATTTTATAAGTTGATCGCCTACAACTTTTTCAAGACGGATCGCTAAATTCCTAAGAGACGGATCCCTAAATCGAAAAATTCGCAAACTCATAATATGAAAAATTCGCAAACTCATAATATTTATGACAGACAGACAGACATGGTGAAACTATTAGGGTTCCTTGTTTACTACGGACCCCTTAAAAGCGTCTTTTTAGGGGGACAAAATAGGAAATAAAAAAAGCAGTTTTGCAAACCTTACTGTGTCATAAATCAAATGATAGGGCTCTTTATGATTTTTTTTATTAAAATATATATTTTTTATTATTGTAAAATCACCTTGGTTAGGTAGCGGACCCCGAGCTCTGAAGCATTACCG
This sequence comes from Acrobasis suavella, assembly GCA_943193695.1. NCBI lineage: Eukaryota > Metazoa > Arthropoda > Insecta > Lepidoptera > Pyralidae > Acrobasis > Acrobasis suavella. Next base: position 11,646,143 of record OW971950.1, read on the forward strand.
CTGAGGATGCAACCGGGAATACGCTCGGATGATGATGAGTCAGAAATGCCGTCAGAGGCAACCAAAGACCATACAAAAAAAAAACACTATCTGATGGGAAGATGAGGCGGTAGACAATACCAAATTGCTCCCGCTTTAACATTATGTATTTTTCTATTCTCGCTACAATAACAAATAAAAAAGTCTATCCAATTAAAATTATTCTTAAAGAATTAATCTTAACCGACTTTAAAAAAAGGAGGGGGTTTTTTGACCGAGCGAGCGAAGCGAGCGAGGTCTCCGTTTCAACTTGGGCAAAAATGCTTTGGTATAAACAAATAAATATATAGGGAGAAATAACACTGATTGAGCTAGCCCCAAAGTAAGTTCAAGACTTGTGTTATGGGATACTAACTCAACGATACTATACGAAGACCCAGGACAATTTAAAAAAGGTAATTTTCCAACTTGCCCTGACAGGGGAGCGAACCCGGGACCTCTAGGTGGCGGACTAACATGGTGACCACTACGCCACGGAGGTCGTATGTCTGTGTGTTCTCCTCTAGAGGTCGCATTTCTCAACCGATTCCTGTGAAATTTTGGAAGCAGGTTCAATAAACATATGAAAATCAATAGTCGAGCCATTTTTTGGAATTTTTTGAAAATGACTGTGTTGGCACTATGGGCCTAAGCGCCTTTGGATTTTATGACTCTTACGCCCATTTGGTGTTCAACGAAATATCAAAGAAATTTTATTTTCTATTACGACATAGGTACAATAGACGTATATTTTCACCACCTTTGTCAAAAGATGAATAGTCCCGTTTATTTATAAAGAGATCTGATCGACTTTAGTGTCTAGAGTTCGAATCTCACCGGAAGGTGTTCTTTTTTTAGTTCAATGTCTATTTATTTTTATTTTGCGACCAGTATTATGAAGTTTACTTTAAAAGTTTTTTAAAAGTTCGAGTATATTTATTTGTTTTCTTGGTAATTATGTAAGATGTGCCAACAATACTGGCCAACCATAATGGGATCAGTGCCTATTGGCGCTGTCACGCGAACTTGGCGTTCTATAGACAGCACATGGTCTAGGACTCAATTTCCTCTTACTAACATAATTCCTGTGACTTATGCATGGGCAGTCACCATTCTTATGACACAGGGATTGACTTTACCCAGGGTAGTGGTCGACCTTGGGTCTAGAGAACTGGCTGTAGGTTGCTCTCAGGTCGCACTTTCTCGGGCCCGAAGATTTACTAAAGTCATCTTGGAGCCCTTCGATTTTGAACGTTTGACAAGAATCAGGTCTATGAAACTCCTTCTGTTAAGAACAGAGGAGGAAAAAAGACTAAAAAGATTAGCGGAACGAACATTATCAAGATTTTAATATTCAATGAAAAACATATGGTGTTAAAAGTTCCTTCGATCTGCAATCTCTAAAAGCTCGCGAGGTTTACAGCTCACAGAGCTGTGTTTTTCACCGATTATTCAAAAACGCCTAGACCGATTACATTGTTTTTTTTTTTTTGTTTGTAATGTATACTTATCAGATGATCCAGTAATTTTATCAAATCGAATGTGTAGTTTGGGGGTAAAATTGGTTTTTAGTTTTGAAAAAATTATTAAGCATTATTATGCATCTTAGTACTGAATCTTTCGTGAGAAAGTTCTACTCGGACTTAGTCGGTGCAATGTCATATACGTAATTGTGAACCTTTTCTAAGTATCCTATTCACTACTGGTTTTGTTTACCAATTTGTGATACATGAATTGGCCGCAGTCCAGTGCTGCCACAATTTGAAGTAAATTATTTGAAAGGAAACGGAGATATAATTCAAAATTTTGCATTAAATAACCCTTCAAACTATTTTATGAAATATCTACTGTTTATAATTCAGAGTGAGAACGTGAGCACATAAGCCAAAAGTGGCCGTTTTAATAGTGGCAACAGGAATACTTACATCATCTGTGAACATTTCAACTGTCTAGCTATAACGGCTCTTGAAAGTCAGCCTGATGACAGATAGACGGACAGCGGAATCTTAGTTATAGGGTCCCGCTTTACCCCTTTGAGAACGAAGCCCTAAAAAAGATTATTAAAATTACTTCAGTATTTGCTGAAAATAAATAAATTAAAAAATATATACGATAATAATATGCACCATAAACTTTTCAATTTACTATAGTATTTTGCCGGAGAGCCTGTAGATCTTTAGTTATTTTATGTTGCAAATAAAATATTTATCGGAATCGTTATTGATATGAATTCATTCGTCAATATGTTTATGGCTTCACTGGAGCTCTGCCAAATCAAACACACACATTTCTAGCCAAATTGCAACTTAAAAATGACATCAGAAGTGACTCTTCTACAACATATTATAATAATCGTTTAATTCAAAAATGCTCGCCCCACTTCTTAGATAGATAGATATATAGATAGATAAATAATAAGTTTATTCACGAAAACTGCATCACATACACACACTTAAAGTAGATACACGAACAGAACAATACACTCCTTACGTTCCTTTACGAAGCCTGACAAGCAAAATATGTGTTTATTTTCAATACATACATCTTTCCGTAATCATGGACTGCTTGTAAAATTGCAAAACCAGCCAGATCTATTGACCAACTTTTGTTTCGCCATTGTTGGCACGTTTGTGTGGGAAGACGAGTTTTTTACACTTTCACCATATTTATCATTGGGCAATCGTCTAAATCGTTCGAAACTTGGTTGGCTTTTTCAAGTAAATTTAATTAAAAAAATAGTCATTTATTACAGTAATCTTGGTTACAACATGATGCTAGGACTTCCCAGTGAGTAATCTAATGATACTCGTGATGGGAATGACCCGCTGCTTCCTATATAGGTATACATTAAGACTACATTTGTGAATGTACTATATTTATACAAATCAAAAAGAAAAGAAAACAAAGATGAGCATTCTTTTTTTTCCTTGTGTCAGTGTAAAGATTTGGAAGTGTGACAGTGTTTGTGCATATGGATGTGTGAGAGTGTTGATGCGTATGTATGTGGTAAATATTGAGATTGAATGAGTATAATGTTTAAACTGTTAAACATATTGATAATCAAATCTCTTAATTCGTTTTATTTATTTTATATAAAACAAAGAAAACATAGAAACAAACAAAGTAAGAAAAATAAGTACATAGGTACTTTAATACAATAAAACAGACTCTTCTTCTCTTACAATCTTTATTTTGTAACAACCATATTTACTTATTTGTGTTAATATCCTAGGGGATTTTTCGTGTGCATTGATATGGGAATACGATATTTTTTGCAAAATAAACAAACAGATTTTATTTCGTTGAGTACAGTTTATTTGGTGCTAATTATCAGTTAAACATAATAAAAAGGCCGTTAAAATAAAATAAAAATGTTTTGGTTTGTTTTAGTGTGTGTCAGTGGCCAACACTAGTGACATATTTTTCAAGCTGCAAAATTGGCGTCAGATTTTTCAAAATAAAACATACTCGTCGAATTGATAACTTTTTGAAGTCAGTTAAAAATAACCACAATGTGCAAATGAAACTCCGAGGCCCCACTTAATTAAAAATATAAAAGAGAGAAAGCGGGCCTCCGCAAATAATGCAGTGTTTGCTAACATCAAATAACTTGTAAAGTAAATGTTTGGAGGAAATCACCCCTGTAATATGCGAGGAAGGGAGTAGTACTCCCGTTTTAGCTCACGCGTTGGATCATCATCATCATTTCAGCCGCATAACGTGCACTGCTGGATATAGGCCTCTCCCAAGGATTTCCAAAATGACCGATCTAGAGCGGCCTGCATCCAACACTTTCCAGCGACCTTCGTCAAGTCGTTTGAGCTCCTTGTAGGTGGGTGTCCTAAGCTTCGCTTACCAGTAATGGTCGCCATTCAAATTTTTTTTGCATTAGTTGCTATTGGATTGTCGCGCTATTTGCCCCGCCCACTACCACTTCAACGAGTTTATGACCTACTACTGTAGGGGCTGATCGCCAGGTCTACACTAGATGATATAATTATGAAGTAAGCTGATCGCTCTGGTGGTGTGGAGAGAGGTTTTGAAATAATACCACTTAAGTTGAGAACTTGAATTAGACTGATTTATTGATAGATATCGAATATGTGAAATGTTTGAATAACGGTAAAGTTACTGAGTCAGCATCTGCCTCACCTACCTATTATAAGTATTGTTCAAAATATTGAACAATGTAATTTTTGCATAATGGTATTACACATAGATTTATAAGAAAGATAAAAAAAAATTAAGTCTATGGTATTACATTATGCAAAAATTATATTGTTAATATTTTGAACAATACTCATAAGTAATTACTGACAACCTCAGTAGCTTGGTCAACATCGACACGCTACTCCGCCACTTTAGAGGTTTGAGTTCGATCCCCAGGCAGAGGAAGTTGGAAATTGCCTCTTTAAAATTGTCCTCGTCTTGGATGTATAAAGTTCTTAGTTTGGTTCAATCTTTTAGCAAGTTTTATCCATGATTCTAACCGACTTTCTATAAAGACACTTACACGTTGCTGTAAGTAACCATTTGACGTGAAATATTGTGCATCGAAACAAAGTGACGATTAATAATCGTCACTTTGTTTCGATGATAAAATAATTGAGAGATAAAATAAATATCCTATGAATTTATTTAAGAAAATATACTTGATTTGTATTGATTTGAAAAAAAAAAAAAACAAAATATAAAAAGAAAAACAAAAAAAAACTCGAAAACAGACTGGCTGAGCGCTGATTTATATGGAAGTTTTTTTCTGCTTTTTTTTTATGAAAGTATTGTACTATCTGACTGAATTTGATATTGAGAAATGGCTGGTGGTTAAAAACCTAAATAAGTATCAAATGTAGCTTCCTTACTGCGATTGAACTCAAGTCTCCAACTTTTTTCGTTCCCTCGCGGGATACTGATGTTTACGTAACACAAATTGTTTATCCGAAGAAACATCATTCTACGGTCAACTTTGCTCAGCTCCACGTAGATTAGGCATTTGAGATTATTACGCTTCATTCTGTTTTTATTTATATATTTAAAACTTTATTTACCAATAATAAATGGTACAAAAGGCGGACAGCATTCTCTAGCAGTTAAATTATTGGAGAAAACAACAACAACAACAACAAATCAACTTTATTGCACCATAATAGACACACAAAAATTACAAAACAACAAGAAACAATATAGGCACAAAGGCGGACTTATCGCTATAAATGCAATCTCTTCCAGCCAACCTCTGGGTGGAGGAAAAATTTATTTGAAACAAGGTGGCGCAACATACCTACTTGTTAAAAGAAAAGATACAGTTACAATCATCATCAATTAGCACAGCACCTACAGTAAATCTACTTATACAATATGTAACAAAAACCCTGTCCGGTCCTTGTAGGAGCAACTCAGACCGTCAATATGCACTACTATTCCTATGGAAGCAATGCTTGAAATTCAAAGAAAAACCGTCACTTTCATACAAATTGTCGGGCCGGCCGAACTTTTGTATGAAAATTAGTTTTTTTTCGAGTTCCATGCATTAGTCCCATAGGAAAAGTTGTTCATATTGACGGTCTGAGTTGCTCCTACAAGGATCGGACAGGGTTTTTGTTACATATTGTATAGAAGGCAATACAAAATCACGTCTTATCAGAAAACAAACCGTACTTTCTCTGACAACCTTAACGAATTTTTTCTTTATTGTATTACAGCTTAAAATAATCTACACTTTCTCTTTTGCAGGTCCATTGCAAGAAAAAGAAACTTTGGATCGTTTTCACAAAATGTGAGTATTTAGGTATAAATTAATACAATTGGTACAGTTTCCGAGACATAACACTGAAATGTCAAGCTCCTTGTGGTACCACAGGTGAAGGTTAAGGCGGAAATTGCGCGACAGGGAGATGACGCGCAAGGGTCGTGCCGCATATAAGGCCGAGTTTCAAAAGTCAGTATAAACCGGTTAAAACCATACGCGGGCCGTACCGTGCCTCAAGCCGATGTCTCACCTAAACTCTCTGTGTGTCTCAGACAAATGCAAAGCTGAGCTTACGTCTCGAGAGCTGTACAATTTTAATAATACTCGTACATTCTTTCTTCTTCATTTAAATATTTTTTTAATATTTATTTACATTCATCTTACCGCGTTTCCAATTACGTAGTAGTAAAGCCAGGGATACGCTTTCCCGAAAAAGAAATAGCCATAACAGTTTTCATAATTTGGCCTGCCTGACATCCACCCTTTTTGGGAAAACATTTGTGCGTAAAGTTTTGACACCAATCGCCTGCTTGAATCTAGTTGCAGCAGACAACTCTTACAGGAAGAAACAGAGTGGTCCTATTTAGGCTCGAATCAACACATTGGATGGCTTACCTATTATATTCAGTTAGTTAAAATCTTTACTGCACCAAAACATAATGTTACAAGATAATAGATAACATAAAACAGATGTCAAAAGGCGGCCTTATCGCAAGTGCAATCTCTTCCAGGCAACCGAGATACTTGGAGATTTTTGACGAAAACAGGTTATTTTTATCTCAATTATCCCATCCCAACTCATATTATAAATGCGTTTGAATATTTGTTTGTTTGTTACCTATTCACGCTTCAACTACTACAAATTCAAAATATCTTTGTTATGCTTAAAATGTGGTACACGGACAGATTTCATAAAATTATTGAAAGTTCCTCACATTTTACCAGGCACTGGCACTGAACTTATTCAGATGGAATTTTGCATCGATATAGTTTGAGACCCAGAGAAGGACATTAAATAAATAAATATGTACGGACAAATCACACAGATTGAGCTAGCCCCAAAGTAAGCTTAAGCTTGTGTTATTAGATACTAACCCAACGATAATATATTTTATCATAAATACATATATAAATATACATAAACATCCAAGACCCAGGACAATTTGAAATAGGCCATTTTCCAACTTGCCCTGGCTGGGGATCGAACCAGGAACCTCCAGATTGGCGGTCTAGTGTGTTGACAATCAAGTCACGGAGGTCGTCAAAAGGACTAGGTTTTTATCGGGGAGTGGGGCCCGCGCGCCGCGGGCTTAGCTCGTTGTATACAAAAGTCAAATAAGAATTAAGAAGCTTATCAAGTTGTATTACAAAACAGAATCGAAACATTCTTTTTACACCGAGGAAAGTAAACAAATGTCTCACATCTGCATAGCGGGATGTGGGTAGGCAATAACGGAGAGTGGTCGGTTTACCCTCGCTCGCACAGAACACCTCAAGACGAAGGTACGGCTGATGTTTTACCAACTGCGGGTAAAACTCTTCTCTTTTACAATCCCTTTTTTCCAAATATTCATCTACATTAATTCGATTCTACTGCCTGGCTGTGCCGATTAACGTCGGTCCTAATATGTGTGTAGCAACTCTTAGTAACAGCGGAAATAATTCTTCTATTTTTTAATTCTATTAAAGTTGTAACTCGAGATTTTTTTTTTTTTGGTTCTGTAGTCGCGTCTTAAGACATCCACAGGAAGAAATCGAGCCGTCTTATACTAAGCAGCAACACTGTCACTACTGTCTACTATCACACAAATATTACACGTCTCACATCTGCATAGCAGGATGTGGGTAGGCAATAACAGAGAGTGGTTGGGTTACCCTCGCTCGTGCAGAACACCTCAAGATGAAGGTACGGCCTCATTTCTACCAATGGCGGATAGAACTCATTTTAAAAGTGGTGTAAATAACCGCTAGTAGGCCAGAGATGAAGAAACAATATAATACCCACTTCGAATGATGAAGTGATAACGAAGAAAACCCTAAGTTAGAAAGTATACAAATTTTAAAAAGCAATGAAATTATGACGTCACAAAAAATGTCTTCTCAGTCCACATATCTCAATTTTATTGTAAGTTGATGTTCTTGAAGAAAATGCGGTAGTGCAGTTATTGCCGGCTTTTTTTGCACTAGCGCCTAAGACGGCTCTAAACTTAGCTGTAAGTAACGATTGGACGTTAACATTTGTGCAAAACAAAACAAAGTGACTATAATTTTTACGTTGGATATGCGGAGTGTCACGGAGAGATCGTGTGAGAAACACCCGTAACCGCGGCAGCCTTCTTGTCCGTGACATAGCAGACAAACTGCAAAAAAGTCGCCTACGCTGGTACGGATCCGCCCTACGGAAGCTGGCAAGTTACGTGGGAAACAAATGTATAGCCATGCCGCCTCCGCCCGGGGCCCGGCAGGCGGGGTAGACCCAAGAAGTGCTGGCTTGACGTCGTCAAGGATGATATGCGTGCTAATCGTCTTACAACCAAGGATGCTCAAGACCGTGCAAAGTGGAGAAGAAAAAGTCGGAAAACGGATCCCGGGATTCTCAGCCTTGCAGCTGAGGACGCAACTGGGAAAACGCTGAGTCCGATCGGTCGTTTTGGGGGAGGCCTATGTTCAGCAGTGGACTTCCTGTAGCTGATATGATGATGATGATAATGATCAATTCCTAAAGATAATTTTGAATTAAATTTGAATTTGAGTGAATCCGCTGTCAACCAAACCTCATCTTCATCCCGATAATGCAGCGTACACAATGTCGGGACCTTAAATATTATATGTTCGCTCCTGAAGTGGCAATGTTCGCTACTAGAGAGGAATTTCAAGAAACACCCTTAATTTTATATGAGTCTAGATGATTGGATTTCAAGACAATTCACTTTATCTTTCTATCAGAGACTAAAGTCTTATATTATTTTTTATCTGACTGACTTTTTCCATTCTGAATTTGCACGAGCAAATTGCTTTGTGAGAAAAGTAGCACTTATATGTAACACTTTAAATAATGTTCCTACTACTAATACTTAAACACATAACTATTTAATTTTAACGTGATAATATTGAGAAAAAATGATTAAAAAATTATCAACTAGTAAAATTAGACCCCGAATCACTGGTAAGGTAGTCACTAGCGCTCACAGGAGAGAGTACCCAAGAGGCTGGCGGGATTAATAAATTGAATGGCCAATTTTAGCTTTCAGTCGACATACCTACATCAACTATTTGATATATACACTCTATGACGCAACTGAGCCCTAGGCGCCGACCTCATCAGATCTATGATGCATGCATACATGCTATCCCATTCAAATTATAATAAGTTTAAAATGAAAACATTTTTGTACAAGATTTTATTGTGAGTCGAAAGTACTTATGAAGACAAATGAAATAAGCCCAAACTCGTTGGAGTTGCGTGGTTTTATTACTGAGTTCCATCGATCAACTTCCGTCTCCGTGATCAGACCCTAGGCATCGTCTACCATAAAGTGCTAATCAAGACAAATCAAAAGAGTCTTACTGATAAGGTTTCAAAACTGCTTTCCATCAATTAGCTCCCGGCTCCATCATCAGAACAGCTCATTGGCTCTTAATTATTGTTTTGTCATCCGACTTACACAAGTATAACTGGTTGAAAATCGAGTTGCAAGATTTGACCTAAACAAACATACATACAAGATACATTGCAAGGTAATTAAAAACTTGAAAAAGCATGGAGGCATTCAAATTTTAAAGTCAAATGGTCGGTTGCTTCAGTTCAAATAGAATCAAAATCGTCCGCGCCACGTCCCTGCCTCTGGGAAGTTTGGCCTGCGCCAAAGCATTTTTCCTCTGACCAGTTCAGACAGAAAGGAAAAATGCTCAAGCAATTTATTAATTCAATTGAAAATAAAACCATATTACCATAGCCTTAAGTGTATATACGTTTAAACATAAGAAAATGCTCACGTGATCTCGAGACCGCGTGAGCTCGCTCTCATCTTGCACTATATGCTTAGATCATTTAATACAGGATAAGTTACGCACACAAATCGTCTTACAAAAATTTCTGCTGCTTTTGGTGCGGGGTAAGCTACTACTATATCTATAAAAAAATCACACATTCACAGAAATAATTTGTGTCACTATAAACGCACACTTACAAAAAATTCTAACACTAAATACACATAATAATGAGAAAGTCTCTCTTGGGAAGAAAGAGAAACTATATTCAAGTCTAATGCACAGGGAATCAAGAAGAAGGTTGTAAATCAAAATACACTAGTCTCAGGTCTACACGTCGCAGGGGGGAACGCGCAGGTAAGGCTTATCCTGTATTAAATGATCCAAGACTATATGCCAATAGTTTACAGTTTATTTTCGAAAATCATAAAAAAATCTTCTCCGCCGCTTTTAATTTCTTTTAACTGGTATGACTCTGATATTTACACTAGATAGCAAGGTACAAGTAATTAAATGTGAATCGATCCTATCTGACACTTAAAACCACAATACGCAATTAATGCACTACAATTAATGATAAATTCTACGAAATTCCACCACAGATAATAATAGGTAATCATTAACAGTAATGAAAGTGGTTTAAAATTGTGAATATTATAATATTACCTATTTTAAATGTTAAGTGCAGCAGGAGCGAGGTGATATGCTCGAACGCCAAGAAGGGAAGATTTTTCCGCCAGGCATGATGTTGCGCGGGGAACCGCGGCTCCGACAGTGTGCTGTCTAAGATTTCGAGCGAACTCTGATATCGAGATGTAGGATACTGTGAGCGCCATCTCGTTGTCTTCTTGTGAACTACGTTGTCTCTTTGTTGTTGCGGTTGTCGTTTCTCGTAATGGCGTAGAGATTGCCACATGAAGCTTTCGCAGCAGTCCAAAGGCATCTGACATTGCTCAATGACTTTCATTTACTGACAATATTAATTTACAAACTAAAGAACTAGTGTGCAGTTGTTTTCACAATATTTTTCCTTCACTGGAAGCAAGAAGTGGTAGTTAAATTAATGTGTTATCTATTATTGTATAGATATAATATAGTCATATTTCATAATGTAAGTATATGTATTGCTTTTTGTGCCGCATAATTTTCTCTGTTTATCCCTATGGTTGACTGGGAGAAAATTCTGTTAGCATTAAGGGCTTTACACCTTTGGTTGGCTGTCTCGCTCGCAAAATCAAACATTTTTAAAGATTATTAAAAAATGTGTCTCATTTGTAGAAAAGTTTTTCCCTAACTTTCTTTATAATTATATTGTGGATATTTTAGACATGTTTTTTCATTGTGTATGTGTGTGGGTACCGAGAATCAGGTCGTCATAAATTTAAAATTTTGATGACCTAATTTTCGATGTAGTCCATGTCTACACAATATACAAACATGTCTAAAATATCCACAATATAATTATATAGAAAGTTAGGGAAACACTTTTCTACCAATAGGTCACATTTTTTAATAATCTTTAAAAATGTTTGATTGTGCGAGTGACACAGCCAACCAAAGGTGTAAAGCCTCTTAAGTCCGCCATTTGTTATAAGTATATTTGTACTTTAGGACAATAAAGTTTGATAAAATAAAAAATAACTGGGTTAACATTCGCGTCTTTTGAGAATGAATGAATTAACGAATGTAGTGAGGAAATTCGTAAGGATCATTCAATTTCACAGCAGCACAATTAGAAGTGCACTCACAGTACAGATGTGAGGGGTATAAGTTCGAATCTCGCTCGTGGCGAAATTTTCTACGCACAATTTTTTTAATTTTAAATGTCACGAATGCCTCACAGACTCACGGACAGTGGCTAAACTGTCAACACTGCTTCATTTTGGCTGCATAAAGCTATGATAACCTCCGACAGAATGCGGTTCCTCAGGCGCATTACCCTGTCTGGCGGGAAATCTTCCCTTTGTGGCAGTAGAAGCCAAAAACAAGTTCTAGGTCTATGGTCAAAGCTACATCTCTTCAACACTATGGCTAGCAATTGAGCAGTGATATTCTAAATATGGGTAGCCCCAATGTGTAAAATAACCAATAAAATGACAGCAACAGTTGATCAAAATGAATGTGCTTTTCAAACAAATACGTAACGTCGCATCGATAATATTTCTAGAGTATTGCAGATATTTCTTGAGTACCGGTCACAGAGTAACATCAAACATAGAGCCAACGTTTTTATGTGTTGTCCTAAAATATAGTGTCGTATTTTTTATGACAAGCTTTTATTTAGTTTCACCTGTCCCGTTGTCTGTCGGTCTGTCTGTCTGTCTTTAATCAAATCTTGCAAGTTAAATTTGACCCACTTCCCGGTTTCCGATTAAGATGAAATTTTGCACGCATACGTATATCGCGTGACAATGTAATACATAGGGCGCACTATAAGTTTCCGGAACTGGCCACTTACACAAACAATATTTAAAAATTTATTGCAACATTTTAAAATAGAACTCTTTGGCTGTAGAATGCAGTTTGTTTCATCTGACTGTCTTTTGTTTTTACCTTGTGGCGCCATTTAAAAAATTGTGTGTCTGCATCAACATGGATTTAACTCGGGAAAATTTTCGTAGTATGATTTTCTACGATTTTAAGTGTAATTTGACAGCTCAACAGAGCATTGCTCGGCTTGAAACAGCTTTTGGCAATGAAGCACCATGCAAGACAACTGTTTATAGCTGGTTTGCAGAATTCAAGCGTGGTCGTATCAATCTCAGTGACGAATCTCGCGATGGTCGGCCGTCCACCGCTGTGACCAACAAAAACATCGATGCTGTGCGCCGTATGATTGAAACAGACAGGCATGTGACCTACCATGAAATTCGCGCATCCTTAGAAATAGGCATGAGTCAAATACAATTAATCCTACACAAACATTTGGGTGTGAGAAAGCTGTGCTCGCGGTGGATCCCACACAACTTGACCGAGGCTCAAAAAACGGACCGCGTCACTTGGTGCAGTGCCATGCTTACCAGATTCAACGAAGGTGCGTCAAATTTGGTGTGGGACATAGTAATAGGTGACGAAACATGGATTTATTGCTACGATCCCAAAACAAAGCAGCAATCGAGCGTATGGGTCTTTCAAGATGAGCCGAAACCAACCAAAGTGGCGCGCGTGAAAAGTGCATCTAAGCGGATGATTGCTTCTTTTTTTAATAAAACTGGACACGTGGCTACTGTTGCTTTAGAGAATCGTCGTACAGTGAATAGTGACTGGTACACGACCATTTGTTTGCCGGAAGTTATTGACGAACTCCGTAAAAATAACCGTAAACGCCGTATCATCCTGCACCACGACAATGCTAGTTCTCACACGGCCAGACAGACAAACGACTTTTTGAAGGCGAAAAATGTAGAACTCATGAGTCATCCTGCATACAGTCCCGACCTGGCACCTTGTGACTTTTTTCTGTTCCCAAAAATTAAGAACCAATTACGCGGTCAACGATTTTCATCACCAGAAGAGGCTGTCGAGGAGTATGAAAAACACGTTTCAGAGGTCACCACAGAGGAGTGGCACAAAAGTTTTCAAAACTGGTTTCATCGAATGAAAAAGTGCATAGACGCCAAGGGAGATTATTTTGAAAAACAATAAATTAATTTTGTACCTTTAATAGTATTTTTTCATATTCATTCCGGAAACTTATAGTGCGCCCCACGTATTATAATGACATGGAGCTGATTTGATGATGGGGCTGGACGCTCGCCGTAGGAACTCTGTAATGAAACGACACAACCCCATCGAGTTTGGGCTCGTTTGATTCGTCTTGAGGATCACTTTATATAAAAGCTTGTTTTAAAAATTTTTTTTATAATGACTTGTTATCCAGCCCGGTTCGAAGACGAATTAAAAAGCTCTTTTCGAACTTATGTTTCAGGTAAGAAATTAATTATTAAGATTAGCCGCAGTATATAATGCGGCTATCAACCCACTTCTTTTTTAATTTTCTATTCCTCTACATACCTGGCCTTTGGATTTTAAAGCCCTTGGCTATGTCTACCCCATAAGGGTCTTAGACGTGTATCATAGATAGATAACTCTTTGTTGTACACTAAAAGAAAATACAACAAGTGTTGTACACAAAATGTAACGCAAAGAAATAATTTTAAATAAAATGAGTACAATGGGCGGTCTTATCGCTTAAAGCGATCTCTTCCAAACCATATGTATGTGTGCGCGAATTCCTTGTTTATACGAGTTTTATATGATTGCAAACCTTAGAAGCTGCACACTAGGATAAGTGTATGTGTCATGAAAATCTTTCAAACTAACAAAAGCAAGTTAAATTATATGATACTATTAGCGCATAGCAGCGCCCTTTTTATGAGTGACATGTCACGTAGACACCAGCTACGTCGGGTGTTCAGTTTCAACCCTGAGGGTTGCTACACACTTATACGGGCCGGCATTAATCGGCGCAGCTGAGCGGTAAAATGGAATATATGTTGATAAATGTTCAGGAATCACAAACCGCTCGGCTGCCGCACAAGATCATTCGGATTGCAGTAGCGTGGCAATGAAGACTTCTTTCTTGTATGTCGCTGGAAAGCGCTAGATGAATCCATGAGAGAGGCCTATATCCAGCAATGGACGTAATACGGCTGAAATGATGATGGCGATGATCCAACACGTCAAGTAAAAAACGACGGGTTGCACTCCGGGAGTGCCGGCAGAAGTGAAAACTTGAATATTAACGTTATGCATTTTTGATATTATAGAATGGTTAGGGAATAATTTTGCACGAATTGCTTTAATTGTCAGTATAAAAGTACTATCATTTATGTGGTAGAATACAATATTTATTTATTGCGCTATCGTACACAAACATGACCATTTATATTACATTAATTGACCATTTATATTACACTTTATATACACGAATTTTACGAATACACAGCAGTGTGACCACTACACAGACGGTCGAGCCATCAGCTATCACCATCCATGGATGCGCGTGGCACGCTGTAACACACACGAACATTCGCACAAGCGCCCTGCGCCGCCTAAACGAAATAGCAGGCGCAATACATTTTCGCCACGCCGTAGAAAGAGAGGGGGATACTTCATCTCCTACGCCGCGCCGGCTGTCTACTCTCCATCCGTCTTACGAATTTTCGATCAGTTCACGTGTCCTGACGCCCTGACGCGAGTTTAACATTTTTTACCTATTACAAAAAAACGTGTACAACGCCGCTAAAGAAGTTTTCACTTTAAGAAAATTTAAATGTTGAGCAAGAACTACTAAACGAAGAGTAAGACACCCACCCTTGGACAGACGACCTGAACAAGGTCGCTGGAAAGCACTGGATGTAGGCTGCTCTAGATGTCCAGCATTGGACGTAATGCGGCTAATATAATGATGATGATGAAGTGCATTTTTTTTTCCATTTAATTGGCTTAGGCATTTGTCCTCAATCTCACCTGATGGAAAGCGACGATGAAGACTAGGATGAAGCATGCCTATCCAAAAGATACCCATTCAATCTACTTTTGAATGTCCCGGGGCTGTACTTCTCTGGGAATATAGACGCAGGCAGTTCATTCCACACCTTAGCTACTCGAACCAAAAAGGAATTGTCAAAGCGTTTAGTTCGAGACTTAGGTATTTCAACGACAAAGGGGTGAAACCCCTGTCCGCGCCTCGTAGTCCGATAGAGAAATGGTGAGGGTTTCACGAGATCAAAAAGAGCCTTCGAACACTCATCAAAATGTATCCTATAGAAAACCGATAAGCATTAATTGCTTTGAATCAGTTTTATCATTTAAAGAATACTGTAGAACTGATAGCACAGGTATGGCACTTCAAAAAAGGAGTATCATGTATGCCTACTACTACAAACTAAACTACATCCATGCACACGTCAATATGTGTGCTTGCCCGCCAACACACTCGACAAGACGAGAACGGGGGAGAGGTACGGGGACGATTTGCGGGACCCTAGGAGTTTTCAGTGTGTGTGACTGATGGCTCTGAAACGTGGTCCCTTACGGTCTCATAAGAAGGCTCAAGGTCATTCAGCGCGCTATGGAGAGGGCTATGCTAGGTGTTTCTCTACGTGATCGAATCAGAAATGAGGAAATTTGTTGAAGAACAAAAGTCACTGACATAGCCCAGCGGGTTAGCTCGTTGAAGCACAGAATAAGTACTAGTACTCACTTACAGAAGTCTTACTCAGAAAATAAATTCAAAGAAATATCTACTGAATGTAGTTAGCGCTATGGTTTAATTTAGGTCGCGTCGGAACTCCTCCCCTCTTCGTTTAGATACCTAGACATCCATTGCAAGCCAGTTTCATTCTTATTACTCTGGACGAACGATTCATGTAACTGAATTTTCCCCTTTGAAGTGGTCGCCTATATAGCGTAGCATAGCATAGACACATAGCGTGACGAACCGATGGCCAATGGGGAGAAAAGGTTTTCGAATGGCGACCACGTACTGGAAAGCGAAGCGCTAAGACACCCACCCACAAGGTGGTTTGACGACCTGACCAAGGTCGTTGGAAGGCGCTGGATGCAGGCCACTCTAGATTGGTAATTTTAGAAATCCTTAGGAGAGGCCTATGTCTAGCAGTACTTTCTGTATGAAATACAGTACTATATAAATTCTGTGCCGACAGTGCCGACCAGCTTATCAGTGTACAGTGGCGTAGCGTGCCTTGGCGGCCCCGTATAAAATATTGTTTGAGGGCCCTTAGGAAGAGCAAAGATTTCTCACAAAAGAAAATAAAATGTTTGCATAAAATTAAAATAAATATTTATTCATCATAATTATCTATTCGTCACATTTTCCAAAATTTTTAAAATTCCCAAAATTTCCCGCTGAAGTAAATGACTTCAACGGGGAAATCCCGCAGCCCGCGATAACCAATGTAGGGTTTTACCAACTTTTGAACGCACGCTTTACGCGGGAAAACAAGAAATTGCTTTTAGGATGGTTGTAATTTCTGAAAAAAAAATTGGGAAGTTTTTATTAATTTTTATATTTTTATAATTGACTAGCTGATGCCCGCGACTTCGTTCGCGTGGACTTTATGACTCCGGCGTATTAATATAAATAATGAAAGAGAGAGAGAGAGAGAAATATAGAGAGAGATAAGAAAGTACTTGTAACAGTGTTAGGAGTTAAAAGTCAATATTATTTTAATTCTTTCCTTCGGGAGCCAATATGAAAAGAGCCGAAGTGTTACTAACCCTGGAGAAAGCCACATTAAGTTGGCTGGCTATGCGAAAAACCAGTCCTTAGATCGACATCAGCAGCTTTAAGCCTCTAAAACTGTGACTTATTTTCATAGCGAAGCAAGTAAACACATGGAACTGTGTATTTTCAAAATGAAAATTGTTGGGGATGAGTGGCATACGCGGAATAAATACAGTTTCACTGGCACCACTCAGTAAACTTGAAGTGTCTCAGCAGACTATGCCGAAGTTTAGCGGCTAAAGTTCAGTGTCTAAAGTCCGGTGGGGATGACACACTAAATAAGCTGAAGTTCAGCCGCTGAAGTTCGGTGGAAACGCCGGACAGTAGTGATGTGCCGATGTGAGAATTTAATCTTCCGTCTTTGGCGCGTCTGCAGCGAACGGAAACGGGAGCGGAAGAGGGAACGGAAGTGGAAGAGGGAACGGGAGCGGAAGCGGGAGCGGGAGCGGCGGCGGCGGCAGTGGGAGCGGCGGCGGCAGTGGCGGCGGCGGCGGCAGCGGCGGTGGCGGCGGCAGCGGCGGCGGCGGAGGCGTCGGCGGCGGCGTCGAAAGCGGCGGCGGCGGCGTCGGCGGAAGCGGCGGCGACAGTGGCGGCGGCGGCGGCGGCGGCGGCAGCGGCGGTGGCAGCGGCGGCGGGAGCGGCGGCGGCGGCGGCGGCGGCGGCGGGAGCGGCGGCAGCAGTGGCGGCGGCGGCGGCGGCGGCGGCGGCGGCGGCAGCGGCGGCGGCGGCGGCGGCGGCGAGTACGGGTACATGTACGGGTACGGGTATGGGTACGGGTACGGGTACGGGTACGGGTACGGGTACGGGTACGGGTACGGGTACGGGTACGGGTACGGGTACGGGTACGGGTACGGGCCCGATTCAGGCAAAAGCATCGGAAGTTCGGCATTATGTGTTGCTAGTAATGCAAATAACATTGCAGGCATGCATTGGCTGAAATTCAGCCGCTGAACTTCGGCATACAGTGATGAGACACTAAGTTGGGTTCCGTTACACAGTTTCAGCGGAGTCAAATTTCGCATCAGCATTATTGGCCCTCCGACATTAAGACTTATTTTGTGAGCGGAGAGTCCATTTGCTGCAAGTGAATTAAGAAACTCAACTGGATAATTGGTGGCGTCGTCAACAACACTATCCAAGAAATTAACAATAATTTTCGTCATAAGTTCTTTATTAATTGATTTGTATTGTTAATTTTTTGGTGTCAATATGGCGCGTTCATATAACCAAGAATTTTTCTGGTGTGTTATGCTCTGAAGGTCCGCAAATACTGAACTTATAAGTTCTTCTTCAGACGAAACAACTTTTTTTTGGAAAAATTTTCAATGTACAGACACATTTTTTTTACTCTTTTATTATAGTATAGATTTAGTATGATTTTGTTCAGCGGCAACAAAAAAACATCATCTATAAAAATTTCAACTGTCTTGCTACAATGGTTCATGAGATACAGCCTTGTGACAGACAGACAGACAAACAGTCGGACGGTCTAAGTAATAGGGTCCCGTTTCTACCCATTTGGGTAAGGAACCCTAAAAATCGAATAAAATAAGTATTTATGGGGGGCTCCCATACTACAAACGTGTTTTTTCATAGATCGTCGTGTCCGACTCGCGCTTGGCCAGTTGTATTATAACTCAACAAAAAGTTCTCATCAGACTTAACAACTTTTGCTAAGGCGGCATTTTAATATTTCTTATAGTTTAGCTGGACCATCATAGATCTGCATCATGTGTTCCATTTGCCAAAATCAATTATAGCCTATATGTTGCCCAGGCTTCACAGCTATATAACAAAAAAAGTTTCATTCGAATCCGTCCAGTATTTCCGGAGATTAGCGTGTACAAACAGACAAACAGACAAACAGACAGATATTTTTTTTTATTTTCTTACTCTATTACTATATCTCCATCGCCCCAAATATTTTTTTTTGAAAAATTTTTATTGTACTGACACATTTTTTTTACTCTTTTATTATAGTATAGATAATTGATACGGCAGATACGGCGGTAGCTACGCCCCTATCAGTGTAGCAAGCCCTTACACCTAAAGACATATGTAATGTACGTGTCTCTATATATTTGTCTCCTCTCCGAACGAACCCCAATACCTCATGTAACATTCATAAATATTGACATTTCAATATAACGTACATTACGAAACAAACATGAGCGTTCTCGAAGTGAAATGTGTATCGATATTTAATGTTTGTTTTAACGTGTATGGGAATTTAACTGTTTATTTTATGGTTATTACAGTTTGTACGTCTTACTACTTATGCATATGCTGGTATATGATATTAGAACTTTTTAACCCTTTCACCGCGAGACTTTATAGCAGTTGTCGTGCCCCCAGCGCGAGGGGTAGTAAAACTAAAATAAATACCTACAACCAAAAAGGGATGTGGATACTTCAGTTATGTGCAAAATGGGCTTTTTTTTGTCAGAAATATCCGATGCTCGCGGAATGGGCACGACAATGTTTGTCGGATATATCCGACGTTCGCGGGAAAGGGGTTAACAGCCTGTATTAGTCTATTGCTGGACTAAAGGCTTCTCCAAAATATAAAGGCAGTCATAATCATCCGAGCGTATTCCCGGGTGCAACCTCAGTGATAACGCTTTAGAGGTATGTAATAACCAAGGAGATTAGACGGGGTTACTTATTTTTACACAGAGCGACCGCCGTCTGACCTCCGCAGCCCAAAGGGTAGATCAGAACCAATCCTTGGATAGGTTTGATGAGCAAACGCTAGATGGCGTTCGGGACCCACAGTTTATATGTGCCTTCCGAAACACGAAATCATCTTTCTTTTCGGATAATTGGTAATTTTTATTTATGTCAATAATGGCCTTTAGGCTTCGTTAATAAGATTATCGCAGTAGATGGTATAAAGTCGCTGTACATATGTGGGCGCTGCTGCCCACTCTTTGTTAACTATACGTCTCTTTCCTCGTCCCCGGGTGTCTTATGAGGCGTTGGAAGCATCTTACGACGACGTCTTAACGTCTATTAAGACGTGATAGTATATATATATATATCATAAGTTGATTTACCAGACAAATTAAAAACCTCGACTTTCTACGTCATCTACTGATGACTAACGAAACTAGACTAACTAAACTAACGAACTACATATCCGTAGCGCCATCTATTATTGGCCAAAAAAATTAAAGAAAACCCTTTCTTTCAAGCTTTAAACCACAATAACTTTTAAATTGCTACCGAATTTCATCAAACATATAGCTGTGTTTGATAAAAATCTATTCAGTCGTTCAGAACCATCACAAGAGAATTTCCTTTCACGTTAAAATTGCAACCGCATTGAAATCGGTTCGAGAGCATTTTTTTGTCGGGGATTAAAACATCATGCACAAAACTAGAGTCACACAAAAAGCAAGTACAAACTAAAATAAATTCACATCTAAGTGAGAGCTTGCATATAAAATATTTTCGCGGGAAAATTCTCTCTGCAGCATAATGCCGCTAAGTAAAATTTCGTGTTATGCAACTGAGGCAACCTCGCTGCAGTTTATGTACCCACTGCTTTTTATGTCGGTTCAAATATCCTTTTTCCATGTTTATATAAAATTATTATAAAAGGGATGAAAGTACAACAAAATGTGATATTGTAATAGATAGAGAAAAGTAGAACAAAAAAAGGAATTCGTTTATTTAGGTAGTATGTTCACAAGAGTTACTATTCTTGTCTTTTATTTAGTCAGCATACATACACACATCACATCGCTAAAGACCTTTGTTTAATATACAAATAAGTCATTCTTGTATTTCCTTGTGTGTAAGTGTATGTGCAGTTTCCACAAATAAACGACTTATCCATCTATCTATCTAAATCAATGGTTCCCAACCAGTGGTCCGTGGACCACCAGTGGTCCGCAGAAGCCAAAATATGGTCCGCGAATGAATTCTTTAGCGGGCGCGCCCGCTAAATTCGGTGAGCCGTCGGTCGCCGCGCCGTGCACGCAGCACTCTAGGTCGTTCAGAGCCTCAAGGCTCGGTTGTCATATTCCATATATTTTCGAAGTATCTTGTGTCAGTCGATGACAGTTGACTTGACTCCAAAGTTTTTTATGTTCCAATTTGACGTTAAACAACCGACCTCCTTCCGAGCCTTTGAGCGAGTTAAAAAACAACCAAACAACTACACTTCGGTTGTGAACGTGGCCCAGCGCGTTAGAGTGCGGGTGGAGGGGGCGCGGTACGCGGGGCCGGCCGCCTCCGCGCGTCTCTGCGAAGACGATACAACGTCATTTGTTTTACCTATTTCAGTGTCAGTAATAACACGTAATATTACTTAACTGTGTGAGGAAGTTAATCATTCATTTATTAGTTACCTATTACTGATCGTTGTTCTTAAATTGATATCTTGAAATAGTTCGTAAATACAGGTGAGTGAATATTTTATTTCGATTAACCTTTCTCAGGGTATTAAAAATGATGATTTTCGGGTCGTTATCAAGTAAACGACGTTATCAATACGTATATGTATTATGTATATTTGTTTATTTCATTTTGCTGAATCGTACGTATGGCAAAGTAGTATATTTTTATTTATTCATTTTTGCAAAGAAGCGTAAACTAAATTAAATTTTTGAATTTTTGGTGATTCATCGCGGGCTCGCGGTATTCGAATCCTTTTGCTGGTCACTAAATTTCTTTGTAATGTAAACTAAAACTACCTTTGCTATTATTTCAAAAATATTTTTATGTAAGCTAGCTTAGCACGATCATATTATAGAACTTGATCTTACGCTTTTGTTTTTTCGGTTTGTATTCGGTTTCATTTTTTTGTATCTTATTTTCAGAACATGGCGCCTAAGAGAAAATATGACAATAATTATATAAAATTTGGATTTACCTCGATAGAAAGTAACGGGGAAATAAAACCACAGTGCGTTATATGCGCAACCGTTCTCGCAAATGAAGCGTTGAAACCAGCAAAATTGAAACGCCACTTAGAAACGGTACATCCAGATTTATCTAACCGCCCGCTTGAATTCTTTCAAGGAAAATTAGAGGTCCTAAAAAAAATGAAACTCGGGCCTAGCGGCTCGAGATTTGCAACATCGGAAAAGTTATTAGTAGCGTCGTTTGAGATTTCTAAATTAATAGCACAATCTAAAAAGCCACACACAGTTGGAGAAACACTCGTAAAACCTTGTTTGATCAAAGCCGTCGAAGAAGTTTTGGGATTAGAGGCCAAGAAAAGAATACAAGACATACCTCTGTCCAATAACACGGTCAAAGCTCGAATTGAGCTTATGTCAAGTGATATAGAGGAGCAACTTGTGTCAAGAATAAAAAAATCGCCATTTTTCGCTTTGCAGTGTGATGAGTCGACCGACATTTCAAATTGTTGTCAACTACTTGTATTTGTTCGCTTTTTAGACGACGACAACATAATTAAAGAAGAGTTATTGATTTCACGGGAACTGGACACAACATCAAAAGGTATCGACGTCATGAACTCAATATCCGAATTTTTCGAGAAACATAATCTTATGTGGGATAAACTCGCTGCCCTCTGTACCGATGGTGCTCCAGCAATGTTGGGATCACGTTCCGGGCTGGCGACATTAGTAAAACAGAAAAATCCTAATGTAATTACAACGCACTGTATCATACATCGCCAGGCGTTGGCTTCAAAAACTCTTCCTGGATGCCTCAATGATACACTAAAAATGGCCATAAAAATTGTAAATCTTATTAAAAGCAGCGCCTTAAATACACGACTTTTCAAAAAGTTATGCACTGAAATGGACTCTGATCACGAGACACTTCTCTTTCATACCGAAGTTCAATGGCTATCGAAAGGTAATATGCTGGGAAGATTATATGAACTGAGAGCAGAGGTTGAGATTTTTCTGGGTGACAAAAAAAATAATGATTTGTTGAAACAATTTACTAATCTGGCGTGTCAGATGGACTTGGCGTATCTTGTGGATATTTTCACACATTTAAATAAATTAAATATACAACTGCAAGGTTCTGGAAATAAAAACTTAGAGAATGTCGCAAATATATTCATTTTTGAAGATAAACTTCGTGCTTTTATCTGCAAACTTCAATTGTGGTTACGTAAAATTGAAGAAAATAATTATTCTGCGTTTGCGACATTACAATCACTTGTGGAAGACAAAAAGTATGACGCTTTTACAGCAAATATTCAAGAAAACATTAAGACTCATTTACATATGCTGATTGATGAATTCAATCGTTACTTCCCAGAATATAACGAAGAAGCTAATCTTGATCAAAAAATGATTCGTAACCCTTTTAGCACGGACGCTAGTGAAGTTACAGAAGAAATCCAAGAAGAGCTCATTGAATTACAAAATGACAGAAACTGCAAGGATGCTTTTGAATCGAATTCACTTGAGTCATTTTGGTGTAAAAAAGCACTTTCTTATACTAAACTTCGAGAAATCGCCTTACGCTATTTTATCGTTTTCTCAACCACTTATTTATGTGAACAAGGATTTTCTGCTTTGCTGGTATTAAAAAACAAGGCGAGAAATCGTTTGAAAGTAAGTGATGATTTACGTGTGGCTCTGAGTAACAATATCAGTCCTAGGATAGCCGAACTCGTGAAGAAGATGCAAGCTCAGAAATCGCATTAATTTAAAATTACGAAAGTTTATCCTAAAATGTTATTATTTCTTTTTATGTAATTCATATTAGAGTTTGAATTAAAGTTTCAGTTTGATTATTACAGTTTATTTTACTACACTAAAATTTAGTTAATTAATAACTAAATAGTGGTCCCTGCCGAAACAACTATGTCAAAGTGGTCCCTGACCAAGAAAACGTTGGGAACCCCTGATCTAAATGATGGAAAGTACGAAAGAGAAGAGTGGTTGCTGGTAATCGTTGGAATGGGGCATTACATTCTTTTATGAACAGTAGGAAGGTGTCTGTCAAAGCATGTCTTGCTGTTCATCAGGAATTGTCGATACCTACTCTTGTATGTATGGTAGTGAAAGCTGGGTATGGCAGAAGAAGAATGAAAGTCGGATAAATACAGTTGAAATGCGAGCTTTAAGAAGTATTTGTGGTGTAACTTTGAAAGACCGGATAAGAAATGATGTAATACGTGAGAGGTGTAGGGTGGAAGAGAATATAGTGTCAAAATTTGAGAAAGGAATGTTAAGGTGGTTTGGACATGTTAAAAGGATGGATGAAAGGAGACTAACTAAAAACATTTATCGTGCGGACTATAACCGGAGAGCATGTATGAAAAGAGGATCGTAGCAAGTGGAAATCTATAGTCTCTGCCTACCCCCATTGGGAAACAGGCGTGAAAATATGTATGTTTATTTAAACATCTATTATAATTCTAACGTAAGTTCCAAAGTAAGTTCGAGACTTGTTTTATGGGATACTAACTCAACGATACTATATTTTATATCTAATACATATATAGATAAACATCCAAGACCCAGGACAATTTGAAAAAGGCCATGTTCCAACTTGCCCGGACCGGGGATCAAACCCGGGACCTCTGTGTGGTGGACTAGCATGGTGACCACTATGCCACGGAGGTCGTTAAGAAATAACTATTACCCATCTGAATTACCCAAGAAAATGGACTGACAATTAAGGTAGGTACTGTAAACTGGCTCGGGCACTCCCCAGAGCCATACCCAAAGATACGATTCAGAATTCCAGTACGAAAAAAAATCATATCCTGACTTCTATAACTAGTTACCGCTACTACTTCGATTTGTAAGAAAACCAATTTTTTTTCGTATTTGAATGTACATGCACTGGAAAAAGTGGTTCAAAATTTTGAACTAAATAACCTATTTAATTATGCTATTTGTTAGTAATGTCATTATTTAGCACTGGCTACTGTGTTCTTGCTTCTTTAATATTATGCTATGTAGCTCCTGTAAATTTCCACCAAATAAAATATTTTTGTCTTTTTTTATTTCTAATACCTTGATCTTCTCTTTTCTATTTTACTTCTACTTGTGGAGACTTTTGAATGGCTTTCCATTTCTTATCCTGCTTATTTAATCTGTTATTTTTAGATAAAAAATTTGATAGATATTGAAAAGCCAATAAAATATTCCCACGGAAATCATCTCTTGAAATATAAACTTAGGCTACTTGTTAATAATGTAATTCTTGCTTATCACTGGCTACTTTGTACTTGCTTTTTAAAATTATGTTACGTAACTCCTGTAAATTTCCACCACTTAAAATATTTTTCTTTCTTATTCCTTGATCTTCTCCTTTTTGTTTTAGTTCTACGTGTGGAGACTTTTGAATGGTCTTCTTAAAATAGAATAAATAAATAAAAATTGTACTGAATTAAAAATAGCCTTGTATACCTATCTATATTACTACCTAAGTAAATGAACCGTACAAATAAGGGAGGTACTCTAAACTGGCTCAGGCACTCCCAAGGGCAAACCCAAAGATACAAATTCAGCATTCCAGAACGTAATCTGTTTCAGCTGTGATTACGTAATGTTTGTCTTGGGAAATAAAATTCTAATGTCTAATAAAATGCTTTTGCTGATTTCTCTCTCTCTTTTTGATTCTTATTTTCTTTGTCTTTCTGTCTGTTGAAATGTTGATTAGGATCATGGTATAATAATATACCTCATGTGATATTTTCTTCCCGTGACAGCTGATCACGTGATTGGACCAAAGACTTAAAATATAAAAGTAATGGATTGGCCTAAGAATACGTCATCAGTTGGGAGTGTTGCTACTGTGTGTGATTGAATTACCCGAGCAAAATGCATTTTTTTAACTTAACAAACCAATTATGTACTAACAATCAATAAATCAATTTATATAAAATTAAATATATGAATCACACAAGTCACTAAATAGTTATTTTATGTTATATTCATTAATTAATCAAAAAAGACCTTTGGTAACACTTATCGTGACATTCGTGACGTAGTTTAAGGCTATCTCGGGAAGAGAATACCTAGTTTTACAATACCATGGCTGAAATATTAGAATTAAGCTAAAACGATATCTCACAGAACTAAACTTCCATGCTAGTCTGGAACGAACCCGCTAAAAGTGGCCATTGGGTCTTACGGACCTGGGTTCTGTCTGTCTACCCTGATAGAAATATAGATGATGGAGACATCAGACTTGAAAGTCCTCGTAACCCCACTGGTGGAGATGATCAGTCCATATGGGCAATATCTACCTTCATTCTATCTAAATTACTTCCTAAGTAAATAGCTGTACAAATAAGGTACTCTAAGCCCCGGGGATACGAATTCACCTTTCCTGCTAATAATCTGTTTCAACTGTGATTACGCAATGTTTGTGTTGGGAAATGTTGGGTGAATTCGAATGTCTTATAAAATGCTTGCTGATTAATTTCTCTCTCTCTCTCTCTTTCTCTATCTATTGAAATGTTGGGTGAGATTTTCGAATATTAGCAAAAAAGGATTTCTTACAGAACTCACTTACGGCCCTGGAACCATCCCGCTAAAAGATACAAATTTAGCATTCCAGTAAGTAATCTGTTTCAGTAGTGATTACGCAATTTTGTCTTGGGAAATGTTGGTTGAATTTAAGTGTCTAATAAAGTGCTTTTGCTGATTACTCTATCTCTCATTCTTTCTCTCTTTGTCTCCATATGTTGAAATGTTGGGTGAGATCATGGTATATTAATATTACTTCCTCTGCTATTCCTTTTCCGTGACAGCTGGTCGAAGCCAAAGATGTGACAAAGAATAGTGTAAAATGTAATCAATAAAAAAATTATCTCTATTTAAAAGAAATGACTATCTAAATTACTACCTAAGTAAATGGACCGTACAAATAAGGAAGGTACTCTAAACTGGATCAGGCATTCCCCAGGGCATACCCAAAGATACAAATTCAGCTTTCCAGCTAATAATCTGGCTCAGCTGTGGTGTTATAAAATGCTTGCTCAAAAAATTCTAAATGTTATCAGCACTTTTTATATAATTTTAAACTTTACACTGGAAGTGACGACACACAGCAACCTAAGTTTACATTTTTTCTATGCTTGCACAAAAAAAAAAAACAATGACAACGGTCATCTGTCAATGTCACCTGCTTAAATTACTTTTGTTATTATATTGTTGTTTTGTTAGTTGTAGTCGGTGGACATCAAGGGCCTGACACGCTTCGATAGAGTGAGATAGTTTAATTGCGATTTTTCAAAGAAGAAAAGAGTGCCGTGTTTTGTCCTTATCACCGTCCAAGCATTTGTTCATGGTAGGGTTGTCAAGTTATCAAAACAAAGCGAAACTTATCAAAACAAACTCATGTCAAGTATTTTTAAACTTCTACAAAAAGAAGGTTTCGATGATTAAATAATAACTGAGAGTCATATGAACGGATGTGTAGTAATTGTATGCAGCCTAAAAAATGTTTTAAGTAAGTGCGATCAAGCGCGTTACGCGAATCAAAGGGAAATTTTTGGGGAAATTATTTTGTAACTAGGCAGCCTCAAATTCTGACGTCATTATATGTCTTTCTCTTACCCCTGGACGCTCGGTGGCAAATCTATACTACTTGTATATTCTAAATCTTTGGTGGACATATATTGTTGTAGGGAGATGACAGTGACAGTACAATACTGAAAGTGGAAATTGCCAATCTTCATCGTGACTTCACTTCCTCAAATAAGCTTGACATTGCTTGAAAATGAAGGTCACTTGGATTTTTGCACATATCTAAATAATTAAGACGCTTCTCTTAGAGGCTACTCCTCGAAAAGGTTTGCGAATCGGATTTTTTTCAAATTACTTGAAAATCGAATTGTCCCATCTCGTCTGCGAATCCAAAGGTGTGACAGTAAGGTGTAAAATATAATCGATGAAAAAAAATCTCTATATAAAATAATTACTATCTAAATTACTACCTAGGTAAATGGACCGTACTCTAAATTGGCTCCTCAGTTACTCCACAGAGCAACCCCAAAGATACGAATTCAGCATTCCAGTAGTAATCTGTTTCAGCAGTGATTACGCAATGTTTGTCTTGGGAAATAAAATTAGAATGTCTAATAAAATGCTTTTTCTGATTTCTCTCTCTCTCTCTCTCTTTTTCTCATTCTCTCTCTTTCTGATTCCTATTTTCTTTGTTGGAATGTTGGTCAGGATCATGGTATTAATATCCTTCGTCTGGTATTTTCTTCCCGAAACAACTGATCACGTGATTGGCCAAAAGATTTAGAATATATAAATAGTTGATTGGCCTAAGAATACGTCATCAGTTGGGAGTGTTGCCGCTGTGTGTAATTGAATTACCTGAGCAAAATGCATTTTTTAACTTAAAAACCAATTCTAAACTAAAAATTAAATGAGTAAACTAAAGTAAAAATTTAAAATTAAATAATTAATCACACAAGATATTAAATAGTTATTTTATATTTATCATCTAATTGAGAAAGTATCTAAATTTACTGAAAAGAACAATCAGTGGTAGCACAGGCACTCCCCAGGGCAAACCCAAAGATACAAATTCAGCATTCCAGTAAGTAATCTGTTCCAGCTGTGATTACGCAATGTTTGTCTTGGGAAATGTTTGGTGAAATATTCTTATATTAGGCAAAATGATTTGCTGATTCTTGAGCGTGTTTTTGTCCTAAAATGAGACCTTTTTTATTTCTCTCTGTAGATAAGAAAGTGGCGGCCTAGGACTAAAAACAAGTGCATTAATAAATAAAATGGATAGATAAAGATAAATTACACCCATTGTGCTATCCTCAAAGTAAATTTTAAACTCATGTTGTGATACTATAATTGATGATAAATACATTATTATAGACTTTTTCTTATCGTGTCGTATTAAATTTTATTCTTCCAGAACGAATAAAGATATACACCTAAGTTCCAGAACAATTTTAGCATCTATTACTACTTACTGCAAATAAATGAATTGAATTATATGAATTCGAGCCCAGCGGCCGGGGATCGAACCTAGAACTTCCAACTGGCGTGTTAAGCGTTAAGCCACAGATGTCGTCAAAGCAAAAATTTTAAGTTACAAAAACAATAACTCTCTCAACGTAATTAAAGGTACTACAATTGTTTTCTAAAATATTTTTCTTTTATTTACAGATGGGCTGGCCCCAACCCCACACGGCAAGATCTAGGTAAGTGTGCAATATTTTTTTTCAATTTTACGCAGGCATACATTGCAGTGTAATGAGAGTATACACAGATACAGTATTATTTAAAACACAACTTTTTTTTGGGTTCCATGCGTCGAAAGGAAAAAACGGAACCCCTATAAGAACACTTTGTTGTCCATCCGTATTGCCGTTTGTCTATCTGTCAAGACCCTTTTTCTCAGGAACGCGTGGAGTTATCAATCTAGAATTTATATTAAATACTCAAATCTACTGTCCCTTGAATCTGTAAAAAAATCAAACTTCTAAGCTAACGCAATCAAAGGATACAGCCGTTTATGCCACACATTTTAGACACTTGCAAGGGAATCAAAACCTACAGTATCCTTTCCGTGAACTCAGAATGTTATAATTTGGTACGAAGCAACGTCTTATAGCACAATGAAAGGCACACTCAAAGGCAAAACAAGGCACTCTTTCCTTTTTCTTCTTTTAGAAATCTCAATAAGACTATCTTGCTCTATCAAAGTGATCGGCGACGGTCGCATGACGCTTCTCAGCCTGTCACTTCTGTAACTCGAGCAAAAAAAAAAACATCTTAAGGGGATAATCTGAAATAATACCCATCTTGTGCCTCTTTCCCTCGTATAGGAATTAACTGTTACAAGAATGAGACTACGCTATACGTCAAAAGTAAAAAAGTTACCTGTTTGCTGCCTAATACCACCAAATTTTAGTGATACTGACTTATGTTTAGGTGACTTTTCTAATTAGTAGAGTCATACACGTCCGGGCGTGTTAAAATTGAAAAAATACGCCACTACATTTCAAAACAGGTTATATTTTTGAGACTTCAGCGCAGAATGTATATAACTTCTATATATTTTCTCTTTGTCAAGAACAGTCACGCGCCGTATATGCCGCTCGTCTGTCTGCTGTCTCACCCTAATTCACATATTGACATGTTTTCTTAAATCTTGGCCAATTCAATCCCATGACAATTATCTTCTACAAGAACAAAATTCTGGTAAAATTTCGTAGCCTACTGGTACATTTCAGAGAACTTATTCTGAAAGTTTTCAAAAGCTCGAAGCTGTTAGATTTAGCTTTAGTACTTACTTTGTTTGTACAGCTGCTTGCTCAATATTGTTACAGCTATTACGTTGTTTGTTTATTATTTCCTATAAGAATTAGTTTGTAGCGGAAGCAAGGTGTTATGCTCGACCGCCACAAAGGAAAGAGCTTCCTGGCATGGGATTGCGCCTGGGGAACCGCGGCTCCACAGGTGTATCGTTGGTGATTGTATATTATTACTCGTAAAACAGCGAATTGGACGAACTCTGATATCGAGATGTAGAATGCTGCTAGCGCTATCTAGTAGTCTTCTTGTAAACTATTTTATCACTTGGTTGTTGAGGTTGTAGTTCCTCGTAGTGGCGTAGAGGTTGCCGAAAATTTACTTTCCCCTTGCTCTCTTCCATGCTTTTAAACTTATTTCTTATGTAATGTAATTATATTGTACATTAGATATAAGTTATTTTGAAAAAAAGAAATGTGGTGTCGTGGGACACCAGGTAGGAACGAAGTTCCTTCGGCTAATGTAGAATCGACACAATTTGCAAAAGAATTGTGTATACGACTGTCGCGCCTGCGCACGTCTCATTTAACGAGGTCATCCTTACGGTTTTACTATCACATTTTTTTCAGTTCGGTCGCGCAGCAAAATCCCTATCTCCTCCAAGCCTGCCGTAAGGAACTTCGTTCCAAAAAGTACATTTTTGTACAAGTTTTTTATCGTGAAACCAAAGTACTTATTGTGACAAGGGACATAGCCCAAAATTGATAGAGTTGTCTCATTTTATTATTAAGTTCCATCGACCATCTTCCGTCTCCGTGACCAGACCCTAAACATAGTCTTCCATAAAGTGCTCGTCAAGACAAATTGAACGAGTTCTACTCAAGTTGTTTTATAACTGAGTACTGTCGAATATCTCCTGTTTCCATCATCAAAAGAGCTCATTAATATTGTATTGTCATCAGACTTACACAAATTATTAAAAATTTCAGCTCAATCGGCTGAGGTAAACTGGTTGAAAAGTGAGTAGCAACATTTGACAAACATACATACAAGTATACATTGCAAGTTAAATGAACGCTTGTAAAAATGGACAACTTTTTGTAAGTACTTCTATTATCAAAAAAATGCACCAAGCTGGTTTGAAAGCCTTAAATCGCTTAATAACTTATTTTGGCCAATTTTATTTCATAATAATTATCTTCTAATAGTTTATTAACAAAATTCTAGCAACATTTCGTAGCCTACAGTTATATTTCAGAGAACTTAGAATCCTGAAAGTTTAATATGTCGAGGATAACTGTTTGGAAATTGAGTTGCAAGATTTGTCCTAAACAAACATACATACACGAGTATACATACAAGATACATTGCATGTTTAATAAAAGCTTGTAAAAATGGAAAACTTTTTGTACGTACTTGTAAATTCAAAAAAATATTCTTCTTCCATGCTGGTTTGGAAGAAAAGAGAAAAACATAGAATGTACTAGTTGATTCTCCTCTTGCGCAGATCGTTACAGCTCATCAAGGGAATGGGTGAGAATATGAATCATGTTATGTGGCCAGAAACCCATCATTTTTTTTCTAGCCTGTTGGGATGTCCCACTGCATCTGTCTTGTGTGTGTGTCAAAAAGGAGTGGTCCTTTTTGAAGCTGCAGATGTCATCGCGCCATCTTCTCCGTGGTCTTCCTCTACGCCTGCGCCCTTCTGGCACCCACAAGGTTGCCATCCGGACCCATCTATCCGGATGCATGTGGCATATATGCTCCGCCCAGTCCGACTTAAGTTTTGCCGTCTTGACGCCGACATCAACAACTCCAGTTCTAGAACGCAGATCACCATTACGTACCCTTTCCACTCTTCGTACTCATATTATGCTGCGTTCCATTGTTCGCTCGCGTACCTTGAGTCTGGACTTTTGACTCTCTGTCAGAGACCAGGTCTGTGCGCCATAGGTAAGAATGAGAAGGATGGAACCCATCATATTTAATTCTTATTTCCATCTTCACTCCCACCATCTCGCAGTTACCTTGAGTTTGAGTCTTGCGGCCCTGGGCTCTCCTTAGAGCTGCAAGACCCAAAATACTCTGTCTGCCCATAAGGGATAAAGATCGTATGTATTATATTATAGCATATATCATGCTACGCTGTCACATCGGAGGTCCCGGGTTTGATCCCCGGTCATGTAATGATGGAGAATGATCTTTTTCAGATTGACCTGGGTCTTGGAAGTTAATCTCATCATCATCTTCATCATTTTAACCGCATAACGTCCACTGCAGGACATAGGCCTCTCCCAAGGATTTTCAAATTGATTGATCTAGAGCGGCTTGCATCCAGCGCTTTCCAGCGACCTTAGTCAGGTTGTCAGACCACCTTATGGGTGGGTGTCCTACGCTTTGCTTGCCAGTACGTAGTCGCCATTCGAGAACCTTTCTGCCCCATCAGCAATCGGTTCGTTTATCCATATATGTATTATTATAAAATATAACATCGTTGAGTTAGTATCCCATAACACAAGTCTCGAACTTACTTTGTGGCTAACTCAATCTGTGTAATTTGTCCGTATATATATAACAAAAAAAAAAAACATTATAAGGATAGCACCTAGTACTATGTCACTGTCCCATCGTCTCAAATTGTTTTTGCTGGTTAAATGTTTTAAAATAACGTTAAATAAACCAACACTTTTAAAGTAAAAGCTTTTATAAGGATCCAATCGTGTGTAACCTGTTTCTCACCAGTTTAGTTCAGTTTAGAACTCAAAAGTTTGAGTCTAAGAACGTTAGTTTAAAGAAGCGGTAAGTACATTTTGTTTGGAGCTTGTTTAAGTTGAGTTTATTCTGTTGCTCGTTCAACTGTGCTCGGAAACTTTACGAGTTGTTTAGTGACAAACCATAGTCTAGTTTAAAACTGTTTGGGGTAAAATATGCCGCCTTTCAAGACTAAAGGGTATTGTTACTTTATCTTTGTACTAGTTGCAACCTTATCTAAAAATTTATATAAAAAACTTACAATACATTCAAAACAAAATACAATTATAATCAATTAAAATAACTTAACCCACACCTTGACATTTCTGCTGCAAAGGTGCCCAATGTACTAGCTGCGTTACCGCGCTGAATGGTAATGGCCAACCTTTGCATCAGAAATGAGCCAGAGTGGGAGTCACCATTTTTTCTCTCGTATTCTGTGCTCTAACTCCTAGATTAGCTATAGTGTTGTATAGCCGCATACTTCACCCTAGCGTTGCATAACTATCGATAGTTGACCTCGAAAAACAGTCACAATATCAACAGGACTATTGATAATATCGAATTACCGATCTGTAGTGTACGCACATCTTTGTAAATCTATGTAATGTGACGACACATGACGTTACACGACCTTGATAAATAGATAATAAAAAAAAAAGAAATGTGGTATCGTGGGACACCAGGTAGGAACGAAGTTCCTTCGGCTAATGTAGAATCGACACAATTTGCAAAAGAAAAATCGTGCTCAAAGGTATTATACACTACTCGCTTGTGTATACGACTGTCGCGCCTGCGCACGTCTCATTTAACGGTTTTATTTAACGAGGTCATCCTTACGGTTTTACTATCACATTTTTTTCAGTTCGGTCGCGCAGCAAAATCCCTATCTCCTCCAAGCCTGCCGTAAGGAACTTCGTTCCAATAACATTATTTTATTATCTTATATCTCTACGTACATCTACGTAATGTAACGTCACTCGACCTAGATAAATAAAGAAAAGTTCAATGTCAAGTGACGAAAGTCTACGCTGTGAAAATCTTGTATAAAAGCCGAGGAAAACCAACAATAAAGAGCAGTTACCTACGAACCTATTCCGAGTGTGTTTGATTTAATACACCCCGCGCGCTACATCATAGATCGATAGAATCAATTGTCAATAGTTTGCAATACTATTGATGTAATGTAAAATTATCGATAGTATCTTAATTCAATAGTATCGATAATATCGATAGTCCTATCGAAATTGTGACTATTTTTCAAGGCGACGATAGTATAGATAGACTATCGAAATTTTATATTATTGCTTGCAACACTACTTCACCCGCTTCTTTTCTGCTGCGTCCTCAGCCGCCGCTGCTGCTGTGTTAATGGTGCGTGCCAGATGACTAGCTGCCGTTGTGCTAACACATACAATGCGATTATTTGTACCTGCGCCGTCGACCGCCATTTTGGTTCAATTTACGTGCCGGGATTTTGTCCAAAAATGCTTTGAAGTCGGTTATTTTAGTTCAACTTACGTATGTCGCATTGTACATTGTTTTATTCCTAAGGCAAATTATATTTATGATAAAGTTAAATAAATACTTAATGAAAAATTTCGCCACATGTAAGACTCGAACACATACCCCTCACGTCTGTACCGTGAATGCACTTCCAATTTCTTACTCGTGGCGAAATTTTTCATCATAATAATATATACTTTAATAATTCATATGGGGTCTTACAACATTTACACTGAATAACTTTCCCCGAGCAATTATATTAAAATATGAAAGAAAAGAAAATATTTATCATAAACTTGAATAACTAACTATGATAAAAAAAGGAATACTATGATTAAACTAAATGTAACTATTAAAATAACCATACTAGACATAAATACTATAAAAAACAACCGGGGGAGTAGGCTATATGAACAGACTACCACAAACATACTCGTACTTGCAAAAGTTTTGGGTGACTCAATTTTTGTTCACGGGAACAACACTAAAAATTCCTCTCCCTGAAGGTTTCAGGGTGGGGTTTCAGTAAATAGCCAGCCTCTAGAGACTGAGAAGAAAAGGTAAATAACATTAAATTATATCAAAAATTTAGCCTTAATTTTACCTGAATTTTTCGGGGTCCAGTGCTGCCCCCATTTGAATTAAATCATGTAAAAGGAAACGGAGATTTAATTTAAAATTTTGTCTCCACCAGGCTCCAGATACGCACATACGCCAAAAGTGGCCGTTTTACGCAATTGTGCGTAGAAAAGCTTCACTTTCTCACTTTAAACTGTAAACAGTAGTTTATAAAATAGTTTGAAGGATTATCTAAAGACTGGTCAAGACAAAATTTTAAATGATGTCTCCGTTTCGTATAAAATGATTTATTTCAAATGGGGGCAGCACTGGACCCCGGAAAATTCAGGTATCCCCTTAATCGCTGCGCTAGTCGTAGGGTAAGCCCAAGAAGCTATAAAAAAGAAGGAAAATATAAAAAATATGAAAAATAATTTTTGACCTCTCATCTAAGTTGACCTATCAGCTTTGTATGGTAAGCAAAAAAATATCTTCATATTACATTATAGAATGTCCTTTTTTATTAAGTATAAATACTTCAAGGGGTGATTCAGTCCATCATTTTAAACAACTTCTCCCAATAAATTCATAATGAAATTAAAAAAAAAATTATACAAATCGAATCAGTCACGACGTGATATCGTTACTATGGAAAATGTAAATTTTCTTTTAGTATTTCGATATAAGTTTATTGGGCAAAGTTGTTCAGAATGATGGACTGAATCATTCCTTCAAATATTTGTACTTAATAATAATTGGCCAAGTGCGTGTCAGCCGAGGCGCAGTGTAAGGTTCCGTAGTAACGAATGCCAACCTTGGGTTTATGACTCTGAAAGCGCCTAAAAACTAATTTTCTATTGAATTTGTACGAAATTTTCCTTTCCGAGTACATTTTATAAGTTGATCGCCTATAACTTTTTAATTTGTATACCCTACTTAGCTCTGATAGTTTTCCTTTAAACTTCGCTATATTTGCTATAGCTGTGATTTTTTTCACGTGTTCATATATAACCGTTTAGCAGATAGAGGGGGGGGGACACTTGACTCTAACAAAAATTTTCACTTTAAAACCAAATATTACAGAAACGAATCCCTAAATCGAAAAACGGTGTTCACAAGCTCGTAATATTTTTTAAACCACATGATGATTAGTCGAAAAAATAAAATTGACTTTTGACTTCACTTGTATGGGACCTACCCTAAAAAAAATATTTTCAATAATTTATTTTACCACTTTTTCCGCATAGGTAATATACATGCCTATACCAAATTACAGCTTTTTAGTACTTATGATCGCTGTGTAAAACCGCGGACGGACAGACAGACAGACATGGCGAAACTATAAGGGTTCCTTGTTTACTACGGAACCCTAAAAACGACAATGTATATTTATTGGGGAAAGTTGTTCAGTTGTGGACTGAATTCACTTTAATTTTTTTTTTGATAAATAAATAAAAAAATAATAATTTCAGTATATTTTGCTTTATGTATAACGCAGCCATCTAGTTAAATTAGCCAGCGAGCTGGATGCCTAGGCCGTTCCCTGAAGGCAGCCAGTTGTTTAGCCGATAGTTCATTAATCTAAAATCTGATATGTTATACTTATAAGTTCAATTCATGTGACAACATACATATTGCATGCCTTAGTTTAGGTTGAATACATGACACTAATTATAAAATTGACATCTAATGTACTGTATTTAAGCAAATAGAATTATTTTTATTGTTATTCTTACAATTTTGACATCTATTAACTTATTATGACTTTCTACAATTTCCGTCTTCAAGTCCCTCCACTCTTCCACATACTACTCTAAATCCTTCTCCGTTCAAGCTGTTTCACTGTGGAACTCCTTACCTATTAATATCCGTAGCGCTAAAACTTTGTGCAGCTTCAAAACGTAATTAAAAGCTCACTATCTGTCCAACTCATGATTTATTTTGTAGTGAATATTTTGTAGTGAATTCTTTCGCATTATGCTCATATTTCATTATTCTTTTATAATTATAATATATATTTTATATGTATATATGTATGTCTATTAATTTGTAGGTATAATAATAATAATAATAAAAAGGCGTCGGGACGTGACGACCCCATCGCCCACTGGATTCCCAGTGCAGTCAGTCAACGCAGGGCAGCTTGTGGCGAGCTGATGGTGAGTGGCGACACCACGTACCCTACCTCCAGGGGGACCATACACACATGCGCTTACACACACACATACACACAGTTACACACCCCCCGCCTCTGTCTTGCCTTAGCTGGCCGGCCAGAGTGGAGTCGCAAGAGCAGAACATACGCTCCAGGGTGGAAGTGTATTGCACGTAATGGCGTAATAACGGGGAAACCCGCTCTCGGGGGTAAGCCCCGTGATGGTGAAACCGGAGCCGCACCTCTCGACATCCTCAGCTGCTCACATTGTGTTGCGCCCTGGCCGCATCTTTGTGGCTAATTAGGGTGCCCACAGGCAGTGTAGCCAACGAGCAGCGAGTCACCATCTACCAGGCTAAAATGTTGTGAGAGATTTTTAGGTAGATGTCCGTATCTCACTCCATAACCCAATTATCCGGTCCACTAACATCCCATCCATAAAGCCCAAACCAAGTAAATCCCTCCCTGGCAAAATAGTTCAGCAGCTGTGGAGGACTGTCCGTTGGTGCATCTCAATGGTACATTAAGGGATAGACCTCCATAGATGCAGCCATCTCACATTTTAGATAAAAAGGTACTAAAAGGCCTCTTCATGTTGGCTTTGGCCCCATGAACGCCTCAAAGGACCGGGTCCCCATGGACCCGTGGCTGAAAAGCGTACCAACATAATAATAATAATACTTTATTCAAAATAATGCACTGGTGTTAACAATATAGTTGACAGCTCTGAGGCTCTGTGTTAGTTTAAAACTGTGCTACAGGCCTCAGACTTCCCACACTATTGATACAGTTTATATTTTTGTCTCTAAGATTATGTAAAGTATTATAATACATTATTCAAAAAAATAACTAAGAATAGCAAGGCATATGAGTGTACTACAATTATTTTAATAAAAAAAAACAGCCTAAAACAGCGCATCGGCAATTGAATTTGAGTGTGTGTGTGTTTGTGTGCGGGTGTGTGTTTGAGTGTGAAAGAGTGGGTGGGTGTGTATGTGCAAAAGAGAGTGTGTTTAAAATGATGTGTGTATTATTGTATATGCATCCATCCAAGCACACATACATACACATATACATATATATATATACATATATACACACATATACACACATACATACATACATACATATATATATATATATATATATATATATATATATATATATATATATATATATATATATATATATTATGTTATAAAGTTTTTATTTTATTGTATTGTTTCCTTATACTATACTGCTACGGTGAAGAGATCTTCAGTGGTATGTATGTAGTGTATTTACGTATTTGTATGTATATATATATATTGTGGCAGGTTCTATAATATAGTAACTATTTACAGTAAATCTGACATACTGCAACGCCTATTTTTTAAATATTCACTTCTCCCTCTACCCAAAGGCTGACTGGAAGAGATTGCTATGCGATAAGTCCGCCTTTGTATCATAATTCTGTCTTCTTTTTTTTCTGTGAATTGTTTTTCCTTTTGTTTATGGTGCAATAAAGAGTATTTGTATTGTATTATATTGTATGAATGTATAAACTTATAATGCGACGTATAAAATATAACTTGCATAAATATTTTAAACATTAAATATAAATATATTATAGAATAATTAAATAACATAGATTTGACCAATGTGCCCCTCCTCCCATTGCAGCGCCCGTCAGGGTCCTTAATTGTTACTTATTTTGTTATTAAAGACCTGTATTATACTTTAAAAAAGCAATAAATGATTTGATTGATTGATTTAATTGACTATAGTATAATGAAATTATAATAACAGGCAAAATTTAAAAAGAAAATTCGGCAGTTTCGTAAGTGTGCATCCACCTGGGCAATTTATATGGGAATGGGGAAAGTTTTTTGTTTTTGATTTATAAGGTTTTACTATAGTGATCTAGTATAACCTGTGGTTTGATTTTTACTGGTATGTCCCTTCCATGTTGAATACGTCAATATTAAATAATAATAATTAATATATAGGGACGAATAACACTGATTGAGCTAGCCCCAAAGTAAGTTAAGGACTTGTGTTATGGGATACTAACTCAACGATACTATATTTTATAATAAATGCGTATATACATAAATCAAAGACCCAAGACAATTTGAAAAATGCCATTTTCCGACTTGCCCTGACTGGAGACCGAATCCGGAATCTCTAGGTGGTGGAATGGCATGGTGACCACTACGCTACGGAGGTCGTCATAATACTTAAACATTTTTTTCAAACAAGCATTATCATCAGTTCAGAAACCTAAAAACTATACAGCTATGTACACACTCCCGACCCGTGACGGACGGACCTCAAACTTTACTAATTAAGAGTTGCCCACTCAGAGCTGCCACAACACAAATTAGAAGTAATACAGATAGGACCCTTCTTCTTCCAAGCGCCTTCCCGGTTGCACCCTTAGCTATGCTGCTTCGGAACCCAAGGTGCGTTTCCGTCTTTTTCTTTTCCAAATTGAATATGTTCAATAATATAAATCAATAAATATATAGGGACTAATAAAACTGATTGAGCTAGCCCCAAAGTAAACTTAAGCTTGTGTTATGGGATACTAACCCAACGATACTATATTTTATGATGAATAAATATAAAGATAAATACCCTAGACCCAGGACAATTTTAAAA
Source organism: Acrobasis suavella (assembly GCA_943193695.1). Classification (NCBI taxonomy): domain Eukaryota; kingdom Metazoa; phylum Arthropoda; class Insecta; order Lepidoptera; family Pyralidae; genus Acrobasis; species Acrobasis suavella. Next base: position 11,685,949 of record OW971950.1, read on the forward strand.
GGCCATTTTCTAACTTACCCTGGCTAGAAATCGAACCCAGAACCTCCAGATTGGCGGACTAGCGTGTTGACCATTACGTCACGGAGGTCGTCAAGTAGTAGGCAGAGCCAAAGCCTCCAATCCAAAAATATAAGGGCCATGTTTAGGTAAAAATTAAATTATTTTATTTAGTCCGTAAACTAGATTATCCAAAAATAACGGACCCGTATTTTTTCGTTCGGCAAAGTAGTAAAAATTCACAAAGATACAGCGCTTTGAGTGTTTTCGGAGTGGGGGTGATTTACGTCACCTTTGGTTAAAAAGCCTAGCTGATCGTGACGTTACGCGAAATTTAAATGCGCTGTATTGTATCTTCATTATTCCCTTACCTTTTGTCTTCTTCTTCTTATTTCACACATCTTTTAGGCTTACAATGAAACGGCAGCGTCTGAGAGCGCACTTTCACTGTCAGACCATTTTCACCTTTATTTCTATTCAAGTAATGCACAGTATAGCTAGAACAAAATAAAAGTCTCGCTACTGCCAGCGGCTTCTCGCTACTACAAGCGGCCGAGTTTTTCTTAAGCTTTTCTATGCACTACGCTTATATAAATAACCAGCCAAGTGCGTGTCGGGCCACGCGCAATGTAGGGTTCCGTAGTTGCGAATGCTGATTTTGAGTTCACGCCACTAAATGTCTTAAAACTAATTTCCTATTAAATTTGTATGAACTTTTCCGAGAACATTTTATAAGTTGGTTGCTTGTAACTTTTTAATTTGTAAACTCAACTTAGCACTGATAGTTTTCCTTTAAACTTTGTTATATATACTACTGCTATGATTTTTTTCACATGTCCATATATAACCGTTTAATAGAAAGAGGGGGGGGGGGGGCACTTGACTCTAACAAAAAATTTCAATATAAAACCAAATATTTCAGAAACAGATCCCTAACCGAAAAATGATGTTTAGAATCTCACAATGTTTTTAAAAGACCTATTTAACAATACCACACGCGATGGATTAGTCGAGAAAAATAAATTAACTCCTACATTATTGTACGGGAGCTAGCTAGCTAAACTAAATTTTTTTTTCTTCCATATTTTAGTAGTTATCAGTTTCAGTTTTTTGGCATGATTAATAAACGTATCTTCACCAAATCACAGCTTTCTAGTACTTAAAGTCTCTGAGTAAAACCGCGGAAAGACAGACAGACATGGCGAAACTATAAGAATTCCTTGTTTACTACGGAACCCTAAAAACGGTGAATATGTTTTAACAGTAAAGTAGGCTGCTAGCCACTGCCGTTCTGGTGTGCGTTGAGCCTTTTTGGGTTTTGAAAAACGTCTTTACTCCCAAAGAATTTATAATAGGTTGGTAAACAAGAAGACGCATTTCTATATTATTAATCTTTTGTATGAGAGAAGCCGGCACGTTAATTAGAGCATATATATTGTATCGTGGGTCGAGTTAATCCCTATCTAAAATATTTGACAGGTTTTCCGTTATTTATGTACGAGACGTGATTACCAGGAAAGTTTGTGAGAGCTAAGTATTTAGCTGTGAAATTACTGAATGTATTATGGGTGATTGTTTAATTAAACAAGTATGATAGAGTAATTTACATATCTATACTATAATAAAAGAGTAAAAAAAATGTGTCTGTACATTGAAAATTTTTCAAAAACAATCTTTGGGGCGATGGTGATATAGTAATAGAGTAAGAAAATTAAAAAAATGTCTGTCTGTTTGTCTGTTTGTCTGTTTGTCTGTTTGTCTGTTTGTTTGTTTGTCTGTTTGTACACGCTAATCTCCGGAAATACTGGACGGATTCGAATGAAACTTTTTTTGTTATATAGCTGTGAAGCCTGGGCAACATATAGGCTATAATTGATTTTGGAAAATGGAACACATGATGCAGAACTATAATGGTCCAGCTAAACTATAAGAAATATTAAAATGCCGCCTTAGCAAAAGTTGTTAAGTCTGATGAGAACTTTTTGTTGAGTTATAATACAACTGGCCAAGCGCGAGTCGGACGCGCGCGAAGGGTTTCGTACCATAATCTATGAAAAATCACGTTTGTTGTATGGGAGCCCCCCATAAATACTTATTTTATTCGATTTTTAGGGTTCCAGGGTAGAGTAGAAACGGGACCCTATTACTTAGACCTTCCGACTGTCTGTCTGTCTGTCTGTCACCAGGCTGTATCTCATGAACCATTATAGCTAGACAGTTGAAATTTTTATAGATGATGTTTTTTTGTTGCCGCTGAACAAAACATACTAAATCTATCTATCTATACTATAATAAAAGAGTATAAAAAATGTGTCTGTACATTGAAAATTTTTCAAAAAAAAAGTTGTTTAGTCCGAAGAAAATCTTATAAGTTCAGTATTTGCGGACCTTCCGAGCAAAACACACCAGAAAAATTCTTGGTTACGTGAACGCGCCATATTGACAACAAAAAATTAAAAATCAACTTATGACGCAAATTATTGTTAATTTCTTGGATAGTTTTGTTGACAACGCCACCAATTATCCAGTTGAGTTTCGTAATTCACTTGCAGAAAATGGACTCTCGGCTCACAAAATAAGTCTTAATGTCGGAGTACCCGTACCCGTACCCGTACCCGTACCCTAACCCGTACCTGTACCCGTACCCGTACCCGTACCCGTACCCGTACCCGTACCCGTACCCGTACCCGTACACGTACCCGTACCCGTACCCGTACCCGTACCCGTACCCGTACCCGTACCCGTACCCGTTCCCGTACCCGTACCCGTACCCGTACCCGTTCCGCTTCCACTCCCGCACCCGCTCCCGCTTCCGCTTCCGCTCCCGTTCCCTCTCCCGCTCCCGCTCCCGCTTTCACTCCTGCTCCCGCTCCTGCTCCCGCTCCCGCTCCCGCTACCACTCCCGCTCTCGCTCCCGCTCCCGCTCCCGCTCCTGCTCCCGCTCCCTCTATCGCTTCTGCCACCGCCACCGCTTCCGCCACCCCTCCCGCCGCCGCCGCCGCCGCTTTCGCCGACGCCGCCGCCGCCGCTTCCGCCGCCGTCGCCGCCGCTTCCGCTGACGCCGCCGCCGCCGCTTCCGCCGCCGTCGCCGCCGCCGCCGACGCCTCCGCCGCCGCCAACGCCGCCGCCGCCGCCGCCACTGCCGCCGCCGCCGCCGCCACCGCCGCCGCCGCCGCCGCCGCCGCCGCCGCCGCCGCCGCCGCTGTCGCCGCCGCCGCCGCTGCCGCCGCCGCCACCGCTGCCGCCGCTGCTGCCGCCGCTGCCGACGCCGCCGACGACGCCGCCGCCGCCGCCGACACCGCCACCGACGCCCCACCCGCCGCCGCCGCCGCCGCTTCCGCTCCCGCCTCCGCTCCCGCTCCCGCTTCCGCTCCCGCTCCCTCTCCCGCTCCCGCCGCCACTACCGCCACCGCTCCCGCCGCCGTCGCAGCCGCCGCCGCCGCTGCCGCCGCCACCGCCACTGCCGCCGCTGCCGCCGTCGCCGCCACTTCCACCGCCGCTTCCGCCGACGCCGCCGCCGCCGCTTCCGCCGCCGCCGCCGCCGCCGCTGCCACCGCCGCCGAAGCCTTTGCCGCCGCCGCCGCTGCCACTCCCGCTTCCGCTTCCGCTCCCGCTCGCGCTTACGCTCCCGCTTCCGCTTCCGCGTATGCCACTCATCCCTAACAATTTTCCTTTTGAAAATACACAGTTCCATGTGTTTACTTGCTTTGCTATGAAAATAAGTCACAGTTTTAGAGGCTTAAAGCTGCTGATGTGGATCTAAGGACTGGTTTTTCGCATGGCCAACTTAATGTGGCTTTCTCCAGGGTTAGTAATACTTCAGCTCTTTTCATATTGGCTCCCAAAGGAAAGAATTAAAATAATATTGACTTTTAATTCTAACACTGTAACAAGTACTTTCTTATCTCTCTCTTTTTCTCTCTCTTTCTCTCTCTCTCTCTCTCTCTCATTAGTTTTTATTTATATTAATACGCCGGAGTCATAAAGTCCACGCGAACGAAGTCGCGGGCATCAGCTAGTTTACAAATAAAAAGAAAAAGTGAAATGCCTGCTACAAATTTAATCTAAAAATTCGTGCTTATTGGCACTATGCCATGCCAAGAACGCTAGCCCCATTTCCCCGTTGGATCGCAATACTGATGCGTTGGGCAAAAAAGCAGCCAGCCGTCTTGTCACCAGCGGTGGAGATCAGTCTTGGAGAAATCTCTTTAAGGAGACTTTAGCATCGGGCCCAAGGTCTGAAAGTCTCCGGCAAGAAAACGGCACAAAATATTATCATCATTTAACGAAATAGATTTGCGCCGTTTGGCGATCTCAGCGTTTTCAGCAGCTGAACCGGGTCTCGAGCGAGACTGATCCCCTGAGATGGAATGAAATCATGAATGTATTTAACACAATCAAACAATATATAACCTGTTGACGACCGCCGTGATGCCATGGCGTATTGGTTAACACGCTAGTGTGTCACGCAGCAGTTCTGGGTTCGATCCCCAGCTAGGGCAAGTTCTGAAATAGCTGCTTCTATTTCCGCACATTGCAAAAGCCAATCGAGGATAAAAGCGAGAATCTGAATCAAGTCTACTGTTTTTTTTTACTAAAAAAGAATAATAACATTTTGTACGAATTGTCACAAACGTGCTCCTGGAAATTTCCTCGGGGAAATAACGTATTTGGTTTGGACTATCGAATTGACTCGCAGTAGAAAACAAATCACAAGGGTGTTTTACTTACCTTGCGTTATTTCTTTGGACAAAGGCTCATTTAAAATAAATGTTTAATTTAATACTATCAAGTACCTATATAGCTTCTAAACGTTAATAAATTCTTAAGTGAATAACAGCAAGTAGCGACGAGCAGGGACGAGTGGAAGTACAAGGGGATTCCTTTGCCCACTAATGATTATGACTGCCTCCGTGGTCCAGTGGTCAAGGCGTTCGCCTTGTGACCCGGAGGTCATGGGTTCGATTCCCACTGGGAAGCATACTTTTTGAAAAGTTGTTTCCAGTCTGGATTAGATATTGCAGGCTTGAATCACCTGATTATCCGAAAAAGAAGGATGATTCCGTGTTTCGGAAGGCACGTAAAACTGTGGGTCCCGAACGCCACCTAGCATTTGATCATCAAACTACCCAAGGATTGGTTCCTGGTTTGCCCTTTGGGTTGTGGAGGTCAGACGGCAGTCGCTCTGTGTAAAAACCAATAACCTCGTCAAATCTCCTTGGTTAGATAGCGGACCCCGGGCTCTGTAGCGTTACTGCTGAGGATGCAACTGGGAATACGCTCGGATGATGATGATTATGACCCCGGTTCCCGGTTGCATCCTCAGCGGTAACGCTGCAGAGTCCGGGTCTGCTACCTAACCTAGGTGATTTGACGTAGTTACTGGTTACACAGAGTGACTGCCGTCTGACTCCGCAACCCAAAGGGTAGACTAGAACCAATCCTTGAAAAGGTTTGAAAAAACGCTAGATGGCGTTCGGACTCCACAGCTTTTCATGACTTCCGAAGCACGGAACCATCTTTCTTTTCGGATAACATGATTCAAGAGTATATATATGGCATGGTCCAGAAAGCCTCTACCACAAAAAGAAAAAATAACTGGCAAAAAGAAAATAAAATGCTTTTGACACACCGATATCTTTGCAAGCACTTAAAACTTGTTACTAGTATCGCTTTAATCAACTTACAAGTTGTATAGAATGTGAAATAGAAGCCAACAGAATTACCGAGACGCCTTAGAACAAGTTTTGAACTGTAGAGAAAACTGCAGTTTAAAATTGTGTTTTTGACTTGAAAATCTGAACTTAGAAGCTGTCTTAGACACTAGTTATTTTTCGTGATTTACTAGTAGTTATACATTGTGGAAGGGACTACCCGTAATAAATCGAACCATGGGCTATACTAGATACACTATAGTACAATAAAATTAAAATAACAGTCAAAATCCCGAAAAAAATCGACATTCCCATACTAATTGCCTGGGCGGCTGCACACTTTTGTATGAAAGGGCCAATTTTTTTTTGTTATTTTACTGTTATTTTGATTTCATTTTACTAAAGAGATATAGTATAACCTATGGTTTGATTTATTCCGGATATGTCCCTTCTACGGTGTATAAAAGCGTTTTATAAAAGCGAATTCAATATTCTAATTGATATAACTTAGGTACGCCATTATACAATATATTTTGTACCAATGCCTATTTCGACAAACAATACTTATTGATTTATAGCATTAACAATGATCGGAGATATATCTCATGTTGGATTTATTAATAAAATAGTGATATTATAGTTAACATACTAGTATACCTATTAAAACGTTACCAGCGTACCTAGTTTACCTATTACCTTCCTGACTTGGGTAAGTGCATTTCGCTTTGTCCATAATAAAGCGAATTCAATATTCTAATTGATAAATCTTAGGTACGCCATTGTACAATATATTTTGTACCAATGCCTACATCATCATCTACATCATCATCCGAGCGTATTCCCGGTTGCATCCTCAGCAGTAACGCTTCAGAGCCCGGGGTCCGCTACCTAACCAAGGAGACTTGACAAGGTTACTGGTTTTTATAAAGAGCGACTGCCATCTGACCTCCACAACCCAAAGGGCAAACCAGGAACCAATCCTTGGATAGTTTGATGATCAAACGCTAGGTGGCGTTCGGGACCCACAGTTTTACGTGCCTTCCGAAACACGGAATCATCTTTCTTTTCGGATAATCAGGTCATTCAAGCTTGCAATATCCTATCCAGACTGGAAACAACTATTCACAAAGTATGCTTCCCAGTGGGAATCGAAATCATGACCTCCGGGTCACAAGGCGAACGCCTTGACCACTTGACCAGGGAGGCAGTCAAATACCAATGCCTATTTCTACAAACAATACTTAATGTTTTTTTTTACAGTATATTGATTTAGGCATTTGTCCTCAATCTCACCTGATGGTAAGCGACGATGAAGACTAGGATGAAGCATTCCTATTATAATATTAAGATACCCATTCAATCTACTTTTGAATGTCCCGGGACTGTACTTCTCTGTGAATATAGACGCAGGCAGTTCATTATATATTTATAGCATTAACAATGATCGGAGATATATCTAATGTTGGATTTACTAATAACAAAAGTGTTATTATAGTTAACATACTCGAATACCTATTACAACGTTACCAGTGTACCTAGTTTACCTATTACCTTCCTGACCAGGATAAGTGAATTTCGCTTTATCCATTAATTTTAACTCTAAATTAATTAATAATATATAATTGTAATTCACGCTAGAAGAATACTCACGCCTCAATTGCGTGAGTATGTGATGAGGAAATTCGCCGGAGTGACTCTAAGTCAGGGTAGCACAATACGGTATTTTAATCTGAACATAATCCGAAAAAGAAAACATAATGTTTTATTTTAATCTGCCCAAAAATAAGTAAGTTATACTTATAAGCTTTCAAAATCTGATGGAAAGAGAACTGTCAAGTAACAGAAAAAGGATGCACGTACAGCACTTTTGACGTCACTGATATCAGGTCTCGCGCGTACGAAAGAGATAGTGAGATGTCCTCGCCACGCTCCCACTCTTTTATTTGAAATTCTAATTGCTGCTTCATTAATTAACCAATTTTTTTGCTATTATTAATTAAAATATTTCTTTTCATTGGAATTTTTTGTTTTATATAAAGTATTAACCTAAAACATAAACAGTGAAATAGCCTATTGGAAGGGCACTCATGGCACAGATTTAAGGGGCGTGAATTTGAATCTCACTCGTGGCAAAAAATTAACTTCGCATGTTATATATAAATTTTGAATTTTTTTGTTATATTGTTAGTTTTAACGGAACGGTTTTTTTTTTCATTGTTTTAATAGTACTTTGAAGGATTTAAAAATAGTAAAACAATAGTTCTTCAACTAGAAAATATCTTGTCGAACGAAATGTTACTTAAGACGAAGAAGAGTTATGACAAGACGTTAGTTCAGAAACGGCCATTCTTTCAGAATATTGCGCGTTATAGACTATTGCTGTGAAAGATTCAACAGAATCGTATGAACGAATGATGGGAGAACGATATTGGATATTAACTCATTTGAGGAAAGGGAAAAAACTGGCCAAGCGCGAGTCGGACTCGCGCACGTAGGGTTCCGTAACATTATCTACAAAAATCACGTTTGTTGTAGCCTTAGTTAAATAATTAAGAGCCTTAATTAAATAATTTGTTTTATTCTGGTTTCAGTATTTGTTGTTATAGCGGCAATAGAAATATATCATTATATGTGAAAATTTCAACTGTTTAGCTATCACGGTTCATGAGATAAAGCCTGGTGACAGACAGACGGACAGACAGATGGACAGCGGAGTCTTAGTAATAGGGTCCCGTTTTTACCCTTTGGGTACGGAATACTAATTATTACATATAGGGATGCAATGACTCTCTGTGACAGTACGGATGTGACTTTAAAAAATAGTATGGACTCCTTAGGTACATTATAAAAAAATTGTATACATTTTTTTTTACTTTTCTCTGATAAGCCAATAATGAGAAAGATACAGCACATTTTAATTTCATGCGTGACGTCACGATCAAGTACGATTTTCACTATACACGATGGCGTAAATCGCCCCCTCACCGAAACTTCGATGCGCTGTATCTTCGTGAAATTTTAACCCTTTGCTGAACAAAAAATATGAGTCCATTATTTTTGGACTGTCGGACTTAATAAACTCATTGGATGGGCACACGAGTGACCCTACAGGAGATCTGTTTTGTCAGTCGAATCTACAGAACTTGAGTGCGGAACACTAAATATCAGTCTATGTGTGACTCCCACTTTCAAAAAGATCTCGAAACCACAAAATAAGTACTAGTACTCACGTACAGAAGTCTTACTCAGAAAAGAAATTCGAAGAAATATCTTCTTGATGTAATTAGCGCTATGGTTTAATTTAGCTAGCGTTAGAACTCCTCTTTCTTCGTTTAGATATCAGACATCCATTGCAAGCCAATTTCATTTGACAAACGATTCATGTAACTGAATTTTTCACTACTAAGTGGTCGCCGCGCGCACAGTAATAATGTAGGTATATTTTTGATACCTAAACGGGGAGTAACACAGGACTGGCTTTGTTTAACTTCAAACATCTAATCTGTATCTACTTAGTGCAACCCTTTTGTCTATAAACATAGCATCTGGCTTTTGTTTTTACAACATATATAGTAGATAATGGTGTATTACTCGTATACTAGTTAAATTATCAACGTCTACTGTACGATATTGAATGAATTTTACTATAGTAGGTACGTATAAAGAAGTAACTTTGTGAGAAGGCTTATACCGATGATTACCTTAAAGACAAAAACGTCTGGCTTGAGCTTGGCGCGGGTCCTTCTTAAAGGTTTGTATTTGTACACATACAAATGTGTACAAATACTAAACGGGGAGTGACACAGGCCTGTCGAAGCATTGATTATAACCGCTTAGTCTCGAAAATCAGAATGTTCTATGCCATCAATATCATAAAGCGGTTTTTAATTTGATGCAGCGATTTCGCCCGTTCACTAATGAGGACGTGTGATCCTGATTGTCCCGTTATGAGGTCCCGCGGTTTAGGTCGATGAACTTTCTGTGAATGTGAATATGTGAATGCCCTTTGAAGTTTTGATGACGACGTCAAATGACAATCAAAATAAGTTCTTTTTTCAAAAATCTCATTTTTGATTAAGACGAAATGGTAGCAGAAGTGGCGCGTGTAAGAAATGAAATACCAGGATGAGGGAGGAAAAACAATTTATTTCAAATAATAATATATTTCCCTCAAAACAACTATTTTCTTAAAATAATTCTTAAAACTTTCTAAAGCAAAGCTACAACTATTTCAGTTCATCATATTTCACTATTGTTATAATTTGTAGGTACATTGATTTACTTGGAAAAGATTTAGTACATCTGTACTTTACTTATTGGTTATTCTATCACGGTTCACAAAAGAATAATCTTTACAATATTATCAATTACAGATATCTGTAGCGATTACAATAATATCACATCATTACAATTTATTAATAATATACTCAGATAACCGTTAATAAAACAATTCAAGAGAAAACAGTAATTGTTACTTCAAGAGATACAATATATGAGAAATGAAACTAACCTTTACTAGGTCGCTGCCGAATCAAAAGTGAGGACCATTTGATTATCACAATATAAGTAAGCTTCGTATCCGCCATTTTGGCGTTACACTTCTTTTTAAAATATCTCGGCCAATCACCGCCAATCTTGCCACAAGAAATGTTGCCACATGAAATATACTGTTTTAACATTTGAAAATATAAAGTGACTTGTGTAAAAGAAATATTTAGTATTATTCAAAGAAATACAATTTTTATTTATTTTATTATAATATCTAACACGGCCATACTGACAAGTGCTGCGTCCCGAAGCACATACTAGCACTACCACCCTTTAGTTACTTTATTCACCATAAATCCATTAATTTAATTGCCCATGTTTGGACGACATTTCCAAACATTGCCCATGTTTGGACGACATTTAACATAGTGCTATTAAAAAATATAAGTATGACTTGGTAATATCTGACACAACTTGTACATACATGATAGCGAGTATAAATCTACAAGATAATAGCTAAAATTCTTTACCGCCCGGCCTTACTGACCAAATTATAAAAATTTACTTTATGATTATCCTTTACCACAACATACACATGGCAGCCTGTTAAGCTGCTGCTGACATATGAACAGAAATATAACAAGCCATTCTCCTTGATCTCTGACGAGGTCAGTAAAAATTCAAATATTCATCATCAACAACAACACACTTACGTAACGGCTAGTTACGTCTTAAACAACAACAGTGTAATTAAATTTACTTATTTATTCGAAATTTATCAGAACAGAAACACAGCATCTTGTAAATAGAATATGTAAAATTTACAAATATAACATATTTTAACAAGTTTTATTAAAATAACACTTTCACATATTTACTTCTGATAACTTTGGTAACAACTGCAATTATTCATTAACAACAACAACATACTTCACGTAGCAGTAGAACAGACGTAGTTACGTCTTAAACAACAACATTGTCAATATAATTATTTATTCTAAATATTTTCATTTGACCCTGATTAGAATAAAATTCCATTATATTTTGGTTGAACCGACTCGTATAATATTGATCGAACTTCACATGGCAAGTTCGTGTAATCTAATAACATAATTTGGCAAACATTTTACTTCGTTTATTTTTATTTGAAAACTTGTAAACTTTATTTTTTACAACTTGAACAAAATCATTTTTCCGTTATATGTTTTACGGCTAAAATAATTATTGTGTTAATACGAGTATGAATACGCTTAATAATCATTCTAAAATAAACAACAATTATAGTGACTTTGAAAAAAAAACTCATAAACTTATATCTTACCATATCAATTTGAAATTGAAATTGCGTAAAACATACTTTATCTGCAAATCCATATAAATATTAAAAATGTAAGAAACGCTTCAAGCACTTAAGCGATTGAGATGACATAGGATATTTTTATCTCAAAAATTATCTATTAAGGCAACGAAAAGGGAAGTGAAACTTTGTTCTGTACTTAAATCCTATTTTGCTATACAAATAGAAGTTGACTTTTATAAAGTACTAAATTCACGCAGTAACGGGTAAAAACTAATAAAATAAATATCTAAACCAGATCATAATTCCATAGAAATATAGTTTCACTTAATTACAACATGTCTTTTCAACAATATCATTTTAAGGTTTATGTAATAACGTCGTTTTTACAATAACCGAAAGGAAAAAAAAACTGTAAAATTCTTTTCAACAACAACAGATTAAACACATTATTTATAGCTGAGACAACAATAGTAACCATATTTAAAAACTAAATAAATATTAAAGGTTTACCACTTCAACAACAACACTTAGTTTCATAACAATCAGTCATGACTATAACAACAACATTTATTTGCTACTCTTAGCGGTGTCAATTTTTATAGGTTTTTTTGTACTTATAACCATTGCATCTTTTTAATACTTTATTAATGTACTTATGTTACACTTAATAACTAGTTTGGTTCCAAAGAAAACATTTCTTTTTCATATAATTGTACTGTCTAACATAAAGACTCGTGGACTTAATGTTTTTGAATTCTTACACTACATAATATCGTATGTTTTATGACTTATACTCATATTGTGACAACATAACTTTCATCGTCTTAGATCGCCAAGCCAACAACATTGAAACATTTTATACTGTAAGTACCATGCTTTTGGAGATCCTAATAAATCAATATTTGATAATATACTCATTTTTAATAATGTTTGTCTTAACAAATCCTCTTTAAAGCGTTATCAAAACAATTCAATATGCAATATTAAAAAAAAATTGTTCCAAAAGCTTTTCGATGAACACTACTAGGCAACGGGTCCTAAATAAGATCCGTATTAAGAGTTTCAATTTTTAGATTGGCGAGTAAAGATTTCTGATAGGCTATTGAACCAAAAAAGCTCCATAATTATTATTATTAACTCAAATTTTATAAGACTAAATTTACTTAATTGGCTAGGTATTTTATCAGTCGTGATTCATGGACATTATTTGATATTATTTAAGCCTGCCAGTGCTTGTTATTAGGACTATCAAATTCTGATAAATCTGTAAAATTTATAGACAAAATGTTGCTTTGCAGCTGTGCAACACAAACACAATAAAAAGAAGAAAGTATTTAATTATACACTCAATTTCAGCCAGCACATGTTAGCAATCTACATTCTAAAAGTTTAAAACAGTGCTTATTTAAAATAAAATACTTCATAGGAATATTGTTTTGCTTTTACCCAAAGCATTCAAAATATTATAGGCAGTATTTTAATAACTGAAACATGTTCACCGACCGCTTCTAACGTAAAACACAGTTTTGATAATAAAATGGACGTTACGACTGACAAATCATGGGTTGGTATGAAGGTTTTTCACGACGCTTGACTTTATTTTACGATTGAATATCATGAAGATTTGAAATATATACCTTTAAGGAACCAGGTCTTTTATGAAGTATTTATACAAAATGTCTATTTTCACTTCAAAAGTTTACTTTGTGTTCCTATTAGATTTAAATGCTAATTTACTAAAATAGGAAAAGAAAAACGTAATTTAGGAAAAGCATTTCATAAATATATTATAGGAATTGAGTTTGACGTAGATATGTACTTAGTTAAGAGTATTATGGCAAAGTGGCTGACACTGTCTGTAATAAATCACATTGTCTTTATTAATTCAATTACGAGTAATATTTTTATTTTCTCAAGTTCTCACAAAAACGTCAGAATGTATGTTAATGTGAAATAAATTTGAAATAAGATAAAAAATATATATTCTGTGTTGCTTAGTCAGCAACGTATATAAGAAAAGGATGACCAAAAAATATATAATTCATCAAACAAAAAGAAAAAACTTCCTTTTTATCCCCATAAAACGTGATTCTACGAGGCAATTAGTAGAGGCTTTACTGGGCTTGAGAGGTAAAAAGACTAAAAAAGTATATAAGACTGGATCCAAAATAACTTAGGTGAAAAAAAAGTAACTTCAATGAAACTAGCAGCATCAATATTCTTTTAAAAAAAAAGTGTTATTAGGAATCATAAAAGTCTCAGTTATGAAATATAAACTATGTTCGAAAATTTTCAACAATTAGGCTGGGGAGGTAGTTAGGGGAGTTAAAAATGTAATGCCGATAATGGCTGACTACTATAGGGCAGATGCGTATTTTTTTCATGTCCAAGAAAAAACTACCTTGCTAACCCAAAACCTCATTAAGATATAAAGGTTACAAAGTCACGTCCATCTTTGGACGGCGTCTCGGAGCGCCTTTGAAAAACCGGACAGGAGTGATGTCACTTATGTCGCAGTTGTAGGCGTGATATAAGAACATTTGTTCGGGGGCTATGTCAAATATTGCGTTAACAGGATTGGCCTCATAACAAAAGTAGCTCTATTTTTTTTAGAAAATCCTATAGTAATATTATTTTTAAACTTAATCAACTAAAACCCGAAGTTTATGTTACAAAATCAGAGAAATTTATCAAAATCTACTCATTACGCATCTTATCTATTGTATGATTAAACGTGAAGATCATTATTGGTCTCGAAAAAAAATTCACAGAACGTTTCAAAAAAAAAAAGAAAAGGTCTCACATGATCACATTTAAAATGTCAATTTTATCCACCTTATTCAGAAAAAAAAAATGTTTTATAACTCATTATTCAGTTATAGGTTTCTTTAACCTGAATACCCAAAAACAAAATATTTCATTTTAGCAGTTAGGTTATCACAAAACCCAACAAATATAAAGTGACAAGAAGCAAAAAAAAAATTATACTATGTTATCTAACAATTTGTACAATGTACGTACGTACATACGTGTTTTTTTTTAAATCTTTGTCAAGAATCCGAAACGTTACAATATCTTAATTTAATAAATTATGGTAAAACTATATGTGTTGTAGGTACATGTAATACAATAAACTTTAAATTTAAATAGCATTTGAATTTATTGTCTCGGTAGTTTCAATGGCACAGCCTCGAAAGGCCTTACCTCCTTTTCCAAAACTTCAAGTACTAGTTTATCCATTTGACTCCTTTCTTTGCTGTAGGAATTGCCTGGTTACCGCGTCAAGGCTCTCGATCGAAAATTTGAAGAGACACGTGGCTGCCACCGCGTCAACTCGCATTTTTTGTGGGCAGGATTGTTTCCAACACGATTCACATGAAAAACAAAAAAAAATATTAGTAATTTTATTTAAGGAATCGTGGCATCCCACTTCTGATGTTAGAAATGAAATACCAGGATGAGGGAGGAAAAACAATTTATTTCAAATAATAATATATTTCCCTCAAAACAACTATTTTCTTAAAATAATTCTTAAAACTTTCTAAAGCAAAGCTACAACTATTTCAGTTCATCATATTTCACTATTGTTATAATTTGTAGGTACATTGATTTACTTGGAAAAGATTTAGTACATCTGTACTTTACTTATTGGTTATTCTATCACGGTTCACAAAAGAATAATCTTTACAATATTATTACAAACATATTATCAATTACAGATATCTGTAGCGATTACAATAATATCACATCATTACAATTTATTAATAATATACTCAGATAACCGTTAATAAAACAATTCAAGAGAAAACAGTAATTGTTACTTCAAGAGATACAATATATGAGAAATGAAACTAACCTTTACTAGGTCGCTGCCGAATCAAAAGTGAGGACCATTTGATTATCACAATATAAGTAATCTTGCCACAAGAAATGTTGCCACATGAAATATACTGTTTTAACATTTGAAAATATAAAGTGACTTGTGTAAAAGAAATATTTAGTATTATTCAAAGAAATACAATTTTTATTTATTTTATTATAATATCTAATACGCGCGCCTTCATTTTTAAATAAATTGTTAAAAACTAAATATGGTGATAATTAAAAAAATGATTTGTATCAATGTCTAGAAAGACCTTTAAACTATTTTATGAATAACCTTTAAAAGTTATATTGGTAGTTCGTCTAGTTTAAAAACTGTTTTTCGCCAAAAGTGGCCACTTTTGGCGAAAAACAGTATTAAAACTAGACGGACTATTAGTAATAATTTCAAAGGTTATTCATAAAATAGTTTAAAGGTCTTTCTAGACAATGATACAAATCAAATTTTTTATTATCACCATATTTAGTTTTAAACAATTAATTTCAAATGAGGGCGCCACTTTAGCTACCACTTCGTCTTAAGTTCTACTTGTTCTCAGCCTCTATGGGTTATTGTTCGTTTTTCTGAGATAAGGGTTCTCAATATGTCGAGTTCCACTACGTCGACGCCATATTTGCTATTTTTTAACAACTCAAATCTGATACTTTCTTCTAAAAGTCAAAACAAAAAAAAACGGGATTTGTATGAAATACAGGCTGTCATAGTGCAGTCATAGTTTCTTGAAGTCAAATAGCGCTCTTAAGAGTCTCCTTTCCCTGGACAGAATCAGACTTTCCCATACAAACGTAGTCTACGTTTTATTTTGAAACGACATAATATGTCAGATATGGGCGAAATTATGTAATTTCAAAGAAATTGCATATATTAATGCATATAACTAGTTTTCACAGTCAAAACATGAACTTAAAAGAGAATATTTCGTATCATATCATATTTGACCATCAGTATGGAAAACTTCTACCTACACCCTTACATTTTCTTTCCAGTTCATAATTTTAGTGTTGGAAACCTTAGATAATTGCAATTTCTGTAAAATTACAAATGTTTACCGAAATCTGACGTGTTGTTTCAAAATAAAACGTAGACTACGTTTGTATGGAAAAGTGTAGGGTAAGGGGGACTCTTAATATCAGATTTTTTGAAATAAATTAATCTAAAATCACGTCAAAATGGATATGATTAATGACAAGTGTCATTTTTAGCGCCATTTTATTTTCTTATCAGTACAAAATATTTTTTTTATGATCCAGGAAAAAACCTAATTATAAGGCCCATATGAAGAGTTCCCGTAATGTCGGTTCTCACCTCGCCGTCTTCGAATGAGGTAGATTCAATGTGTACACTCGCAATTAAAAAATACAAAGTGGCACAGAGCGAAGCCTGCAGGTGTGTACTGGATAAATTTTAGTGCGCGCTTACACGATTTCTAGCGCCGTGCTGGTGGCCACCTGGATGACATTGTGTTCAAACACTGAATTTGCACATGTTCTTTTTAACTGTTAATAAAAGATTAAAACAAATCATTATTTTACAAAGAAATTTAAAAAAAAAGTTGTGAGCGACCCACGATTATTATCATTTATAGCCAGATATTTCGACGACCCTTCTGCCGTCATGGTCGCTGGCAGACCATGATGGCATGGCCGTAGTACCAATAACAGTTATTGTGACCGCGAAACTCATCATATATACAAATCATATACACCCTGTATACTTATCTATACTTACAACAATATCAAATATATTACTAGTGAATTGATAATTCTAGATATTTTAACAGATCAACGACCTCTATAGCCTATTGGTCATCATGCCCAAAGAGCAAAAAAAAATTTTGATGCCAGTCGTAAGTACCCTTTATTTCATCCACGTCAGACTAATTTGAAAGTTGGCACATATCAAGGACAGCATGGTGTTTAATTTTTTGAACTAAAATTTATTTATTTCCATGTTAGTCTGAGAAAATTAAATTAAATATGTGCCTGAAATCAAAATAACCGAGATTCTTACTAGCAAATCTATATTTTGATTCTTTTCTTACATCACACACACCACCACGCTAAATCGGGCCTTTGGAATTAATAGTCCTTGGCTTTGTCAATCCCTTTCAAATGAATGATAGTGTATGTGAAAAAACAAAACTAAAATATTACATTTATTGACGACCTCCGTGGCGTAGTGGTCACCATGTTAATCCGCCACCCAGAGGTTCCGGGTTCTATCCCCGGTCAGGTCATGTTGGAGAATGGCCTTTTTCAAATTGTCCTGGGTCTTGGATGTTTATCTATATATGTATTTGTTATAAAATATTGTATCGTTGAGTTAGTATCCCATAACACAAGTCTCGAACTTACCTTGGGGCTAGCTCAATCAGTGTTATTTGTCCCTATATATTTATTATTTATTAATATTTCTAAGTATATCTATGGAATCTATAAAAATGTGTTATTCGTCAACTGGCAGATTTGTATGAAAAAGTATCCTTATTTAAGTTTCAGCATTGTTGCCGTAGGAAAAGTTGTATAGATTGACGAACTGAATCACCCCCTTGAGAATAAATCAACAGTGCATTAACAACCAGTATAAATAAGCAAAAATAAAACAAACACACGACATTTATTAACATTTCCATGCATTCGGTTATTCAATACAGCTTTCCACAAAAACACAGCCATTTTGCACGCACGAGTTTTTGTCAACAAAAGCAGAATTAAAATTCAAAGCAGAAAAACAGTTGCACGTACGTCACTATTTCGCTATTCATATTTTAAAATGTTTCCAACAAAACTTCGGCTATAGCGAAACTATGTTTTGTTAAACTTCTCTATTAGCGCGCTTTATACTGCTGAAAGAGATAGTAGTACATTTTGTGTGGTAAAAAGAGAGATGGGAATAGTGAGAGTTGGAAACATTATGTACTTTCGCATTACCTAAATAAGGATTAGTTTGAGATTAGGTCAAGTACGATGGACGTTTAAACATTATAAGTTAATTATTATAATGTTTATACGTACGTTATTTTTTTTTGTCGGATAAATGCAGTTGTGATGCGAGCTTTAAGAAGTATGTGTGGTGTAACTTTGAAAGACCGGATAAGAAATGATGTAATACGTGAGAGGTGTGGGGTGAAAGATAACGTAGTGACAAAAATTGAGAAAGGAATGTTAAGGAGGTTTAGACATGTTGAGAGGATGAATGAAAGAAGACTAACTAAAAATATTTATCGTGCGGATGTGGATGCGAGACCCGAACCGGGTCGCCCTCGACGAACGGTCTTGCTTCAAATTACTAATGTTCTGAAGAAAGGTAAAATAAGGAGTACCTATGACCGGAGAGCGTGTATTAAAAGAGTAATGAGTGTTGATGAAGCAAAAATGTTTGCAAGGATTGTAGCAAGTGGAAATCTATAGTCTCTGCCTACCCCCATGGGGAACAGACGACATTTTCATGCAAAAGTTTTCGGCCGGCCCGGCAATTTGTATGAAAATGACGATTTTTTTGTTCGATTTCCAAGCAGGAATTCCCATAGGAAAAGTTGTTCATATTGATGGTCTGAGTTGCTCCTACAAGGATCGGACATGGTTTTTGTTACATATTGTATAGTTATATTCTGCTCAAAAATAATTTATGAAACCCATATGGTCGAGAAATGCGAACTGTAGAGAACAGCTGGAAATTAATTTACTTATAAATAAATACATAAATGTATGTGGACAAATCACACAGATTGAGCTAACCCCAAAGTAAGTTCGAGACTTGTGTTATGGGATACTAATTCGATGATACTATATTTTATGACAAATTCTTCATCCTCTGTGACGGAAAAAGTGTCGGAAAAATCTTAAACTTTTTTCCCCATCCGCCAAGTCCGTACCGTCCGGAGAGAAATTCGTTCCAAAAACACTTTACGGCTTCACTTTGCATATATTTTACGTCAATACCTTAACACATAGAAAGGAAAATTAAGCCCTTTCCCCACAAAGGCTTAGAATTTATCGCAGCTCCCTTTATATTAGCGAGCTGGAGATAAATCACTCCTCAAAATGTTTGGGGCGACCCAACATTCTTAGGGCGACAACGGTATCTAGTAAAGAATGTTCGGTATCCATCCTTTGTTTATTGATCGTGGGAATAAAATTAAGCTTTATAGCCTGGCATGTTAAAAGGCCTTCCATACTGGTCTGGGAGAAAAGAAACAACTTAGAATGTACCAGCTGCTTCTCCTCCTGCGCCGATCGTATCGTTCGCATCTGACATATTTTTGAGTTTTTTACACTTTTTTTTTGTTTCTTTTTTAACAGTAGTACATTGACATGCATGTGTAAATACGAATATAAAATTTTATTATAGTAACATTGACATATTTATATATTTCTACTTATTAACCAAAATTATTAGATATACTTTATTTGTACCTTAAACAAACTTTACATGCCAGACTCTGGTGAAAATTGCTTGTATCTACATATTTTTTAATTAAGTACCCTGGTTACCGCTTTTCTAGCAAATAAACTTTGACTGATTTGATTCTTTCTTCCACCTTTTCGCCCGCCGTCATGTTAAAATGGCCTTTAAGTCTTACGGCCTTAGGCTTTATTTGGTTAGAGCTAGACCCAAACTTATGTCTTCCCCGTTAGGGATAAAGTATGTATGTATGTATTATTCAAAGACAAACTTTAAAGTAAAGAAAGAAATATGAGAATACGTCTTGACAAAAACATCTACTTTTATTTTGATGTATTTTCTCTTCTTCTTAACTTGTCCCGGTTTCATCTTTTGCGGGAAATTACAACCCGAGCGAAGGTAAATTATTATTAAGGCTAAGCAGTCAAAAAATATCCCCGCGCCAGCTCCTTCAAGTCCCCGCCACCCCGCAAACAACAACGATTTTATTCACAACTAGCTTTTGCCCGCGGCTTCGCTCGCGTAGGGGTGTAATTTATCCTTTCTTAGGGGATGCCTACGTCATAGTAGCTTTATGCATGCAAAGTCTCAGCCCGATCGGTTTAAAATTGACAAAGTCTCATACAAACTTTCATCCCCTATTTTATCCCCTTGGGGGTAGAATTTATCAAAATCCTTTCTTAGCGGATGCCTACGTCATAACATCTACCTGCATGCCAAATTTCAGCCCGATCCGTCCAGTGGTTTGGGCTGTGCGTTGATAGATCACTATGTCAGTCAGTCAGTCACCTTTGAGTTATATATATTTAGATAGATAGAAGATTTCTTACTTTATCCTCATGCGTATTGACATGGAAGTAAAAGTCGTAAGTCTCAAAACTGTTGTCGTTAATTATTATAAAAATAAATGATGTATAGAAATAATCTTTAGTCAGTGTTTAGAACATGTTATTTCCCTTGTGTACGATCAATTTTATAACATGATAGATAGTACGTAATACAAGAGAACTATGAAAAAGTCCAAAACCGAGGAAAGAGTTTCTTTAAATAAAAGTATCGAGTAAAAGTTAATCAAATATTTAAATACTTCGTGAAGCGTCATAAAATCACGGGTGAAGAGATCATAAAATCACGGGTGAAGAGATCATAAAATCACGGGTTAAAAACCTACATTCATCAAATGTGTGTCAGGTTCACAACATGCATTCAAAAACACACCAAATTTTGGGAGCCTAGTCTTAATCTGTGCCCGGACTCTGAAGCAGCTTAATTTTGGAGTTCAGATTTGTTTTGACGATCATAATGATAAACATGAAAATAGTATTTCAATACTTGTAACAACATATCTAAAAGAGGTTTGACTGGGTTCAAAAATATTATTTTATTCAATCCCTCAATAAGATTGTCCAACATTTTTTTCAAAACTAAAAACCGACTTCGTCCTCAAATTTCACAACCGATGTTGATAAAATGTTTATTTATTTAATCTTTATTGTTCATTAAATACAAAGCGTTGTCTACCAGTCAACCTTTGGGTTACGAGTATACAGATGTTACGTATTCCTCTTTTCAAAATTTGCTACAATGAAATAAAAAATAAATGTATTTTAGAGTGTAAAAACGTTTTCTCTTTTTTAACTGACTTCTGAAAAGAAGAATCAATTCGTCTCGATCTTTTTTATGTATGTTCACTGATTATTTGAATAAGCCTTGTCAGGTGGTTATATAGGAATTAGGGGTGAAGGCTGTTTTAAATTTTGAAAAATTATCTATGAACGAGTGCTTGCTATACTTCCCTCTCAAATAATTCATATTCCTTATGGCTCTGAAACGTGGTTCCTTATTATGAGTCTAATGGAGACGACTCTGCTCGGTGCTTTACGCGATCGAATCATAAATGAGATTCGTAGGAGAACGAAGGTCGCTGACATAGCTAAGCAGATTAACTCATTGAAGTGGCAGTGGGCGGGGCACATAGAGCGAAGAACCGATCGCCAATGGGGCAGAAAGGTTCTCGAATAGCAGCCATTGATGGTCAGATGACCTGAGCAAGGTTGCAGGAAAGCGCTGGATGCAGGCCGCTTCCGATCGGTCGTTTTGGAAACCCTTGGGGGAGGCCTATGTCGAACAGTGGACTCCCTGTGGCTGATGTGGTTACGACGATGAAATACTCAAGTTAATATGGTATTTGTTTAAAGAAGTAAATTTACCTTTATTTAAGGTATACAGTTTAAAAGCTAAACTAAAATTCAAAATTAAAATCTAATTTAAAACTGAATTAAAATTAGTCGAAATTAAAAATCTTAAAGTGTTTCATTGAGGAATGGTACCTACATGAGGTAGGGCAGTGTGTACACAACAAAAATTGGTCCATTGACTGGACCTTCTATTACACCAAACCACAGAATAAGTACTAGTACTCACGCACAGAAGTCTTACTCAGAAAGGAAATTCAAAGTAATATCTTCTTTATATAGCTATGGTTTAATTTAGCTCGTGTCAGAACTCTTCACCTCTTCGTTTAGATACCTAGACATTCATTGCAAGCCAATTACATTCTTATTACTCTGGACAAACGATTCCTTACTAAATTTGCCGCCGCGTGCGTAGTAATAATGTAGGTATGTTTTCGATACCTAAACGGGGATTGACACAGGCCTGACGAAACTTCTTTTCAGTCCTTGAAAACAATCGTCGAAACCTACCTAAATACTCCAACACTTCTTAAACTATACGAGTTTCAAGTAGTTAAAACTAAACCAACGGATACAAAGTGTTGTCTAGAAAAGGGATCGCTTTCCGAGCACTTAAAACTTAAAAGTTGTATAGAATGTGAAGCAAAACTGAAGACACCTTGAAAGCGTTTACTTTAAACTTACTCAAACTCAACCTATGTTGGAGAAAACAGGAGGTTTATAGTTAGAAATAACATCAACATAATGGGTAGACAGAACCTAGGTTCTAGGGCCATATTATAAGACCTCGGCCATGGTCAGAGTGGTAGGTGGCAGTGTTTCCACTTTTAGAGATTTCGTCCTTATTTAGGGCGAAACAGCTAATGTGAAGTATGGCTTAGGGCTATTTTATATTTTTAGGAATTTAGGGTTTGCGGTAAAATCGGGGTAAATATAAAGGTGGCAACTGAGAAATTTGCGGTAAAATCGAAAATTACGTTAGCAACTCAGCGTAGTTTGGGGTCGTCAAAATCGACAGATTTCACCGTTCGATTGCGGTTGGTGGATTCCCCGGAGTTGCAACACATTATAATTTGACCAATTACTACATGCAAATGAATTAATTGATTTCTTTTTTTAAGGAGTTGTTTGACGACCTCCGTGGCGTAGTGGTCACCATGCTAGTCCGCCACCCAGAGTCGGTCGGGTCGGGTTCGATCCACGGTCAGGAGAGGTTGGAAAATGTTCTTTTTCAAATTGTCCTGGGTCTTGGATGTTTATCTATATATGTATATGTTATAAAATATAGTATCGTTGAGTTAGTATCCCATAACACAGGTCTCGAACTTACTTTGGGGCTAGCTCAATCAGTGTTATTTGTCCCTATATATTTATATTTATTTATTTATTTAAGGAGTGTTTAATTTGGCCATGTCTAGACACAAGAACACATTTTTTTTACAGATTAAAACATGTCAAGCGAGCATTATTTAATTAAAATAAATTAAAAAAGTATCATACAAAAAAAAAACTAAATAACCTACCTATAAACTAAAATATACCTAATCAAAAATAAAACATTATATTATATAAAAAATTGACCCCAGATCGCTACGGTCGCAAAGTAGAGTGCCTAAGAGACTGGCAGCATTACCTCGTTGTATGGCCAGACTTAATATCTGGCCAAAATGCGCACCAGCTCTTAGGTCCCCAGAAACGTTGATCAGGCATGTGAAGATTTCTTTAAAAATTTGACGCGCCTCTACACCCCTAGGCCGTAAAGACTCCACGGCGAAAGGCGCAAATATATACGGCTCACCTACAGTTGAATATTTGCGCCTCTTGATGGCGTCTAACTGTTATAACTTTGTGTTAGAGTAAGACACAACTGTAGAAATTTAACTAAATAAAATTTAAATGTAATAAAAATTAACGCCCTGAATCAAGGAATTTCAGAGACTAATTTGAAATATTTAGGGCAATTTTCAAAACAATCTAGGGCAAAGCTAAGACTTGATAGTGGAAACACTAGGGAAAGGTGAGAATGGAACCAAAGAAGTGTCCTTTATTATCTCCAAAGATGGTCTCCATGTCAATGGTCACCCAATGATGACGAATGGAGAATAATACATGAAACCTGTTACAACTAGGCACAATTGGACGTCAACTCTCTTTGGAAATGCCCTTGTTGTACAAGATGCTTTAGTGATTTTTTTAGTTTTCTCCAATGACATCCACAAAAAGTAAAGTGATCCTATTCTGTCGGAAATATACCCAGCGGTTTAGTTTTCTCTTCTGCAATTTTTAATATAGACCTAGAATTATTTTTTTATGTGCTAATAGATCACCGTAGCCGAGTGCGATGACAGGGGCAATGACACTGATTGAGCTGGCCCCAAGTAAGTTCGAGACTTGTGTTATTGGATACTAACCCAACGATACTATATTTTATAACAAATACATATATTATGTAGATAAACATCCTAGACTCAGGACAATTTGAAAAGGGTCATTTTCCAACTTGTCCTGACCGAGAATCAAACCCGGAACCTCTCTCACAGTGACCACTACGCCACGGAGGTCGTCAAAATTATAGATATATTGACATGTCCCTATGTTTTTGTTTTATCAATTTTATCATTAAAAAAGATACAAACCACCATAAACCTGAACAATTGGTTTCCCACTGTGTTCCAACATCTAGCAAACAAATTTGACGAGATTATACTAACAAAACAAAATTTTGCCTTAGGTTTTCTTGAATTTTTTATGAAAAAGAAATTATGTTGATTATGATTTGGAGGAGAAATTTGGGGACTATAAAACATTGATTTTGTGGCGTACTAGCATGGTGACTACTACGCCATGGAGGTCGTAGTAATAATCCGATAACTGTCACCCTTACAAGAGCAAAAGAGATAGCTATCAAAGTGACAATGTGACAAGTCTTGGTACAAGACGTCGACCCGACACGAACGTTCTCAACGCCAAAAGTGGCCGTTTTAACGGTACCGTACCCAAAGGGTATAAACAGGACCCTTTTACTAAAACTCCACTGTCTTTCTGTCTGTCCGTCTGTCTGTCACCAGGCTGTATCTCATGAACAGTGATAGCTAAACAGTTGAAATTGTCACAGATGATGTATTTTCTGTTGCCGCTATAACAATAAATACTAAAAACAGAATAAAATAAATATTTAATTGGGCTCCCAATGGTACGGAACCCTTCGTGCGCGAGTCCGACTCGCACTTGGCCGGTTTTATTAACTAATGCGCTAAGAAAAGCTTCACGTTCCCACTTTAAACTCTAAACAGTAGTTCTTAAAATAGTTTGAAGATTTATGTAAAGCATACATACAATAAAATTTTAAATGATATCCTTCATATAATTTATTTAAAATGGGGGCAGCACTGAACCCCGAAAAATTCATGTACCCCTTAAGTATAAATGGCACGGGCAGAACAAACAGCGGAAATGGAAAGGAAATTGAAAACGCGCCGATACCAGTACCAGGGTGACAGAGAACTGACTGAAGCGACTATTTTAATGTTAACAGCTTGCTTAATGCTTTGTTGGCTTTATTACCGATTTCAAAAAAGGAGGAGGTTATTAATTGGAGTGTATACGACGCGGAAGGGACATACTCGTAATAAATCGAACCACGGGCTATACTAAATCACTATAGTATAATGAAATTAAAATAACATCCAAATAACCAAAAAAATTTTGACATTCCCATACAAATTGCACCGGGCGGCTGCACTTAGACGACCTCCGTGGCGTAGTGGTCACCATGCTAGTCCGCCACCCAGAGGTCCCGGGTTCAATCCCCGGTCAGGGCAAGTTTCAAAATGGCCTTTTTCAAATTGTTTTGGGTCTTGGATGTTTATCTATATATGTATTTATTATAAAATATAGTATCGTTGAGTTAGTATCCCATAACACAAGTCTCGAACTTACTTTGAGGCTAGCTTAATCTGTGTTATTTGTCCCTATATATTTATTTACACTTTTGTATGAAAAAGACAATTTTTTTTGTGCTTTGGCTTTTATTTTATTTTTTCGTTATACTAAAGTGATCTAGTATAGCCTATGGTTCGATTTATTACGGGTACTTTCTACATTGCATATATTTTTTTTAATGTATGTCCCTGATTATTCGAAGATGCCTGGACCAATTTGGAAAAAAATGGTTTGAAAAGACATGTCAAGTTGTCGAACTTCATTACATTAAACATACCTAATAACCATCTCGATCAAGTCAGCTTACAAACAAGAAAACCGCATCAAAATCGGCCCTATGATGCCACAGATAGACACACAGACACGACAAACTTACAAGTCTAATGACACCCCTCTTTTTGTAGAGGATAAATAATATTCATAATAAATGTATCTTACGTTAGTCCAAATATTGTACTGCCTCCGTGGTCCAATGGTCGAAGTATTCGCCTTGTGATCTGGTGGTCTTAGGTTCAAACCCCACTGGGAAGCATACTTTGTGAAAAGTTGTTTCCAGTCTGGTTAGGATATTGCAGGCTTGAATCACCGGATTATCCGAAAAGAAAGATGATTCCATGTTTCGGAAGGCACGTATAAACTGTGGGTCCCGAACGACATCTAGCATTTGATCATCAAACTATCCAAGGATCGGTTCTGGCTAACCCTTTGGCTTGTGAAGGTCAGACGGCAGTCGCTCTGTGTAAAAACCAGTAACCTCGTCAAATCTCCTTGGTTAGGTAGCGGACCCCGGGCTCTGAAGCGTTGCTGCTGAGGATGCAACCGGAAAAAATACGCCAGTATAATGATGGGAGGTTTAGCCAAATCATTCTCCACTTTGTATACCATCTGTTATATAATGGATACCGATGTACTCCTGTTATAAATCAAAAAGCGCCAACTTTCGGCGCCTGTTGGGACGCGCGGCGTGTTAATTGCTGAAGTTTCCCGGCACTAGTTGTGTATCTATTTGCCACTCAGCAGAGGCTTAACCCTAGATTTATAATAAACTTCAATTAATTACACCTAGTTTCTCGATCTTTGAACTGGCGACCGCTCTTGCAACTAAAATTCAATAAAATCTATTTATTTATTTATTTTATTGGTTCATGGACACTTGAAAATTTACAAATAAAACCTTATAAAAGTTAACATAGTACATAGGTGCTACTTATTTCTAAAAAAATTTCTTCCAGCAGACCCGCGAGAGGAAATGGGAAGAAAGAGGTAATTGGCGTGTACAACACAAAAATAAATAAATACTTATACCTACAAGAAACATTAATAAATTAATAAACATACCTACATAGACGTACATAACATAAACTTACATAAATATATACTGATTTATATAATTAATAAATTCATAAGATATTATTTCTAAATATGATGATCAGGATGATAAAGACAGTAATCTTTTACTCGTTTCTTAAACTTGGTTATGGTTTTTGATTCACGAATTTTCAGTGGTAGCCGATTCCATAGCCTAACTGCTTGCACGGAAAAGGAGTGGGTATAGGTAGCCGAGCTATGAATTGGGGATTGAAGGATTAATTTTTGGCTGGACCGACAGGGAGCGTCGACATGCCGTGCGAAAGAGAATCTATAATTTTCTCTTACTTTTATAATACATACATACATACAATTATCACGTCTTTATCCTTCATGGAGCAGATAGACCATATATGCAACGTGGAAGCATAATCGTAATAAATCGAAACACGGGCTATACTAGATCACACAAAAAACCAGAAAAATAATCGACGTTCCCATACAAATTGCCCGGGCGACTGCAGACTTTTGTATGGAAGTGCCAAGTTATTTTAAGTATACAACTATAGTGATCTAGTATAGCCTGTATTTGAATTATTACGGGTATGTCCCTTCCACGTTGACATTCATAATAAATCGAACCAATTATTATACCTCGGTATAATAATATTAAAATAACAGTAAAAAAAAAACGATTCGACATGCGGCTGCACACTTTTGTATGGAAATGCCCAATTTTTTTATCGTTATTTTAATTTCATTATACATACTCGTAAGTGGTGTTATGATCTGGCGCTTTTTGACAAGACCTGGAAATCCATCGCGCAAGATAGAGATCAGTGGCATACTAGAAGGGAGGCTTTTGCCTAGCTTTGGGGCAGTATAGGATAATAAAAATAGAACATTACGATATAAGTGCGTTATGGTGGTAATAACACATGAGGCGGAATTTCAGCCCGAGCCAAGGCGAGAGTATAATAGAGCCGAACGTGTTTAACCAATATACGCACGTATATCGTACGACGTTTTTCAATACACTTGCGAGGAAATATACCTAATAAACTGATTTGTTTGATTTTAAATAAATGCAAATAGTGCGGTTAGAGAATATAACTATCGCGTGTTTTATGAGCTGCTTTATATATCTAAAACTGGTGAAATTAGATCCACTTTACGAGCAAGTGTGTAGAAAAAAATACATAAGTAATCTGGTTTAGACCGTGGTTCAACTTATTACGCATATGATAGACGTTGTATACGATATTTTATTCTTCATCTCAGAGCGTGTTGTTTTATTAATTATTTCTATTAATTATTGAAGTGAGTAACAAGAAAACTTAAGTGAGAACTAAACCACTACGAGTTTAATAATAAATTTTTACAATATTAAAACATTACAGAAATATAATAAAAACCTTAAAAAAATAAACAAACTCAAATTATCTGAAAATAAATAAGAATAACTTATGTGTACCTGCAAAGTTATATTAAAAATTGTTACCAAATCGCTTCCTCACACAGCAAAGTACTCAAGAGGCTAGCGGCATTTCCGCGTTGGATACCATAACACCTTCGCAGCGTTAAATAATCCATCAAGTTAGAAACCTAAATGTAGACAAACGTACAAACATAGAAGACGTCCTGATACTGACGGCAAATATTCTGCAATTAGCGATATTTGCTCACCGGGTTGGGCCATGAAACTAGCTGGAGCGAAACATAACGCGTGTCTATACTTACAATGTTTATGAAACAGAAACTCGCCGTATAGAACAAATTTGTACTCGAAAAATGTTTCCATTTCCATATGAATTGTCCGTTCAATTCAATTGATAGTTTAATTTCCGAGTGATTTGGTTATAAAAACCATTAAAATTTGTTTTTGTTTACTTAATCACTTAGTAGATTAGGTAGAGTCAAACTAAGTAAGTAACTGTTAAACTGAATGTATCTAAAATAATCATTCATATACAAAATAATGACCTCTGTTGTCATAGTTTGTAAACTCTTTGCATTATCTATGATATGTCTATTAGAAGAAAAATAAACTTGTTCTCTTTTGAATCTCAACGCGGTCGTTTCATTATAGGTTATGAGCTCAGATTTTCGTTTAATTCTCGTAGATAAAACTTGCAAATTAGTGCTGTATAAGTTTACGCAGACTAAGAATAAACTGTGCTAGTGAAAATGAGTGCAAACTACGTTGTTAATGTGCCTAAGTTGAAGGGCCGTGAGAACTATGCAGAGTGGGCTTATAATACAATAGATAGGCGGTCTTATACCGGATTTTGTTTCTTATTGTCTAATGGTGTCATATCTTGGGAATGTAGCAAACAAAAGACTGTAGCTCTTTCAAGTTGTGAAGCTGAGTATATGGGAATCTCTGAAGCTTGTAAAGAAGCAATATACTTAAGGGCTTTGCAATTTGAAATAACTAATAAAATGTACACTTTAACATTATATAATGACAATCAGAGCGCACTAAAGCTATCAAAAAATCCAGTGTTTCACAAGAAATCTAAACATATTGATGTTAAATATCATTTTACCAGAGAATGTGTTTTAAAATAAAATAGTCAATTTGCAATATTTGCCGACAACAGATATGCCCGCTGATTTGCTTACAAAAAGTCTGTGTGCAAAGAAACATTATATGTTTATGAAAATGTTAGGTGTTGTTAATATGTAAAATTTTGTGATTATTTCAGATAGTGGGGGTGTTAAAAGTATCTAAAATAATCATTCATATACAAAGTAATGACCTCTGTTGTCATAGTTTGTAAACTCTTTGCATTATCTATGATATGTCTATTAGAAGAAAAATAAACTTGTTCTCTTTTGAATCTCAACGCGGTCGTTTCATTATAGTAACAATTGTGCATATTTGGTTATACGACTACCTCTGTGGCCATCATGCCAGGCACAGGAGATACCTGGTCCGATCCCCAATTAGGACAAGATGGAAAATTATCTTTTTCAGATTGTCCTAGGCTTGGATGTTTATCTATACAATATGTAACAAAAACCCTGTCCGATTTTTGTAGGAGCAACTCAGACCGTCAATATGAACAACTTTTCCCATGGGACTAATGCTTGAAACTCGAAAAAAAAACGACATTTTCATATAAATTGCCGGGCCGGCCGAACACTTTTGTTTGAAAATGTCGAATTTTTTTTCGAGTTTCAAGCATTAGTCCCATGGGAAAAGTTGTTCATATTGACGGTCTGAGTTGCTCCTACAAAAATCGGACAGGGTTTTTGTTACATATTGTATAGATAAACATCCAAGCCTAGGACAATCTGAAAAAGATAATTTTCCATCTTGTCCTAATTGGGGATCGGACCAGGTATCTCCTGTGCCTGGCATGATGGCCACAGAGGTAGTCGTATAACCAAATATGCACAATTGTTACTATAATGAAACGACCGCGTTGAGATTCAAAAGAGAACAAGTTTATTTTTCTTCTAATAGACATATCATAGATAATGCAAAGAGTTTACAAACTATGACAACAGAGGTCATTACTTTGTATATGAATGATTATTTTAGATACTTTTAACACCCCCACTATCTGAAATAATCACAAAATTTTACATATTAACAACACCTAACATTTTCATAAACATATAATGTTTCTTTGCACACAGACTTTTTGTAAGCAAATCAGCGGGCATATCTGTTGTCGGCAAATATTGCAAATTGACTATTTTATTTGAAACACATTCTCTGGTAAAATGATATTTAACATCAATATGTTTAGATTTCTTGTGAAACACTGGATTTTTTGATAGCTTTAGTGCGCTCTGATTGTCATTATATAATGTTAAAGTGTACATTTTATTAGTTATTTCAAATTGCAAAGCCCTTAAGTATATTGCTTCTTTACAAGCTTCAGAGATTCCCATATACTCAGCTTCACAACTTGAAAGAGCTACAGTCTTTTGTTTGCTACATTCCCAAGATATGACACCATTAGACAATAAGAAACAAAATCCGGTATAAGACCGCCTATCTATTGTATTATAAGCCCACTCTGCATAGTTCTCACGGCCCTTCAACTTAGGCACATTAACAACGTAGTTTGCACTCATTTTCACTAGCACAGTTTATTCTTAGTCTGCGTAAACTTATACAGCACTAATTTGCAAGTTTTATCTACGAGAATTAAACGAAAATCTGAGCTCATAACCTATAATGAAACGACCGCGTTGAGATTCAAAAGAGAACAAGTTTATTTTTCTTCTAATAGACATATCATAGATAATGCAAAGAGTTTACAAACTATGACAACAGAGGTCATTATTTTGTATATGAATGATTATTTTAGATACATTCAGTTTAACAGTTACTTACTTAGTTTGACTCTACCTAATCTACTAAGTGATTAAGTAAACAAAAACAAATTTTAATGGTTTTTATAACCAAATCACTCGGAAATTAAACTATCAATTGAATTGAACGGACAATTCATATGGAAATGGAAACATTTTTCGAGTACAAATTTGTTCTATACGGCGAGTTTCTGTTTCATAAACATTGTAAGTATAGACACGCGTTATGTTTCGCTCCAGCTAGTTTCATGGCCCAACCCGGTGAGCAAATATCGCTAATTGCAGAATATTTGCCGTCAGTATCAGGACGTCTTCTATGTTTGTACGTTTGTCTACATTTAGGTTTCTAACTTGATGGATTATTTAACGCTGCGAAGGTGTTATGGTATCCAACGCGGAAATGCCGCTAGCCTCTTGAGTACTTTGCTGTGTGAGGAAGCGATTTGGTAACAATTTTTAATATAACTTTGCAGGTACACATAAGTTATTCTTATTTATTTTCAGATAATTTGAGTTTGTTTATTTTTTTAAGGTTTTTATTATATTTCTGTAATGTTTTAATATTGTAAAAATTTATTATTAAACTCGTAGTGGTTTAGTTCTCACTTAAGTTTTCTTGTTACTCACTTCAATAATTAATAGAAATAATTAATAAAACAACACGCTCTGAGATGAAGAATAAAATATCGTATACAACGTCTATCATATGCGTAATAAGTTGAACCACGGTCTAAACCAGATTACTTATGTATTTTTTTCTACACACTTGCTCGTAAAGTGGATCTAATTTCACCAGTTTTAGATATATAAAGCAGCTCATAAAACACGCGATAGTTATATTCTCTAACCGCACTATTTGCATTTATTTAAAATCAAACAAATCAGTTTATTAGGTATATTTCCTCGCAAGTGAATTGAAAAACGTCGTACGATATACGTGCGTATATTGGTTAAACACGTTCGGCTCTATTATACCCTCGCCTTGGCTCGGGCGGAAATTCAGCCTCATGTGTTATTACCACCATAACGTACTTATATCGTAATGATCTATTTTTATTACCCTATACTGCCCCAAAGCTGGGCAAAAGCCTCCCCTCTTGTATGCCACTGATCTCTATCTTGCGCGATGGATTTCCAGGTCTTGTCAAAAAGCGCCAGATCATTACACCAATTACGAGTATGTATAATGAAATTAAAATAACGATTAAAAAATTGGGCATTTCCATACAAAAGTGTGCAGGCGCATGTCGAATCGTTTTTTTACTGTTATTTTAATATTATTATACCGAGGTATAATAATTGGTTCGATTTATTATGAATGTCAACGTGGAAGGGACATACCCGTAATAATTCAAATACAGGCTATACTAGATCACTATAGTTGTATACTTAAAATAACTTGGCACTTCCATACAAAAGTCTGCAGTCGCCCGGGCAATTTGTATGGGAATGTCGATTATTTTTCTGGTTTTTTGTGTGATCTAGTATAGCCCGTGTTTCGATTTATTACGATTATGCTTCCACGTTGCATATATGGTCTATCTGCTCCATGAAGGATAAAGACGTGATAATTGTATGTATGTATGTATTATAAAAGTAAGAGAAAATTATAGATTCTCTTTCGCACGGCATGTCGACGCTCCCTGTCGGTCCAGCCAAAAATTAATCCTTCAATCCCCAATTCATAGCTCGGCTACCTATACCCACTCCTTTTCCGTGCAAGCAGTTAGGCTATGGAATCGGCTACCACTGAAAATTCGTGAATCAAAAACCATAACCACGTTTAAGAAACGAGTAAAAGATTACTGTCTTTATCATCCTGATCATCATATTTAGAAATATTATCTTATGTATTTTTTAATTGTATATATCAGTATATATTTATGTATTTATGTAAGTTTATGTTATGTACGTCTATGTAGGTATGTCTATTAATTTATTAATGTTTCTTGTAGGTATAAGTATTTATTTATTTTTGTGTTGTACACGCCAATTACCTCTTTCTTCCCATTTCCTCTTGCGGGTCTGCTGGAAGAAATTTCTTTAGAAATAAGTAGCACCTATGTACTATGTTAACTTTTATAAGGTTTAATTTGTAAATTTTCAAGTGTCCATGAACCAATAAAATAAATAAATAAATAGATTTTATTGAAATTAGTTGCAAGAGCGGTCGCCAGTTCAAAGATCGAGGAACTAGGTGAAATTAATTGAAGTTTATTATAATCTAGGGTTAAGCCTCTGCTGAGTGGCAAATAGATACACAACTAGTGCCGGGAAACTTCAGCAATTAACACGCCGCGCGTCCCAACCGGCGCCGAAAGTTGGCGCTTTTTGATTTATAACAGGAGTACATCGGTATCCATTGTATTATAACAGATGGTATACAAAGTGGAGAATAATTTTGGCTAAACCTCCCATCATCATAATGGCGTTTTTTTTCCGGTAGCATCCTCAGCAGTAACGCTTCAGAGCCCGGGGTCCGCTACCTAACCAAGGAGATTTGACGAGGTTACTGGTTTTTACACAGAGCGACAGCCGTCTGACCTCCACAAGCCAAAGGGTTAGCCACAACTGATCATTAGATAGTTTGATGATCAAATGCTAGATGTCGTTCGGGACCCACAGTTTATACGTGCCTTCCGAAACATGGAATCATCTTTCTTTTCGGATAATCCGGTGATTCAAGCCTGCAATATCCTAACCAGACTGGAAACAACTTTTCACAAAGTATGCTTCCCAGTGGGATTTGAACCCACGATCACCAGATCACAAGGCGAATACTTCGACCATTGGACCACGTAGGTAGTACAATATTTAGACTAACGTAAGATACATTTATTATGAATATTATTTATCCCCGACAAAAAGAGGCGTGTCATTAGACTTGAAAGTTTGTCGTGTCTGTGTGACTATCTGTGGCATCATAGGGCCGATTTTGATGCGGTTTTCTTGTTTGTAAGCTGACTTGATCGAGATGGTTATTAGGTATGTTTAATGTAATGAAGTTCGACAACTTGACATGTCTTTTCAAACGTTTTTTTTTCAATTAGGACAAGATGGAAAATTATCTTTTTCAGATTGTCCTAGGCTTGGATGTTTATCTATACAATATGTAACAAAAACCCTGTCCGATCCTTGTAGGAGCAACTCAAACCGTCAATATTAACAACTTTTCCTATGGGACCAATGCTTGAAACTCGAAAAAAAACGACATTTTCATACAAATTGCCGGGCCGGCCGAACACTTTTGTTTGAAAATGTCGAATTTTTTTTCGAGTTTCAAGCATTAGTCCCATGGGAAAAGTTGTTCATATTGACGGTCTGAGTTGCTCCTTCAAGAATCGGACAGGGTTTTTGGTATATACACGTATTGTATATGTATTTGTTATAGGATATACCATCGTTGAGTTAGTATCACATAATACAAGTCTCGAACTTGCTTTGGAGATGGGGAAAGATTCGAGGAGTCACATCTTTTTACCCAAAATACAAAATTGTTATGAAATTGAAAGCTATCCCAAAAGGCCCTTCCCTTCGAAAAACGATTCCGCTTACGGCGGCTATCGTGCCCACACATAGCAATCTTCGCAAATTGTCACTTTATAAGTATACCACCACATTACGTTTTAAAAGGAACTTTTTACCACGTACGACCGAACTGTGGAATCAACTTTCTGCAGCAGTATTCCCGGACCCATACGACATTGAAACCTTCAAAAAACGAGTCTATATCTTCCTGAAAGGCCGGCAACGCTTCTGTAACAACCCTGGTGTTGCAGTTGTCCATGGGTAGCGGTGATTACTTACCATCAGGTGACCCGCTTGCTCGTTTGCCGCCCTATAAAATAAAATAAAATAAAAATATTAAAAAGAAAATGTACCTCAACAACCCCGCCACCGGGGACTCTGTTCTCCCCGTAAGGGACAACACTAATCATCATCATCATCCGAGCGTATTTTCCCGGTTGCATCCTCAGCAGTAACGCTTCAGAGCCCGTGGTCCGCTCCGTAACCAAGGAGATTTGACAAGGTTACTTGTTTTTACACAGAGCCACTACTGTCTGACCTCCGCAACCCAAAGGGTAAACCAGAACCTATCCTTGGATAGTTTGATGATCAAACGCTAGATGGCGACCGTTTAAACGTGCCTTCTGAAACATGGAAACATCTTTTTTTCGGATAATTAGGTGAATCAAGCCTGCAATATCCTAACCAGACTGGAAACAACTTTTCACAAAGTGAGCTTCCCAGTGGGATTCGAACCCATGACCTCCGGGTCACAAGGCGAACGCCTTTACCACTGGACCACGTAGGCAGTAAGGAACAAAACTATCAAGTACTTATCCCTAACGGGGTATACTCAATGGCCTGACATATCTATGTGACATATCTGAGATATCTAAAAGAAGAAAAAGAAAAGAGTGCCGTGTTTTGTCTCTATCACCGACCGAACATTTTTTCATGGTCGGGTTATAGGCACGCATTTAATTGCATATACTTAAAGTGTGCCTATAACCCGACCAGGAAAAAAAAATATACGTAGTATCATTAATATATCTTTCTCTTACCCCTGGACGCTCTATATATCTCTATATTCTAACCCCTTTCTTCATAAAAATATACGAACTTTTGCTAAATCTGTTTTAGTTAAAATATGTTTTGTCCTGTTCTTGCAATGTCAAATATTGAAAGGAATGAAAGGGACAAAACTTATTTTAAATAAAATAGGTTTATAAATCGTCTGTATTTTTTTAAGAAATTAGGGGGGTAGATCTTTGGGGTAAACAGAGCCCAGGGATGTAAGGCTAAAAA
The DNA here is from genome assembly GCA_943193695.1 of Acrobasis suavella. NCBI lineage: Eukaryota > Metazoa > Arthropoda > Insecta > Lepidoptera > Pyralidae > Acrobasis > Acrobasis suavella. The sequence continues at coordinate 11,722,264 of OW971950.1, forward strand.
GTTTATTTAAGCGTGATGGTGAGGGATGTAAAAAGGTGACCAAAATACCGATGCCTAAAGCTGCATTGCGTATTACCATGATTAAGATTTCAACAATCGTTTATTCGGCTTTTACGATCTGCGCGAGAAATAAAGTTGCTGGTGCATTATTTTTTTTCTCTAAAGCATGAAACATGCGGAGGGTCACATCGTTTTACCCAAAATACAAAAGTGTATCGGAATTGAAGGCCATCCCAAAGGGTCCCTATCCTTCGGAAAGCAATTCCGCTTATGGCGCCTCTCGTGCCCACACATCGCACTCGGCGCAAATTGTCACTTTACAAGTGTACCTTAACAACGACGTACACTGGCGAGCAGAGAAAGGGGAACAAGAATTCAATATTAAACCTAGGTAAATAGTAATAGTAGGTAAAGAGTTCGCTTAGTTTGACACATAAATTATTAATAATTCGTAATATCTTAATACCTACTTGGTTGTGTATTTTTATCCTTATAGTGCTTTTAACTTTGTTTTCATCGAGTAAATAGTGAGAGAGAACCAACCATTTGAATTCTTGACTTTGACAAGATTTATATTCTCCCTTAATCTCTCTCTCTCTTTCTTTGGCTTACTCAAACATGCTGTTGGGGTATTTACTTGGCAGATCGGTTCTTCCTCTACCCTCTTCTGACTTTCGATCAGCTAATTTTGCTAATCTGTCTTCTTGTTTTGCGCTTTAATCAAGGTCGTTTGGGCCACAATTTTCAGTTTCAAAGTGTAGATCTTCTTAAGCAGTTCTGCTAGTATATTTTTTGCAGCAATATCAGAAAATATTTGACTGATATAAAATAATTCTGGTAACACCATCAGAACACGTTGATTTGGACAACATTCACACACACCTACACTGAATAAGTAACGAGTTTACACATTTCTTGAGAGATTGCAAAAAAAAAGCGAACAACACAATTTTTCGTAAGCATAAATGGAAGACTTTTATCCAGCTGTTGGACGAAAACAGTAGACAAACAAAATAACCAAATAATTCAAAGAAGTTACACCATATTCATCCCTGAAAATTGTGTGTCCACTTAATTTTGCCCCGCAGTGTATTAGACTCGTTACTCCACAAGGGCCTAGCCGACGCAAGAGCCTGTTTTTCTTCATAGAGACTCAATTTGAGCCCCTTTTGTCTCAAACCCTGCTGTTTAGATAACAGGCGATAAGAGTGCTTTGTGAAATGTAACCAGCAGCTTAGGACAGAGGGTTTGTTTAGGCTCTTTACACTGTAGATATTGAGTGCTAAGGTACTTTGGTGAAGGGCTAAAACATTTGTTGTTCACATATAATGATAAAGAAACATAATAACCAAGGACAGAGATAGCCTTATTACAATATTTTTCCTGCCTAGATCTTCTATATATATAAAAGAAGAAACTGAATGAATGACTGACTGACTGGCATATCAACGCATCAACGCATAGCCCAGACCGCTGGGCATAGAGACTTCAAATTTGGCACATAGGTTCCTTATGAGGTCTAGGGGTGAACTAAAAAATGATTTTTAATACCCCCCCCCCCCCTCCCTCAAGGTAAGTTAAAACGGGGATTCAAAGTTTGTATAGAGAAACAATATTAGTTTGACCATGTTATTTGAAACTTCGCAGGAGTACTCCTGGTGGTAAATGAGTAAATAAGTGATTCAGGATTTTCCAAAATTCAACCTCTGAGAGAGACATTTTTTTTTGACTTCTACGCGGACGAAGACGCGGGTTAAAGCTAGTTTTTTATAAAAAAAATTGTCAAATACCGTATTCCTTACGAGCTACAAATATAACTCGTAGGTACCTTATCATAAAACAAGTTGATTTGCAGGCAAATTAAAAACCCCCGACAACAACGGTGTTAAATAGGTCTAGTGTTAAATAGCGGAACTATATTATATTCTAAACTGTAGCGACATCTATTATTTTCTAGGTAAGTAACAAACCGTGAACAACACCGCAAACACCTACTATCTTTTAAACTTTTGAACTGATTTTCATTAATCATGGCTTAGAACCACCGCAAGGAAAGTTGCTTTCACTTTAAAAAAATCGCATTAAAATCGACCTATCCGTTTGAGCGTTACGATGCCACAGACATACACACAGGCAGACAGACAGACGTTAGTGTCAAATTTATAACACCGCTTTTTTTTGTTGGTAGTTAAAAAGCGTCAAAATATTGAATGACTTGTTAACAATACGCCCCGTATGTAAACACAAATAAATATTCGATGAGTGTCAAGTCCATATTTCTTTCATGTGTCAACCCTTACCCCGGGGGTGTCAAAAACATTTTTCGTCTGAAACCGAAGTATAAAGTATAGATAGTACAGAGGTAGCATCATCCTCATCGCGATTCTGATTGTTTCCTGATATTCTGTGATAAAACATGAGCTATTCATTTAGTCGGTTTGTCTAAATTGAGTGCTTTGTCAGTTCCTGGAACGAAGTTCCTTTTCGGACGATACGGACTTGGCGGATCTTGACTAAGCCAAAAAAGTGTATTTTTTTTTAAAGAAATGGAAGGTAATTTCACAAGTTTAACTCATCTATGGCTCAGTTGGGAGAGCGTATGCCTGAGTTGGTCGATGCCCCGGTTCAAACCCCGCACATGATTACATGCCATTTTATTTTTATTTTATTTTGTTGTTTAGTTTATTTTATTATTATTAAAATAAAGAGTAAGATGTCGGGATACACTTCAGTCGGGATCAACTATTTCGATTCTGTCTTCTGTCGCTCTAATGCCCGAAACCTAAATAAACTGTCACGTCGGTATAGCGATCACCGAGATTTTGTATGCCAAAATCCAGTGGTCGACTCTGCCAGGCAAATTAAAAAGAACCCCCAAATATCAAGAGTTCACCCCAATAACCTTTAAATGCTGAACTGATTTCCATCTAACAAAACCAAGAACCATCTCGACGTTTCCTTAACCGCCAATATCAGACACAATAGTAAAACAATGGACGGTGCATTTAAAAATGCCTTGTGGTAAATAAAGGGGTGGCTTTGGCATCTTCGGATAAAGATTGATAAGCATATTACTCGTATTTTTGGTAAAGAAAAAGCCGCTGTGCACATCTCAGGCTCCGCAGAGTCTACCACTAGATCCAAGGATCCATGATATTTGGGTTTTGGCATCTTTGGATGAAGGTTAATAAGCATATTATTCGTATTTTTGGTGAAGAAATAGCTGGTGTGCACATCTCAGGCTCCGCAGAGTCTACCACTGGATCCAAGGATCCATGATATTTGGGTTTTGGCATCTTTGGATGAAGGTTAATAAGCATATTACTCGTATTTTTGGTGAAGAAATAGCCGGTGTGCACATCTCAGGCTCCGCAGAGTCTACCACTGGATCCAAGGATCCATGATATTTGGGTTTTGGCCTCTTTGGATGAAGGTTAATAAGCATATTACTCGTATTTTTGGTGAAGAAATAGCCGGTGTGCACATCTCAGGCTCCGCAGAGTCTACCACTGGATCCAAGGATCTATGATATTTGGGTTTTGGCATCTTTGGATGAAGGTTAATAAGCATATTATTCGTATTTTTGGTGAAGAAATAGCCGGTGTGCACATCTCAGGCTTCGCAGAGTCTACCACTGGATCCAAGGATCCATGATATTTTGGTTTTGGCATCTTTGGATGAAGGTTAATAAGCATATTACTCGTATTTTTGGTGAAGAAATAGCCGGTGTGTACATCTCAGGCTCCAAAGCAGAGTCTACCATTGGATCCAAGGATCCATGAAATACGGTTTTTTTTTTTTAGTTTACCTGCCATTTAACTTGTTGAGAATACATTCGTTGCACAAGCTGTCTGATTTTAGTACTTTAGTCGCCTTGCATCCAGAGAAACATATGGAGTGGTCCTATTTTAAAGCATGACTGTCCTTCTATAGTATATTTTATTTACTTAGAAATCCCTAAGTTCCATCGTATAATTTAAATTTTACCCTCGTCAGAATCGATACGCAAAGAGACAATTTCAAAATGTACAAAAAGGCCCAATTCCCTTTTAAATTTAACGATTAATTTTGAATTCAAAGGACTTTTTAATTTTTAAAATGTCGAGTTGAATATATAAAGCCTCAGCAATTTGCCTGAATGCAGCATGAATTTTGTGTAAGGAACATGATTTTAAATTCTAGTATTTAGCTTATATGAAGTTTTAATTTTTTTACAACCTTTTCTTTACTTGCATTGTTTGTACATATGTGTGTATGTTTTAAACAAACATACATCAAATATTGCAACTCAATTTTCAACAAGTTATCATCGACCGATTGAGCTAAAATTTTGCATACTTGACAATGAATTTGGTGAATATGTGAGCGAAGCGAGCGATGTTCTCCGAGTCTACTTGAACAATCCGGTATTTATATGTATGTTTGTTCGACGATAACTCCAGTAGTTTAAATCGGAGTTTTATGAAATTTGGTGTAGAGGTAGCCAATAGAATATTTAAGTTCGAACATAGGCCTAGTCGATCAAGGGGTTGCCTCCGTGGTCCAGTGGTCAAGGCGTTCGTCTTGTGACCCGTAGGTAATGGGTTCGATTCCCACTGGGAAGCATACTTTGTGAAAAGTTGTTTCCAGTCTGGATAGGATATTGCAGGCTTGAATCACCTGATTATCCGAAAAGAAAGATGATTCCTTGTTTCGGAAGGCACGTAAAACTGTGGGTCCCGAACACTACCTAGCGTCTGATCATCAAACTATCCAAAATCCAAGATTGGTTCCTGGTTTGCCCTTTGGGTTGTGAAGATCAGACGGCAGTCGCTCTGTGTAAAAACCAGTATCCTCGTCAAATCTCCTTGGTTAGATAGCAGACCCCGGGCTCTGAAGCGTTACTGCTGAGGATGCAACCGGGAATACGCTCGGATGATGATGATGATCAAGGGGTTGCCGAGATATGGGGTTCGCGAGTTGACAGTTCGGAACGAACTACTAGTTTCTATATAATTTTAAATCGTATTAGTCTTCTTCTTCTTCTCGTATCGAAAGCTCAATATAAAATCAATTTTTTTCCCTCCAATAGGTTGCCACTTTCACAGCGTTCTCAGAGGCCTCATATATGTCACTCTTAGTGCAGCTGGTGGGGCACGCTAGGCAGGAGAGGAGGTGTGTCACAGTCTAGTCACTATGCCCACATTGACACTGTGTTGCATCAATATACCTCCACCGGGCTAAATTATGCTTGCACCGGCATTCCTCAATTCGGATTCGATTTAAGCTTTTCCATGTAGCCCATGGTAGCTCATGACCCGGTGGTAGTTTCTCCGATAGTTGAATGAAATCAGGAGGGGGTGCATGTCTGCTGCTAGTAAAACATAGCAAAATATCCTCCTAGTATCCTATTAGTTAAATATTGTCATAAATATTAAACTGTCCCGTCAAAGCCTCTAAAATGTAGTTCATTCAAAATATAATTGCAGTATTAATTGGAACCTTTATGCAGGTAATGACGAAAGTAATAGTGCACATTTATGATAAGCGGATTGCAGGTAAAATTTATATTAAATGTGATTAAAAAATTTAATGAAATGTTGAAGAGCTCGGCGGTCCTGCGGAAGTGCGCATTACTAGCGCTTCCGCAAGTAAAGCGATACCGGTTGTGATCCACACTAGGATAGGTGACCACAAGTGGTATAAAAAAATTTTGAGCTCCTCCATGCATCGGAAGGCACTTATAAGCCGTTGGTCATGACTGTTATTATTGTATGGCAGTCGTCAAGCTATAACAGATGCCTTTCGGCAGCCTGAAAATTCTGACACTAGTGTTGCCACTTATAGACACTAAAAACGAACAATGAAATGGTATTTTTACAAGCTTTTAATTAGTTTTACCTTTCCCATTGTCTGTCTGTCTATAATGAAATCGTGCTATTTAAATTTGACCCTTTTTGCAGTTTCTGATTGAGTGAAATTTTGCACGCATACCTATATAGCGTAGCAATGCAATATAATGATGGCAGCTGATCTGATAGTTGCTCGGGAAGGTGGCCATAGGAACTCTGTAATAGATCCACGCAACCCTATTTTTGGGCATAACATTTGTCCTGATAAGTACTTAGGTCTTACAATAAAAGATACACAAATTCCTTATTATTATGTAAACTGCTTCTTCCGCAAGGCACAGAGGAAATACGTTAAAATCTCGAAGATTCTAAAATCTCAAGGCCAACAAGCCAACAACCCACCCAACCCAAATTTTGATTCTTTTTTCCACCTTCACGTCAATGTCTACCTCGTTAAGGCAGAGGGCCACACGATCCAAAATAAATCTAAGTAAGCAGGCATTACACTCTGTTTATAAAAGTAATGTGATTCGGTATCACCTGCCATTGTTCCACTCAATCCTCCCCCGCCAAATAGCCTATTTGTATAGCAGTAATGACGCAGAAACAACTCGGCGTTTGTTGTGTATTCAAACTTACCGGCGTTGTGAAGTCGTTCTTGGCTTCCGTTATTGTGAGGATGATACTCGATTTCAAGTATTTAACCGCATTTGACGTATTGAACGACTTGAATAGTTAAGAGGTATAATTTTTCAAAACCATAAACCGATTTCACCCCCTTACTATAAAAACGATTTTGATAAAAATTTCTATGATACCGACAAGTATGTCCTTAAGTCATCTTCATTCATTGCGTGATTGATTAAGAAACATCCAAATTCAGGAAAGTGATCTGAAAACATTTTCTTTTTCTTCCTCCTCACCTTATCCCATTTTACGTTGGATCGGGACGGCATGTGAGTCTTTTCCATTTTTCTCTATCCTTTGTCCAGTCAGTAGTCACATTCTTTTTTTCCATGTCGTCCTTAAGGGGCTACCTGAATTTTCCGGGGTCCAGTGCTGCCCCCATTTGAAATAAATCAATTGATAGGAAACGGAGATATCATTCAAAATATTGTCTTGATCAGACCCTAGATAACCATTCAAACTATTTTATGAACTATTGTTTACAGTTTAAAGTGAAAACGTGAAGCTTTTCTACGCACAATTGCTAAAATCGGCCACTTTTGGCGTATGTGTGAAGATAAGCTTCATATACTCACTTTAAACTTTGAACAGTATTTCAAAATATAGTTTGAAGGGTTATCTAGGGTCTGATCAAAATAAAATTTTAAATGATATCTCCGTTTTCTTTCAAATGATTTATTTTAAATGGGGGCAGCACTGGGCTCCGGAAAATTCATGCAGTCAAAAAAAGTCAAAAATCATTTATTTATCTTTGGATATTTATATCACTTGATAATTGTCATTTCTTTTTTCTTTTGATTTCTTAATAGTTAGTTGTTGACGTCAGATCATTTACTTACAACCAAGTTTACTGCCGCCTCCAAAGCGCAAAGTACAGAAGAAGCGGTAACAAACTGTACTGCAGCATTTTCTCCAAAAACGTCAACCTTACAATTATACTGATATTAAAATTAGATGTGTGGACTGATGTAACGCACTCCATCCACCTTTTCTTTGGCCGTACCCTGTTCCTACGTCCTGTAATCTTCAAATTTAGCAACTTTTTTGTACCGTGACTCTCCTCTCTCCTCATTACATGTCCATACCATTCTAGTCTATTGCTTCTTAGCTTTTCCGTTATTTGGGCCACCGTAGTACTTTCTCTGACATATTTGTTTCTAATTCTGTCTTTTCTGTCACTTCACTCATCTATCTTAACATTCTCATCTCCGCTGCGTGCAATCGTTTTTCATCTGTCACTTTGGTAACCCAACATTCCGAACCGTATAGAACAACTGGTCTCGCTACGCTTTTATAAAATTTTCTTTTAAGTTTAAGGGGGATCTCAAACATTTTACAGTGAAAAAACTATGTTATTTATTAGGTACGAGACTGGCTATCAAGGCAAGGTTTAAATGGAATGGCCACTAACTGAGATTTATACATGACAGACTCACATATAAATTAGCCTGGGTTAATGTACGATTTGCGGTCAGCGCTGCGGTAAATTAGGTTTTAATCCCGTTTATTAGGCACGTAACGTAACGTGGCATTTAATTCCACACTGTAGCTAACATAAACAGAAAATATGACGGGCAAATTACACTGATTGACCTAGCCCCAAAGTAAGTTTGAGACTATATTTTTAACAAGGTCAATCTGAAAAAGATAATTTTCCATCTTGACCTGACCGGAGACCAAACTTGGGCCCTCCGGTCTTTTAAATAATAAAAAAAATGAGAAATCTGACACTGGTGTTGGCCACTTACATACACAAAGAGAGGAATAAGAAAGAAAGAAAGGACACTAGCATTAAATGAACCTAGTTACTTTAAAGAGATATTCATTCAATAAATATAAATTTATACGGACAAATCACACAGATTGAGCTAGCCCCAAAGTAGAGACTTGTGTTATGGGATACTAACTCAGCGATACTATATGTATATTACAACAAATACATATATAGATAAACATCCAATCAAGAAGCTTGTAAAACTATTTTCTTTTTTTAATTTAAATAAGTAACTTTACTTTATTTCTTCAAAGATATTTTACCAACAAACGATGCTACCCTTCCATTTAAAATGGAACAATATTCCTTGATTGCCAGGATTTCGTTTATCGAGGTCCTTTTCAATCTAAAGCTGCGTTTAGATGTTAATAGATTTATGCAGTAAACAAATTATTATATAAAATGTTAAGAACGCCATCTAGTGATAAGTAGCGGAACTACATATTAATTGCTATCTATGATTTTGCTAGAGAAACCCAGACATTCAAGCATTAACCCCCAATAACTTTTAAACGGCCGAACCGATTTTCATCAAACATAGCTAAAAACCACCGCAAGAGAATTTTCTTTCACGTAAAACAAAACCGCTTCAAAATCGGTCTATCCGCTCGAGCGCTACGATGCCACAAACAGACAGACAGATCGACAGACATAAGCATCAAATTTTTCGTGGGTTAAAACACGGAACACAGAAATAAGTGGAAGTGCCAAGTGGGCGTGGCGCGCTTGTCATAATCTGGTAAAACTACACAAGATCGAACGACTCCGTACATCAGTCGTATTCTAGCACGTGTTGAGATCGTTTTGTTCGCCCGATCAACAATTTTTTCGCTAAATATGCCGTGTTGTAGTATTTCAGTATGTAGAAAGGGAGAGCCCTATAAGAACCATTTTCGACATAAACATAGACATGGCTGACAAAGATAGATAGAGAATGATCGATCAACGCGCAGCTGAAACCGCAGGGTCTAGAGACTTCAAATTTGGCACATAGGTTTTTTATAAGGTCTAGGAGTACACTAAGAAATGATTTTTAAAACTCTTAAGTTTGTATGGAGTGACAAGATTAGTTAGACTATTTTATTCCAAACTTCGCAGAAGTACTCCAGACGATAAATGAGTAAGTGTGTGTTTCAGGATTTGTATGGAGAAACAAGATTAACCATTTTGAAGCGTTCCGTCGCTCTCTCTCGGTCTAGCAAACGATGGGGACGGGAACGGGAACGGAAAGAAAACGGGAGAGGGAGGTTCGCCGGGTCTGTTAGAACTTTAAATCCCTACGTTATAATAAAAATGTTATATTTTATAAGTATTCAAACATTTTATCGTAATAATTCATATGTTATCACAATATTAATAACGTAAAAAACCAATTAAAAATCCTGTTAGAACAATTTTCGACTTCTACGTGGACAAAGTCGCGGGTTAAAGCTAGTGTAATATATGTAAGTAATTTGAAAAAGTCTCAATTTGTATGGCAAAATAAGATTCACCATGCGAAGATCCATCATTCCGGGACTCTTAAATTATATACCTACATATTCAATTTCAATTGAATTGGTTAGGTATTTAAAGTGTGAGTAAATAACAGACAGGTTTACTTGAATATCACTTTAATACTAGTAATGGATCTAAAAAGTTATTGACACAATTCTCTGTACTACTCGTAGTTTGGGTTAAAGGGACAAAAGAAAATAAATAGAATGTACCATCTGCTTCTCTTCCCGCGCAGATTGTAAAAGCCGATCGAGAGAATAGCCAAAATGGCAGAAGAGAAATTCATCTGCCATTTCGGCCATGTGGCTAGCAACCTATCACTATTTTGATTCCTTTTCCCACTTTCTCGCCCGCCGTCACGCTAAAAGTAGCCTTCGGATCTTGCGGCCCTGGGCGCTTTCAGCTTAGAACCGCAAGACTCAACATGCTCTGTATGTTCCATTCCATTAGGGATTTAGATCGCTACATTCGCTACAGGGATAAAGACGGATTTTTCATGTTCTCAAAATAATAGATCTTTAATTATTTGAGACATATTAAAATTATAAATAAGAAAGTTACGCAGAAGAAGTCGCGAGTGAAAGTAAGTGTTAAATAAAGATAAGAAAATTCGAAAAAAATGCCTTTGCGTCGAATGATATCGATACTGTTAATCAATATTAATTAATGTGGACATCACTATTCGAGTAGCGCACCTGTAGGCAAGTAGCAGAATTATTTCGTAGCTTGGGATTCAAGTGACGAAAAAAATCTGCTACTCGACGATAGATGGCGCAATTATCAGACTTTTTGATTTGAGTTAGACAGTAAAAATAAACCTTATGCTTAAGACTTAATGTCGTTTTTAAAATGTAGAATCTATTGACTTAGGCCAATATTGAAATAAATATATTCGACCAATCAAACGAATTTTTCGTATGTGTGCAATATGTGATTATTGGTTTATTTGTGTGAGTTTGGCGACACAGGTTTCTTAACTAATTTAGGCCCAAGGCACTTCCTCCTATTTCTCTGTTCCGTGGGTTAAAAATATAGGGTGTCTTTTTGGAGCAAGTTAGCTCCATGATTGTGAACTACTTTCTATAAAAAAAGTTATTAAAAATCAATGAAAAAATTTCGTCCTCCCATACTAAATCCCTCGGCCAAACGGCCGAGGGCTGATTTGTATGCAAAGCCAAATTCTTTGTTTCATTCTTCAATTATTGTTTTTATAGAACGCTTACTGTCATGAACCGGATTTACTCCTATAATTTGGCTGGTGGTTAATAAGCCACTCTTTATAGTTTTACGTAGTTATTTTTTTAATTTATTAATTAAAGTCGAGCAGTTTGGAGCTGATATTTGTATTTCACACAGTGCTGAGAGACCATAGTCTTTTCACTGTTCATTAATTTATTAACAACACTTAAATTGTTCTTATTCACTTGTAAATCTATTTCAATTTATGGTCAATTTATTTTACACGCCTTATAAGCGGAGCGTTTAGGTAGTGCTACTCTCAAAATGTCAGTGTCAAGCATTTTTCTGGAATAAAACTGTCTATTATATTCATATTGCACTAATACAACAACAACCCTTTTATAAAAAAATACAAAAAAAAATTACAAGTAAAAAATATTTGTCAATTTTTTGTTGAAAAAATTTTCGTGGATTTAACACCTATAGGATAAAATACGGTTCAACATAATGCATACTCGTATATGACAAAACACGATCTAAGTAAAATACGATTAGGACAAAAAACTTACTAATACAAAATGCGTTCGAGGCTTAGAGTTCCGTGTTGCTCTATGGTTCGAGGCATCTAACAAATGGATGTTCGGATATCTGTATGGACGTATGCACGATTGCGCTCGAAATACTTAATGTATGTGTACCATTTTTTAACAGGTTACGGTATTATTTCCTATTGAAAATTACTATCTAGTTCAGTATCGTTTAGTTGTTTTTTTTTTTATGAACGATCATTAAAAAAAAAACTTAGGCCTATACATTTGAATTTTTTTCAAACTTTTTGATAACTACATTAACTAACTTTACTAACTTTTTTTGGTGTACAATAAAGTATTACATAACATAACATAACTATATTGAAATCTCCCTAAGGCAGAAAAGTCGGACGGGGCACAGACATATATATCTCCTCCGTATTTTTCATACAAAATATAGAACACACAGAAAAAACGGGGCCTGTCTTTTCGGTTTGTTGCTTTGCGACGCTTTTATACATTTTGTATGAAACGGACGCGGAGTAGACGTACGACTGCTCCTCGTCCGCGTCTTACGTCTTTTCTGTGTGTTCAGCGCTTAATGTGTGCCTTTCATAGGTTAAAAATATTTCTAGGTCTATGCTGTCTCCCAGTCTATGCATATATTGGAATCGTAGATAGGTTCAGTACAACAAATATATCGTACATGCATGTAGCACCTCTTCTTCGTAGCATGGTTACCATGGAGCACACATCATACGCTACGCTTGTAGAACCTCTACGATACTCGTAGCACATCGTAGCACGGATACGATGGCTCACGTGATCGTGAGAAGTGTACTCAACAACAAGTCAAATCAGATACTTTTTCTAAACGTCAAAACAAACATTTTCTCTGTGATTTGTATGAAATATAGACTAATGATGTCATAGTTTATTAAAGTCATATATAGCGATCTTAATATACGTTTTTCTGTCATAATAAATCTAAAATCATGTTGAAAATAGATATGATCAATGTAAAGTGACACTTTTTTGTGACGTTTTATTTTATGAACTGTACCGAATAATTAATTATTGACCGTTATCTACCCAATTGTATGTTATGTTTCTGGGAGAAAAGAATAAAAATACAATGTCAGTTGCATTTCTTCCCGTGCAAATCGAAAAAGCCGATCGCGGGAATGGGCGAAAGTGCTAGTCACTTAAAAGCCGACAGGGCTAGCAACTTATCACTAATTTAATTCCTTTTTCCACCATTTTGCTAAAAGTGGTCTTAAGGTCTAGCGGCTCTGAAATATACCTGCTCAAAATTGCAAAACCAAAAATATTAGCTTACTTTTTTAAAATTAAGCATCTTCCCCTCAATAAAAAAATACCAGTGACAACTCACCCTAAGGAGTTGTCCAAAAACAGTTTTAATTACGGTCGAGCCTGTCAGGCGTTCACAGAAATTTCAATATCCCGGTTTGATTCCCGGACGCGGCTCGGGAACGTCCGGCATACATAACACTTTATAGAAGCGGAGTATCATTTATGCCTACTACAACTACAAACAAAACTATTCATCCGTGCACACGGCAATGAGTGTGTGTTCTCCCACCAACACACTCGACAAGGCAAGACCAGGGGAGAGGTGCAGAGACGGGGAATGGAGACGCATATTGCGTGGGACCCTAACCATCTTATTATAAAACATTGTTACTAGGTTTAAACCATCATCCACCCAAAATGAAGTTGACATTGACGGTTGAGATAGTGTGATATTACTAGATGTCAACTTGATTTGGTTGGATGATGGTTTAAACCTAGTAACAAAGTTAGTCTGGGTTTTATAATAAGACGGTCTAGGTATAAACCATTATCCGCCCAAAATGAAGCTGACATTGACGGGTGAGATAGTGTGATATTACTAGATGTCAACTTGATTTGGTTGGATGATGGTTTAAACCTAGTAACAATGTTAGTCTGGGTTTTATAATAAGACGGTCTAGGTTTAAAGCATTATCCGCCCAAAATAAAGTTGACATTGACGGGTGAGATAGTGTGATATTACTAGATGTCAACTTGATTTGGTTGGATGATGGTTTAAACTTAGTAACAAAGTTAGTCTGGGTTTTATAATAAGACGTTTTGAGTTTCCGTTCCGTATGTAATACTTATATTAATTGTGTGCCTTTATGGTTAGCCAAACATTGATATAGAAATCTCTGGACACAGACAAAGACCTTATGTTATGGGTCATAACATAAGGCATAACGATGTTGAGGTCATAACCATAACTTATGACTGTTGACGAGACAAATTGACTTAAGCAATTTTTTTTTTAAACCGTTATGAAAATTTCTGAAGTTTAGATAACATACAATGGTACACATACATGCTATTTGTCTCTAACTGTGACCGTAAGACCCAATAGCCATATAGTTTAGAAAACTTTAATTACTGAATGAACTATTTTGATAATTATACAATACTTCGTCGTCTAAATTAAAACCGAAAATTTTATAATTAAAAAAATGATAAATTTTGAAGTAGACCTTTACAGGCACTTTTACACGTCAATAAGTATAATTTACATTATAAGCCGCTTTCTTTTAATGATGTAATTTTTGATTTACATCACGTGTAGAGTATATTAAAATTTCATTTATTTTTAAAGAAAAGCTACTGATACCAGTGCTTCGCAACGGCCATTGCTGAGAAGAAACGCCGAAAGAAACTAATTTTCACAGTATTCGTCGCCTTTCTCGTTTATCATTTTTCGCCAAAAGTGGCTACTTTATGAGGTTTTTTGTTTTCATTATTCTACCTATTAAAATTCTTAGCTTGGAATATAAATAAAGGAGGTATCTTGAGTATTTGCTGCCAGCTAGTATTTATCACATTTTCGCAGAAATTGTTATTTCATTACTCAATTTACCTATTTAAATTCTTAGCTTAGAATATAAGTAATGGAAATATTTTGAGTATTCGCTATCAGCTAGTTATGAAATTTTCCCAAATAGTTACATCTTTCATCAAAACCGGAGCTGTATCTTCGTGAATTTAGGATAAACTGAAAATCAAGGGTCTATTTCTGGATAATCTAACTGACGAGCTAAATCTTTTTATAATATTATAAATGGGAAATTTGTATGAATGAATGGATGTTTGTACCACTTTCACGCCAAAACGTTCAGATTGTCATGTAGATATATTTCTGCCTTTATTCTTTGGATGTAGACCTTATTATCTGGAAACTCATAGGATACTTATGTACTACTTTTAAGGGTTCCGTAACCAAAGGGTAAATGGGACCCTTTTACAAAGACTCCGCTTTCCGTCTGTCCGTCCGTCTGTCTGTCAGTCAGTAGGCTGTATCTCATGAACCGTGATAGCTAGACAGTTAATTTTTTTACAGATGATATATTTAGGTTGTCGCTTTAACAACAAATACTAAAAACAGAATAAAATAAAGTGGGACTCCCATACAACAAACCTGTTTTTTTTTAGATAATGGTGCGGAACCCTTCATGCTCCAGTCCTGACCGCACATGGCTGTTTCTTTTTTTACTTTTTATTTTTTATCACGGCAAAGTGTGAGGTTCCCTTGGGATTGACAAAAAAATTACCACGCCGGCAACGTGGCGGGCTTCAGCAAGTAAAATAATATTTTTATATCCAGTCAACATCCCTATCGCGCTACTCATTTGTTGCAACTTAGAAGTAAAAACTCAAAAAATTACGCTTGAACCACATAACTGAATGCTGAATGGCAAGATAAATAACCCACTTGCTTTATCGCGGTGTAGTTTTTATGTTCCGTGTGTGTTCAGGCAGTTGCGTGACAGGCCGCTGCTTGCGCCGCCCGCGGTAAGTTCGTACACCGCTAGGTACGCGCCCACTAGCCAAGCTGTTACTTTGCTCAACGCCTTAATTGCTCGAACACCAAATGTAGACATTTTTTACGACACCCAAATTAAAACATGTGATGAAAAATTTCGCCACGAGTAGGATTTGAACCCGTGAGTGCACTACCAATTGTGCTACCGTGGCTTCGAATCTTCCTGACGAAATTTCTCAACACATAGTACACACACATTTGAAGCATGCGTTATTCTTCACTACTGCCCACTATTTAGAAGTGTGATATTCAACTTAATTCAATTTACATGAATTGAAAATTGATTAAAGTAAAGAAGGCTTTTGTTTAAATTATTGGTTTTTTAACAGCATTAACTACAATGCTCGGATTATAGCCATTTTAGCCACGAGTAGGATACGAACCCGCGTCCCTCACGTTAACGCCGTGAGTACACTACCAATTGTGCTATCGTGGCTTCGAATCTACTTACTTACTTACAAATATTAACAGTTTTAAAACAAATTGTTAATATTTGTAATAGTTATTTGTCCATTTAGTGTTAAGTATTTAAGTTTTTGACTCACATGCACGATTTGGGTAACTGCAGTAAGTGTACAGGGGTAATTTTTATAAATGAAAAATAACATAGATAAGAACCACTGCAAAGAAACTTGCTTTCACGTAAAAAAAAACATCGAAATCGATTCATCCATTCGATATCTACGAGGACACAGACAGTTAACAGACACATTATAACACCTTTTTTTTCGGGGGATAAAAAGTTTGGATAAGCCAGATGTTGTTCGTAGATAATAAAATTAAACGATACCCTAAAAATGAGCGATGGGGATTCTTAGTTGTATTTTTTTAATAAAGCTTACCCAAATTAACCTTTCAACTTACATCAATTTCAGACAAAGAGGTTTTTTCTTAATTAGGTACATCTAAATGAGGTCATTAAATTCTGATTATCTTTTCAGGTGGGAGCATCCATGGACAGTTTTTCAGAAATATGTAAGTATAATTTTCTAATTTACACTTTATTACATTAGTTTCGCTTGAGTGGTTAACCAACTGCCTCAATTTCTGTTATCGATAGATTGCTCTAGGTAAATAAAATAAAAAATATTTGAATTTTCTTTTATTATTTATTTTATTGGTTCATGTACACTTGAAAATTTACAAATAAAACCTTATAAACAAAGTACATAGGTGCTACTTATTTCTAAAGAAGATGGAGGAAATGGGTAGAAATAGGTAATTGGCGTTTACAATACAAAAAGAAATAAATAATTATACCTATAAGAAACATAAATAAATTAATAAGCATACTTAGCCCCGGATCTGATTACTTTTAAAGAAGTATAAAAGTTGTTTACTACTCAAAAATATACAATCGCATCTCTGTCTGTATCTTAACTAAACATTACTGTCTGCACCCCCCTCAGTATACGCGTACTGTTCGGGAACTAGTAATCAGTAAACGGTAAAACCAAGCAGGGGGTGGCATTTTCACATATTTTCCCCAGCCTCAAAAAAATTCTAGATCCAGTACTGAGCATACGTACATAAATGTACGTAAAATAAACCTACATAACCACTTAAATATATACTCATACGTATATTATATACAATTAATAAAACATAAGAAAACATTTCTAAATATGATGATCAGGATGATTAAGACAGATAGTAATCTTTACTTTTTTTCAAAATTCAAAATTCAAATGTATATTCAGCAATTAGACCTTTACAGGCACTTTTACACGTCTATAAGTATTATTTACATTACGTGTAGTTTATATTGAAATTTAATTAATTTCAAAGAAAAGCTACCGATACTCGTTTCTTAAACGTGGTAATGGTTTTAGATTCACGAATTTTCAGTAGTACCTGATTCCATAGCCTAACTGCTTGCACGGAAAAGGAGGGGGGGGGGGAGGTATAGGTAGCGGAGCTATGACTACCTACATCGGATATTGACGACTATTGTACTAGAAAAGTGTTTATACTTATATAGAAAAGTGTTTATATTATATTATAGTATATATATTGGAGAATAAATAAATTTATTGCTCCTCGCGCTGTCCCATGAGAAGATGCCTTGTGAATCCACATCACCGATTAAAGCAGGCCCACAATTCTCTAGCCCACACAAGTATTTTATCTTAGTTAGGTCAAATTGATACATTTTGCAGCTAGATTTCTTTAGTTGTTATTAAAAAAAAAATATATTCTAACCAAAAACAGTCTTATGCTTGAAAATAAAATGAAATTATGTATTAAGACTATTGCGCTATCATTTAAGTATTATGTCTAATGCATTTGTCTTAAACCGTCTTAGAAACGTAAAATTACTCTGTATATACATAGATACATACACCAATTGTTTATATTGCAATACAATACCAAAGGAAAAACATAATCTTTAAATTACTTTATTATTTAATTACTTTGCTCAAAGAATAAGTATTGCCATACAACGTGGCAATTTGCTGCCAGCCTTGTGGACACTCTTCCGCAGGGGAAAGATTTAGGGGATATTTTTAATTTATTATAGTTTATGTTTGTAAGTTATTTATTTTTAGTATTTAAGTTTATTTTTTTAGTATATTTAGTTCGTTATATTTTAACTGTAAATATATCTTAATAATTATACTACAGTGATCTTTAAAAGAATCATTTATTAAAGTATAATAATAATAATACAACCGATACAACTATATATACTTAATAATCATTATTAGTAACATTATAACAATTAAAACGAAATAATAAATACATTATACTAAAACTAATTAACTGAAATAAACTTATTTACTAAAACTAAATAATATTTAAACTTCAAAAGTCTTAAAAAAGAAAATCAAAAATTTAAAAGTTCTTCAACTTACAAGCTTCTTTAAATAAATAAGTAGGCCCATAAACTTCCAAGTCAACTAAGCATTTCCCACCACAATCCACTCCAAACTTCTAAAAGAAAACTCAAAACAGAAAGCTATCAAACTAAAAAAAAACGCTCCCACAAAGTCGTCCAAACTCCAATAAGTATTCGTAATTGGCTCGTTTTTAAAACCGGCCGTTAAAATGTAGCAGCACTTACTGGTCTGAATTTTTCAGCACCTACTTAAGATACGGGGAACACCTGTCGTAAATACTGGAGGATTAACGGAGATGCAAAGTGCTGGAATGGACGGCAAAGCGGTGAATTCGCCACTTTCAAAAAATTGTATATCACCATGTATTTGAGTTGCCGCTTTAACAATAAAACCATAGCACTAACCACATTAAGTAGATATTTCTTTTCTAAGTAAGACGTACGTGAGTACTAGTAGACTTCATACATAGAGGCCAACCTGTCTAGAGCTCTAGAAGACTTAGGTACATATTATGCGGAAAATGCTTTGCAACCTAACCCCTCTAAAACACAGTGTTGTGTTTTTCACATACGCAACCATGAAGCTTCCCGAAAATTGAATGTTACCTGGAAAGGAGAACAAATTACACACTGTGACCATCCCTCGTACCTAGGAGTAACACTTGAACGTCTCTCACATACAAAAATCTCTGCCTCAGCACCAGATCAAAGGTAGAGACCCGCAACAACCTATTGCAGCGCCTTACATCTACCACATGGGGAGCATCCCCACACGTTCTCCGGCCTAGCACTCTACTTCAGTGTGGCATCGCTCTGCTCACGCCGGAGAAGTGGACATTCCGCTCAATGATACCTGCCGAATAATTACTAGATGCCTGAAGCCAACATCCCTAAAATTATTATACCCTTTATTAGGCATCGCTCCACCTTCGGTTCGGAGAAGTGTCGCTTGTGGAATTGAAAGACGGAAGCAGATTTCTGACTCTAGGTACCCTTTATTTGAAACTCAACCCACAGCTTATCGCCTAATAAGCCGTAACAGTTTTATAAAGTGTGCAAAACCACTTGAAGGCCACCCGGAGACCTCCCGGCTTCAAATGTGGCGCAACAGGCAATACACCCCTCCCCCCAACTTTGTGCCTCTGTCGGAAGAGCTGCCTCCGGGCCAAAACCTACCTTGGGCAACTTGGAGGTGTCTAAATCGACTACGTACTGGGAAGGGTAGATGCAGTCACGAGCTCGCAAAGTGGCAATATATTGAAAAATCGGAGGCCCGTTGCCAATGTGGTCACGCCGATCAGACCATGCAGCACCTTCTCTCGTGCCCACTGTGCCCGACCAGTTTTACGAAATTCGACCTTTACGCAGCGTCACAGAGAGGCATAAGAGTGGCAACCTACTGGGGGAACAAAATTTAATGTAATTTGAACCAATCGACATGAAAAGAAGAAGAGTAGACTACAAAGGCAATAATAATAATATGACAAAGCCCTTCTGGCGAGTATAGGCGACCAATACTGTGAAAATGAGTTTTTTTTCGGCGTTTCTTCTCAGCAGTGGTCGTTTCGAAGCGATGGTATCGGTAGCTTTTCTTTAAAAATAAATTATATTTTAATATACTTTACACGTAACGTAAATTATACTTATTGACGTGTAAAAGTGTCTGTAAAGGTCTAATTACTGAATAAACATTTGAATCTTGAATCTAGTACTTATTCTGTGACCACACGACCAAGAACGACACTCTACAGTTTCATTACTTTCGTCACGTCACATTCTCATGAAACATAGGTAATGTAATCATCATCAACATCATTTGAGCCGTATAACGTCCACTGCTGGACATAAGCCTCTCCCAAGGCTAACTAGTATTTAAATAAATAAATAAAAATCTGACTTTGTATAAACACCACTTACTAAAAATTCGCAAGCCGTTCCATTGTTTTCTGTTGCAATGCCCTGTCAGTGTTCATGTTGTACCTATTAACTTAAGAAGTGACTATGTAGAAAGTGTAATATATATGCAATAAATTAATTGAAATTGAAGGATTTCCAAAATGACCGATTAAGAGTGGGTCCAGGCGATGGACCACTTTTTGTCGTGTTCGAACTGCCCTGCCTCAAGTTGGTACCATTTCTCATGAACAATTTCATCAACATCATTATATCAGCCACAGGAAGTCCACTGCTAGACATATGCCTTTCCCGAGGATTTCCAAAATGACCGATCAAAAGTGGCCTGCATCCAGTGCTTTACAGCGACCTTGGTCCGGTTGTCTGACCACCTCGTGGGTGGGTTTCCTACGCTTCTCTTGCCAGGTAATGTAATATCCTTAATAGACTCTAAGCTTGATGGCTCGGCAAGAGTGCGCATTACTAGTGCTTTCCCAAGTAAAGCGCCACCGGGCGTGGTCCGCAATTAGATGGGTGACCACAATTGGCATAAAAATTCTCGAGCTCTTCCGTGCTTTCAAGCCGATGGTCCCGGCTGTCATCGTTGTATGGCAGTCATCAAGCTACGTCAGATGATTTTAGGCAGCCTGAAAATCTTTTAACAGTGTTAGCCACTTACCCACACGAAAAGCAAAACTCTAAAATAATAAACTTAATTCACTAGATAAGGTTAGAAACATAGTTAATGTAAAACGTAATGATAATAAACTCACTGAACAAAATATATCCCTAAGAAAGAAGAAAAATCTCCCAATCATTATATCCAGACGTGCAAATTGTAACAAATGTCTTCACTCAGAAAATTGGTGATTAGATAAAATAAAACCTTAGAGAAATCAGGAGAATAAACGTCAGTAGTGTATCCAGACGCTCTGTATCGATGTGGACAGGTCAAGCAATTTGCTAAAGTGCTGTGTAGGGTGCCCACGATTTCGGGTATCACTACAAACTCGTTATTACTATGCGACTCTGGGGGTTTGTAATCGATTTGTGGGACGGAATGGGTTGGGTTTTTCGTGAAAAGGTTTCAATATTGGTTGGTGGCATTCACGCGATATTTGTTTTCACGAATATATAAAAAGAGATCATGTTGCATTTTCGTTGAAAGTTTATGTTAAGTTTTTCTTTGGCTTGGTAGTTTTTTAATGAATGCAAAATTTTGTAAAAAACAAAGCTGTTTTGATATCTAATAGCCATACGTTTAAAATCTGCCATTAGTAGATTTTCATTTGCAAGAAATGTAACCAAGTAACGTAATGTAAATCATATTGTATACAGATTAAAAAGAGTTTAGTTAAATAAAATAATATTCAAAATACTGTAAAATGAAGCATTTGGGGAATATGACTTTTAGCTACATATATCTACCCTTTCATGTCTAAAGATATGATAACAGTGTATCTGAAAAAGTTCAGTGTACACATTTCAGTTCTGTCTTATATATATAAAAAATCCTAAATATATAAAAAAACAAGGGCGTCCATCGAATCTCACGTGCAATTTTGTTAACCACTAAAATATTTCTTTCGCATATTTTACTCCACAGAAAAATCCTCCCGAATGAATAAATCATGGGCACCCTACACCACCGCGCGAAGCGTACCTTTGACAAATGTATGACGAAGTCGGTACATAAGAAATGTGACAGTCTCATCATGAGTACAAAAGTAGATGCATACGAAATGTGATATAAGTGTTTTTTATGTCTTGGTACAGTTCCATCATTCTTCCTCAAAAACCATGTAAGCCTTGTAAGGCCTGTATTTTTTTTAATAAACATGCATACTGTGATTCCTTTGAATATATCAGGGTTGACACGTTAAAATTTCAATTTTTTTATATGTTTTCATTATTTTATGTCTATTCCAAACATCAAAAGGTGAACAACAAAGTCCTTTTAGCACATATCTAGACCCAACTCTTGTTGCTTAGTAGAAAAGATCAAAGGATACTGTTAACATTCTGAGCCTAACAAGACCCATCTCTTGCTATATATACATATAATAATACTAGCGGTACCCGTGCGAATAATTCGTACTAATTAAGTATGATAATAATTATCACTTTAATGAAAAGTATTTATACGTGAGTAAATGTAAAATTGAACAAAAAATTTACCGACCGTCAATCATGTTGACGTTGTTTCAAAATAAAAGCCTTCAGATGGCAGCATTCGTATTGTGTCTTAATGTTTATCTATACATATAATTTTAATAATTAATTAATTTACAAAAACAAAAGCAATAATAATTTTTTTAGTAGTTGATGCCGGTGGAGCAAGCAATTATCTATAAAATGAATAAAAATGTATATGGAGCATTTTTGAGGTTTTTTCGAAAAAGGGGGGCAAATATCTTAACCTTAACGTATTAATATATATGATAATGTATTATCAAGATTGTACAAGAACTTACAAATATTTGAAATTTCTTTGACATAATTTTCAATGTCAAAAGTGCTGTTTAGAGAGAATTCTTTCGTGTTATTTTTATATACTCGTCAAAACGGTAGCCAAAGAAGCAGTTATTTGACAAACCTATGAAAATTTCACATTTTCTGGGACAAATCATCTAATAATTGTCCTCTTTGAAATAATATCTAAAATTAATCAACACAAAACTTGTAGCCTAGTCGAACTTCGCCATGTGTACGAAAGTATTGTGTTAATTGATTGTGGATATTATTTCAAAGAGTACAATGTCGATAATAGTTTGGCTTCGCCATAATATGCACCGGCCCTGAGGCTATCTATATATTAATTTCCATACCAATCCGTTCAGTGGCCATTTTGGTTTGAAATCTGAACAAACATCCATACATAACTTCGCATTTATAGTGAGATAAAACTGACAAATGCAAGCTATAACCTCATTATGTGTTTGTCCATGCTATAAACAAAAAATAAATCCTAATTCACCCAGAGCCAAAATTTTCCCCAAGTATTTTCCCAAGGGCTTAAATATTTTCCTCAAATTGATTTAAAATATAATAATAAATATATTAAATATATAGGGACAAATTACACTGATTGAGCTAGCCCCAAACTGTGACTTGTGTTATGGGATACGAACTCAACGATACTATATTTTACAACAAATACGTATATAGATAAACATCCAAGACCCAGGACAATTTTAAAAAGGCCATTGTCCAACTTGCCCTGACCGGGGATCGAACCCGGGACCTCTGGGTGGCGGACTAGCATGGTGACCACCACGCCACGGAGGTCGTCAATTTAAAAAACAAGCAAGTGTGTGTTATACTCGCACACAAACGGTTCCGTACCGTTCAAACAAGCATAAAGCTTTGATTGTTCAAAATAAAATCTGACTTTCCACCAAACTATACAGCCCATTTTGATAAAATTTCTACGAGACGATCTGACAAGTACGTCCTTACAAAAGTAAAAAAAAACTTGAGAGGTGTCAAGGGACACCCGAATGGAACGAAGTAAAATATAAATATAAATAGGTCTAAATTACATTCAAACTCTTTTCTGCGTTCTAAAATCAAAGTTTTATTATCTTCATAAATTTGAATGAATAAAAAGTGTCGTTACAACTTTTGGTCTTAATTTTTTCCGTCTAGCTCCCTTTCGCAACGCGCGATAAGGAACTTCGTTCCAAAAGAATTTTTAATATTAGTCCAGGCGTCTTCGAATAATCGGTAAACATACAATAAAAAAAAAGATGGCGACGAAATGATAACCTCTCCTTTCTGGAAGTCCGTTAAAAAGTGGCCTTTGAGTCTCATGGCCCTGGACTCTGAATATATATTTGTAAAGTCAACAGAGTAGTCCATTCATAGCTAAAACATTTAAAACGCTCCTCGCTCCATATATGTTCCATGGGTAAGGTTGATCAGTTTCAACTAGATTTATCCATAAGGGGGGATACATGATTCCCAACAGGTGGGCCTTAAAATGAACATGGACAAAACGAAAGTTATGTCAAATGTCCACGTCGCGCCCCTACCTGTCTGGGAGCTGCACACTCGAAGGTATAGATAAGTATATCTACCTGGGTCAATTGATCCAGGCAGGAAGTTCCAGCTTCGAGGACGAGGTCTTTCGACGAATCCGACTCGGTTAGGCAGCGTTCGGGAAGCTAAGCAGTGTCTTCTCGTCCAAAATACCTCAGTGCCTCAAGACGAAAGTGTTTAATCAATGTGTGTTACCATAATCAGTGATGACTTATGGCTCTGAAACGTGATCCCTTACTATGGGTCTCATAAGAAGGCTCAAGGTCATTCAACGCCCTATGTAGAGAGTTATGCTCGGTGTTTCCCTACGTGATCGAATCAGAAATGAGGAAATCCGTAGGAGAACAAAAGTCACTGACATTGCCCAGCGGATTAGTTCATTGAAGTGGCAATGGGCAGGACACATAGCGTGACGAACCGATGGCCGATAGGGGAAAAAGGTTCTCGAATGGCGACCACGTACTGGCAAGCGAAGCGTAGGACACCCACCCACAAGGTGGTTCGACGACCTGACTAAGGTCGCTGGAAAGCGCTGGATGCAGGCCGCACTAGATCGGTCGTTTTGGAAATCCTTGGGAGAGGCCTATGTCCTGAAGTGGACGTTATGCGGCTGAAATGATGAATGATGATGATGATGTGAAAGAAAGTGGAAATGGGCAGGTCATATCAGTCGTAGAGAGGACGGAAGATGGAGCCAAAAAACATTAGACTGGCGACCGTGGATGGGCCGCAGAAGTCGAGGCAGACCAATGACACGGTGGAGAGACGACATCGTCAAAGCGGCTGGTCCACTATGGAAAAGAAAGGCGCAACATCGTGAGAAATAGCGTGCAATGGAGGAGGCCTACATCCTGCAGTGGATAAGATAGGCCATAAAAGAAGAAGAAGATGTGAAAGAAACGGAGATGTCATTTAAATATTTATCTTGATCATGCCCTAGATAACCCAACTATTTTATGAATTATTTTAAAGTGAGAACGTGAAGCTTTTCTTCCCACAAAAGCCAAAAGTGGACGTTTTCCCCTGTATGGCAGTCTTCAAGCTATGTCAGATGCCTTTAGGCAGCTTGAAAAATCTGTTACCAGTGCTGGCCAGTTATACACACAAATCACACATTCACACACACACAACTTCACGTTCTCACTTTAAACTATAAAAGTTGTTCATAAAATAGTTTGGAAGGTTATTTCTAGGGTCTGATCAAGACAACATTTTAAATGATATCTCCGTTTCTCTCCAAATGATTTATTTCAAATGGGGGCAGCACTGGACCCCGGAAAATTCATGTATCCCCTTTAAATAGTTTGAGTATATATGAACGAGCGAGCAAAGTTCTTCGAGTCTACTACTTGAACAACCCGGCGTTTGTATGTACGTACGTTTGTTTGACGATAACTCAAGTAATTTTGATCGAAACTTTATCAAAATTTAGTAGGCGTATAGAAATAGCCAAGAGAATTTTTGAAAGTTCGAACATGAGCCAAATCGATTAAGGGGTTCGCAAGATCACAGTTCTTGGTTTATCAGACGTCATAATATGAAATTTCAGCTATATCCTTACTCATATTACGATTCATGAGATACAGTCCGTTGAAAGACAGCAAAACACCCGAGGCTTAATAATTGGGTCCCTCGGGCACGGAACCCCAAAAATTATGAATACACCGTTATTTTAAGAAAAACAATGCTAGTTCCCTATCAAGGAACGTCTACTTTTATTCAGAACGCAATATTTCACTTCTTTGTATTTCCACGAACGAAATCTTGAAACAAAATCCCCTTTCAATAAAATACCTTACCCGCTTTCAAAAGAATTTGAAGCTTAATAAAACGGAGTTAGGATCAAATTGCACAGACAGCTTTTGAGGAAAGAGTTAAGGGTAATACTGATATGGTAGCTTATGACCATAATGTCAACGCGGTGTTATTTTTCATGGAAGTAATAAAGGGAGAAACGGATTTTGCAAAATAAATGAAAAAATATGGACAGTGAAATGTGTTACACTAAGGTTATGAAAGCAAATTGCTATTTGTTTTTTTGTCGAAGGTATATTTGATACTAGCTGATGCGTGACTTCATCCGCGTAAAATTCAGTGATTCTAGGGTGAATTAATATTACGACAACTGTTTTTCTTTTATATCAAATTTGAATGAAACAAAGTCTACACGTCTATGTTCCTTAAGCTGAGCTTAATCTAAAAATATTTATAAAATTATAAATCTAATAAAAATATTACCTATGTGATGAAAAATTTCACCACGAATGAGACTCGAACTTACGCCCCTCATATCTGTAACCGATTTTAATGCTGTATAAATCAAAAAATGTGTTAATTTCGTGAACACTCGTTTGGAACTAAGTTTGACGGAAATGTGACGGAAAAATCTTACACTTTTTTGTCTATTCGTCAATATCGGCCAAAATGGAACTTCGTTCCAAAAATTGACGTTAAAATTTTTTTGTAGTTTTAGAGATTAGCGCGTTTATTTCATAAATACAGATTTTCATGTTTTAGTCATGTTCACGGTTTTTCGTGAAGAGGTGTTTAGCTCAATAATAATATAACTTAAACGGTCATTTTCATCGACTAGTAGTTGCACACTTAGTACGATTGAGGAAATAGATTATTCGATCTCAAATGAGAACATATTTCTACTGCCATAAATTAAAAACCCTTGGCTAGCATCGCGTTTACTTATTTATATCCGATACTGTCATTTCAGTTGATAAATAACATTATTCAGTTCAGTGAACTCGAAAATTGACGGCGCGCTGCGGGCACGACTTTCATTTGCAAACTTTGATAAAGAATTCAGTAGATATAGCAATGGAGATATCCAAAAATTGAGTTCATTTGCTGTGGGCAGCATTCGATTTTAGGAAGTCGTGTTGTAATCAAAAGTATCTTAATCCACCCATTTTTTGCGGCCTGCGTGACGCTTAATATCGTCCACCCCAACGCATTGCTGGGTGCCCTCCACCTCGCTTGCTGGCCCATGTTCGCCAATCCATTACCTTTCTGGTCCACCAACTTGAGTGCATTCTTGCTATGTGTCCCGTCCACTTCTATTTTGTCTCTTATTGAAGGTATAAACAAAGTCCCGGACTTTAGTCCTCTTTCGTCGCGTATACGATCGGGCAATGTTATTCCTAACATTATTTCCATTGCCCTCTGAGCAACTCTGAGTCTTTCTACAGATTTCTTTGTCAAGGTAGTCGTTTCCATTCCATAGGTGAATACTGGCAGGACGCATTGATCAAAAACTTTACTTTCAGCTTTAGTGAAATATTCTTTGATCGGAATGCGTCTAAACAAGAATAATTAGTCAATTTTGTATCTGACACTTATAAACATAATTCGTGCGCTGTGCGTCATCTTAAATATAACGTTATCGTTTGCAAATAATCTTTAGATTTTATACGAAATCATGGGTTGGTGAATAGGCATTCAATGTATTGACTGATTGACTGATTCTGCGTAAGCTCGTTATCATAAATGGTCCATAGGGGTCCAGATAGAGATCATACTGTGACAGATTGCACTGATGCTGGTTGGTACCCTATGTTATTAAAAGAGTAAAGAAAAATTGTGGAAAAATATCTTCCGTGTTAGTCTTGGTAAAAAGAAAAAAATATAACATATGCCAGCTGAAAATTGAGCATTAAAAATGTTTAAATTTTCGGGTTTGGGATATGCAATCGAGTCTTTCTCTAACAGGGCCTCAATACCTAAAGGCCATTCTTAACGTGATAGTGGGCGTGGGGGAGTAAAAAGGGAATCCAAATATTGACGGGTTACTAGCCGCATCACCAGTTAGCAGGATTCAGATTCTCACCCATTCCCTCGATCGGTTTTTACGATCTCGGTGAAGTGGGACTTTGTAACGTCTGGCTTGAGCTTGGCGCGGGTCCTTTTAAAGTTTTATTTGTACACACACAAATGTCATAATTTAAACTTAGAAAGCGGCAGTAAACTAAGCAGTAAGTAAATAATCTGACGTCAACAGCTACTTATTATGAAATTAAAGGAAAAAACTGACTACAAATATTCAATATATTTATTCCAATAGATAAATAAATGATTTTTGACTTTTGAGCTCAATTTTTTCTCGCAGACCAGTTTTAAAGAAACCTACTTTAAAATAAAAATAAGTATTTTGATAACGAAATACTCAACAATTTTCAAAAAGTGAAGTTTCATTAAAAAGTAATCTGCGAATAAGTGTGAAGAGTCCGTCTAGCTGAAGGCTACGCGGCTGAATTAAAAAGCTGCAATAACAACCGCGCCACTAAAAATTTGATTACATTTCAATTTGTCAGCGTAACGTCAACTTGAATCAGCTGGGTTTTAATTAACAAAGTTGTTATTTTATTCCACCCTGTGATTTGCGTACTAGAAAAGAATTTTCTTTCTTTATTTTTGTTGTGTTTGGTGGTTATATTGTATTGGGTTTTTAATATTGTCCAAGTAACAACGAAATCTTTCGCTTTCTTTGCTCGCTCGTTCGATATCTCAATTTCGAAATTTTACATAGACGTTGCTTCTCCTCCCTCGAAGATAGTTCAAGACATTCGGCTTTTATCTGGTACTTTCTTAATCAGGGTTTTCATCATTAATCTTATCCGCGTAAACAGTAAGTAAAACTTTACTTAATTTAGGATTATTATCTCGGTTTTTTCGCATATGAAAATATGCAAATAACGTAATGCTTCGGCCGCACTTGTGCCTATCGTCCCGAAGCAATTTGCGGCGAATCTTCGTACGTTTTGTACACTAAAAATTTATCGCGATAAAGTGCTGGTCACACTAGCGGCTTCGTTATTTTTAACGAACTATCTGGCAATCATCCAAGATGGCGTCATCTACGTGTTTTAAATATGGACGACAACTTTTTTTTCTTTAACATGTGTGCTAACAATTACATAATGCATTTATTGAATGACTGACGACCTCTGTGGCGTAGTAGTCACCATGCTAGTCCGCCACCCAGAGGTCCCGGGTTCGATCCCCGGTCACGGCAAGTTGGAAAATGGCCTTTTTCAAATTAATCCAGGTCTTGGATGTTTATCTATATATGTGTTTGTTATAAAATATAGTATCGTTGAGTTAGTATCCCATAACACAAGTCTTAAACTTACTTTGGGGCTAGCTCAATCAGTGTAATTTGTACCTATATATTTATTTATTTGTTTATTTATTATTATTATTGAAAAGAAACCTAGAAAGAAAAAGATAAAAATATTAACACCATTTTATCGTTCCACTCCATTTTTACGCATTAACAACCGTGGCACCGTCGCACAGCACGCGTTTGATCAAGTTGAAAACAAACGTCAAAATAAATAACACAAGTGCGACCACGCAGAGCGAATGGTTAGCGTACTTAAATCCTTTGATGTATCGCCACCTGCGCAATAACCAACACGAAGTCCGAATATTCGGGACGATACCCGATAACGGCCGGTCACATTTGCGTGTATCGTGTAATAGCACCAAGCTTCGTGACGATAGGCGCAGGTCCGGCCCAAGCATAATTATAATAAACTTTTACACGTTACATTAATAAACTAAACGAGTTAGCTTATTTTGTAACCCAAAATAGAATTTCAGTATTAAATGTCATTTATTAGCAAATATAGTTGGTACATAAACCGGAACTCAGTTGATTTTGCGTGTGTGTAAGTGGCCAATAATGATTTTTAATAAATATTTATATTTGTATTAATTATATAAATTTAGATCTAGGTTTTCGACACATTCATACATGAAAATTAACTTTCAAAAAGGTCTATCTATCACATCCATTACATTAGCAAAGTAAATACATCAACTTATTTGGCTTACTAAATAAGATTTCAGCATAAAATCTCATCACGCACGAGCATAGTACATTAATCTGAACTAAAAGGTGATTTACCTCGATGACATAGCAACATGAACGATGATTTATGAAGAGCTTTGTTTCATACCGGTAATGTGATGTTCAAACACCCCGGTAAGGATAAGGTTACATTGGAAGCGATAAGCAAGCTGTCTCTATTGATTTGACGACCCTTGGCCTAGAGGTCATCATGCCAGGCTGTTACACTGGAGGTCCCGGGTTCGATCCCCGGTCAGGTCATGATAGAAATAATATTTTTCAGATTGCCTGGTTCTTGGATGTCTATCTATTAAGTATTGGTTATAAAATATACTATCGTTAAGTTAGTATCCCATAACACGAGTCTCGGACTTACTTTGGGGCAACCTCAATCTGTTTGATTTGTCAGTATATATTTATTTATTTATTTATATGTATTGCTACTAAAATAAGTTGTTGTTATTGGAAATAAGTTCTAAGGTTATAAGCGTGCCATGTAGTAACAAAAGAGTAAAATACTTATTGTCACCATCACTTTCCTCTCCTACGGGTCGTAAGAGGCGACTATGTATAGGTACTCGTAACAGATAACGGACAGCAGCGTTTTCTGTTTACCGATATATACCATGTTTTGCGATCAATAACCCGCCTGTTATTTCGTTTTTTCTTTTCGAATTTATGACACAAATTCTTTAAGGTTATAAATTTGATATGGTAAATCAAAAATGATTCATCTTATTTTTCTTCCCAGGGCTACTGCTATCATGATTGCAAGGAAATATTATATCTACTCGCGCTTAGGCTATGCTCTGTATGTTTGGGAATTAAATCGCCAAAACTAACTATGCGTAGCAAATGTTAGTAAATGATCATTTCTTAAACTAATGATTTACAAAATCAAATGTTCATAATACAAGATTTTAAAATAAAATCATATTGAGAAATTAATAATACGCAATGGAACAACACCCTAATAGGCCGTTAATCCTTGTCGATCAATAGCTTGGTTTATGTTTTAAATACTGTATTGGAGAAAATGTTTGTTTTAATTATCAGGATCAGGGAGGATCATAGAGGGGAAATAAATTATGTGGTTTAAAACTTTTAAGCATTGTTATTATATGGGTATTACTAACTGTGCCCATATCTTCACTCCCCGTGGGAACTTCGGGATAAAAACGTTCATGTAAAACTATATCCATTCCAAATTTTATCTAAATCGGTTCTGTGGTTGAAGCAGAAAGAGGTAATAGACAGAGTTAATAGAGTAATAGTATGGTAGGTAATGCTGACGACTGACTAAAAGTAATTAGTTGGGTGTATTTTAATAGCCTTCATTATTATACACATTTATTTTGGTACTTTGAATAAACGTTATAACCTTTAACTCTATTTTTTAACTACGAGTATAATCTTGATTTCATATTGAAACTTCTTGAACGAGCGAGCGAAGCGATCAATGTTTATATGTATGTCTGTCTAAAATCCTTCCTTCGAAGTTTCAAATAAGATGGTCAAACAAATTCTGTTTATCCATACAAATTTTGGACCCCGTTTCAACCCTTTAGGGGGTGAATTTTGAAAATCCTTTCTTAGTGCACCCCTAGACTTCATAAGGAACCTATGTGCCAAATTTGGAGTCTTTAGACCCAGCGGTTTAGGCTGTGCGTTGATATGTCAGTCAGTCAGTCATTCAGTTTCTTCTTTGATATATATATAGAAGATAAAAATAAATTAAATTCATTTAGTTTAAACTCAGTCCATAGACTTTTAACATTCAGTCTTCTAAAATAAAATTAAAACCCCCTTATTCATAAAAAATTACAAACGTTAGCTAAACCTCTTTTAATTAAAATATGTTATGTCTCGTTTCACTATGTTAAATATTAAAAAGAGGAAAAGGGACAAAACATGTTTTATCTAAAATAGGTTTAGTAAACGCTTGTTATTTTTTATGAATTTGAGGGTAAGAGTTTAGACCGATTTCAAAAAGAATTTTATAAATTGGAATGTTGTTGTATTTTTTCCTTTTTTCTTTTTTTAATGTATTTTCCCTTATTATTCGAAGACCCCTGGATCAATTACAAAAAATATTTTTTTGTTTGGAAAGCCATCGTTGCCTCCTTCCTTTTTTGTTACAAAGGCCTCATGGAAATATTATCAATCGGTTGTGGAGTTTGGAGCTGAAGTCGGTTTTATGTGTGTAAAGATTATATAAAGATTTTTATGTGACTCAAAAAAAAAATTTAATTAATCTGTAGAAATACACGGATTCGTCGAAACCTCATCTTGTATTCCGATTGAAGCAGAAATTGAAACAAAAGAGAGTTAAAAATATAAAATTCCGTGTGAAATACAAAATGACAAAAGAGGCTTACGAATACGGATTGACCGATAGTGCACGTTACATATTTAATAGAGAGACTGTCAAACAGAATGTGGAATGATGAGACGGTCGATTTCGGGGATACTACCAGTGGTTTGTGGCTTTTTTATATCGTTACGGATCCTCATTGAAAAAGGTCTTTTTCCAACTTGCCCTGGCTGGAAATCGAAAACAGAACCTCTGTCTAGCGACAGCAGCCAAAATTACACACAGCGCCATCTAGGGCGTTATGCCTACACTAATATAACACGCGGCTCGCTTAGCAAACACCTTTCCAACCTCCACAGGTAATAGGTACTTTAGTTCATACATATTTAGAAAGATGGCACTAGTGTGCCGGCCTGTGCTACTTTTACCCCACGAATGTATGTACTCAGATGCGAAAAAAGGAATTGTAACAGGCGAGCCGCTATTTTCTTTGCTCCAACCAAACCCCAAGAAAATTAGGACTTCACGCACTGTTGAAGCCAGAGACATGGAGACAACCTCCGAATGGTACAAAAGCGTAGTTACCAATAAGCCACGTACGAGTAGGTCGTGAAAGTCAAATTGTTTTTATGTAATTTGCTGCATATTATTATCTATTTTAAATACATTTTTAGGCATTTTGCATGGTAGACATTTTGATCTCGAGACCATTTACTATTTAGGAATTATTGCATCTTAGGCATTCTGCTTGATAGACGTTTTGTTCTCTAGGCGATTTACTGCGTAGGCAAAATGCCTAAAACTAATGTTTATTAATGGCATTTTGGTTTGTAGACGAATTAAAAGTTCGACGATACTCTGTTCATAAAGCGTACGGTTCCGTACTCAAAAAGTAAAAACGGGACCCTATTACTAGGACTCCACTGTACGTCCGTCCGTCTGACTGTCACCAGGCTGTATCTCATGAACCGTATTTCTATTGCCGCTATAACAACAAATACTAAAAACAGAATAAAATATATATTAAAAGGGGCTCCCTTACCACAAACGTGAAACATGTACACGATTTAAATATTCACAGAATATTTAGTTTTATATTTATTATATCAAAATAAGTAATTAAAATAAAAATTCCATACAAACACTCCCATACATACAATAAACGTAATTTTTAATACATAATGGTAACCCTCGTGCGCGAGTGCGACTCGAACTTGGCCAGTTATTCTCGCCCACATCACGCTCGTAGCATAGGAGCAAGGTGGCCCTTGCTCCTATGAGGGCGGGAGTGCACATTACTACTAGCGCTTTCTCAATAAAGTCTTGTAAAATAAATTTATGTAAAGAAAGTACTTTGTGAGAAGGCTTGGTACGGAACCGATGATTATCTTAAAGACGAAAACGTCTGGCTTTAGCTTGGCGCGGGTCCCTTTTAAAGGTTTATATTTGTACACTCACAAATGACATAATTTGAGTACAATCAGTACATGTAACTTAGTACACAGTAAACTTAGTTGTAAGAAAATGATCTGACGTCAACAACTAACTATTAAGAAATCAAAAGAAAAAAGAAATGACAATTATCAAGTGATATAAATATCCAAAGATAAATAAATGATTTTTAACTTTTGACTTTGAAAGCGACACGGAGCGTCATTCGCACCTGGATGGGTGACTATAAGTGGCATAATTTCCCGAGCTCCTCGGTGCTTCGGAAGGCATATATAAGCCGTTGGTCTCGGCTGTCATCAAGTAAGGCAGTCGTCAAGGTATGTGAGATGCCTGCAGGCAGCCTGAGAAATCTCACACCAGAAGTGGCCACTTAAACACACGAAAAATAAATAAACATTATCTCGCTTAAAGTAGCCTTTTGACGACCGACGACCTCCGTGGCGGAGTAGTCACCATGCGAGTCCGCCACCCAGAGGTTCCGGGTTCGAACCCCGGTCAAAGCAAGTTGGAAAATGACCTTTTTCAAATTGTCCTGGATCTTGGATGTTTATCTATGTGTATTTGTTATAAAATATAGTATCGTTGAGTTAGTATCCCATAACACAAGTCTCGAACTTACTTTGGGGTTAGCTCAATCAGTGTTATTTGACCCTATATATTTCTTTATTTATTTTTGCTTTCTGGCCCTGGGCTTAGTCTGCGTTTTACAGCGACGCGGATCGTACCGTACGGAACACGCTCTGGGTAGAGCCCATACAACGCACCCCGCTCAATCGTACCGGACCTCGTATTACAGCATTGCGGCCGCTTCTTCTATCAGGTCGCGTATTACGGCTGAACCGTACGGGTCTCCTGTGCAGCTGTGAAACCAGCCTTAGCGTAATGGTGGGCGAGGAGGTAGTAAAGTTGGTTACTCATATTATTTTATGAGAAGACACAAATATATATAATTAAATACGATAATACATGTTACATATTTAATAGAGAGGCGCATCAAACAGAATATCGAATGGTGGCGAGTAATGGACGGCTTTGGAGTACCTAAAGGATAGTTTTGGGTATAGTCGAATTGTCCTGTGACTTTTTGTTTATATTATCAGAAATGTATGTAGTCCGTCATAGTATTCTTAAGACATAAAAAGAAAATCTTTAAAATTTCTAAAATTGATAGGAATATGAAATAATTTTTAATACGAGATCGAATTGTATTATCAAGCCAGTTTCCATCACTTAAATTAATAATTAATATCTGATTCAGTTAGTTCTTCGAGCAACATATAAAAGGCATAAAAGGAATAATATTATTGGCCACACGGTTAGATATTATTAAAAAAATTTGTACACGTATTTTTTTCTCTGAAGACCAAAAAATTACGAAGTAGTTCGCATAACGTCAATACGATTTTTACTTAGCGGTGACGTCGCAAACCCCAACTTATCAACTTAGATGCTCAATATCTTTGTGGTTTTTTTAATAAACTGAAAAATATGGGTCCATACAACCCAGATCCATACCCAAACACCCTCCCGTTCCTTGAGAAAATGATAATGGAACTACTGAGACTCGCTTTTTTTCTTGGCTTATTAGTATCATCAGTATATGCAATGGTACAAATGCGACTTTATCGGTTGCAGTAGAACTATGGGATAAATTTCAATGGTACTAGTGAGAATGAACTTTAATTTTGGATAATCTTAAACACGGACTAATTAGAATAATACTTTTCTGAACCTGTCATCATAGTGTTGAAAAAAACTCGAGTTCGGGAGTTTAAAATATTCTGACTCAACTGACTCAATACGTTAGTTATACTGAAGCTCCCGTAATAAACTCGAGTTTGCTATTAGTGCTCGAGTTTATTGTGTGCTCGAATCTGTTGATAGTCTGAGTCACGCTCGAGTCAGGTATTTTAATTTATTTTTATTGTTTATTTTCAGCAATTAACAAGTATTGTTATTAGTAGTGTATCATTAGTATCAAATACATTTTTTAATGATTATTATGCTTTGATTAACTTGTTGTACTAGAGAATTTGTTGAGTAGAACTTGTTTCGAGTTTGGTATTCAAACTCAAGTTGGTTCTATGACTCGAGTTCTAATTCGACTCGAGTTTTTGTTCGATTCAAGTCCGTGATCCGACGTCTCGCGCTCGAGTCGACTCTGACTTGTGAATGTCTTGCCTACCGAACATGAAAAATAAAGTCAAGTTTGCAAATGTAGACACCCGGATTCGAGTTTTTTACAAGACTAACATCATCCCTAAAATATAACAAATACTTAAATTAAATAGGTAGGTTACCTACTACCTACTGTAAATAGATACATATATGTATTAATGTACTTTGAATTCCTCACTCGAAACGATGTCTCATTCAAAAAAGAAGTCATTGAATGAATTTCAAATTTCACCCGGTCATTATAATTTTTCGCTCGGTCTGTTTTCACTGTTACGCACTGCTTGAGATTTTTTGTGACGTTTCCACTTCCAGTAAGCTTCAGGATCACCGAAGATGGACGCTTTTTAAAAAAGAATTTATTTGGGACGAATTTCAAATGAAAAAAGTAAGAAAGGGTGGAAAAAAGATATAATTGAAAAAGTTGAGGAACTTCCTTTGACAAAAAAGGTATTTTTTAATGAATGTTTTGTATTTTAAACTGATACAAGTTTTATGATTGCTAATTTCCGGAGTACAAAGATGAAATACGGGTGGATTGTTTGCGGTGTTAGGAAAATATTTTCTTGCTTCAAATGCTAGTCAAAGATTATAACAGATACATTGATGTTGTTGATGTTGTTAATGTGTTTATATTTAATAAATAACAAGAAACTACGTTTTGCAGAGTCATTTTATGAAAATTCATATGAACATGGGTTATTTAAACTTTTGTTTTTTTGTGTATTTAATTTATACAAAACGAAATTGAATAGTAGTTAATGTACTAAAAAAGTTTTTAATTCCTTTCAACCTACGTCAAAAACACAAAAAAAAATTACACCGAATAGAATTGATAACCTCTATCAATTCAATTCGATGTAATTTTTTTTTGTTCCTTGAAAGTTGTTAGGTGGTACCATACGAAATTTTATCAAAATCGGTTGTGTATTGTGTATTCAGTTAGGAGTTGAAGTTGATTTTTAGTTTTGAAAATTATTCCATTTCTACTAAGTTGCTTCGAATAGGTGCCGTACTGATTGGGCGACCGCTCTTCGAGCCTCTATTAAAACTTTTCTTGTTATAGTGGCACAAACAAACCTACAACTCCGCCGGTCGACTTCCATTTTTATTTTATCCGTTCTCAAATGATCTGCCGTAGTATTATTATTATTTTTTTGTCAAATCCGGTACTTTCCCGGTTCAAAAATAAATTATTTGGTACTGTTAAGAGAATAAAATGCTGCAAAGTAATCTCACTTATCATGATTACCCATTTTCAACGTGGTTTTAAATTTATTACTGAAGAAAACGTGATATAAGAGCGCTTTTTGTCTCCAAGAAACTATGACTTCATTAATCAATATTATTAGTCCATAGATAATATATTTGACGTTTAGAAAAATTATCTGAATTGCTGGAAAGTAGCGAATTTTAAAGCGAATTCAAAAAAGGAAGAGCTTCCCAAGTCGAATGTTTTGGTATATATTTTTCTTATGTATGTTCCTCTTATAACTTCTTCGTTATCAACAGATTAAAAATAGTAGATTGTACCGTGTACAAGAAGAGCATGAAACGAGCCATTTTACCCGAGACGTGCATGTAGCCACACGAGCCAGTACGGCGAGGGTGGATAGTCACGTCGAGGGTAAAAGGGTTTTATACACGAGTTTACACTCTGCTTTTCAATTAACAAATTTAGCTAGTTTCTAGTTTTGTTTGGCGTATAATTAGCTTCTCGCCACAAAAATGTTCGTATTTTTTTTTTCAATCATGTGACCTTCGACTATGGTCTGAGCGGTAATGCCAAGTTATTGTAAATATTTGCGTTTTTTTAACGTAAACGTACTTGTAAATTTGTATTTAGATAGTAATACATATCTCGTAATTAAATTAAGATAGAACCTAAATCTTATAACAATTTATCACTGAAATGAAGGAGTATTGTGTATGTTAAGAAATTACTTTATGCACAAGAGATAAAAACCATAAATTTTATGCCGCCTTCTCTCGACATAAAGAACAACTTGACGAGCATGAGAATTGAAAAAATCTTTTTCTACACATGACCGGTCACCTGGTAGAGATCTAATAAATAAATATAAAAAAATAGATATATAGGAACAAATCACACAGATTGAGCTAGCCCTAAAGTAAATTCGAGACTTGTGTTATGAGATACTAACTCAACGGTACTATACGTATTTTATAATAATTTCATAATATATAGATAAACATCGAAGACCCAGGACAAGAGTTCGTCGCGAAAATACTAGAATATAGCGACAGAGTCTTTATAAGTAGTATATCATTGGGTTAGTAATTAGTATCCCATACCACAAGCTTGACCTTACTTTGGGGCTAGTTCAATCTGTATTTGTCCCTAATTTTTTTTTGCGTCGAATTATTTGTTTTAATTTTTTGACATTTCCTCCTTGTTTGTTGATGTTCGTTATTTTAAATGTTTTTAATTGGATTGCGTGTTAACGATTCATATTCTGTGGTTTTTCATCCCCGACCGTAAAAGAGGAGTGTTTGAGTTTGACTCTAAAGTCCGTCGGTCTGTCCGTCTGTGGCGTAGTAGAGTTTGAACAGATGGACAAATTTCGATGCAGTTTCTTTACGCGAAAGCAAATCCGCGGCTTCGCTCGCGTAGGGGTGGAATTTATCAAAATCCTTTCTTGGGGGATGCTTACGTCATAGTAGCTTTATGCATGCAAAGTCTCAGCCCGATCGGTTTAAAATTGACAAAGTTTTATACAAACTTTCATTCCCTATTTTATCCCCTTGGGGGTAGAATTGATCAAAATCCTTTCTTAGCGGATGCCTACGTCATAACATCTACCTGTATAGTTAATAGATTCAGGTGTTACTTTGCGGAAGTCAAAGTTACATACTACATGATTTGAATTACTTTGTGCAATTCCGCCACCAGTTAGTTCATGCAAACTATTGCCGGCCGGCGCCCACCCACTACTGTTAGTCCCAGCATACCTGCCACCAACAGCCCTTGTGCACCCGCCACCAACAGCTGATGCATGCTCCCTCCGATACTGCTGCATCCGCTGCGGCTGCAGCAATATCGGACACCGCATACGCGACACGTGTTTCGCCTCTCCACGAGGCATCTTCAGGCACCAAACAAGTTGTTGATCGTTCGAACGATCAACCGAACCGATCTGCCGAACGATCAACAACTTGTTGTGTGCCTGAAGATGCCTCGTGGAGAGGCGAAACACGTGTCGCGTATGCGGTGTCCGATATTGCTGCAGCCGCAGCGGATGCAGCAGTATCGGAGGGAGCATGCATCAGCTGTTGGTGGCGGGTGCACACGGGCTGTTGGTGGCAGGTATGCTGGGACTAACAGTAGTGGGTGGGCGCCGGCCGGCAATAGTTTGCATGAACTAACTGGTGGCGGAATTGCACAAAGTAATTCAAATCATGTAGTATATATCTACCTGTATACCAAATTTCAGCCCGATCCGTCCAGTGGTTTGGGCTGTGCGTTGATAGATCACTATGTTAGTCAGTCAGTCACCTTTGAGTTATATATATTTATATTTAAAGATTAAAGATTGGGGTTTATCGCTTTAATCCGGATATCAAGTCGTATTAATAGTTCCGCTACTCACAACTAGATAGCGATCTTGACAGTAAAAAAACCTCATTTTTAAATTTGGTTAACTAATAAACTGGTTGGGTAAAACGAAAAATAAAATATGCAGTGAGAATTTCTTTAACATACAATATCATCACGCCTTTTTGCTTCCGGGGTAGGCAAAGACTATGGACCTCCACTTGCTATTATCTCTTTCGTTTCATCTTTACTCTTCATATATTTGTGAAGATTGTGATGACTAATGAAGATTTTTTAATAGTTTAATAAGTACTTACTGACATTAGAAAACTGTTTAGCTGACATTTTTCATCCAAAAAGCGATATTGGTTATAATCCCTCTTAAATCTATTCCGATTTTAATGAATTTAATTTCGTTTACTTTCAATCATTTCATTAATAAAAAGCTTAAAATATATCTCAATCAATTTAAATAATCAGCGGATTAGCTTGTTGAAGTGGCAGTGGGCGGGACACATAGCGCGACGAACCGATGGCCGATAGGGTAAAAAGGTTTTCGAATGGCGACCATGTACTGGCAAGCGAGTGTGGAACCCCACAAGGTGGTCTAACGACCTGACTCAGGTCGCTGTCAAGCGCTGGATGCAGGCAGCTCTAGATCGGTCATTTTGGAAATCCTTGGGAGAGGCCTATGTCCAGCAGTGGACGTTATGCGGCTGAAATGATGATACGGTAACAATACTATAAATTCTACACAGACAAAGTCGCATTCGGCTAGGTGTTTCAATCCACGGACAACTTATTGCCTTTGTGACTTAAAATTTTGGGAAACACTATTTCTGAATTATTTCCATGTTCAATTTTACGCTGCGAATTTATTTTGTTAAATTGCAAATCGAATCGAAAAGCTATTTACGTCTGTATTTTACTGCAATATTGTAATCCTGGGATTCAATTAGTAAATTGTTTTTTCGTTGGTAAAAGACTTTGCAATAAACCAAATACATACATAATATCACGCCTGTTTCTCACAGGGGTAGGCAGAGACTAAGGACCTCCACTTGCTACGATCCTGACAGACTTCTTTCGCTTCATCTACACTCATTACTCTTTTCATACATGCTGTCCGATTATACGTACTCCTTCCTTCCAAATAACGTTACTATTCCTGGAAAATTTGCGGAAAAACAGCTAACTCTCGAATAGACATTTTATTGTTAGATTAGTAAATGGTGAAACGCAAAATCTAGTTATTCTAGAGGTTCTTGACATCAATTTTCGGAATCCGCCCCAAATACATACATATATTACATAATATCACGCATAGGCACGCATAGGCAGGGACTATGGACCTCCACTTGCTACGATCCTGACAGACCTCTTTCGCTTCATCTACACTCATCACTCTCTTTATGCATGCTCGCTGGGTACGGGTACAAGTTCCGGCACGTAAGTTTAGCGCTGTAGAGGGAATACTGCGCATGGGTACGGTACTAATTTTTGACTTCTGCGTAGGCAAGGTCAGCGCCATAGTTTCTTGCCGCTACCTGTACTTCTAACCTCTCCGTTTTTAAGAACGTCTGCAATCTTATCGCGGTAAGTATAATAACAAAAAATATTTTAATACAAAAAAATAAATAATGTATTACACTCCAAACCGCATATGCGACGCTCTTAAGACCCCAGGCTACTTAAATAGGCCCGAACTGCCACAAGCCCTTAAGTGATTGATTTGGCTCAAGTTTGAATCCAAAAATTGTGTTGGTCTTATCTAACAAAAAATCTGTTCAGAGACTACGGATTCATCTAAAAAGTTAATAATCATAATCATAATAATCATTTATTCTCAACAAACAGATTTACAAGATAAATGTAGCCCTGGCTCTCGGACTAGGATAACCTGTATCCCGAGAACCAGTTCTTCCCTATTATAAGTTCTAGATACAAAAATTTTGTTGTCAAGATCAAATTTTGAATTGAATATAGATGATTACAAAATAATAATGACATGAGATTACATAAAATGTGTATAAATTTGATTTGCATGCATAACCATTAATTACTTCGACTCATTTTGCTAAATTAATGTGTTTGAAATATGAATTTTGTGTTAACTTGGGTGCTTGTATGTGTAAATAGGTGTGTGTGTACTTATTACTTCAGTACAACCAATAGTTTCTCCGTACTGTCATAGTCTAAGCCATCCAACCAATTCTTTAATTCATTTTTAATTTTGTAATTGTTTAGGTTCATAGCATTGCTCTTATTTTTTTTGTTGTAGATTTTGTTAAATATATTGTAGAGATACGGTGCCTGAAACTGAAATTGATTTTGTGCAAATGCAGATCTGAAAAACGGTACTGGACAACGAACAACTCTCTTATTAGAGGGAATAAGACGTGGTATGTCCTCTGCATGATGTTTTCGCAAGCTGTTAAATATGTATAGTTTGCGGACAGATAAAACTTTTGTTTCTTCATGTAGACTTTGCGTAGGGTACGAATATGGTCGGCGCATTATGACCTTCAGGACAGCACGTTGTGCCCGTTATCTACCAAAAATCTGTTTCAAACTACGATTTCATCACTAGGAGGAGCTTGATGGCCCGGCGGGAGTGCGCATTACTAGCGCAAGTTAAGCGACACCGGGCGTGGTCCGCAGTTGGATGGGTAACCACAAGTGGCAATAAAAATTCTCGAGCTCCTCCGTGCTTCGGAAGGCACATAAAAGCCGTTGGTCCTGGCTGCCATCATTGTATGGTAGTCGTCAAGCTATGTCAAATGCCTTAAGGCACCCTGAAAAATCTGACACCAGTGTGGCACACGAAAAAAAAATCACTAGTGGGACTCATTAAAAATTTGAATCTTCCTCCATGCTGCTTCCAGCGTCCATATGGTTTTTAATAAACAACAGACAATAAATATCAAAAGTTGAAATGTTCGTCAGAATTCTAATTATCGCGAATATCGCGATGCACAGCGAAAGGATGTTCAACATTTTAATTAAAATCTGAGATATGCTGTTTTCGCTCACTGATGTGCTTCGGGCTCAACGGAGCGTGAAATTTGTTGGACATATTTTGGGGTTCCGTAGAAAACCAATAAGGCACTTGCCTAAAAAAATTACAGGGATGGGTAAAACACAAGA
The DNA here is from genome assembly GCA_943193695.1 of Acrobasis suavella. NCBI lineage: Eukaryota > Metazoa > Arthropoda > Insecta > Lepidoptera > Pyralidae > Acrobasis > Acrobasis suavella. Next base: position 11,764,928 of record OW971950.1, read on the forward strand.
ACGTATCCCAAATTAAGTTCAAACTTATGTATGTTATGGGATTCAGCGGAATTAATCTCTGTTTTTGCTGAGGCAAAAATTATTTTGTGTGTCCGAATGTCCAGTTTTCTAGCTGTTCTCCGCCTACAGGTCGCATTTCTCGACCGTTTCTCATGAAATTTGGTGCGCAGGTTCGATAAATTACTTACACCGAATTGTTTGTTTATTCATATTTTCGAATTTTCTTTAATGGCGGAAATATGGGGCTTGAGAAAATCATATTTTTCCTCGCGCAAAGTTTTTAATTTTACTAGCGAGATCTACAGCTAATGAATGACGTTTAGACGTTTTAGCATAAATGCGGAACAAACATCCATACAAACTTTCGCATGGTACTAATTCAATCTTCATTTCCTATGTCCCCCTGTCGGGGCAAAAGGCAGACACAACCCGTCGCCAATTCGATCTGTCAACCGCTGCGCTCTTGATTTCGCTCCAGGACAATCCAAGCTGCTTAGCTTCTGAGATGACGGTACGGCGCCAAGTTTGTTTGGGGTGACCACGCTTACGCCTACTCTGTGGATTTCAATCAAAAGCTCTACGGGGAATATGGTCGTGAGACCGACGCAACGTATGACCGATCCAGCTCCACTTTCGTCTACGGATTTGTACGTCAATTGGATCTTCCTCGCATAATTTCCACAAATCCTCGTTTAAGATAGCTGTGTCCGGCCAAAAAATGCCCATTATGTAGCGCAGGCATCGGTTAACGAAGACCTGAAGTTGATGAGTCTTTCAACACCTTCCAAGTCTCACAACAATAGTAGTTACTAATTTAATACATAGTTTAAAACTAAGTTGCTACCCGACGTATGTATATTATGTACGGTTACATATTTTATACTGCGCAACTGATTTTAATTCGATTGCTTCCAATATATAGAGTGATTCAAGAAAAACTACAACCCAACTGGCATTAGTTTTGGGAGGACGTCAAAATACTAACTGAAAAGTACAGCAACCAAGGTGCAATGAGAGCATATAGGTATACCCCACATCACAATATCTTTGACGTCCTTTGTCATTATTTTTTATTATCTTTAAACGCAATTCCACTCTCCAAAGTATGGCACATAAAAGAGCCGACACTCATTACCTTCTGTGAATTTTTAACATTGGCATCTCCTGAATTATAAATAACGCATACACAAAATACAAGTAAGACAGAAAAATAAGGACCTTTTTATGAATAGTACTCACCTCCAGAAGTCCTATTCGAAAGAAATTCAAAGAAATATCTACTCATTGTTATTAAATATATGGTTTAATTTAGCTCGCATCAGAAATCGACACCTCCTCGTTTAGATGCCTAGAATTTCAGTTGCAAGCCTATTTCATCCTTATTACTCTAGGCAAACGGTTCATTATAGGTAGGTAGGTTCATTATAGGTAGATACCTACAAAAACTCGATTGACTTGTTATAAGTTACTATATTATCGCCATCTAGCGCACCGCGCCTCTTTGCTCAGGCAATGCGCAGCCAATACAGCGACGCAAGAAAAATAACATAAGAAATCCTTTTAATTTTCGTCCTTAAAAGTCTTAGTAAAAGTTAATAATAAATATCACAAAAATGTGAATGATGAAAAATCACATAATCATTAACTAGGAGTTATTTATTCCTAGTTAATGATTATGTGATTTTTCATCCCAAATAAATATTAAACGTACATACATAGGTTATATACGAGTATATATCGTGTATAAATCATTTTTCGTAATAATAACCATATTTACCTTAGTATACCTATCATATAATTAATTCATAATATACTAAATAGTACCTACATTATAATTTCACAATAACCTCTTTAAAGTAACCTTAACTTTCAACGTCCTTAGGAAGCTTAAAAAATATTTTTGGATTGCAATTCTTATGCAAATAAACAAGGCACAGTTTTTTTTTTTGTGCTTTTTGTTTTTTTTACAATGACGACGAAGTTAGTGAACACAGGTAAACGAACCGCGCGTGCGTCACTGCTTGTTAGCGATAGCGATTCGTCCCTGCTGAATTTCCCCCTTCGAAGCGGTCGCAATGCGTAGGTATATTTTTGATACCTACACACGGAGTGAGACAGGCCTGGACAGAAGCGCGCTGTGAAATTTGTTGCACATAATTTGAGTCTTATGACACTTCAATACAACTCAAATGCATTAACCGAAGTCAACACGCGCATGCCTCGCCATGCCTCCGCCATGCCTCTGCCCTCTGCCTTGCGTCCGCCCGGCGGTCGCCCCGACTAGACTTCGGTAGATGCAATTTTAATTGTATTGATGTGTGATAGGACTCAAATTATATGGAACAATTCATACTGCGCTTGTCGTGTGCTAGACATGGGCTAGGTATGGGCTCCCGTGCTCGTGTCGTCTGAACGCGCCCTAAAGATTATTTCTTTCCCTTTTATTTTGAGAAGCACGTGGAGTATGGATGAAAAATGTAAATGCTTGACGTCACTCCGCCAGGTAAGCTGAGACGCGAATTATGAATTATTCAGTTCCGTTTCCCGCACTTGGTGCATTTCACATTAGACGAGTGGCGAGTGTGTAAGTGGGAATATGTTTTGCGACGACGTTTGTGACGACGTCAAGCCTACCCGAAGTGGTAGACCTAAGAATCTTCTTAGGTCTACCACGTCTCACATACACTACCATGTTTTATCTAAAACGGGGTAGGCAGAGCCTAGGCCTTTAAACCCAAAGTCTACGTTTAGCGTACCTAAATAAGTTGATTCATCACACTAACCCATCACTATTTTAATACTCTTTTTAACCTCCGACAAAAAAGAGGAATGTTATAAGTTTGACGATAATGTGTGCCTGTCTGTCTGTCTGTGGCATCGTAGCTCTTAAACGAATGGACTGATTTCGATGCTAGTTTTCTCACGTGAAAGCAAGTTACCTTGGTTTTTAGCTATGTTTTAAGTATGTTTGTTGAAAATCGGCTCAGCCATTTAAAAGTTATTGGGTGCTAACGCTTGAAAGTTGTTTTTTTTTTTAAATTACCTGGCAAATAATAGATGGCGCTACGGGTATCAAATAGAATATGTTGTTTCGTCACTCATCACTAGATGGTGTCGTCAAGGATATTTTTAATTTGCCAAGCTAATAAACTTTTCTATCTGTTCACCTATAATCACGCACCAAATATTACACAGTAAATTTAGATCTTACCCAAAGACAACACTTCGCATGGGCTTATACATGGATAACGACAATTATAAATAGTGATAGATATAATATAGGTATATTCGGCGTGTAAACTTGTAAGGAATAAAAACGTGATGGTGAATCTAAATCTTATAATATATCCAAACACGGTTTTGTCAAAAATTAGACTACTCGCTCGCCACTCTACTCGGTCAATCTTCTCGACCAATGTGACCTTTGCGTAAAGTTTACCTCAGAGTTGAGACCTGCCTGATAATGTGTCTCTTAAGATCATTATTTATAGTATAGCTAAGTTTTGCCGCGACTTTGTACGCACTTTGTACTTTTACGGTAATATTCAGTACTTTTACGGTAAAATTTTCTGGGCCCATTTCATAACATATTCAAAAAGGCAACATTATTTTTTAATTTTCTGTATTTGATTTGATTATATTAAGGCTTGAGGTCGTTCAGTGCGCTATGGAGAGGGCTATTGCGGCGGTGTTTCCCTACGTGATCGAATCAGAAATGAGGAAATTCTTAGGAAAACAAAAGCCACTGACATAGCCCAACGGATTAGTTCGTTGAAGTGGCAGTGGCAGTGGCCGATGGGGCAAAAAGGTTCTCGAATGGCGACCACATACTGGCAAACGAAGCGTAGGACACCCACCAACAAGGTGGTCAGACGACCTGACCAAGGTCGCTGGAAAACGCTGGATGCAGGCCGCTCTTGGGAGAGGCCTATGTCCAGCAGTGGACGTTATGCGGCTGAAATGATGATGATAATATTTTTGGTATAAGGATGATAATCGTTAAAACTACCTTGCCAAATTGACTGCCTCCGTGATCCAGTGGTCAAATCTGACTGGGAAGCATACTTTTGTGAAAGTTGTTTCCAGGCTTTTTAGGATATTGCAGGCTTAAATCACCTGATTATCCCTAAAGAAAGTTGATTCTGTGTTTCAGAAAGCGTTGCTCAAATCTATCTTAGGATTGGTCCTAGTCTACCCTTTGGGTTGCGGAGGTAAAAACCAGTAAAATTATCAAATCACCTAGGTTAGGTAGCGGACCCTGGGCTCTGCAGCGTTACCGCTGAGGACGCAACCAAATACGGGAGGATTATGATGATGACCTTGCATAATTGAACGGTTTGCCACAAAACTTAAGTAACTTTGGTAATAAATCTGTACGGTTATAGTAGCCATTTCAAGTCTTTATAATAATTTAAGAACTTATATGCTGTTCGACGGAGTAGTTTCCATGTCTCTCTCTCTCTCTCTCTCTCTCTCTCTCTCTGTCTTGAGCAAAACCTAAAGGATGACTAATCTAGCCATATTTTTTACCTTATAATTATTAGGTAATACTTGCCTTCCCTTTTCCTGCTTCGACTTTTCCTTATATTAATATGTTTTTTTTTATAAATTGATAATGTATCATAACAACTACACTTCTAAATACAAACGTGCGAGAAATAGTTTAGTTTATAGTTTTAAATATCGTAGTTACAATAAACTGTCAGTCAACAGTAGTTTTATTAATCGCACAAGATTGCTTGAATTTGTGTGTGTGAACAAACGAGTGCGCCACTTCTGCTACCATTTCGTCTTAAGACGACATGGTAGAAAGTGGCGCACTCATTTGAAATAAATTGTTTAAAATTAAAGAAGGTGATAATTAAAAATTTTATTTGTATAAATGTCTAGAAAGACCTTTAAACTATTTTATGAATAACCTTTGAAAGTAATATTGGTAGTCCGTCTAGTTTTAAAACTGTTTTTCGCCAAAAGTGGCCACTTTTGGCGAAAAACAGTTTTAAAACTAGATTAGTAATAATTTCAAAGGTTACTCATTAAATAGTTTAAAGGTCTTTCTATACATTTATACAAATCAAATTTTTAATTATCATCTTATTTAGTTTTAAACAATTTATTTCAAACGAGGGCGCCACTTTAGCTACCACATCGTCTTAACTACACAAAAAGATAGTAATTGCAGCGAGAGCCCGCTGCTTCGCGCTGCGCAGCGTGCCGTTGTACGTTGCTCTGAAAGTATATTTTTGAGTAGTAAGCAAGTTCTATGTTTTTTGATTAAAAATTTTGATTGATTCGGCCCGTATCTGACTCTCTACGTGAGTGTTAATAAAGTTCTATGTTTCTTCAAATGTGCGCGCCACGTCGCGTCTCAGTCTCAGCTGACCCTTAAATTAAGGTAACCAATGACATAATTGTGTTTAATTTATTCGACGTTTATGACAAATGTATGCCAAATTGAAATAAAATGTCATATGAAATATAATATACTCCCGTGCCCATCCAATAACACCCACATTAAGAGCTTAAAACAATGTGCTGTCAAACAAAAAAATATTCCAACGCGACCAACCAATGTTGACCCCAGGCGAAATGCTAACGTGACTTATTTGGTTGGATCTCGCAAATAAGGCAGCTCAAGATATAGTAGGTATAGCAGCGGTAATGATTTACGCGGATGACATGGCAAATATACTGTGACCTCCTGTTGTAGGGTTTCTTTGGACATTGTCAGGTTTAATACAGACGAGCGACAGCATGCGCTCGACTATACACCCGTCGGTGACGGTCGCTCGTCTATAATAGCTCTGAGGCTCTTTCGATACAGTGTCATTACAACTGCGAATTGAATACAGTTTTTTTTTAATAAAAGAACAACTAACAGAAAGAAATAAATAAATAAATATATACGGACGAATCACACAGATTCAGCTAGCCCCAAGGTAAGTCCGAGACTTGAGTTTGAGGATAGTACTTACTCAACGAAAAAAAAAACATTATTACAATAACATATATAAATAAACATTCAAGACCCAGGTTAATCAGAAAAAGATCATTTTCCATCTTGACCTGACCGGGGACTGAACCCAGTACCTCCGGTGTGACAGCGTGGCATGCTGACCACTAGGCCACAGAATCAGACAAATCTCTAGTATACAAGAAAAAATACATGATTTGCTTATGAATCTTTAAACGACTAGCAGAATTAATCGATTCTTTTATTGTGCATGTAAATTTTTTATTGTAAATAGTATTTATTTGCGATAATTTTAAAATACTTGATTGATCTGAATATTGCATCTCTAATCAATTATTTAGACGCTAACTTAAGGCTTGGTAGGCCGAAATTTTTAATTTTTAAAACCGTCTGTTATATCGAAAATTGTGTTTTAAAATTTGAAAAAAAGATGTCTTAGTTAAGGATCTAGTCTAGTAAAATTCGCAGTTAGTAACATGATCTAACAAACTTCACTCGATTAAAAAAATCCTGAGGTAGCCCTTTTTTGTAATATTTTTTCATAACTACTGATATTTTACATTTGATTCTTGTGCTCACTTAAAGCCACTTAATATGTTTAGACAAATTCGCAGAGTTGCCTTTTATACCTCGTATCCCTGTTTTAAAAAAAATTAAAACCGATAAAATCTACTTTCCGCGTCCTTTCACGTTCATTCATTCGTGCCTCGCAGATCGCCCCGCACCTCATTCGAGTGGGCCGTTGGAATACAGGGCCTTTAGAAAGTTGACGGCAACTTAAGAGAGATAAGAATCTGTTTGACTTTTTTTAAATGTTGACATAGAATGTTTCAGCATTAAGTCCACCTATTTCTCAATAAAGTTTAAACAAACAAATTAACAATATGTCACAAAAACCCTGTCCGATCATTGTAGGAGCAACTCAGACCGTCAATATGAACAACTTTTCCTATGACTAATGTAATGATAGAAACTCGAAGAAAAAATCGTCATTTTCATACAAATTACCGGGCCGGTCAAACACTTTTGTACGAAAAAGTCGATTTTTTTCGAGTTTCAAGCATTCGTCCCATAGGAAAAGTTGTTCATATTGACGGTCTGAGTTGCTCCTACAAGGATCGGAGAAGGTTTTTGTTACATATTGTATACCACAGAAAACGTGAATGTGTGATCAGCCTAATGCATAATTCGAAGTTCTCGTAACGCTGGCCACACCACACTGTTTCGACTACTCACTGAACCGAAAGAAGGGGTATTGCTACGTATATATAAAAATACTGTACAAATATAAAGGGATGTTCGATGAAATGAAAAGTTATGAGTATTGACATTTGTTTTCGCTTGGGAAATCGTGTTGTAATATTACCTCAATACTTTCGACATGTGTTTTTATTTTATTTCATTTTTTTTACTGCGCGGCTGACTTTCCTTAGTCTGCCGCGCAGTCGTTCGTTCAGAAAGAGAAAACGTTTTTTCCACTCCTAAATGTTATCTAATCTCAATAGTATTTTGTGTGTCTTTTACACAATAAAAGACTAGATTTATAGGTCTCCCTTCTTTACAAATTTACTTAAGTAAAAAAATAAAATGCATATTTGCAAATTTGGAAAAATAAAGCTATAAACTTGCTTGCTATATAAACCTAGTTTTTTTATTGTTTCGACAACAAACTAAAAAATCATTTAGATCAGATAATATTTATCGGTTCTTTTCATACAAACCTAGTCTAGCTTTCATATTGAAACGACATGTCAGATTTCGTTTTTTTTTTCAATATAGTGCCTCGGTAAGCCTCGGGTACCTGAAAGAGATTGGCAGTTGCGCTAAGGCCGCCTTTTAACATCTGTTTTATGTTATACATTTTTATGTAACATTATATTTTGGTGCAATAAATATTTTAACTAACTAATTTTGAAGAAATTGCACATAAAACCAATATATTTATATATAAGGCACATAACATTTTTATTTCATAACTGGTTTTTACAGTGAAAATATGATCTTGAAAAAGAATATAGTGTGTGTATATAATTGTTGATCATCAGTATGGAAAATTTCTACACTATATTTTTTCAATTTCATATTTTGACCGTCGAAAACTAGTTATGTGCCTAGATATATGCAATTTCTTTAAAATTATAAAATTTTGTTGTGTCATGTCGTTTTAGTATAAAAACTAGACTACGTTCGTATGAAAAAGACTAGGGTAAGACAAGACAATCTTCTGTGGTTCTGTATTTGCCGTGCGTAACGGCATAGTAGAATAAATATCCCAAATAAAACATAAATGCAAAATGGGAGCCAAGTTCTATATTATCTTATGGTGTGATTGTCGACTTCACCAACAAAAGAATCGAGAGTCATTTAGTCATAAAAATGCGAGTTATTAAACGTTAGTGTATATATTTTTAACTTTTTAGCTACATTCATGAAATTTGGATTATAGACAAATGCTGTATATTATAAATGTACCAAACATGTAATAGGTTAAATAGGTTTTGAGTTGTGCAGGGGTCAAAATTAGTTCGAATGGTTTGTTTGTAAAATCTTTATTGTACATAAAAACAGGTTAGAACAAGAGAACAGGACAAAGGTGGAATTATCCCAGATAGAGATCTCTTCCAGTCAACCTTGAAATACGAGGACAATTTACAACACAGGGTAGAGAGCGGGTTCATGTAAATATACACACGACCGCTGCGTTGCTAGTTTCTTCTTCTTTGAACTTGGCTGGACCCACTGCCGCGGGTCTAGAATAGTTACCACCCCCTCTTATCCCATGGGTGGTCGTCGTAAGAGCAACACACCTAACAAATACGTGTATCATATAATTGAATAACAATTTGTATGTTCCAGGTACTCTTTGTGGAACAGCACGAGCCCAGATCCACGGCAGAGTAAAGGTAATCATTATTTGTAAAACACATTGATTAAATAATTTTTCAAAACTAAAAACCGACTTCTCCCCCAAACTACACAACTGATTTTGATAAAATTTCCATGGTATTATCTGAAAAGTATACCCTTTCAAACAAAAAATATTTTTTTTAAATCGGTCCAGGCGTCTTTGAATAATCGGTAAACATACATAAAAAAATAAAGGATTGCGACGAATTGATAACCTCCTCCTTTCTTGGAAGTCGGTTAAAAAAACAACCGGTTTCAATCAAAATTCTATAGGAGTTTAAGGAGTTTTATCATATCTCCAAAATTCTCCACCATATCTTTGACAAATTCAAATAATATAACTTTAGTGCTTAAATAGGTGAAGACAGGAATATTTTGTTCATGTTTTTCAAGTTTAATTAAAGGGGAGTAATGTAAGTACTGTGTAGTATCGTATTGTCGATGCCATTTGTTGTTTTAAAAGCTACCTAACCTCTGAATCACTTGGTACCAGCTGAAAATCAGCGCTGTGGTACACACCGCTGCACATAGCTGAGCTGGCTGCCTTTTCGGCACACTTGATAGATATAATTCTAGTCTAGTACATAAGATTTTTGTTTGCCGAATAAAGATTTTCTCTCTCTCTCTTTCTTTCTTTCTTTCATGTAGGACTAACAAGGTAGTTTTTTTTTTAAGGTAAAGGCTTTTAAATAATAATAAGTACTTAAGAACTGCATCTTGAATGCCTAGAATATAACCTTATTTTATAAAATATGATTTTATATTTATTTAAGTTTTTTATACAACAAACAAAAAATGTCTTCCCGACTCTTTCCTTGCCAAGGAGTGGCTTCTTACATGTAGCAGGCGTAGAAAACGAATTTTAAGTCTAGGGATACATAGAATAACTATTGTTTATGATTTTGACGCCTACATATAACTATGAAATAAGATACCTTATGTTAATTTTCTTGCTGTTTTTTTTTGTTACCGAACCACATTTTGTCTCAAAAATCCGTATTTTAAAATCTCAGCAGTGAAGACACAAAATGTACGACGCAAACTTGCAAATAAAGGGTATTCCCACACGAGCCACTCGCAGATAAATAACGGCTATAAACCATCTGCTGGTGACGGCATACGGCCGTGTGGAGTGGCCTTTAGTTCGCGTCAGCTTTTGAAACCTTCTGTTACACTGAATCATACGACGCACTTTTCGTATGGAGGCGTTTCGTGCGTTGTCAATTTTTTGTAAACAAGGAAACTATCGCGAATCGTACGTTTTAGTAAATGTCAAAAAAATTGCCTTCATCGTTTAGTCGCGTTTTGTGCGCCCGAAAAAAACATTAGTCGCATTTCGGGCATTCATGAAAATTAAAAGAAAAATGCAATCACCGAATAATCGCGTTTTGGTAGTCCAATAATTTAACAATTTTGACGGTCGCAATCCGTGCGTCGGGCAGATCCAAAAGTATCAAGTCTATGACTATTGAATAAATATAAATAAATATATAGGGACAAATAACACTGATTGAGCTAGCCCCAAAGTAAGTTCGAGACTTGTGTTATGGGATACTAACTCAACGATACTATATTTTGTTACTAATACATATATAGATAAACATCCAAGACCCAGGACAATTTGAAAAAGGCCATTTTCCAACTTGTCCTGACCGGGGATCGAACCCAGGACCTCTGGGTGGCGGACTAGCATGGTGACCACTACGCCACGGAGGTCGTCTATTCGTAAAAAGATCTTATAAAGCGCACGAATCGCGACCGTCAAAATAATTAAAATTAATTGGACGCCCGAAACGCGACTAATATTCTATATTAGTCGCGTTTCATGGGTTAATAAATGACTAATATTCATATATTAGTCATTTATTTGAAAAGGGTATGTTCTCCGATTACTCAAAGCGCGGAAAATTTAGAAATTTCTTTTTTTTTTGCGTGTTAAAGGGCATACTTGTCAGGTGGTCCCATAGCAATTCTATCAAAATAGGTTGTGTAGTTTGGTGTTGAAGTCGGTTTTAATTTTCAAAAATATTTCACTGTTCTTTTCGGTGTAAATGCTGCCATATTTTATTGGGATGCCTTTTGTCGTCCCGAACGGATTTGTTTTGTTTGAGGCAACCTGCCGACCCTCCTAATGATTTGTGTTCAGCTTCGAATTACGGGGAAGAATTGAGCTACTCCGGTGTGAATAAATTTGTCCCATTTCGGTAGAAAAGATAGAGCTTACGCTTTTGTTTTTTGATTTTTTTTGTACGCGTGTGCTATTTAATGAACTACTGTTTATAGTTTAAAGTCAGAACGTGAAGCTTTTCTACGCACATACGCCAAAAGTGGTCGTTTTTCGCAAATGTGCACAGAAAAACTTCATGTTCTTACTTCAAACTGTAAACAGTAGTCATTAAATAGTTAGGCAGTAGGCCTGGTCAAGACGAAATTTTAAATTATGTCTCCGTTTCCTATCACATGATTTATTTAAAATGGGGGCAGCACTGGATCCCGGAAAATTCAGGTATCCCCTTAAGCAGCTACCTGAATTTTTCAGGGTCCAGTGCTACCCCCATATGAAATAAATCATTTGAAAGGAAACGGAGATATCATTTAAAATTTTGTCTTGATCAGACCCTAGATAACCCTAAAAACTATTTTGTGAACTACTGTATACAATTTAAAGTTAGAACGTGAAGCTTTACTACGCTCATTAGCCAAAACTGGCCGTTTTTGTACGTAGAAAAGCTTAATTAGTTTTACATTACATACATGTTGTACGTCATTTATGCAAAATAATGTCATTTAATTTCATCTTTTATCACAGGAAGATATGGTCCTATTCTATGCCGGAAACTATACAGCGCATGTGTATGTATCTGTCTACATATCTGAAATATATATGTTACAATCTGTGTAATTAAATGCTATAATTGGTTGCCGCTGCTTGCTGCCGCCCATAATATCCCAAATTCATCACAATTCACACTGATTGAGCTAGCCCCAAAGTAAGCTAAAACTTGTGTTATGGGATACTAACTGAACGAATCGATACTATATTTTTAAGATAAATACATATATAGATACACCCAAGTCCCAGAAAATTTGAAAAAAGCCATTTTCCATTTTGCCCTGCCCGGAGATCGAACCCGGAACCTCCTCCTCTATATATGTATAATGTATTTATCATAAAATATAGTATCGTTTAGTTAGTATCCCATAACACAAGTTTAAGCTTACTTTGGGGCTAGCTCAATCAGTGTGATTTGTCCCTATGTATTTACCTATATACATACATACATTATGTATAACTGTCTTATATAAGGTAAAACTACACATGCAAAGCCACGGTAGAGCACTAGATAAACGAATTAACACGCTGTCTGCAAATTGCAATCCTGTAATGATATCAGCTGATTGCCCATCTAGGCCCAATCTAATTCTAATGGCCGCCCAGTGGCCTATTAGTTTTTATCCGACTGCGAAGGAGGTGAGTTATAGTGTTACTTAAGAGGAAATAAAAATTTGGCCGTATTTCCATACAAACGTAGTCCCCTGATACCTCGCCGGATAGAGCCAGTATAGCAATGTTTTTTTCTTCAAAAACATCTTTGGATACAATGTATCTCTTTGCATAAAAAATGAAAGAAAAGCTATTGATGGTTTTCTATGTTTTCGTTCATTTTTCTTTAAAAAAAGATAGGAACCTCCATAATCCTGAAAAATTGGTAACTTTCCACTGTGTTCCAACATCTATTAAACAAATTTGACGAGATTATATTACAAAATGAAAACATAGAAACATATTCATAGGGTTTTTTAACTTTTTATGATATAAGAAAATAAAGATCTAATTTATTTTCAATATTACAAAGATTCATCAGCTACAAGCTTCGTCAAAAAATTTACAAATAAGTATCCGCAACATGCTTCGTCAAAAGTTCTACTTACCTAGTTACAAATAAATATCCGCAACATGCTTCGTCAAAATTATCAATCTAATAAACCGCCCTTAATCATCCCTGGCTCAAAGGTTCCCATAATACTAGCAGCATTTCCACGTTGTATAGCGATAGAAATCCTCTGAGCAAGAAACGATACGGAGCGATTATCTTTTGTCTTTTCAAAAACAGGTAAAATAAATAGCATTATTTGTTTATTAACAAAAATTAAAAAAATACTAAAATATTGCTTAATTTCATAAACCCAGCATAGACTATATAAATCATAGACGTAAATTTTTTTTTACTTACTCCTAAATCTATGACATAAATAATATAATACAATGTTGATACATTATAACATGTAATGCTTGCGAACGAGTTAACAAACATAGATTACGTAATAAGAAGAAATACTAAGTAGTCAAAAAATCGACTCCGAGCTGCCCAGTCCCTCCCGGCAGCACCCGTTCACGAGTTGACGCACGGATCAGCCATAGTTAAACTCAACGATATTAGAGGGAATCTAACGACCCGACCAGCGACGCCACCACCTCTCGAATCGCGACAGGTGGTCCGGACCCACAGCGTGACAGCAATAAATTTTACAAATACCAATTTATCAATTCTCTCGACCATAGTGTCTCCTCTTAATGACCTCCGTGAAGATTGCCGGTTTTTCTTCCTTTCTTATTTCCAAACCCTTTGTGTTGGTTTGGGAGAAAAGATAAAGAATATGCCACCTGCTTCTCTTCCCGCGCAGATCTTAAAAGACGATCAAGGAAATGGGCGAAAATATAAATCATGTTACGAATACCTGTAATAAATCGAACCACGGGCTACACTTGATCACTATAGTATAATGAAATTAAAATAACAGTCAGAAAACAAAATAAAAATCGGAATTGCGATACAAAAGTGTCCAGCCGCCCGGGCAATTTATATGTGAACTAGCTTTTGCCCGCGGCTTCGCTCGCGTAGGGGTGTAATTTATCAAAATCCTTTCTTAGGGGATGCCTACGTCATAGAAGCTTTATTCATGCAAAGTCTAAGCCCGATCGGTTTAAAATTGACAAAGTTTCATACAAACTTTCATCCCCTATTTTATCCCCTTGGGGGTAGAATTGATCAAAATCCTTTCTTGGCGGATGCCTACGTCATAACATCTACCTGCATGCTAAATTTCAGTCCGATCCGTCCAGTGGTTTGGGCTGTGCGTTGATAGATCACTATGTCAGTCAGTCAGTCACCTTTGAGTTATATATATTTAGATGTCAATTTTTTTTTTCGTTTTTTAGCTTTTTCTTGACTTCATTATTCTATAGTGAACTAGTCGATTTATTACGGGTATGTCGCTTATACATTGTATATTGAAAGAGGGCACTCAGTACTCGACTCTCGTTCCAAATATATAAAAAATTGGTGCTCAATAAGCGATGATAAGAGCTTTAACATTTGGGCAGTATAAAACTATGAAACGAATTAAAAACTCACCCAATTAGGTTCTATAAACATTATTAAGCCGTTCAATATCCGGCTTATAATTTGCATATTTTTATTTATAATGACTTAGTGTGTGTAATATGTCTCTGAGCGTGTTTATACAAAATTAATTATTGTGAGTGTATTTGAATAAACAGCTTAAATTTTCGTATTTTGAATATGTCGTTGTGTGCAATCCAATCATGCTGCTAGCGTACGGCTTATGAAAATAGTAAATGGACATTATAATGCTCCAATGTACTTAGGTTATAATTGTAAGTAATAAATAATGCGTATATATTAGAAACCCCTAAGGGAACTCAATGGGAATCGGCTTCTAAGGAGGCCATACTACTGGTAGGAAGGTGCCGAGCGCGTAGCGAGCGCGAAGTCTCCAAACATTCCAAGACTTTGCGCACTCATTTGATTAAATATTTCTAGTAGTAAAAGTATTTTTATCAATGCTTGGAGGAGCTACTTGTCTATAAAAGGGCTAATGAAGAGCACATTTCCATTGTCGCTAAAGCGTAGATTCATCGATATGTGTATCTTGTCCGTCCTAACTAACGGTGCTGAAAGTTGGTCATTGACTGAGGATCAGAAGTCAAGATTGCCAAAGAGCAATGGAGCGGAGTGTTTTGGGTTCACTAGGCTCGATAAGGTGCAAAACACAACGCTTCGTTCAGAGACCGGCATTGCTGATATCGGACACAAAGCCGCAAAACTAAAGTGGGATTCGGCGGAGCACGTTTGCCGAATGCATCCTGATAGGTGGGCTACTTTGGTAACAAAGTGGATTCCCGAAGATGGCCGAAGGAAAAGAGGTAGGCCCCGGAAGCGTTGGTGTGACGATTTGCTACAGTTTGAAAGGGAAGGCATGGTTGGAAGTGGCACACGATCTAGATATTTCGAGGGAAATGGGGTAAACCTTTGCCCAGCAGTAGACAGGACAGTAGAAATTAATAAAAATTATATTTTTTTGACGTAACGTCTGATGCTGATCATGAGTTATTATATCAGCCTGTATATGTATTTATGTTTGTATGTATAAGACCTTTATTTATTTACCGCGCTTCGTGTTTAATATTCGTCCTTATTTATTTAAACTTTTCCTACACCCTGAAAACATAGCCATTTTTTTTTCAGTCGAGTACACCGCTCAGCAAAAATAATTAACTCCGCGGCCGCAAATTGCCCGTCTGCCTTTTAACGAGGGGGTAATGGTATCTGGTCTGCGGATTAGTTGGCTTATTGAATAAACTCGTAGACTCGCAGTTAAGTTTATACTGGACTTTTTAACCCCTGAAAAAAGAGGGATGTTGTATGTTCGATACCAATGCGTCTGTCTGTCTCCCTGTCACTGTGTGTTGTGTATGTTTGCGGCATTGTACCTCTAGAACAAATGGACCGATTTCAATGCGGTTTTTTTACGTGAGAGCTAGTTTTCTTGCGGTGGTTCTTCGCTATGATTTATGAAAATCGGTTCAGACGTTTAAAATTTATTGAGGGTTAACGCTTGAAGGTCGAGGTTATTTCATTTAGCTGGCAAATATTATGTGGCGCTGCAGATATCAATTCAAATATTAAGTTCTGCTTTTCATCAATAGATGGCCTTCTTGAAATTCGGGAGTTTTTAATTTGCCTAAAAATAAACTTTTTGACAACATTTAAGTCACAAACATTAATGTAAACAACACTCTCCTTGTCGAGATAACTGAACTATTTTCATATTGTGGACCGGTTGATACAATTTATCAGGCAATATAAAAAAAAACGACTTTCAAGCGTTCACCCCCTATAACTTGTAACTAATGAACCGATTTTCAATGTGGTCTCTAATGATTCTTATAAAAATATTTGTAATAATATAGTTTGAAATAATGTTTTTTCACATAATTTTAATAACTATAAATATAAATTAATATAAAAAAAATATAATTTTTTTAACATAATTGTTTTGTCATATATACAAATTGTCATAAACATAAACAGTCATAATATAATTTAATCATAATAGTATTATTTTCACATAAATATAAATTACATCACACAATACCTCATTTCATTGAAGCATAATGTATCTAAGCATAATACTATTTAAGCATAATATTATTAAGCATAAAATTATTTACGCCAAATTGGTCACTTTTGTCACTTTGTCGACGCTCGCTCGCTTCGCTCGCTCGCTCCTGTGATGGTTATTGCAAAACCATAATCTAACCTACCTTTCGCGACTAATTTGGAGATTATGCGAATGAACATTACATACATTTTTGGTTTACATTTAATTTTTTTATAATCATTACTCAACCCTATTTATAATTTTTACAATAATTAACAAGAATATAAATGTCCACAAAAAAATATGATCAAATTACATTACGTTAAACTATGTTTATGACCATAACATTTATGACAAATCCATTATGATTTACCATTTTATGAGAAAATTCTGTATGACAATCTATGATTATGCCTACACAAACATTATTACAATAAACATTATTTGCATCAAATATTATGATAAAAAAATTATTAGAAAGGCCTTATTACAAACTATATTATGATTATTAACCTTATGAGAAATGAGAGGATCCCTTTTCAATGAACATCGGTAAGATGGGTAAGAACACATGGGACCTTAATGGTTAAAAAAGAACCACTACTAGGAATCTTGCTTTCACGTAAAAAACCACATGAAAACCGGTCCATTCATTCGAAAGCTACGATGCCACAGAAAGACAAACATTGTTGTCAAACTTCTAGACAAAGTTCTTCTGGCGAGTAGGCGACCAATACTATGAAAATGAGTTTCTTTCGGCGTTTCTTCTCAGCAGTGGTCGTTACGAAGCGCTGGTATCGGTAGCTTTTCTTTATAAATAAATTAAATTTTAATATACTTTACACGTAACATAAATTATACTTATTGACGTGTAAAAGTGCCTGTACAGGTCTAATTACTGAATAATTATTTGAATTTGAATCTAAGACCCCTCTTTTTATAGGGTTTTAAAAAAGCCCTAGTTACGACAGTGTTCCAATCAGCGATTTTACGGTCTGCCACCTTGCTGAGCAGCTGCGTGCGACCGCCATCTTGCTGGTTGCTTAGCAACGTCTTGGCTTCTATGGCTTATTCCAGAGATATAATTCTATGGCTTATTCAGAGATATTGGACTAAAAGGGCTTATTGTATGATTAAGAATATTACAGGCAGACAAAAATCACTGATTTATGATTAGAGTGCCTAACTTTTAATTCGTCTACGAAGCAAAATGCCTTAAATGATTGTCTACAAGGCAAATTTTATTTCTGGATTTAATCTGGAAGAGATCGCTCTTAGCAATAAGACCGCCCATTGGACCCTATGAATATATAATTTATCAGTTGTATAACTTGTTTTTTTTTTTTATTGGTACAATTAGGATGTTTTCGGCGTCCGTGGTCCAGTGATCAAGGCGTTCGCCTTGTGACCCGGAGGTCGTGGGTTCTAATCCCACTGGGAATCATACTTTGTGAAAAGTTGTTTCCAGTCTAGTTAGGATATTGCAGGCTTGAATCATCTGACTAACCGAAAAGAAAGATGATTCTGTGTTTCAGAAGGCACGTATAAACTGTGGGTCCCGAACGCCATCTGGCGTTTGATCATCAAACTACCCAAGGTTGGGTTTTGGTCTACCCTTTGGGTTGTGAAGGTCAGACAGCAGTCGCTCTGTGTAAAAACCAGTAACCTCGTCAAATCTCCTTGGTTAGGTAGCGGACCCCGGGCTCTGAAGCGTTACTGCTGAGGATGCAACCGGAAAAATACGCTCGGATGATGAGTTTTTCATTCATGCATTTTATACAACGCAACGTGGAAGTAACATTCCTGTGATGAATCGAACCACGGACTGTACTAGATCACTATAGTATTTTTTTTATTAGCCTATACTGTCCCACTGCTGGGTAAAGGCCTCCCCCCTAGTACGCCACTGATCTCTATCATCACACCACCTTGACCTTGGGCGACCTCACACTATAGTATAATGAAATTAAAATATCATGCTTAGCATTGTCTACCAGTTCATCTTAGGAACGTAGGATGTAGTAAATGGGGTGCAAGATTAAAAACTATCGTATAGCAATACCATTAGCTCTCATTGTAATAAATATTTACAGATTTTTTTTTTCTTTTCGCAGATTTAGTACGAAGAAAAAGGAGCCTGTCAGACGGGCGAGTGGTCATCACCCAGCATTTTACGGAGAGGACTGTCACACCAGGTGGCGATGTAAGTTATTGCTCCTCATGAATAGAACCCTTTATATTGTCGCATTATCATTACTCTCTTGCAGGGACTGACAGTTTTAATTTATCGACTATTGAAATATTGATGATATTTAACTGTACTTGAGCTATTTATATGTCTCTGACAATGAGAAAAGATAATCACTTCTAACTGATAAAAATAATGGGATTAATAAAAGGCAACGGATTTTTTTTTTTTTTTATTATTTTACGGCACTCGATACTAGTCCTTTAGAGCCCATCTTTATTTATTCACTTCTTTATTCCTAAAATCCTAACCCTAACCCTGATTATACAATCAAAGGTTGCTGTAGGTCCTTTGATTGCTTCAAGACGACAAATCTATACGAGCCCACTGGTTTTCATAGCTGATTAAGTGGCGGACGGCGCCTAAAGACGCCCACCACAGTCCTCAAATAAATATCACTACAGTCGCACTATGAGTGTCTACTTTAAACATTTTACATATTTTCCAGGAGCATGAGAGTTTATAACACTAAACTACACCAATTTTATATTATAAAGTCCGCTAGAATCAATTTACAAAACAATTTAAAGCAAACTCCAACTGAACCCCTTGACTTCCCGCCAAAAACCAAAAGTGCGTGTCTGGTTGCATTAGCCTTGCCGCTCGAGAGTCCACTATGGAATAAAATTATCGATAGTCTATCAATAGTATCGATAGTACAGATACTATCGATAGTATCGGTTGGTAACCGACAGTATCAATAGTATGGATCCTGACGACGAACAAACTATTGATAGATCCGTATTGTTTTTCATAACACGATAGTAAGTATCGATAGTATCGATAAACCTATCAATAGTTTGGCAATTTCAATTGAAACAATCGATTGTAAACCTCTCGATTTTTCAGCAACACTAGGTTGCATACTTAGATTTGCTTGAGCTGCTTGATGAGCCCAGGGTCCAGGTTCTCCTGATCTTTCGAAATACTTGACTTCCTTATTAGACTCGACTTCTGTTTTTTTCTTTACTTCACCCATGAATGCTCTTCTTGGCATACAAAGCCCTCTAAACATGCTGACAAAAAGTAATTCGAAATCACCCTTCAATTTCTTTAATTTCAGATCAGTATGCAGTGTGCTGCCACTGGAGACAGACCACCGCAGTTCGTTTGGGAGAGAGATGGAGTAGTTGTTACCAGTAATACTGAGCACAGGTACCTACGTTATACTTATTTATATACCATGATATTATTTCTTTTTATATCTGAAAAAAGAAACATTATACAATCTTCTGTATAGCTTGTGTATAACTGTGTTGTAAATTGACCTCATATATCAAGGTTGACTGGAAGAGATCCTTATCTGGGATAAGTCTGCCGTTGTACTGTTCTCTTATTCTTACCTGTATGTATTATACGTATGTACAATAAAGATTTTACAAACAAACAAACTTGTTTTAAAATTGTTTGTATGTTTGTTTGAGTCAAAACTTGTAACTAAATTTTGAAGCAGTTATCCAGTAATTGAGCTGCAATTATTCGCCTTCGCAACCCGCCTATAAGTCGATCGAGGGAATTGGCAAATATAGATAGATAGATAGATAGATAAATCCTTTATTTGTGAAAACTGCACACACACACGCACACACAAGGAAATACACGGATGACTTTTGTGTATATTAAATCCCACCAAAAACACATCTGTTAAAAAGGGGGCCAAGTTCCTATCGGCCTAAAAAAGGGTTAAAATCCAATCCAATGTCAAGTTTAGATGCACTTTAAAATCGATCATAATTATCTTCATCAACAGCCTGATCCACTGGTAAACATTTGCCATTCCCAAGAATCACCACCACACCCAGTCCTCCGCCTTCCGCATCCAGCCACTACCCGCCACCTTATTTACGTCAATGGTCCATCTGGCCGAAATTCACTTTACCACACACCCAACTTAAAATATGGTATAGTTGTGATAATGCGTAGGTACTTGGTTAAAAATATCTAAAATTGTAATACTTCTAAATTTGAACTTGGCAGGTTAATTTCATTATACGGAACACTTGATTAATTGTATAATCTATCTAAATTATTTATTTCTTTTAATACAATTTAAATTAAATAAAAATTATGAGTAGTAAAATTTAAATTAAAACTAAATAAGTACTTAATTGTATAATTAAATTTATTACTTATATAATTAAATTAACCTGTCAATTTCAAATTTAGAACTATCACGTAGAGTGGCCCTTGAGTCTTGGTCTTGCGGCCCTGGGCTTCTTAGAACCGTAAGACACAAGACTCTGTCTGCCCTACTGGGGATAAAGACGGATAGTTAGTTTAGAAATGCTGTTTGAACGTAACATCTCCGTACCTTTACATATCTTATAGAAATTAATAGTAATGTCTATTAAGCTCTACGACAAACTCCCAATCGCCATCAAAGACATAGAGAAAAATAAAACGTTTCTACACCAACTCAAAGAACTATTGACTAATAAATTACACAATTAACGAATATTTGGAAGACAAAATTACACCGTAAAGACTCTATATTAAATTAATAATAATTGCTGACAAACTCGTATATAAAAAAATTTACATCTATAACTTATTATTAATGAACTAACTTATAATGCGACGTATAAAATATAACTTGCATAAATATCTTATACATAAAATAGAACTAAGTAATTATAAAATAATTCAATAATATAGATTTGACAAAAATGTGGCCCTTCCCCCATTGCAGCGCCAGTCAGGGTCCTTAACCCTTCAGCCACCATGAATTATATGTCAAATTTCATGAACTGTCTAAGGAATTGCGCAAATTAAATGTTGACACTTGTGATACAGAAAAATAGATTAAAAACACCGCTGACGTAATACAATTGCATTTCATTATGTAGCAAATTTAGTAAAGTTTCTCTATGGTCAAACTTGTTCATACAAAAGTTGCCTCTGAATTGCAAAACTATGAAAATAGTGAGACGGGGGAACGCGGTCGGATCCGGCCGATTGGCGTTTTGCCTCACCGCGTGACTAAAGTACACTCGGTCGGATCCGGCCGATTGGTGCTTGAAAGGTTAATTATTATTGTTACTTACTTTGTTAATAAAGACCTATATGATACATTAAGAAAGCAATAAATTGAAATTATAGTCTCAGTCAAGAGAAGTTCATACTTCGATTCTCATTATATTTATCTTTCCAGATATGCCTTAGGCCAAGTTATGACGTCAGACAACTCGGTTGTCGCTCAGCTCAACATCACTAGAGTAAGAGTAGAAGATGGAGGGTTATATTCTTGTACTGCGAGGGAGGGGGACCATGCAGCTAGCCATGAAAACAGATTGGATGTTTATGGTAAACAAGTGATGAAAAAAATGTCTTGATTTGTTTACGTCTTTTTCCATATCCTCGAATGGTATTTTTCTTTTTGTATATAAAAAGAAGGATACAACTGGGAAAACGCTGAGATGAGAGGAAGAGAGTATATCTCATTTGAAATAACGTGCAGTAATTTAAGCCTCTATACAAATAAGCAAGCTTAAATTACTGCAGGTTTTTTGTAACCTAGAATATCTATATAGTGATAGTATCCCAAACCAGATTGAATAAAATTTTGCTCTGTCAATAGCACTAACTAATAAACATACTCTTTAACACCAAATTATTGTTATGAACCCAAAATTTGTTGTTAGTTTTCAAATTTGACTTAAATTTTTGTTTACAGGCCCTCCATACATCAGATCACTTCCACCAGTCAAAATTCAAAGTGGAGAATCTGTAAATTTGAGATGCCCTTACTACGGATATCCTATCAGGTACCTTTTGCTTTTTTAAATATATATTGAAAATTTATAAATTAAAAAAGAACTCATTACTTTTCGTTCATTCAAATGATTTGTAGGCTGTTGGGCACAAAACCAGCTTTGGCTTTCACAAAGACGCCGCAGTGTCCAAACCATTTGAGCGAACAAAATGCAGCTACTTTAAAATCAATTTATCATTGCAGCAAAATTGACTGGGAATCAAAAGGTCAAATTTTAAACACTAATAACCTATTTCAAACAAGATACAGACGAAATTCACACCACAAAAGAAAAGCTAGACGCAACGCACCATCTGTCAACATCAATGGCATCCTAACAATACCTGAAGTTTCCAAAGAACATAACGGTCAAGTGTATACTTGTATAGTAACCAGTCCCTCTGGAGAAATGGCAAGACGAGCCTTTGAAATCCAAGTCATAGAAGCACCTATTTTAGAAGATTTGTTGCTAGGAAACAATCTCCAAGAAGGGCAGATAGTAAATATATATTGTAATGTTAGAAGCGGCGATTTGCCGATACATTTTGAGTGGCTGAAAGATGGGAAGCGGATACCAAATAGCCTGAAGGTTTGTATGTTTCTAGTTGGTTTGTGTAATCTGAAGATTGTGTTTGTTTAGTTTGAAGATAAATATAGATAATATATATGGTAAATATAGTCTATATTAAGATGTGTGTACCGTACTAACTTATGATCAATTAACTTTTGAGGAATTTCTGTACAAATCTTTCTGGACGATATAATTATTAACCGTTAAAATGTTTAAGATATAAGTAGATTTTGTATGGTGACGTCACGAACATTATGACCTCTCTGCCACCACTTCACTGACCCCCTACCCCTTTTGACGCTAAATTAGGTCACATTTATAGATGTCTTATATTGAAATGTGTCAGACTGCAATCTGAAGCTTACTTTATTTCAACCATAGGTTTAAAATGTACTACTTATATGATGTCTTTGTATTTTTACAGGTAGTAGAAAGAAGTTCTGAGCTGTTTAGTGCGTTAGTTATCAAAAAAGTATCTTTAGAGCACTGTGGGACATACACCTGCGTTGCTTCAAATCACGTGGCTAAAGTGAATCGATCGACTGAACTTTATATAAAAGGTATAACATACGATTAAGAAGATATACGATCGCTACGTGATTATTATTATTTTTTAAATAATTGTATATTATTATATTTATTTGTATGTTTGTTATATTTGCTAAACTTATTTATGTAGTTATATTGTATTGTATATATGTCGTTTCTTTATGTAAGTTTATTGAAGAATATACGTGTAGTGTATTATGTAAATTGAAAGTAACCTTAGCTATTGATTTAACTTATAATTTTCTTTGCACCACCGTTATTTCTGACGGGACTACATTCTTCTCCATCCACAGATTGTCTGGAAGAGACCGCTTTAATCGATAAGACCGCCCATTGTACCTATGTATTTAAAAATTTTAGATCTTCTTTTTTGTTATTTTTTTTTTTGTATTGGTGCAATAAAGAGTTTTTCATTCATTTCATTCATTCATTCATACTCGTACGTACAGAATGTAAGATTTAATACAGTCTAGGATAATTTTAAGAAGACGCACTCTAGTAGTGACTCTGTTCTTCATATTATTGCAGTTGCTCCAAAGTGGCTCGATGAACCATCCAATTCTTCATTGCTGCTTGGCAGACGAGGTGCGGTATCTTGCAGTGCAAGTGGCTATCCACAACCTCAAGTCCATTGGATGAAGAAGGATGGTAAGTCATCTCTTTAATTTTGTTAAGTGAATAATTTCGATAAGTCTTGGGCGGAAACAGCCCAGTGAGCACTGCTTGACGTATGCGTGCGTATGCAAATTTTAGCCCTTCCGCTTTCCCACTTACGACCTCTTCCAATTTTGTGAAGTCCTTACTGTTCGTCAATAATATATTCTAAACACCGTCCTGCAACGCTTAAAACGAATCCGTCTCGTTCCGACCTCGTCTCCTTTTAAAACTGAATTCTCTCATCGCTTCTTTTGGTTTCTAGGTCCGCTTCTTTACAATAAAATTCATTCGAAACTAAAAATTTGGCAACTTACTATTCATGCAAATTACTTTGACAAAGTATCTAAATACCCTTGATTACAATGAGACGGAAGACCTAATTATTCTATTAAAATAATCATATCTAAATTTATAACCTTTTATTACTCCTGTACTGTAATGTCGTCAATAATCATAAGTTGTTGAGTAAATGTAGACAAAGTCGCGGGTTAAAGCCTATGTTTTGAGCAGGATTAGACCTAAGTTTTTATTAAATAAGCTGTGGATGTGATATTTAGTGTAAAACACGTAAAGTGGACGGGTGAAGGAGCACTGAAGTACTGTGACACAGGTTCTGCCTTCTGCAGGCTCCAGTCTCCTTTAATCTATAGTAACAACTTAAACCTATTTGTATTCTACAACTATTCTTTGTTATTATTGTTTTAGATTAATGGAGAAAATAAATAAACATTTTACTTTACTTTACCTCAACAAAAGGCATCGACAATGTCAGCTCGGTTGGTACATACAATTGACATGCGAGGAATAATAGTATGAGAACTTTTGAAAATTTTGAAATAATTTACCTATTTGGTGTAATATTACTTAGTAGTTTTACGTATTCTGTGGTAATATTAATAGTAACAATTAAATACTCGGCTTATGGCAATGATGTGACTAAGAACATCACACCGCTGATCTTCACTGGTACCTAGAGATGGAGAAAGCACTACCAGATATCCATTAACAATGATCAAGTCGAAACCTAATACTAAAAACGAAAGAAATTTTTTGACGAATACTATAAACGATAAACGTTTATATAATATAAATCACTTGGTTTCGACTTCATCATTGTTAATGGATATCTGGTAGTGCTTTCTCCATCTCTAGGTACCACGGAAGATCAGCGATGTGATGTACTTAAGTCACATCAGAGTGTCAGTCATCGTTTTGCGAGACGAGCAAAGCGGGCGGTGGCGCGGCCGGAGACAACGCTCAGAGAGTGCAGCAAACCTGGTCACATCTAAAAACTAGTAGAGACTTTACCTGGTCAGTCTGACAATAGACTCCGGGCTAGAATTGGGAGGTATCGAGAAAACCGAGTTAAGTGGCGCCACGCTGATAACGAACTTTGTGACTGCGGTGCCATTTAGCTCTATCGTGTCCGAACTGCCCTGCGTTGTGTACCATCGAGAACTTAAATGAGGCTAACGACAGATCGATCACTGTGACCACATACATATTGGAACCATTTCGACTCATCTAAGACATTCTTAAAATTAACCCTTTTTTCTGTTCCAGCAATACTCGGCACTTGGCAGCCGGTCTTAGAACTCGCTGGTGGTGGCATCCTGAGTCTCCCAAACGGCACCCTGGTCATCGAGGAAGTGTCCTTGACTGATGAAGGCTTGTACTCTTGCAATGTGGAGAACGGAGTAGGTCAGCCGCTGAGTAAGACCATCTGGATGAGCGTTAATAGTGAGTTCTTCTTTCAGTCTTTCATCTCCACTACTCCAGCAGTGTTGAGCGGTGGTGACTGGTGACCAAGCGTTTAAGGCACTGTTTTACACACTCACTAGACGCGATTTATATTAAACCTCAAAGGTTTTACCAGGCCAGTGTCACTCCCCGTTTAGATATCGAGAATATACCTATGCGCCGCGACCGCTCCGAAGTAGGAAATTCAGTACTACTTAAATCCTGTACTGCTCACTAAATCGGTTTTGTGTAGGTGCCTATTATGAATCGTTTGTCTAGAGTAGTAAGAATGAAATTGGCTTGCTATGGATTTCAAGGTATCTAAACGAATAGGCGCTGAGTTTAGACGCGCTAAATTAAACCATATCGCTAAACACATTGAGTAAATATTTCTGCAAATTTATTTGCTGAGTTAAGACTTCTGTAAGTCTAGTACTTATTCTGTAGTTTCACTATTAAATATATAGTCATTTTTACTTGCTTCTAGTGAAGCAAAATATCGTTAGGAAACCTGTACTATAGTTCAATGTGTAATAATGACAAACAATGACACACTTTCTTCATGACCTAGTCGCAGCCAAAGAAAGAGCTCTTGAAATTGTTCTTTTCTGGTACCTAAAAGTACCATCGACACGATTAAAAGAATTATTAGGGCACGTTCAAACGATAAGCGTACGCCAAGGGCACGCCTGGCCCCCGCCTAGCCCACGCCTAGCGCGCTTTAAAATTTGTTGCATATAATTTGAGTCCTATCACACATCAATACAACTCAAATTGTATTTACCGAAGTCCAGTCGAGTCCAGTCAAAGAGCGCCGGGCAGACGCAAGACAGAGACAAGACGGAAGCCTAGTGGAGGCAAGGCGAGCAGTGGTATAGGCAAGGATTGCACGTGTAAACTTCAGTAAATGCAATTTGAATTGTATTGATGTGCGAGATAGGATTCAAATTTAATGAAACAAATTTCAAAAAATTCAAAATGTGCTGGGCTTGTGCTTGGCGTTGGCATGGCGTGCGCGTAACGTCCGAACACGCCCTTATAGTTCACTATTGTAATTCCAGAGCCTGTGCACTTCGAGTCACCATCAAATAACGTGACGTCACGACTTGGGCACTCCATCTCGTTGGAGTGCCGCCCTCTAGGAGACGAGCCCATCAGGATAACGTGGATACACGACGGCAAGGTCGTGGAGTTTCAGAGTCCAAGGTAACATTGCGTCTGATGATCTGGATACTCATACACATACATACATACACAATGACGTCTATAGGGGCAAAAAGAGCATTTTCGGTTTTGCGGCTCTAAACTAACAGAGCCCAGCGCCACAAAACTCAAAGGCTAATCTAACCGATGGACTAAAAATATTTATCCAGTTGTCATGCCTATTATCAAGGAAACGTAAAGCAACCAATTCTTATTGCTTCTTTTACTACTTCTTCATCTAATTGCGTCATTAAGTGTAATCATATATTCGCAGCGGCCTATCATCCCCAAACCAGTGGGGCACTGGAACGAAGTCATTCAAAATTAAACTTGTCTGGGAAAAAAATGTAGAATGCAGCTGCTAATCCTCTTATGTATAGGTTGTAAAAGTGATAGTTGAATCACGTCAATAGGCGAGGCATCTAGCATTTCATCACTATTTTGATTCCCTTTCGCTTTTAAAGGTCCCTCTTAGCGTAATTTTGGACAGTGGGCACATTACACTAAAAGTCCATTTTGATGGTGCAAGTTTCTTGCCTCTTGCATAGCATTTTATTGACGCAATAAATTATTATTATGGCTGATGTTAGGAGAGAAGCTGAGCTATAGTCTCGGTAGGAGCCCGAATAGTAGTGAGTCAGGGCTGCTTATAAAATGCCGAGTACCTATTAATCTGCTGTGTCAATGGCGAGACACCTACTTAAGTAGAACCTCAGCCAGTCCGAGACATCCACGTCCCCGTCGTCCACCCTAGGACCGGCTACAGCCACGCCGCTACGTGACCGCCATCTAGTACTGTAGTTGCCAAGGATGCAGGGCAAGGGGCGAGCGCTCTGCGCCCGAAAATCAGAATCCATCACTAGGGAGAATACCCGTACCAAACCGAGCGTGTCTGCAAACTCTGAGGTGGAAGCCCCATCAGCAGACTAGGACACAGTGGGTTAATCACCTACTTGTCTGAATTTCAGTGGGTTAATCACCTACTTGTCTGAATTTCAACAGGTTAAAGAAACCGAAACAGTAGACTGTTAAAACTCTCTGCTCCAACTAGGGGCTTTAGGACCTTGTCAAGTAAGTCATGGACGTTTCGGTTAAAACGTGCAAGTTATCAAATGGTATGCAGCAGGAAAGAAACTTACACCGCCTAAATGGACCTTTAGTGTAATGTGCCCACTGCCCAAAATTACACTACAGTGACCATTGCAAGTGAAAGGAAATCAAAATAATGATGAATTGCTAGATGCCTCGCCTATTGACATGATTAAACCTTCGCGCAATCACTTGGTAGGCTTTTACAGTGTATACACAAGAGGAGAAACAGCTGCATTCTACATTTTCTCAGATCAGTTTAAGATTGAATGGTTTCGTTGTTGCTTCTTTTACTAGAAGTACCTAGTAAAAGAAGCAATAAGAATAGGCTGTTTTACGTTTCCCTGATAATAGGCATGGCTACTGGATATATATTCTTAGCCCATCGGTTAGATTATTAAAAATATTGTAAATTTATATTTCCTCTGAGAAACAAAAAAATACGAAGATACAGTGTATTTAAATTGCGTATGACGTCACGTCTATGATATTTACATAGTGGTGACGTCACAAGCCCCCACTTTGAAACTTAAATCCTCCGTATCTTTGTGAATTTTTACTTTTTTGATAAACTGAAAAATATTTATCCATCTTTTAGGATAATCTAAAAGACGGTCTAATTAGAATAATACTTTTCTGACCCTGTCCTCACCTATTATTTGATTTGTTTCAGGATCAAGCTTTCAGAAACGAAGATTAACCAAGGCGTTTCCACCTCGATCACTTTTCAATACACGGAGACTTCAGATGCTGGGTTGTACCAGTGCAGAGCCAGCAACCCGTATGGAGCTGCCAGCTTCAGTGTTTACCTCACTATTTTAGGTAAGGGCTCAAGTGCTCAAGTGTTTCTTTTTTTTTACTATATTTTATTGTGAAACCAAAGTAAACGAGCCTTAACTCGATGGCATTACACAGGGATTGACTTTACCCAGGATAGTGGTTGGCCTTGGATCTAGAGAAATGGCTGTAGGTTGCTCTTACGTCGCACTTTCTCGGGTTCGAAGACTTACTGATGTCATCTTGGAGCTCTTCGATTTTGAACGTTCGACAAGAATCAGGTCTATGAAACTCCTTCTGTTAAGAACAGAGGAGAAAAAAAGACTATAAAGATTAGCGGAACGAACATGATCAAGATTTTAATATTCGATGAAAGACATATTGTGTGAAAAGTTCCTTCGATCTGCAATACATAAGCTCGCGAGGTCTACAGCTCACATATCACTAGTTTATTAGAATGAAGTTCCTTGTCGCCGGTTGCGGGGGTGGGACATCCAAAATTCGTATACGATACACGTAACATACCGCGGCTTGACACTTCGTGAAATGCTTAGGTAATTCTGCCTCGACTTTCAGCTAAGCGGTGGCTCAGTTTGTTTAGCAATACATTGTGAACCCGAAAGTTCTAAGTTCGATACCTATCGAACTTAGAACTTTCACCAACTTCTATGTTACCGACGGAAACCAGTGCGGTATTATCTCAGAGTTCCTTTCGCTCAGCTAGTTCACAATAGACTGTAGAATAAAACACTTCTTCCTTAGGCTGCTTTATTCCTTGGAGATCACAGTAACACTGAACTTTTTTTTATTTTTTCTTACAATTTTTAACTGTTTTTATCAAAATTCATAATTTTTGCCATACAAAGACAATTCAATACTATGTCTGTACCAAGCTAAGAAATTTAGGTTCTATCATGTGGCAAGGGGATATTCCTCGAAGCGCAACCATTTTGAGGCACACCTAATGAAACGCACCTTCACTATTCCTCGAAGCGCACCTTTTTAAACGTAGGTGCGCTTCGAGGAATAAAATTTAGCTGTAGGAACTTAAAGCTGTACTTTAGCTGCTAAACAAGTTCGAACCAGATCTCAGGATAGACAAGTTTATTCCAAACAAAACTTAAACTTCCCGGTACGGGAGTTTCTTTAAAGTTTATCCAAGACTGCGAAGTTTGCACAGATTTTACAGCAGTTCGGTCAGCTGCCTTATTTAAGACTGATATACGTGACAACTTTCTTGAAAATACATTTGTTGATAGAAACTGCATGTGGCATTGGTATACATTAGGATAGATACCTACAATTAAGTTTTCCTTAAATCCAGTGGTGACCAAACGGATTTGGCTGTGCGTATTTGAGGCACTAGTTTAATGGCACTAGGTCGTTTTTAACCCCCGACAAAAAAGAGGGTTATAGGTTTGACGCTCATGTCTGTCTGCCTGTCTGTCTGCCTGTCTGTCTGTTTGTCTGTGGCATTGTAGCGCTCGAGCGGATAGACCGATTTCAATGCGGTTTTTTAACGTGAAAGTTCCCTTGCGGTGTTTTTTAGCTGTTTGATGAAAGTCGGTGTAGCCTCTTAAAAGTTATTGGGAGTAAACGCTTGAAAGTCAGGGATATCAAGTTGTATTGGTAGTTCCCTTACTCATCACTAGATGGTGTTTTTAGCAGTCGGAGGTTTTTCATTTTAAATATTTATGTTAAAAATTGACATTGTGTACGTTTTTTTCCGATATAAGCTTAGAGGGGAGAATAGCATGCGCACGCGCAGATGGTGAAATCATTTTTTATATGGTTTCAATGATTTAGTATGTTGTTGAAATTATAAAAAAACTAGGTTTATGGGTGTCCTTTTAAAAAAAAATATTTTTTTTAATTAAGTATAGCAAATTTTTGAACAAGGACGATAATAATCCTATTCTTTTATTGTATAAATAACATACTAAAATCATTGAGACCAAAAAACCTTTAAGACTAAAAAAAGTTTTCTCTTTATGGATGGCGCGCTAGACTTGCCTTTATGTATAAGAAAATGGTATATTAATGATTTTTTACGTAAGGCTTCATATTCCTTTTCGTTCCACGTTTCAGAACCGCCTACTCCTCCATCAGACGTCCGCATCGACTCCGTCCGGTCCCGAACAGCCACCATATCTTGGAGAGACACCCTGCGAGCTCATGCCAGGCACTACTCCTTGCAATACGTGGCAACCCAGTATGGAGACAGCGTTTGGGAGCATGCAGCTAACGTTAATGTCACCAGGTAATATTACCTTCGTTTTTTTCTTTTCCTTCTTCTCTCAAACTCTCAATGTCAATGGAGAATGTTCCTACGTGTGCAGAATTTCTTGAAAGTTTGTATGACTATAGCTTGTATGTATACAAATAGATTATTTTTTGTTTCATTCAAAAAGGCCAGTTAAGTATGATTTTACAGACGTTTGCAATTTTCATATAAGTAAAGGACTGCTTTCAGCGTGTGACGTCATATTCCAACGCTCCGCTCCGCTCGCGCCTCAGTCGCATGTCGAACTAGCCGTCTTGCCTGTAGAATGTGACGTCACCGCATCAAACGCCGGCCTAGTGGACTTTCGCGTCACGCACTCGTTTTAAAATTTCATATCTGGGAAACTAAACGAGATATTGCTATTATCACAGATAATGTATATTTTCACTAGAGAATATGATGAACTAAAAATCAAAATTAGTGAACATTCTTCATTTCTTCGATGTGGCTCTTATACCAGCGACTTAAGATCGGTCGAGAGAAAAGGCGGAAATGCGAATCATGTTTATAGCGATTATTGATGCTGCTGACAACTCATCACTATTTTTATTTCTGTCTTCACCTTCTCGCTTACCATCACGCTAAAAGTGGCCTTTTGATTTTGGGGCTCTAGACACACAGACTACTTAGAACCACAAGACCGTGTGTGCTCCGTCTGCCTCATAAGGGATAAAGACGTAATAGTATACCATCAACTTGAGTGTTCATTTCCTGACTTATTAAATTAGTGTATCCATTTCTTCGGTCATCAAGTAATCTATGTAGCTATAGGAAGACCAATGTCATCAAATAAGGCAACCTTAGAATCGACATAAAAACCTTTTAAAGTTTTGTTTTTAATCTATACTATAATAAAAGAGTAAAAAAAATGTGTCTGTACATTGAAAATTTTTCAAAAAAAAATATTTCGGGCGATGGAGATATAGTAATGGAGTAAGAAAATAAAAAAAAATGTCTGTCTGTTTGTCTGTTTGTCTGTTTGTCTGTTTGTCTGTTTGTCTGTTTGTCTGTTTGTCTGTTTGTACACGCTAATCTCCGGAAATACTGGACGGATTCGAATGAAACTTTTTTGTTATATAGCTGTGAAGCCTGGGCAACATATAGGCTATAATTGATTTTGGAAAATGGAACACATGATGCAGAACTATAATGGTCCAGCTAAACTATAAGAAATATTAAAATGCCGCCTTAGCAAAACTTGTTAAGTCTGATGAGAACTTTTTGTTGAGTTATAATACAACTGGCCAAGCGCGAGTCGGACGCGCGCGAATGGTTCCGTACCATAATCTATGAAAAATCACGTTTGTAGTATGGGAGCCCCCCATAAATACTTATTTTATTCGATTTTTAGGGTTCCATAGGGTAGGGTAGAAACGGGACCCTATTACTTAGACCGTCTGACTGTTTGTCTGTCTGTCTGTCATTAGGCTGTATCTCATGAACCATTATAGCTAGACAGTTGAAATTTTTATAGATGATGTTTTTTGTTGCCGCTGAACAAAAACATACTAAATGTATACTATAATAAAAGAGTAAAAAAAATGTGTCTGTACATTGAAATTTTTTCAAAAAAAAAGTTGTTTCGTCCGAAGTAGAACTTATAAGTTCAGTATTTGCGGACCTTCAGAGCATAACACCAGAAATCTCTTGGTTATGTGAACGCGCCATATTGACACCAAAAAATTAAAAATCAATTAATAAAGAACTTATGACGCAAATTATTGTTAACTAGCTTGTGCCCGCGGCTTCGCTCGCGTAGGGGTATAATTTATCAAAATCCTTTCTTAGGGGATGCCTACGTCATAGTAGCTTTATGCATGCAAAGTCTCAGCCCGATCGGTTTAAAATTGACAAAGTTTCATACAAACTTTCATCCCCTATTTTATCCCCTTGGGGGTAGAATTGATCAAAATCCTTTCTTAGCGGATGCCTACGTCATAACATCTACCTGCATGCCAAATTTCAGCCCGATCCGTCCAGTGGTTTGGGCTGTGCGTTGATAGATCACTATGTCAGTCAGTCAGTCACCTTTGAGTTATATATATTTAGATATATAGATATATATTTAGATTTCTTGGATAGTGTTGTTGACGACGCCACCAATTATCCAGTTGAGTTTCTTAATTCACTTGCAGCAAATGGACTCACGGCTCACAAAATAAGTCTTAATGTCGGAGGGCCAATAATGCTGATGCGAAATTTGACTCCGCCGAAACTGTGTAACGGAACCCAACTTAATGTCTCAGCACTGTATGCCGAAGTTCAGCGGCTGAATTTCAGCCAATGCATGCCTGCAATGTTATTTGCATTACTAGCAACACATAACGCCGAACTTCCGATGCTTTTGCCTGAATCGGACCCGTACCCGTACCCGTACCCGTACCCGTACCCGTACCCGTACCCGTACCCGTACCCGTACCCGTACCCGTACCCGTACCCGTACCCGTACCCGTACCCGTACCCGTACCCGTACCCGTACCCGTACCCGTACCCGTACCCGTACCCGTACCCGTACCCGTACCCGTACCCGTACCCGTACCCGTACCCGTACCCGTACCCGTACCTGTACCCGTACCCGTACCCGTTCCGCTCCCGCTCCCACTTCCGCTCCCACTCCTACTCCCGTACCCGTACCCGTTCCGCTCCCGCTCCCACTTCCGCTCCCGCCGCCGCCGCCGCCGCCGACGCCGCCGCCACCGCTTCCGCCGACGCCGCCGCCGCCGCTTCCACCGCCGCCGCCGCCGCTTCCACCGCCGCCGCCGCTGCCGCCACCGCCGCCGACGCCGCCGCCGCCACCCCCGCCGCCGCTGCCGCTGCCGCCTTCGCTGCCGCCGCCGCCGCCGCTGCCGCCGCTGCCGCCGACTCCTCCGCCGCCGCTGCCGACGCCTCCGCCACCGCCGACGCCGCCCCCGCCGCCGCCGCTGCTGCCGCCACCGCTGCCGCTTCCGCTCCCGCTCCCGCTTCCGCTTCCGCTCCCGTTCCCGTTCCCGTTCCCTCTTCCACTTCCGTTCCCTCTTCCGCTCCCGTTTCCGTTCGCCGCAGACGCGCCAAAGACGGAAGATTAAATTCTCATATCGGCACATCACTACTGTCCGGCGTTTCCACCGAACTTCAGCAGCTGAACTTCAGCTTATTTAGTGTGTCATCCCCACTGAACTTTAGCCACTAAACTTCGGCATAGTCTGCTGAGACACTTAAAGCTCACAGTAAGTGAGTGATGCCAGTGAAACTGTATTTATTCCGCGTATGCCACTCATCCCCAACAATTTTCCTTTTGAAAATACACAGTTCCATATGTTAACTTGCTTTGCTATGAAAATAAGTCACAGTTTTAGAGGCTTAAAGCTGCTGATGTCGATCTAAGGACTGGTTTTTCGCATGGCCTGCTTATTGTGGCTTCCTCCAGGGTTAGTAACACTTCAGCTCTTTTCATATTGGCTCCCGAAGGAAAGAATTAAAATAATATTGACTTTTAACTCCTAACACTGTTACAAGTACTTTCTCCCTCTGTCTCTCTCTCTCTCTCTCTCTCTCTCTCTCTCTCTCTCTCTCTCTATCTCATTAGTTTTTATTTATATTTATACGCCGGAGTCATAAAGTCCACGCGAACGAAGTCGCGGGCATCAGCTAGTATGAAATAATTGTATTTTTTTCATCATCTCTATATACGTCAACGCACTGTAAGAACTAGGTTATCTTTCTTATGCCATGCTCTAATGCATCCGAAGCCCTGTGCTCTCTCACACTATTTTCTCATTACACTTCCACCAAGTTTTGAAAAATCTCCAACAAAAGCTTTGTGTCATTTCAGAAAAGACTCAGAGCTCCGACAATCAGTTGAGCTGCAGAAGCTCAGGCCAGCCACGGCATACGGCGTGCGAGTGGCGACCGGCAACCAAGTTGGCACCAGTCTGTATACCACCCCCATTCACTTCACCACACATGAAGAAGGTACACGTTGTAAATATGGTATTGTTGGACACCGTTAAAGATTACAGCAATATTATATATTTTTATTAGCCGTTCATGTCCCACTGCTGGGCAAAAGCCTCCCCTCTTTCCTTTCATAACTCTCTGTCCTTGGTCTTCCGTTAAGACCAAGGACCGAAGGTAGACGTAGACCGAAGACGAGATGGGCGTCTGCCCATATCGTCTTCGGTCTACCTATCTTTCTATGTCCATCGGAAGGAATCCAGCCTGTGGCTATGTTCGCCCATCTTTCTGGGTGCATACGGCCGACGTGACCCGCCCTATTCCTTTTAGCTTAGCTGATTTCTTGCCCACATCTATAACTTTTGTGATAGACGCAGCGTAGTGTTCTAACAAAAGTGTTCTAACTCTATCACTAAGCTTAACACACTTATTAAATAGGTTAGGATTTTCAAGTCTTTAACCTGTCGAATGCCGTTGTGTAGATTTACGCGAAAATGCATTGCTTAACTATTGTGACTGATATTCCGGCATTCAAGGAGTTTAGGTTGGGTTACTCAGCAAGGGACTGGTTTAAATTTCCAATACCAAATCAGCAATTATTTGTATCTGCCATGATAGATGGCAGATACAAATAATTGCTGGCTTAAAAAATTTGGCATAAACGGTAGGGAACAATGGAAATAATTGAATTAATTGGCCATGTGTAAACTATTCAGACTACCTCTCAAGACCCGCGTGTCATCTTAAAATACTTCTTCCATTGTCTTACTATTGATTCTGGTATTGGCGGATGTAAATCAGGAATGAATGCAATTTCAGATTACATCATCAAAATTTGAATTGGTTTCGTATCAAGGTTTACATTTATAACTATTTTCAGCTCCATCATCGCCCCCAATCAACTTGCAAGTGGAGCAAACTGAGAATCCTGGGGAACTCCGCGTATCCTGGATGCCGCCTTTGAAGGAAACCCACAACGGAGTCATACTGGGCTACCACGTCAAGGCTTTACCGCAAAATGTTCAGAATGGTAAATCTACTTTTTCTTTATTAACGTGTGATATAGGTAGGGGTTATGCCCAGCAGTGGGTTTTTGAAAGCTGATAGTGATGATATGGGTAACTCACGTAGAAAGTCAGCTACTCTTTTGATAGTAATGTTTTGATCTCATTCGGAAATCCACCTCAGGGCGAATGTGGAACGCAGACGTCCTTAAGCGAACTATTTCTTCTCTCCTCCCACTGAAACACTTTCCCAAATGTTATTGCAAAATCTTATTTCTTTAAACGATCTTTTTATCGGAAACGGCTCCAACGATGAAATTTAGTATGTAGAGATTTTCTGGGCGGCAAAATCAAACTTGCTGGGTTTCATTTCTAGAAAACCTTCTTTTTTCGGTGATTTCATCACGATTTCGGAGCGAAGCTCCGTCATCCAGGTAATTATTTTGACCAAATACAGTGCTGGTTGGTTAAAAAGCATTGTCACCATATTGTCTTATTATTACAGATGATACTGACACCAGGACTCTGAAAGTTTCACAGCAATCAGGAAAACAAGAGACACTTCTGAGCGGTCTACTGAAAAATACAAGGTATAATTATAACATTTATCTTTTCTATGTAATTGATAAACAATACACATACTTCATTATATGAATTAAAGTTTAAGTAAAATCTTTTTTTTTTTTAGATATTCAATATCCATATCTGCCTTCACCAGTGCTGGTTCTGGACCTTTCTCATTACCAGTCTTCCAAGATACAAGAGAAGGAGGTAGATATAAAATATCTCTGACTTATTTATGACAAAACTATTTCAACAGCTTTATGGTGGCATCTACGCTATTGCGACAAACTACAACCGCAACAGCGAAGCTGCAATATAGTTAATAAGAGGCATACTGAATGGCGCTGATAAATTTCACATCTCAATATCAGAGTTTTTGCAGTTTGCTACTTTCCAGCAAGTCAAATCAGATTTTCAAAACGTCAAAACATAGACAAATGACGTCATAGTTTCTTGGCGTCAAATAGTGCCCTAAATATCAGTTTTTCTGCGATAGATAATTCTTAAATCATTTTGAAAATGGATATGATCAGATCATGACAAATGACATTATTTTGTGACGTTTTATTCAATTAACAGTACCAATTTTATTTTTGACCCAGGAAACTTCCCAATTGGGTACTTTTCTTGCTCAAAGATAAATTATTTGGTTCTATTGAGAAAATAAAACGTCACAAGTGATGTTAGAAACTTCCTTATTGGTTGCTTATGAAACGACCTCCGACCATACACCGTCGGAGACGCGGTTCCCCGCGCAACACCACGCCTGGTGGGAAAATCTTCCCTTTGTCGCGGTCGAGCATCTCACTTCGCTCTTCTACAGCTTCTGTGAGTGAATTATTTCAATCAACGTGTAAATCTTTGCGATTTTCAGCACCAGAACAAGCACCATCTTCAATAGAATGCACTGCAGTATCTTCCACGTCTTTGAGGGTTGGTTGGCAGCCTATAGTGTTGCCCGGCCAAGGAAGCTCTCTGATTGGATACACCATATTATACGCTACGGAAGGTACTAGTTATTCTTTTTTTTTTTAAGTTGCTTCAGGACTATTGATTGAGGCATTAGGCAATGCCATCCGGGATTCATGAGGACTTTATTTTTATTTTTCCTATTAGGTAAAAATGTCTGCCTAGTTATACATATAGCTATTATAATTTTGATCAAATTTCGACTCCGGCTTTGCTCGGTCATTTGCCTAATTAAGGCCGCTTGCCTTTTGTACAAGAATTTAGATATTTGTAACACGACAAAGTCTACATTGTTTAAAACTTTAAGACTGTTTAGACCATCAGCATCTAGCACAACATAGTATACAAGTTTATATTTTGTAAGGCAAATTTAAAAGCCCCAACTTATAAGAACGCCATCTACTGATGAGTAGCGGAACTACATATTCCAATCGATATCAGTAGCGCCATTTCTTAATCGCTAGTCAAATAAGTAAAATCCGATTTTCAAGCGATAACTTTTAAAGGGCTGAAAGTTTTATTTTTGTAATTCTTTATATAATGTGTGATTATAATGTTTATATTATCGTTTTTAAGAAATTGAATAAAATTTTATTATTTATTATTTTCTCTTTGTCAGCCTCTGTATCGATGCTAAACTAGTCCTTACCCATGGGTTGTCGCTTTTCTTTCCAAAAACCTTTGAACATTTTGTTTTTCTTAGCTTTCTTGCTTCTTCCTACCATGCTGCATGGGCTAGACAACTTTTTTTTTATTAAGTTTAATTACTGTTATTTAAGTATTTTAGTTCTAATTTTAGTCCAGTTAAGGTGCACGTCAGTTGTATTTAATTCTTTTTTCTTAATTTTTACATGAAACTTTTTATTATTTTCCTTCAGATGGCGCGTGGCACAACCAAACTTCCCTGCACACGGAAGTCTACCTCCAAGCCCTATCCAAGTTCACCAACTATACGGTGAAAGTGGCAGGGTTCTCAAACTTTGGCGCTGGACCATACTCGTATCCCATTATGTGCGCTACTCTACAAGACGGTGAGTTTGACCTAAGCATAATTATAAGGGTCTTGAAAATTTTCAATTTTTGTTCTAGTTTTTATTGTTACTAAGACAAATAAAATAAGCCCAAACTCGTTGGAGTTGCGTCGTTTTATTACTGAGTTCCATCGACCACCTTCCGTCTCCGTGATCAGACCCTAGACATCGTCTACCATAAAGTGCTCGTCGAGACAAATCGAACATGTTCTATTCAGTGAGATTATGTTGCTTTATAACTAAGTTCCGTCGAATATCTCCCGTCTCCATCATCAAAACAGCTCATTGACTGTATACAACAATCAAATGACAATACAACATTATAATATTGTATTGTCATTCGATTTACACATTGCACACCCACCTACAAAGTGGTCTGACGACCTGACTAACGTCGCTGGAAAGCGCTGGATGCAGGCAGCTCAAGATCGGTCTTTTTGGAAATTCTTGGAAGAGGCCTATGTCTTGCAGTGGACGTTATGCGGCTGAAATGATGATGATGTATGCAGAATTTCAGTTCAATCGGTTGAGAACAATAACTAGTTAAAAATTGAATTGCAAGATTTGATCTAAACAAACATACATACATTTGAAAGTTAAATAAAAGCTTGTAAAACAGGTTTACCTTACATTTTTAGCAAGCGTCCACATACAATATAATACCCTTTATTACAGAAAATAATAAATACAGGACAGAATTATCTTAAAAACTAGGAAATGCGCAAAAGGCAGCCTTATCGCTAAGCAATTTCTTCCAGGCAACCTCTATCTAGAAAAAAGTAATGATGAATTAGGTAGTGCGGGGTGGTTAATATAATAAACCTACAATAATAATAATAAACATACATATATATACATCTTACTTAAATACATATAAAGCACACAAAGCAAAAAAAATTAAAAGTGTAAGGTAATAAACTGTTACATACATATTTATCACGTCTGCAGACAGAGGTTTCTGGGTATTGTGGCTCTGAGCAGACAGGTTCCAAGCCCTTCCCGGCCGCTCTGTCGTCAACGCGAGCATATTTTGAAAAGCTTGGTATTTCATCCAGGGCAATGTAAGTTTAAATTGTATTAAATGATATTATTATTATTATTAACTATCTATTGAACGAATATTTACTTATCATTGGGTGCGGAAATTTCATAAAACTTGTTCCAGGTGATACGTGTTTTTCAGTAAGCCTTACAAGTGTGTGAAATAAATGTTTTCTATTTTATAATTTTCATTACATTTGCAAGGTTTCTATCGAAATATTTTTTTTACATTTACAATTTATGAGTACTTTATAAACAGTCGAAGTTCAAGTAAAATTTGTGCAAAAAAGCAGATTTTTGGAGTACTGAATTTGTTTCTTTAAATTATTTTTTTTTAATTCGATAGAATCCTATAAATAGCGCACGAGATACCTGCTAGTTCAAAAAAAATCAGGGAAGATCATTTACAACGTCATAATCACGTACGAGCGTTTGTATGAAAAGTAAGACGGGAAGGCCGCTCTTAAGGCCTGTTTTAATCAGAAGATGGAAAAAGGAATGAAAATTGTGATGGATGGATGCTACCCGCATCGCCCTATAGCATGCTTCGCATTTTCACATATTCCCTCGATCAGCTTAAACGATCTGAAGGAGAGAAGAGAAGCACCTGGTACATTCTAAGTCTTTTCTTTTCTCCCAGCATGAAAGATACTATAAGGAAAATACAACGTTTACGTCTTTAAAATGAACTAATTCTTCGTTCCCAGTGCCTGGTCCTCCAGCAGACATCAAGGTCCTTGTGTTGTCAGCAACCTCGTTACTCGTCAGCTGGAAGAGACCCGAGAACCCGAATGGAGAGTTGTTATATTACACCATCTACGTGAAACCTACATCTAAGTGAGTGTAATTGGACATTATTTGATTCTCTATTGATACTTCTAATTTGTTTATGTCTTCCCGTGGATATCGTTCGAATATTTCGTGCAAGAAGAATCTTCAGATTGTCGATTTATTAAACTATTGGCATCAATACATTCCTAAGTATTGCTGACGTCAGGAACACAGCCTTATCGAATTGGTCAGGACTTTTTCTCTACTTCTTGTTGGCGATTCGAAATGGTCGCAATTAGTTGTAGTTTTAAATAAATCGACCAATTTGTGACTGCCTCCGTGGTCCAGTAGTCGAGACTTTCGCCTTGTGACCCGAAGGTCGAGCGAAGGTTCGAATCCCACTGGGAAGCATACTTCGTGAAAAATTGTTTCCAGTCTGATTAGAGTATCAAACTTGAATCACGTGATTATTCGAAAAGAAAGATGATTCCTTGTTTCGCAAGGCACGTATAAACTGTGGGTCCCGATCGCCATCTAGCGTTTGACCTATCCAAAAATTGGTTCTAATCTACCCTTTGAGTTGCGGAGATCAGACGGCAGTAGCTCTGTGTAAAAACCAGTGACCTCGTCAAATTACCTAGGTTAGGTAGCGGACCCCGGGCTCCGAAGCGTCTATGCTGAGGATGCAACTACGGGAATACGCTCGGATGATGATGATGTGGCCACGCCTTTTTTTCTCCACTAGAGACTCAAAGAAGAAAAGTCCAGGCACTGAAACAGCGTAGCACAAAATTTAACCAGATACTCAGATGAAACGAGGTTTTGATTCATCAGATATGTTTTCCTGTGCTATTATATGTGTTCGCATGGTTGCAAAACTGAGCTGTAATGCCAAACAGCTAGAGGATTTGGTCAAAAAACGGATTTTACAATTTCTGCGTCGTATCTACTGTATTAAAGTATTTCCTCATTCAATTTATTGCTAATTTTTAAAATGTTTTATAAATCAAGAGCACGTTTATGAAAACAAATCAAAAATATCTAGTTCTCTTTCAATTACCACACAGCACTGGTCCACCACAGACGCACCGAGCGGAGTCATCAGGAAGAACCACCACGGAACTGAAGGACCTTACCACAGGACGTACTTACGAGGTGTGGGCAACTGCCAGTACCACTGTCGGGGAAGGGGCCGCCTCTAGGAGGGTATCCCATACTCCGTCGCATCGAGGTATCAATAAGTCTCTCGTAATATTTAGGGTTTCGTACCCAAAGGGTAAAAATGGGACCCTATTACTAAGACTCCGCTGTCCGTCCGTCCGTATGTCTGTCTGTCACTAGGCTGTATCTCATGAACCTTGTTAGCTAGGCAGTTGGAATTTTCACAGATGATGTATTTCTGTTGCCGGTGTAACAACAAATACTAAAAACAGAATAAATAAAATATTAAAAAGGGGCTCCCAGTCAACAAAGGTAATTTTTTTGTAGATAATGATACAGAACCCTTCGTGCGTGAGTCCAGCTCGCACTTGGCTGGTTATTTTAACACGCCTACATGACGACCTCGGTGGCCTAGTGGTCATCATGCCACAATGTCACACCGGAGGTCCCGGGTTCAATCCCCGGATAGGTCAAGATGGAAAATGATCTTTATCAGATTGGAGCTTGCTTGGATGATTATTTATTTATGTATTTGTGACAAAATATAGTATCGTTGGGTTAGTATCCCATAACACATGTCTCGAACTTACTTAGGGGCTAGCTCAATCTGTGTGATTTGTCCGTTTATATTTATTATATCATCCCATTGTTGGGCAAAGGTCTCTCCCATCTCTTTCTACTTCTCTCTATCCACTGGAACCTTCGACTAAGCAAAATGAAAGATATCGAGGTCGTCGCGCCAAAGAAATAACCGAAACTAAAAATAAAATATACTTACTTAAAAAATATTTTAGTCCCAAATAAATGTCACCCATTGGCAGTGTGGCCAAATGGCTGGCAGCATTGCAAACACTCTTTTTCGTACATTTTTTTTTTAATGTCATGTGGCGGCAAACGAACAAGCGGGTCACCTGATGGTAAGTGATCACCGCTGCCTATGGACAACTGCAACACCAGGGGTGTAACAGAAGCGTTGCCGGCCTTTCAGGAAGATGTAGGGGGAGGGGGGAGGGGAGGGAGGGGGCTCCGGCTCTCTCACTCACCGAACGAAGCATAGAAGCGGTGACACTACTACTCAGACGTCGATTTTCTGTGAGAGTGTGGTACTTCCCCGGACGAGCCGGCCCATTCATGCTCCTAGCAAAACACAGTTGTGCTGATAGCGTGGCTCTACCACAAGTAACTAAAAACAGAATAAATGGTTATTTGTTGTACGTACAATGTTCACTTTTGTCACTCATCATGTCTTCAAAACAACTGTTTTTCCAATCTTCCATGGTTTTCTGGGAGAAAAAAACTAGAAAAACTTAGAACGTAACCTCGTCAAATCACCTGGGTTAGGTAGCTGACCATGGGCTCATAAGCGTTACCGCTGAGGATGCAACCGGGAATACGGCAAGAGGATGATAATGACGTAACACTGTGTCTGTATGTTCTCCAGTTGTAGCCGGCGTGGCATCTCTCGGAGGCATCATATCAGTGGGAGTGGGCAGCTCTCTACTCCTTGTCTGCCAGTGCGTCGGCATCCCCCCACCCAGGACCGTGTGGTACCATAAGCACAACATCATCACGCATCATCCACGGTTCACTAGGAATCACGATGACAGCCTGCTTATAAACAGTATGTCCTTTTTTATTTCTTTGTCGTCAAAAAATAAATTTTTATGCAATCCAAAAACCATGAAGGTTTGTTTAAAGAGCATATATAAACGTTCAATGTGCTTATATCTTAAGTTGTGAGTAGTTATAACAAACTGTTATGTTTACCTGATTCATCAACTTGTATTTTGTTAGCCCTGTTTTTGTATTTGTTTATTTAAAAAAAACGTTAAAGTGTCTTAATTCACAGCTTTTCCATTCTCATTTCAGACATAGACCAATCCTTAAGCGGCAACTACACCTGTCTAGCTAAGAACTTGTACGGCTCTGACTCCGTGGAGTACACTGTGGTAGTCCTGCCTCTACCCGAAGCTCCCACGTTGAGGGCGACTCCTTACAAGGACTCAATTTTAGTGGAGTGGCAGCAACCCTACTTCCCGAGCAACAGGACTTATAGTCAGAAGATTAGTGAGTATGACGTGACTGTATCATCATTTCTTAAATTTAATTGATAGAAGGTATGCATCATATATACCAGTATTTAGTTATCATCAGAAGAAGGAATCTATAATAAATTATCATCATACACTGAGGTGAAAAATTGCGCACGAATCCCTAGTTTCCGAATACAAATATTTTCATATTTTGATTTAGTAAGATTGACATCAGCATAACATGATGGTTCCGTCTTTGTCTTTTCGACTTTCCATGGTTGATATCTTTGGGTAACCATTGCCATGCATATATCATTTTTGGAGTAGAAAATGCCGGACTCCGGGCTCTAGAATAGCTACGCTACTACGAGCAACTACAGTTACAAGTACACCGAAACTAACGTTCACAAGAAGCATACGATATTGCGCCAGCTGTATCCTACAACTCAATCTCAGAGATCGGCCAATTCGCTGCATAAATGCAACCTCCTACCATTCACTGTCCGAGACGCGGTTCCCCCCGCAACACCACGCCTGGCCGAAAGATCTTCCTTTTGTGGCGGTCGAACATGTCACCTCGCTCCTGCTACAGCCCCATACCCTTTACTTTTAGGCTTTTTCTTCCCACTTTGCA